>OX421392.1:3899546-6299546 GCA_949126905.1 Amorpha juglandis
AAAGCCCTATCAAAGTCCTGTCAAAGTCCAGTCGAAGTCCGATCAAAGTCCGGTCCAAGCTGACTGGTCACTGTGTGACGCCATCTGGGACTTTGAAATAATCGATGTTCCAGGGAGGTTTACATTTTCTGAGCACATTTACCATAGTAATGTATATATTTTTTTACACCATCAGAAAGTAGAGAATTCAATGAACAAGAAACCAACAGACTTTTTTAAAAAAGCTCATATTTTGACGTGAGAATTTTCGTTTGAAAATTAGGCTGCTTTTTCGATATTAAGTCAAAATAAGGTGCAAAAATAAATATTTTAAATCAAAAAAATTACAGTGTATTTGGGATACAAAAAGGTAAGTTTTCACCAAATTTCGTGAAAAAAATGATTTATTATAATAGATAAAAATAAAAAAAAAAAACTTGGTTATTTGAATTTTTCACATATATTTTGAGGTTATGTGAAGAAAGTGTGTATACAAAAGTTGTAGATCTTTTTATTACCTACAACTTTGCGATTTAACTTTTTTCCATAGGACTTGTAGTTTTTCCGGAAATCGAGATAAACCGTTTTTTACCCTTAAAAGCCCCCCCCCCCCTTCCCACTTCCCGACCTCAGATCGCCCGTAATTTATTTTTCCTATCAATTTTGTTGTATTCTCTTCCTTTTACAATGGGTTTCATTCTACTATAAATTTGTTTCTATTTTTACCATTTTCAACCGGATAATCATCGGTCTAAAGGGTCGCTGAACTGACGCTCGCGCCCGCGTGTATTACGGTACGACTGGCGATAATTGGGTCAAGTTCAAAGGCGCTACAAGCCCCCCCGCTTCCCCACGTTTCGCAGTGGTTTGTTTACGTAATCTTTGCATAGAGTTATAAGCATTCAAGACGCAAATTAAATTAATACATATTTTTGTAAGAGTATAAAATCTAACAAATTATCAAGAGTCGTAAAACAAAAGCAGTAGTCAATGACCTTAGGTATGTAGTCCTGCGTGGTTGTTGGTGTTTTTAAAAAACCCTGTATACACCCTGTGTCAACAAATACCAACAAAAAATCCCGGGGTGGCCTTTTCGGCGCATGTGGGGCGGATCCGGGGTATCTTTGGATAAACCAAGGTCTCTTTGTGGGAGGGGCTCAGAAGCCCCCGCGCACCCTCGCGCACCGAAGGACGCCCTCGGCGTCAACAGCAGCAACGAGGCCGACCACCCGTGCTGCCGTCCATCTCGGGGTCGCACGTACATAGGTACTAATTGGGCGCTACGACAGCCCCCCGCTGCGCGCCCGCGACCCCCGATGCCCTCTATTAGTCGTCTCTTACGACAGGCAGGGGATACCGTGGTGGAATTCTCCAAAGGCCCCCATTCCACAGGGCGGGAGACGCCGGTCAGTCGTCCACCCGGCGCCTCCTACGTCTCCTTTGGCAGCGAGCGGGATCGTTCCGCTTGCGATCCCGCTCCGCGCTCTCCTTCTGCGAGATGACGCACTCGCAGAAGAAGGCCATCGCACGCCATGACCTCCGGCTGCCGACCATGGCAGTGACCACGGTCGGCAGCGGGAGGTATTGCAAGAAAAAGTCCGATCAAAGTCCGATCAAAGTTCGGTCAAAGTCCGGTCAAAGTCCGGTCAAATTCTTGTCAAAGTCCGGTCAATGTACGGACAAAGTCCGGTCAAATTCTTGTCAAAGTCCTGTGGGAGGTATTGCAAGAAATAAAAGAGTAATTTTATATAATGATGTATGTTTGTCGGTCAGACGGAGGCCCGGCTCGTGGAGGAGGCGTCGCGGTTGCGGGCGTGCTTGGTGAGGGCTCGGGCCGAGGCGGAGGCGCTGCGGGGCGCGCACCACGCCGCCGCCAGGAGGCTGCGGGACGCGCGCGCCGCCCGCCCGGCCAGGAGGACGCACGACAGGAGGGGTCAGTACCGACACGCACACGCACACGCACTGTACACACGCACTGTACACACGCACTGTACACACGCACTGTACACACGCACTGTACACACGCACTGTACACACGCACTGTAGCACGCACCGAGGCGGAGGCGCTGCGGGGCGCGCACCACTGAACAACAACAACGCACTAATATAGCTCCCTACAACAACGCACTAATATAGCTCCCTACAACAACGCACTAATATAGCTCCCTACAACAACGCACTAATATAGCTCCCTACAACAACGCACTAATATAGCTCCCTACAACAACGCACTAATATAGCTCCCTACAACAACGCACTAATATAGCTCCGTTACAAGCGTCTAAACAACCTGCCAACTGTTATAAATTAGTCATTGTACCCACAAATTAACTGTTAATAAATGTTCCCTACAAGGTGGACAGACGACCTGATAAAGGTCGCAGGAAGTCGCTGGATGCAGGCCGCTTCCAACAGGGCGGTCTGGAAATCTTTGGGGAAGGCCTATGTCCAGCAGTGGACGTCTTGTAGCTGTTGATGATGATGAAATGTTCCCTCCTTCCTATAGTATAGGGTCCTTTAAACGGAGGGTGAACAAGTAGTTAGGCAGGCCGGCATGATCTTTCCGACCAACGATAGACATACTGTTTGTCGTTGGTCGACACTATTCCTGGATTGCGCTACATTTCCATCAGGTGTGGCGTAGTCACTTTGCCGGGCCAGGATAAAAATAAATCCCCCTCCCCTTCCCAATACCTTAAATATCCCTTCCCTTTAAAATCGGCAACGCGCCTATGATTCTTCTAGTATTGCTCGCGTACGGACGATGGAAATCGCTTACCATCAGGTGACCCATTTACTCATATTGCCTGTCTAAGCTATAAAAAAATTACAAAAAACATCTTCTTTACAGGCAAGAAGCAGAAGTTAAATCCAACTCAACAAGCCAAGGTGCAACTTGTGGCTGAACAACTCGGAGAACTGACGACACTCATGAACACCACTGCCAAGGTAAGAAGCAACCATCAAAAATAAAAAATCAAACTCTATTCATCATGTAGGCTAAGAAAGCGCTTATGACAGGTCAAGTACAGAACATTTGTCATTAATAAGATTAACTTAAAATTAAGGAAACTTTGGAATAACCGCCACGCTATAGGCTGGCAGGAAAAGGCACACCAACAAGCGTGGGAAGGGGGAGGGGATCCTTAAATATAGGGATTCACGGACTAGGAGGATATGGAAATCGGGACAAGGGCAGGAAGGGGTAGGGTAAATTCACAATAAATCTGCAATGGTTTTAAAGGTAAGGAGATGTGTCGTGGACCTTACTGGCAGGAATATCCCTAGCCTAGCTAACCTACCAACCTTTCACCTAGGCTACTGCGCCTACTGATGACAATGTAGTCAAGTGACATGCTTACACGTTTAACAATAGGGTAGTTACCTTTGTTGAATATTATACTCTTATTGGCGATTTTTTTTTAACAAAAATCCATTAATAAAATTGGAACTTACTCACCAAATACCTCCAGTCGCATTTCATCGCGCAGTTATAGACATATTAGCTATCAACACAAGTGCATTTAAAGTTCTAGCATTAGCTATTAAGTAATAATGCCTTGAAAATTTAACTATCAAGAAGTTGATGATAGGCTGCGGAGCCTATCCCACTTCTGATCTTATAGGCGATTTTTTATAACAAAAATCCAATAAAATTGGAACGGACTCACCAAATACCTCAGAGCACAGATCGCATTCCGTCATCGTGCAGTGAATACCTTAGTAATTGTTGTGGTCGTTATTATAGCAGCCAGCCTTCAGCTTGGCTAACAGTTACAGTAGTTGTAATATTGTCGTAATTATTCATACTAAGTGTGTATCTAAGTGCATTTAAAGTAAGGCCTACAATTTGTTATTCCTGACACGAATTTGTTCTTTGTGAGTAAAATAAATTAGTTTGAAAGTGATCATGTTATTTATGTTCCTCCTATTATTTTTAGTCATTTCTCATTAAATTTCTAAGAATACATTAATTTATATTATGCAAAAGAAAAAAAACCCTGTTGGTAAAACACAATTAAAACGGTTCAATAATGACCCTGCAATTATTATTTAAAATATTGATATGAGCAAAGATGGAGGCGTAATGGGGACATCTCACTCGCATCTCGCTCGCACCCGTGCACCGTAATCGCCTTTTTACATAGTGACGTTGTCGTTTGCGTCGTCGGTTATATTTTAAGTGCCCCCTTGTGCTTCAGATTTCAATGGCTTCTAATATACAGGGTTAATTTTAAAACACCGGGCATCCTCGCAGGACCAGATAGCTGACCCCATAAGGAACAATTTATTCTACGAGTTCGGACATAACTCAATACATGAAAAAATAAATGATTTTACAAGTTTTTGTTGTGTTGTGTTTTTGTTTGTAGGTCTATGTTTCATTCATAAACGAACTACCTGACGCTCACGCCCGCTTGCGCTGCTAATAATAATAATCTAGTTAATTTGTAGCCAGTATGTACATACCTACACTGAGTCCACAATCCCTTCATACTTTACCAGGCTTAGGACTGCCTACATTAAACAATTAAAAACAAATAAAGTATTTAAACATCTAAAATATGTGATAATCGTAAAAAAATAATTTCTACTCGTTTTCTAAATTTTAATTAAACCAATTTAATATTGGTAGTTAGGTTTCTTGTTTAATGCCTCCATTAAATTATTTAAAAAGAATTTAAAAAGTGGAATCAAAGTATTTACAGAAATAAAAAAATTGTTCATTAAAATAATATTTACAAATTATTACCTTTAAACGGTTTGCACGGAACGGTGAAGGGAATATTGTGAGGAAACCTGCATACCTGAGGACTCGCTAAGATTTTTCGAAGGTATGTGAAGTCTGCCAACCTGCATTAGGCCAGCGTGGTGGATTAAGGCCTAATCCCTCTCATTCAGTAGAATGAGAGGATTAGGCCACGGGATTATGCCCGTGCCCAGCAGTGGGGCGTATATAATACAGGGCTAGTATTACCTTTGAGGTTCAAATCTCGCGCATGGTCGTGAGTGTTGCGTACATGGCATTCAAAATAGTCCACCTTCACAACAAAAGGCTTGGTGTAGGTAAATTTGGATACTTTGATGCATATTGGCGGCAGGCTTCCGACACATCGACGACACAAGCATCCTCACTATTTCTGTATATTCGATATTGGAATACAGATTCGCTATGGTAATAAAATTAGACTGTAGACTTTTTGCTGGTGGGAGGATACTTGTATCCGACCGGATAGCGACCACCGTACACTGGTGCTAAAACCTGCCATAGTGGCCCACCTTGTATGGGTCGCGTTCCAGGGTCAGCTAGTGTATATCCGGTTCTCCCCAGGGGGCTTGCCCCCTGATCTTAACCCTTTTCCCATCCCTTTTTCGTTCCCCTCCCCCTCGGCCCTTTAGCAGGCCGGCATGATCTTGCCGATCTACGATGGACACATTGTTTATCGTTGGTCGACGCTATTCTTGGATTGCGCTACACTTACCATCAGGTGTAGCGTAGTCACTTTGCTGAGCCAGGATAAAAAAAAGACTGTAGGTACCTACGCACAATAAATAGATCGATCGGCGGCACTGGCGGCATCGGCGGAATCGAACGCGTGCGCTCGACATAAAAACCGGCGGTCAACTGAGCTCGATAAATGGGTCAAGTTCAAAGGCGCTGACACCCCCCCCCCCCCTTCCTAGATGTTTGGTTGGGGCGACATCCTTGTTATACTGTCGCAGGCCCCTTGACCATTATACAGGCCGGCATGACCGATAAACTCACTGTTAGTCGGTGGTCGCTGGTTTTTTGGACTGTGCACAGTGATAACCAGCAACAGAAACAGCGTGTTTTGGTGTGTCCGCGCGATCATACTCCTGCCATGATCTTTTACAGGCATTTGCGGCTGACGTATACCCAAAACATCATATTTTCCACTGCCAAGCCACAGTGCAAGCACTGTTGTGTTTCGGTTTGAAGGACATTGAAGCCAGTGAAATTACTGGGCATTGTGACACTTAACATCTTATGTCTCGGGGTGACGAGCGCAGTTCAGTGCCGTGCAGTGCTTTGTAATTCAAAGTTCTGTGCGGTGTTGCTTCTGTTTATGGGCAGGCGTGGCGGTTACCATCAGGCGAGCGACCTTGCTCGTCTCGTTATTTAATCAAATAAAATAAAAAAAACATCCTTCTCATTTCCTATAAATCATTATGAAAAAAAAAACACACAAAAGTGTATTGTTACAGGAAATGCAAGCGGCCGAGAAACAAGTGGAGGACTGTATGAGAAGGCTTGAAGACTGCGAGCAACAGTTGGCCGAGGCCAGGGCGGTGCAGGGCAAGAGTGAACGTGCGCCTGCGCATTCACAAGTCAGTTCAATTTGTAAACTTTTTTTTATATCCTGACTCGGTAAAGTGACTACGCTACACCTGATGGTAAGTATAGCGCAATCCAAGAATAGTGTCGACCAACGATAAACAATGTGTCCATCGTAGGTCGGCAAGATCATGCCGGCCTGCCAAAGGGCCAAGGGGGAGGGGAAGGAAAAAATGGTGTTGTGGGTTTGACACCTTTGCTCGTCTGTGGCTTAAAAGCGAATGCACCCATTTGGATGCGGTTTTTTTTGTAATAAAGCTGGTCAATCGAGATGATTCCTAGCCATGTTTTAATATTTTTTTCAGTCATTGAGAAATTACAGATCTTTTTCTAAATGTTGTTTATGACTTTTAACTCGTGATTATTTCATATGCATGTTATATTTTATTAATTAATATATAGTCTGTGTTTTTACGTGTAGAACAAATGTCGGTACCGCTTCGAGACGAGAGGTTAAAATTACTGAAAAAAAATATTAATTAAATTTTTACTGTACCAAATTACAGCTGGAACAAGCCGCGCTCGTAGCCAAACAACAACAATTACATCAACAACAATTACAACAACAACAGTTGCAACAACAACAGTTACAACAACAACAGTTACATCAGCAGCAGTTGCAACAGCAGCAATTGCAGCAACAACAATTACATCAGCAGCAGTTGCAACAACAGCAGTTGCAGCAACATCAGTTGCAACAACATCAGTTGCAACAACAACTGCACCAGCAACAGTTGCAGCAACAAATGCAAAGGCAGCGACAGTTGCAACTGATGGAACTTGAAAAACAAAAAATGGAGAAGCAGAAAGCCGAGGCGTTTATGAGTGAGTTATTATTAATTATTTTAGCAGAAGTAAGGGGTTGAAATATAACGAACACTACAAAGTTTTTAAATTGGTGTTTTGTATCAATAGGAAAAAAATAGAGATAGGATTTTTAAAGTAATTTAGCTATGGGGGTCTGAGGTATTAGTTCATTTTTGAAAAGGGGTCTCTTGTCCAAAGTAGTTTGTCTACAGCAGTGTTTCCCAACGTGGGGCCCACGCCCCACAGGGGGGCAATTTGATAGTTAAGGGGGGCAATTTAAAAATAGATTCGATACGACTTTAACGCTTTCGCTTTGGGTTATTTAAATGCAACGTTAGATATCGGTGACAAATTTAACAAAAAAATGTTAAGGTGGGGCATATCCTAAAAAAGGTTGGGAAACACTGGTCTAGAGGAATCGTATTTTGGCTCGGAAGCTGATTAAATACTGGGTTCAAATACCAGTAAGTCTATGGTAGATTTCGCAAGCGATGACAGTTTCCGTTCACTCTTTTTTTATGTTCTTTTTCTATATATTTTATGGGCTAACAATTTCAATTGATAATTTTGCAACAGAATAAATTATACAACATAAGTTATATGTTTAGGTAGAAACTGAGCAACTAAATACAATTTAAACATATTTAAACCGTCAATAGAAAAGTCGATAAAAGTTTGTTTAAAATAGTAATCGATTCGTTACCCATCTTTATTGTTTTTAGGATTGTCTGTCTGAACCTAAAAACTGTAAACTATGTAGGCCTTATAACAAAATTTATTCTAATTTTAAACCATGTTTATACTGGCCTGTATGTATGGGTCACCATTTGTTGACGCCCATGCTGCTCCTCTGATACTTAAAACTTAATTTTAAAGATTTAAAAAAAAACTACTTAATGTTTACCTGTGCACTTACCTGTAATTGCGGCCTTTACCCTACAAAAAGTGTGATATTTTTATTATTTACCGTTAATTTCGCCAATTCGCTGGTGGTAGGATTTATATCCGCCCGGATAATGAGCACCGTACACATCTTGTTAAAACCTGCCATAGTGATCCACACACCTTGTGTGGATCGCATTTCAGGATCAGCCAGTGTATATCCGATTCTCCCGAGGGGCTTGCAACATTACTTGATACCTCTTCGAAGAGGGAATAAGCATTTATACAGGCCGGCATGACTCTGGTGACCACCGATAAACTCATCGTTTGTCGGTGGTCGCTTGGTTTTTTGGCCTGCACTACGCCTACCATCAGGTGTATGTATCATTAACATTTAGGGACAACCTACACCTCAGTCCACCGCGTGACCAAGAACGCTGAAAACCTTTCGAAACGTTGGGACCAAAATTAAAATAAAAAAAAAATGTGTGCGTGTACTAGTGTACACAGGTAGGAAGTGAAACTTCTTTATGACCTTATTTTTCGAAAAATGATCTACTATATGCAATTTTACAGAAATTGGTTAAATAAAGTTAAATTAGATAAAGTTTAAACAAAAGGCTTTTATTATCTTAGACATGAATACAAAAAAAAGTGTGCGTCTCGGGACGCTCGACAGAAGTCTGGTCAAAATCCGGTCAAAGCCCTCTCAAAATCCTGTCAAAGTCCGTCAAAGTCCTGTCAAAGTCCTTTCAAAGTCCTGTCATGGTCCTGTCAAAGTCCGGTCAAAGTCCTGTCAAAGTCCGGTCAAAATCTGGTCAAAGTCCTGTTAAAGACCTGTCAAAGTCCGGTCAAAGCCCGGTCAAAGTCGGGTCAAAGTTCGGCCCAAGTCCGGTCAAAGTCCGGTCGAAGTCTGGTCAAAGTCCAGTTAAAGTCCGGTCAAAGTCCAATCAAAGTCCGGTCAAAGCCCTGTTAAAGTCCGATGAAAGTCCTGTCTAGTCCAGTCAAAGTCTGCTTAGTATCCAGTCAAAGTCAAAAATGTGACGCGTGCCGCGTAACGGAAAAATGTGACGATTTTATTTTTCTAACGCCGATAAAGAAGTTTCACTTCAATAACCGCGATAAAATCCGTTTAAATTAGAATTGTTTCTCTGTCCGTCCCTCAGCTGGTGGTAACATGGTGATGGTGCGTCGCGTGGCCGGCGACGGTGCCGTCACACTCGCCTTACCCACCGGACAACACAACATCGACTGTAAGTATTGTATACTCTTTTTTGACAGCCTCCGTGGTGCAGCGGGCGTGTATCTTTTTTTTTTATAGCATAGGCCGGCCAACGAGCAAGTGGGTTACCTGATGGTAAGTGATCTCCACCGCCCATATACGCCCACCACCAGAGAATCATGGGCGCGTTGCCGACCTTAAAGGAAAGGGATAATTAGGGACTGGGAAGGGGAGGGGATTTGGGCTTCCGGATATCTCACTCACGGTACGAAGCGCAGCAGCAAGCCGCTACTTTACGTTGGTTTTATGTGAGACCAGTGGTAACGACCCGGTCGAGCCAGCCCATTCATACTGTAGACAAAACTGTCTACAGCGTGGCTCTACCACTCAGCACTCTCACTCTGTGAAACGTGGGTGCACTAATTGTACCCCTGCCTACGCCTTCGGGCATGAGCGTATATATGTAAATAACGAATCTCATTTCGCCATAGTGATGAACGCGTGCGAGCAAACCGCATCGGCCAACAATACAAAAACAACTGATGGTCAACGCAAACAAACGTGGGAGCAAGCGATAGCACATATCAACCAACTAGCCAAGGGTGCTAACAAGGAAAAGGTATGTTTATAGGGAGTCGATATTTCTTTTGTTAACTTGTTAAAATCATATATCAAAAACGATATTTTTAAAACAATATGCCTTAATAAGTCGTCGAAATGTCAAATTCATAATAAAACATCGATGTTTTTATCGACTAATAAAGGCATAACAAACACGATATTTTAATAAGTATTCCGTAACAAGTAGTCCAAGTGTCAAGTTGTGCTATTATCGACGTTTCTTATCGACTAATAACAGCGTATTT
Source organism: Amorpha juglandis (assembly GCA_949126905.1). Classification (NCBI taxonomy): domain Eukaryota; kingdom Metazoa; phylum Arthropoda; class Insecta; order Lepidoptera; family Sphingidae; genus Amorpha; species Amorpha juglandis. The sequence continues at coordinate 3,909,661 of OX421392.1, forward strand.
AAAACGATATTTTTAATATAGTATGCCTTAAAAAGTCGTCCAAATGAAAATTTGTTTTATTATCGACGTTTTATGTCGACTATTAAAAGCATATCAAAAACGATATTTTAATATAGTATGTTATAAAAAGTCGTGCAAATGTCAAGTTGTTTTATTATTGACTAATAAATGCATATCAAATACGATATTTTTGTAAGTATCCCGAAAAAAGTAGTGCCAATGTCAAGTTGTGCAATTATCGATGTTTTTTATCGACTAATAAAAGCATATCAAAAACGATATTTTTAATATAGTACGCCGTAAAACCCGTCCAAATGTAAAGTTTTGCTATTATCGATGTTTTTTATCGACTTGACGAAAGGCTCGCCCCCTATAAAATCATGGGCTGGAAATAATTTCGGCGAAATGTGGGCATACTGGTTACACCACTGCCTACCTTTAGGCGATTACAAGCGTGTGCGTATGTATGTTTTTTTTACTTGTCGTTTCATCCGAATGATAAAAAAATACGTTTTCTTTTGTTTATTCTAGAAAAAACCAAAAGAACAACCAAAACCGGAACCGAAACCAAAAGAGCAACCATCCAAGACCACGATCGAAACGACAGATGAATCTAAAACGATGTCAAAAAAACAACGGAAGCTACTCGCGAAGTTGCAAGTGAGTACAGTGATATTCAAATTATACGATGCGGCGACCGAAATTCGAAGAACCTTATATGTAATGGTGGTAATCTTTATATATAAAAATTTCGTGTTACGTTGTTTGTCCGCGATGAACTCCTAAACTACTGACCCGATTTTAATCAAATTTTGCAAATCTGATCCCACTTGAGATATAGGATAGTTTATATCTCAATTTATAGTCGCAATATTTTTTTATTGAAAATTATTAGTTATAATTATCTGTGAGTTCCATAAGATTCTAACAGATGGCGGTGTAAGGTAAGGCATCGAATCTCCTATTGACCCCTAGGGGTCCACCTGGACCACTTTGGGAACTAATGGTCTAAAGCGTGGTCTGTTACTAAGGTATATGGCGGAAGACTGTAACTATCCCATTATAGAACCGTAATAAGTATAATAAGTCCTGCCATTTGTGCAGGCTGCACTAGTTGCACATCTGCCTACCTCCTTAGTGATACAGGCGTGAACTTTACTAAGAAGTGGTAATCCTTTCAGGCCGAAGAAGAAGAGAAAAAGAAACAACAGCAGCAACCAGAAGTGAAACACAAAAAAGCGGAAATTAAAAAAACGGTGGAACCACCGAAGGCGGAAGTGGCGAAGAAATCTGACAAGAAACCCGAGACGGTGAAGAAGGTTGACGTTGTGAAGAAGAAGGAGGACAAAAAGGAGAAGAAACAAGAGAAAGTTGTCGAGAAGAAGAAGGACAATAAACAGGAGAAGAGTGGTGAGTGGAGAGCTATATATACGAGGTGGTAGGTCCCTCGTATGCGAGAGGCCGTCTGGGTTGGTACCACCGCGCCGTCTATTTCTGATGCCAAGCAACAGTGTGTAAGCACTGTTGTGTTTCGGTTTGAAGGATATTGAAGCCAGTGAATTTACTGGACATAGTGCGACTTAACATCGTTATGTCTCGGGGTGACGAGCGCAGTTCAGTGCCATGCAGTGCTTTGTGATTCAAAGTTCTGAGTGGTGTTGCTTCTATTTATGGGCAGGTGTGACGCTTACCATCAGGCGAGCGCTTTGCTCTTCTCGTCATTCAATAAAAAAAAAGTTGTGGACAGATTCATGAAATTATGTAACTTATTGACTAAAATAATAAATAAAAAAAAACGTATGCGTCTCGGGACGCTCGACAGAAGTGATAACTTAAACTAATGTGGGTTAAAGTGAGAGCGGAGGAGCCTGCCTACTGCTGCCGTATGCGTGGGAAAAAGGGAAGCCAGACAGAGTGGCGCCGTAATGCGTTACGTTACGAAGCGGTTTACCCTCCCATAAGAAGTTATCACTTCAAAAATCATAAAAACATATGTATTCCTTTACAGCGCCTACGGCCACCGTAAAGCCGGTTAAACAACCGCAACAACAATCGCAACAGAACAACAAGAAAGACAATAAGAAGAAAGAGCAACAACAGCAAAGCCAACAACAACAACAACAGAAGCCACAAGTGATCAACATCACACCGGACACGACCATAGAGATTGTTAGCAAAAAGGTGAGTTGGATGTTTGAACAGTAGGTCAATAGTGTTAATAGTAACGAAGATTCTGGAATGGAGGCCACGTACTGGCAAGCGCAGCGTTGGACATTCACCTACAAGGTGGACAGACGACCTGATAAAGGTCGCAGGAAGTCGCTGGATGCAGGCCGCTTCCAACAGGTCGGTGTGGAAATCTTTGGGGGAGGCCTATGTTCGGCAGTAGACGTCCTGTGGCTGATGATGATGATGACGATGATCGGATCCACAGATAAACCCATAGAATAAACACGGAAAGAAATATGGCCAAGGTTTAAGTTCCGTCTTTACCATGTACACGGGGCCATTGAGTTAATTCAGTTTTGTAAACTAACCACCCGGTTACTCGAAGGCTGATCAAATCAACATTCAACAGAACTTTGATTTTGACAGCGCTGTCAAATCAATTCCGGTTTCTGGAAATGTTTTTTTTGTTTTTTTATTTGATTGAATGATGAGACGCGCAAGGCACTCTCGCTTGATGGTAAGTGTCACGCCTGCCCATAAACAGATGCAACACAACACAGAACGTTGAATTACAAAGCACTGCCTAGCGCCGAACTGTGCTCGTCACCCCGAGACATAAGATGTTAAGTGTCATAATGCCCAGTAATTTCACTGGCTTCGATATCCTAGAAACCGAAACACAACAGCGATTACACGCCGTTGCTTGACGGCAGAAATAGACAGCGCGGTGGTACCAACCCAGACGGCCTCTCGCATACGAGGGACCCATCAAAATACACACAAATACACCGCCGATATATGAGCGCATATTGGCAGTGGAGATCACTTGCCATCAGGTGACCAACTTGCTTGTTTACCCGCCTATGTTATAAAAAAAAAGTGTGCGTCCCGGGACGCTCGACAGAAGTGATAACTTAAACTAATGTGAGTTAAAATGAGAGCGGAGGAGCCTGCCACAGTCGTGTCCAAGTCTTGTCAAAGTCTTGTGAAAGTCCGGTCAAAGTCCGGTCCAAGTTGACTGGTCACTGTGTGACGCCACCTGGGACTTCGAAATTATCGATGTTCCAGGGAGGTCGGTTAACGCTGGCTGGTCGATGGACCGCTCGCGTTACGGAACGCATCGGTTCACCCTCCCATAAGAAGTTATCACTTCAAAAATGTTATGGTATTAATCGGTTCTATCTCCATTGTCACCAGAACCAGTGCAGCACGGAGGCGGACAAGCCGGCGTCGTGCAGCATCATGGAGCAACTCAGCTGCGGGGTACAGGTAACCATGTAATAACGCGAGGCGACGCGAGGGTGGTGGAACACATGGGCAGGCAACCGTGTACACCTGGTGGTGGGTCACCGCCGCCACCCGGCACACTGACGATCATTGTGGCTAGGTCTTAGACCAGAAGCGCAGACACTACATCTGACAACTAACAACTTTTGAATGGTAGAGCCACGCTGTGGGCAGTAATGTCTACACTAACAACTTTTTTTTTATTCTGCTCGAGAAAGTGACTGCACTACACCTGATGGTAAGCGTAGTGCAGTCCAAAAAACCAGCGACCACCGACAAACAATGAGTTCATCGGTGGTCACCAAAGTCATGCCGGCATATATACACCCAACAGTCACACACATAGCCCTAACCCCACAGTAGGATACGAGTCTTGTGTCGTGGGTATCAGGAACTACGAGATACTTTCGCTCTCACAACACCCACACCCCGAAACAAATGTTTGTGGATCACACAAGCATTTGTCGCCTGGATCGAACCCGCGGCTTCCCGCTTCATACTCGCCAGACAAGCCATCTGCCTATACCTTCGGCGATTACAGGAGAGTAGGAAAAATATGGATATATTGGCATGCGATATAAAAGCTTTTTGATGACGTCCTATTATAAAAAAGTGTGCGTCTCGGGACGCTCGACAGAAGTGATAACTTAAACTAATGTGGGTTAAAGTGAGAGCGGAGGAGCCTGCCTACTGCTGCCGTATGCGTGACAGAAAGGGAAGCCAGACAGAGTGACGCCGTAACGCGTTACGTTACAAAGCGGTTTAACCTCTCATAAGAAGTTATCACTTCAAAAAAAAAACTTTTTAAATAAATATAATTGTGTTGGTACATACATATAAAAAAAATATTCCTTTTGTGTCAGGTTGCCGATTTGAAACTGCCCCCGGGTATCACATTGACACGGGTCCAACCCACCGAAAAGAAGGAACCACCGACTATCAAATCTGTGGTAAGTTTTTTACAACTCATGTCTCGGGGTGACGAGCACAGTTCGGTGCCATGCAGTGCTTTGTAATTCGAAGTTCTGTGTGGTGTTGCTTCTGTTTATGGGCAGGCGTGGCGCTTACCATCAGGCGAACGACTTGCTCGTCTTGTTATTTTTAACATCAATCATCATCGAATTAACATTAGCATGTTGGTGACGTGAAACCACAAGTTTACCTACCCTACCAAAAACTGCTCAACGCTCCTAAAGAAGTTTTCATTTCAACAATATATATTTGCAGCCGCTATGGAAGTGCAACCAGCTACCAGCGACTCCTACACCGGTGGCGCGACCCCCGCCGGTCATCAACGCGGACCCTTCCATGATGATGTTCAGCACGGCGCAGCCAGGTCAATCATATACTACAAATACTACTAGCCCTGTGTTATACATGTCCCACTGCTGGGCACGGGCCTCCTCTACTGAATGAGAGGGGTTAGGCCTTAGTCCACCACGCTGGCCTAATGCGGGTTGGCAGACTTCACATACTTTAGAAAATCTACGAACATTTCTATTTCATATACGACAAATTTACTTGACAATAAACCCTCGTAACTCCGTCCGTGAATGTCTCGTGCCGGCATAAAAAGTGCCCTCTGGCCTCATCCAGGTCATGGTGTACCCATAAACCCATGTAAAATAAAATAAAAAATTTCAATTTTTACTTTATATGGCTTGAAATGTTATTACATATTTGTATATAGTTGTGTTAGACTGCACGAAGTTATATTCAGATGCATTAAAATGCACGAAGTTATCTGCCGTAGTTGTATTGGTATATACGAAGTTATATGCAGTTGCATTGGAATTTACGAATTTATGTGCAGTTGCATTGGAATGCACGAATTTATGCACAGTTGCATTGGAATTCACGAAGTCATCTGCAGTTGTATTAGAATTCACGAATGTATCTGCAGTTTGCATTGAAATTCACGAGGTTACTTACAGTTGTATTGAAATGCACGAAGTCATCTGCAGTTAACATGTGGTATGACAGAATGCGAGTGAAAATGTATTAATCAGCTTGATCTTTATTCCATTATATGTTTTTACTAGCTTTTGCTCGCGGCTCCGCGCGCGTGATCTGTTTTTCCCGGGATAAAAAGTAGCCTATGTCTTATTCTCATGTATAAGCTATATTATTGTAAAGTTTCATTAAAATCCATTCAGTAGTTTTTACGTGAAAGATTAACAAACATACATCCATCCATCCATATTTACACAATTTCACGTTTATAATATTAAATAGGATTTTATAATTTCCCTCTTCATAAACAGAACAACCGAAAACGATCATAGTGCCGGACCCGCCGCCACAGCCGGCTAAGTCGAAGAAGTCCAAGAAGAAAGCGAAGAAGGCGGCCAGTGAACCGCCGGCCTCAGAGACCAAACCGGACGGGACCAAGATGGTCACCCTGCGGAACCCGATGTTCCATCCCAACTTACCACCTGTGCAGATCACGAACAATCCAGCGCCGAAGAAAGAGCAGATCAGGTAAGGGCAGTGGTTCTGTATACGACGGTTAACGGTAGGCAGCGGCTTGGCTGTGCCCCTGGCATTGCCGATGTCCATGAGCGGCGGTGACCGCTTACCATCAGGCGGGCCGCTTGCTCGTCTGCCTATCAAGACAATAAAAAAAAAAAAAAAAAAAAATACGAGGTTAGTCTGAAAGGGTGTCTTGCTTGTGGTATGCTGGTCGTAGGATATTCATATCCGCCCGGTGTTAAAATCTGCCATAGAGATCCACATGTCTTGAGTGAATCGGGTTTCAGGATCAGCCTGTGTATATCCGGTTCTTTTTTTTTTATTCTGGCTCGGCAAAGTGACGTAGTGTTACCTGATGTAAGTGTAGCGCAATCCAAGAATAGTGTCGACCAACAATAAACAATATGTCCATCGTAGGTCGGCAAGATTATGCCGGCCTGCCAAAGGACCAAGGGGGAGGGGAAGGAAAAAGGGATGGGAAAAGGGTTAGGATCAGGGGGCCGGAACCGGATATACACTGGCTGAACCTGGAACGCGACCCACGCAAGGTGGGCCACTATGGCAGGTTTTAGCACCAGTGTACGGTCACTATCTGGGCGGATATGAATATCCTACTACCAACTGTATGTCCCTAAGGCTACCATAGATATTATTTAAAAAAAAAAATTTTTTTTATAACAGGCTGCCAGACCCAATCCCAATGCCGCCGAACGCATGCCAAGCGACCATCACGCCCACATCGAACGGCATGTACACCATACGCAACCCGTTGATGTCGATAATGCACCAGCAAAGCCTCATGGGCATCAGGAATCAAACCCCACACCCGGTCACGCCGTTCAACCAGCAGTACAACTACGTCAACCCGAACTACCAGACGGTGCCGAACAACTATACGGAGCAACGAGCTTCGCCCAAACACGAGGACTACCACAGCAGGATCCTAAACCTGGCCTCGTTCACCCAGAAAAATGATGAAGGATACTCTCTGTTCAAGACACCGGAAGACACTCAGCAACGATCGTTCCTGACCCCAGAGTATTATGTCGATAACTCAAGTCCGAAGCCTGTGGTATCACCAAATCCAATTGGCACCAAACCGACCGAGTCTAGAAGCTTCGATACCAACGATTCTTCATTGTTCGCTAATCCCATTCAACGACCAGAGCCGATCGGTACACCGTTGAAGAGAGAAGAGAATGAGTTCTCCGGGGGATTGTACACACCGTTTGGACTGCAGGATAGGAATGTGTTTCGCAACGCGTTGTTCAGTGATAAGTGTGATGTTGGTGCGAGTGTTGGTAAATTGGAGGACGTTGGGCCCAACCATGTGGCCAACGGTGATCAGTTGCCGTACTTCCAGCGGCTGCGTGTTGGGTCCAAGTTGAACAATGAAGTGACTATACATCATGTGACCGAGTCGAAGTTCTACAAGGGGCAGGTGAGATTTTTTTCTTTATTAGCCCTGTATTATACACGTCCCACTGCTGAGCACGGGTCTCCTCTACTGAATGAGAGGGATTAGGCCTTAGTCCACCACGCTGGTCTGTTGGTTGGCAGACTTCACATACCTTCGAAAAATCTTATCGAGTTCTCAGGTATGCAGGTTTCCTCACGATGTTTCCTTCACCGTTAAAGCGAGCGATAATTAACAATTAATATACACGTGACTTAGAAAAGTTTTTTATTATTATTATTATTATTATAATTTTTATAGCATAGGCCGGCAAACGAGTAAGAGGGTCACCTGATGGTAAGTGATCTCCACCGCCCATGTACGCTCACCACCAGAAGAGTCATGGGCGCGTTGCCGACCTTAAAGGAAAGGGATAATTAGGGATTGGGAAGGGGAGGGGATTTTGGGCTTCCGGATATCTCACTCACCGTACGAAACGAAGCAGTAAGCCGCTACTTTACGTCGATTTTCTGTGAGACAGTGGTAACGACCCAGTCGACCCGACCCATTCATACTGTAGACCAGTGATTCCCAACGTGGGGCCCACGCCCCACAGGGGGGCAGTTTGATAGCTAAGGGGGGCAATTTAAAATTTGACTCGACACGGCTGCTAACTCTTTCGCTTTGGGTTATTTAAATGCAATGATAGATATCGGTGACAAATATAACAAAAAAAATGTTAAGGTGGTACATGGCCTAAAAAAGGTTGGGAAACACTGCTGTAGATAAAACTATAGCGTGGCTCTACCACTCAAAAAAGGTATTATAAATGTACATTTATTATTATTCCAGGAGCCACAGCCTGGCGCAGTCCCTGAGGAGTCTATGTTCAGCCGGCACGTGTGGCCCGACACGCTGCATCCACAGCCGCCGCACAACGCCGGTCAGTATCCATCGCTATACCGGTCAACATACACCACACTGTAACCACCTGTTACAGGAACGTTTTTACAGGAACGTTTGTTATTTCCTAAAATACTGAATTTCCTAAATACTTTCTTGTACTTAAATAAAAACTAATCAGCAAAATTTAAGAGAAAAATCAAGAAAACCTACATAAAATTGAGCACGACTTTTTTTGCAATTTGTATCGATTCTTCATTAGCCATTCATTAGCCGAAAGAACTTCGTTCCTACCTGGTGTCCCACGACACCACTAATTATTATTGTTATAACTATTCAATACAGTATGCGCCATCTATTGGACACTTACTCAATCCAGCCGATAAATTACCTTACACCGCCATCTGTTACAATCTTATGGAAGTTTTCATATAATAAACAAATAATTTCCTATAAAAAATATAAAAAAATATAAAAATATTATATTATGTGATAACCGATGGGGCAGAAAGGTTCTGGAATGGAGGCCACGTACTGGCAAGCGCAGCGTTGGACGTCCGCCTACAAGGTGGACAGACGACCTGATAAAGGTCGCAGGAAGTCGCTGGATGCAGGCCGCTTCCAACAGGTCGGTCTGGAAATGTTTGGGAGAGGCCTATGTTCAGCAGTGGACGTCCTGTGGCTGATGATGATGGTGATAGTATAGGCTATAGGATTTCGTTCCAGAAGTAAAACACTATATTCACTTGGCTGTTTAATATATTGTAGTTAAGACACCTTTACACAACAATTAAATGCACTTCACCGATGTGTACGCGCCTTGACGACTATGAAACGACTGGCGGGCGCCCTCTATTGTCCCACTATATATAGATTATCCCCACGCCGCGCCGTACATTTAGAGTGAGGGTAGTCAATTGAGATACTGTACTCATGCCTATGATTCCCGAGAGGTAGTAGTCCACCTTCTTTCTTCTTTTTCATTTATGGCTTCGCGTTATTATGCATTTCGCCAATGACAAGTATAAATTATTCTCATATCTTCACAAGAATGAGGAAATATCGGTGTGGACGTTTTCAAGGCATTGTTGGAGTTTTGGTGTGAATTCCTTCCAGTACGATGCTTAATTCACTTATTTCAATGTTTCCATACACTGTTCATCACCGTCAATGTTTATTGAACAAATCCACACCACTTTTATACAACACAACTCTAAACTAGTTTATGAAATAAATTCAAATAAGCGATGAACTGCACTGTCAGAATTCCCACCAAAACCCCCAGACATTTCATTGTATAAAGCATAAAAATATAGCCAAGGTGTTTAGAAGCTCCTTTGTGGAATCTGCTTTCGCTTGCGGTATTTCCAGACAGATACGACTTAGGTACCAGGTCTATGGACGGTGGTGATTACTTACCATCAGGTGACCCACTTGCCCAGTTGCCCCCTATTCCATAAAAATCTATGTAATTTACTATCTATTTTATGATTTATTGTTTTTGAATTTATGTTCAATCTCTGTAATTCAGACGAGTATTGCAACGCGACAGAATAAAGAAAGCGACAGTAAAAAGAGACAAACATATTCATAAATAGGATTCAGCCTGCGAGAGAATGAGATAGATTACAAGTATGCTATTACGTGTCTGCGCCAGCGTACAACGAAGCCTTCGGAAAATGTGTCGTAAATAACGTTTATTTATCTTGGTTACCCAGATAGCCGTAACATTTACTGTATGTAAGCCGTAAGATTTACTTAAAAACAACCCAAATTCTTTGATACAGGTGCCGTAATTTACAGGATTTTCGGTCCCTGCTTTTGACCATAGGATTAGTCGTGATCATTTCTTCATGGTGTTAGGAAGATATTCAACTCAGTAGAAAAAAAATACTCATTTCGCAAGGACAGCACCAAGTCAGTGTCATATATACGTTGTTGAACTTGAAAAATGAAATAAGGAGTAAAAAAACCTTGTCAAAAATAAAAAAATCTTACTGCTTATTGCACTGCACTGTAATCTAATACTTATATTATCACTATAGTATACATACATTCGTACAGAAGATTTTTTCCTCAAATAAGTTTAAATCCCCCAAAACCAAATCTCTCTTTCCCAATCCTTTAATTATCCCTTCCCTTTAAGGTCGGCAACGCGCCTATGATCCTTCTAGTATTGTAGGCATACATGGGCAGTGGAGATCACTTACCATGAAGTGACCCCAATTGCTCTTTCACCGGTCTATGCTATAAAAAAAAGATAATGATTATGTTTATATGTTACTAGCTTTTGCTCGCGGCTTCGCCCGCGTGATCGGCTTTCCCGGGATAAAAAGTAGCTTATTCTGATGTATAAGCTACATTATTGTAAAGTTTCATTAAAATCCATTCAGTACTTTTTACGTGAAAGAGTAACAAACATCCATCCATCCATCCATACTTACAAACTTTCGCGTTTATAATATCAGTACGATAGTAGGATCATCCACTTATATCCTTCTATCGAACTATATTTCTATACCATTAATATATAGCAGTGTTGTCGATTGGTAATGGGCGGACCACAGATAATATACAGGCTTTGTATGTGTACTCCCTTAATGTGTCGCGATTAGGTGCAAAATTAAGCGCAACACTCGACCCGACGTGTGCTATATGATCTATGCGTTCCGCGTTTACTTTACATATAAAATTATCATGCTTGGTTTCCATATAGATATTATATTTATCATACATATATAAAGCTCACTTTTATATCTTCTTAGGGGTAGGCAGTGTGTCAGTCAGTCATCGAAAGTGAAAAGGGGAATCGATGATTTTTAAAAAGTACTTAATATCGATGTTGATACATCGATAAAAATATTGGATTGATATTTGGATGACCCTTTTTGACATGATTTAAACTTTTGCGCGTCACATTTCATGGCATCATATTTTAATTTAAAACATCGGTATATTGAATTAAAATATATTGCAAAATAATGTCGATGTATTGGAGAAAACAATTAAAGTACATATATCGAAATTTTACAAAATCCTTTGGGTTTTTAACCCAAGATTTCACGATTTCTGAGCTTAAGCCATTATCTAATATATGGCTATAATGGGAACACCCAAATACTCCGAAATATTTTATTCCGAATTTCGATGTTCCGATGTTCAAAAGTCCGAATTTCATAATACCTAAAAATTATAAAGTCTATTATTCAAATTTACGAAAATTATTTTACCGAAACTTGAAAATACGATCTGTTTGTTTTCCGATTTTTATATGTTCGAAGAGTCAAATGCTCGATGGGTTCTCGGTCCGAAAAACGACATTCCGATTTTCAATATTCCGAATTAATTGCTAAAATTAGGATTTTGATTCAGTTAGTATAATCATTATATTGGATATTTACCTCTTCCTTTGTTAATAGCATAGTGTATGTCACGTCAAAGAAGAGAATTATTTAAATATAGATATGTCACTTGTCATTCTTTGATAGATTGGAAATAAAATGGTTTATTATAATAACTAATTTCTTGTATTTATTAATGGCGACAATGGAAGAAGATTTGAGTACACTCAAATGTTCAAGGAGTGTTATTAAAGGTCAATTAGCAAAACTATCCAACTACTTACAAACCTTGAGAGAAATTTCGGATGTCGAATACAATTCACGACTTACGTCACTTCAAAAAAATGAGGAAAAATTCGACACTTTACAAGAGAAAATCGAAATTATCACTCAAAACCCCCAAGAAGAGATTGACCTTCACTTTGAGGTAACACAAGAAATCATAAACTTAAAGATATTGTTACACAATCTACGGCCACCAAGAACTTCAACAGCATGCACTCATGACGGAGCTCCACCTGCTTCGATAGCAAGTGCGAGCACTACAGAGAGCAACGCACGGTACCAGGTACCTAAGGTTAACTTTCAACCATTCCAAGAAAAGGAAAGTTTAAAAAATTTCGTAAAACGACTGAAAACGTATTTAAAAATGACAAATTGCAATGAAGATCATATGATGACTTGCGTACTACTTAGTTCCTTAAGCCCAGAGTTACATGAACGGGCATGCGACTTATGTGCACCGGAAGATCCATCACAAATTAAGTTTCAGATACTAGTAGATTTGCTGGAACAATACATAGACCCTAAACCCAGCATTTGGGCACGACGTCATAAGTTTATAACGCGTATACAAGCTGAGAATGAAACCGTGACCAATTTCAGTACAGAATTGAAACATCTAGCACACGATTGTGAGTTTAGCTGTGAACATTGCAAAAAGTCGCTAAATGAGAATTTTTTATCACTACAATTTATCAGAGGCGTTCGAGATGGCGAAATTAGAACGAAAATACTGCAAGACAACAAAATAGGTACATTTAAAGAAATAATACAGATGGCGACAGCAAGAGAAATAGCTAAAGCTGACAATGACTTCATGATAAACAAACATGATCCAAACAACGAAGTACCAGTACATTCAGTTCAGAATAAAGGCAAACCCGTGGTGAAACCACTACCAAACCAAATCACTTCATTCAAAGATATGCAAGGAAGATGTTTTCGCTGTGGGGATGTTAATCACAGAGCCAATAAATGCAAACACATCAACTCCAATTGCATTAAATGCGGAAAGACAGGACATTTAGCTCGTGTTTGTCTACAGACATTAAAACACAATACAGCACACCAGGTGGAAGAACTGAACTCAGTTGACGATGAAAACATTGGTGATATCAATGTCGTCAACACTATTGGTTCAGACAAGTTTATGGTTGACGTAACTATTGAAGGCAAAAAGGTACAGATGGAACTAGATACAGGTGCAGCACTTTCATCCATTTCGTTGAGAGACTACAGACGGTTCCAATTAAACAAACAGATATTTAAAACAACAGTAAGAATGAGAACATACACAGGTGAACTTATTACGCCAGTTGGAGTTATATACGTCAAGTGCAACTATGAAAAGCAATCTTTCTATGGAAAACTCTTTATTCTCAGACAAAACGTCGACGCCATATTCGGAAGAGCTTGGATTAGAGAAATCAATATTAATATAGCAGACATGAAGAAAATATCATTAGAAAGGGCCGACAACTTACGATTGGACAATATCATTTCAAAATTTTCACCAGTCTTTGATGGCAAACTGGGATGCATTCCAAATTACAAAGGGCATTTAACTTTAAAGGAAAACACTACACCAATTTACATTAAGCCCAGACGTATTCCCTACGCATTGAAAGAAAAGGTTGATAAAGAAATAGATCGTCTGTGTCAAGAAGGAGTGATAACGAAAATAGATAGCTCAGAATGGGGAACTCCAGTCGTACCGATCGTGAAACCTGACGGAAGCATACGTCTATGTGCCGATTATAAAGTCACCCTAAATAAAGTAATTAAAGATGAACAATACCCGATTCCTATCATAGAAGATATCTTTTCAGAGATGAACGGTGGTGAATTTTACTGCACATTAGACATTTGTCGAGCCTACCTTAATATGCAAATGGATGAAGAAAGCTCTATTTTACAGACACTTAGCACTCACAAGGGCACATTTAAGGTGAATCGTTTGATGTTTGGGGTAAAGGTGGCCCCAAGCTTGTGGCAAACATTTATGGATAAAATTCTTCAAGATATACAGGGTGTGAAATGTTTTTTTGATGATATTATTATACAAGGATCGACAGAACTACAATTACAACAAAGATTAGAAACAGTGTTAGGAAGATTACAAGAACACAATCTCAAATTGAATAAAGATAAATGCCATTTCTTCAAAACTAGTATAAATTATTTAGGCCATACAATAGACAAGCACGGACTACACAAAAATAAAGATAAAATTCGAGCCATACTTGTAGCAAAGAAACCCAACGATGTAAATGAACTAAGAACATTTTTGGGTATGAGTAATTACTATAACAAATTCATACCTAATCTTGCAACGATTACTAATCCGCTCAACAAATTATTACAGAAAAACACGAAATTTATATGGTCAGAAGCCTGCGAAAATAGTTTCAAGAAAATTAAAGAAGAAATAATTAGTGAACGAGTCCTACTGCATTTCGACCAAAAGAAGGCCCTAGTCCTCGCTACAGATGCTTCACCGACCGGCCTGGGTGCCGTGCTCTCACATCGATTGGCTGATGGGACCGATAGACCAATTGCGTTTGCATCACGTTCACTAACATCTAGCGAAAAGAAGTACAGCCAAATAGATAAAGAAGCAACAGCAATTTACTGGGGAGTAAAGAAGTTCTTTCATTATTGTTACGGAAGGAAATTCACGCTTATTACGGATCATAAGCCTTTAACGTCCATATTCCACCCACACAAAACCTTACCTGCAATGAGCACGATGCGGTTGTTTCACTATGCACACTTTCTTTCGGGATTCGACTACAACATTGAATACAGAAATTCAGCGAATAACAGTAATGCAGATTATCTCTCAAGATTTCCAGTGGAACGAATTTCGGAACACCATATAGACCAACACAGTATATTTCAGCAGAACCAACTTAATGTACTTACAATTAACCGCAAAATAATAGCGAAGGAAACAATGAAAGATCCAGAATACAAAAATATAATATATAAACTAAGGAATGGACAGAGTCTAAGAACATTGGGCTACGGTGACAATGAAATAACAATTGAAGACGACTGTCTTCTTAAGGGAACTAGAGTTATGATTCCTCAAAATCTCCGACACAATATATTGAAGGAATTACATACAAGCCATACTGGTATACTAAAAATGAAACTTTTAGCGCGGAGTTATGTATATTGGAAAAATATTGACAAAGATATCGAGGAATTGGTCAGCAGATGTCGTGAATGTCGTCTCAAACAAAACGAACCAGAGAAAGCCCCATTACACCACTGGGAAGCACCGACAGCGCCCTGGCAGCGTATACATATTGATTTCGCGGGTCCAGTACGCGGCTATTATCTCTTCGTAATAGTTGATGCAATGTCAAAATGGGTTGAAATAATCCCAACTCAAACAACCACAAGTAAGTGGTGTATCTCAAAACTTAGAAATTTATTCGTTGATTTTGGCTTACCGTACGTTCTTGTTTCGGACAACGCCAGGCAGTTTACATCTCAAGAATTTGAGTCATTCTTATGTGAGAACGGAGTGTCTCACAAAACTTCGGCTCCATATCACCCAGCCACGAACGGGCAAGCTGAACGATTCGTCCAGACAGTAAAGAAAGCTTTGCATAGTATGGATAACGAATCTGGCTCAATATATGAGAAAATTTTAAAAATCAAATACCAACTGCGAAGAACGCCCTCTAGACAAACTGGGGAAAGTCCTTACGAACAAATGTTTAGTGGGCGGTTGGTGAGAACGTTGTTCCACGCCATGTTCCAGAAACCACAAGCGCAGATAGCACAGTCCGTCTCACCCACTAACCAGACTGGACGCGATCTAAGAACATTCCGTTCAGGGCAGAGAGTTCAACTACGAAATTATAGTGGGAAGAAGAAATGGGAATTTGGCACAGTGGTCAAACGCTTGGGCCAGCTACATTATGAGGTTTTAACGGATTCTGGTGCGACGTGGAGAAGGCACATTAACCAAATGTTAAGCACCTCAATCGACGGAGCTATAACGCAATAATTAAGGGCGGAGACCTATTGGATATTTACCTCTTCCTTTGTTAATAGCATAGTGTATGTCACGTCAAAGAAGAGAATTATTTAAATATAGATATGTCACTTGTCATTCTTTGATAGATTGGAAATAAAATGGTTTATTATAATAACTAATTTCTTGTATTTATTACATTACATACATTTGGGTTAGGTTAGAACTGTGACCATTGAAGCGCGAAGGCGAGCGAGCGCAGCGAGCGTGCCGCGGCAGCGGCCGCCGAGCGCCAGATCCTCTCTATTGTTGGTGAATCATTTGGGTTAGGTTAGAATTGTGACCAGCGAAAAAAATATTTTTATGGGAAAGAAAACGCATTTGACATTACTTTCTACCTCCTCATACTATTATACTTCTTTTTGACAAGCAATAATGTGTTGATTTGTCTTTCTATTCAGTTTTACAAGGCCCTTTTTTTCGGAATTTTAATTAATAGGTATCTTAATAATCGGAATTAAGATACCTATTAATTAAAATCGTATTTTTGATGTTTCGAATTATCATTAATTCGGACTTTTTGTTATTCGATCTATTGAAACTCGGTATTTTGAGAATCGTAATTATATACGTTAGGAATATTGAAATTTCGGAATTATAAAAATAGGATAAATGATACATCGGAGTTGTTATATTCGGAATTATGAAAATCGGTATTTTGAAATTCGTATTTGTGACTGTCGGAATAAAGTTTGTCGTATTATTGTAGTGTACCCGGCTATAATATTATTGCTATAATATAATATGGCTATAATAATAATATTAATATTAGTATTATCCGTGGTCTGTAAGTATATAGGTATCGTAGTTATACTGTATAGGGTACAGGGGGTGGTAGTAGATACTAGACAGTAAGGTTCGGGGGCGGTGCGCGGTGTGACGGTGGGGCGGTCCGCAGGCGGTGCGGGCGGTATGGGCGGTGCGTCGGCACGCAGCTCGCCGACAGGTTCGTCCCTGTCGCCCCGCTCGGCGGGTACTCCGCCCTCCGTCACCAGGGACAACTACGGGCCCGTCGGCGCCAGGAACCACCGGCACGGTGAGGTTGCCGCACGAACGAACACGCACGCATGCACGCACGCACGCACGCACGCACGCACGCACGCACGCTCGTATTTTACCTGAATTTATTTTGCATGTGTAGTTTTTTGTTTTTATAGCATAGATCGACAGACGAGCAAGTGGTTGCTGCTGGGAGGATACTTGTATCCGACCGCATAGCGACCACCGTACACTGGTGCTAAAACCTGCCATAGTGGCCCACCTTGTGTGGCTAGCGTTCCAGGGTCAGCCAGTGTATATCCGGTTCTCCCCAGGGGGCTTGCCCCCTGATCCTAACCCTTTTCCTCCCCCTCCACCTTAGTCCTTTGGCAGGCCGCCATGATCTTGCCGACCTACGATGGACACATTGTTTATCGTTGGTCGACAATATTCTTGGATTGCGCTACACTTACCATCAGGTGTAGCGTAGCGTAGTCACTTTACTGGCTCGCAGGATAAAAAAAAAGTGGGTCAGCTGATGGTAAGTGATCTCCACCGCCCATGTATGCCCATAGCATTTTTTTTTATTTGTTCCGTACTGGAAACGGCTAAGGTCGAAGACCATATTGCCAAGTCTTCAGTAAAATATAGCATTAATTAGCTGTGGAAATATCGAGTAACCGAATTCTAAGAAATCATTTAATGACAACTTACGTTATGATTTCTTACGTTTACGCGAATGTTACACATTGATATAAAACTTATTGTCGTCTGTGTGTGCGGCAGTTAGTCGTAAGATAGAGCGAGTGAGCTTGAGTGGTAGAGCCACGCTGTAGACAGTTTTTTCTACAGCATGAATGGGCTGGCTCGCCCGGGTCATTACCACTGTCTCACAGAAAACCGACGTAAAGTAGCGGCTTGCTGCTGCGTTTCGTACGGTGAGTGGGATATCCGGAAGCCCAAATCCCCTCCCTTTCCCTATCCCTAATTATCCCTTTCTTTTATGGTCGGCAACGCGCCCATGATTCTTCTGGTGTTGGGCGTACATGGGCGGTGGAGATCACTTACCATCAGGAGACCCACTTGCTCGTTTGCCGGCCTATGCCATAAAAAAAAAGAGGAAAAGTGTAGAATAAATGTTATTTCTTTCTTTATTAGAGACATAGAGTTATTATTTGCAAGCTTTTGCTCGCTTGATTTAATAGTGGCTTATGTCTTACTCCAGGTCACGGCTTACCTGTTGTTTTTTTTTATTAGCTTGAATGACAAGACGAGCAAATCGCTCGCCTTATAACCTGCAACGCAATGCAATGTTCTGACCACATTACATTTAGTTAATACCAACTAGCGCACTCAGACATGTATTTTTACTTTTATAATTTTTTTGAGTTCATTTAATTTCTGTCAAAAGTTATTTGTCATTAGTCCTTTCTTGAGTTTTTGGCGGGAGTTCGTCGCTTATTGTAATTTATTTCAAATCCTAGTTTAAAGTTGTGCTTGTTGTATAAAAGAGGTGTGAATTTGTTCATTAAACATTGACGGTGATGAACAGTGTATGGAAACATTGAAATAAGTGAATTAAGTACTGAAAGTTCACACCAAAACTACAACGAGACCTTGAAAACGTCCACACCGATATTTCATCGTTCTTGTGAAGACTTGAGAATAAATTATTATACGTGTCATTGGCGAAATGCATATTAATGCGAAGCCATAAATAAAAAAGAAGTCCACCCCGTGATCACGAAGGCTAAAAAGTTTTCGAAACGTCGGGACCATAATTAAAATAAAAAACCGCGACAAAATCCGTTTAAATTAGTTTTATTTCAAAAAAGAAGTCCTTTCTTAGAATTGGATTTATTCCACTCTTAGAGCCAGATTATTTTTTTCCGAGCTCGGCAAAGTGACTGCACTACACCTGATGGTAAGCGTAGTGCATTCCAAAAATCTAGCGACCACATTGTCGTTCATAGGTGGTCACCAGAATCATGCCGGCCTGTATAAATGATTCTTCTCTCTTCGGAGAGGGAAGAAGCAAATTGAGGGGCCTGAGACAGGACAGGCGGATGACCGATGCATGCACAGGGATACATGGATGTACCACTATACCCGCCTCAACCAACCATCAAGTCATGTCGCAAGCCGCTCGGGAGAATCGGATAATTTAGGATACCTCGGAGATAATAATAATTTACTTTAAAAATCCTTTAAAAAACTTTACACGTGAAAATTTTACTTCAGTCTCTCGAATTGAAAAAACCAAATGACTTTAGGCTTTCGAGATTTGTATATGTATGATAATTATTATTATATTACTATATATATTTAAACGGTTCCCTCAAACATTAGGTTACACTGCGCGACACTACAACCGTCTTATAGCGGAATCTAATCTAACTTTTATTATAATCAAAATATTGTTAGAAACTACTTTTTTTATAGCATAGGCCGGGCAATTGAGCAAGTTGGTCATCTGATAATAGGTGATCTCCAAAATCTCATTCTCTGGCGTTTTTTGAGTCGATTAAAAATAGCTCCCTCTTGGTCGCCCTGTATGGCCTGTGGCTTTCCTTTTTGTACAAAAATCCTCTGAAATCTATACGCCTCCACCTTTTTTTTGTTTCGATTAAAAGCGACCCCAAATACTTGGTCGCCCTGCATGGTAATTGAAAGATGTGTAGTGGGCCTTACTTGTAAACGTTCCTGTGATGGAAATAAGCAATAACATTTCAACCCACATCTAGTTAAAATTTAGATATTGTTTTTATGAGCAAGGCGCTCGTTTGATGGTAAGCGCCACGCCTGTCCATAAACAGCAGCAACACCACACAGAACTTTGAATTACAAAGCACTGTGTGACACTGAACTGCGCTCGTCACCCCGAGACCTTAATATGTCAAGTCTCATAATGCCCAGTAATTTCACTGGCTTCAATGTCCTTCAATTCGAAACACAACAGTGCTTACACACTGTTGCTTGTCGGCAGATATAGACGGCGCGGTGGTACCAACCCAGACGGCCTCTCGCATACGAGGGACCTACCACCTTGCAGAATATTTTTATTTGTAAATGCTTCGCAATAATGAATTTCTGTATTGTTATTTTTTTTTGACAGCCTACGTGGCGCAGCGGGCGAGTAGCCGGCTGTGAAGCGAGAGGCCGCGGGTTCGATCCCCGCACCGAGATATTTGTGTGATCCACAAATATTTGTTTCGGGGTCTGGGTGTTGTGAGAGCGAAAGTCTCTCGTAGTACCTGATACTTACGACACAAGACTCGTATCTTACTGTGGGGTCAGGACTATATAATATGTGACTGTTGGGTGTATTTATTTTATTTATTTATTTTTACAGAATCCAGCGTTTTCCTACCAGACCGGACCATAACGAACCTGTCAACGCTCGAAGCGGGGGAAAGGGACATAGAATCTTTTAAACGTTTCGAGTTTTACTTCGAACCGCCGCAACACAAGCCTAAAGTACAACTCGACGTGCGAGACATAGCCGCTGCGTTGCGGCAGAATCATAAATAATCTGACACTATCGTACATAACGTCGAACAATATTAACTATCGTTTAAAAGAAAAAAAAGTAAGGTTAATTGCCAACACGAAAATATGCAATTTAAATATGATGTACAATTTTAATTAAAAAAAAATGTGTGTCTCGGGACGCTCGACAGAAGTGATAACTTAAACTAATGTGGGTTAAAGTGAGAGCGGAGGAGCCTGCCTACTGCTGCCGTATGCGTGAGAGAAAGGGAAGCCAGAGTGGCGCCGTAACGCGTTACGTTACGAAGTTCGGTCAAAGTCATGTCAAAGCCCTGTCAAAGTCCGGTCAAAGTCCAGTCGAAGTTCGGTCAATGTCCTGTAAAAGTCCGGTCAAAGTCCAGTCAAAGTTCTGTCAAAATCCGGTCAAAGTCCGGTCGAAGTCCGGCCAAAGATCTGTCAAAGTCCTGTAAAAGTCCGGTCAAACCCCGGTCAAAGTCCGGTTGAAGTCCAGTCGAAGTCCGGTTAAAGTCCGGTCAAAGTACGGTCGAAGTCCGGTCAAATACCGGTCAAAGTCCTGTCAAAATCCGGTTAAAGTCCGGTTAAAGTCCTGTCAAAGTTTGTCAAAATCCGGTCAAAGCCCTATCAAAGTCCGGTCAAAGTCCGGTCGAAGTCCGTTTAAAGTCCGGTCAAATACCGGTCAGAGTCCTGCCAAAATCCGGTTAAAGTCCAGTCAAAGTTCGGTCAAATTCCGGTCAAAGTCCAGTCAAATACCGGTCGAAGTTAGGTCAAAATCCGGTTAAAGTCCAGTCAAAGTCCTGTCAGTCTTGTCAAAATCCGGTCAAAGCCCGGTCAAAGTCCTATCAAAGTCCTGTCAAAGTCCGGTCGAAGTCCGGTTAAAGTCCTTCCAAAGTTTGTCAAAATCCGGTCAAAACCCTATCAAAGTCCTGTCAAAGTCCGGTCGAAGTCCGGTTAAAGTCCGGTCAAAGCCCGGTCGAAGTCCGGTCAAATACCGGTCGAAGTCCAGTCTAAGTCCGGCTAAAGACCTGTCAAAGTCCAGTCAAATTCTGGTCATAGCCCGGTCAAAGTCCGGTTAAAGTCCGGTCAAAGTCCTTCCAAAGTTTGTCAAAATCCGGTCAAAACCCTATCAAAGTCCTGTCAAAGTCCGGTCGAAGTCCGGTTAAACTCCGGTCAAAGTCCGGTTAAAGCCCGGTCGAAGTCCGGTCAAATACCGGTCGAAGTCCAGTCTAAGTCCGGCTAAAGACCTGTCAAAGTCCAGTCAAATTCTGGTCATAGCCCGGTCAAAGTCCGGTTAAAGTCCGGTTGAAGTCCGGTTGAAGTCCGGTCAAAGTCCGGTTGAAGTCCGGTCAAAGTCCGGTCCAAGCTGACTGGTCGCCACCTGGGAAATCGAAATTATCGATGTTCCAGGGAGGTCGGTTAACGCTGGCTGGTCGATGGACCGCTCGCGTTACGGAACGTTTCGGTTCACCCTCCCATAAGAAGTTATCACTTCAAAAAAAGTGTGCGTCTCGGGACGCTCGACAGAAGTGATAACTTAAACTAATGTGGGTTAAAGTGAGAGCGGAGGAGCCTGCCTACTGCTGCCTTATGCGTGAGAGAAAGGGAAGCCAGACAGAGTCTAACGCGTTCCGTTACGAAGTCCGATCAAGTCATGTCAGAGTTCTGTCAAAGTCCGGTCAAAGTCATTTAAATAAATGTCTACTGATCCTAAAACGGCGGGTATGTGAGTTTACTTATTTTAACGTTTTTTTTTATATGGGGACAAGTCCACTTAGAGACAAATTATCTTTATATTTCTCTATTAGTCGTTTTTGAAGGGATAACTTCTTATGGGAGGGTAAACCGCTTCGTAACGTGACGCGTTACGACGCCACTCTGTCTGGCTTCCCTTTCTCTCACGCATACGGCAGCAGTAGGCAGGCTCCTCCGCTCTCACTTTAACCCACATTAGTTTGAGTTATCACTTCTATCGAGCGTCCCGAAACGCACACGTTTTTCTATTATTTCCACATGGCTTGTTAATGCTTCATAATGTTACTGAGTACAGAATTAACATCTTATATTAAATTTTATCGACATCTCTGAGTACCTACGTTATTAAAATTTTTATGTAATACTTGAATGCTCTCATGTTTTTAGGATTCCTAATATCCAAGCATAATTTGTATGCAATAATATTTCAAGCCACGTCAAGTAAAAATTTTGATGTTTTTTTTTAAGGGATAATTAGGGATTGGGAAGGGGAGGGGATTTGGGCTTCCGGTTATCTCACTTACCGTACGGAACGCAGCAGCAAGCCGCTACTTTACGTCGGTTTTCTGTGAGACAGTGGTAACGACCCGGTCGAGCCAGCCCAATCATGCTGTAGACAAAACTGTCTACAGCGTGGCTCTTTAAAATATGAAGATTTCCGTAGCTCATAAGTGTAATCGTAGTACTGTATACATTTATTTAAAAAGTTAATTTGTACAATGAAATATTTATGCCTGCTTTTTTTACTCGGTAAAAATATAACATGGTAATATTTTTTGTAAATTGGATTATCGAAACTTTAAATTATTTTTTGTATAGATCTTTCAATATTGTTTGCTCGTTATGTATTTAACAAAGATATATCTTGTAATATCGACAATATATGCTGTCTCTTTCTATCCCGAAAACATGGAAAGGGACAGTTAATATGTTATGTCACAACAAGAAGTTTAGTATGTGATGAAAATGACGTATCAATAAAATATCGACTAGTTCCATCTCTTTCAATCCAAATGAATTGAAAAGAGATAGACTGTAAATGTATTTTATGCGCTAAGTTGGATTGCGTGAAATATGTGACATACTATAACATATCGACTCGATGCTCTGTCCCTTTCACTTCACAAAGGAATAGAAAGAGATGCATAAATAATTAAATGATTTAGATATCTTTCATTCCTTATGAAAAAGGGATAGTATGCAAATTCAATTCATGACTATGAAAATGTTCTAAAATATCGACTGTGTTCTATATCTTTCAATCCAAATGAATTGAAAAGAGAATGATAACTCAAATTGTGACTTTAATACGCAAAGTTGCGTGAAAAGGACGTAAGTGACTCGAGAAAAATAATTCTAACTCAAACTCGGGTTAAGGACGAAATAATAAATAATATTTATTGACTATTTATGACCCATTAAGTGAAAAGGACATAAAAATTTAAATCGTGACTATAAACTATGACAAGGACGAAAAACAACTAGTTGTCTCTTTCTCACTCCCAATGAGTGGAAAAGGGACAGATATAAGCTCAAATTGTGGCTGTTACCGATTAAAACGAGGTAACACAACGGACTGACGTTAGCAAATTGTATTATTGAAATAAAAAAGAAAAAACGTTCATAATGTTAATTTAAACATAAGCCCACTGCGTAATTCGACGGCGACACTGGCGCCGTTTTGACAGACGGCGAATTTTGGAACTAAATCGAACGATTCGAAAATGTACGGTTATGGATTGACTTGTATAGTTTTGGGATTGTAAGGGTTGTTTTCTGTCGAACGAATATTCTGTCGATGAAGGGATGTTTAAGATGAACTTAGAAAGGGTACAAAATTTATCGGCGCTTAAGGGTAAATCAATAAGTCGGTATTAACAACTTTACCACCTTTACCAGACAATCCGTCCTTACGCTGGTGGGTAGCTAAAATATAATCTAAGTATTAGTATGTTTATCGACTTTGGATTTATCCTCAAGTTGATAGGGTTAGCGAGTTTTTTTTACGATTTACGTTCGACAAAATAGTCGTGCGACAAAAGTCGCAAGGGTAAGCCAGTGTCGCCGGCTAGTGTTTATTCGTATAACAGTAATTGTTTTGGCGGTTCTGTGTTCGTCGCTGAAGGTTGTAAACATAAGTAAAGTGTATATTGTAATAGCCGATGTGTGTTTTTTTTATTTTCACCTTTTTTCTTTATTATTAATAATCTAAACAGCAGCGATAGCTCAGCGGGGAGTGGTACGGATTGTCGAGACGAAAGTCGCAGGTTCGAAACCAGCCCCAAGAGCGTGAACAGATTACTTTTTAAGATGTGTATATTAATTGTTAATTATCGCTCGCTTTAACGGTGAAGGAAACATGGTGAGGAAACCTGCATACTGGAAAATTTCTCCACATGAGTTTCGAAGGTATGTGAAGTCGGCCCGCATTAGGCCAGCGTGGTGGACTAAAGTTTACCCCTCTCATTCAGTAGAGGAGGCCCGTGCCCAGCAGTGGGACGTGTATAATACAGGGCTAGTATTATTTATTCTGGTGAAAGGTGAACATAGAAATGTTCAGGTATTTTAGTCCATGCAGAGGTTATCTAGAAGTTTTGATCTTTCAAATTGTCAATTTATTTTTTTAACATACATGCGCCAGATTTTAATGACTATAAACATTATAATAAATATATAAATAAATTGCTATTTTAATTGATAGGAGTAGCCACGGAGGCTGTAATAAAGATGGAGGGACGAACTAGATTCCTATAGAAGCATGGCCTATAAAAGCACTCGATAGGGTTGAATGAAAGATAGGCCTTTATCGTGCAATAGGATATATCAGGCTTATATAAAAAAAAATATCCAATAATTTCATACAGGTTATTAAAATAATATTAAATCCAGTTATAAAGCCTTTAGATCAAGGTTGCTTTTGAACAACATACTGTGTACGTATATAGGTCAGACTTTTGCCCTGCAGTAGGATATATCAGGCTTACAAATAAAAAAAGTGTGCGTCCCGGGACGCTCGACAGAAGTGATAACTTAAACTAATGTGGGTTAAAGTGAGAGCGGAGGAGTCTGCCTACTGGTGCCGTATGCGTGAGAGAAGGGGAAGCCAGACAGAGTGGCGCCGTAAAGCGTTATGTTACGGCGCCACTCTGTCTGGCTTCCCTTAACGCGTTACGTTACGAAGTCCGGTCAAAGCCCTGTCAAAGTCGTGTCAAAGTCGTGTCAAAGTCGTGTCAAAGTCGTATCAAAGTCGTGTCAAAGCCGTGCCAAAGCAGTGTCGTAGTCGTGTTAAAGTCGTGTCAAAGCCGTGTTAAAGTCGTGTTAAAGCCGTGTCTAAGCCGTGTCAAAGTCGTGTCATAGTCATGTCGAAGTCGTATCAAAGACGTGTCAATGGCGTGTGAAAGTCGTGCCAAAGCCGTGTCAAAGTCGTGTTAAAGTCGTGTAGAAGTCTTATAAAAGTCGTGTCAAAGTTGTGTCAAAGTCGTGTCAAAGTCGTATCAAAGTCGTGTCAAAGTCGTATCAAAGACGTGTCTAAGTCGTGTCAAAGTCGTGTCAAAGTCTTGTCGAAGTCGTGTCAAAGTCGTGTCAAAGTCATGTCGATGTCGTGTCAAAGTCGTGTCAAAGTCGTGGGAAAGTCGTGCCAAAGCCGTGTCAAAGTCGTGTTAAAGTCGTGTAGAAGTCTTATCAAAGTCGTATCAAAGTCGTGTCGAAGTCGTGTCAAAGTCGTGTCGACGTCATGTCAAAGTCGTGTCAAAGTCGTGTCGAAGTCGTGTCAAAGTCGTATCAAAGTCGTGTCAAAGTCGTGTCAAAGCCGTGCCAAAGCAGTGTCAAAGTCGTGTTAAAGTCGTGTCAAAGCCGTGCCAAAGCAGTGTCAAAGTCGTGTCAAAGCCGTGTTAAAGTCGTGTCAAAACCGTGTCTAAGCCGTGTCAAAGTCGTGTCATAGTCATGTCGAAGTCGTATCAAAGACGTGTCAAAGGCGTGTGAAAGTCGTGCCAAAGCCGTGTCAAAGTCGTGTTAAAGTCGTGTAGAAGTCTTATCAAAGTCGTGTCAAATTTGTGTCAAAGTCGTGTCGAAGTCGTGTCAAAGTCGTATCAAAGTCGTGTCAAAGTCGTATCAAAGACGTGTCGAAGTCGTGTCAAAGTCGTGTCAAAGTCTTGTCGAAGTCGTGTCAAAGTCGTGTCAAAGTCATGTCGAAGTCGTGTCAAAGACTTGTCAAAGTCGTGTGAAAGTCGTGCCAAAGCCGTGTCAAAGTCGTGTTAAAGTCGTGTAGAAGTCTTATCAAAGTCGTGTCAAAGTCGTATCAAAGTCGTATCAAAGTCGTGTCGAAGTCGTGTCAAAGTCGTGTCGAAGTCATGTCAAAGTCGTGTCAAAGTCGTGTCGAAGTCGTGTCAAAGTCGTATCAAAGTCGTGTCAAAGTCGTGTCAAAGTCGTGTCAAAGTCATGTCAAAGTCGTCTTAAAGTCGTGTCAAAGTCGTACCAAAGTCGTGTCAAAGTCCGGTCCAAGCCGACTGGTTACTGTGTGGCGCCACCTGGGACTTCGAAATTATCGATGTTCCAGGGAGGTCGGCTAACGCTGGCTGGTCGATGGACCGCTCGCGTTACGGAACGTTTCGGTTCACCCTCCCATAAGAAGTTATCACTTTAAAAACAAACATAATTTCATAATGTAGATTTATTAAATTAACATTAAATCCAGTTATAAGCCTTTAGATCAAGGTTGCTTTTGTACAACAGACTGTGTATATATGTAGGTCAGACCTTTGCCTTGCAGTAGGATATATCAGGCTTAGAAAAAAAACAAAAAATCATTCCATACAGTGCATTTATTAACATTAAATCCATCTATCGCGTTTAGACCTTGGTGTCTATTTGTGTTGTATGCAGTTCAGTGTTGTCTCTTGTTGTGTTGTGTACAGTCTGTGTGTTGTATGCAGTTCAGTGTTGTCTCTTGTTGTGTTGTGTACAGTCTGTGTGTATGTATGCAGTTCAGTGTTGTCTCTTGTTGTGTTGTGTACAGTCTGTGTGTTGTATGTAGTTCAGTGTTGTCTCTTGTTGTGTTGTGTACAGTCTGTGTGTATGTATGCAGTTCAGTGTTGTCTCTTGTTGTGTTGTGTACAGTCTGTGTGTTGTATGTAGTTCAGTGTTGTCTCTTGTTGTGTTGTGTACAGTCTGTGTGTATGTATGCAGTTCAGTGTTGTCTCTTGTTGTGTTGTGTACAGTCTGTGTGTATGTATGCAGTTCAGTGTTGTCTCTTGTTGTGTTGTGTACAGTCTGTGTGTATGTATGCAGTTCAGTGTTGTCTCTTGTTGTGTTGTGTACAGTCTGTGTGTATGTATGCAGTTCAGTGTTGTCTCTTGTTGTGTTGTGTACAGTCTGTGTGTTGTATGTAGTTCAGTGTTGTCTCTTGTTGTGTTGTGTACAGTCTGTGTGTATGTATGCAGTTCAGTGTTGTCTCTTGTTGTGTTGTGTACAGTCTGTGTGTTGTATGTAGTTCAGTGTTGTCTCTTGTTGTGTTGTGTACAGTCTGTGTGTATGTATGCAGTTCAGTGTTGTCTCTTGTTGTGTTGTGTACAGTCTGTGTGTATGTATGCAGTTCAGTGTTGTCTCTTGTTGTGTTGTGTACAGTCTGTGTGTATGTATGCAGTTCAGTGTTGTCTCTTGTTGTGTTGTGTACAGTCTGTGTGTATGTATGCAGTTCAGTGTTGTCTCATATTATGTTGTGTACAGTCTGTATGTATGTATGCAGTTCAGTGTTGTCTCATATTATGTTGTGTACAGTCTGTATGTATGTATGCAGTTCAGTGTTGTCTCATATTATGTTGTGTACAGTCTGTGTGTTGTATGCAGTTCAGTGTTGTCTCATATTATGTTGTGTACAGTCTGTGTGTTGTATGTAGTTCAGTATTGTCTCATGTTGTGTTGTGTACAGTCTGTGTGTTGTATGCAGTTCAGTGTTGTCTCATATTATGTTGTGTACAGCCTGTGTGTTGTATGTTCAGTGTTGCCTCTTGCCGTGTAGTGTGGGCGAGTCTGCCCGCCGCCGCTTCCGTCTGGAGGGCGGCGCCGCGCACAGCCCCGCGTGCGCCTGCGCAGCCAATAGCATGCCCAGCTGACATTGCGCCTGCACATATACACAAACGTATTGGTCTAAGATCCCGCGGAACATTGACCTTCACCCATCTGTTTACCGGATCAAAATAATATTTTAGGGTAAAAAATGTGTTGCTGAACACATATCAATAGGGTTGCCTAAAAAAATATGGTCAAGGATATGATTAATCGGTCAATGTTCCCCGGGATCTTGTACTATATATACAGGGTTACTTAGTGGTAGAGCCACGTTGTAGACAGTTTTGTCTACAGCATGAATGGGCTGGCTCGACCGGGTCGTTACCACTGTCTCACAGAAAACCGACGTAAAGTAGCGGCTTGCTGCTGCGTTTCGTACGGTGAGTGAGATATCCGGAAGCCCAAATCCCCTCCCCTTCCCAATCCCTAATTATCCCTTTCCTTTAAGGTCGGCAACGCGCCTATGATTCTTTTGGTGATGGGCGTACATGGGCAGTGGAGATCACTTACGATCAGGTGACCCACTTGCTCGTTTGCCAGCCTATGCAATAAAAAAAAAATTAAAACACCAACAACCTCAGCAAGAATAGATAGCCAACCCCATAAGGAACAACTTTTGTTCTACGACTTTTGATAATTTGTAAATTTTATTTTCATACATAAATATTAATTTAATTTCCAGCTTGCATGTTTATAAATCTTCGCGCAAAGATTACGTAAACAAACCCCTGCGAAGCGTGAGGAAGGGGGTGCAGCGCTAGCGACTTTGAACTTGACCCATTTATCTAGCCGCCAGTCGTCTATCATTCAATCATTTTATTTCATTCATGTATTGAGTTATGTCCGAACTCGTAGAACAAGAGTTGTTCCTTATGGGGTTAGCTATTTAGGCCTACGAGGTTGTTGGTGTTTTAAAAGTAACCCTGTATTATTAAAACAGCTTCCTCAGATGTGGTGTTCCGTTTTTATTTTAGTCCAAAAAACCGGATACACAATCAGTACAAATAAAAAGTTTATTAAGCAAACAAGCCTCTCTCTTTCACCAGCCCTTGTCCCGCTCACAGTGGGGTCGGCACAATATATTTTAACTCATGTTATACAGAGATTTGACTTATAGTTTAAGATTCACAATTAGACCCGGTGGTAGGTGGCGCTGCGATAAGGTCCTAGGTTCTTATTTTTTTTTTACTAGCCCCTTATTATAGCGTCCCACTGCTGGGCACGGGCCTCCTCTACTGAATGAGAGGGGTTAGGCAGTTGACAGACTTCACATACCTTCGAAAAATCTTATCGAGTTCTCAGGTATGCAGGTTTCCTCACGATGTTTCCTTGACCGTTAAAGCAAGCGATAATTAATATACACGTGACTTAGAAAAGTCAGCAGTCTCTTGGAGCTGGTTTCAAACCTACGACATTCGTCTCGACAGTCCGTACCACTCCCCGATGAGCTATCGCTGCTTTAAATTTAACTATACATTTTTTACATACCTGATATCATCATAATATGTTTATTTATTTATTTATTTATTAAGCTTTGTACACATGGTATACAGGCGGACTTTAATGCCTTAGGCATTTTTCCTAGTCGACCTTAGGGTGGTAGAGATCGTAATTGAAGCAGGTGCATAATAAAATAAATAAAAATGTGAATATAATAAAGAAATAACAAACTAAATAATTACGCATATCAATACATATATATACATAAAAATTACAAATATAACATATAAATAAACAATATATACGTTTATATATATAAACTATATATTATACACTGGTGGTAAAACCTGCCATAGTGGCCCACCTTGTGTGAGTCGCGTTCCAGGGTCAGCCAGTGTATATCCGGTTCTCCCCAGGGGGCTTGCCCCCTGATCCTAACCCTTTCCCATCCGTGTTCCCTTCCCCTCCCCCCTGGCCCTTTGGCAGGCCGGCATGATCTTGCCGACCTACGATGGACACATTGTTTATCGTTGGTCGACACTATTCTTGGATAGCGCTACACTTACCATCAGGTGTAGCGTAGTCACTTTGCCGAGCCAGGATAACAAAAAAAATATATTTGTTTACCTCCTCGTGCATCTCCTTCGCCATCGTGTAGACACTATGTTCACTGCTGTTGTACATCAACGCGTTGGACAGCATCAACAGAACATCACGCTGGAACTCCGCCGTGGTCCTGGACACGACATTTACAACACACAAGGTTAAGTTATTCGATAGTAAAAAAAAATATAAATGGAGGAGAGAGAATTGCTAGAGCCATGCTGTAGACAGTTTTGTCTACAGCATGAATGGGCTGGCTCGTCCGGATCGTTACCACTGTCTCACAGAAAACCGACGTAAAGTAGCGGCTTGCTGCTGCGTTTCGTACGGTGAGTGAGATATCCGGAAGCCCAACTCCCCTCGCCTTCCCGATCCATAATTATCCCTTTCCTTTAAGGTCGGCAACGCGCCCATGACTCTTCTGGTGGTGGGCGTACATGGGCGGTGGACATCACTTACCATCAGGTGACCCACTTGCTCGTTTGCCGGCCTATGCTATAAAAAAAATTTACAACACACCGTAAGTGGCCACAGAAAACTAGCTCTCTGCTGTGGCTTTAAGCTGGGAGGGCTACTTAATAGGGTAGTTTCCTGTTTTGTTTTTTTTTTTATAGCATAGATCGGCAAACGAGCAAGTGGGTCACCTGATGGTAAGTGATCCCCACCACCCATGTACATGGGCGGTGAAGATCAATACAAATATAAATACAAAATCAATACAAGCAATATCAGAAGAATTATGGGCGCGTTGCCGACCTTAAAGGAAAGGGATAATTAGGGATTGGGAAGGGGAGGGGTATTTGGGCCTCCGGATATCTCACTCACCGTACGAAACGCAGCAGCAAGCCGCTACTTTACGTCGGTTTTCTGTGAGACAGTGGTAATGACCCGGTTGAGCCGGCCCAATCATGCTGTAGACAAACTGTCTACAGCGTGGCTCTACCACTCAAATGTTTTATTTTTTATTATATCCTTAAATGACGAGACGAGCAAGTCGCTCGCCTTATGTTAAGTGCCACGTCTGCCCTAAACAGAAGCAACACTACACAGACCTTTGAATTACAAAGCACTGCATGGCATTAAACTGCGCTCGTCACCCCGAGATATAAGATGTTAAGTCTCATAATGCCCAGTAATTTCACTGGTTTCAACGTCCTTCAAACGGAAATACAACAGTGCTTACACACTGTTGATTGGCTTGAGAAATAGACGGCGCGGTGGTACCAACCCAGACGGCCTCTCGCATACGAGGGACCTACCACCTTGTTATGAGTCCTCCCACCTCAAGGGATCGGGTGAATTTACCTTCTTCTTTTTGAAGTTATACTTCTTTAGGCGCGTTATGAAAAAATGATGAGAGTGAAATTTTAAGATGCGCGCGCACCTGTGACACAAAAAATTAACAGTATGAAGTTAGGCGCGTTAAGAAAAAATGATGAGAGTGAAAGTAGCCGTAATTAATAAACAAATGACGATTTGGACAAAGAAAAACTCTTTAGGTTTTTTCTTATTCGGAACATGTTGCCGTAAAAAGTACCAGGCTCGCATAAACGCGAAGAGAGTAGAATGTACTTCTATCATGTCGAGTGGATATGTTGATATAAATTAAAATACTTTTATTTAATATAATTAACACTAAATATTATTAAATTATTAATGTTACGATATTTCATCGTTGTTGTGAAGACTTGAGAATAAATTACACTTGTCTTTGGCGAAATGCATAACAATGCGAAGCTTAAGAGTGTTGTTACAAAGACTTGGCTGTATGAGCTACAATACCTTTGCCTATTAAAAACCCGAATTTGAACCAAAAATTATAATACCGAGGACTATGACGGAAGTGAATACTTTTTAAATTGTTTTCGAAATTAATAAGTGTCCGTTCTATTGAAACTATGAATCAACACGCATGAAACATTTACTATAATAATAATTATAATGTACATTATAAATAATAATTATTATTATAGTAAATGTTTCATGCGTGTTGATTCATAGGCCATTTTTGACAATGTCCTTTATAATTTATATATGTGCTAATAAATTATATTCAGTACATAGTGATTTAAATTGAATATTTTGATTGATATTACTTACTATTTGTGAATATTAGTGAAAAAAATTGTGCTTATATACTTTTTCAAGTGCTCCAATATAATTGAGGTTAACTATCCGTATGTATTATTATATTCAGTAGTGATTTAAATTGAATATTTTGATTGATATTACTTACTATTTGTGAATATTAGTGAAAAAAATTGTGCTTATATACTTTTTCAAGTGCTCCAATATAATTGAGGTTAACTATCCGTATGTATTATTTATTGATATAAATTAAAATACTTTTATTTAATATAATTAACACTAAATATTATTAAATTATTAATGTTAAATACTTATTATTGGTTATTTAATATTCACAAAATAAAGAAATAAATTTAATAAAACATTTAATAAAAAGTTTGTGATAAAAATTAAAATTGAACATCAAATAATAATATTAATTTTTAATATTTGCTATTAAATTGAATAAATAACAAAGAAGTATAACTTCTCACGCGCGTACATAAGTACACGCACCCATTTTTTTTTTTTATTTATGTCTTTCGCATTATTATGCATTTAGCCAGTGTCAAGTATAATTTATTCTCAAGTTATTTTTACAAGAACGATGAAACACGTGTGCGGTCGATTTCAAGGTCTCGCCGGAGTTTTGGTGTTAACTCCTTTCAGTACGATTCTTAATTCACTTATTTCAATGTTTCCATACACTGTTCATCACCGTCAATGTTTATTGAACAGATCCACACCACTTTTATACAACAAACACAACTCTAAACTAGTTTATGAAATAAATTAAAATAAGCTAAGCGATGAACTGCACTGTCAGAATTCCCGCCAAAACTCTCTGAATTTACCTGATGACGCCATTGTCTATGTTCCGCCTGATGGTGGAGAGGTCCATGGGTCGTTTGATCACCACGCTGTACCCGGGGGCCTCTTCATCGCTGATAGGCCGTAGGAATAGCGATGCGTATTTGTGCGCGCATAGACTGGGAACAAAATTATATTTTATTTCTTTTTGAAGTTATACTTCTTTAGGCGCGTTATGAAAAAATGATGAGAGTGAAATTTTAAGATGCGCGCGCACCTGTGACACAAAATTAACAGTATGAAGCCGTCTGTAGGGGTGCTCGATATATATCGATATGTGATAAAATATCGATACATTTGTTCGATATATCGAATCAATGCGATATTATCGCATCATTGAAGTCGATATATAATATCGATATATTTTTTTTTTAGCTCTTCGATATTATTTTTGTTAATCATTTACTAAGAAAGTCTTTTCCTTCCTACAATTCGATATATCGAAAATATCGATATTTTTGACCGATATATCGCTATATATCGATACAATATTTCGATATATTATATCGGAAAAAATATCGATATTTTTTGTACACGATATATTATATCGGAAAAAATATCGATGTTTTTTGTACATGAACATCACTAGCCGTCTGCTTAACCGCTCATTAAGTCTCGAAAAAAAAGCTACCAACAAAATAGGAATTGAACCTCGATATTAGTCGCGCATGTTGGTACGCTCGTCACCTCTGATCACTGTTTTCATATTTATAATATTTATCAACATGTCTCTAGTTTATATTTTAATGATGCCAAAGAAGTATAACTTCTCACGCGCGTACATAAGTACACGCACCCATTTTTTTTTTATTAATGTTTCTCTTTTATTGTTTACTAGCAGACCCGGCCACGCGTTGCTGTGGATAAGGTATATGTTAAATTATATTGTAGTAAACTATTCTATACAGTATGCGCCTTCTATTGGATATTTACTCAATCCAGCCGATAAATTACCTTACATGTTAGAATCTTATGGAACTCACAGATAATTATAACAATAAAATAAATAATTTGCAATAAAAAATACTGCGACTATAAATTGAGATATAAATTTTCCTATCTCTAAAGTTGGATCAAACTCATAATTACTCAAATTTGATTTAAATCGGTTCAGTAGTTTAGGAGTTCATTGCGGACAAACAACGGGACACGTAATCCTACTTCCTACTAATATTATAAACGCGAAAGTTTGTAAGTATGGATGGATGGATGGATGTATGTTTGTTACTCTTTCACGTAAAAACTACTGAATGGATTTTAATGAAACTTTACAATAATATAGCTTATACATTAGAATAAGACATAGGCTACTTTTTGTCCTGGAAAAAGCAGATCACGCGGGCGGAGCAGCGAGCAAAAGCTAGTATATAGATAATGTGTGTCGTGTACTGACCGGCTATACACCAGCATGACGGACTTCCTCCACAGTCGGTGCTGTCTGTCTGCGTCCCCACCCCCACCCCCGCCCCCGCTCGGTGAGTCGGGCGCGCTCGCTTCCGCAGCGCTTTCCGACCCTGAACACGCTGCCACACATACACATTACATATTACTATATAGTCATCAGTAGGTAGCTAGAGAAAGGTTGGTAGGTTTTTTTATTTTTTTTTATCCTGGCTCGGCAAAGTGACTACGCTACACCTGATGGTAAGTGTAGCGCAATCCAAGAATAGTGTCGACCAACGATAAACAATGTGTCCCTCGTAGGTCGGCAAGATCATGCCGGCTTGCCAAAGGGTCAAGGGGGCGGGGAAGGAAAAAGGGATGTGAAAATGCTTAGGATCAGGGGATAAGCCCCCTGGGGAGAACCGGATATACACTGGCTGACCCTGGAACGCGACTCACACAAGGTGGGCCACTATGGCAGGTTTTAGCACCAGTGTACAGTGGTCGCTATCCAGTCGGATACAAGTATCCTCCCACCAGCAAAAGTATAGCTAGCTAGCATGGTTAGCTAGGCTA
Source organism: Amorpha juglandis (assembly GCA_949126905.1). Classification (NCBI taxonomy): domain Eukaryota; kingdom Metazoa; phylum Arthropoda; class Insecta; order Lepidoptera; family Sphingidae; genus Amorpha; species Amorpha juglandis. The sequence continues at coordinate 3,944,804 of OX421392.1, forward strand.
GGAATATTCCTGCCAATAAGGTCCACGACACATCTCCTTACCATTAAAACCCTTACCCTACTCCTTCCTGCCCTTGACCCGATTTCCATATCCTCCTAGTCCGTGAATCCCTACATTTAAGGATCCCCTGCCTCTTCCCATGCTTGTTGGTGTGCCTTTTCCTGCCAGCCTATAGCGCGGCGGTTATTCCAAAGTTCCCTTATTTTTAAGTTAGTCTTATAAAAGACAAATGTTCTGCACTTGACCTGTCATAAGCGCTTTTTTAGCCTACATGATAAATAAAGATTTTGATTTGATTATTGAACAGAAAATTTCTTTAGCCACGTTGACCACTTTTCTTGGGATGTGTATAAAATGTTAAACTCGCGTCAGGACACGTGACCTGATCGAAATTTTGTGAGGCGGAGGGAGAGTAGACCGCCGGCGCGGCGTTTTTATGTAATAATATAAATTGTCATTTTTATGTACGATAGGGCAATAAATGAATATTGTATGATAGTACTTTTATACTGATAAATAAAGCAATTCGTGCGAAATTATTCACCAACCACCATATTCAGAAATGCATAACGTTAATGTTCAAGTTTTTACTTCTGCCGGCACTCCCGAAGTGCAACCCTTCTTTTTAAAGTAAAAACTCCATTAGCCACATTGAACACTTTTTGGTAGGGAGTAAACTTGTAGTTTCGCGTCAGCTCCATGCTAATGTTAATTCAGACTATACACGTATAACACATCGTATATACCTGATCCTGTACTGTATGCATTAGACGCTTTTTAGATGGGTGAAATCCTATGAGTCAGTCCGTAAGTAGGTAGCCTAATTATTATACCTATGGTACAAACATGTTGTTTTTCTAATTTCGCACTAAGTAAATAAAATTAGACCCGGTGAAACGTGGGTTCAGCTCTAGTTGCACCTCTACTTATCCCATCGAGGATAAAGGCGTGAGCTTAAGTTTTATGTGAATATAGGTACATATTTTCATAATATTTCAGTAGTTCAGAGCGACAACGTTTAAACTTTTTGCCGATCGTAGGTCATTGTCCTAGCAGCATTTGTCAGGTGATATCCTTACGCATTTACATGATGTTCTCAAATATTAAATCAGAAAAAAATGTCCCTTGACTAAGATATCGTAGGTATTTCATTTATTTTTTGTGTATGGTTAAAGAATGACATTTAGTATACGTGGTATTATTTAATGTGATAACCTAATCGCCACATAGTATACAGAAACGATAGTGAAGCTCTTTTTGAAGTCGGTTCAAAATTGGCACCATAATAAACAAACTCACTTCTCGAATCAGATTTCTTCTTTCTTGAATAATCACGTTTCTTCTTGCCGTCTTTTTCTTCTTCGCGACTCAACTGGAAATAAAAAACGGTTAAGTGCTAATGGGACTTACACCGAAGGCTTCGTACCTACACCGTTAATTTTTGAAGTGAAACTTCTTTAGAATCGTTGTGATTTGAAACTCGATGAAACGAAAATGCGTCACGACAAAGACAAACATATTCATAAATAGGATTTAGCCTGCGAGAGAATGAGATAGATTAGAAATATGCTATCATGTGTCTTTGCGGCTGCGTACAACGAAGCCTTCGATAGCGAAAATATACTGTTTGTAACATAGAAGTTAGACGATATACAATATAGATCAAAGAAGCCATAGCTCAGCGGGCAGTGGTACGTACTGTCGAGACGAAAGTCGCAGGTTCGAAACCAGCCCCAAGAGCATACACCACTGACTTTTCTAAGTCACGTGTAAATTGATTGTTAATTATGGCTCGCTTTAACGGTGAAGAAAACATCGTGAGGAAAACCTGCATACCTGTGAACTCGATAAGATTTTTCGAAGGTATGTGAAGTCTATCAACCCGCATTAGGCCAACGTGGTGGAGTAAGGCCTAACCCCTCTCATTCCCCTCAAAATCATGCCGGCCTGCTAAAGGGCCAAGGGGGAGGGGAAGGAAAAAGGGATGGGAAAAGGGTTAGGATCAGGGGGCAAGCCCCCTGGGGAGAACCGGATATACACTGGCTGACCCTGGACCGCGACCCACACAAGGTGGGCCACTATGGCAGGTTTTTACTTCGTATCATTACCTCCATGGGCGTATCATCGTCGGTCTCAGTATGCGCATCCTCTGTCGGTCGTTCCTCTTTGATCTGCATCGCTATCTCATCCTTTATCATTTGTTTGAGAGGTATCGAGTCCTAAAACAAACACAGACTTGTGAGTGGTAGAGCCATGCAGAGCCAGCAGTGTTTCCCAACGTGGGGCCCACGCCCCACAGGGGGGCAATTTGATAGTTAAGGGGGGCAATTTAAAAATGGACTCTACACCACTTTAACCCTTTCGCTTTGGGTTATTTAAATGCAATGCTAGATATCGGTGACAAATTTAACAAAAAAATGTTAAGGTGGTGCATGGCCTAAAAAAGGTTGGGAAACACTACTGTAGACAGTTTTGTCTACAGCATTAATGGCCGACCGGGTCGTTACCACTGTCTCACAGAAAACCGACGTAAAGTAGCGGCTTGCTGCTGCGTTTCGTACGGTGAGTGAGATATCCGGAAGCCCAAATCCCCTCCCCTTCCCAATCCCTAATTATCCCTTTCCTTTAAGGTCGGCAACGCGCCCATGATTCTTCTGGTATTGTGGGTGTACATGGGCGGTGGAGATCATTTACCATCAATTGACCCACTTGCTCGTTTGCCGTATTATGCTATAAAAAAAACAAAGGTTCTAACCTCAACATCTTCTTCTCTCTTCAACTCTTCCTCTGTCTTGACATTCACCACGTCAATAGAACTCGGCTTCAGTTCTACTTCTTCCTCTTTCTGTTCCGCAGGCGGCACTTCTGCTGATTCTTGTTCCGGAGGCTCGGCTTCCGGTTCCGGTGGTAATGGCGGATCTGTATTGTATATTGATTGAACATTGTTGTGTTTCGGTTTGAAGGATAATGAAGCCAGTGAAATGACTGGGCATTGAGACTTCCTATGTCTCGGGGTGACGAGCGCAGCTCTTCTTTTTATTTATGGCTTTCGCAGTATTATGCATTTAGCCAGTGTCAAGTATAATTTATTCTCAAGTTATTTTTACAAGAACGATGAAACACGGGCGCGGTCGATTTCGAGGTCTCGCCGGAGTTTTGGTGTTAACTCCTTTCAGTACGATTCTTAATTCACTTATTTCAATGTTTCCATACTCTGTTCATCACCGTCAATATTTATTACACAAATCCACACCACTTTTATACAACAAACACAACTCTAAACTAGTTTATGAAATAAATTAAAATAAGCGACGAACTGCACTGTCAGAATTCCCGCCAAAAACTCCACGAGCGCAGTTCAGTGCCATGCAGTGCTTTGTAATTCAAAGTTCTGTGTGGTGTTGCTTCTGTTTACGGGCAGACGTGGCGCTTACCATCAGGCGAGCGCCTTGATCGTCTCGTCATTCAATTAAATAAATAAATACATGTGTGTGTATACATCATCATCATCATCAGCCACAGGACGTCCACTGCTGAACATAGGCCTCCCCCAAAGATTTCCACACCGACCTGTTGGAAGCGGCCTGCATCCAGCGACTTCCTGCGACCTTTATCAGGTCGTCTGTCCTGTCTCTCTGTCTGTCGTGTGTATACAGCTATAAAAATTCCATCACAATCGCGACGACTGAGCTGTCACCCCGAGACATAACATGTTAAGTTTCATAATGCCCAGTAATTTCTCTGGCTTCAAAGTCTTTCAAGCCGAAACACAACAGCGCTTACACACTGTTGCTTGACGGCAGAAATAGACGGCGCGGTGGTACCAACCCAGACGGCCTCTCGCATACGAGGGACCTACCACCTTGTATGTAGCTTATTGATTAAAAGAATAGAAAAAAGAAAAAAAGGAGAAAGAGAAAAAAGAGTCAATTGCCCAATTACCTCTTCGTCCAAACATTCTTTAACGGAATTATAAAATTCTTTCGAATATCGATTTTGGGTATTTGAACTTATCGATTTGAATATCAAAAATAATCGATCATTTCGTTGCTAACTTAGTAATAACAACTTGACTCGAAGGAGGTCAACTATATTCACTGTCGAGTTATTTTTAGTTATTTTTCGCTGGTGGGAGGATACTTGTATCCGACCGGATAGCGACCACCGTACACTGGTGCTAAAACCTGCCAAAGTGGTCCACCTTGTGTGGGTCGCGTTCCAGGGTCAGCCAGTGTATATCCGATTCTCCCCAGGGGGCTTGCCCCCTGATCCTAACCATTTTCCCATCCCTTTTTCCTTCCCCTCCCCCTTGGCCCTTTGGCAGGCCGGCATGATCTTGCCGACCTACGATGGACACATTGTTTATCGTTGGTCAACACTATTCTTGGATTGCGCTACACTTACCATCAGGTGTAGCGTAGTCACTTTACCGAGCCAGGATAAAAAAAAAAAAAAATTAGGGTCTTGTTTTATTGTGCTTATCTCTTACCCGCCGCCTCCTGACTCTCTTCAGGTTCTGGTGGAAGGGGGATGTCCTCCAGCGTTATCATTTCCTCCATAGGCTTAGACACTTCTTCTTCTTGTGTCTCTTCTTTTATTGAAACTTCTGGTAGCGGCGGCGCTTCTTCTTTCGGTTGGGGTTCGCTGCAAATTGAAATAAATATCGATTGGTGAAAAAGCGATCAAAGAATATTGGCGAAAAATCGATGTGTGAGGAATCGATTGTTCAATTAATGCATAACTCCATCGATTTCGTTTAATAATATTGGATTAATGCATCATTAGATCGATTTTCCCTAAATCGATTATTGAAGCAATGCATGAGTGTTGGCGAAAATATCGCTGTGTGAGGAATCGATTATTGAATCAATGCATAACTCGATCGATTTCGTTTAATAATAATGGATCAATGCATGATTAGTACAATGTCTCTTAATCGATTTTTTAATCAATTCATCGATTTTCGTTAAATCGATGTCCTTATACACTCACAATGCCAAAGGTTTATATATACTGACTTGCCAAATTACTTACGTAAGGGCAATTGAGTAGTTATTACATTAAAAGGTAGGAAAGGGGGGGTTTGAAGATGGTTTGTGCATTTGGGAATCTTAATTGACCAACAAGGGACAGTCTTCGTAATGCAGTAGGCGAGTAGCCGGTTGCAATGCAGAGGCCGTGGGTTCGATCCCCGCACCGAGACCAATTTTTGTGTGATCCACAGAATGAGGTCAGGACTATGTGTGTGACTGTAGGGTTCTTTTTTATAGCATAAGCCGGCAACCGAGCAAGTGTGTCACCTGATGGTAAGTGATCTCCACCGCCAATGTACGCCCAAAATACCAGAAGAATCATGGCGTCGATGAAGTACCAATACCTCCTAACTGACAATTTAGTCCAAAATTACTTTTTTATTACAATAGACGTAAACATAAACCACATCCCTTAGTAACTAATAAAAAGGTAATGTATTGGAAACTATTTACTATCAATAGTTGATCAAAATAAATAAAACATTATTTTAAACAGTTTTTGTAAAATAAACCTTATTTTAAACAGTCTGGTGTAAAATTAGATTCTCAACACTTAGGAGGTATTGGTACTTCATCGACGATGGGCGCGTTGCCGAACTTTAAAGGAAGGGGATATTTAGAGATTGAGAAGGGGATTTGGGCCTCCGGATATCTTACTGGCCGTACGAAACGCAGCAGCAGGCCGCTACTTCACGTTAATTTTCTGTGAGACAGTGGTAACGACCCGATCGAGCCGGTCCATTCATGCTGTAGACAAAACTGTATATAGCGTGGCTCTACTTTATCATCTCACCTTTCATCTTCTATCACTGGTGGCGTCACATCCTCCACGTTGACTTCCTCTTCTTGCAGTTCTTCCGGTGCAGCCGGAAGTGGTTCCGGCTCTTTGACATCCTCTTTTATCTGCTGCTGTGTATTTTTGAATTGATTTATATAATTCTTTCGATAATAGATTTTAGCAAAGCAATGCAAGCAAGCAAGCAATGTTTTTTTTATTCTATTGAATGACCAGACCCCGTCGTCACCCTGAGACATAAGATGTTAAGTCTGATACCCATTAAATTCACTGGCTTCAATGTACTTCAAACCGAAACACAACAGTGTTTACAACCTGTTGCTTGGCGACAGAAATAGACGGCGCGGTGGTACCAACCCAGACGGCCCCTCGCATACGAGGGACCTACCACCTTATATGTAGCTTACTGATTAAAATAATTAAAAAGAAAGAGAAAAAGAGTCAAATACCCAATTACCTCTTCGGCCAAACATTATTTAGCGGATTTATAAAATTCTTTCGAATATCGATTTTGGGTATTGGAACTTATCGATTTAAATAACAATAAGAATCGATTATTTCGTTGCTAACATCACATAATATGCGATTAGTAATAAAAACTTGACTCGAAGAAGGTCAACTTTATACTCGATCGAGTTATTTTAGAGTACATTAGGGTAGACAGAAGCACAACTAGTACCCACGATTCCGCGAACTCATTTCCATCCCATGATATGATAGATGGCGAACCTTTTAGCGTATCGGTCCCTTAAAACACCCTACGTTTGCAGATCGAAAACTCGAATTTGCTTTTGAAAAAAAAATGCTTTATTTATACCGTAGGATTAGGGTACTATTGGGAGTACATGTATAAGCTCACGCCAGTGCCCCAGAAGGTGTGGGCAGACGTGCAGCGACAGACTGATGTGACTGATGCGAGTTCATCGCCACATCCCACAAAAATACCAAAACCCGGACATTTTGGTATCGAAAACTCAAACACGTATTTTAACTGTCCGACCTGGGAATTCAACCTATTACCCAGTTGTTTCAGAACCAAAGTGCGCTGCCACTAGATCAATGCAAAAACAAAATATTCTTACATTCCTTGTAACATTTAAATAAATACACCCAACAGTCACCCACATAGTACTGACCGCACAGTAAGATACGAGTCTTGTGTCGTGGGTATCAGGAACTACGAGATACTTTCGGTCTCACAACACCCAGACCCCGAGGCAAATATCTGTGGATCACACAAATGTTTGTCTCGGTGCGGGGATCGAACCCGCGGCCTCTCGTTTCACAGCCGGCTACTCGCCCGACAAGCCACGGAGGCTGTCTGTTGGCTTTACACAGAAATCAAACCAACACCCACTAAACTTCATTAACTGACCTTCTGATCCTCTGGTTGTATAACCTTTATCTCGGTAGTGGGGAATTTCACCTCCGGAAAAGCGATCCGGACTTCCGTCTCCGGTGTTAAATCCGTCGTCAGCGGTACCGGAGGCGGTTCAGGCGGTCCCACCGGCTCCACGGGTTCGATTACCGGTTCTTCTGGTACCTGTGGAGAATTTTCATAGTAAAAATTATACAAGTCCCGTGTATTTTTTTTGAAGTGATAACTTCTTATAGGAGGGTAAACCGCTTCGTAACGCAACGCGAGCGGTCCATCGATCAACGGAAGGTTCGAGAATATTCGATAACCTTCCGTGAGACGTCACGCGGGCCGGTTGACCAGCCAGCGTTAGCCGACCTCACTGGAACTTCGAGAATTTTCGAAGTCCCAGGTGACGTCACACAGTGACCAGTCGGCTTTGACCGGACTTTGTTATGTAATACAAATTGTCATTTTTGTGTAAGATAGCGCAATAAATGAATATTGTATTTAACTACATAAATGATAGTACTTTTATGCTGATAAATAAAGCAATTCGTGCGAAAACATTCCCTAATCATTCCAAAATATTAAAAAATGCTCAACGTTAATGTTAATACTAGAAGAATCATAGGCGCGTTGTCGACCTTAAAGGGAAGGGATAATTAATGGATTGGGAAGGGGAGGGGGATTTGGGCATCCGGATATCTCACTCACCGTACGAAACCCAGAAGCAATGAGTTACGGCGTGATTAATTAAAAAAATAATCAGCATTTAAAAAACACATAAACATCCAAACTGTAGCATTTATAATACTAATCTGGGACCGAAAACCCCCTATAAATTACGGTACCGTTATCGAAGAATTTGGGTTATTTTTAAGATTTAAGTTACCACTATTTGTCATACCGGTTTCGTTCTAATATAATACAATGGTAGGACTTACATTGTCAACTTCGATCTTAAGACCTTCCTCCACCACATCGGTTGGTATCGGCTCTTCCTGTAAATTACAGTATACAATGTGTTACTGGAAGATGTGGTCATATTACAGGGTCGTTACGTACACCTGACAGAGAGGGTTTAAATAACTAATTAATAAAAAAGCTACAGTCAATCGGGGTAACTTTGATTAACAATGGTAACTTTGACAGTCAAATCGCCAACTACTTTGCAAATTTTACGTTGACAACGTTAAGTGTAATAACATTGAATTTATGCAATGTGTGTACACAACAAACTTCGTAAATGAACTCTTAAAAAAAAACGAAGATCTTAAAAGAAGTTAATGTCAAAATCTTTCGAAAAGTTACCGCGCTAACTGTTGTATTTTTTTAGTGGAAAACTTTCTGATAACTCGCGAATCGTGCTGCTATCTTTAGATAAAGATAGAACTATAACTTTATGGTTTTATTGGCTTAACTATGACTCCATTGCCAATTTTTAATATAATTTATTATTTTTATAGGCCATAAATAATTTGAGAGTACGAAAACCAACCTGAGATCACTGATTATGCTAACTCTTATGTCTCATATTTACATGTAAAAGTTAGCTATAAAATATAGTTTTGATCTGTCAAAGTTACCCTGATTGACTGTAACGAAATACCATTTTTTTCACCATAGCAAATCAAAGTACCTACACTGGACCTGATGTGAAGTACAGTGCAGTCCAAACATAATGTCGTCCGTCAAGAGACATCGCGTCCCTCGACGGTCGACAATATTATAGTCTGAAGTCACTGGATATACACTGGCTGATCCAGGAACGGGACTCGCCGCACCGAGCCATTGTTTTTCATCATGTGTACAATGGGTCGCTACACTTCGCTGTTAGTAGGATATTCATATCCGCCTTGATAGCGACCACCGTACACATGGTGTTAAAACCTGCCATAGTGATCCACCTTGTGTGGGTCGCGTTCCAGGGTCAGCCAGTGTATATCCGGTTCTGCCGAGGGGCTTGTGACATGACTTGATGGTTGGTTGTGGCGGGTATAGGGGTACATCCTTGTATCCCTGTGCCTGCATCGGTCATCCGTCTGTCCTGTCGCAGGCCCCTCGATTTGCTTCTTCCAACTCCGAAGAGGGAAGAAGCATTTATACAGGCCGACATTACTCCGGTGACAACCGATAAACTCATTGTTTATCGGTGGTTGCTGGTTTTTTGGACTGCACTACGCTTACCATCAGGTGTAGTGCAGTCACTTTGCCGTGCTCGGTTTTAAAAAAACTTTTGAAGTGATAACTTCTTATGGGAGGGTGAACCGAAACGTTCCGTAACGCGAGCGGTCCATCGACCAACCAGCGTTAGCCGACCTCCCTGGAACATTGATAATTTCTAAGTACCAGGTGGAGTTACACAGTGGCCAGTCGGCTTGGACCGGACTTTGACACGACTTTGACAGGACTTTGAGACGACTTTGAGACGACTTTGACACGACTTTGTCATGACTTCGACTGGACTTCGACCGGACTTCGACACAACTTTGACACGACTTTGACATGACATTGACACGACTTCGTAACGTAACGCGTTAAGGCGCCACTCTGTCTGGCTTCCCTTTCTCTCACGCATACGGTAGCAGTAGGCAGGCTCCTTCCGCTCTCACTTTAACCCACATTAGTTTAAATTATCACTTCTGTCTAGCGTCCCGAACGCACACTTTTTTTTTATATTACTGCATTGTCATCGGTCCTTGATAAGTATGCCAAATTTCGATTTAATCCGACGTTTTGAAGGGAGTCAAAATCACGTTCAAAGATTCTGTTACAGACAAACATACTAACATACGTCTGAAGCTGATAAAAGCGTGTTAAAAAACATTGTCTCAAAGCGGGAATCGATACCCACAACATCTCGATTATCATCCGAATCGATTCTAAAACGTATCGATAAAAATCACGACTCACCGGAACACTATGTTTCTGTCTGAAGCTAATAAAGGCGTGTTAATATGGATATATACTGGCTAACCCAAGAACTAGACTGCCTGAACGAGCTATTGTCTTTCATCATGTGTACTGTGGGTTACCACACTTACCACTTCTTCCTTTATTTCTGCGGCTATTTGCTCCGTTGTTTCCAAATTATCATCCTGCATGGTGATTTCCTGTTCATCTTTCTTTGATAAGATTTTTTCTGCCGTCCTGAAAAAAATACCCATAATTAGAAATTATAACACCGTAGATAGCTTCTGGGTTCGATCCCCGGGTCGTGTAAAAGTGATATTGCGTTTTTCTAACACGTAATACTTAGTATAGCCCGGAGTCTTGAAGTGGTTTTATTTTATTTGATTGAATGACGAGACGAGCAACGCGCTCGCCTGATGGTAAGCGTCACGCCTGCCCATAAGCAGAAGCAACACGACACAGAACTTTGAATTACAAAGCACTGCATGGCACTGATCTGCGCTCGTCAAATTAAAAAAAATTGACAGCCTCCGTGGCGCAGCGGGCGAGTAGCAGGCTGTGAAGCGAGAGGCCGCGGGTTCGATCCCCGCACCGGACAAATGTTTGTGTGATCCACAAATATTTGTCTCGGCGTCTGGGTGTTGTGAGACCGAAAGTGTCCCTAGTTCCTGATACCCACGACACAAGACTCGTATCTTACTGTGGGGTCAGGACTATGTATGTGACTGTTGGTTGTATTAAAAACAAAATGTATTTACAGAAGGACTTACCTGGTGGTCCCCTTATGCAGTGCCACGGGTGGTATATGTATATCTATATCTCTGAAAGCATAGACATCCTCCGCTTTGATCTCTATATCATCTATATCTACTGCAGGAGCAGCTGTGGTCGACACTAGGGGCGGCGGGGTGTTCGCTAGAGGGTAGACAGAGAGATGTGAAAAAATATTACATAATAAATATTCATATTGTTTATTAATAACGGAATTAAGAAAAAAAGTGTACATTTCGCGGGGTTGAAGTTTGGTGGAGGGGGGTCACGGTACACTGGCCGGTCGGCTGAGGGACCAACGTATGCCGACTGGTCACTGTGTGACATCACCTGGGACTTCGAAAATTCTCGAAGTCCGGAAGTCCGGAGGCCCAAATCCCCCTACCCTTCCCAATCCCTAATTATCCCTTTCCTTTAAGGTCGGCAACGCGCCCATGATTCTTCTGGTATTGTAGGCGTACATCGGCGGTGGAGATCACTTACCATCAGGCGACCCACTTGCTCGTTTGTCGGCCAATGCTATACAAAAAATCATTTAAATCTTGAAATAATACTCATTTAAACGGATTTCATCGCGTTTTTTTTTTATTACTTTTGATCCCGACGTTTCGAAGACCTTTCAACCTTTTTGGTCACGGGGGGGACAAAATTAATAAAAAAAACCGCGATAAAATCCGTTTAAATTAGTTTTATTTCAATGAGAGTAACATTCGCGTAAACGTAAGAAATCACCAGTTAAATCTTACCATTGAGTTGCTGTTCTATCTGTTGCAGTTGACTCTTTATGTGCTCTATGGCCGCGTGCTTGCTCTCGTGTTGTGAGCACGTCGACACGGCTGCCTTCTCGAGGAGCATAGACAATGTAGGCGCCGTCACTGACGGGGACACGGTCTCTGTTACCATCGACAATATGTTACAAAAAGTACTCTTCGTTCGAATCGACCGTTGTAGGAGCAAGAAAAAGATGGCGCGTAACGGAAAAATGTGACGCGTAACCGAAAAATGTGACGCGTAACCGAAAAATGTGACGCGTGACGGAAAAAATGTGACGCGTAACCGAAAAATGTGACGCGTAACCGAAAAATGTGACGCGTAACCGAAAATTGTTACGATTTTTTTTCCCAACGCCGATAAAGAAGTTTCACTTCAAAAAGGTGTGGTCATATATAAGGGTCGTTACATACGACAGCAGCAGCGATAGTTCAGTGGCGAGTGGTACGGACTGTCGAGACGAAAGTCGCAAGTTCGAAACCAGCCCCAAGAGCATACACCTCTGACTTTTCTAAGTTACGTGTATATTAATTGTTAATCATCGCTCGCTTTAACGGTGAAGGAAACATCGTGAGGAAACCTGCATACCTGAGAACTCGATAAGATTTTTCGAAGGTATGTGAAGTCTGCCAATCTGCATTAGGCCAGCGTGGTGGACTAAAGCCTAATTCCTCTCATTTAGTAGAGGAGGCCCGTGCCCAGCAGTGGGACATGTATAATACAGGGCTAGTATTATTATTATTATTACATACACCTGACAGTAAGTGTTTATATACTGGAATTTATAAAGCTAGACATCCTGAATTTTTTTGTTACAATTTATAATAAATTGTTTAATACAATCGGTATATCGTATGATGATCCCTATAAATTAGGTGAAGTGCGTGAGCGAGAACAACATTGGTGAGGAGAGACGATATCACAGCTGTTTATTATTGATTTTGCTCGCGGCTCCGCCCGCGTGAAATCTTTCATCCCCTATTTTATCCCCTTAGGGGTGGAATTTATCCAAATCCTTTCTTAGGGGATGCCTACGTCATAGTAGCTATATGCATGCAAAGTCTCAGCCCGATCGGTTTAAAATTTACAAAGTTTCATACAAACTTTCATCCCTTATTTTATCCCCTTGGGGGTAGAATTTATCAAAATCCTTTCTTAGCGGATGCCTACGTCTTAACATCTACCTGCATGCCAAATTTCAGCCCGATCCCTCCAGTGGTTTGGGCTGTGCGTTGATAGACCAATATGTCAGTCAGTCACCTTTGAGTTATATATATTCAGATAAAAAAATACAGGTATTACCATACCGGTTTATGTCCCTGCTAGACAAATACATTTACCCGGGCGGAGTTGTGAACAAAATATAATATCGTCGATGAGGTACCAATACCTCCTAAGTGTTGAGAATCTAATTTTACACCAGACTGTTTAAAATAAGGTTTTATTTATTTTGATCAACTATTGATAGTATATAGTTTCCAATACATTACCTTTTTATTAGTTACTAAGGGATGTGGTTTATGTTTACGTTTATTGTAAAAAAAAAAGTAATTTTGGACTAAATTGTCAGTTAGGAGGTATTGGTACTTCATCGACGATATAATGGTACTGAAGCTTACCGACAACGTTGGCCGGGTGTGAGATGTGCTGCGGCGTGGTGACCACCGGCGAGGACTTCAGCAGAGACGTCAGGAGCGGTGAGGACGGTGGCACCATTGACGATGAACCCACTGTGATATACATACATAGATACGTGAGCACCACGCCTTTATTTTTATTTTTTCCTGTCTTGGCAAAGTGACTACGCTACACCTGATGGTAAGTGTAGCGCAATCCAAGAATAGTGTCGACCAACGACAAACAATGTGTCCATCGTAAGATTATGCCGGCCTGCCAAAGGGCCAAGGGGGGGGGGGGTGTCTGGGAAGGAAAAAGGGATGGGAAAAGGGTTAGGATCAGGGGGCAAGCCCTCTGGGGAGATTCGGATATACACTGGCTGACCCTGGAACGCGACCCACACAAGGTGGGCCACTATGGCAGGTTTTAGCACCAGTGTACGGTGGTCGCTATCCGGTCGGATACAAGTATCCTCCCACCAGCCCTCTCCTTTATGTTATTAAATGCCACATACAAGGTTTTTTTTATGTATTTGAACGACGAGACGGGCAAGTAGCTCGCTTGATGGTAAGCGGCACGCCTGCCGATACACAAAACCTGCAAAAATGCAGGGACATAGCGGTTGTGGCGGTACCGACAGGGGAGTATAAAGAGGAAAGATTTGATTGTTTACATTGTATAGGCTCTGAAATATTTTTTTCTATTTGATGGATTGACGAAACGAGCAAGTCGCTTGCCTGGTGGTAAGCGCTACGCCTGACCATAAACAGAAGCAACACCAATATAACTTTGAATTATAAAGCACTGCATGTCACTGAACTGTACTCGTCACCCCGAGACATAAAATGTTAAGTCTCAATGTCCAGTAATTTCACTGGCTTCAATGCCCTTCAAACCGAAAACAACAGTGCTTACACACTGTTGCTTGGCGGCGGACATAGATGGCGCGGTGGTACCAACCCAAACGGCCTCTCGCATACAAGGGACCTACCACCTTGTACGTATTGTGGATATTCGGTTATGCGGATTACGTTGGACGTCCGCCTACAAGGTGGACAGACGACCTGATAAAGGTCGCAGGAAGTCGCTGGATGCAGGCCGCTTCCAACAGGTCGGTCTGGAAATCTTTGGGGGAGGCCTATGTTCAGCAGTGGACGTCTTGTGGCTGATGATGATGATGATTGGTAGAGTGGTGGTGAGTTTGAGTGGTAGAGCCACGCTGTAGACAGTTTTGTCTACAGCATAAATGGGCTGGCTCGACCGGGTCGTTACCACTGTCTCACAGAAAACCGACGTAAAGTAGCGGCTTGCTGCTGCGTTTCGTACGGTGAGTGAGATATCCGGAAGCCCAAATCCCCTCTCCTTCCAAATCCCTAATTATCCCTTTCCTTTAAGGTCGGCAACGCGCCCATGATTCTTCTGGTGGTGGGCGTACATGGGCGCTGGAGATCACTTACACTTACTCCTTTGCCGGCCTATGCTATAAAAAAAAAATATGATGGTTATGCGGACGTTATCTCCTTACCCTTTAAACCCTTACAGAATTTTTTTTGGTAATTACCCTACTCCTTCCTGCCCTTGTCCCGATTTCCATATCCTCCTAGTCCGTGAATCCCTACATTTAAGGATCCCCTCCCTCTTCGCCTGCTTGTTGGTGTGCCTTTTCCTGCCAGCCTATAGCGCGGCGGTTATTCCAAAGTTCCCTTAATTTTAAATTAGTCCTATTAATGACAAATGTTCTGTACTTGACCTGTCATAAGCGCTTTCTTAGCCTACATGATTAATAAAGATTTTGATTTTTTTTGTTAGTCAATGAGGATACAGACCTTGGTGTTTCCCGAGCGCTATGACATGTCCTTCTTTAAACGAGGCTTAAAAAGAGTATCCCTTCAGTGGTAGGCAGCGGCTTGGCTGTGCCCCTGGCATTGCCGATGTCCATGAGCGGCGGTGACCGCTTACCATCAGGCGGGCCGCTTGCTCGTCTGCCTATCAAGGCAATAAAAAAAAAAAAAAAAAAAACCTGGCGAAGGTGGCGTGCTGGGTTGCCCGCCAGGTCTCCACGCCCGATCAGCCCGGGCCCTCCTCTCCTCTCGTTCCTTGAGCCAGGCGGCACGACGCGCGTTTTCACGCTCCTTCGCGCGTTTATTCGCTTCAATATTGTTGAATATTTCGCGAAGACGCTCCTCCGTGGTGTTCGGGTTGCGTGCTTCTGCTATTTCCACCTGTTGAAAAAGGGTTTTGTTCGCTTTTCATCCGACTACAGTTTAACAAGAGGACAGTAGTGTAGAGAAAAAGGTCTAAGTCAGAGGTTCGCAGCCTTTTTTCTCATAGACCACTATCAAAAAACTTGCATAATTTTACTAGTAACAGTCGCTGAGCTTCTTAAAATATTATCTGCCTACATTAAAAGGTGAAGTCAAGCCAACATTTTAGTCCTTCACTTTCGAAAGCAGATACATTTTCGTGGTCCCCTGGTTACGAATTGTGAACCCCCATTTTTTTGTCACGGCAACGTAGTCGTCGAGTCTCCCGTGGGCCCGACCACTTTGGCAACTAAGGGTCTAAATTCTAGAACAAACACCTGGTTCTCTTTTTGTATTATGGATCATGACTCAAATAACTTTAGCAACCTCTGCATTAGTAGAAGAGGTCCATGCCGTACAATATTTTTTTTATAACCCTGTATTATGCACATTCCACTGCTGGGCACGGGCCTCCTCTACCGAATGAGAGGGGTTAGGCCTTCATCCACCACCCTGGCCTAATGCGGGTTGGCAGACTTCACATACCTTCGAAAAAACTTATCGAGCTCTCAGGTATGCAGGTTTCCTCACGATGTTTTCTTCACTGTTAAAGCAAGCGATAATTAACAATTAATATACACGTAACTTAGAAAAAGTCAGTGGTGTATGCTCTTGGGGCTGGTTTCGAACGTACGACTTTCGTCTCGACAGTCCGTACCACTCGTCGCTGAGCTGTCGCAGATTCAATGGTACAATAAAATACCTTCAACATATCATACTGCTGATTCAGCTCTGCAACTGTCTTCTGTATCTCCACAACTCTCTCTTGTGTTAGTTTCTTCAGGATGCTCTCTTGTGGAGTCTCCACTGCACCTTCAGAGTTCCTTTTCTTGCGTTTAGGCGTTTCCACGTGTTCCAATAATGCTCCGTATTGAGCGGCACAGCTGAAAGGATAGGAATATGCTGTGTTTACGGTTTTGTAGTCAAATGGCAGAAACTGCTGGTGGTAGGATTCATATCCGCCCGGATAGCGACCACCGTAAACATGGTGTTAAGACCTGCCATAGTGACCTGCATATTTGATGTGGATCGCGTTCCAGGATCAGTGAATATCTGGTCCTCTAGAGGGGCTTTAGCAAGTGGGTCGCCTGATGGTAAGTAATCTCCAATGCCCATGAACCCCCATAGTATCAGAAGATGGTGTTTCTGACCTTAAAGGAAAGGGGAAATTAAGGGATTGAGAAATGGAGGTGGATATGGGCTTCTAGATATCTCACTCACCATATGAAATGCAGCATCAAGCTACTACTTTATGTTGGTTTTCTGTGAGACAGTGGTAACAAGCCGGTTAAGCTGGCCTATTGATGCTGTAGACCAGTGTTTCCTAACCTTTTTTAGGTCACCTTAACATTTTTTTGTTAAATTTGTCACCGATATCTAGCATTGCATTTAAATGACCCAAAGCGAAAGGGTTAAAGTCGTGTTGAGTCCATTTTTAAATTGCCCCCGTAACTATCAAATTGCCCCCCCTGTGGGGTGTGGGCCCCACGTTGGGAAACACTGCTGTAGACTGAAGTGTCTACAGTGTAGCTCTACCAGTAAAAAATTTGGTAAAGTAGTGGTGGCTGTGGAAATCTTACTTACTGTATGATATGCAACAGTCAGTGGAATTTTTCACACAATGTCACCTGCTTGATGGCAAATGCCACGCCTACCCATAAACAGAAGCAACACCACACAGAACATCAAATTACAAAGGACTTCATAGCACTGGACTGCGCTCGTCACCCGAGGCATGATTTATTAAGTTTATAATGCCTAGTACTTCACTGGCTTTAATGTGCTTTTGTATTGGTTTGAACAAAACACAACACTAGTCGCGCAGTCACTTTGCCGAGCTAGAATGAATCCCTACATTTAAGGATCCCCTCCCTTTTCCCATGCTTGTTGGTGTGCCTTTTCCTGCCAGCCTTTAGCGCGGCGGTCATTCCAAAGGTCCCTTAATTTTAATTTAGTCTTATCCACTTGCACGTCCGACCTAAGAAACTATTCTTCGAGGCTTCTTACACTATCATCTCGTGATTGTTGTTGTAAACTAATTCGTCAGCTATCTAATAAACAAATGAAACACGCAAAAACTACCTGCAATTTGTTAATAACGACGGTTATATAAAATATGTCGCTATGGCTACAAAAGTATCCTTGGACGTACAACCCACCTTTTTTTTTGGCTAGAAAAGTATCCTTGGACGTGCAAGTGGTTATTAATGTTTTGTACTTGACCTGTCATAAGCGCTTTCTTAGCCTAAAGATTTAGATTTTGAGAATAAAAAAAAGTGTGCGTCTCGGGACGCTCGACAGAAGTGATAACTTAAACTAATGTGGGTTAAAGTGAGAGCGGAGGAGCCTGCCTACTGCTGCCGTATGCGTGAGAGAAAGGAAAGCCAGAGTGGCGCCGTAACGCGTTACGTTACGAAGTTCGGTCAAAGTCATGTCAAAGCCCTATCAAAGTCCTGTCAAAGTCATGTCAAAGTCCGGTCAAAATCCGGTCAAAGTTCGGTCAAAATCCTGTAAAAGTCCGGTCAAAGTCCAGTCAAAGTTCTGTCAAAGTCCGGTCAAGGTCCTGTCAAAGTCTGGTCGAAGTCCGGTCAAAGTCCTGTAAAAGTCCAGTCAAAGTCCGGTCAAGGTCCTGTCAAAGTCTGGTCGAAGTCCGGTCAAAGTCCTGTAAAAGTCCAGTCAAAGTCCGGTTGAAGTCCGGTCAAAGTCCAGTCGAAGTCCGGTTAAAGTCCTGTAAAAGTCCGGTCTAAGTCCAGTCAAAGTTATGTCAAAGTCCGGTCAAGGTGCTGTCAAAGTCCGGTCGAAGTCCGGTCAAAGACCTGTAAAAGTGCGGTCAAACCCCGGTCAAAGTCCGGTTGAAGTCCGGTCAAAGTCCAGTCGAAGTCCGGTTAAAGTACGGTCGAAGTCCGGTCAAATACCGGTCAAAGTCCGGTGAAAATCCGGTTAAAGTCCGGTTAAAGTCCTGTCAAAGTTTGTCAAAATCCGGTAAAATCCCTATCAAAGTCCGGTTAAAGTCCGGTCAAAGTTTGATCAAACTCCGGTCAAAGTCCGGTCGAAGTACGGTCAAAGTCCGGTCTAAGTCCGGCCAAAGACCTGTCAAAGTCCAGTCAAACTCCGGTCATAGCCCGGTCGAAGTCCGGTCAGATACCGGTCAAAATCCGGTCAAAGCCCTATCAAAGTCCGGTCGAAGTCCGTTTAAAGTCCGGTCAAAGTCCGGTCAAATACCAGTCAGAGTCCTGCCATAATCCGGTTAAAGTCCGGTCGAAGTCCGGTCAAATATCGGTCGAAGTCCGGTCAAAGTCCGGTCGACGTCCGTTTAAAGTCCGGTCAAAGTCCGGTCGACGTCCGTTTAAAGTCCGGTCAAAGTCCGGTCAAAGCCCGGTCAAAGCCCTGTCAAAGTCCTGTCAAAGTCCGGTCGAAGTCCGTTAAAAGTCCGGTCAAATACCGGTCAGAGTCGTGCCAAAATCCGGTTAAAGTCCTGTCAAAATCCGGTCAAAGTCCTATCAAAGTCCGGTCGAAGTCCGGTTAAAGTCCTTCCAAAGTTTGTCAAAATCCGGTCAAAGCCCTATCAAAGTCCGGTTGAAGTCCGGTTAAAGTCTGGTCAAGGTCCGGTAAAGCTCGGTAAAAGCACGGTCGAAGTCCGGTCAAATACCGGTCGAAGTCCGGTCTAGGTCCGGTCAAAGACCTGTCAAAGTCCAGCCAAACTCCGGTCATAGCCCGGTCAAAGTCCGGTTAAAGTCCGGTCGAAGTCCGGTTGAAGTCCGGTCTAAGTCCGGTTGAAGTCCGGTCAAAGTCCGGCCCAGCTGACTGGTCGCAACCTGGGAAATCGAAATTATCGATGTTCCAGGGAGGTCGGCTAACACTGGCTGGTCGATGGACCGCTCGCGTTACGGAACGTTTCGGTTCACCCTCCCATAAGAAGTTATCACTTCAAAAAGCAACGGCGTTTTTATAGCAGACACCGGCAAAGTAGCATGTTAGACACTTCATGATAAATGTATAATACCCGTAGACACCGAAACCTTACCTCTTTTGAGAATACCAATCTGGTGGTCTATTTGGTTCTCCGATGGTTTTTAAAGCGCGGGACACCGACATCCAGTTCTGATCTCCACTCCTGACCACCGCCGAGGCCAGGCATAACTGTTCTCTTATGTTCCATGTGTCCAAAGGCACTCTTTTGAGTTGCAGTCTTTCTTGTATCGAACTCATTTTAGGTTATTTTGACGCAATCAAGCACTTGTTACATAAGATTTATAATTTTAGAACACTACAACCGTCACTAACACTAATTTATTATAGTTCAATTTATTTAAACGTAGATACGTGATTGAATGTAAGAATTTATTAAACAAATTCGAATGACAATTCACAACAATAAACACTAAATAATACTAGTGATGGAACGAATATATTAGTATCCGTTAAGATATTAGTAATATTCAATGTGATATGTATTCATGTATCAGTTATCCGAGGAATTGTGATATCCCAATGGTGCTGCCACACCGGTGTTATAAAATGTTTACAAACATTTTCTAACATTTGTTAACAAACATTTGCTATCATTTTATCACAATGTTAGATAATGTTAGTAAATGTTTAATGTTTAATGTTTAATGTTTAATGTTTGTAAACATTTTATAACACCGGTGTGGCACCACCATAAAATTCCATATTACTATTTTCATATATCGGCCGATTAATATCGGTCGCTTAATATTAAGAATATTCGATGTATTCATGTATTAGCAATTCGAAGAATAGTGATACGCTAATATTCCGTATTCACTGTATTCATAAATATCGGTACACAACAATAAACTCCAAAAGGAAATTTCAAAACTACATTAGTCAAAAAAGGGCCCATCAAACAAATTTGCCACAGCCTTCGTGGGTGCAAATTACGCCACTGGTTCGCCGGCTAGTCTAGTCTAATATTACAAAAATGAGATGTAATAAATAGGTAATTAATTAATATTATTTTACTTGTGTTCAAAGTGAAACAAAAACTCAAATCGTAGGAGAACCCTAAAGGGTGATTCCACAGGGTTGCTAAGCCTTCGCAGATTTCCACATGTGCATCGAATGTTTAGTTTGCCTTAATTATAGACTTGAAACCACTCGCCACTGCCATGCCTAACCGAACTTAATCCCAATCGAGTGTTGTTGATTTTGTATCACAAACCAAAGGAAGCCTTTGACTTGTAGCAAACGCATCCCGCATTTGATGCTAGCCCATCCACACGCTTGAGATACAGCTTGGCAAAAAAGAGTATGGATTTAATGAGGGCGCTTATGGATTTAATATGGCAACCCGGTATACTACGACATAAAATGTTTAGATACTTGTTATTTTTATCTATTGTTGTTTAATGGGCTTTAGTGGGGTGATTTCAATTGCCAGCTAAAAATTATTTTTTGGAGGATAAAATAGTGTCAGATAAAAAATATATTTGTATATGAGATTTATCTTCACTAATATTATAAAGGGAATGATTCTTTGTAAGCTTATAGGCTATATTTCATCCCGGAAAAATATATAGCGAGAAAATTATCCTGGAACAATTTTATCACGCAGGCGAAAGCTAGTAATATATATTACGAAAAAAAGATATTCATTACTTACACAATTTCTATATATTTTTTACACAAAGTCTTTGACACTTGAAATTTAGTTTCGAAGTATATCGAGTCTTAATCCCTCAGATGGAACAGAGGGCATCCATAGTGGCAACATAATATTATGAACCCTCACAGACTTTTTTGTTTTTATAATTTAAATTATTAGTCTTCCTTACTGGGGGGAGATTCGAACAGGTTTGATAATTTAAATAAAATACCATTGTAGTTTTAATAGGATAAAAAGGAAAATTTAACCTTCAAATTATAGGAGTACTTTGAATTTATTCCTATAAAACAATTTAACATTTTAATTCAATCAGATTCCAAAAGACTTTCGTCTAGATATTCTATCCCAAAAAGGTCTATTGAGTCTTGACTAGACGAGCCTGCAACAACAGAATCATCTGAATCACCCGAATATGTATCTGTATCGCTACTGCTATCTCTGAGGTTAATGACCAATTTTTCTATGTCGTCATACATGGTCATTCATTTACAATTTTAATAGCATTTTTGCATGAGCTTTTCCAGTTTTAGCACTAATCGCGTGGAATGCTTGTCCAGCTGACATCTGTTGGAAGGAAATATTATTGATTATGAGTTCAACTTAATAACATTATGAAAATCTAATTATGAACTAGATCTACCTTTATGTCAATGGACCTTACGTTGACAGAGGCAATCTTATTTTGTGATTATCTCACGATAGCTCTCATCCAAATAAATATTTTTTTGGAGTTCTATTGTTAAATTCCCATTATGCATTATATTTTTTTTAATATTGTTCCCTCTTTGCGACTATGTTAATGCCGCTCAGACTGTTATACATTTTTTATATGAGAAACCCAGATAATGTAATATCTTTCTTAGATGTCCACGACTTCCATTAAATACCAGTTTTTCTTTAACCTGAGAAAAAAGAAAGTATTCATTTATTACATAATACTGTATTTATATTTGTTTTTTATTGTAAGAAGTAGGAATAATATAAAATATATTACATATGTACCTGTTTTTTTTACAGTATAGAAGAAATGAACCTTTTATCTTATTGCGCATAGATCAAAATTATAGAGATCTTTCTTTGGTCGACTTTTCCTATTTTTACCAGATGTAGAAAAAACGCCTTTATTTTTTTCACCTTCTTCAAAAAAAAATCTTGTAGTGTTGACTGATTTACCTAAAAATACCAAACATACATAAGAATTCAAAAACAAATTTTTAAATGTTCAGTATTACAAAGGATCAAAAATATTAAGTCAGCTTATATTAACACGTAAACATAACCTCAGTTATTCTTTTGTAAACAAAACACAAAAATCTCTTAAATTGTATGTTACAGGTAATTTAAACTAGTGCAAAATGTATAATTTAACTTGTTAGATGTAAATAATTTGCATAAATACCTGTCATATCGGCTGTTCTCTGATAAACATTGTTAATTTGAGACAAAACTTGTTCCGCTTGAGATTCAGCCAAACATCGTAAAAAACTTGATATATCACGGCTCTACCACTACAACGAATCGTTTTGTTCATTTTAAATAACAAAACAAGCAACAACCGTACGAGAATTTATAGAATTTTGTATAAAACTAGTTGGTGCAAACAACAATGACACAGACAGTACTAGCTATTTGACAGCAATGACATTTTTAATAGAGTTGCCACAATATATTTTTTTTAGTTCCTATTTTCACCGCGTCATACTCTTTTTTGCCAAGCTGTATATTAACAAGCAGATTGTACACTAACGCCATCTGTGAAACATGAACGTTATTCCACAAACGCGATGGCCGACAGCATATTTTTCAACAATTTTAGGATAGATCTGTAATTTTATTTTTGACACTCATTTGAAAAATGAATATTTGAATTTCGTCAGAGTAAAATCCAATTTGTTCAATTTGTGTGAATTTGTGAGATGTATGAAGGTAAGAAATTGTTGTTTTACCATATTAGGTATTCTATTAAATATTTCTTTCGTAACGAGACATATTGGTGCACTAGTAACTCATGTTATTCAAGACTGAAAATCTTGACTGAAAATTTCAGAAATACTTTCTAGGTTGGACCCACAGTCATAGAACCCAATATACGACACAACTTTAATCTTGTTAGGAACAAAATAGGTCCCTTGCGTAATTTATTTGGAGCACATTAAGTACATCTTTCTTTCATCTTTTCTATTTGTTTTTAAATTTCATATTTGACTTGTTCTTCCTTACTCTTTTGTATTTGCTGTTGTTGACATAATAGTTGTAAATAAAATTTTAACCAAATTTATCACAAATTTCGTTGCTAATTCAATAAATAATAAGTACTAGCTTTTGCTCGCGGCTCCGCCCGCGTGATCTGCTTTTTCCGGGATAAAAAGTAGCCTATCTCTTATTCTGATGTATAAGATATATTATTTTAAAGTGTCATTAAAATCTATTCAGTAGTTTTTACGTGAAAGAGTAACAAACATACATCCATCCATCCATCCATCCATCCATCCATCCATCCATCCATCCATCCATCCATCCATCCATCCATCCATCCATACTTACAAACTTTCGCGTTTATAATATAAGTAGGATTGGTGAGCTATACAAACAAATAAATCTGCATGAGACCAAGAATTTAGACCATTCCATATAATATAAATACATTTTATTTTATAGATAGATAAATCAAGATGTTCGACATCCGCGCCTGCAGAGGGTGCCTCTCCACCAAGGGCAAGCTGGAGAAAATTACAGGCATGACAAAAAAGATGTATGTGGCTGTTACAGGGCTAGAGGTATTTTACATGTACATATTTTAAACTTTAGGTACTCGTCTAAAATCCTCGAGTCCCGACCATATTAATATATATTTTTTTAAATACACCCAACAGTCACATATAGTCCTGACCCCACAATAAGATATGTCTTGTCTAGTGCTGACACACTGTTGCTTGGCGTCAGAAATAGACGGCGCGGTGGTACCAACCCCTCTCGCATACAAGGGACCTACCACCTTGTAATTAAGGGATTGGGAAAGGGAGGGGGATTTGGGCCTCCGGATAACTGGCTCACTGTTTCTCTATCAATGTTTTTAGATAGATTCCTGTGACGGCATGCCGACAAACTTTTGCCATGAATGCCACACGAATATAAAAAGGCTCTTATCATTCCGAAGGAGGTGTCGAAGGGCTTACTATGTGATGAAAGAAATCATATCAGTGAATAAACAGGTATTGTTTATTTTTTCATTTATTTTATAGCAAACACCGGTACACAACACAGCCTACGTTTTTTTTTATTTGTTTAATTGAATGTCGAGATCAGCAAGGGGGTCGCCTGATGGTAAGCGCCACGCCTGCCCATAAACAGAAGCTATACTGCATAGAAATTTGAATTATAAAGCACTGCATGGCACTGAACTGCGCTAGTCACCCCGAGACATACTATGTTAAGTCTCACGATGCCCAGTCATTTCTCTGGCTTTAATGACCTTCAAACCGAAACACAACAGTGCTTACACACTGTTGCTTGGCGTCAGAAATAGATGACGCAGTGGTACCAACCCAGACGGCCTCTCGCATACGAGGGACCTACCACCTGAAGGTGTATATAATGTATAATATATTTTCAGTTAACCCTAAATAACATAATGATGGTAAACAGAAAAAGGACGAACCTACAATCACCGTACAGCTTTAACAAATGGCAGAACGTTTCGTATTTCACAATCGATACGGTACAACCGGACATAGATACTTTGATCGCATCACTAGATAAATACGAGCCTGAAGAGAAAACTACGGATTTGATCAAACAGAACGTCGATACTAGATCGATCGTGTTTCATATCGATATTCAGCCAACGCAAGAGATAAGGTACTTCATTTATATATCGACTAGAGTGCTGCTTAACACATAATATGTTTGTATTTATTTTCTTTTATATTGTGAATCACGTGGTGTATAAAGAGGTATCAATGAATCAATCAATTACTTAATTAATACCACTGTAAGGTGTAACTATCTCTAAATATGACCACACGTAAATATGTAACACATTGGTTTTTTTTTCCTGGCTCGGCAAAGTGACTACGCTACACCTGTTGGTAAGTGTAGCGCAATCCAAAAATAGTGTCGACCAACGATAAACAATGTGTCCATCGTAGGACGGCAAGATCATGCCGGCCTGCCAAAGGGCCAAGGGGGCGGGGAAGGAAAAAGGGTTAGTATCAGGGGGCAAGCCCCCTGAGGAGAACCGGATATACACTGGCTGACCATGGAACGCGACCCACACAAGGTGGCCCACTATGGCAGGTTTTAGCACCAGTGTACGGTGGTCGCTATCCGGTCGGATACAAGTATCCTCCCATCAGCAATATCCTCCCACCAGCATGTATACATATATGTGTTATTTTTGCGGATTTTTTCAGTATTCCAGAGCCTATCGAGGAAACGCCGGTACCTAAGTGCATTGATTCTATCGAAGATGTCACTATACATGATGCAGTAGCCATGGATATTGACGTTTGTCACCCAGAAGAGCCAGCAATGGATGCTGAGAAAGTCAGCAGTGACGATGAAAGCGACGACGCGATAAACACAAAGGAAATTTCGCTCAAAAAGAAACCTAAAAAAAATTACCTGTCAAAGAACATTCTCGAATCTTGTGCGATATTGGCCGAGACGAAGATTCGTGTATTAAGTATGAAGGAACAGAGACAAGCTTTCAAAAAGCGGTTGGAGGAGGGCGAATTCAAAACTGCTAAGTACAAGTGCAGCATCTGTGTTGTGATCTTGGAGAGCCTGGACCAATTGTTGCAGCATATTAAGATACATAAAAAAAGTGTGAGTATACTCAACGGGTATATGTCTGGTGGGAGGGTATTTAAATACACCCAACAGTCACACACATAGTCCTGAACCCACAGTAACATACGAGTCTTGTGTCGTAGGTATCAGGAACTACGAGAGACTTTCGGTCTCACAACACCCAGACCCCGAGACAAATATTTGTGGATCACGCAAATGTTTGTCTCGTGCGGGGATCGAACCCGCGCCTCTCGCTTCACAGCCGGCTACTCGCCCGCTGCGCCACGGAGGCTGTCATTTGAACAGTTTAATTTTTTTTATTGGTTCGAATGACGAGACGAGCCAAGCGCTCGCCTGATTGAAAGAGCCACGCCTGCCCATAAACAGAAGCAACACCACACAGAACTTTGAATTACAAAGCACTGCATGGCACTGAACTGCGTTCGTCACCCCGAGACATAAGATGTTAGATCAACACGTGCCGTTTCGAAAATGCCTATGGTCCATATCGACGACCCAAAATATATGGGGCATTTCACGTCAAGCGGACAACGAAAAAAAAGTGAGGTCGTGAATTTTGTTTATACTCTGGTCAGTTATAGTTCTAGTAGGCATGGATGTGTACACACAATTTTTTTTTCGTATGAAGCTTTATTGCTGAGTTATGAGCTTTTAAAAATTTACTAAGTATGAAGTCATGAATTTTTGGATGCTTATTATCTGTACCAATTAATTAGTAAAAAAAACTACAAAGTATTGTTTCTTATAGTTCAAAAGTTGAAGTTTTTAATTTTTTTGTCGAATTCTAAATTTAAATTGTTTTACGTATAGTAAACCGGAAGTGAAAATTTCAATTCGATATTTGAGTAACTTCGACCGGTTTTTTTTTAAATATTTTAACCTTGAATTAAAGCCTTAAATGTACTAATTCTTCACCAAAAAAATTATAATGGGACAGCCAATAGTTTAAGACTTAGAGCATATAGAGTACATACACATAGCTATGAGCTCTTTCTAAGCAATCGCGTTTATGCTCAAATACTGCGCTATTAATATTTTATTCCTTTATTCTAACATGCAAAAATATAAAAATAAACGATTTCTTTAATTCTTCATAAAAAAAATTAAAACGTGATCACAAAAAAAAAATTAAGACTAAGAACGATTTAATTTATTGAGATTGAAACAGTATTCATTAAAATAGAGAGATTTGTATTGTAATTTTTCCAATTTTACTATTTGCACTAGTATTAATTCTCTTTACACATAAGCCCTCGTTGGTTGGAAGAAAAGCATGCAGTTTTTTAGTTCCTGGAACAGTGATAGCGTAAGCAAAACAGACTCGTAGAAAATCTCACTCTTGTTCAATACTTTCCTTGGAGCAGTAGTAAATAGAAGTCTCAGTTAATGATGACTTGGCCCATTCATATAATCTTATAGGTGTCTGGTGTAGTTGGGCTCCCCAACATTTTAAGAATAGCTTAAATTTAGTGAACCTATACTACAACAAACAAGATTTTAAGAAAGAAGCACAGTTACACTTCCATGCCACCGCTCATAGAAGACGGCCATGTGATGGTCTTGGGGGAAACCTCAATAGTTTGGTAACACGTGCAAGTGTACGGTCTGCGAATAACGCTATCACTACACCAGACACCTATAAGATTATATGAATGGGCCAAGTCATCATTAACTGAGACTTCTATTTACTACTGCTCGAAGGAAGGTATTGAACAAGAGTGAGATTTTCTACGAGTCTGTTTTGCTTACGCTATCACTGTTCCAGGAACTAAAAAACTGCATGCTTTTCTTCCAACCAACGAGGGCTTATGTGTAAAGAGAATTAATACTAGTGCAAATAGTAAAATTGGAAAAATTACAATACAAATCTCTCTATTTTAATGAATACTGTTTCAATCTCAATAAATTAAATCGTTCTTAGTCTTAATTTTTTTTTGTGATCACGTTTTAATTTTTTTTATGAAGAATTAAAGAAATCGTTTATTTTTATATTTTTGCATGTTAGAATAAAGGAATAAAATATTAATAGCGCAGTATTTGAGCATAAACGCGATTGCTTAGAAAGAGCTCATAGCTATGTGTATGTACTCTATATGCTCTAAGTCTTAAACTATTGGCTGTCCCATTATAATTTTTTTGGTGAAGAATTAGTACATTTAAGGCTTTAATTCAAGGTTAAAATATTTAAAAAAAAACCGGTCGAAGTTACTCAAATATCGATTTGAAATTTTCACTTCCGGTTTACTATACGTAAAACAATTTAAATTTAGAATTCGACAAAAAAATTAAAAACTTCAACTTTTGAACTATAAGAAACAATACTTTGTAGTTTTTTTTACTAATTAATTGGTACAGATAATAAGCATCCAAAAATTCATGACTTCATACTTAGTAAATTTTTAAAAGCTCATAACTCAGCAATAAAGCTTCATACGAAAAAAAAATTGTGTGTATACATCCATGCCTACTAGAACTATAACTGACCAGAGTATAAACAAAATTCACGACCTCACTTTTTTTTCGTTGTCCGCTTGACGTGAAATGCCCCATATATTGATTCTAGACTATTCCATATTAAAAATATGGAGAAATAATAATAATAAATAGATTTAGTGTAATTGCCGAGTGTATTTTGATGATGCTATGTATGTATGTATACATTAGTTGATACTGATTTCTATAATATATAAGTTTCTTTTACTTTTGTACTGACTTGTCATAAGCGCTATTTCAATTGCCTACAAGATTAATAAACGATTTGATTTGATTAGTCTTACAATGGCCAGTAATTTCACTGGCTTTAATGTCTTTCAAACGGAAACACAACGGAATCCGTTTAAATTAGTTTTATTTCATTGTGTTTATTTTTTTTTCAGAATGCATTCACGGTAATTTGCAAAGTTTGTAAGTTGAAGTTCAAAAGTGATGATTATTTGGCATCGCACACATCTGTGACACATTTGTATGAATATAAATGTAAGAAGTGCGATGAACCACCTTTATATACTTTGTAAGTTTATTTTTCCTTTGTAAGTTGTTTTTTTTCTTTGTTAGTTTTTGCCTTTGCAAGTTTTTTTACTTTGTGAGTTTTTTTTACTTTGTAAGTTTTTGCCTTTGTAAGTTTTTTTACTTTGTAAGTGGTTTTCTTGGCAAGTTGTTTTTTTCGTAAGTTAATACTACATAATATAGGAGTTTGGAGGCCACGTACTGGCAAGCGCAGCGTTGGACGTCCGCCTACAAGGTGGACAGACGACCTGATAAAGGTCGCAGGAAGTCGCTGGATGCAGGCCGCTTCCAACAGGTCGGTCTGGAAATCTTTGGGGGAGGCCTATGTTCAGCAGTGGACGTCCTGTGGCTGATGATGATGATGAGTTGCTGAACAAAACTGTGTAATTGCATATTTTTAATCGACGATAAAAATGCTACGTTAATAGTTTTGATACATGTATTTTTTATGATTTTAATCTATTGATTAAAATCAATGTGAAATGATTGGGCAATGTAAGTTATTCCTTACACTGCCCATAATTCAAAACAGAAAGAAATTTAATAATCCCTTCAAAAATATTTAAAGTTGTAGACTATTTAAATCTGGTGGAGGGCAAGACAATAGAAAGCCACCCAAAACCACTTACTCTCCCACCCTAACTCCTACAACCCCAGGGTTCGAAAATATCCGATATTTATTATAAATATCAAAATATCGGATATTTATGATACATATCCGATATATATCAAGTTTGATATATATCCATTTTGTATGATAGCCATATTATTATTTTATTGTATTATTTATGAATAAATCGTTTTTGGATAAGGCAAAATCAACTAAAAACCATAAACTCTTCTTTTAGGGCAGAAGTGTGCCATTTATGGATTAGAACTTACCATTAGGGAGTATGTTTTAACACTACTCCCACGCCATCTATATTTGGGAAGTAACAAATTCTAAATATTACTTAATAACATTAAATTTTTAATCCATTTTTGTATTGCAATATATTATAAAAAAAATATTGATATATATCGTTGAACCCAGCTTGATATATATCGGATATACAGGGTTATTTTTAAAACACCAGCAACCTCGCAGGGGTAGATACCTAAGGTTATAAGCTACTACTTTTGTTCTACGACTTTTGATAATTTGTTAGATTTTATTTTCGTACAAAAATAAGTATTCATTTAATTTCCGTCTTGAATGTTACCTACGCGCATCGCAGATTACGTAAGCAAACACGCGAAGCGTGGGTAACCGGGCTAGCGCCTTTGAAGGTCAACGCCCGAGCCAGCTGAGCGGCGCCTTAGAGTCGCGCGCGCACGCCGCAGTCTACGAAGAAAAATACGACACAACAAAAACTTGTAAAATCATTTTTTTTTAAATATATTGAGTTATATACAAACTCGTAGAACAAAAGTTGTTCCGTATGGGGTCAGCTATCTGGTCCTGCGAGGTTGCTGGTGTTTTAAAATTAACCCTGTATATCGTGATATATATCCATTGATATATATCTTGATATATATCCATTGATATATATCTTGATATATATCCATTGATATATATCCTCGAACCCTGTACAACCCCTATGATGAGATAGCATTTGACTTAGATTTGTGTCTATCTAAATGACATTTACAATGATATTTAACTTAAACAATAGCTTTAACCAGCGAATCTTGGGCGGTTACCGTTAACAGCTAAAGTTATGACGTCACATAACATTTGTCAAATCGTGCAACTCATTTTTGCTCAACCGGTACTTTAAGTGAGTGTGAGTGTGAGTGGTAGAGCCACGCTGTAGACAGTTTTGTCTACAGTCTGATTGGGCCGGCTCAACCGGGTCATTACCACTGTCTCACAGAAAACCGATGTAAAGTAGCGGCTTGCTGCTGCGTTTCGTACGGTGAGTGAGATATCCGAGATGATGAGATGATAATGAGATATCCCAAATCCCCCCTCCCCTTCCCAATCCCTAATTATCCCTTTCCTTTAAGGTCGGCAACGCGCCCATAATTCTTCTGATATTGTGGGCGCTGGCTGTACATGGGCGGTGGGGATCACTTACCAACAGGTGATCCACTTGCTCGTTTGTCGAACTATTCCATAAAAAAAAACTTTTGTTAATGTAAGATGGTGCAATCCACCCTTAATGTTACATTTTACAGAAACGATATCATAACGCACCATAAAGCCGAACATCCGAATCCGGACGACCGGAAGGAGCCTTTGAACCGGATGGAGAGGATGACGGATAAATTCGTCGTGACGCAGTGCACGCAGGAGGAGATGCAACTCAGACGGTTTCTGCCAACGTCGGAGCACGAATGTAACGAATGCGGAATGAAGTATGTGCACGCCAACATGTTGGGCAAGCATGTGTCTAAACATAGTGTTCCGGTGAGTTGGCGATTTAAATCGATGTGTTTTAGAATCGATTCGGATGATAATCGAGATGTTGTGGGTATCGATTCGCGCACTGAGACAATGTTTTTATAATACGTTTATATGTTGGGTACGCATGTGTATAAACATAGTGTTCCGGTGAGTTGGGATTTTTATGCGTTTTGGAATCGATTCGGATGATAATCGAGAGGTTGTGGATATCGATTCGCGTACTGAGACAATTTTTTTAACGTGGTTTTATTAACTTCATACTTATGTTAGTATGTTAGTATGTAACGGAAACTTTGAACATGATTTTGACCTCCTTCAAAACGTCGGATTAAATCCAAATTTGGCATACTTATTAAGAATCGATGACAATTCAATATTAAAAAAAAAAAATGAAGAATACATAGTAATTTAAACAAACTAAAAAACACGCTTTCATAGAAAATCCAACTAAAATATAGGACATTTTAATAAATTTGAAGAAAAAATGTATTTTATTGTAAAAAAATGCGTGGGGTGCTTTTTAAGACATTACCAAAATCAGACGGTTCCTGCCAACATCGGAGCACGAATGCAACGAGTGCGGAATGAAGTTTGTGTACGCCAACATGTTGGGCACGCATGTGTCTAAACATAGTGTTCCGGTGAGTTGGCGATTTTTATCGATACGTTTTGGAATCGATTCGGATGATAATCGAGATGTTGTGGGTATCGATTCGCGCACTGAGACAATTTCTTTTTAATGCGGTTTTATTAGCTTCTTATATGTTATTATGTAACGGAAACTTTAAACGTAATTTTGACCTTCAAAACGTCGGATTAAATCGAAATTTGGCATACTTATCAAGGACCGATGACAATTCAATATTTAAAAAAAAATGAAGAATACGTAGTAATTTAAACAAACTAAAAAACACGCTTTCATAGAAAATCCAACTAAAATATAGGACATTTTAATAAATTTGAAGAAAACATGTATTTTATTGTAAAAAAATGCGTGGGGTGCTTTTTAAGACATTACCAAAATCAGACGGTTCCTGCCAACGTCGGAGCACGAATGTAACGCGTGCGGAATGAAGTTTGTGTACGCCAACATATTGGGCAAGCATGTGTCTAAACATAGTGTTCCGGTGAGTTGGGATTTAAATCGATGTGTTTTAGAATCGATTCGTATGATAATCGAGATGTTGTGGGTATCGATTTCCGCACTGAGATAATGTTTTTTTAATACGCTTTTACTAGCTTCAGGCTTATGTTAGTATGTTGGTATGTTAGTATGTGACGGATACTTTGAACATGATTTTGACCTTCAAAACGTCGGATTAAATTGAAATTTGGCATACTTATCAAGGACCGATGACAATTCATGGTAGGCAGCGGCTTGGCTGTGCCCCTGGCATTGCCGATGTCCATGAGCGGCGGTGACCGCTTACCATCAGGCGGGCCGCTTGCTCGTCTGTCTTATCATCAAGGCAATAAAAAAAGTCTATATTTAAAAAAATAAATATATGTACTTATTTTTTCTAAAAAATTAAAAATAAATAATAGTTTACAAAAACTAAAAAACACGCTTTTATGGAAAATCCAACTAAAAATAGAAAATGAATTGTAATAAATATGAAGAAATATATAAAATATTTTATTGTAAAAAAGCGTCGGGTGCATGGATATGAGTAGTATTTTCATTTTGATAATATCTTAAAAAGCATTTTTTTTTTAGTTTTTTTATTTCATTTACAGCAAAGACAGTAACATTTGAAGCTATGTCTGGCTCCGATATAATGCACTTACGAGCTTATATGTTATTTTCAGGTAAATGTGAACATGGATTCGGTGGTGCAGTGTGATATATGTGGTATATACTATAAGAGTTATTCCTCTTTCTATAATCATATGAGGATTATGCATATGTACACATACCAGTGTAAACAGTGCCCTACATTGGCTTATAACCTGTGAGTATTTTTTGAAGTGAAACTTCTTTATCGGCGTTGGAAAAAAATCGTCACATTTTTCGGTTACGCGTCACTTGTTTCCGTTACGCGCCATCTTTTTCTTGTTATTGAATAATCAGACGAGCAAGTGGCTCGCCTGATGGTAAGCGCCACGCCTGCCCGTATACAGATGCAACGTCACACAGAACTTGGAGTTACAAAGCCCTGTATGGCAATGAACTGCGCTCGTCACCCCGAGACATAAGATGTTAAGTCTCATAATAAAAAAATGTGTGCGTGTACTAGTGTACACACGTAGGAAGTGAAACTTCTTTATGACCTTATTTTTCAAAAAATGATCTACTTACTATATGCAACTTTACAGAAATTGGTCAAATAAAGTTAAATTAGATAAAGTTTAAACAAAAGGCTTTTATTATCATAGACATGAATACAAAAAAAAGTGTGCGTCTCGGGACGCTCGACAGAAGAAGTCCGGTCAAAATCCGGTCAATATCCGGTCAAAGTCCGATCAAAGTCCGGTCAAAGTCCTGTCAAAGTCCGGTCAAAGCCTGGTCAAAGTTCGGTCTGTGTCCGGTCTATGTCCGGTCAAAGTTGGGTCAAAGTCGGGTCAAAGTCCGGTCAAAGCCCGGTCAAAGTCCGGTAAAAATACGGTCAAAGTCCTGTCTATATCCGGTCAAAGTCGGGGCAACGTCCGGTCAAAGTCCGGTCAGCCCGGTTAAAGTCCGGTCAGAGTCTGGTCAAAGCCCGGTCAAAGTCGGGTCAAAGTCCTGTCAAAGTCCGTCAAAGTCCGGTCAAAGCCCGGTCAAAGTTCGGTCAAAGTCCGGTCAAAGACAGGTCAAAGTCCGGTCAAAGTCCGGTCAAAGTCCGGTCAAAGCCCGGTCAAAGTTCGATCAAAGTCCGGTCAAAGACAGGTCAAAGTCCGGTCAAAGTCCGGTCAAAATCCGGTTAACGTCCGGTTAAAGTCCGGTCAAAATTGGGTCAACGTCCGGTCAAAGTCCGATGAGCCCGGTTAAAGTCCGGTCAGAGTTTGGTCAAAGCCCGGTCAGAGACCGGTCAAAGTCCTGTCAAGGTTCGGTCAAAATCCAGTCAAGTCCGGTCAAAGTCGGGTTAACGTCCGGTCAAAGTTCGGTCAGCCCGGTTAAAGCCCGGTCAGAGTCTGGTCAAAGCCCGGTCAAAGTCCGGTCAAAGTCCAGTCAAAATCCGGTCAAAGCCCGGTCTATGTCCGGTCAAAGTCGGGTCAACGTCCGGTCAAAGTCCGGTCAGCCCGGTTAAAGTCCGGTCAGAGTCTGGTCAAATCCCGGTCAAAGTTAGGTCAAAGCCCGGTTAAAGTCCGGTTAAAGCCCGGTCAAAGTCCGGTCAAAGCACGGTTAAAGTCCGGTCAAAGTCGGGTCAAAGTCCGGTCAGCACGGTTAAAGTCCGGTCAGTCTGGTCAAAGCCCGGTCAAAGCCGGGTCAAAGTCCGGTCAAAATCCGGTCGAAGCCCGGTCTATGTCCGGTCAAAGTCGGGTCAACGTCCGGTCAGCCCGGTTAAAGTCCGGTCAGAGTCTGGTCAAAGCCCGTTCAAAGTTAGCTCAAAGCCCGGTTAAAGCCCGGTCAAAGTCCGGTCAAAGCCCGGTCAAAGTCCGGTCAAAGCCCGGTTAAAGTCCGGTCGAAGTCGGGTCAACGTCCGGTCAGCACGGTTAAAGTCCGGTCAAAGTCCGGTCAGCCCGGTTAAAGTCCGGTCAGAGTCTGGTCAAAGCCCGGTCAAAGCCCGGTTAAAGTCCGGTTAAAGCCCGGTCAAAGTCCGGTCAAAGCCCGGTTAAAGTCCGGTCAAAATCGGGCCAACGTCCGGTCAAAGTCCGCCTAAAGTCTGGTTAAAGCCCGGTCAAAGTCGGGTCAACGTCCGGTCAAAGTCCAGTCAGCACGGTTAAAGTCCGGTCAGAGTGTGGTCAACGCCCGGTCAAAGTCGGGTCAAAGTCCGGTCAAAACCCGGTTAAAGCCCGGTCTGTGTCCGGTCTTTGTCCGGTATATGTCCGGTCAAATTTGGGTCAAAGTCCGGTCAAAATCCGGTCTATATCCGGTCAAAGTTCGGTCAAAGTCGGGTCAACGTCCGGTCAAAATCCGGTCGAAGTCTGATGAAAGTCCTGTCAAGTCCAGTGAAAGTCTGGTCAAAATCCAGCCAAAGTCAAAAACGTGACGCGTGCCGCGTAACGGAAAAATGTGACGATTTTATTTTTCTAACGCCGATAAAGAAGTTTCACTTCAATAAATAAATACCACCCAACAGTCACACACATAGTCCTGACCCCACAGTAAGATACGAGTCTTGTGTCGTGGGTAACAGGAACTACGAGAGACTTTCGCTCTCACTACACCCAGACCCGAAACAAATTTTTTGTGGATCACACAAATATTTGCTTGGTGCGGGGGTTCGAACCCACGGCCTCGCGTTTCACAGTCGGCTACTCGCCCACTGCGCCACGGAGGCTGTCAAAGTATTAGTTTTATACTGTACCTACCCCTGATTACTTATAGCTCATGCTGGTGGTAGGATATTCGTATCCGCCCGGATAGCGACCACCGTACACATGGTGGTACAACCTCCCATAGTGATCTACATTGTGTGGATCGCGTTCCAGGATCAGCCAGTGTATATCCGGTTCTCCCGAGGGCTTGCGACATGACTTGATGGTTGGTTGAAGCGGGTATAGGGGTACATCCTTGTATCACTGTGCCTGCATCGGTCATCCGCCTGTCCCCTCGATTAGCTTCTTCCTTCTTCAGAGTGTGAAGAAGCATTTATATAAGCAGGCATGATTCTGGTGACCACCGATAAACTCATTGTTTGTCAGTGTTCGCTGGTTTTTTGGACTGCACTACGCTTACCATCAGGTGTAGTGCAGTCACTTTGCCGTGCTAAAATAAAATATTTGTTTATCGGCAGCCAAGAAGTTATACAGGCCGGCATAATTCTAGTGACCACCGATAAACTCAATGTTTGTCGATGGTCGCCGGTTTTTTGGACTGCACTACGCTTACCATCAGGTGTAGTGCAGTCACTTTGCCGTGCTAAAATAATATATTTGTTTGTCGGCAGCCAAGAAGTTATACAGGCCGGCATAATTCTAGTGACCACCGATAAACTCATTGTTTGTCGGTGGTCGCTGGTTTTTTGGACTGCACTACGCTTACCATCAGGTGTAGTGCAGTCATTTTGCCGGGCTAAAATGATGTATTTGTTTGTCGGCAGCCAAGAAGTTACACAGGCCGGCATAATTCTAGTGACCACCGATAAACTCATTGTTTGTTGGTGGTCGCTGGTTTTTGGACTGCACTGCGCTTACCATCAGGTGTAGTGCAGTCACTTTGCCGGGCTAAAATAATGATTGTTTGTCGGCAGCCAAGAAGTTATACAGGCCGGCATAATTCTAGTGACCACCGATAAACTCATTGTTTGTTGGTGGTCGCTGGTTTTTGGACTGCACTGCGCTTACCATCAGGTGTAGTGCAGTCACTTTGCCGGGCTAAAATAATGATTGTTTGTCGGCAGCCAAGAAGTTATACAGGCCGGCATAATTCTAGTGACCACCGATAAACTCATTGTTTGTCGGTGGTCGCTGGTTTTTTTGGACTGCACTACGCTTACCATCAGGTGTAGTGCAGTCATTTTGCCGGGCTAAAATGATGTATTTGTTTGTCGGCAGCCAAGAAGTTACACAGGCCGGCATAATTCTAGTGACCACCGATAAACTAATTGTTTGTCGGTGGTCGCTGGTTTTTTGGACTGCACTACGCTTACCATCAGGTGTAGTGCAGACACTTCGCAGTGCTAAAATAGTGTTTGTTTGTCGGCAGCCAAGAAGCGGAACATCATTTGAACACACACGAGGCTCTACAACTGTCGTACCTTTGCGAATTCTGCGATAAACAACTTAAGTGAGTGTATAGTATTAATTATTGTAAGTGTGTAAGTTGTAAGTAGCAGCGATAACTCAGCGGGCACTGGTATGGACTGCCGAGACGAAAGTGGCAGGTTCGAAACCAGCCCCAAGAGCATACACCTCTGACTTTTCTAAGTAACGTGTATATTAATTGTTAATTATCGCTTGCTTTAACGGTGAAGGAAACATCGTGAGGTAACCTGCATACCTGAGAACTCGATAAGATTTTTCGAAGGTATGTGAAGTCTGCTAAGACGTATTAGGCCAGCGTGGTGGACTAAGGCCTGACCCCTCTCATTCAGTAGAGGATGCCCGTGCCCAGCAGTGGGACGTATATAATACAGATACAGGGCTAGTAAAAAAATTCAAAATAATTATAATAATTTATTCGCGAGTTATTTTTTTAAGTGAAACATCTTCAGCACCGTTGTGGATTTGAAAGTTTAATGAAACGAAAAAGCGACAGTTAATAGAGACAAACATATTCATAAATAGGATTTAGCCTGCGAGAGAATGAGATAGATTACAAGGGTACAGTGTTTTTTGTAATCTTCGTCTCCTCTTTATTTATCTCATTCTCTTGTAGGCTACTTTTTTGTAGTAATAATACACACGTAACTAAGAAAAATCAGTGGTGTATGCTCTTGGGGCTGGTTTCGAACCTGCGACTTTCGTCTCGACAGTCCGTACCACTACCCGCTGAGCTGTCGTTGCTATATTTAAATTAAATAATTATTTTAAATTATTTCACAGAACAGAAAAGGAATTGATGAATCACCGACACACCAACCATTACACGGAGACTCACACACACCATTGCAATTTGTGTGGTGACTCGCACACCAGCGAAGAGCTGTTGTACCAGCATCAAGTGGTCACCCATGAGACCATCGTGAGTACAGAATTGGGTGGATGACTTGATTTTTTGAATTGAAAACTTCTTTTAGCGCGGTACGCATATTTTTAGATGAGATAAAATCTCTGAACTCGCGACACCGTTACCGAGACGCAGCTATAGTGTGTGCATATATGCATGTACATATAGCAGACCGCGAACGCGTCTAGATAAATTAAAAAAAACATTTATTGCTATTTCTTCACCTTTTTTTGCACCTACTTTGTACATCTCTCCATTACCCTAAGGTTGACTGGGAGAGAATGCCTTTGGCATTAAGTCCGCCTTTATACAGTGTATATAAAGTGTAAAATAAATAAATAAATAAATGATAAATAAAAATTATAACTGTTTTGCCTATTGTTTAAATGATAATACAACAATTGTTAACTCCCGATTAATAAATATTTTTTTTAAAAATCTAATGCTGCGCCAAAATAAGTTTTCACTTCTGTCGGCACTCCCGGAGTGCAACCCGTTGTTTTTTTTTATTTATTTGATTAAATGACGAGACGAGCCAACCGCTCGCCTGTTGGTAAGCGCCACGCCTGTCCATAAACAGAAGCAACACCACACAGAACGTTGAATTACAAAGCACTACATGGCACTGAACTGCGCTCGTCACCCCGAGACACAACAGTGCTTACACACTGTTATTTGACGGCAGTAAAGCCAACCAGAAAACTTGAACATTAACGTTGTTTATTTTTAAATATTTTGAAATGGTTAGGAAATAATTTCGCACGAATTACACAATTCATTTGTTTCATTCAATCACCCTCCCATAAGAAGTTATCACTTCAAAATTGTTTCAGAGCATACACGACCCGTCATCGGGCGACAAGGAGTGTTTCTGTCAGGTGTGCCACTTCCAGTTCACAACCCTCAACGCTTACAAGTCACACGCCATTCGACACGAACACGACGATGCGAAGACATTTGAGTAAGTGCTTTTAAACATTACTGTAACCTCCTTATCTATACTAATATGAAACTGAAGAGTTTGTTTGTTTGAACGCGCTAATCTCGGTAACTACTGGTTCGAATTGAAAAATTATTTTTGTGTTGGATAGTCCATTTATCGAGGAAGGTTTTAGGCTAGGCTAGGAATATAACATTACGCTGCGACCATTAGGAGCGAAGCATCAGTGAAAAATGTTGCAAAAACTGAGAAAATTATTCATATTTGAAGGCTTCCGTTGCGTGCGCTGCGTACACGGTTCAAGCTACCCAAAAAATGTGTATGAAATTTGTGATATGACTGCCTTGGTGGCGTAGTTGTATTGTGTACTGCTTTGCTGAGGTTTCGGGTTCGATCCCCGGGTACTTTTTATCCCGTAAAAAGTAGATCACGCGGGCGGAGCCGCGAGGAAAAGTTCGTAATAATAATATAATTATAATACTAGCCCTATATTATACATGTCCCACTGCTGGACACGGGCCTCCTCTACCGAATGAGAGGGGTTAGGCCTTAGTCCACCACGCTGGCCTAATGCGGGTTGGCAGACTTCACATACCTTCGAAAAATCTTATCGAGTTTTCAGGTATGCAGGTTTCCTCACGATGTTTCCTTCACCGTTAAAGCGAGCGATAATTAACAATCAATATACACGTGACTTAGAAAAGTCAGAGGTGTATGCTCTTGGGGCTGGTTTGAACCTGCGACTTTCGTCTCGACAGTCCGTACCACTCCCCTCTGAGCTATCGCTGCTTCGCTATATATAATGCTAGATATCGGTGACAAATTTAACAAAAAAATGTTAAGGTGGGGCATGGCCTAAAAACGGTTCGGAAACACTGTTTTAAACATTACTTTACCTCCGGGATAAAAGTAGCCTAACAGTGGCGCTATCTGTCGAAAAATGGTCGTAAAATATGATCAAATACACAGTTTACGATTCTATAAAAGACATACAAACATTCATTTTAACACGCTTTTATTAACTTCAGACGTATGTTAGTATGTTTGTATGTAACGGAATCTTTGA
The DNA here is from genome assembly GCA_949126905.1 of Amorpha juglandis. Taxonomy (NCBI): domain Eukaryota; kingdom Metazoa; phylum Arthropoda; class Insecta; order Lepidoptera; family Sphingidae; genus Amorpha; species Amorpha juglandis. The sequence goes on from OX421392.1 coordinate 3,984,961, forward strand.
ACGTGATTTTGACTTCCTTCATTTATATATATAGATTATTATGAATTAACTAGTTTTTCCTGATCTGATTTTTCCGGGATAAAAAGTCGCCTATGTTCATCACGGATAATGTAGGATTCTAATGGTGAAAGAATTTTTCAAATCGGTCCAGTAGTTTTTAAGTTCATTCATTACATACAAAAATACAAATCTCTTTATATTTGTGTAGATTTTTGGAAAAAAATCAGAATTAATCTACTTAAATGTATTTTTTTTACAGAAATGTGTGTTACCAATGTGTTAAAGTGTTCGACACTGTTGATGAATTGGCGGCGCATAACCAAACCTCTTGTAAAAAAATCTACAAAATTAAATATCCAGTCAAATGCCCTTATGTAAGTGGTTTTTTTTATTATTTTGAAATTTTTCCGACTGCATAAACGGAGATGGTGGCAGAGATAGCTCAGCGGGGAGTGGTATGGACTGTCGAGACGAAAGTCGCAGGTTCGAGACCAGCCCCAAGAGCATACACCACTGACTTTTCTAAGTCACGTGTATATTCATTGTTAATTATCGCTCGCTTTAACGGTGAAGGAACATCTTTTTTATATGGCATAGACCGGCAAACGAGCAAGTGGGTCACCTGATGGTAAGTGATCTCCACCGCCCATGTACGCCCACCACCAGAAGAGTTATGGGCGCGTTGCCGACCTTGAAGGAAAGGGATAATTAGGGATTGGGAAGGGGAGGGGATTTGGGATTCGGGTTATCTCACTCACCGTACGAAACGCAGCAGCAAGCCACTACTTTACGTCGGTTTTCTGTGAGACAGTGGTAACGATCCGGTCGAGCCAGCCCATTCATGCTGTAGACAAAACTGTCTACAGCGTGGCTCTACCACTCTAACACATCGTGAGGAAACCTGCATACCTGAGAACTCGATAAGATTTTTCGAAGCTATGTGAAGTCTGCCAACCCGCATTAGGCCAGCGTGGTGGACTAAGACCTAACCCCTCTCATTCAGTAGAGGAGGCCCGTGCCCAGCAGTGGGACGTATATAATACAGGGCTAGTAAAAAAAAAAGCAGGGGAATTGGGAAGGGGAACGGGATTTGGGCCTCCGGACAACTCACTCACCGTATGAAATACAGCAGCAAGCCGCTACTTTACGTCGTCTTTATCATCTAGTTATTTTTTACAAGAACGATGAAACACGGGTGCGGTTGATTTCAAGGTCTCGCCGGAGTTTTGGTGTTAACTCCTTTCAGCACGATGCTTAATTCACTTATTTCAATGTTTCCATACACTGTTCATCACCGTCAATGTTTATTGAACAAATCCACACCACTTTTATGCAACAAACACAACTCTAAACTAGTTTATGAAATAAATTAAAATAAGCGATGAACCGCACTGTCAAAATTCTCGCCAAAACTGAGTGTCGTCTTTATCATCAGGTGACCCACTTGCTCGTTTGCCGGTCAATGCTGACAATTTGACAGCCTCCGTGGCTTGTCGGGCGAGTAGCCGGCTGTGAAGCGAGAGGCCGCGGGTTCGATCCCCGCACTGAGACAAATGTTTGTGTGATCCACATTTATTTGTTTCGGGGTCTGGGTGTTGTGAGACCGAAAGTCTCGTAGTTCCCGATACCCACGACACAAGACTCGTATCTTACTGTGGGGTCAGGACTATGTATGTGACTGTTGGGTGTATTTATTTATTTAATACTACAAAAAAAGCTGACATTTTGTTTCAGTGCGATGAAATAATGCACACGGGCAAACAGTATTACCGACATCAGAAGCGGGAGCACAACAGTCAAACGTACAGGCCTGTCGGATACTCGAAGCTGTGCGAGCAGTGCGGACAGTCGGTGAGTTATGTTTTTTTTTATCCTGGCTCGGCAAAGTGACTGCACTACACCTGATGGTAAGCGTAGTGCAGTCCAAAAAATGTTTGCAATAACCTTCGGCTATAACCGTTAAATTCAAATTCAAATCATTTATTCTGTTAATTGGATCATAAATATCACTTTTACATGTCAATAATTTTATACTAGAATTAGATTACATTTATTTATCTTTTATCGGCATTTCGTGGCTAGCCATGAGAAGAAATGCCGAAACAAACTCATGGGTTATATGGCCTCTTATAATGTCTAGACATTGATTTACTAGAATTATGCGAGTGTAATGTACAGGAATATGATATGAAAAACCTGAAAAAAAATATTCAATTGAATGACGAGATAAGCAAGGCGCTTGCCTGATGGTAAGAGCCACGCCTGCCCATAAACAGAAGCACCACCACACAGAACTCTGAATTACAAAGCACTGCATGGCACTGAACTGTATATAGACTAGAAGCGATAAAAGTATTTCGCCTTCAAAAAGCTTTCATTCAAACTTTCATCCCCTATTTGGGCCCTTTAGGGGTTGAAATTTAAAGAAAAAAAAATACCCCAGTTTAACTCTGGGTCATCAACTATATTTGTGCCAAAATTCATTGAAATCAGTTTCAGCGGTTTAGATTTTTCATACAAACTTTCGTCCCCCTTTTTAAACCCTTCAGGGGTTGATTTTTGAACAACATAGTAGCCTATTAGTACAAGATCCCGGGGAACATTGACCTTCACCCATCTGTTTACCGGATCAAAATAACATTTTAGGGTATAAAATGTGTTGCTGAACACATACCAATAGGGTTGCCTAAAAAAATATGGTCAAGGTTATGATTAATTAACATTTAATTTTTTTGAAGTGTTAACTTCTTATGGGAGGGTGAACCGAAACGTTCCGTAACGCGAGCGCTCCATCGACCAGCCAGTGTTAGCCGACCTCCCTGGAACATCGATAATTTCGATTTCCCAGGTTGCGACCAGTCAGCTTGGACCGGACTTTGACCGGACTTCAACCGGACTTAGACCGGACTTCAACCGGACTTCAGCCGGACTTTAACCGGACTTTGACCGGGCTATGACCGGAGTTTGACTGGACTTTGACAGGTCTTTGACCGGACTTTAACCGGACTTTGACCGGACTTTAACCGGACTTTGACCGGACTTCGACCGGTATTTGACCGGACTTCGACCGGACTTTGACCGGGCTTTAACCGGACTTCGACCGGACTTTAACCGGACTTCGACCGGACTTTGATAGGACTTTGACTGGGCTTTGACCGGATTTTGACAGGACTTTAACCGGATTTTGGCAGAACTCTGACCGGTATTTGACCGGACTTTAAACGAACTTCGACCGGACTTTGACAGGACTTTGATAGGGCTTTGACCGGACTTTGACCGGACTTTAAACGGACGTCGACCGGACTTTGACCGGACTTCGACCGGTATTTGACCAGACTTCGACCGGACTTTAACCGAATTATGGCAGGACTCTGACCGGTATTTGACCGGACTTTGACCGGACTTTGACCGGACTTTAAACGGACTTCGACCGGACTTTGACTGGACTTTGATAGAGCTTTGACCGGATTTTGACTGGTATTTGACCGGACTTCGACCGGACTTCGACCGGACTTTGACCGGGCTATGGCCGGAGTTTGACTGGACTTTGACAGGTCTTTGGCCGGACTTTGACCGGACTTCGACCGGACTTTGATCAAACTTTGACCGGACTTTAACCGGATTTTGACAAACTTTGATAGGACTTTAACCGGACTTTAACCGGATTTTGACCGGTATTTAACCGGACTTCGACCGTACTATGACCGGACTTCAACCGGATTTTGACCGGACTTTTACAGGACTTTGACAGGTCTTTGACCGGACTTTGACCGGACTTCGACCGGACTTTGACAGGACCTTGACCGGACTATGACAGAACTTTGACTGGACTTTGACCGGACTTTTACAGGACTTTAACCGGACTTTTGCAGGACTTTAACCGGACTTCGACTGGACTTTGACCGGACTTCAACCGGACCTTCACCGTGGTTTGACCGGACTTTTACAGGACTTTGACAGGTCTTTGACCGGACTTTGACAGGGCTTTGACATGGCTTTGACCGAACTTCGTAACGTAACGCGTTACGGCGTCACTCTGGCTTCCCTTTCTCTCACGCATACGGCAGCAGTAGGCAGGCTCCTCCGCTCTCACTTTAACCCACATTAGTTTAAGTTATCACTTCTGTCGAGCGTCCCGAGACGCACACTTTTTTTTTATAATTTCCTTGACTTACCAAAAAAATTTAACTTTCAATGAAAAGTGTACAATGTATACTATCTGTAAAAAATAGGTTGCCTACCTTTTTCTGGCCACTACTACCTGGTTGCCGTGTACAAACAGGTAACTAAAAAGTGGTCATTGCGCTCATCTAGCTCCTAGCTTTTGCAGGTAGTATACATTGCAGGTTCATTTATTTGGTGAGCAAGTCAGTGAAATAATATATATTTTTTTTTTTAAATTAGCAAAACCTATCCTTGACCATATTTTTTTAGGCAACCCTATTTGTATGTGTTCAGCAACACATTTTATACCCTAAAATATTATTTTCATCCGGTAAACAGATGGGTGAAGGTCAATGTTCCGCGGGATCTTAGACCAGTAGCCTATGCAGCGTTGCCATTTTAGCGATTTTATCACTAGATTTAGTGTACGACAGTGATTAGCTATTCGATATTATTATTGTTAATTATTGTCGCAATTACATTATTTTGTAATACTTATCGTGTAATTTCCTTTTAAACTAGTGATTTCTAGTGATTTTTTTTTAGTTCCAAATATCCCGGAATCTAGTGACTTTTGAGACCAAATCTAGTGTTTTTTTTTTCGGCGTGTTGGCATCACTGAGCCTATGTCCTATTGTGATGAACCCCAGGTGGCGTCCGACCTGAAGGAGCACATGAAGCGTCACAACGCGCCCGAGGAACAAGTCCCCGGGGATGACAGGATCACGGAGTGCGTGCACTGTTACCCGGTGTGCCGGTTGAAAGGTATACACACACACACACACACACACACACACACACACAGACACACACACAGACACACACACACACAGAGAGACAGACACACACACAGACACATACAAAAGGATGCCCATCGCATTCTCACATGCAATGGAGCCCTTTTTTATATTAAAAATTATCTACCGCCCCTAAGAGGCTGCCGCTCATAGGCCGCGGCCTATACGGCCTATTTACAAATCCAGGACTGCTTGTGATGTAATCTGTGGAAGAGTGGGCTCTCTCGCTACAAATATTTTCATACTTACAAGGAGACCTTCATTTCATTTGTGTAATTGAGGCTGTTAGAACCAGAGTGGCCTAACTGCATTTTGATGACTTTTGACCAATTTGTATTTTCGTCAATTTAAAAATATAAATCTACAAGACCAGACCGGCCTAAAATTGGTAACATCATCTTGACATAGATGGCAGTACAAGTCCATTTCGGCCGTGGTTTAAATTGACGAAAATACAAATTGGTCAAAAGTCATCAAAATGCAGTTAGGCCACTCTGGTTCTGGCAGCCTCAATTATTGTTGTACTTATGGTAACAAAATATTTTTTTTTTATTTTTCATTGTTGCAAGGTGTACGCAGGTACGCGTCGCACGTGGTGCGTGTACATGTCCGGCGTCCGTACATGTGCACGCTCTGTCCCGCCACCTTCTCCTGGTGTTCGGAATGCTGGGACCATATCATGAAGGTGAGGCGTGTTAGTGTAGCCATGCAATCACTGTTTTTGAAGTGATAACTGCTTATGGGAGGGTGAACCGAAACGTTCCGTAACGCGAGCGGCGGCGAGCGGAAGGTTCCAGAATATTCGAGAACTTTCCGTGAAAATGTCCTCTTTTCATGGCGAGTAGCCGTAATTAATAAACAAATGACGATTAGGACAAAAAAACTTTTTTAGGTTTTTTCTTATTTAGAAAATGTTGCCGTAAAAAGTACCAGGCTCGCATAAACGCGAAGAGAGTAGAATGTACTTTTATCATGTTGAGTGCATGTTGCCGTAATTTTGTATTCTCGCATCTTGTTTGGTAAGTTTCCACTTATGTCGGTACTCCCATAGTGCAACCCGTTTTTTTTTTATTCTACAATTTTTAGGGACTTTTGGTCTCCGTGGACCATGCCAGCCCCGTCGTATCCAATTTTGGTGTTACTCCAACAAGCTCTTTAACAATAAAATGACAGCATAGCATTCATTTACTGATCGGCTTACAATGTGGTAGGTTCGTCGTATGCGAGAGGCCGTCTGGGTTGGTACCACCGCGACGTCTATTGCTGTGGACAAGCAACGGTGTGTAAGCACTTGTGTTTCGGTTTGAAGGAAATTGAAGCCAGTGAAACTACTGGGTGTTGTGAGACTTAACATCTTATGTCTCGGGGTGTCACCATGAGGTCACTGTGAATAATGCATCGCTAGCGCCTTTGATGTTGACCCATTTATCTAGCCGCCAGTCGTCTGTCATTCAATCGTTTTTTTTTGGGTGTATTGAGTTATGTCCGAACTCGTAGAACAAAAGTTGTTCCTTATGAAGTTAGCTATCTAGTCGTACGACGTTGTTGGTGTTTCAATAATAACCCTATATAAATAAATTGATTAATTTTATTTGTCGACAGACACACAGCCCAGCCCTTCCATACACGTGTGAAATATGCGACAAACAATTTTCACACGGGCAATTTTTGGAAGAGCACACAATGTACGTGCACAAGAATGAAATAAAAGTGCCCCGGCCCGACTTCAAATACTCGATGAAACTGTGGGTCTACCCTCACATGAAGCTCAACCTGAGCCTGCTGGACCCGACGGTGTTGCCAGACATACGAATAGAGATGTGGGATTATTCACACGAAAAAAAGGAGATACTCGAGGATTTCACGGATTATGTGGTGCTGGACAGTCCGGAGGTTCCCATGAAGAAAACGACGAAGAAGCGGAAAGCTAAGCAGAGGAAAGAGAAGGGAGAGAGGAAAAAAAGGGTAGCGAGAAAGGTAGAGGGAAAGAGAAAGGTGCAGAGCAAGGTCAGGAAGCGTAAGCCAGTTGTTAAAGTGACAGAAGTCGTGGAGTGTTTGGACAATTTGAAGGTGATGGAGCTAGATGGAGAGAATTACGTGAATATTAATGGGATATTGTACAAAATACAGCCGTGAGAATAGGGTTTTTTTATATAAATTATCATCATCATCAGCCACAGGACGTCCACTGCTGAACATAGGCCTCCCCTAAAGATTTCCAGACCGACCTGTTGGAAGCGGCCTGCATCCAGCGACTTCCTGCGACCTTTATCAGGTCGTTTGTCCACCTTGTAGGCGGACGTCCAACGCTGCGCTTGACATCTATTGGATACTTACTCAATCCAGCCGATAAATTACCTTACACCGCCATCTGTTAGAATCTTATGGAGCTCACAGATAATTATAAGTAATAATTTGCAATAAAAAATATTGCGGTTATAAATAGAGATATAAATCCTATCTCTCAAGTTGGACCAAACTGCACACTGTTTGCAAAATGTTATTAAAATCGGTTCAGTAGTTTAGGAGTTCATCGCGGACAAACAACGTGACACGAAATTTTTTATATAAAGATTTGGTGAGTAGCATTTACTGAAAGGTGGTGAAACATGCGCTAAAACCTAATAAACCCTGCCATTTATTATTTGCGGTTTGTTATTTTTTACAGAATCAAACACAATTTCGATCTGTTCTAAAGATTCTTCTTTTTCCATTTTTACTTCGTCCATTTTCTGCGTCAGTCGTCTGATCACACTGTCAGTCAATTTATCAGTCAAATGGTCAATAATTCCTGATGAAGAAATGTTCTTTATAATGTCATCGATGTTGATTTGTTTTTTCATTGTTATCTGTAAATAAAATTATTTTAATAAAGAGGTATTGCTTTTTTTCTTTTTTTATCCGATCACGGCAAAGACCACTACACGTAAAGGTAAGCGTAGTGCAATCCAAAAAACCAGCGACCACCAACAAAATGAGTTTATCGATTGACACCAGATTCATGCCGGCCTGTATAAATGTTTCTTCCCTCGTCAGAGAGGGGAGAAGCAAATTGAGGGGCCTGCGACAGGACAGGCGGATGACCGATGCAGGCACAGTGATATAAGGATGTACCCCTATACCCTCAAACAACCATCAAGTCATCTCGCAAACCCCTCGGGAGAGCCGGATATACACGGGCTGATCCTGGAATGCGACCCACAGAAGGCGTGTGGATCACTATGGCAGGTTTTAACACCATGTCTACGGTGGTCGCTATCCGGGCGGGTATGAATATCCTACCACCAGCAAAGTACATTATATATATTTTTTTTTAGCAGAGGCCGACAAACAAGCAAGTGGGTCACCTAATGGTAAGTTATATGAACATCCGTGGTACCTGAGGAATCGTGCATTTGTTGCCGATCTTAAAGGAAGTGGATAATTAAGCGATTGAGAAGGGGAGGGAGATTTACGCTTCCGGATATCTCACTCACCGAACGAAACGCAACACCACGTCAATTTTCTAACGACAGTGGTACTAACCTGGTGGAGCCGGCCCATTCATGCTGTTGACAAAACTGTCTACAGTGAGTATTCTTCACGCATCATATTAGGATATATAAATACAGGTATTAATTATTAAAATAATAACTTCAATAAATCTTTTTAATTAGGGAAATGTAATCAGCTGACGCCCAGGGCTAACCCATCGCTCACACGCATCAGGCACGCGACAGGAAAAAAGTTATATTTTGCAATTTTAGTAGCATCATGTTTGGAACCACCAGAACTACCATTAGTGTTAGTTTTTTATTTTGTGCTCACAACTCTTGCCGGTATCTATAATGACGATTTACCTTATGTTTATTGTCAGTCTGATTGTTCCTGAATTTAATATAATTTTGCAACAATGCTTTCTTGAAGACATCTTTGGGGTTTATTCGTGGCGTCACTTTTAGATTGATGTTTGGGATAATGCACACTGTAAAAACGTTAAAAATATTTTGATTTGATGAAGTTCCGTATTGTAAAATTTTACGGCAATATTGTCGTATTGCTCATTATTTTTTGAATTCCTCCACTTATTTGTAACTAGCTGTCCCTCGCGGTGTCACCTGTATGTTACTGCCCTGCTCCCATGGGTCATAGCGTGATATACATATAAACCTTCCTCATGAATCACTCTATTTATTGCTGAAAACTGCATTAAAATCCGTTGAATAGTTTAAAAGATCTAAGCGAACAGACAGCGGAAGCGCCTTCATTTTATATTATGTAAAGATAATGATCCACTATGCCATAGTGACTTTGGCAACACTTTTTATCCTTCTTTCGATAATAAACTAATAAAACAGTTTATTTCGGACCCCATTCTAATTGAACAGCTTAGTTCTTAAAATTGTTGTAGCAATTCTCAATATTGCTGGAATAATCGAGAAGCATCGTGTTATTCATTGCTGCTACATTGATGGACAGGGAGCCCCCGGGTAGCTGATCCACTTGACTACTATCAAGCTCATTTTCCGTGAGTAGCTTCGTTTCGATGAGACGACCAACAATTCCCGATGCGAAAATTCTCTATTGTGGTAGCTAACAGAGGTAGCAAGGATAGAATATTTCGATTTGATGAAACTCAAAAAATTATTATTTTATTTGTAGGACAATATGACAGTTAAATTACATAAATGACTTCACTCACTCTTCTTTCCCTATTCAGTCTATACTTCTCTGGAACTCACTCCCACTCGAAATCAGGTTGTGCACTACACGAGTGACTTTTAAAGCAAGAGTTCGACAACTATTGTTGGACGGAGTGACATTATCACATTAGTTTGTATAATATATTGTATATATATATATTTAATATATTGTATGTATTATACACATATATATATATATATATATATATATATATATATATATATATATATATATATATATATTACATATTATAAATATTATACTTAAATATATGTTAATATAATTTAACTCGGTACTTTAATGTACTGTTATGTATTATGTTTTTTGCACCTACTTTGTACATCTCTGCATTACCCAAAGGTTGACTGGGAGAGAATGCCCTTGGCATTAAGTCCGCCTTTATACAGTGTATATAAAGTGTAAAATAAATAAATAAAATAAATATTAACTAAGTAAAAACAAAAAAATTAGCTGAATTCAAGCTCATTCTATCCTTGCTACCTCTGTTAGCTACCACAATAGAGAATTTTCGCATAGGGAATTGTTGGTCGTCTCATCGAAACGAAGCTACTCACGGAAAATGAGCTTGATAGTAGTCAAGTGGATCAGCTACCCGAGGGCTCCCTGTCCATGATTGTAATTGCTCGACAATGTTGAGTGTAAAACGTAATGTAATAGGTGGTTTCATTATAAAGAAATAAAAGGCTTCTCAAAATGATTTTCATTTTAATACACAGCAGAGCGAAAAAAAAGTACAATTGACAACACACACGAAAAAATCAATAAGAAGCCATATTTAAAGGCGGAAACACATTATTAAAACGCGACGCGACCCGATGAAACGCGATGCGTGTTGAGTCGAATCAAATGTATTGTTTTCTATAGACCAGAATCACACTATGAACATCCGACGCGACACCATGCGCGCACACGCCATCCGATCCAGACGTGCCAGGTCGGTGTGTTGCCCATGGTGGGGGTAAACACGCCATCCGACGCGGCGCGCGCGGTATGTTCCTAGACAACACCCAACGCTACGCGTCAGTCGTTCGAGGACTGTCACAAAGCATATATTCATTCAAACTGTCAATCGAAATTTATGACAATTTAATATTATTTTTTGCATTTATTTAGCGAAATGACCGAATGTCGTGGCGACGCGTGTTGGTAATGTGCACGGTGCATATCGGGTGTCGACACGTTGCGTCGCGTCGCGTTTTAATAATGTGTTTCCGCCTTAAATCTTCTAGAGAAACCTTAGACCATTAATAGAAACTGACCAAAGACAATTTATACCTACATAATGAGGTTTACTATTTATAAAATCGTCATTTGTTTAAACCATAGTATAGATTCTTTAATAATTTAAACTAAATTTATACAGGTTGAATAAACCGTCGTTAAAAATGCCAGTAAATAAAAAAAATGTGTGCGTGTACTAGTGTACACACGTAAAAGTGAAACTTCTTTATGACCTTATTTTCAAAAAATGATCTACTATATGTAACTTTACAGAAATTGGTCTAATAAAGTTAAATTAGATAAAGTTTAAACAAAAGGCTTTAATTATCATAGACATGAATAAAAAAAAAGTGTGTGTCTCGGGACGCTCGACAGAAGTCCGGTCAAAATCCGGTCAAAGTCCGATCAAAGTCCTGTCAAAGTCCGGTCAAAGTCCGGTCAAAGTCGGGTCAAAGTCCGGTCTGTGTCCGGTCTGTGTCCGGTCTATGTCCGGTCTATGACCGGTCAAAGTTGGGTCAAAGTTGGGTCAAAGCCGGGTCAAAGTCCGGTCAAAATCCGGTCTAAATCCGGTCAAAGCCCGGTCTATATCCGATCACAGTCGGGGCAACGTCCGGTCAAAGTCCGGTCAGAATCTGGTCAAAGCCCGGTCAAAGACCGGTTAAAGCCCGGTAAAAGTCCGGTCAAAATCGGGTCAACGTCCGGTCAAAGTCCGATCAGCCCGGTTAAATTCCGGTCAGAGTCTGGTCAAAGCCCGGTCAAAGTTAGGTCAACGCCCGGTTAAAGTCCGGTCAAAGCCCGGTCAAAGCCCGGTCAAAGTCCGGTCAAAGTTAGGTCAAAGCCCGGTCAAAGTCGGGTCAACGTCCGGTCAAAATCCGGTCTATGTCCGGGCAAAGTCCGGTCAAAATCCGGTCTATATCCGGTCAAAGTCCGGTCAGCACGGTTAAAATCCGGTCAGAGTCTGGTCAAAACCCGGTCAAAGTCGTGTCGAGGTCCGGTCAAAATCCAGTCAAGTCCGGTCAAAGTCGGGTTAACGTCCGATGAAAGTCCGGTCAGCCCGGTTAAAGTCCGATCAGAGTCTGGTCAATCCCGGTCAAAGTCCGGACAAAGTCCGGTCAAAATCCGGTCAGCCCGGTTAAAGTCCGGTCAGAGTCTGGTCAGAGTCCGATCAAAGTTAGGTCAAAGCCCGGTTAAAGTCCGGTCAAAGTCCGGTCAGCACGGTTAAAGTCCGGTCAGAGTCTGGTCAAAGCCCGGTCAAAGCCGGGTCAACGTCCGGTCAAAGCCCGGTTAAAGTCCGATCTGTGTCCGGTCAAAGTCCGGTCAAAATCCGGTCTATGTCCGGTCAAAGTCCGGTCAAAATCCGGTCAAAGTCCGGTCAGCACGGTTAAAGTCCGGTCAGAGTCTGGTCAAAACCTGGTCAAAGTCGGGTCAAAGTCCGGTCAAAGCCCGGTTAAAGTCCGGTCTGTGTCCGGTCTATGTCCGGTCTGTGTCCGGTCTGTGTCCGGTCTATGTCCGGTCAAAATCCGGTCTATATCCGGTCATAGTCGGGCCAACGTCCGGTCAAAATTCGGTCGAAGTCCGATGAAAGTCCTGTCAAGTACAGTGAAAGTCTGGTCAAAATCCAGTCAAAGTCAAAAACGTGACGCGTGCCGAGTAACGGAAAAATGTGACGATTTTATTTTTCTAACGCCGATAAAGAAGTTTCACTTCAAAAATAATAATGAAAAGAATTACTTACTAAAGAAAAAAGTTGTAAAACATGTTAAAATATTGGAATTCATACACAATATCTACAACCGAGTGGACTATAAAAATAAATTACTGTGGCTATATACGCATACCACTTATAAACTATAGCTAAACTAATATTATAAAGAGGAAAGATTGTTTGCATTGAATAGGTTTCTGAAACTTCTGGACCGATTTTAAAGATTCTTTCACCATTAGAATCCTACATTATCCCTGATGAACATAGGCTACTTTTATCCCGGAAAAAGCAAGCGTGATTTGCTTTGCCTTTGCATTTGCGGAGCCACGAGGAAAAACTAGTATAAAATAAATCTATGTACTGTAAATTGTAAACATTTTTAAATAACTTTTTTTTTTATTTACTAGCCCTGTATTATACATGTCCCACTGCTGGGCACGGGCCTCCTCTACTGAATGAGAGGGGTTAGGCCTTAGTCCACCACGCTGGCCTAATGCGGGTTGGCAGACTTCACATACCTTCGAAAAATTTCATCGAGTTCTCAAGTATGCAGATTTCCTTCACCGTTAAAGCAAGCGATAATTAACAATTAATATACATACACGTAACTTGGAAAAGTCAGAGGTGTATGCTCTTAGGGCTGGTTTTGAACCTGCGATTTTCGTCCCGACAGTCCGTACCACTTCCCGCTGAGCTATCGCTGCTATAATTATTAATTAACTAGCATTTTACAAATTAAGAGAATACGTAAGAAGACTTATTCCCACTGTTGGGCACGGGCCTCCTCTACTGGATGGGAAGGGTATGGCCTAGTCCACCACGCAATGCGGATTGTCAGACTTCACAAACCTTAGAAATTCATTTGGAGAATTTATAAGATATGCAGGTTTCCTTACAATGTTTCTTTCACCGTTAAAGCCAGCTATAATTAACAATGTAAACACACGCAACTTAGAATAGTCAGAGGTTGTTGGTGAGATTGCTGGTGGGAGGATACTTGTATCCGACCGGATAGCGACCACCGTACACTGGTGCTAAAACCTGCCATAATGGCCCACCTTGTGTGGGTCGCGTTCCAGGGACAGCCAGTGTATATCCGGTACTCCCCTGGGGGCTTGCCCCCTGATCCTAACCCTTTTCCCATCCCTTTTTCCTTCCCCTCCCCCTTGGCCCTTTGGCAGGCCGACATAATCTTGCCGACCTACGATGAATACATTGTTTATGTTGGTCGGCACTATTCTTAGATTGCGCTACACTTCAGGTGTAGCGTATTCACTTTGCCGAGCCAGGATACAAAAAAAAGTGTACTCTCAACCAGCGAAAATAAATGAGAAGGTATATAAATGTGAAAGAGCTGGCAGGATCCTAGATTGTACCACACAATGTCTGCCTATCCCCGTGGCATACAGGCGTAAGTATGTATGTAAGTCCATCAAAATAATTCAGAACTATATTGATTAATTCTAACAATATTTGTTCAACGTTCAAAACAGAAAGCCATAAAACATGAATGGAAAATCATGATAAAAATACATTTTTTATTATGTAAGTTTATTTGCTCGATTAATCTTCTATATGTACGCGGTATTTTGTTGTTGTTTTTAAATTATTTTTGAGTCCAATATTTTGTTGACGGCCTCATATACATTTGTTGTTGGTGTTTACAAGGTCGTAGGTCCCTCGTATGCGAGAGGCTGTCTGGGTTGGTACCACCGCGCCGCCTATTTTTACTGCCAAGCAACAGTGTGCAAGCACTGTTATGGCTCGGTTTCAAGGACATTGAAATCAGTGAAATTACTGGGCATTATGAGACTTACATCTTATGTCTCGGGGTGACGAGCGCAGTTCAGTGCCAAGGACAGGCACATAAGAATTTTTGAGCCTCCGGATACCTCACTCACCATACGAAAACGCATGGCGCTACAACCACGTCACTTAGGCCGTAACAAACGTATGTTAAACACAAACGTATGTTAGGCCTATGTCTCATTTAAGGTCGTAAGTAAAATTTACAAAAGTAACAGGTCTAGCAAAATTATTTCTTTCAAATTTCGCCTATTTCATTTGTAATTTACCAATTCTCTTTTACAGTGCTGGCATCTCTTACAAACTCAATCGACATAATTTCAAATATTAGAGAAAACGCAAAACTTTCTAGAGCCTTCAATAACCCATATCATCCTGAAGATGATATCGAAGAATCTGATTTAGACGGAGACAATCTTAAAAATTATGATTTTACATTCAGTATTGAAGAAAAGAAGAAAGTAGGTATTGAAGTAGAGAAGAAAGTAGTGCCAGAGAAGAGGCTTAAAATCAATGGGAGATATTATGATGTGCCGAAGGTTGAACGAAATGCGAGACATAATGGAATGGTTGTTTTTAAAATATAAATAAATTAGAGATCTGTTTATATATCAAAGTTTATTTGTAATCAATGATAAAACACTTACTAGGTATTTACAAGTAAGGTATAAGTGAGTTTCGGAATTGTTGGACCTAGGGTTAGTTACCTACTAGAGTTTAAAAAGTTAGTTTTGTTTCGATTGAGTAATAGATTATTCGCGTGTGAAGGTTTTTGATGATTTTATTGATAATGATAATATTTATTTTGTTGCTATTATGGAACTATTTCACAAATGATTTAATTATTTCTAAGGTTACTATTGCCAGTAACATATGAAAAACAAAAACAGAATTTAAAATAATAGTTTATTATAAAAAATTACATTCTGCTATTTAATACCAATTAAAATATAAATGTTGACTTAAAGGACTACAAACATTATTCTTGGATTATTAAATATATTGAAATTAATAGCTCTACTGTCCTTATCTGTAACATTCGTGCTTGGAATATCATTTATTCTCGTAAAGTTACGTTTTAGTTTTCTTGAACGTACTTTTTCTATGTGTATGTTATTTTCAATTGGTATTTTAGCATTTTCCTTGAAATTAGCGGAATTATAACGTCTATTGGAATTAATTCGACTGAAAAATGTATTATTATTCATAAATTGTGGTCTACTTGGTACGTTTGGGTTATTTTCAGTATAGTCTTTGGAGATCCGGTTATCTTTATTAGAGAAAATATTATTTGAGTTATATGTGTTTGGTTTATATTCATTATTTGTTTTTTGGTTTATAAAAATATCTTAAATATTTGCTGTTGCCAGATTTTCGAGAATTAATATATTGTCTAGATTTGCTAGTATCGTATTTGTTATTTTTATTATTCGTCAATAAATTCGGCTGTATAATGGCTTGGTTTTGTAAAAGTTAATTGGATTTTTCATCGAATCATTATTTTTAGTGTTCATTTCGGGATCCTTTTTTGGAACTATACTATCGTTATTGGACATGACAAAACTATCATGTTTTAAGCCTTTTAATATGATTTTATTGGTCTTCTCTGTTTCAACAGGATTTATATTTGCCGCATCATTAGAATTAAATTTAATAAATTTGGGAATTGCCGTCGTGTTTCTCAACATTTCGATGTTACCTATGTTCAATTGAATATGTTCGCTTATTATTGGTGATTTTACTTCATTAGTTTCGATAATAGGTTGGATTCTTTTTGTTATTCTCTCGGTAGCGTTAATTTGACCCATATTTAAATTGTAAATATAGTCTTCATAGATTCGTGGATTAAGCTGTTGTTTGCTTTTATCATTTACTGTTTTACTGACAATTTGATTGTTACTATTATCTGTTGTATTGGATCCTTTAATATTGTTACCTGAATAACTTTTGTTTAGGTTTAAATATGGTTCAGTGACATCAATAAGTGAGTATTTTTTTTCAGTTGTATAAGATGAATACGAATCATTTTGAGGAAACTCCTCCATATTTCTCGATTGATTTTTCAATAAATTCAGTACGTTAACGAAATCTAAGTAATGTTGGTCAATTATTTCATTATGTTCCAAATTTTCTTCTTCCGTGTAGTTTTCTTTATTATCTTTGGGTAATAGTTCAGATTTGTTATAATCTGTTGAAGGTAGTAGTTCACTTATAATACCCATGTCTTTATTCATATTGCTTTCATTATTTGAAACTACATTCATTGTGTCTTTAATGCTCGGGGTTGCATTTATTTTTGTATTTTCTTTATCGAATATGGCGTCTGTAAACTCATTAACTGTAAAATTAATGCGAGGTCTTATAATTTGCATATTTTCATGTATACTTTCGCTGCTTTCAGTATTTTGTGACTGTCGCGATATTTCCTTGCTTGTTACTGTCGTAGTTTCATGTTGTACGATAGTAGAGATTTTACTCTTTGTCTTATTTTGTGTTTTAGTATCTTTATCTTGAAAATTATTTGATTCAGATATGATCGCATTTTGACGAGCAATTTGCTCATTCGTTACATTTGCATTATCCAATACAGTAGTTATATTTATTATATGGTTGTTACTATTATTTTTGTTATTAGTGGAAGTGTCAATTATAGTTGGTTCTTTATTAGAGTGTTCCAACGAATGATTAAATGAATCATCATTAATACTAATATCGTGTGTATTATTGTTTCGATTATTGTATAATTGCTTATTGATTTCAGTTTTCATCTTTTCATTTTGAGATTTAAGATTTGGTGTATTTTCTTTAAAATCTGCTGTTGTATCAATAGCATTTTGTGAAATGTCAATATCGGAGTTCTTAGTATGATTTAGCACATTAGCATAATGTATTAACGGCCTATTAGTGTCGTTGGATGTTGAATTTATGATAGTCGGAATATTGATATAAACATTATGAGCTTTATTACTTGATTTAGAAATGTCGCTATATGCCTTATTCTTACCATCTGTATTTACTCTTCTTTTGTCGTTAAAAGTTTTGTTAGTATCTTCTGTAGTATTTACTAATCTTTTATCGTTACTTATTCTTCTAGATCCATTTATGGTTATACTATTTACATCACTAATTAATGAAGATATATTTGGAGCAACTTTAATCTCACTCAATGAATTCAATTCAGTATCATTTTCATTGTTATGATTGCAGTCATCAGTACAATTATCAGTTTTATTAGAATAAGCTACATGCCTGTTTTTATTTACTTCAAAGTTGTCTTTAAGATCATTCGTAATATTGGCACCTTTATCAAATATTTCAAAAATATTAACATTGCTGTTTTTTTTTTTTTTGTGGGGCTCTATGCCCCACTCTCGTGCCCTTGATACTATTTTTCAGAGTATTTTTGGTAACACCTAAAAATGCACATGCCTTTATTTAAAAATTGTATACATAAAACTCTGAGTAAAAAATCGCTTACTTAAAACTAAGCTTGTCAAACAGTCAATAAACATACATGCGATTTATAAAAAAGGTAAATCTTGTTATTACAATTTAGTTTAAAATCTAGTTTACATATTTTTATCACATTTAATATTGTAGGCGTGCCTTCTTCACAAAATCCAGCTTTTCCGTGGCAACTAGAAGCGTGTAGTCTTATATTACACGCTGTAGTTGTCCCGTTCATTTATTACGCTTCAAGACGCTACACGCCACATGTTTACAATATTTTAAAAACTTAAATCTAACATCAACATTTTCCAACATACCACTTAGGTTACTACTATTTACACAAATATTGTTCTCTATCTCGAAGTTTGTTCGCTCATACAGGTATATTGGGCATTCCGTCAACACGTGTAAAACGTCTTCGTTCTTCGCAGGGTCACAGATACATGAGGGGCTCTCCTTGCACTTGAAGCGATTCAAGTACTCAGAGAATCCCCCATGGCCCGTGAAGACCTGCGTGAGAACGTGATCCACTGGCAACTTCCTAATAATCTTAAATGCTTTTCTGGCGTCAGGGAAAAACAGCTTCGTAACCGCCGCTGTTTCTCCTGCCCTGTATCGCTCATCCCATTCGTCAATCGACTCCTGACGGATTTGTCGCTTACGAACGAGATGGGACATCGGTCATAATCGGGCCGCCTTTTTAGGGTGGTAGCCGCCGCCTTCGCGAGCTCGTCCGCGCGTTCATTCCCTTCCAGCCCCACGTGCGCTTTAACCCAAAAGAGGTTAATGGTCTTGCCGCGCTCTTCGGTCTCGTTCAGCATCTTGGCGATGTCGAACGCTATGGGGTGGAGCGAATTTCCGCGCGCGACGGTCTCGAGAGCGGCTCGTGAGTCGCAAAAGATGCTGTACTTATGGAATTTGTCGTTTGAGACTATTTGCACGGCCTTGCGCAAGGCCAGCAGCTCTGCCTGGTAAACGGTGCAGAACGATTCCAGCTTGATCTTGGTGGCTTTCGTCTCGGCATCGCCATCCCATAAGGATACCGATGCTCCGACTCGGCCACTGATTTTGCTGCCGTCAGTAAACACTCGACGAGTGTTGGCAGCGCACCGGTCAAGTTCTTCACCGTTCACCACGCATTCGAACTGCAATAACATTGCTGTTAAGGGGTTTTAAATCTTCATCGTATTTTACTTTTATTACAATAATCTTTACTGTCTCAGTTTTGCTACAATTACATTTATCGTCGATTGTTTCTGATATAGCAGCTCCTACTTGTATCACAAACAATATGGTTGCTGCAACAAAAACTATTGCATAAGAATACATATAAAACACCTTTGTTTTAGTACAACAAAGTACACCTGATTTATTATATATCAGGTATCCTCACATCAGCAAAAGTTTTGCATATTTGTAGATGGCGCTGATCCTTTTACTATCAAGGAACTTGCTTGTTTGCTCCTTTGGGCACGGCCCTCCTACTGAATGAGAGGGATCAGTCCTTAGTCAACCACGCTGACCTAATGCGGGTCGGCAGACTTCATATACCATTAAAATTCTTATGAAGAACTTCAGGTATCCCAGCGGTGGTTCTTAAAATGTGCGCAGCCGAGTTGTCTCCTGTGCTGACGCGCCTATACCGTTCTTCCTTCTTCTCAGGTATTGTGCCCCAATCTTGGAGAGAGGCCAATGTGCAACCGATCCCAAAGAAAGGTGATCGGTCGGACCCTAACAATTATCGTCCAATCGCCATAACCTCAGTGATGTGCAAGGTAATGGAGCGGATCATAAACGCACAGCTGATCCGCTACCTGGAGGATCACTCGCTGATCAGTGACCGACAGTACGGCTTCCGGTCTAAACGATCAACGGGTGATCTTTTAGCGTACGTGCTACATCGCTGGGGGGAGGCGATTGACAAGCATGGCGAGGCTCTAGCCGTAAGCCTCGACATTGCTAAGGCATTTGATAGGGTCTGGCACCGTGGTCTTCTCTCCAAGCTTCCGGCATATGGGCTCCCCGACAACCTGTGCACGTGGATCTCCGGCTTTCTGCATGAGCGTAGAATGCGTGTCCTTGTTGAAGGGCATGCTTCACGGCTCATGTCAGTTAATGCTGGAGTCCCAAAAGGCTCTGTGCTTTCGCCCACCTTGTTTATTCTGCATATCAATGATATGTTACCACTTGGTAACATCCATTGCTATGCAGATGACAGCACAGTGCATGGGCGTTACTGCAGTAAGCCTCCTGGTTGCCGGGAAGTCACTGAGAGGCAGCGAGAGAATCTTGTCATTGAGCTCAACCGGACCCTGGATCTCATTTCGGAATGGGGTACAAGGAATCTGGTTGAGTTCAATGCCAAGAAAACTCAGGTGTGCGCGTTCACGTGCAAAAAATCCCCGTTCTCTCCTCTCCCCAATCTTCAGGGTATCCCGCTCGCAATGCGGAATAGCCTAAATATCCTGGGCATGGATATTTGCTGCAATCTGAATCCAAGGAACCACATCGAGGGCGTAATATCAGCCACATCGCGCAGGGTCGGAATCCTGAACAAGGTGCGTCGGTATTTTACACCCGGCCAGCTTTACCGCTTATACAAAACGCAAGCAAGGCCGGGTGTGGAGTACTGTTCGCACCTTTGGGACGGTTCCGCCAAGTACCTACTCGATGCCTTGGACGGATTGCAGCGACGGGCTGTCCGCATTGTGAATGATGCAGACGTTACAAGACGCTTAGAACCGCTACAATTGCGGAGGGACATTGCCTCGCTGAGCGTCTTGTATCGTTTGTATCATGGCGAGTGCTCTGAAGAATTGTTTGACCTTATCCCATCCTCACCCTTCCTTAACAGAACCACGCGTGCTGGCTTGCGGAGCCACAGCTTCGTGGTCTCCTCCATCTCGGCTCGAACTAAAAAGTTCGCTAAATCTTACTTCTGCCGGACCATTAAGCTGTGGAACAGTTTGCCGGCGCACGTGTTCCCTCCTTCCTATAATATGGGGTCCTTTAAACGGAGTGTGAAGAAGCAGTTAGGCAGGCCGGCATGATCGTGCCGACCAACGATAGACACACTGTTTGTCGTTGGTCGACACTATTCCTGGATTGCGCTACACTTACCATCAGGTGTGGCGTAGTCATTTAAAAAACAAAAAAAAAAAAAAAAAAAAGGTAGCAGATTTCCTCACGATGTTTCCTTTACCATTAAAGCGAGCGATAATTAACAATTGATACACATATATCTTAGAAGAGTCAGAGGTGCATACTGAGACTCGTTGCGAACCCGCAAATTTCGTCTCGACAGTGCGTCCCACTCCCTACTAGATTGTATTGCTCCTCTGTACTATAAAAAAAAAGGCGAAAGATTTATACGTTTTGAAGGGAAACCAGAGTACTATAAAAAAAACGATTTTTTTTTCGACTGCTGTCTAAGCTGCTGTATAAAAAACAGCTCTCGCTCTGTGATTCAGTGTCAATTTATATTAGGCAAACATTTAGAAATTTCCTCACGGACGAAAAAATATATTAATTGAATGTTCCTTCATACTCACCCCATTTCATTTTTGTTAATATTCCTTGTAGTCTATACAAACCATACAATATACAACCGTGAACATGACTGTAATTAGTATATCGTATACCTGTTCTAATTGAGTAATAATGAACATAGAATACAAAATATAACAGACGGTTTACGCATGGGCGTAGCTAGTATTTGCTACAGGGGGGGGGGCAAAGTAAATAAAAGAATCAGTCAATCACAGAGGAGATATAAGGTTGTATTACCGTGTCAGTATTTCGGATTACGCATGATAATTTTGAAATAATAGTACTTTTCGGTTACTCACAACGCCAATACTAACTGGAGTAAATACCCCAGCTAACCTCCTGCATACCTGAGAACTCGATAAGATTTTTCGAAGGTATGTAAAGTCTGCCAATCCGCATTAGGCCAGCGTGGTGGACTATGGCCTTATCCCTCTCATTCAGTAAAGAAGGCCCGTGCCCAGCAGTGGGACGTATATAATACAGGACTAGTAAATAAAAAAAACCCCACGGTGGCTATTGGTGTTGCTAGTGGTTTCTACTGTTCACCACATACCTATTAGCAATGACATATAGTGCTAAGTGTTTAATAAATACCTCTAATAACAACACGCAAACAGAGAGTCGGAGTGCGTACGCCTTTATAAAACTTTACAAAAACTATACCACCAAATCTACGAGTTAAAAGTCGTATCTACTGCATTTTTACTAATCTATGATATTAATTAAAGCGTCCATAATTTGATTCTCCACGCGGATAATACTTGTTGTTAATATTGATTTATCGAAGTAATGATGTAATGTATGACAAAATGGTTATTTTTTATGCTCCCATACGTGTGAAAAGTATGAAATTCAAAATCTAACGTCTGGACGTCATCAATCTTTATGGACGATGAAAGTTTTTTTTAATTAGCTTGGGCAGAGACCTAGCTTAGGTATACCTAATGCCGCTCGCTCGTCTTGCCCATAAACACCATAAACACACATTGTTCCGGTGGACCCCCTGCAGCTACATTTCTACCAAATTCCCAAAATTCGACAAAAAATATGCTAGGTTTTACAAGTAACAGAGCTTCTTAAAATATTATCTGCCTACATTGATAGGTGAAGTCAAACCAACATTGTAGCTCTTCACTATCGAAAGCAGATAAATTTTCGTGGTCCCCCGCTTCGAACTAATGATATAAATAATCAAATTTTGGTAGTTACGAACGCACGAACGGATTATAGGTGTCTATGGGAGGAGCGATATAATAGGAGAGATATATCAAAAATATATTTGGCAGAAGTAAAAAAATATTTTATTTTCAATTGTTACATGTATAAATTAGTTAATAAGTGTTATAAATCTCTCGTTTCACAGGCATGTTTCTTAGTTTCCTGTTCGTGTTTTTGAAGTCGCACTTGGGGTAGACTGGAACAAGAAATTAAAACGTCAAGCTAGGACTCGCACGCACCACTGTCTGTTCCCACGCGTTACTGTTACGTAGGTGAAATTAAATGAAATGAAATAGTTTATTAATCATGTAGGTAACTAGCTTCTGCTCGCGGCTCCGCCCGCGTGACCAGCATTTAAATATTATCATCCCCTATTTTGACCCCTTTGGTGTAGAATTTATCAAAATCCTTTCTTAGTGGATGCCTACATAACAAAATGAATATACAGTCCGAATTTCATGCTTGTAGCCTTGATAGATTACGCTCGGCGATGATGAATCAGTCAGTCAGTCAGTACATGGCGTTATTCGTTTCGGGGAATCCCCGCTGCCCACTGATAGCGGGGTGCAACTGCACCCCCTTGCACCCTGCTGCGCCCATGGACATGGCTATAATTAATGCGAGTTGGCAGACTTCATATACCTTCAAAATTCCTATACAGGGTTACTTTTAAATGCCAACAACCTCGCAGGACCAGATAGCTAATATCATAAGCTATAACTTTCGTTTATGAATGAAACATAGACCTACAAATGTCACGACAGTACAACAAAAACTTGTAAAATATTTTTATGTCCGAACTCGTAGAACAAAAGTTGTTCGTTATTGTGACAGCTGTCTAGTCCTGCGAGGTTGTTGGTGTTTTACAAATAACCCTGTAGAGACCTTCTCAGGTATACAGGTTTCGTCACGATGTTTTCTTCACCGTTAAAGCAATGGATAATAAATAATGAATGCACACACAACTTAGAAAAGTCAGGGCTTGCTCTTGGATTTTCGCGACTTTCGCCTCAACAGGCCATACAACTCCCCATTGAGCTCGCTGGTAATTAGTGGGCAGTATGAGACTTAGAATCTCATGTTTCTGTGTGACCAGCACAGTCCAATGCCATGCAAGGCTTAATTGCCCATATAAAATTAAAAAATACCCCACCATTGCTATTTTCTGAATATATCAAATTATGCTTCCCTTCTATGTAGCTAGGATCCCCTTTTTCTCTGCAATAAATGAACTTCAAAATTGTATCTTCATCGTCAGGGAAACTGATTCTCTCCTTAGGGTTTGTGTCTGGCTTGGTGGATAAAAATGGAGCTGACATTACGCACGGATATCTTGACACTAGTTCTAATTCTGGAAAAAATATACACATTTTGCTGGTGGGAGGATACTTGTATCCGACCGGATAGCGACCACCGTACACTGGTGCTAAAACCTGCCATAGTGGCCCACCTTGTGTGGGTCGCGTTCCAGGGTCAGCCAGTGTATATCCGGTTCTCCCCAGGGGGCTTGCCCCTTGATCCTCACCCTTTTCCCAACCCTTTTACCTTCCCCTCCCCCATGGCCCTTTGGCAAGCCGGCATGATCTTGCCGACCAACGATGGACACTTTGTTTATCGTTTGTCGACAATATTCTTGGATTGCACTACACTTACCATCAGGTGTAGCGTAGTCACTTTGCCGAGCCAGGATAAAAAAAAAAATTGGTGTGTGTCGTGGGACACCAGGTAGGAACGAAGTTCCTTCGGCTAATGTAGAATCGACACAAATTGCAAAAAAATCAAATTATCAACTGAAATAACAAAATAAGTCTCTTTATTTTTGTTTGACAACATAAAATTACATAGAAATAGAATAGAAAAATAGAAATAAAAAAAAGACGTGTGGCACTCGGAGACTGCCGCGGTAAAGCTATTGTATAGCATTTTTTATCATCTTAAAAATAACGGACAGCCGTGTTCTATAATCAAAAATTCAAATTTCAAACCGCGTCTACATTTCCAAATGTCATAAGTTTCACAACCATCTGTTTTATTAACGGAATTTCGACTTTAACTTTGTGTGCTAGATATCAAATTAAGTTAAAAAAAATTATGTCGTGACAATTTTTTTCGTGCCAACTTTTCGTACCAATTTTTTCCGTCTAGCCCCCTTTCGCAACGCGCGATAAGGAACTACGTTCCAAAAACATAATTTTAACAGACTACTGGTGGGAGGGCACCTGATATTTTATTACCGACTTGAAAGTGACCCCCGTACACATTGAATCAAATCAAAAATCAAAATCTTTATTCATCATGTAGGCTAAGAAAGCGCTTATGACAGGTCAAGTACAGAACATTTGTCATTAATAAGACTAACTTAAAATTAAGGGAACTTTGGAATAACCGCCGCGCTATAGGCTGGCAGGAAAAGGCACACCAACAAGCATGGGAGGGAGGGCATCCTTAAATGAAGGGATTCACGGACTAGGAGGATATAGGAATCGGGACAAGGGCAAGAAAACCCGCCAATCAAGCCATTCGCGTTCCGGGATCAGCCATTATATATTCTAGCCTACATACTCTAGATATTCAGAGATTACAAGATTTCCCCCATCCAAAAAGCGTCAAACGCGCACTGCACACGGTCAGGTATATACGATGTGTTATACGTGTATAGTCTGAATTAACATTAGCATGTCGGTGACGCGAAACCAAAAGTTTATCCCCTGCGAAAAAGTGCTCAACGCGACTAAACAAGTGTTCACTTCAAAAAAACCGAGTGATATCTAGTTTGGAATAGTTATATTTCCAACTCCTCCCTAACCTTCTATCTGATTAATTTCGTTGCGGGACAAAGACATTTAGGCATCCTAGAGACTCGCCGAGCTTCACTGCTCGGTGTCAACAAAAATGCTTGCCACTGTTGATCCTGGTGCACAGGAGTTACAGTGGCGGGTGTGTGGGCGGGATAGTCTCTAAGTAGTTTGGAATAGAGTTATCCGATACTCACGCTCATCAGTAAACCAGCAAGAGAACATCCTCATGTGGCAGACGCTCATGAAGGTCTTGTAGATACCGTGCTGACACTTGGCGCAGACCATCACGTCCTGACTCGGACATGACGTCGGACAATCGGCTTGATATTGATCTTGGTCTGTGAGACATTTGTAAAGCAGATGAATTGAAACACCATGTACATCTTCTCTATTTTTCACAGTTTCATATTTTATATTCTGTTTACCAACCGACTGATTCATCATCATCATCAGCCACAGGACATCCACTGCTGAACATAGGCCTCCTCCAAAGATTTCCAGACCGACCTTTTGGAAGCGGCCTGCATTCATGCGACTTCCTGCGACCTTTATCAGGTCGTCTATCCACATCTTAGGCGGACGTCCAACGCTGCGCTTGCCAGTACGTGGCCTCCGTCAGCAACCGACAATAATTGTTCCATCTTATTTAAACCTTTCTACAAGGGACCAAAACCGGTATGACCTGTATTTCTCGGTTACAATTAATTATTTATTGATTTAAGTTATTGAATTTAGTAAAATAAACTTAATATCTAAATTTTTACTTGATGTGGGTCGAAATGTTATTGCATATTTGCATCTAGTTGTAATTTAGATGAATTAACCACTGCGCACGTAAACTTTGTACTCACACGTCGTAGTAGTACATACGTACCTCTAGGTTGTGCTGTATCATCCTTAGATATAAATTTGTCAGTGACTTTGATATTCTTTTCCAATCCTTCCGATAAATTACCCGAATTTTTATCAGACGCTGCTGGCTCTGCTGGCGTAGATCCTATAACATGACTAGATTCTAGTTCTTTCTCGGTTACTGGGAGAACTTCATCGGATTCTGGAGATAGTTCAATATCCGGCAGATCTTGCTTTGTTTCTGGCAAAACTTTATAAGGTTCTGCGAAATCTTTATCAGTTCCAGGTAATTCATCAGTCTCTGGCAATTCATTTTTTGGATTTGGTATGTCTTCAAATTCTGCCGTATCTTGTTCATTTGGCGGAGTAGTCATTTCTGAGGACACATCGGGTACGACAGTTTCCATTTCATCAGATAATGATGTATCCAGGAAACCGTTGTGATTTCCACTTGGTTGTGGATAGGCCGCGGCTTCTTTGTTGTCAAGAAATACTATATCACCTGAAGTGTCTAATGATGTCATATCGTCATTTCTAGCAATAGTTTTTGTCAGTGGTTTTGGGTCGAGTTTTATTATGCCTGTAAAAGGAATAAAATATTTTACTGGAATTTACTTTGTTAGTTCCTTGACGAAAATGTATTACATAACATATAATATTGTAAAAATTAAAAGTTTATAATCAGCGAATTAGAAAGTTAATTCGGTCTCAAACTAAACTTACGTTAAAAGACATACCTGAATGAGTATCTCTTTTGCTCCTTTTTCGGCCTGCACAGAAAAGTATTTTAACGATTTATCAAAATTTAAACTGCAGATATCGAAGGCATCACATCTGTTTGATTCGAAAAATACTAAAGTTGCTCAAGGTTGGATTTGTACGTGGTATGGCGATACGCAGCTATATTTATACTCTAGCAACGCCACTATCTACCTCTTCGGAGCACAGCCGTGATCTAATGATCCTTTAACCCCTTAATCCGTTTATACCTTTATTACTCATCAGTCTATTATAGGGTAGGGATAGTCTCTGTACCTCGGGGATACAGCTGTGATTATATTCTGATCCAAATACTTGCCTTTATCTTTTATTAGTTTATTTAAAGTCTGATATTCTTCATGGCCGCAGTTTTTCATATCTACTATACTTGCTTGAAGACCTTGAAAGTAATTTTAAGTTATAAGGATACCAAGGACCAAAGCTTATTTCGAAATTTCGAATAAGTAACAGTGACTGTTGATGTAACGAATCCAAGATTTTGTTAGAGGGACATTATTCGATATACCTAAAGAGAGATCATATTTTGATATACCTTCTACTTTTGCAGGGCTATCGTAGACCATGCAGAGGCATTTGAGCCTCCAAGGGCCCATTTTAGATAACGCAAAACAAAAGGTGGGTTCTTAATTTGAATTTTTAAAACAGCGATAGCATATGTGTAGGAGATCGGCATAAAGTTTTTTCTATGATTTTTTTTTATCTGAGTTTATCGAATATCACCAGAATCATGCCGGCCTGTATAAATGCTTCTTCACACTCCGAAGCGGGAATAAACAAATCGCGGGGCTTGCGACATAACAGGTGGATGACCGTTGCAGGCACAGGGATACAAGGATGTACCCCTATACTCGCCCCAACCAACCCTCAAGTCATGTCACAAGCCCCTCGGAAGAACCGGATATACACTGGTTGATCTTGGAACGCGATCCACACAAGGTGTGTGTGTCACTATGGCAGGTTCTAACACCATGTGTACGGTGCTCGCTATCTATATACATACCTTATTTTTTAAGAGCGATTTTTCGACTTATAATTGTTTCAGCATTTAGAAACTCCATCAGGCCTTGGGCTGCGCCCAGGATGCTCATAGGGTGAAGACGATATTGTAATTATACTCCAAAAATAATGTGTTTGTCTATGTGATCAAATCAGACATGAGGAGATTCGTAAAAGAACGAAAGTCACCGACATAGCCCAACGGATTAGCAAGCTGAAGTGGCAGTGGGCAGGCCACATAACTCGCAGAACTTATATCCATGGGGCAGAAAGGTTCTGGAATGGAAGCCACGTACTGGCAAGCGCAGCGTTGGACGTCTGCCTACAAGGTGAACAGACGACCTGATAAAGGTCGCAGGAAGTCGCTGGATGCAGGCCACTTCCAACAGGTCGGTCTGGAAATCTTTGGGGGAGGCCTATGTTCAGCAGTGGACGTCCTGTGGCTGATGATGATGATGATAAAGAGTATTTGACATATAGCAGAGTTTATTAATAAAAATACCTTGATGACATTTCATATACTCAATTTCGCATAAATTCACCATTAATATGTACATTGTCTTGCTATTTTTATTATTCACGCTGGTAACCCGGGCGCATACTGGCTGGTCAACTGGCGGGCATTTTATATCCTGGCAATTTTTGTTTATGTTGTGTTGTTTTTCTTTGTTCGTCGGATTTTTTGAACATATTGATGATTGTAAAACTGGAAATAAATTGAATTTTGATGCTCTTTTTTTATTTACTGGAATGACGAGACGATCACAATGCTCGCCTGGTGGTAAGCACCACGCTTGCCCATAAACAGATGCAACACCACACAGAACTTTGAATTATAAAGCACTGCAGGGCGCTGAACTGAATCACCCCGAGACATAAGATGCTAAGTCTCATAATGCCCAGTAACTTCACTGGCTTCGATGTCCTTCAAACCGTAACACAACAGTGCTTACACACTGT
This sequence comes from Amorpha juglandis, assembly GCA_949126905.1. Lineage (NCBI taxonomy): Eukaryota > Metazoa > Arthropoda > Insecta > Lepidoptera > Sphingidae > Amorpha > Amorpha juglandis. The sequence goes on from OX421392.1 coordinate 4,013,961, forward strand.
TTGCTTGGCGGCAGTAATATACAAAGCGATGTTACCAACCCAGACGGCCTGTAGCATACGAGGGACCTACCACCTTGTACCACCTTGTAATTTGTCACATTGATCACTCCTTGGATTTAATATTTGCGGGAAAATGCAATATAAGGCTAAAGGAATCAACATTAAAATATCAGAACGTTGGTTTTGACAGCACTGACAAATCAATTCGAGTTTCTGAAACGTTGATTAATGAAAAATATATTATTCTTTAATTTACAAACAATCGCTTGTTAGTAATTGATACACCTTTCGACGCCAGAATTATCTGAATCCTCCGGAAACGCAGAATAGCGTTTGACATACGCATTTTTCATATTAGTTTGAAAGCCTTGTTAACTAACAGGTGTGTTAAATCAAAAGCGTCGACCACGCTTCTAGAAACACAATTTTGACGACATGAGATTTGACGGGTTATTAGTTAATTTCGACATTGTTCAGCCTTTCAGAAAGCCGGCGGTAATTTTAATTTTGCTAAATTTATTAGATTTAAGTAGGTCAAATTCAAAATATTTTCATCCATAAATGGTCTGCATGAGTTCGGCGGTAAAAGTATTTATAAAAATGATTCAGTAGGTAAATTGACAGCCTCTTTGGCGCAGTAGGTAAGTAGCGAAGCGAGAGGCCGTTCGATTCCCGCACCGAGACAAAAATGTTTGTGTGATCCACAAATATTTGTTTAGGGTTTGGTTGTCTCTCCCCAGAGGGGTTGGCATCAGGCAGGGGTTGTAAAAACTACAAGCCAAACGTTTCTGTAATATGTGTTAGAAAGCATGTTGCGACCCCACTGCGAGTGGGATAAAGGCAGGTGAAAGGAAAGAAATCAGTAGGTAAATAAAAATAAGAAAATAATTCACATACCAAAGAAAAACAGGTAAATAATGTATCTCATTATAAATAAAACAAGTCTTTCAACATTTCAAGTTATTGATGCATGACGTTATTTTTATTGCGATATTTTATGGTCTGTGGCGAGAAATAAATTGTGCGTTACGTTTATGAAATTGAATTTAGAATTTGCTACCGTAGTATGCATAAAAAAATAAACGCATAACAGCTGTGCATGCTGGTTTGAGTAACTGCAGTGATACAAAACTGCGGAACGCGTCAAATGAATACTTAATTGACGAAAACTGACAAATATGTTGCCCTGTAAAGTTTGCAGAAAGGAAATTTCCCAATTATTTATCTTATTTATTTATCCGAGCACGGCAAAGTGACTGCACTACACCTGATGGTAAGCGTAGTGCAGTCCAAAACACCAGCGACCACCAACAAACAGTGAGTTTATCGGTGGTCACCAGAGTCATGCCGGCCTGTATAAATGCTTCTTCCCTCTTCGGAGAGGAAAGAAGCAAATCGAGGGGCCTTCGACAGGACAGGCGGTTGATCGATGCAGGCACAGTAATACAAGGATATGCCCACCCCAATAACCATCGTCATGTCGCAAGCCCCTCGGAAGTACCGGATATACACTAGCTGATCCTGGAACGCGATTCACAGAAGGCGTGTGGATCACTATGGCAGGTTTTAACATCATGTGTACGGTGGTCGCTATCCGAGCGGATATGAATATCCTAATATATATTTGAATCACGTATTTCTAAAGAATAGGAATAGGTGCACCATTCGATAATGGCATCTTTAATCCCTGTTAAATTCCCTGCACTGAGGGTATCTAATAGATTCCTTGATTTCCTGTTACCTAACGTGATCTTATCAATGTTTGTTTCTTTCTCTACGTTTTATTGATGCTTCGCACTAAACGTACTGATTCCATGCTCTTTGCTTGGCACGATTATTTCTAAATACAGTCAACCTGGGTAACTTTAGCTTTCAATGTAACATTGACTCACTAACTTGAATTTGAACGTTTAATTTTTTCTCTGCTTACTGAATCACTGTATAATAATAAGTTGTTTAATCTATGAAGGTAAAAAGTTTTTTTGAACGAAACCTGCAGTGACATTTGATATTTGTCAAATATATATTTATTTCTCATCATTCAAAATTTTGGCGGTAAATAGAGTTAAAAATAAACTTGCTAAAAAGTTGTGTATAGCAGTTACTACAGAAGAACTACAGAAGGCGAGTTCAGTTTTATGTTGAAGAATCATATTATGTTTTTTATGTAATAACACTGAAATATCCCGCGATATTGATAGATTTTTTAAAAAATCTTTAATTAATCGTCGATCCGTTTCATTTTCAGACCATTTGGGGTAACATTAGCTCGGGGCGAGGACAGACAATGCGTGAAAATTTCTATTATGCAAAAAAGTTTTGAAGGGTGGAAGTGGCCATCAAAGCTTGACATATTTAATTGTCACCCCCGAAATATAGTTAGTCGATTTGGAGGATCTAAAATCACAAAACGAGGCGATTCTTATGCGATTGATGTTTAATTTCTATACATGGTATGGGGGGAATTGAGAGCCGATATTATGTTTCTTTTTTATATGTGATTGAGTTTGTTTTATTATTTTAGGCATTGCTCAATGGTTATAAGTACATCAAAACCTGATTAATACAATAATAACTTGTTTTAAGAGGTCCATTAAATAGAAGTTGATTTCGATAAACCAGGCAGTTTAATACTGTATTAATATGGCAACCCTACGTTGCCACTAAAAAGAGATAGTGATATAAACGAAATGTATTTTTTAAGCTATTGTATAGATTTTATCGCGGGCCTTGCGGCGAGACCGAATCCAGAAATTTCGTAACGAAAAAACCTAACACCCCCCCCTCCGACCAGCCAGCGTTAGCTGACCTCCCTAGAACATCGATAATTTCGAAGTCCCAGGTGGCGTCACACAGTGACCAGTCAACTTGGACCGGACTTTCACAAGACTTTGACCTTGAACCCCGACCTTGATGTTGAACCCGACCTTGACCCCGACCTTGACCTTGACCCCGATTTTTACCGTAACTCCAACCTTGACCTTGACCCCAACCTTGACCTTGATCCCGATTTTTACCTAGATTCCGACCTTGACCTTGACCCCGATTTTATCTTGACTCCGACATTGACCTTGAACCCCGACCTTGACCTTGACCCCGATTTTTACATTGACTCCGACCTTGACCTTGACCCAATTTTTTCTAGATTCCGAACTTGACCTTGACCCCGACCTTGACCTTGACCCCAATTTTTACCTTGACTCCGACCTTGACCTTGATCCCGAACTTGACCCTATTTTTACCTAGATTCCGACCTTGTCCTTGACCCCGACCTTAACCTTGACCCCGATTTTTACCTTGACTCCGACCTTGACCTTGACCCCATGTTTTCTAGTTTCAGACCTTGACCTTGACCCCGACCTTGACCCCGACCTTGACCCCTATTTTTACCTAGATTCCGACCTTGACCTTGACCCCGACCTTAACCTTTACCCCGACCTTGCCTCTCAAAATTAAAATTAAAAACGAAAAAAAATACTGCATAAATAAAATAAATAAATAATTATAATTACATAAGTTGATAAAAAATGCTATACAATAGCTTTTTTATCAATATGACAAGCTAATCTTACCGAGGAGTAAAAAAAAACTACATAAATTAGAGTTTTTCTTCATCAACTCCTCATACTTATTAATGTTACCCAAATGTCAGTGTAACTTTGGCTCACCAAATTTTTGGTAATTTAAGGGTCTTGAATTATCGTTTTGATAAATAACACAGGAATTTAGATTATAAAGGCCAATATCCCACTAGAAACACTCATTTATGACAAATAACAATCAAAGTAAATCCGTACTACTATAAATTACCTCTAAAGTGATCCAAAATTACCCAGGTTGTACCACAAGAAATCCAAGAAAACCTTGGAAACATCACACCCGTGTTTCATCGATCTTGAAATACCTATCACATATGATGAGGCTGTATGGGCTAGATCCCTTTGCCTTCCCAATAAAAATAAAAAAAGAACAGCTGTTATTTTTTTTGTAATTTGTTTGGTGTAAAATTCAAAACATCTAGTTTAGCTTCAAATAACTAACAAAAGTGTATTGAGATTTTGACATTATCAAATATAAAATGCTTAAATAATGGACTTCGCAAATACAGTCAACAAATTGGTAAAGAAAACTTTATAAATATAACCCCACCTTGTGTCCAAATAAAATTACATATAAATTATGGGGATATTCTTACTTTACTGTGTTGAATATGAATGAAGAATGAAGCATAACATGAACGCTGAAGCAATAATAATTACTAAACTAAATAGAATATACTTGATCTAAATAAAGATCTGCGGTTTGTTTTTATGCTAAATATTTATTTTCAGAATAATAAAGAGTACAAAGAGCTAACTTTAGTGTTGGGCAATGAGAGCTGCGACCTAGACTCGGCTGTGTGCGCTATAGTGTATGCTGCATTCCTGGACTGGCAGTACAAACAGATTAAATGCAAGGCGAGTCTTTGACAATATTTTTACATCTGACATCCTCTGTGGCGTAGTGAGCGAGTAGCCGGCTGCGTAGCGAGAGGCTGTGCGTTTGATTCCCCCACCAAGTCAAATGTTTGTGTAATCCACGGATATTTGTTTCGTGTCTGGGTGTTGTGGCACTGCAAGTCTCTCGGAGTTTTTGATACCCACAATACAGGTTTACCTAGTGTGGTCTCAAAACTATGTAGGGTGTATTTATTCATTATTTACAGTTAAAGGAAGGTGTGCTCATATTTAAGGGTTATTACATACACCTGAAAGTGAGTGTCTGTGTACCATATCTTATCAAAATCTAGATATTTAATTCAATTTATAAAATATTAAATTTAGTAAATTTTCCCGCTAATTTTAATCTCTCGTTCAGGGTTCGAGGATATATATCAATGGATATATATCAAGATATATATCAATGGATATATATCAAGATATATATCCGATATATATCATAAATATCCGATATTTTGATATTTATTATAAATATCGGATATTTTCGAACCCTGCTCTCGTTTATTACGATCGATATGATCGATCATATCACTATAAATTAAATTATATGCGTGAGCCAGAATAACTCTCCTGGAATGGGACAAAAGATCAGCTGTTCGTCATTTAGTGTTTTTTTTTATTTGATTGAATGACAACGATGAATAAGGTGCTCGTCTGATGTTACCACCTTGTAGTTTACACTGTATTTGTTTATACAGGTGTGTACTGGAACCAACAGAGATCCAGAATTTTTTAAAGATGACATCTTTGTACCAATTCTGAATGTAGACAGGGAAGATTATGAATTGAAGACGGAGGTTGCTTTCTGTCTGAGAGATCATGCCATTACTGACGACAATTTGGTATTTAGGTAAGCAATAATTGTATAACTTTTAACAGATGACTATGGGTTTGATTTTTGCGGTGACTTTTTTTTGAAATGATAACTTGTTATGGGAGGGTAAACCGCTTCGTAAAGTAACGCGTTACGGCGCCACTCTGTCTAGCTTCCCTTTCTCTCACGCATACGGCAGCAGTAGGCAGACTCCTCTCTCACTTTAACCCACATTAGTTTAAGTTATCACTCCTGTCGAGCGTCCCGAGACCCACACGTTTTTTTTATTACATCCAACAGTCACACACATAGTCTTGACCCCACAGTAAGATACGAGTCTTGTGTCGGTATCATGAACTACGAGAGACTCGCTCTCACAACACCCAGACCCCGAAACAAATATTTTTGGATCTCAAACATTTCTCTCGGTGCGGGCATCGAACCCGCGGCCTTTCGCTTCACAGCCGGCTACTCGCCCGCTGCGCCACCGAGGCTGTCAATCTGCAAATTGAAACATTAATGATCAAGTCAAATAGTCTGAGTGGTAGAGCCACGCTGTAGACAGTTTTGTCCTCAGCATGAATGGACTGGCTCGACCGGGTCGTTACCACTGTCTCACAGAAAACCGACGTAAATTAGCGGCTTGCTGCTGCGTTTCGTACGGTGAGTGAGATATCCGGAAGCCCAAATCCCTCCTCCCTTTCCCAATCCCTAATTATCCCTTTCCTTTAAGGTCGGCAATGATTCTTCTGGTGGTGGGCGTACATGGGCGGTGTATATCACTTACCATCAGGAGACCAACTTGCTCGTTTGCCGGCTTAAGTTATAAATAAAAAAACAAAAAAAATACCCTGCTATTGTAATGATTTCTTACGTTTACGCGAATGTTACTCATTGAAATAAAACTAATTTAAACGGATTTTATCGCGGTTTTTTATTAATTGTGATCCCGACGTTTCGAAGACTTTTCAGCCTTCGTGGTCACGGGGAGGACTGAGGTGTAGGTTGTCCAAAAATGTTAATGTTACAGTATCTATATTCAGTATCTATATATCTTCAATTTACAATTATAAAATCTTTATGGTTTGGTCCGATCTATAGACTATCTTTGAAACGTCGGGATCAAAATTAATAAACAACCGCGATAAAATCCGTTTAAATTAGTTTTATTTTATTTTATTGTGTTGTAGAGATGACCAGGATCTAGTACAATTGACAAGTGCTTCGAAGACCAAGGTCGTGTTAGTAGACCACCATGTCCTGGCTGCCAAGGACCAATTCCTGACGCCCTACGTCACTGAGGTCATAGACCATCGACCCTTGCAAGGTATGATTTTAAATAGTAGAAGAGTTGTGGTAGAACCTTCGTATGCGAGAGGCTGTTTGGGTTGGTACCACCGCTTTGTCTGTTTCTGCCGCCGAGCAACAGTGTAAAGGCACTGGTTATTTCGGTTTGAAGGATATCGAAACCAGTGGAATTGCTGGCCATTATGAGACTTGCGTCTTATGTCTCAGGGTAAGCGCAGTCTAATGTTATGCTGCTGTGTGTGTTGCTGGTGGGAGGATACTTGTATCCGACCGGATAGCGACCACCGTACACTGGTGCTAAAACCTGCCATAGTGGCCCACCTTGTGTGAGTTGCGTTCCAGGGTCAGCCAGTGTATATTCTCCCCAAGGGGCTTGCCCCCTGATCCTAACCCTTTTCCCATCCCTTTTCCTTCCCCTCCCCCTTGGCCCTTTGGCAGGCCGGCATGATCTTGCCGACCTACGATGGACACACTGTTTGTCGTTGGTCGACACTATTCTTGGATAGCGCTACACTTACCATCAGGTGTGGCGTAGTCACTTTGCCGAGCCAGGATAAAAAAAAAAAAAAGAAAGAGACACTGAGAGAGAGCAAGAAGATGAGAACATGTTGCTGATACTAAACCACAAATATACCCCTTATGGTCCGGGTTCCCTGGGCTTTATATGACCTCGTTATCGATACCTATTGGATGCCCCTCCTTCCAATAGGTATGATTACTAACCAGCTGATTTTTTTGTTTTTACTCAGTTAATATGTATATAATTTAACAGTCATATTGTCCTACAAATAAAATAATAAATTTTTGAGTATCATCAAATCGAAATATTCTATCCTCGCTACCTCTGTTAGCTACCACAATAGAGAATTTTCGCATAGGGAATTGTTGGGCGTCTCATCGAAACGAAGCTACTCACGGAAAATTAGCTTGATAATAATCAAGTGGAAAAATGGCCCAGGGAACTCGGACCATTAGCAAAGAGCGGTCAACGCGGCTAAAGAAGTTTTCACTTCAAAAATGTAAAATTATTTCCAGAATGGTCGTTCAATGTGGACACGCGAAGTACAATGGAAGTGGTTGGGTCGTGTGCCACTCTGGTAGCTGACAGGATAATTAATCTGTCTGCATCACTGTCGAGCGAGGGCGCATTCTTCGAATCGCATCCGACGTGCTGCAAGTTGTTACAAAGTAAGTATAATATAAATACACCCAACAGTCACACACATAGTCCTGATCCCACAGTAAGATACGAGTCTTGTGTCGTGGGTATCAGGAACTACGAGAGACTTTCTCACAACACCCAGACCCCGAAACAAATATTTGTGGATCACACAAACGTTTGTCTCGGTGCGGGTTTCGAACTCGGGGCCTCTCGCTTCACAGCCGGCTACTCGCCCGACAAGCCACGGAGGCTGTTACGTATGAAAATATGTCTTTTTTTATTAAATGACGAGACGAGCAAGGCGCTCGCTTGATGGTAAACGGCACGCCTGATATCTCACTCCGGATATCTTACGGCGGAAGAGCATTTTTTTTATAGCATAACCCGGCAAATGAGCATTTGGGTCACCTGATGGTAAGTGATCTCCACCGCCCATGTACACCCACAATACTAGAAGAATCATAGGCGCGTTGGCGACCTCCCCTCCCTCTTCCCATGCTTGTTGGTGTGCCTTTTCCTGCCAGCCTATAGCGCGGCGGTTATTCCAAAGTTCCCTTAATTTTAAGTTAGCATTATTACTGATAAATGTTCTGTACTTGACCTGTCATAAGCACTTTCTTAGGCTACATGATGAATAAAGATTTTGATTTTGATTATTAATTCGACAGGTGCCATCATATTGGATACGGTTAATTTCTCCAAGGAAGTGAACAAGGCGACTCCTCATGATGAAGAAATGATTTCGTTCTTAGAAAGGATGATAAAAATTGAAGATTCTGAAAGTTTAAGGTGATTTTTATATGATTTATTTATTACCAACACACCCGACCACGCGTTGCTGTGGCTAAGGTATATGTTAAATTATATTGTAGTAAACCATTCAATACAGTATGCGCCATCTATTGGATACTTACTCAATCCAGCCGATAAATTACCTTACACCGCCATCTATTAGAATCTTATCGAACTCACAAATAATTATAACAAATGATTTGAAATAAAAAAATATTGCGACTATAAATTAAGGTATAAACTATCCTATATTAAAAAGTATTTTTTTTTACTAACCCTGTATTATACGTGTCCTACTGCTGGGCTCTGACCTCCTCTACTGAATGAGAGGGGTTAGGCCTTAGTCCACCACGCTGGCCTAATGCGGGTTGGTAGACTTCACATACCTTCGAAAAATCTTATCGAGTTCTCAGGTATGCAGGTTTCCTCACGATGGTTCCTTCACCGTTAAAGCAAGCGATAATTAACAATTAATATACACGTGACTTAGAAGAGTCCGTGGTGTATGCTCTTGGGGCTGGTTTCGAACCTGCGACTTTCGTCTCGACAGTCCGTACCACTCCCCGCTGAGCGCCATCTATTGGATACTTACTTAATCCAACCGATAAATTACCTTACACCGCCATCTGTTAGAATCTTATGGAACTCGCAGATAATTATAACAAATAATTTGCAATTAAAAGTATTGCGACTATAAATTAAGATATAAGCTATCCTATACTAGCTTTTGCTCGGGGCTACGCTCGCGTGATCTGCTTTTTCCGGGATAAAAAGTAGCCTATGTCCTATTCTGATGTATAAGCTATAATATTGTAAAGTTTCATTAAAATCCATCCAGTAGTTTTTACGTGAAAGAGTAACAAACATACATCCATCCATCCATCTATACTTACAAACTTTCGCGTTTATAATATTAGTAGGATTGTTTATTTTTTTTACAGGAAAACACAGCTGGAACGCCTAGTGGCTGCCAGGAGTGACGTCTCACGCCTCACCGCCGCCCAATTGTTAAGAAAAGATGTGAAAATACTTCGAGATGTGCTTGTACCGAGTTTTCCCATACTAGTCAAGGTGATAAATAAATAAATACACCCAACCGTCACACACATAGTACTGACCCCGCACTAGGGTGACGAGCGCAGTTCAGTGCCATGCAGTGCTTTGTAATTCAAAGTTCTGTGTGGTGTTGCTTCTGTTTATGGGCAGGCGTGGCGCTTACCATCAGGCGAGCGGCTTGCTCGTCTCGTCAAACAATTAAAAAAAGAAAAACATGTGCGTTAAGGTCGCGGTACACTGGCCGGTCGGTTGAGGGGCCAACGTATGCCGACTGGTCACGGAGTGACGTCAGCTGGCTCGCGTTACGTTACGAAGCGGTTTACCCTCCCATAAAGAAGTTATCACTTAAAAAAAAGTGTGTGTGTGCAATTCACACACGGCAGAAGTGAAACTTCAGAAAAGTAGCCTACAAGAGAATGAGATAAAAATAGAATATCAGTGGTATTAGGATAAATAAAAGGTTTATTATTTTTATAATACTTTTACCAAGCTTAAAAATTATTTAAAATTTTAATGCGAAATATTACATTTCATATATTTACATACTTAAGATCTTGTTTCTTTCCAACCTCTTTAGTGACGCCTTTTTCGTTTCATCAAATTTTCAAATCACAACGATTCTAAAGAAGTTTCACTTCAAAATGTTTGTTCTAGGATTTCCTCGAACGGTCCGATGCCCTACAGTCTGTGACCGAAGCCCTAAATAAACGAGGGTGCTCCACGGCCCTGCTGCTAGGTATGGATCTACAGGATGGTCTTCGAAGGGACATGGCTGTTTACTGCCCTGATGATCCTGGGAGAATGGAAAAGGTGAGAGAAATTATACTATATTTTTTTTACTAGCCCTGTATTTGACTTCCCCCGAATTTGGCGTAGCGGTTTTATTCGGATAATACCCAAAAGCGGCGATAAGCCCCCCGAAGACCCAAAATCTTATCTGAAATGTCAATGAAAAGGCAGGTGAGTGACAGACTAATATATTTATAATTAAAACTATAAACCAAAGGAGATCGTCACATTTCTCCCCTTTAAATCCACCACTTATAACTATGTTTTTTAACCTAACAAACTTTAAGTGACAAGGCATTTTAAACAAAAATTATACATTACAACCAACTAATGCTGGGCCTGAAAGAATGCCCTTTGAGCTCGATGAAACGCACGCAGTGCACGAGCCGATGCGCCCACCGGAGGTGGCGATGGCTCAGGTGTACGCCACTCAGGACCGGCGCGTGGCGACGACACCGTCTCTGATGCCTCACTCTGTACGAGCGTCTTTTGTACACCGCCACTCCCGCTGGATGCATCCTCACACGCTACACCTTCGACTCCATTACCAACCCCTGAATCTGCGCCCTCTGTGGTAACCGCGCCGCCCATACGAGTTAACGAGTATTTATTTCTGTTACCCGTGTGGATGATCTGATCGGCATGCCTACGCCACTCAACTCCACTATCTAAACCTACTCTGTAAGAGACGGGTCCGGTTCTTTTAATAACTTTGGCTTCAGCCCACTTATCTCCTCCCACCGAATAATCACGAGCTAAAACCGTATCGCCAACATCAAAATGCCTTTCAGAGCCCGTAACTCTGGCTCGTTGACGTTCCTGCTTTTCCCGAACCGTGGCCGCCACGTCAGGACGCAACATGTCCAAACGTGTGCGCAGCCGACGTCCCTGTAATGCCACGGCGGGCGAAACCCCTGTCGTCGCGTGGTCAGAGTTTCTATATTGCAAGAGAAATTTGCTCAACGCTATGTTTACATCTTCCCTTTCAAATAACGCTCTCTTTAATGCTTTTTTAACTGTACGAACAGCATTTTCCGCTGCTCCATTACCCTGAGGTCTATAAGGAGCCGAAGTTGTATGTTTAATACCATTATTAACACAAAATATCTCAAACTCTTGAGAAGAAAACGGAGGGCCATTGTCTGTTACAAGCTGCGAGGGTAAGCCAAAACGCGCGAATATACTTCTTAAAACTCTAATTGTAGAAATTGTGTTTGTGGTGCGCATAGGTACAACCTCAATCCACTTAGAATGAGCGTCAACCAAGACAAAATATCGCGTACCACCACAATCCGCGAAATCAGCGTGTACGCGTTGCCAGGGATGAAGCGGAAACTCCCAAGGGTGCAGCTGCGCCCGTGGCGGCTCGTCGCGTACACTATTGCACGCGGCACATGACTTACATAACACTTCGATGTCCTTATCCAAATTTGGCCAATAAATGTAACTACGCGATAAACTTTTCATTTTGTTTATACCCAAATGACCTTCATGAATCTCTTGCAAAACGTTTTTTTGCAAAATTAAAGGAATCACTATCCTGTATCCATAAATAATACATCCCTGGTCAACTGAAAGGTCATTTTTCCTACTAAAATACGGTTTCTCCGCATCGCAGCTTGGAACCGATGGCCAACCGAAAAGTATATATCCTTTAATCTTACACAACAAAGTATCACGAACTGTCTCTTTGGCTATATCTTTACAAACAACGGGTAGACAATCCTCAACTAAATTTAAGTAATCTACAGCTTCCACGGAGCGATCCTCCTGAGGCAACGGCAGTCTGGATAAAGCATCAGCTGGACCGTTGTCCACCGATCGAACGTATTCAATCGTGAAATCATATGCGGCCAAACGCGCCGCCCATCTCTGTAAACGACTCGCGGCTGTTTGCGGAATTCCTCCTTTATTCCCAAAAATGTAAGTGAGCGGCTGATGGTCTGTGCGCAACGTAAATCGTCTACCATAAAGAAAATAATGATGTTTTGTTACACCAAAAAGAATCGCCAGAGCTTCTTTATCGAGCTGGCTATAGTTGCGCTCAGACACACCGAGCGTGCGCGATACACAACTAACAGGTCGTTCGCTACCGTCCGAATATCGATGCGCCAGTACCGCGCCTAAACCGTATGCGCTGCTGTCCACGGACAGAACTAGTTCACGTCCCTCTTCGTAGTGGGCCAATACGCGGTCGCTCAGGAGACATCGCTTCGCTTCAACAAAAGCCCGCTCACATTTTGAGTCCCATTCCCAGCAGGCACCCTTCTTGAACAAACTATGCAATGGATGTAATAAGTTACTTAAATTAGAAATAAACCGCCCATAATAATTAAGCATACCTAGAAAGCTTTTAAGTTGTGAAACGTTATCAGGCCTAGGTGCGCTGGAAATGGCACTTAGTTTTTCAGGATCCGGCCGCAAACCAAACTTACTAATTATGAATCCTAAATACTTCACATTATCCTGCATGAAACAACACTTTTTAATATTAACAGTCAGTCCCATATCGCGTAATCTAACAAGTACAGCTCTCAGATTTTTCTCGTGTTGAAGTCGATTCTCCCCAGTAACACAAATATCGTCAAGAAAAACGACACACCCTGGTACCCCGCGCAGAGTCTCCTCCATCAGTTTTTGAAATTTCTCCGGAATACAGGACAAACCATAGGGTGTACGACGGTACGCGAACGTACCAATATGCGTAGTAATGGCTGTAAACGGTTGTGAATCGTCTGACAATAAACACTGTTCGTACGCATGTCTCAGATCAATTTTGGTGAAACTCTCGCCCCCGCTTAAATTCGCGAACAACTCGTCAATTCGCGGCAACGGATAATGGTCCCTTTTCAATTTTGGGTTAATAGTAATTTTGTAATCGCCACAGATACGAATTTCGCCGTTCTTTTTGACCACGGGCACAATCGGAGTACCATAGTCTGAATAATCTACGCGATAGATAGAACCGTCTGCCTCAAGTCTTGCAAGTTCACGCTCAACTCGTGCGCGCAGTGACAGCGGCATAGATCTCGCACGCACGTACACTGGTGTATTATCCGACAACTGTAGTTGTATGGTTCGCTTACATACACCAAGTTTATCGCAAAAGACATCCGGAAACTCTTTACACAACTGGTTAACAAATTTATCATCACTGATTTCGTTGAGGTAAATATTCGTTATTTTTAAAGCACACAACCAGTCTCGCCCTAAAATAGGTCGCGCTCCGCCCCGTATAACATAAAGTTTCAATGCATTACATTTAACACTACCTAGACTAACGCCGACCTCAACGTAACCAAGCGATTCAATCCGAGCACCCGAGTAGCTATGTAACATTAAATTGTCCGTTTCGATCTTTATATATGAAAAAAGGCGACGGTACATGTTCTCACTAATCGCAGAGATACGACTACCTGTATCAACCTCAAACTCAATATGTTTTCTATCGATGCACAATTTAATAAAATATGGTTGATTACCTCGGGCTACCAGTTCCATATTGAACATAACATTATCAACCGAGTTGTCGTCTACATAATTATGCCGACCAATGCCCCCCTTTTTGCACATCACTTTTAGATGACCTCTTTGGCCGCATTCGTCGCATTTGTAACCTTTAAACCGACACCTAAACGGATTGTGCGACTTGCCACAACGCCAGCATAGGCGCGCGGCCTCTGAGCCGCTCGCGTCCCTTGCCGCCGCTCCACCTGCCGTGCTGGAGGCGGGTGCTCTTGAAAATCGCGCTCGCGGGCTTGTCCGACTACTGCGCGCGTGATGCAGGCTTTCGCCCGCCTCGCTGCCCGCCGCCTCCAACGAGTCTGTCTTCACCATGGTAGAGCTGCTCACCTCGGCATGTTTCTGAGCTGCCTCGAGAGCCAAAGCCAATTCTACCGCCTCCTTATATTGTATATTCCTCTCTGCAAAAATTCTCGAGCGCATGTCGTTGTTCAACAATCCAGACACAAATTGGTCACGTAGATTTTCTTCCAGTGACGAACAGGACTTGCATTTGCTGAAATTACATGTGGCTGCAAGATGTTTAAGTGCCTGTAGGTAACCGGTGAGAGACTCGTTAGCTTGTTGCCGACGTAATCGAAACACATGACGTTCGGCTATCTCCGAACGCTGAGGTTCTAAATGATTCGACAAAAGCTTAATCAAATCATCATAAGTGAGATCTTCCGGAAACTTAGGTGCACATAAATCGCACATAAGGGAATAGGTTTCCGCCCCTACTACCGTAACCAACATTGAAACTTTAAGATCATCCCTTATGTCATTTAGCTTGATGAATTGTTCAACACGCCGAACGTATGCTGGCCACTGCTTTGACTCCAAATTAAAAGGTTCCAATTTACCGATCGGCATATTAGCAACCAAAATAAACTGTTTTAACACGCGTGATAGCTCTTAAATAATTTATATCCCATCCTCGTCGCCAATGAAATGTCAATGAAAAGGCAGGTGAGTGACAGACTAATATATTTATAATTAAAACTATAAACCAAAGGAGATCGTCACATTATCGACCAATAACATTGTTACCATCTTTAGGTAAAATGCTTGAACGTCTGATTGTACCTCGACTGGAGCCGGGCGGTCCAAAATTTCATGACAAACAGTTCGGTTTTTCTATAGGAAAATCTACTATAGACGCAGCAATATCAGTTAGAAGGACGGTTAGCAATTCGGTGCATAAATATGTTTAAGGCATCTTTCTGGATATCTCTGGTGCCTTCGATAATGCTTGGTGGCCAATGATACTACTCAAGTTAAAGATCCGAGGTTGCCCTAAAAATATATATTCACTTATATATTCATATTTTTCCTTAGGCATAACCAAGTTAAAACTTGGTCACCATGAAGTGTCGAAGGCACTGTCGATGGGTTGTCCTCAAGGCTCTGTACTCGGACCGTATTTGTGGAATTTAGGCTTCGACGACTTTTTTGCTCTACCTCTTCCCCAAGGATGTACGTTAACGGGTTATGCCGACGACGGACTCTTACTTATACAGTCAAATAGTAGGTCGGGACTAGAAAGTTTAGCCAGCACGTGCTTAAGCTTGATTTCCACCTGGGGTGAGAGAAATCGTCTAGCGTTTGCCCCACAAAAAACATACCAATTACTTTTAAAGGGCATTCTAAAAACACCGCCGCGAATAAAATTTAACAACGTTTTCGTTAAAAGAAAAGAATCGGTTTGCTACCTTGGGCTAGTTTTAGAACGAAATTTTTCATTTTTGGAGCATATTAAAAACGTGGGCGAAAAGTCTAAACGAAACTTTTATGCCTTGACAAGGATATCGACTTCGACGTGGGGTCTATCATTTAGCACATTAAAAGTCATCTACGGAGCTACTTACTTGGGATGTATATGTTATGGATCACCTGTATGGGCTGATAGGGCTACTATCGGTGCCGTGCGAAGAAAAATGCTCCAAAGCCAACGCCTGGCGTTGATATTCTTGTGTAAGGCGTATAGAACAGTTAGTACCGAAGCTTTGCCTGTCCTTGCGGGTGTACTTCCAGTCGATCTGGAGGTACAGCGTCGCGCCGCTATGTATTACTCAACGAAAGAAAATATAGACAAAAGTTTTGTTACGTCGCGGGAGCTATTAAGAATCGATCGACTATTCAAATCGTGCTCCGAAAATTATAACGATCTACTAAACGAATGGCAATGGCGATGGGATAATTCTACTAAGGGACGGCATCTATATCAGTACTTTCCGTCGGTTCGCGATCGCCTAACAAAAACTTGGCTAGAAGTTGATCATTGTGTTTCCCAATTTCTCACGGGTCATGGCAACTTTAAGTTCAAACTGTTTTCATTTAGGTTGGTTGATTCGCCTGCGTGCCCATGCTCTACACTAAACTGTCGGTACGAACAATCCGCACATCATATTCTTTGGGAGTGTAGTCTCTGGCAACATGAGCGTAACATTATGTTAGACAGTATGCAAATAACATCTGGAGTTGTATACTATATGGATCTTGTGGAGACTAGAAAGAATTTCCGTGCTTTCCGGCGATTTTGCCATACCTATTATTGGAATCAAGTGTAACAGCTCGCGTGATAGGACCCACTTAAAGACATCCGTGGTGCTTTACATCTGGCTTCTCCAGTTGTAACTGTCTTTACACTTGAGGTTAATACCTCCTCAATTCATTATTTTGTCTCCCGCTTTGCTATGGAGGGAAGTGGACAATTAATATTTCCAACTCCTCCCTAACCTTCTATCTGATTAATTTCGTTGCGGGACAAAGACATTTAGGCATTCCCAGAGACTCGCCGAGCTTCACTGCTCGGTGTCAACAAAATGCGTGCCACTGTTGATCCTGGTGCACAGGAGATACAGTGGCGGGTGTGTGGGCGGGATAGTCTCTAGCCCTGTATTATATGCGTCCCACTGCTGGGCACGGGCCTCCTCTACTGAATGAGAGGGGTCAGGCCTTAGTCCACCACGCTGGCCTAATGCGGGTTGGCAGACTTCACATACCTTCGAAAAATCTTATCGAGTTCTCAGGTATGCAGGTTTCCTCACGATGTTTCCTTCACCGTTAAAGCAAGCGATAATTAACAATTAATATACACGTAGCTTAGAAAAGTCAGTGGTGTATGCTCTTGGGGCTGGTTTCGAACTTGCGACTTTCGTCTCGACAGTCCGTACGACTTCTTCTGCCTAATGATTTCTTATGTTTGACGCGAATATTACTCATTGAAATAAAACTAATTTAAACGGATTTTATCGCGGTTTTTTATTAATTTTGATCCCGACGTTCTTCTGCCTACCTCGGTGGCGCAGGTGTATTGCGCATGCGGTACGAATACTATGCTGAGGTCTCGGGTTCGATCCCCGGGTCGGGTAAAAGTGATATTGGGTTTTTCTATCACGAAATAGGTTTAATCTAGTGTGGGGTCAAGACTATGTGTATGACTGTTGGGAGTATTGACTTTTTTTCATTCGAGACGAGACGAGCAAGGCGCTCGCTTGATGGTAAGCCTGCCCATAAACACAAGCAACACCACACAGAACTTTGAATTACAAAGCGCTGCATGACACTGAACTGCGCTCGTCACCCCGAGACATAAGATGTTAAGTCTCATAATGCCTAGTAATTTCACTGGCCGCAATGTCCTTCGAACCGAAACACAACAGTGCTTACACACTGTTGTTTGGCGGCAGATATAGACAAAGCGTTGGTACCAACCCAGAAGGCCTATATGCCTAGTAAAAAAAAAAAAATTTTTTTACAGCTCGCAAAATTTCTACATGATTGGACATCACCACATCTGCAATTGTCTACAGAAGCAACTAACAACTGTCACTACAGTCGTCAGTTGAACTTGTCTGCTTCGAGGAAGCAATATATGCCGGCGGTTAACGAATATTTGAATTTGAAATAAAATAAAATAAAACGGAAATAATTGTTTAATTACGTTCCCCACCACATATGACAGCCTCCGTGGCGCAGTGGGCGAGTAGCCGGCTGTGAAGCGAGAGGCCGCGGGTTCGATCCCCGCACCGACACAAATGGACGTGTGATCCACAAATGTTTGTTTCGGGGTCTGGGTGTTGTGAGACCGAAAGTCTCGTAGTACCTGATACCCACGACACAAGTACACTCGTATCTTACTGTGGGGTCAGGACTATGTGTGTGACTGTTGGGTGTATTTATTTATTTATTATTTATTTGCGATATATTTTATAAATATAGTAAAAAAAAGTGTGTGTGTGTTCACACACGGCAGAAGTGAAACATAAGATAAGAAAAATAAAGTCCTTTTGTACGAAAATGGCTTCTTCGAAAATTTTCTCTCGTTTCTTCCCTAACGCGTATCATCTAAAAGATATATGGTTATTTATGGTAGTTTTTTTAAATAACTACATTTACTTTAAAAATTACCGTAAAGTAATAGTAGTAATAGTAATAATTATTTTATGAGTGGTAGAGCCACGCTGTAGACAGTTTTGTCTACAGCATGAATGGGCCGGCTCGCCCGGGTCGTTGCCACCGTCTCACAGAAAACTGACGAAAAGTAGCGGCTTGCTGCTGCGTTTCGTACGGTGAGTGAGATATCCGGAAGCCCAAATCCCCCTCCCCTTCCCAATCCCTAATAATCCCTTTCCTTTATGGTCGGCAACGCGCCCATGATTCTTCTGGTGGGGGGCGTACATGGGCGGTGGAGATCACTTACCATCAGGTGACCCACTTGCTCGTTTGCCGGCCTATGCTATGAAAAACAAAATTAAAATAATATTAATTACAAATTAACCTTTTTTTATCCGAGCATGGCAAGGTGCACACCTGATGGTAAGCGTAATGCAATCCAAAAAACCAGCGACCACCAACAAACAATGAGTTTATCGGTGGCCACCAGAGTCATGCCGGCCTTCAATGCTTTTTCTTGAAGAGGTAAAAAAATCAAATTAAGGGGCCTGCCACAGGACAGGCGGATGACCGATGCATGCACAGGGATACAAGTATGTACCCCTATATCGCACCAAACAACCATTAAATCATATCACAGAACCCCTCGGCAGAACTGGATATACACTGGCTGATCCTGGAACGATATCCACACAAGGTGTGTGTCACTATTGCAGGTTTTAACACCATGTGTACGGTGGTATTCGGGCGGATATGAATATCCTACCACCAGCAAGAGAGGGTAATGATTACACCTCTGCCTACTCCACTCAAGATTACAGGCGTGATTATGTAAGTATATT
Source organism: Amorpha juglandis (assembly GCA_949126905.1). NCBI lineage: Eukaryota > Metazoa > Arthropoda > Insecta > Lepidoptera > Sphingidae > Amorpha > Amorpha juglandis. Next base: position 4,033,122 of record OX421392.1, read on the forward strand.
TTTTACTTAGAGATGTCGAAATGCGCCTAAGCTAATAAAATAATATAACAAAATTCCTATCTTCGTGCAGACCGGTTTAAAAATGGAACTCGAAACCGCATGGAAAAAAATGTTGATATACCATAGACGTAATATAATTAACGGTGCTATATCGAGCGAAATGTTTATGGCTGCACAAACAAGTTCTACTGAAAATACTCAGGTTATTTAGGCACGAACGCGCGTTTAATATTTTACGCTAGAATAGGGCTGCATAAATGGTGTATTTTTTATTTGATTGAATGAGATTTGTACCACCGCTTTGTCTATATCTGCCGCCAAGCAACAGGGCGTAAGCACGGTTGTATTTCGGTTTGAAGGACATTGAAGCCATTGAAATTACTGGGCATTATGAGACTTAACATCGTATGTCTCGGGGTGACGAGCGCAGTTCAGTGCCATGCAGTGCTTTGTAATTCAAAGTTCTGTGTGGTGTTGCTTCTGTTAATGGGCAGTCGTGGCGCTTACCATGAGGCGAGCGACTTGCTCGTCTCGTCATTCAATAATATAAATAAAAAATAATACCTTTAGGCTTTACGATCAATGATGCCACAGTCACACACAGCACACAAAGAGTTTAAGTTATGAAAAAGCATTCCTTTTTTTATCGGTTGTAGAAAAGCGCTTTGAAGTATTATGAACGCTTATGATAGGAATCAGCTGTTAAACGAAATATTTGTATACAATGTCGGCAAGTTCCATTTACAAATACCAACGGATAATTTTGGCGCGTAAACATGTTTATTAGTTTACGCGGGAAACATACGTTAGTTTTTACTTTTAGTTTTATGGCGTTTCATTCCTATAAATATTACAGTATTTCTATTTCGTGTAAGTTTAAAATATTATTAACTAAAATGTGGCGATTTGCCAACATTTACTAGAAATCAGAATTACTTTTTTTTTTTTTTTTTTTTATTGCCTTAATAGGCAGACGAGCAAGCGGTCCCACCTGATGGTAAGCGGTTACCGCCGCTCATGGACATCGGCAATGCCAGGGGCACAGCCAAGCCGCTGCCTACCGTTGAAGGAATACTCTTTTTAAGCCTCGTTTAAAGAAGGACATGTCATAGCGCTCGGGAAACACCGAGGCAGGGAGTTCATTCCAGAGCTTACACGTGCGTGGTATAAATGAGCGCTGGAAACGTACGGTGCTAGATCGCATGGTTTCCAGGTAGTACGAATGAACTCTACTGCGGTGCCGGGTAGTGCGATGGTAAAATGGTGATGTTGGTACCATCTTAAACAGTTCCTCAGAGCACTCCCCGTGGAACAAACGATAGAATACGCAGAGAGAACCAAAGTCTCTCCGCGTTCCTAAAGGTTCCAAGTTATCCGTGAGACTGGGGTCCCCGACGAGTCGAATAGCCCGCCTTTGTAAGGAGTCAAGTGGGTCAAGCAGGTATTTGGGGGCTCCCGCCCAGAGATGAGAGCAGTACTCCACGTGGGGCCGTACTTGAGCTTTGTAGAGCGCAAGTCTATGGCCCGGCGTGAAGTATCGTCTCGCTCTGTTCAGGATACCCAGCTTTTTGCCAGCCAATTTGGCTTTGTCCTCCAAATGACTCCTGTACTGGACTTTACTGGATATTTCGACGCCGAGGATCCCAATACTCTCGGAAACCCGGAGAGGTACTCCTTGGAACTGTGGCGCTATGACAAAAGGGTCCTTCTTTGCAGTGAACGCGCAAACTTGTGTCTTCATGGGGTTGAATTGAACCAAGTTCTTTTCCCCCCATTCCGAGGCCCGCCCCAGAGAGCTCTCGATTTTAGACACAAGTTGAGACCGTCTTTCCTCCACAGTACTCCGAGGAACATTCTGATGGCCGATGTATCGCGCGTCACTCGTACTGTCATCTGCATAGCAATGTATGCCGTCTATAGACAGCATATCATTGATATGCAAGATGAAGAGAGTCGGCGACAACACCGAGCCCTGTGGAACGCCAGCATTAACGGACAGAGTCTCGGAGCAACAGCCGTCTACGACGACTTTGATGCTCCGACCATCCAGATAGCTAGCGATCCACTTGCAGAGTCCCTCGGGGATCCCGTAAGATGGTAACTTCGATAGAAGGGCTCTATGCCATACTCGATCGAACGCCTTCGCGATATCTAGGCCAACAGCCATAGCCTCACCCCTGCCCTCCAAAGCCTCAGCCCAGCGATGGGTGAGGAATACAAGAAGATCACCAGCTGACCGACCGTGACGGAAACCGTATTGTCGATCACTGATCAGCTGGTGCTCTTCAAGATAACGTAACAACTGGGCGTTGATTACTCGCTCGATGATTTTGGAGAGCAGGGATGTGACCGCTATCGGCCTATAATTTGAAGGGTCCGACCGGTCACCTTTTTTAGGGATCGGATGGACATGAGCTACCTTCCACGAGGTTGGGACCTTGTTGGTATAATAGGAAAGACGGTATAGGCGCGTGAGAACGGGGGTCAACTCAGGGGCGCACGTTTTAAGAACCACCGCGGGGATGCAGTCTGGTCCACTCGACTTACGAATGTCGAGAAGCCTCAATTCCCTCCTGACCGCACGCTGGTTTATGCGGATTTTGGGCAGGGAGAACTCGCACCGGGGGATGTTTGGCGGTGTGGCTCCTCGATCATCCAGAGTCGAGTTCGAGGCAAAGGATTGAGCCAAAAGATCAGCCTTTTCCTTTGCATTGTGGGCCAGACTGTCATCAGGCTTACGCAGTGGCGGGAGACTTGACCGGCAGAAGTTACCTTGGACAGCTTTGGCAAGCGACCAGAAAGCACGGCTTCCAGAGGGGTAGCTCTTCAGTCGCTCGCCAATTCTGCCAATGTGTTCCGCCTTGGCCTTGACTATAGCCCTCTTGTTGAACCTAGAAGCAGCATTATATTTCCGCTTCTCCTCTTTGGCATTCGGATCTTGACGTTTTCTGGCGTCAACCCACGCCTCGTATGCGGACTGCTTTAGGCGCGCAGCTTCGGCGCAGGTATTATCATACCAGGGCCGGCTACGACGCCCGACGGGTATTTTGGTGTTGGGGATGAACAAATCCATCCCCGAGAGCACCACGTCCCTAACAGAGTCCGCACAAACGTCAAGATCTTCCGAGGAGAAGCAGAGCTGCTTCCATGGGTAGGACGCAAAGAATTCGCGAAGTCCATCCCAATCTGCTGACCCATACCGCCAGACCCTGCGAGTCCCAGTGGCAGAAACGCGATCGCGATACATAGCAGGGGCTGTCGAACGGATCAGGCAGTGGTCAGATGACCCTAGAGGGGCGTCGACCACCACTCTGTATCCGTCAGGGTGTGTAGTCAGCAGAAGATCCAACAAGGAAGGCTCGTGGGTCTCAACATCAGGAACACGGGTGGGCTGCGTTACCAGTTGTGTGAGACCATAAGCCAAGGCCATTTCATAAACAGTCCGACCCGGGAGGTCGGTGGTCCGCGACCCCAGCCACTCAACGTGATGAGCATTGAAGTCGCCAAGGACCACCACCTCCGCGGATGGGAACTGTTCAAGAATTTGGTCAGTCCCCACTTGAACGTTCTCAAATAAGTAAGTAGACCCCACTTCACTGGCATGGGACCTGTAGAGGCATGCGTAGATTCGGGTACGACCCCCATGGTCTACACAAAGCCACAATATCGACAGGTCCCGATGCTCGAGGCCCCGAAGGCGGCGACAACAGATATCACCCCTAACGAAAACGCACACCCCGGCCTTACGCTGGAATGAGTGCTCCAATACGTAGCCGGGGTAGTTTAAGTACGATGTATCATCAGGGGTAGATATCTGAGTCTCCGTTAAAAAGAGCAGGGCAGGCCGTGCCGTCTCAAGGTGGTGATGTACGGCATCGAGGTTGCTGTGTAGACCCCTAACATTGCAGAAGTCCACTCCTAATGTGGATCCAGTTTCCGCCGAGTAAATACTTCTCTTTTTTTTGACCTTCATATTTTTTATATTATAAAAGAGTAGGAAGGGATATGGATGTGTGTAGTGGGCTCAGTACGGCACCCGGATAAAAAAGGGCGGAGCGTGATGCGAGACGGGCACGTGGGTAATGTGAGGAGCTGGCACGGCGCACGGAAGGGCCCCCGATGCCCCCCCGTGTACAGGCGCCGGGATCCACTCCAGTCTCCCACTCTGGCACGACGACTGTACAACGGGATTTTCGCCGGTTGGTGGGACAGCTTCCCGGGAAGGGAGTTTGAAAGTGCGAATTCCCGGGTTCAGGTCCCCTACTGACCGGCAGGCGGCCGGCGGCGACCGTTCCCATCGGGTCTCCCTGTACCCCGCGTCAGCCCCTCACGCCCATCGTGCCGACCAGGCCTTTAGCACCGCATGTTCCGGGTACCGTGTGAAACCACCAACACGGAGAGGAAAGGACAGGGCAGGAACGGCTATCCAACCCTTCCACCGAAACGCATTACTGCTTGGCGGCAGAAATAGGCAGGACGGTGGTACCAATCCGCTCGGGCCAAGCGCCGAGCAAAATACGCATTCACTCAGTGCTTAGCCCTACCACCAGTGACGGGAGAGAAGGGGTGGGACTAGGACACCATGACCGCGGAGAGAGGGGAGGGTATGCGGCAATGGAGGCTCGAGGTGCCAGGGTCGCGAACCCGATCATTCTATGTGGCAACCGGACAGGTTAACACAAGAATGACCCTCTGACCATAATGACTGATTGCACTGGTGGAATAATCTCTGTCACAAGATTATCCCACCAGCGGGCGGTGGGGTCGTCACGTCCCTACGCCTAATAATTACTTGCAATTAAAGTAGCATTAAATGCATATCAAGCACGCTTCGGCGAGGTAGTTACCGTCCCATGATGTGATAGGGGCGAACTTATCGCCATACCGGGCACAAATAGGGTGGTTGACTGGTATTTTTGAAGTGATAACTTCTTATGGGAGGGTGAACCGAAACGTTCCGTAACGCGAGCGGCGGCGAGCGGAAGGTTCCAGAATATTCGAGAACCTTTCGTGAGACGTCACGCGGGCCAGTTGACCAGCCAGCGCTAGCCGACTTCCCTGGAACTTAGATAATATCGAAGTCCCAGGTGGCGTGGATTGGACCGGATTTTGACCGGACTTTCACAGGACTTTGACCGGACTGTGTTCGTTTTTTTTATGGTGAATATACATGTTACCGTAATTTTGTTTTTGATATTGATACATAATGACGATATTTTACTTATTTTATAATTTGGAACATGGTGCCGTAAAAAAAGTACCAGGTTCGCATAAACGCGAAGAGAGTAGAATACCCATTTTTCATGGCGAGCAGCCGTAATTAATAAACAAATGACGATTTGGACAAACGAAAACTTTTTAGGTTTTTTCTTATTTGGAACATGTTGCCGTAAAAAGTACCAGGCTCGCATAAACGCGAAGAGAGTAGAATGTACTTTTATCATGTCGAGTGGACATGTTGCCGTAATTTTGTATTCTCGTATCTTGTTTGGTAAGTTTTCACTTCTGTCGGCACTCCCGAAGTGCAACCCGTATTTTTTTTATTATTATAATCAATAAGTTATGTTAAAACCTATTGCAGAAAGAATTTCTTTAATCCGTTCACAAAAACATAAATTAAAAGTCATTGAAATCTGGTGGTTGTCAAATAACAGACAACTCAAACTTTGACGTCACCGTGGCAAATGGCCATTAAGGTGTACGCGTGCGAACGAGATAGTGAGATATCCCTACGACGCACCCACCTTTGCTCATACCAATATTTAAAATCATAATTGCGGGCTCATTTGTGCAGTTCACTGCATGGCACTGAACTGCGCTCGTCACACTGAAACATACGATGTTAAGTCTCATAATGCCCATTTCACTGGCTTAAATGTCCTTCAAACCGAAACACAAGACTACTTACACACTGTTCCTTAGCGACAGAAATAGACAAAACGGTGGTACCAACCAGACGGCCTCTGGCATACAAGGGACCTACCATCTTGTAACAATACATAATAACAAGTAATAATGAAGTCATAGATAGAAATAACATAAAAATTTAATGGTTAGATCCCATAGTAGTCCAGTCAAGTCAATCCCATTAGTAATGTGGTAAAGATCCCTCTGTGTTGGCGTCCGTCTCAGCTGTTTGTAATGGATTTATTTAGACATGCGCAAAACAGTACTCTATGAAGTAATGCCATATGGCATGACATTTCGTACCGCGTAATATGTCATTATAGCATTGCTGTAGGCATGACTTGAGATGACACGCTATGTGAACGGCCCAAGTCGATGCAGGACTCACGTGTAATGTAATAGCAATAAATAGATAGACCTTTAATTATTATCCTAAACTTATAACGGCATGCGTTATGAGGAACGTTATGTGAATGTGTTATGTGAATTATCCACAATGCAATACTGCTCTAAATCAAAATTCTACTAAACGGCGTGACAGAGACAGAATCCCGACCGGCCGACACACCTGGGATCGCGAAATTTCTTGAATTTACGATTGCGCGCCCCGATTCACCGAGCCGCCAATTTGTACTATGGCCGTGTGCACGTCATGTTTAATGCCATGTGTCATGCAACATTTTGCCGGGTAACATGTACTGTTATGGTACGCGGTCGTGTTATATTACGCGTCATGCATTACTCACAGTACTTACAGATCTCTAATTTATTTCTACGCCTCGAATATGCTTAAACAGTAAGAGCCAAGGTCACTTACTATTCCACGATCAATACTCATTCTGAAGATGTTATCGATTCAGCGCTAAAAATACGAACGTTCCCAGAAACACCTACGTGTTTCAGATTGCGAACACAAGTTGAATGGGCTTGTTATTTCTATTCACAACGTTATAACGTTTAGCAAAATCGCGTATAGAAATGCTGTAAAATATTAAGCGCGTGCGCGTGCTTGATGAGTTGGACCTACTTACGCAAACAGGAACCAACCCACGGCATGTTCAAATGGATACTGATTTTGTTTTACTAAATTCAATACTAAACACAAATATTTGTTTCGGGGTCTGGGTGTTGTGAGAGCGAAAGTCTCTCGTAGTTCTTAATACCCATGACATAAGACTTGTATCTTACTGTGGGGTCAGGGCTATGTGTGACTGTTGGGTGTTATATATTTATTTATAGGTTACTTACTGCCACTCGCATACGAGGGACCAACCATCTAGTAAATCTAATACCGGCTTCATTCGGTAGGGTTTAACTGAATTGAATCAATAGAAGCTGTATGGATTTTGTTGATCAATTCGATTCAACTCTGTTCAGACGGTTCAAATCATACACGATTTAACAGCTGCAGCATTTTTAGTGGTAGAGCCATGCTGTAGGCAGTTTTGTCTACAGCATGAATGAACCGGCTCGGGCGGGTCGTTAACACTGTCTCACAGAAAACCGACGTAAAGTAGCGGCTTGCTGCTGCGTTTCGTATGGTGAGAGACATCCTGAGGCCCAAATCCCCCTCACCTTCCCAATCCCTTCCCTTTGAGGTTGGCAACGCGCCTGTGATTCTTCTAGTATTGTAGGCGTACATGGGCGGTGGAGATCACTTACTACCAGGTCACCCACTTGCTTATATGCTATAAAAAAAATCTACTAAAAATGGACCGCGTGAACCCACTATTCGATCAGTGCGTTTATTGCGTGTTACGAAATTAGTTTAGCGAAACTAATTATGTAGGTATGAAAAAAATAACCGTTTCACCTTCTGACCGACAGATGACCCAGTTGTGATAGCATAATCTGCATGCTTTGACGCAATTTAACATTGGATTAACTTAATTATTATTCACTAGATTTCCTCGCGGCTTCGCCCGCGTGATTTGCTTTTTCCGGGATAAAGAGTAGCATATGTTACTAAGTGATAATGTAGTTTTCTAACGGCAAAAGAATTTTCGAAATCAGTCCAGTAGTTTTTAAGTTTATTCGTTACATACAAGAATACAAATCTTTCCTCTTTATAATATTATTAGAGTAAATAACAAACTAAAGAGTCGTATTGACATTTGCACCGACTGAGTAACTAGTTTCTGGTTGCAGGGTATTCATATCCGCCCGGATAGCGACCACCGTACACCGTGTTAAAACCTGCCATAGTGACCCACACACCTTGTGTGGATCGCGTTCCAGGATCAGCCAGTGTAGATCCGGTTCTCCCGAGGGGCTTGCGATATGACTTGATGGTTTGTTGAGGCGGAATTAGGGGTACATACTTGTATCCCTGTGCCTGCATCGGTCATCCGCCTGTCCTGTCGCAGGCCCCTCGATTTGCTACTTACCTCTCCTTTTTTCATAAAGTTAGATTAAGTTTATGGAACAAGACAGAAGAAGAAATAAGCATCGCAACTAAACTCTATCAAATATATTTTATTTTAACAAAATTGGTCCACTAAAAAAGGCAAACAAAAAAAACAATATACACGCCGAATTGATAACCTCTTCTAACGAAACAATACAACGCTGCCGACAAATTGAGATGTGCCTTCTTTTGCAAGTCGGTTAAAAAGTTTCTACTGCAAATTAATTAAAATTCAGCATGCCCTTTAGTGGCAAGCAAATGTACTATACTTTACCAAGGAATGTATTTAATGATAAAAAACCAGTTTCCATTCAACGCAAGTCCAGTATGAAAATCCAATGCACTAATAAGGTTTGAAGACCTATAAATACAGAAGACGTCATATTGTTTATTTATGGGAGTATGTACCAACAGCATTATAATATACTTTTGCGAAATTCTGCACCGTTACATATATATTATTTATTTTTTTATCCTGGCTCGGCAAAGTGACTACGCTACACTTGATGGTAAGTGTAGCGCAATTCAAGAATAGTATCGACCAACGATAAACAATGTGTCCATCGTATGCCGGCCTGCCATAGGGCCAACGGGGAGGGGAAGGAAAAGGGATGGGAAAAGGGTTAGGATCAGGGGGCAAGCCCCTGGGGAGAACCGGATATACACTGGCTGACCCTGGAACGTGACCCACACAAAGTGGGCCACTATGGCAGGTTTTAGCACCAGTGTACGGTGGTCGCTATAAAATATATTATCGATGTCGCGTATGTTCATCAGGGATAGGTAATGTAGGATTCTAATGATGAAAGAATTTGTCAAATCGGTCCAGTAGTATTAGAGCCTATTTAATGCAAACAAACAATCAAATCTTTCCTCTATATAATATTTGTTTAGAATATAAGTATCACTACATGGTATAAAACAAAGTAGCTTCCCGCTGTCTGTCCCTATGTACGCTTAGATTTTTAAAACTACGCAACGGATTTTAATGCGTTTTTTTAATAGATAGAGTGATTCAAGAGGAAGGTTTATTTGTATAATACATGCATAATATAGTAGAGAAACACTGATAATTTTAGAGGTTTTTAATGTGATATCGTAAATAAACAATTTTTTACGCTTACATTGCAAACGCCGGCTAAACCCTACGAGATAGATCAAAATAATATTCTACAGTATGGTACACCTTAAAAAGCTCTACAAAAAGTCCGTGATGGTATATTTCTATCTCTTAGGGATAGCCCACAATAACCATTTTTTTATCCCTTTGCTGGACTCCATTATAAAGAAATATCTTTGATTATACGTACATAATAAGAGCGTAGTGTTGTTACACGCGTGACTTTTCTAAGTTGGGTGTGTATTTATAATTAATACTAATATTATAAAGAGGAAAGATTTGTATTTATGTATGTAACGAATAAACTTTTGCTGGTGGGAAGATACTTTTATCCGACCCGATTACCGACCACCGTACACTGGTGCTAAAACCTGCCATAGTGGCCCATCTTGTGTGGGTCGCGTTCCAGGCTCAGCCAGGGTTTATCCGGTTCTCCCCAGGGGGCTTGCCCCCTGATCCTAATCCTTTTCCCATCCCTTTTCGTTCCCCTCCTCCTTGGCCCTTTGGCAGGCCAGCATGATCTTGCCGACCTACGATGGACACATTGTTTATCGTTGGTCGACACTATTCCTGGATTGCGCTACACTTATCATCACGTGTAGCGTAGTCACTTTGCCGAGCCAGGATAAAAAAAAACAAAAATTCTTTTGCCGTTAGAAAGCTACATTATCACCGAGTAACATAGGCTCCTTTTTATCCCGGAAAAAGCAGATCACGCGGGCGGAGCCGCGAGGAAAAGCTAGTAGCAAATAAATGAATGTACCTTACAGTAGTGACTGAGGACAACATTTTTCATGGCCATTCTACTAATCAAAGTACAAAGGTAAACTGACACACAATAGCTTCCGTTGGCAGATAAATATATGGATCTGACGAAGTCGGGAATGTATTACTTCACAAGGCTATATATATGTATATAGCTAACTAGCTTTTCCTCGCGGCTCCGCCCGCGTGATCTGCTTTTTCCGTAAAAAGTAGCCTATGTTACTCAGTGATAATGTAGCTTTCTAACGGCAAAAGAATTTTTGAAATTGGTCCAATAGTTTTTAAGTTTATTCGTTACATACAAAAATACAAATCTTTCCTCTTTATAATATTAGTGTAGATAAGTAAGTTATGTAGCTACTTTGGGTGTCATTATGAGTGGTAGAGCCAAGCTGTAGACAGTGTCTACAGCATGAATGGGCTGTTTCGACCGGGTCGTTACCACGATTCACAGAAAACCGACGTAAAGTAGCGGCTTGCTGCTGCGTTTCGTACGGTGAATGAGATATCCGGTGGCCTAATTCCCCCTACCCTTTCCAATCCCTAATTATCCCTTTCCCTTAAGGTCGGAAATGCGACCATGATTCTTATATTGTAGGCGTACATGAGCAGAGATGACTTACCATCAGGTGAACCGCCAAGCAACAGTGTGTAAGCACTTTTGTTTCAGTTTGAAGGACATTGAAGCCAGTGAAATTACTGGCATTGTGAGACTTAACATCTTATGTATCGGGGTGACAAGCCATGCAGTACTTTGCAAAGTTATGTGTTGTTACCATCAGGCGAGCGCCTTGCTCGTCTCGTCGTATGTAAAAAAACCTAGACATCTTACTTTCGGTATGTAGGTATGGTTGAAATGTAAAGTAGTTTGAAAGGGCGTAAATAATACAACAATTCAGTATAAGCTTTCTTTATATTAAACAATTTCGCTTGTCAATAAATAATCACATTTACTTACAAATAAAATCATTTAAATCGACTTGTAAGTGTCCAAAAATATGCATGTCATTAGCCAACAATTGCTACTAGGCTTTCTGCCATTAAAAAAGCGGCGCCATTTATAATGATTTTATTTATATTTCTGATAAAATCTTTTCTTCAAAATAACATTAATCAAATAAACATATAACGAGTAAATCTTATGTATTTTTAGTTGAAAATTAATGTATTATTTAATAATATAATATTGAAATAATGTCTATAAACACATAAGATTTCATCAATAATACTTTTTGCGATACAGTGTACTGCAGTTTGCGTGTTTTTCTAACAAATGTTCGAATTTGTACTTTGGAATAAACGTTTAAGATAAAAAATATAAGGAATTATAAAAATATACGTTCTAAATTACGCATATGCAGGTTTTTTTTGCATCAATTACATAATTTGTAATTTTAACTTACATACTAACACGTACCTAATATTTGCGTAAGTAACTCAGATATACGTTAACACCTGTGCGAATTTCTAGACTTGAAACACACAGCTTACAAAATGTAATGACATTTCCATTATGCAACTTACAATGCTGTTTACATTAGTAATTTCTTCGTAAGTCGACTTACATAACAAGCATAAGTAAGTAAAGGTTAGAAATTCACTTAATGCTTTACATCAATTTATAAATGTAACTTAGCACGCAAATAAATTTAAATCTTAACTAATGAAAGACATCAAATACTAAAAATTACAGTTCAAGGATATGTTCTTATACTAATTACCCTTTTAGCGATCCGATAACTTGACCGGGCTAAAATTAATCCCGTTATCAACTTTTTACCTGCCTTTTTACCTTTGGACCTGCCGACTTGAAGTCAGCGGCAAGCGGCGGCGGCGCGGGAGCGGCGCGTTTCAATATGTACATATATTTAAATGGACCTGGCCTCGAAGGCAGCGGCGTGGCGCGGGCGCGAGGAGCGGCGTACGAGCGGCGCGCGTCAGTCGAGCGGTGCCTGCGCGTCTGCATTGACGTAGTGTTGTGTATTTTCAAAAATGCCCGCCGACGTGGTGGAGCAAATTATTTCAATGATTTTTTACATGGAACATCATATTCACATCAATTTCGTTCGCGAACAGACACTAATTTCTCATAGCACAACACTACGCCACTCTAGCGCCGCGCGATCTGCCCGCTGGCTTCGAGACCGGGTCTCCGTCGCTCCCGTGCCGCCGCCGCCGCCGCCCCGCGCCCGCTGACTGCGAGTCCGTAGCCTAAGTATCTTAAAATTAAGGTTACCAGATATGGGTTAATAATTTCCGAGACATTTCTGGGTTTACGTAAGAAAATACTGCCTAGTTTAAGTTAGTTATTTTGTCTCTGTGAAAATCCGTTTTCCTGTTATACAACTCCCCTATCCCTAATTATTCTCTATAAAATGCTTAGATGTTTGTAAAAGCATTGCTTAGCGGATTTTATGCTAAAAATTACTAATTATGTATATTAATATATTTCACAAATGTTATTGAATTATTGTTTATTTGTGTCTCCAAATTAGATTAATGACACATCCATTAAATAACAATGCTAACAAATGTTTTACAAAGGTACAGCGAAATGGATTAAAAAATATATAAATATAGTATGACTAAAAAATAATATTCGGGACTGTGTTATAATTACTTGACACGGGAATAGTCACAAAGTTCCGTAAATTTCCCGGATTTTTCGGTCATCTGGCAACCCTAATTAAAACAATAACTGCGACGTCACTCATGACTAATTTCAGGCCGGCCAAGTTATTTTGGGCGTATTGTTTTGAACGAAACTTATAATCCGACGTGATCCTAATAGCCTCTGGCAATTTTTTTTCTAAATTCTAAATAAATGGCTGGGGTCGATCAAAGAGCCTATTGATTTTATGAAATGGCAATGTTTTAAATTTGAATTTAATTCACCTAACAGTCACACGCATAGCCCTGACCCCACACTAGGTTAACCTGAATCGTGGGTAACAACTACGAGGGACTTGCGTTCCCACAACACCCAAACCCGAAACAAATATCTATGGATCACACAAACATTTATCTCGGTGCGGGAATCGAACCCACAGCCTCTCGTTTCGCAGCCGGCTACGCGCCCACTGTGCCACATAGGCTGTCTAAGCATTTCATTTCTATGCTGTACAAAAGTGACAAACAAAATCCTTAATTTTGATCCTGCGCGGCAAAGCGGCTACGTTTTCAAATGTAGTTTTGGCGATTCAATTAAGAATGGTGGTAGGATTTATATCCGCTCAGATAGCGACCACTGTACACATGGTGTTAAAACCTGCCATAGTGATGGTCGGCATGGCTCTGGTGACCACTGATAAACTCATTGTTTACATCTCTGACTACCCATATGATACGTGCATGACAATTTTTAAGCTTTTAAACGTACAACAACCACAGTCACACATAATCCAATAGGAATTTTACTTATAAATACATCTTATAATATTTAAATCATAAAGGAAGCCATTTAAAGTAAAAAAAACTATATCAATGACTTAACCTATAAACATGACCACAGACTATAATAATAGATTTTAAAATAAGTATATATGTATACTACAATTTGTATGGTAACCAAGTGTCATTTTTAATACAGTGGACCCCTGGTAATCCTGCCCCTGTCTAATCCGACGTCTCCAGTGACGAGACGAGCAAGGCGCTCGTCTGACGGTAAGCGTCACGCCTGCCCATAAACAGAAGCAACACCACACAGAACTTTGACATTCGTCACCCCGAGACATAAGATGTTAAATAATAAATAAATATAAATATAAAAAATACACCCAACAGTCACGTACATAGTCCTGACCCCACAGTAAGATACGAGTCTTGTGTCATAGGTATCAGGAACTACGAGAATTTCGGTCACACAACACTACTATGTGTGGATCACACAAATAGTTGTCTCGGTGCGGGGATCGAACCCGCGGCCTCTCGCTTCACAGCTGGCTACTCGCCCGCTGCGCCACGAAGGCTGTCAAATGTTAAGTCTCAGAATGCCCAGTAATTTCACTGGCTTCAATGTCCTTCAAACCGAAACACAACAGCGCCTACACACTGTTGCTTGACGGCAGAAATAGACAGCGCAGTAGTATCAAGCCAGACGGCCTCTCGCATACGAGGGACCTACCACCTTATAAGATAAACGAGTTTAGATTGATTATACTGACAGATCACGGATATCAACCAATCAAACGAAGTTATTTGTACGTGTGACCTTCAAACTGTATTCTTATTGGCTCATGTGTGCTATCTATCCGGAGAATTAATCTAACGCTCGCATCCACAAAAAACAAACATCACATATGTAAACTCTTTGCAAAGTGTCAAATTCCGTATACATCAGTGTTTCCCAACGTGGGGCCCACGCCCCACAGGGGGGCAATTTGATAGTTAAGGGGGGCAATTTAAAAATGGACTCGACACGACTTTAACCCTTTCGCTTTGGGTTATTTAAATGCAATGCTAGATATCGGTGATAAAAAAATGTTAAGGTGGGGCATGGCCTAAAAAAGGTTGGGAAACACTGGTGTACATGATAAGTCTGTTTTGACAGCCACCGTGGCGCAGCGGGTGAGTAGCTGTGAAGCGAGAGGCCGCGGGTTCGATCCCCGCACCGAGACAAATGTTTGTGTGATCCACAAATATTTGTTTCTGGTCTGGGTGTCGTGAGACCGAAAGTCTCTCTTCGTTCCACGACACGACTCGTATCTTACTGTGGGGTCAGGACTATGTGTGTGACTGTTGGGTGTATTTATTTATTTATTTAGCTCCAAAAACTAACCAATGACGTTTAGAGACATCGTCGCTGTGTTCGCGCTCACTATGAGGTCTCATAGTAACGTTTATGAATACGGGCGTTAGTGTTTATTGGCACCATATATCAGCATACAGACACCCGCGCGGTCCCGGGTTCCGGTCCACTTCGACTATCTCTCCCGGTCGCACGACACGAATAACACGAAATTGGATGATTAAAAAAACAAGTAATCAACCCAAAGTCTGGAATTGTGACTGGTATGACGGTGACTGGTCCTATCACATCACGGAACGGATTTACGCTCAGCGAAATGCGGGTGCACTAGTTACAACTCTGCCTATCCCTTAGGGGTGTATAGGCGTAAGTGCGTGTGCATAGACGGTGATGGTGATAACCCAGACGCTCGGTTTATTTCTATTACATTTTATTTAATTGCTCGCCTGATGGTAAGCGCCACGCCTGCCCATAAACAGAAGCAACACCACACACAACTTTGAGTTATATAAAGCACTGCATGGCACTGAACTGCGCTCGTCACCCCGAGACATAAGATGTAGTCTCATTATGCTCAGTAATTTCACTGGCTTCAATGTCCTTCAAACCGAAATACAACAGTACTTACACACTGTTGCTTGGAGGCAGAAATAGACAAAGCGGTGTTTTCTTGGCCCTGTTATAAAAAAATATATATCGGCACCCAATGTAGTATACCATACATACAACATCTATTATGTATCTGATCTGTGATCTTTGCAATATTTTCTACACAATAAACATATGTTACAAATAATATAATGGCAAATTTTGTTCTTACAAGCAAATAATACAAATTCGAACATTTACATCAGCATTTTGCTTTGCACAGACCAATAAACCTAAAGACGCAACATGGATTTTTTTACTTGAAAACACATGTGTAACACATCAGGTGAGGTATGATAAGGATTAATTTGACCCATAAAACATGGGGCAAATTACTAAATGGATGCAAATATTAAATACACTTCAACCCACATCAAGTAAAAATTGAGATATACATTTTCTTTTGCTAAAGACATTAAATTAAATCAATAATTTAAAGTTCTATTTTGCATAATCGTACATGGGAAATGTTCTATTTATGATTTTTTTTTATTAAAATACGGTATTTGACCAATTCAATTAATTTAGCAAAATTCAATCACCAACTCAATCTTTATTTGATATGGGTTTATTTTATTTTATTGCGTATTGGCATCCAAATAGTCAACACATGCATTGAAAAGCTTAACTAATGGTTGGAGTAGCATGTTACGTTGGGCGTATGGTGTAGCTCAGGCGAAAAAGCACAGTGTGAAATAAATGTTGTATATGCCACAGATATACTCTCATAGCAACATGTGCAAGATCATAGTATGATATTAGTCATCTCTTTCAAATGTGCTAGGTTGCCTATGAGTCAGCCATATGTACGTATGGCTATGTAGCCTTGTAGCCTTATTACAGTCCCTAATTCCTGGGCCATTAAGCAACACTCAAAGAAAGTTCAAAACATCACTGTCAAACGACAGAGATAAATATATAGTTGCTTTGAGCATTTGAGGTAAGTTAATTGAGCGTAATGTGGTGTCTTGTAAGTTTATTAGTCTGTGGTATCATAGCCTTAAATAAAAACCCATCACAGCACCGACAATATCATGTAAAAAATTAGCGCAAACTGTGCAATATGCACCACTTCGTTAAAACCAGGTCACCTAGACTGCTCTTTTGCAGCCGCTGTTAACGCCTGACCGACTAAGACTCTGTCTCCTGCTGACATGTCAAATTTAAAGTCTTTCGGAGCTTCAAATAACAATATGATAGTACTACCCATGTTAAATTGACCGAATAAATCGCCTTTTTGAAACGTCACCTCACCTAAATCCCTTTCATGTACTCTATTGCGTTTTCCTTTCGTGTTTGTTCTTAAATCTGGATCTGCATATATTTCTATTGAGCCGACATTAGTAGCTCCAACCGCAGTCATACTGAAGAACCCGTGCTTCCATTCCCCGATGTACGCGGCCCGTTCGTTCATTGTAAATAATCCTGGAATTAGTCGTGCCAGCCACGGGTTTACAGATAAAAGTTTGCCAGAGAAATGCCTTCGAAACGTTGCCGTCCAGTTGCATGGTGAATGAAAACGATGGTAGTCTCCCGGAGCCAAGTATATTATGCATTGATGAAGTATATTTTCCTTGTTATTCAGCAATGAACTGTAATAATCTTGAGACTGCTTTTTATTCCATTTATTCTCCCCTAAAAATTCCTCCAAACTGTAAGTGACACCCTTAACTTGCTCTATCTTGTCTGTGTCAGCTGGCCCGCAGTTTAAAACCACTCCATCACACGGAGACACGCAATGCGACGGCGCTATGTACCTAGCACCTTCTCGTAAAGGACGTGTGAAAAATGCGGATAAACTTCTATAATAACTCAAGTCTGTGACGGCCGCATCGTTCAAATTCACGTTGAACATCTTCACATACGTACCGTAGACGAAACCGCGCAATGAAACGGGAAGTTCGCAGGCTGCGAGCTTGCCCCACAGGCGGCTTGTTACACGGAAAGGAAATAACTCGTAGAACCGTATCTCCACTTTCGACACTTCGTAATTTATACTCGCTCGAATGTAACACCATCCTACGTAAATAACACTGCCTAAAGGCATCCACCTAGTAAATATAGCGCGGAAGTTAAGCCATTTCGTTTTCTGCAAATTCACACTCTTTGTTTGGTGTACAGTACTCGTTTGTCTGAACGGCCGGTGTGGACGCAACCGTTGCTTGAACAGCGGATTCATCACTGGAAGGCAGCTCCTGATGCGTGTCGATGGAAACATTTTCGATTTGGCGTCGTGTTAAAAATAAATCTTTTTGTTTATTTTAATTTTTCGTAACTTGTGCCGTAACGTCGTTCCCGACCGCAACAGCACAGATAATATAATTAATTTGCGCTTAGATAAAATAATAGGGATGCGTCGATTGAAATTACTTAATAGCGTAATAATTATAAAATTACGCAATCGATTCTTGACGTCAATGTCGTAGTAAAACAAAAACATATTTTTGCCACTAAATAGTAGTTAGTAATTTTTATAACGATATAAATCTTCGGAGTATTCTGTCGTCAAATATATGTATAATATCTTGGTGTTAATAATTACATTTTTCATGTTAAAAAAATTATATTAAATTAACTTTGCAACCACAGATTACTAAGGGAAGCTACTGAATGAATGGTAATAAAATAGTGATGTAAAAATCGCAAGCTATTAACGATATAATTCCAGATTGTATCTAGGAAGTTATAAAAATACCTGTATACATGATAGATAAATCGTAAAATTGTTTTTTCCAAAAATAATTTTCGAAAGTAGGTGACAGTGGTTGACAGCGTATTATTCTGTCTGTGGTGACAGCTGTCAAGTAATGCCGATGGCCGCGTATTCCAGCTACGGTAGAATGAAATGTAACCCAAGCTCTGTTGACATTATTATCAGTTTCCGCGTTTTTTTTCCTTTTATTTTTTTTCCCGCGTTTAATTTTCAATTCCATGTCATTGAATTGCAATGGAGGCGATATTGATACGAATAAAACGCCAGAAAACTCTGAACAAAGATCTAAAGATAGTTTTAGAAGTTTGGCAGAAGAAGATCTCCCGTTTGAAGGATTCAAGGGTTTCGTGAAGGTGCCTGTGGTGGTGCTGCAGCGTCACGACATCGGTGACTATCTGCCTACTAAACATACAAAGAGAATCGAAGAAACTTCAGCGTATCCCATACATTTAAAGCGGTTGTCCCAAATCTGCTTAGTAACCCTAAATAGAGATGATCTGGATACTTTAAAATCTACTTTGAAACACAAAATCACACGCACACGCAGTGCTTCGGTAAGTTCTGACTCGGATTCCGAAATAATTGATATAACCATGGCTGTCAAATGCAACATATGTGAAAAGTTGTATGCCAGTGAGCGTAAACTCCATAAACATCAATCCAAAAAGCATATGATTGTCTATGAGAACAAACCGCAGAAAAGAGTATCATTCTCTGATCATGTCATCATTCATGAAGTTAAGGAGTACCATAAATGTAGGAAATGTCCTAAAATATTCGAGGATTACAAATCGTTGAAGACTCATATGAAAACGTTTCATAAGAAGCGTAAATGTTATATATGTCATTATTGTGACAAGAAGTTCGTTGATCGTATATTTTTTAAGGTTCATATAAAACTCCATTGCGATTCCTGTGGAGAATATTTACATAACAAATCAAAATTTTATGAACACAGACGTACCGTTTGCCGTACGTACAAACTACACCCTTGCAAGACATGTAACGAATCATACTTCAGATTTATGGACCTAAAAGACCATAGCTATAGTCATTTGGAAACATTTTACATCTGTGACATATGTAAAGACCAATTCGTCACCAAATGTGCAGTAGCGCATCACATTTCCTTCCTGCATTCTAAAGTAAGACCCGTATCATTATACGGTATGAGAAATTTGGGCACAGAAAGGTTATATCTGTGTAATTTTTGTGATGAGAGCTCCGTAGACAAGAATATATTAGAAACACACGTCAACCTACTCCCCGATTTGACAAATAGAGCCATGACTGGCTATAAAGACTACTATTTCTGCGATCAGTGTCTAAAAAAATTCGACACTGAGACAGATATGCTGCAGCACAAATGGACGCACTTTTTAAAAACAAGTGACAATTCACAAGTACGACAGGATACGGAAATTCCAAAACTTAAATATGTTGCAAATGAAATTCCAGCAGCTATGAAGCCTGTAGTAGTTGTGGAGAGGATTAAGCTTGATGAACAATTAAAAGATTTGGCAAAAGATGTTGAAGTATGCAAAGAACTGAATAATGAACCGATTAAAAAGCCATCAGTACATAGAGCTAGAAAATCTATAACTTCAAAGCATCAGTGTGAGGTGAGGTGTTTTGTCATTATCCTTTGGCCCTAGGCTCAGTTGACTCCCAAACTCCAGGAGTCAGTCACTGTATACATATATTAAGGTTCTGTACCCAATGGGTATTGATGCAACCCTACTAAAACACAACCCACTGTCTGTCACTATGTCCTACCCTCAAGGCACTAAATTCTTAACCATAATGGGATGCCGGCAGAAATTTACACAGATATGTGTTACTAATTATACCAGATGAGAACAAACAAAAAATAAGTACAGAACTCTCAGTATGTGGAGTCGAACATGATTGGTTTTTATTTTTATTCAATTCACATATTTGGATGCAAATATGCAATAAAATGTCTACCCACATGGAGTAAAAATTTAGATGTTGATTTTATTTTGGGAAATTTATTAGATTTAAGTAGGTTAAATTCTGTATTTTACAAAAAAAACATAATTATATTGAACATTTCCCATGTACAATTAAGATAGACCTTGAAATTATTGATTTAAGTTAATGAATTTAGCAAAATAGAATTTACATCTCATTTTTTACTTGATGTGGGTTGAAATGTTATTGCATATTTGCATCCATTTTAAGTTAGTTGTTTCCATTCGTTAGATGTATATTAATTGTGTCATTTTTTATTCACTTTATTGCCTCCATGGCGAGGTTACTTTGCACCAAGATAAATGTTTGTGTGATTCACAAATATTTATTTCAGGTCTGGATGTCTTTTTTCCCCAGAGGAGTTAACGTCAGGCATGCAGCCTGTAGTAAAAACTACATGTTTTTTTCCGGGATAAAAGTAGCCTATGTTCATCACGGATAATGTAGGATTCTAATGATGAAAGAATTTTTCAAATCGGTCCAGTACATAGTTTTTAAGTTTATTCGTTACATACAAAAATACAAATCTTTCCTCTTTATAATATTAGTGTAGAAGTGTAGGTATTTTAAAGCTGACTTAATGCTTTTTTGGATGAATGTACTTTTTTTAATCACAATATAATCTCCACAGACATGCGGCAAGTATTTCTCATCGAGGTCTGGTCTAAACCGCCACATAGATACACAACACAGTGATTACGAGAACCTACGGTGCAAAGTCTGCGAAGAGACATTTGTGTGGCCCTCGTTACTCAGAAATCATAAATGCATCCGTCTAAACATCCCTGAGATGCCCTTCGAAGACGCCAGACCGGAGATACATTTTGACAATGTGCAAGAGTTAACGCAGAACGCGTTTGATGATTTGAACATAGTAGAGAGTGATGATTATATGCATATAGTTGATTTTGAAGTACCGGCGCCTGTGCAGTGTGATTACAGTACGAGTGACTCTGTAAGCCAGGACAAGTATGGATCGTTGAACAATTTAGGGTATAAGTTGGTCATGCAGGAGGTTCCGATTGAGTTTTAAACGAACAGTACTACTGATATTATAAATATGTAAGTATGGATTGTGAGTTTGGATGTTTGGATCAATCACGCCTAACGGCTGAATGGATTTTGATGAAGTTTTGCACACATAAAACAAAAAATCTTTTAGGTTATGTTTAAAAGAAAATCGTTTTAAAATTTTATATATTCGGCGATTATTAACTACGTATGGTTAATTTAAGGTTGTTCTATTTTTATTATTATTTAATTAAGCTAATGCGATTGCACTACCTGTTCAATTAATTATTGTTTTTTTTTATTTACCGCATTTTTTACTTTTTAATACATTAGCGAGAGAATAATAATAAATCACTATTTCAGGGTTCATTTAGTTTACAATTATGTTTTACATTCGGCTAAGTTGTAGGTCACCTACAAACTTTCAATCTAAATTCAGTCAAACTTGACAGTCAATGATCATGCCTGCATGTCAAGCGTTGCATTGATGTGTTTTATTTATTGAATAGGCTTAACATTCTTACTGATAGGGTGTCAACATTTTTGTTTTTAATATCAGGAATATTATTATAAATATTTGTATTTTTGGTCAGAAGGAAATTAGTTTAAATATTTTATATTTTCAGCGATTATCTGTAAGAATACATTTTGGTGGGAAATAAAATTACATTACTTGATGTAAATAGCCATAATTTTGAATATATACTGGAATAAGGGAATCCGATAAATACTTTCAAATATAGGTGTCTTCTATAATTAGTGGTTAATTCTTAACCGAAGATTATGAAATAGGCCCAACGTCATTTAATTGTTAAATATTCACATGACTTAGTAATAAGATAAAAGGTGCACTATATTTTGTTTCTTTAAGAGTTAAGTGATAAATTAATTAAAGTAGCATGCTTTCAACAGTACATAGTGTTTGCTTCAACGAACTTTAGATAGTGTGTGAAACAAAAATAAGCCATTCCATTGAGCTATTGAATTAAAAAGAAAAAACAAATGTTGATCTTTTGAAATGAAACTTCTTTAGAATTGTTGTGATTTGAAACTCGATGAAACGAACATGCTTTACGACTGAGACAAACATATTCAAAATTGGATTTAGCTCGTGAGAGAATGAGATAGATTACAAGTATGATATCACATGTATTTGCGACTGCGTACAACGAAGCCTTCGGAAAAAATGTCATACACAATGTGATGTATTATTCACGTAATTTATTTTTTTGCTTTTGCGTATTAAAATTCGTTGGTTGATTCATTTGTGTTAATTATTTAACACATCTGTGCTAATTTGCTGATTCTTCCGTCTGGACAGTCCGTACCACTCCCCGCTGAGCTATCGCTGTTGATTGTCTACTAATTAAACATTTTAATTTCACAAGTATAATTACATCGCTATGTCTTTCATCATTCAATGTCTTGTCTCTTGTGTCTAAAGTTCGTTGAACATATATTTTATATCTTAAAATGCAATGACACGCTTCGTGTATCATCGCCACAGAAACACCAATAGGTAATAAGATTCATCTGTATAATAAAATATCCCAAAATAGGGTCTAAATATACAGGGTTACTTTTAAAACACCAACGACCTCGCAGGACTTGATAGGTAAGCCCATAAGGAACAACTTTGTTCTACGACTTTTGATAATTTGTTAGTTTTATTTTAATATAAAAATAAGTATTAATTTAATTTCCGGCTTGAATGTTTATATCTCTACGCGAATCCAAGGATTACGCTACGCTTACGAGGTTGCTGGTGTTTTAAAAGTAACCCTGTATAAAACAAAATATTTTTAAGGTAGAAATGCAACAATATGGAAATCGAAATATAGTAGGTGGCATTTAGTTTGAATTTCTCCTACGAATTGCCTTCGTTTCGTTTGTACTACCCGAAATCTATGTTTATTTGTCGATAACGATACAGGTTAACCTAGTGTGAGGTTAGGACTGAGTGACTGTCGATTGTATATCTTTTGCATCTAAACTTTTCCCAGACTTTTTTCTCATAGACCGCTTTCAAAATTTAGCTGGTTCCGGTGGACCACCTGCGCCGCTTTGCAAGTCTCTACACTTTGTACTGAATATGGAATATGCAAGTTTTTACAAGTAACAGTCGCTGAGCTTCTTAAAATATTACCCTACATTGATAGGTGAAGTCAAGAATACTTTTTAGTTCTTCACTATCGAAAGCAGATTAATTTTCGCTGTCCATTTTTTTGTCACGCCAACGTAGACCCCCGTCGAGTCGCCCGTAGCCCCTGGGGGTCCACCTGGACCACTTTGGGAACTAAGGATCTAAATCAGTGTTTCCCAACCTTTTTTAGGCCATGCCCCACATTAACATTTTTATGTTAAATTTGTATATCTAGCATTGCATTTAAATAACCCAAAGCAAAAGGGTTACAGTCATGTCGAGTCCATTTTTAATTGCCCCTCTTAACTATCACATTGTCCCCCTTAACTATCAAATTGCCCCCCTTAACTATCAAATTGCTCCTCTGTGGGGCGTGGGCCCCACGTTGGGAAACATTGTTCTAAATGAATAAATCCGAAAGTGTTTAGGTTATACAGTGGAACTTGGTTAAGTGGGACCTGGATAAGTGAGAGACCTCCATAACTGGAACTCATGCTGAGGTCCCAACACTTTGGCACTGAATTACCTCTGTTAGTGGGACGAGGTAAACCTCTATATCTGGGATTTGTTCTTTCGATTTATCATCATAGATAACATTGTTTGTTTACTCATTCTTATTCTACCCACAAATTCCACAAGTAATTCCAAGTAAGTTTTGAGCTTCAATTACCTTCAGTTTTAGTTTCGTAAAAATTTCTAAACGCGAAGCAGTAAAAGCACTAGAAACTTTGCACAGTTATTTTGAAATGTCATCAATTGGTGACCAAAACATATTTGATAAAATTTATTGATTACATTTGTATGATTACCTTTAAGTACATAAGTTTTTTTTTATTAAAACTCATTTACATACATAACACGTTACTTTATTTAATGATCGCACCTGTACAACTGAAATAACCTGTATAAATGAGACAGATATTTATTTATACCTGTATATCTGAGACACTGGGTAAGTGGAATACCTCTATAAGTGAAACGACATTGCAGGTCCCTTGATGTCTCAGTTAACCAGGTTTCACTGTATTTCTGATCTAACCATTGGAATTAAGGTGTGAACTATGATCGTAACTTCTACTTGTAAACTAAACATCAAGAACCTAGTATTATGCGCAAAAATGTCGCTCGTTGCAATTTCTTGCTATATTAATAAGTCATAATATACTGTACAGTTAACTAATAGTTAGATATATCATAGTTATATAACAGATGACCGGTTTTTCCACGTTGTAAAAATATTAAAGTACTACATTTAGCATTTTATATAACCTCATTACAATTCGCACAATAATTTGGTCTGGCTGTAATTGCTTGCTTCACCCGACACCTTTATTTTTATCCTGGCTCGGCAAAGTGAAGCCACGCCTGATGATAAGTGTAGTGCAGTCCAAAAAACTAGCGACCACCGATAAACAATGAGTTTATCGGTGGTCACCAGAGACATGCCAGCCTGTATAAATCAAAGCAAATCGAGGGGATGACAGGCGGATGACCGATGCAGGCACAGTGATATGAAAATAACTTGGTATTACCAAACTGTTTTTGCTTGTTTTATAGGTAACTTAATTTAAATTCAGGCCGGTCAAGTTATTTTGCGCGTATTGTAAATATGCACGCCGCCTGTAGTTACTTCCTGAAAGGGAGATAGATTTAAACATAATGTTAATGGCGTACTTCGTCGCCGACCCTTACATACTGTAAAAAAAGACTAGAACTTGCGCGCGGACTATAGATTAGTTATAGTGATGCTTGAGTCATGTATTAATACCGATCGTTAGATGTAAGGCCGATTTCAATTAAACAAACCTTATTTGGATGCACATTTGCAATAACATTTCAACCCACATGGAGTCAAAATTGAGATACATATTAATTTTATTTTGCTACAATTGCTTGTGGGCGCTTTGTTGATCATAAACAGATGACAAAATTAAGGGGTTGGGATGAAAAGCGGGGGTGGATCTCCGGATATCTACGTGTTAATTTGCCGACCTCGCATCGTTTAGCGTCATCATACATGTGGTGCAAACAGCTTCACTTTGTAATTTCCAACTATCATCAATGCTTCATTACGCATTATCTAACAAAATTATTTTATGTTATCCTCCTTAGTGACTTTTTAAACATTTAAAATAAAATTATAGTACATATTATGCCATTGACTTTTGTATTGACAAATATAGTGCTTAGTTTTATTTTTTATTTTTACGGGTTTAAGATAAACTGATGTAACTGTCAAAGCTGTTGAAGTATGTTGAGCGATATTTTTGAAGTGAAACTTTAGAATCGTTGTGATTTGAAACTGGATGAAACGAAAACGCGCCACGACAAAGACAAACATATTAATAAATAGCATTTAGCCTGCGAGAGAATGAGATAGATTACAAGTATGCTATCACGTGCGCCTGCGTACAACAAAGCCTTCGGAAAATGTGTCGTAAACGACGTGGTATATTATTCACGTGTTTTATTTTTTTGCATTTGGGTATAAAAATTCGTTAGTTAATTTACTTATTTTAATAATTCTGAAGTTTCACTTCTGTAGTGTGTGAATTGCACACACACACTTTTTTATTTATGATAAATATGTTTATTTATTAAATAATGTGTAATTAATTTGACGCTTACATTAGTCTACATAACGCGTTGGTTGTATTGTGGATTATGTTTTTGGGATTAGGGCGTATGAGTTCAGATTATGAATCACTGGTGTACACACAGGTAAACCTTTATATTGGCACCGTTTTGCGGAGTCGTGAACTTTTCAAATGCTGACGTTTACGTCAATATACGAAACTTCACATAATTTGACGTATATTATATTAGAACGTCTGTTGAACAGACGTTCAACAGTATGAATAGACTCTGTTCATCTGACGCTAGACTTTCAAACTATGTATATAGCTTTTTGTCAGTCGATATATCCTCGTCATAGGCCCCTTTGATTTATTTTGTCAACGCTTATTTTTATCCACTTATGTAATTTTTGGGTTGACCAAATAAAATAGTCGCTTATATAGCTTCGCTATGGCTTTCTGTCGGTTCGTGCCGACGTCTTATACGTCAGTGCGTCACTTGTGACTAGGTAAAACCATTATGTATGTTATTTTGCTATTGGTTGTTTGGTTATTGGGAATAAATGTCGCTCAAACATATACTATTTCTTTATTTTGTTCGCTTCAAACCCAAAGATTTTATTATTCAGTTACAATTTTATGTATATGTATATTTAATAGTAAATTCAGTCGCAGTAACAGCCCCAACCTTGGTAGGTACCAAATTAGTGTACTTACGCCCTTTTAACACTACTATCAATAAAAGACAAATTCGGATTACACAAATGCATTGACAGAATAATATTGTTTTTATCATTTTTATTTTCATCATATCAAGCATGGAGATGTCTTGAGGCCGCGGACTCGAAGTCAGCGGGTGCGGGGCGGCGGCGGCGGCGACGCGGGAGCGGCGGAGACCCGGTGTCGAAGCCAGCGGGCAGATCGCGCGGCGCGACGAGCGGCGTAGTGTTGTACTGTGAGAAATTAGTGTCTGTTCGCGAATGAAATTGATGTGAATATGATATTCCATGTACAAAATCATTGAAATAATTTGCTCCACCACGTCGGCGGGCATTTTTGAAAATACATAGCACTACGTCAAAGCAGACGCGCAGGCGCCGCGCGACTGGCTCGCGCCGCTCGTACTTCGCTCCTCGCGCCCGCGCCGCGCCGCGCCGCTGCTATCGGGGCCAGGTCTTTTTAAATCTATGCATTTGAACGCACCGCCGCCGCTTGCCGCTGAATTCGAGTCCGCAGCCTTAGGCTTTAACTTTTAGCTATTACCGCATCCCACAAAAGTAACGGTAACTTTTGAAAAGTTACTTCAAGAACAACCTTAACATTTTGAAAAATTGTCTTACCTGTGGAAATATTCAGCCGTCCCGTTACTTTTGTGACATCCGGTATATGAATATGAATTGAAAAAGTTTTCTTTAAATATTGGCATTTTTCGCAATGGCAAGCAAAAGTTTTTTATTGTAGATATAAACTGTCAATATAGATTGCTTGATAGCTAATATTTATGATTGAACCTCTAAGGTTCGCCTAAGATGCATTTTAAAAAAAAGGATTTAATTTTAAGGCTGCGGTTAGACGACGCGACAAATTTCTTGCGGCCGCCACTCCTCGATCACACGGCGGCCGCGCGGGCGCCTCGCTCGAATCACCTGAATGTTCTCGATGTAATCCCCACGCCCGCGTCCTGCGCGGTTGTGTTCATTCAAAACGAATGTAAACTCTATTGACTAAGCCATAATGTTTAATTCTTCGCAACGCCCCAACCACGCGGTGACTGCGCGGTCGTGTAAACGCGCCCGTACGGCGACCGCGCGGCCGCAACGCTGTGACATTCCGTGTCATATAAACGCGCCCTAAGAAATACTGGGGACTCATGAATATTATTTATCAGTCATTTATTCTAATAAGTTGGTAATTTAATGTAATTTGTAAATATTAGAACCTCGTAAAACCAGTTTAATATAATGTTAGAAAAATAAGATAAGCGATGCAAAATTAAATATATATTCGAGATGATTTTTGTTTTATTTCCACGTAATCGGTAGGGTAAAGTAAATACACTTAGCCATAGACGAGAAAAGTATCGACGAGGATATCGCTGCGCATACCCTCGAAGAGTGCCTCGCGTGGGTAGAGGAGCGTCGGGAACTCGTCGCAGAATTGAGGGACTACTCGTTACCGGCTATGGTTAAGGCCATAGTCGAGAACGAGAGATCTTGGAACGCGATGATCGCCTTCTGCTAAAACAGTCATATCGCGGAAGGAGGTAGAGGAGCGTGAGCGGGAAATCACATTCTAGCTTGCTATGACACGTGTAAGTCCGTCGTCCAAAAGTTAAAGCCTCGAGGTGAGGCTAGCGGCGTTCCCGCGCGAACCGAGCAGAGCAAATAGGTGGGTGGATAACTCCACTATTACCCACCGACCGGAGGACCTTTACAAGGGCCGCGGAAAAGTACAAAAGCGTACCCGTAGCTCCGACCGGACGAGCGCACACGGTGGCACACCGTTGGGTTTTGGTCCTTGTGAGTCAGACTTAACCGGCCCGACTGACCATGCGGTGCGGCGGTATCCATAAAAGGTTATCCAACGTAAAAATGCGATAGAAGTAGCCAATCGTAATAGATATGGTAGTAATTATTTAGTTGTTATGTAGTAGTGATTAGTGATACACTTACATTGATAATAATTAGTAAAATTATATTTACTTAGATGTGCCGTGTAAATAAGCCGTCAGCCGTGTTTCATTCTAAAAACTACGAAGGCGTTTTCATCTGTTTGTAAGCAAAACTTGTTAGAAATATAAAAAATAAAAAAATAGATTTTATTTTTTATTCAAGCAGAACGATTTCTGAACGAAGTTGGGCGGTGTCTGAACTAGAGATACAGTTCATGAGTTCCAAAAACCGTAAAATAAGCCCAATTTCTTTTCAAGAAACGTATTATATTATACAGTAGTAAATTGTGTCTGATGTTTAATATTTACATTTATTTAAATTGTTAACGAACTTTTCATATCATTTTATTTATCTATTACTCAAATGAATTAGATGAAAATATTAAATAGCGAGATTGTTTATCGTAAATTGTATCGTAATACGTACGAGTACGACCAAGACGGACATCTCTACTCGCTAGACGCAGCGGATTGCTATTTGCTGTCATCGTGAAAGTGTATTTATTTCGGATAAACATATTATCAACAAATTCTAATAAATTTTTGCATTTCCAATTACATACCTACTATCATTTAGCTTTTTACATAATTAGTGATGTGATAGTTTTATAGTGGAATAAAGCGTGTAGAAATCAATAAACTTACCAATTATCTGTGACCGACTTGCGTATCATAATTTACTCGTTTTGATATAAATTAAACATGTCTGTAAGCGAAAAAGTGTCTTTATCCGACGCGCTGAGCAACGTGGATGTGCTGGATGAGCTTACATTACCTGGTAAGTGATAACACTTTATATTCTTCCACAAAATGTCATTTGATAGGCGCGGCCGGATATTTGTTTGTTTTTGCTGTAATTGATGTGCAATCAGACATTTTGACAGCCTCCGTGGCTTGTCGGGCGAGTAGCCGGCTGTGAAGCGAGAGGCCGCGGGTTCGATCCCCGCACCGAGACAAATGTTTGTGTCATCCACAAATATTTGTCTCGGGGTCTGAGTGTTGTGAGAGCGAAAGTCTCTCTTCGTTCCTGATACCCACGACACAAGACTCGTCTTACTGTGGGGTCAGGACTATGTATGTGACTGTTGGGTGTATTTATTATTATAATCAATATTTGATTCTTATTAACTTTAGGTAACATTGCCTTTATTAAGGTATTATTTACTTTTTAAGGTTTAATAATATTTAGTTGTAATAACTAGGTATATTTGTATACATACCTTTAGTTTTCTGAACTCTTGGCCTCTATCCTCCAGGATGTTATATATTTTAAAGGTTTCGTTCTGTTATAATTATATATTTAAAATCATCAACAGCTTAGTCCTATTTCATTATATTTGTTCAAGTTTAAGTTCATGCCTACACATTGACTAATGAATACTGTCAACCTAAAAGTGGCTCCGGAGTCAGTCAGTGTATACCCTGTAACATCAGGCCTTGATATATCTGGCAACTGTTGAGGCATTGCATCTTTCCTGTTATGTTTGGATTACACTATACTTTCATCAGATCTATTCAATAAAAAAAAAACAATTGATGTAATCTCATTATGTTTGGATTACACTATACTTATCATCAGATCTATTACAAAATAAAGAAAGAAATAGAAATTAAAATATGAATGTAATTTTTAAAACCCACCATCCATATTACAGATGAACAGCCCTGCATAGAAGCAGCACCATGTTCCATCCTGTACCAGGCTAATTTTGACACCAACTTTGAGGACCGTAATGGCTTTGTCACTGGCATTGCTAAGTACATTGAAGAGGCTACCGTGCATGCTAACTTGGTGAGTGTAACTTGGACAAAAACATGTGCGTCTCAGTACGCTCAGAAGTGATAACTTAAACTAATGTGGGTTAAAGTGAGAGAGGAGGAGCCTGCCTACTGCTGCCATATGTGTGAGGGAAAGGAAAGCCAGACAGAGTGGCACTGTAACGCATTATGTAGCGGTTTACCCTCACATAAGAAGTTATCAGGGTTCGAAAATATCCGATATTTATTATAAATATCAAAATATCGGATATTTATGATATATATCCGATATATATCAAGTTTGATATATATCCATTTTGTATGAAAGCCATATTATTATTTTATTGTATTATTTATGAATACTGTTTGCATATGTGTTACATACACATACTAAAATTATTCCTATGTTGAGTATTATGCATTAATTTATATGCAACAGGAAATTATATGAAAAGGAAATTGTTTTGTTGAAACACAATCAAAATTGGTACAGAAATATTGTGTGATCCATAAATATTTGTCTCGTGGTCTGGGTGTTGTGAGACCGAAAGTCTTTCGTAGTTCCTGATACCCACGACACAAGACTCGTATCTTACTGTGGGGTCAGGACTATGTATGTGACTGTTGGGTGTATTTATTTACTTCTCTCAACAGAACGAGCTTCTAGAAGAAGGTAACGCTCACGCGGTGATGCTGTACACCTGGCGGTGCTGCAGTCGTGCGATACCTCAGCCCAGGTCCAACGAGCAGCCGGACAGGGTCCACATATACGAGAGGACGGTGCAGGTGCTCGCGCCGGAGGTCGATAAACTGCTGCAGTTCATGTACTTCCAGGTGAGTGTAGTTGAGTATACTGGATAGGTCAGCTCAATTTTTTACTGTGTCTGTAAAAATTGGTCTACAAGGTGGTAGGTCCCACGTATGCGAGAGGCCGTCTGGGTTGATACCACTGTGCCGTTTATTTCTGCCGTCAAGCAACAGTGTGTAAGCAACGGTTTGAAGGACATTGAAGCCAGTGATATTACTGGGCATTATGAGACTTAACATCTTATGTCTCGGGGTGACGAGCGCAGTTCAGTGCCATGCAGCGCTTTATAATTCAAAGTTCTGTGTGGTGTTGCATCTGTTTATGGACAGGCGTTGCACTTACCATCAGGTGAGTGACTTGCTCGTCTCGTCATTATATCCAATAACAAAAAAAAGTATATATTCATTTGCTTGAATGACGACGAGCAGGTTGCTTGGCTGATGGTAAGCAACACCACCCAGAACTGTAAATTACAAAGCACTGCTGCGCTGGATGGCGTTCGTCACCCCCGAGACATAAAATGCTAAGTCTCATAACACCCAGTAGTTTTACTGACTTCAAAGTCCTTCAAACCGAAACACAACAGTGCTTACACACTGTTACTTGACGGCAGAAATAGACGGCGCGGTGGTGCCATCCCAGACGGTCTGTCGCACACGAGGGACCTACCACCTTGTTTCTCTCATTTTCTCATCATGCCCCCATTAGATCTAAACCAGTGTTTCCCAACCTTTTTAAGGCCATGCCCCACCTTAACATTTTTTTGTTAAATTTGTCACCGATATCTAGCATTGCATTTAAATAACCCAAAGCGAAAGGGTTAAAGTCGTGTCGAGTCCATTTTTAAATTGCCCCTCTTAACTATCAAATTGCCCCCCTTAACTATCAAATTGCCCCCCTTAACTATCAAATTGCCCCCCTTAACTACCAAATTGCCCCCCTTAACTATCAAATTGCCCCCCTTAACTATCAAATTGCCCCCCTTAACTATCAAATTGCTTCCTTAACTATTAAATTGCCCCTCTTAACTATCAAATTACCCCTCTTAACTACCAAATTTCCCCCCTTAACTATTAAATTGGCCCCCTTAACTATCAAATTGGCCCCCTTAACTATCAAATTGCCCCCCTTAACTATCAAATTGCCCGCCTGTGGGGCATGGGCCCCGCGTTGGGAGCCACTGAATTCTAAACTGACATTTCGGGAGTTTTGGCGGGAATTCTGACAGTGCAGTTCATCGCTTACTTGAATTTATTTCATAAACTAGTTTAGGGTTGTGTTTGTTGTATAAAAGTGGTATGGATTTGTTCAATAAACATTGACGGTGATGAACAGTGTATGGAAACATTGAAATAAGTGAATTAAGAATCGTACTGAAAGGAGTTAACACCAAAACTCCGACAGGACCTTGAAATCGACCGCACCCGTGTTTCATCGTTCTTGTGAAAATCACTTGAGAATGAATTGTACTTGACACTAGCTAAATGCATAGTACTGCAAGAGCCATAAATAAAAATAAAAACTGACATTGCCCTTCCAGCGTAAAGCGATAGAACGCTTCTGCGGAGAAGTGCGAAGGCTGTGTCACGCGGAGAAGCGACGCGACTTCGTGTCAGAAGCGTATTTACTGACCTTGGGCAAGTTTGTCAACATGTTTGCAGTGCTGGATGAGTTGAAGAACATGAAAAGTTCCGTTAAAAATGACTATTCCACGTATAGAAGGTTGGTGTGTATGAATTAGTTTTGTTATGGCAGATGGCAGTAAACAAGCCATGAGTGATTTCCACCGTCCATAATATGTTACCACTGTCTCACAGAAAACCGACGTAAAGTAGCGGCTTGCTTGCGTTTCGTATGGTGAGTGAGATATCCGGAAGCCAAAATCGCCTACCCTTCCCAATCTCTAGTTATACCTTTCGTTTAAGGTCGGCAATGCGCCCATGATTCTTCTGGTTGTGGGCGTACATGGGCGGTGGAGATCACTTACCATCAGGTGACCCACTTGCTCGTTTGCCGGCCTATGCTATAAAGAAAAAAGATGGCAGAATGGGAGCAGCCCATGGTTCAGCGGGGAGTGGCACGGAATGTGGAGACGAAAGTTGTAGGTTCGAAACCAACCCCAAGAGTATATAGATTACTTGGTAATTATCTCTTGCTTAACGGTGAAGGAAACATCGTGAGGAAACCTGCACACCTGAGAACTCGATAAGATTTTCCGAAGGTATGTGAAGTCCGCCAACCCGCATTAGGCCAGCATAGTGGACTAAGGCGTAACCCCACTCATTCAGTAGAGGAGGCCCGTGCCCAGCAGTGGGACATGTATAATACAGGGCTAGTAAAAATGAAAAAAATTCTAGGTGCACAAGCTATCCACCCGTTTGAAGGTACAATTAAATTGTTGACCTTGAAATTTGACCT
The DNA here is from genome assembly GCA_949126905.1 of Amorpha juglandis. NCBI lineage: Eukaryota > Metazoa > Arthropoda > Insecta > Lepidoptera > Sphingidae > Amorpha > Amorpha juglandis. The sequence goes on from OX421392.1 coordinate 4,066,809, forward strand.
TGACCTTTGACCAACAGGGCCGCTCAGTTCCTCAAGGTGATGTCGGACAGCCAAAGTCTGCAAGAGTCCCAAAATTTATCAATGTTCTTAGCGACACAGAACAAAATCCGTGATACTGTGAAAGACGCTTTAGAGAAGATTAACGGTATGTACCTTTTTTATGCGAGCACGGTTAAGTGTCTGCACTACACCTGATGGTAGGCGCAGTGCAGTCCAAAAAACCAGCGACCACCGACAAACAATGAGTTTATCGGTGGTCACCAGAATCATGCCGGCCAGTATAAATGCTTCTTCACACTCCAAAGAGGGTAAAATTGAGGTGCCTGCGACAGGATTGGCGGATGACCGATTCAGGCACAGGGATACAAGGATGTAACCCTATACTCGCCCTAACCAACCATCAAATCATGTCGCAAACCCCTCGGGAGAACCCCTTCTTAATCCTAAATTATGCCTTTAAGTTCGGCAACGCGCCCATGATTCTTCTGGTATTGTGGGCGTACATGGGCGGTGGAGATCACTTACCATCAGGACCCACTTGCTCTATTGCCGGCCTATGCTATAAAAAAATATCGCTTGCTTTAATCGTGAGGAAACTTGCATACCTGAGAATTCTCATAAGAATTTCTAAGCTATGCGAAGTCTACCAACCCTAACTATTACATCGGGGTGAAATAAGCCTAATTTTTCTTATCCTCTAGTAGAGGGGACATGTAATCAGTGTACACAACACAGCAGTGGTACAGTATATTATAATAAAAGAATAGTATTTTTTTTATTATTTTTTTATGCGTAGAGGTCATTTCACCTATCGTCGCTATTTTGATAATCTTAGGCTGGATTGCACCATAATAGCAGTTATAGTTAAGGTTTATGTCAAATTTGACGATAACAGTAACGCTGACTTTAACATTGACTGCGGAATGTGTTGCACCATCGTATTCCGATACTACTAGACTCCAAGATTAATTCTAGAAGCAGGAACATGATATTATTTCGGAGCATGGACGCTTTAGGAGATATATCGGTTTGGAGGTTATAATTGGACCATCTGACAGCTATTTAACTTAAACAATAGCTTTAACTAGCGAATCTCGGGCGGTTACGGTTTACAGCTGAAGTTAAGACGTCATCTAACATTTGTTAAATGGTGCAACTAAATTTTGCTTAACCGGTACTTTAACATGTTTGTCATTGCTAAAGTAAGATGGTGCAATCCAGCATTATGGTCTGGGGGCCCTCGGGTAGCTGATCCACTTGACTACTATCAAGCTCATTTTCCGTGAGTAGCTCCTATTGGAAGGAGGGGCTTCGATAACGAGGCCATAACAATGATTACTAACCAGCTGATTTTTTTGTTTTTACTTAGTTAATATATATATATATATAATTTAACTGTCATATTGTCCTACAAATAAAATAATAATTTTTTGAGTATCATCAAATCGAAATATTCTATCCTTGCTACCTCTGTTAGCTACCACAATAGAGAATTTTCGCATAGGGAATTGTTGGTCGGCTCATCGAAACGAAGCTACTCACGGAAATTGAGCTTGATAGTAGTCAAGTGGATCAGCTACCCGAGGGCCCCCTGACCATTAATGATATTTTTGTCTAATATTTTCTTTCGCAGGTTACGAAGACTTATTAGCTGATGTGGTGAACATTTGCGTTCACATGTTTGAGACTAAGATGTATCTCACACCGTCTGAGAAGCACATGCTTGTCAAGGTGAGAATTAATGTGACCTTGACCTTTATTAACCTTGATACTGACCCTTGTGCTTCGATTATGAGTTCGCAAACTTATAGTGACAGAAAATGGCGATTCTTTTTCGAGCAAGGTAAAGTGACTGCACTACACCTGATGGTAAGCGTAGTGCAATCCAATAACCCAGCAACCACCAACAAACAATGAGTTTATCGGTGGTCACCAGAGTCATGTCGGCTTGTATAAATGCTTCTTCACACGCCGAAGAGGGAAGAAGCAAAACTAGGAGCCTGCGACAGGAGAAGCGGATGACTGATGCAGGCACAGGGATACAAGGATGTACCCCTATACCCACCCCAACCAACCATCAAGTCGTTGGTGGTACATTTAATTATTAATTTCTATGTGTGTATAATTAGTGTACTTAATTTATAATGTACTACTGTTTGTTATCCTAAATAAATAAATAAAAAAAAAAAGTCATGTCGCAAGCCCCTCGGGACCGGATATACACTGGCTGATGCTGGTACGCGATCCACACAAGATGTGTGGGTCACTATGGCTGGCTTTAACACCATGTGTACGGTGGTCGCTGTCCGGGCAGATATGAATCCTACCACCAGCGAAGTCCAGTTATATTTTTGTGTAACAGTAACAAGCATAAAAAGTTGGTAGGTCCCTCGTATGCGAGAGGCTGTCTGGGTTGGTATCACCGCGCTGTTTATTTCTGTCGCCAAGCAACAATGTGTAAGCACTGTTGTGTTTCGATTTGAAGGACCTTGAAGCTAGTTAAATTACTGGGCATTATGAGACTTAACATCTTATGTCTCGGAGTGACGAGCGCAGTGCAGTGCTTGCTTCTATTGCTTCTGTTTATGAGCAGGCGTGGCGCTTGCCACCGCTAATAATAAATGATAATGCCCAGTAATTTAATTGGTTTCAATGCCCTTCAAAAAAAAATAAAAAGCAGCGATAGCTCAGCGGGGAGTGGTATGGATTGTCGAGACGAAAGTCGCAGGTTCGAAACCAGCCCCAAGAACATACACCACTGACTTTTCTAAGTTACGTGTATATTAATTGTTAATTATCGCTTGCTTTAACGGTGAAGGAAACATCGTGAGGAAACCTGCATACCTGAGAACTCGATAAGATTTTTCGAAGGTATGTGCAGTCTGCCAACCCGCATTAGGCCAGCGTGGTGGACTAAGGCCTGATCCTTCTCATTCAGTAGAGGAGGCCCGTGCCCAGCAGTGGGACGAATATAATATATAGGGCTGATGAAAAAAAAATGCCCTTCAAACCGAAACATAACAGTGCTTACACACTGTAACTATGCTGCAGAAATAGACAGAGCGTTGGTACCGACGGCCTCTGGCATACGAGAAACCTACCACCTTGTAAATCAGTCTCTCTTGATAGTATGAAAATAACAGGCTGTTATTTTTTCATAGGTATTCAGTTAGTACGCTTTTGTGGTAGTTTTTGTGTAACAGTAACAAGCATAAAAGGTATCACATTCTACCAACCTTTACCACTTTCTACCATTATATACCATTTTTCCCCCGCAGGTAATGGGTTTCGGTTTGTTCCTCATGGATTCCGAAGTGTGTAACATCAACCGACTCGATCAGAAAAAGAAAATACGTTTGGATCGCATTGACAGGATCTTCAAGGTAAGTTATAAGTGTATAATATGTGTGTAAGTACACACATCCATGCACATGAATACATACATATACATACATACATACATACATACAAATGTATGTGTGTGTATGTGTGACAGCCTCCTGATACCCACGACACAAGACTCGTATCTTACTGTGGGGTCAGGGCTATGTGTGTGACTGTTGGGTGTATTTATTATTATTATTTATATGCATGTATTCATGTGCATGCATGTGTATATATACTTATTTTTTCAACTTGTTATCTTTTAGTAGAAATGTTTAATCAAAAGCAAACTGTCTTCGTTATCATTATCACCAGGTATTGAAGCAAGCTGTATTTACTTGTAATAGTTTTGTTACATTTGTCATGTTTCTATGTATGTTCTTGTCATGCTATCGAATTAATGTATACAAACGTTGGTAAATTAATAAAGAGAAAAAAAAGTGTAGCGTTGAAATAAAACTAATTTAAACGGAGTTTATCGCGGTTTTTTATTTTAATACCGACCACTGAATCCACCCCGTGACCACGAAGGCTGAAAAGCTTTCGAAACGTCGGGACCAAAATTAAATTTAAAAAATTAAATAAATTAGTTTTATTTCAATTAATTTCGTATTATTTATAAGAGAACATAAATGGAACATTGCCCATGTACGATTATGCAAAATAGAAAAAATTATATTTTAATTTTAACTTGATTGAATTTTAACTTCGGTTGAAATGTTATTGCATACTAACAGACCCGGCCACGCGATGCTGTGGCTAAGGTATAATATGTTAAATTATATTGTAGTAAACTATTCAATACAGTATGAGCCATATATTGCGTACTTACTCAATCCAGCCGATAGATTACCTTACACTGCCATCTGTTAGAATCTTATGGAACTTACATATAATTATAACAAATAATTTGTAATAAAAAAATATTACGACTATAAATTGAGATATAAACTCTCCTATATCTCAAGTGGGATCAAATTGCACACAGTTAAAAAAAAATTGATTAAAATCGGTTCAGTAGTTTAGGCGTTCATCGCGGACAAAACAACGTGACACCAAATATTTGTATATAAAGATTTGCATCCATTTATATTACATAATCATCATCATGATCAACCACAAGACGCCCACTGCTGAACATAGGCCTCCCCCAAAGATTTCCAGACCGACCTGTTGGAAGCGGCCTGCATCCAGCGACTTCCTGCGACCTTTATCAGGTCGTCTGTCCACCTTGTAGGCGGACGTCCAACGCTGCGCTTGCCAGTACGTGGCCTCCATTCCAGAACCTTCCTGTCTCATCGGTTATCGGTTCTGCGAGCTATGTGGCCTGTCCACTGCCACTTGAGCTTGCCAATCTATTTAAACTACGTATTATTATAATGTTATTGTTTTAGAATCTGGAAGTAGTGCCGCTTTTTGGTGATATGCAAATAGCACCTTTCAACTACATCAAGAGATCGAAACACTATGATCCCAGCAAGTGAGTACATCTTTAAATATGAATCTTATTACATTTAAACTATTTAAAGTTTCGATATGTATCGATTCTAGTGTGCATTTAATCGATATCTAACATAATCGATGCAATTAGTTGTTTGCTCTTTGGCGATAGTGTTTGTCTCGTGTCTAATTTTTTTTATTTAATTGAATGACGAGACGACCAAGGCGCTTGCCTGATGGTAAGCGTCAAGTCTGCCCATAAACAGAAGCAACTCCACACAGAACTTTGCATTACAAAGCACTGCATGGCACTGAACTGCGCTCGTCACCCCGAGACTTAAGGTGTTATCACAAAGCCCAGTAATTTCACTGGCTTCAATGTCCTTCAAACCGAAACACAACAGTGCTTATACACTGTTTCTTGGGGGCAGAAATAAACGACGCGGTGGAACCAACCCAGACGCCTCTTGAATACGAGGGGCCTACCACCTTGTAAAACCACCTTGTTTGATATGTATCGATTCTAGTGGGCAGTTAATCGATATCTAACATAATCGATGCAATTAGTTGTTTGCTCTTTCCCGACATTGTTTGTCTCGTGTCTATATTTTGAGTACTGTAAGTTCCTTGTAGTTTTTGATTCCCACGACACTTGTTGGTTAACCTAGTGTGGGGTCAGGACAATGTGACTATTTAGTATATTTATTTAAATAAGTTTTTAACTAATGAATCGACTTGTAACATCGATTAAATTAAGCGATATTAGACTTCAAAGAATTTGTGTCAAGGGCGCGATATGCAGAGTAGACGTTTTTTTGATAGCCTCCGTGGCGCAGTGGCCGGCTGTGAAGTGAGAGGCCGCGGGTTCGATTCCCGATGCCGAGGGTTTGTGTCATCCACAAATATTGGTGTTGTGGGACTGCATTTCCCTCGTAGTTGATACCCACGATACAGGTTAACCTAGTGTGGGGTCAGGACTATGTATGTGACTGTTGGGTGTATTTATTTATATAATTGCATTATGACGGATTCTGGTGATGACATTGTATTTCCTTTTCCACCAGGTGGCCATTATCTTCGAGCAGCAACCCACCATCGCCCCAGGCTGACCTGATGGTCCACCTTCCTCAGATTAGGGAGGAACATCAGAATTATATTTCTGAATTGGCCCGATATAGCAATGAGGTAAGCGTGGATTTTTAGTATACATAAGTGGATATATAGGTTATTCTGTTATGTAGTTGATAGGCTCTTTGGTACAGTTGGCTTGTAGTCGGTTGTGAATCGACAGGCCGCGGGTTTGATTCCCGCACCGAGGTCATTATATTTACCCGAGCACGGTCAAGTGACTGCACTACACCTGATGGTAAGCGCTGTGCAGTCCAAGAAACCAGCGACCACCGACAGACATTGAGTTTATCGGTGGTCATCACAGTCATGGTGGTCTGTATAAATGCTTCCTCCCGGAGAGGGAACGAGCAAATCAAGGGGCCTGCGACAGGACAGGATATTCATATCCGCCCGGATAGCGACCACCGTACACATGGTGTTAGAACCTGCCATAGTGACACACACACCTTGGGCTTGCGACATGACTTGATGGTTGGTTTGGGCGGGTATAGGGGTACAGCCTTATATTCCTGTGCCTACATCGGTCATCCACCTGTCCTGTCGCAAGCTCTTCGATTTGCTTCTTCCCACTCCGAAGAGAGAAGAAGCATTATACAGGCCGGCATGATTCTGGTAACCACCGATGAACTCAATGTTTGTCAGTGATCGCTAGTTTTTTGGATTGCACTATGCTTACCATCAGATGTAGTGCTGCCACTTTGCCGTGCTTGGATAAAAATAACCCAGGAGGCCTCTCGCACACGAGAAACTTCATCATCATCAGCATCAGCCACAAGACGTCCATTGCTGAACATAGGCCTCCCCTAAAGATTTCCAGACCGAGCCGTTGGAAGCGGCCTGCATCCAGCGACTTCCTGCGACCTTTATCAGGTCGTCTGTCCACCTTGTAGGTGGACGTCCAATGCTGCGCTTGCCAGTACGTGGCCTCCATTCCAGAACCTTTCTGCTCCATCGGCTATCGGTTCTGCGAGCTATGTGGCCTGCCCACTGCCACTTGAGCTTGCTAATCCGCTATGGCTATGTCGGTGACTTTTGTTCTTCTACGGATCGCCTCATTTCTGATTCGATCACGTAGAGAAACACCGAGCATAGCTCGTTGAGTGACTGTGACGAGAAACCTACCTTTCTTTCTTTCTGCCTTGCGTTATCCCGGCTTAGTGCCAGGGTCCGCCTTCCTACTTAAACTTCCTCCACTTCGCCTGATCTTGAGCATCCTCTATAGTGAGACCATTGGCTCTCATGTCTCCCTCCAATACGTCACGCCAACGCTTTTTGGGCCGTCCACGGGATCGTACCCCTGGTACGAGCAGGCTCAGGCACCTGCGACCGACGTACTCCTGTGGTTTTTTTTTAATCCTGGCTCGGCAAAGTGACTACGCTACACCTGATGGTAAGTGTAGCGCAATCCAAGAATAGTGTCGACCAACGATAAACAATGTGTCCATCGTAGGTCGGCAAGATCATGCCGGCCTGCCAAAGGGCCAAGGGGGAGGGGAAGGAAAAGGGATGGGAAAAGGGTTAGGATCAAGCCCCCTGGGGAGAACCGGATATACACTGGCTGACCCTCGAACGCGACCCACACAAGGTGGGTCACTATGGCAGGTTTTAGCACCAGTGTACGGTGGTCGCTATCCGGTACGGATACAAGTATCCTCCCACCAGCAGCCAGCGTGGCCTGCCCACTGCCATTTGAGCTTGCTAATCCGTTGGGCTATGTCGGTGACTTTCGTTCTTCTACGGATCTCCTCATTTCTGATTTGATCACGTAGAGAAACACCAAGCATAGCTCGTTGAGGGACTGTGATTAGAAACCTTTCGCTGGTGGGAGGATACTTGTATCCGACCGGATAGCGACCACCGTACACTGGTGCTAAAACCTGCCATAGTGGCCCACACAGGGTCGCGTTCCAGGGTCAGCCAGTGTATATCCGGTCCTCCCCAGGGGGCTTGCCCCCTGATACTAACCCTTTTCCCATCCTTTTTCCTTCCCCTCCCCCTTGGCCCTTTGGCAGGCCGGCATGATCTTGCCGACCTACGATGGACACATTGTTTATCGTTGGTCGACACTATTCTTGGATTGCGCTACACTTACCATCAGGTGTAGCGTAGTCACTTTGCCGAGCCAGGATAAAAAAAAAACAAACCTACCAGGTAGTGATATTACGTTTTGTATAATGTATGTGCAGGTGACCACCACGTTCAAGGAGGCGGGGTCCGACTCCGAGAACAAGGCTGTGAGCGAGCTGTGCCTGCGCGGTCTGCAGCTGCTGTCGTCGTGGTGTTCGGTGCTGACAGAGCTGTGCTCGTGGAAGCTGCTGCACCCCACCGACCACGCCACCAACCCGCGCTGCCCCGCCACCGCCGAGGAGTACGAGCGGGTACGTAGGGGGGCAATGACCACACCGCACATTCATAGGGAGGTGACTTCAAACTGGTTCAATTTAGGCAAGCGCCGTGCTCGTCGTTCATTCAAATTAAAAAAAAAACTAACAGTGTTATCCAGGGTGGGGCAAGTGCCCCACTCTACCCCGCCGTGGGTGTGTCTCAAATCATTCATAGAGGGCATGGAGGCGACTTCAAAATGGTTCAATTTACCATCAGGCGAGCGCCGCGCTCGGCGTTTATTCAAATAAAAAAACAAACATTTGAGTGGTAGAGCCACACTGTAGACAGTTTTGTCTACAGCATGAATGGGCTGGCTCGACCGGGTCGTTACCACTGTCTCACAGAAAACCGACGTAAAGTTGCGGCTTGCTGCTGCGTTTCGTACAGTGAGTGAGATATCCGGAAGCCCAAATCCCCTCCCCTTCCCAATCCCTAATTATCCCTTTCCTTTAAGGTCGGCAACGCGCCCATGATTCTTTTGGTGGTGGGCGTATATGGGCGGTGGAGATAACTTACCATCAGGTGACCCACTTGCTCGTTTGCCGGCCTATGCTATTAAAAAAAAACAGTTATCCCGGGTGGGGCAAGCGCCCCACCTTACCCCACCGCGGGTGTAAGTCTATAACAATATCTCTTCCACACAGGCCACCCGCTACAACTACACGTCAGAAGAGAAGTTCGCCATGATAGAAGTGATCGCGATGATCAAAGGTCTGCAAGTGTTGATGGCCCGCATGGAGACCGTGTTCGCGGACGCAGCGCGGCGGTCGATATACGCGGAGCTGCAGGACTTCGTGCAGCTCGCGCTCAGGGAACCGCTCAGGAAGGCGATCAAGAACAAGAAGGACCTCATACGAAGGTCAGTTGATGGAAATAAATTTGATGCATTGACGAGGTGGTAGGTCCTCGTATGCGAGCGGCCGTCTGGGTTGGTACCACCGCGCCGTCTATTTCTGTCGTCAAGCAACAGTGTGTAAGCACTGTTGTGTTTCGGTTTTAAAATTGAATTTAGTAAAACAAAATCTAAAACAGTAAATAAAACAGTATTTCCATTTGAACTTGCTGTGAGTTGGTTCCTTTTGGCGTAACTAGGTCGAATAATAGTCTCGTTTTTCAACCAATTTTCAGTTCGTTTCTTTTTGTGTTATTGTCTATTGAGTATACATTACATTGACTATATCAAGATGTAAAGTATCTTATCTCTCAAGTTGGATCAAATCTAAATGTATCTATTGGATACTTACTCAATCCAGGCGATAAATTACCTTACACCGCCATCTGTTAAAATCCTATGGAACTCACGGATAATTATAACTCTTTTTGATATAATAAATAATTTGCAATAAAAAAATATTGCGACTATAAATTCAGATATAAACTATCCTATCTCTCAAGTTGGACCAAACTGCACACATTATGCAATATTTGATTAAAATTGGTTCAGTAATTTAGGAGTTCATCGCGGACAAACAACGTGACGCGAAATTTTTATATATAACGATATATTATAAAAAGCAGTGATAGCTCAGCGGCGAGTGGTATGGACTGTCGAGACGAAAGTCGCAGGTTCGAAACCAGCCCCAAGAGCATACACCACTGACTTTTCTAAGTTACGTGTATATTAATTGTTAATTATCGCTCGCTTTAACGGTGAAGGAAACATCGTGAGGAAACCTGCATACCTGAGAACTCGATAAGATTTTCGAAGGTATGTGAAGTCTGCCAACCCGCATTAGGCCAGCGTGGTGGACTAAGGCCTAATCCCTCTCATTCAGTAGAGGAGGCCCGTGCCTAGCAGTGGGGGACGTATATAATACAGGGCTGGTAAAAAAAAAGATATATTTATTACAGTATAATAGTGTCTGTCCGTGAGACGTGCGGCGACTGGGCACGTGGTTGCGAGCCGCAGCAGGACCCCGCTCTTCGCGGCAAGAAGGATGGCGAGGCCAGCTTCACCATCAAAGTGCCCAGGAGGAATGTTGGTAAGGACATCTTTTCACTTAATCAAGAGATACAGTGCGGTTCCAGGGGGACAATGGGGGGCATATACCCCCTCCTCCTGAACCCAGGAGGAATGTTGGTAAGGACACTTTTTTCCACTTAATCAAGAGGTACAGTGCGGTTCCAGGAGGACTATATGGGGCATATACCCCCTCCTCCTGAACCCAGGAGGAATGTTGGTAAGGACACTTTTTTCCACTTAATCAAGAGGTACAGTGCGGTTCCAGGAGGACTATATGGGGCATATACCCCCTCCTCCTGAACCCAGGAGGAATGTTGGTAAGGACACTTTTTTCCACTTAATCAAGAGGTACAGTGCGGTTCCAGGAGGACTATATGGGGCATATACCCCCTTCTCCTGAACCCAGGAGGAATGTTGGTAAGGACACTTTTTTCCACTTAATCAAGAGGTACAGTGCGGTTCCAGGAGGACTATATGGGGCATATACCCCCTCCTCCTGAACCCAGGAGGAATGTTGGTAAGGACACTTTTTTCCACTTAATCAAGAGGTACAGTGCGGTTCCAGGAGGACTATATGGGGCATATACCCCCTTCTCCTGAACCCAGGAGGAATGTTGGTAAGGACACTTTTTTCCACTTAATCAAGAGGTACAGTGCGGTTCCAGGAGGACTATATGGGGCATATACCCCCTCCTCCTGAACCCAGGAGGAATGTTGGTAAGGACACTTTTTTCCACTTAATCAAGAGGTACAGTGCGGTTCCAGGAGGACTATATGGGGCATATACCCCCTTCTCCTGAACCCAGGAGGAATGTTGGTAAGGACACTTTTTCACTTAATCAAGAGGTACAGTGCAGTTCCAGGGGGACAATGGGGGGCATATACCCCCTCCTCCTGAACTAACTATGTGCTGGTGGTAGGATATTCATATCCACACGGGTAACGACCACCGTACACATGGTGTTAATACCTGCCATAGTGCTCCACACGCCTTGTGTGGATCGCGTTCCAGGATCAGCCAGTGTATATCCGGTTCTCCCGAGGGGTTTGCGACATGACTTGTTGGTTGATTGGGGCGGGTATAGGGGTACATCCTTGTATGACTGTGCCTGCATCGGTCATCCGTCTGTCCTGTTGCAGACCCCTCGATTTGCTTCTTTTATACAGGTCGGCATGATTCTGGTGACCACCGATAAACTCATTGTTTGTGGTCACTGGTTTTGTTGGACTGCACTGCGCTTAGCATCAGGTATAGTGCAGTCGCTTTGCCGTGCTCGGTAAAAAAATCCGGTTGATATATGTACCCTGTATACATCCAAATGCACTTAGTAAAAGCGGTTATTTTAATATTACTCCAATTTTGTTTATTTGTATAGATTTTTTTACTTGGCTTTTCTATAAAAGCGTGTTTTTATTTTTTTTTCATTTGATTCCCCATGTTCAGACACTCCAATTTTATTTATTTGTATAGATTTTTTACTTGGATTTATATAAAAGCGTGTTTTAGAGTTCTTTTTTATTTGATTCCCCATGTTACAGACGCTCCAATTTTATTTATTTGTATATATTTTTTTTTACTTGGATTTTCTATAAAAGCGTGTTTTAGAGTTTTTTTTTATTTGATTTCCCATGTTACAGACACTATAATTTTATTTTTATTTGTATAGATTTTTTTACTTGAATTTTCTATAAAAGTGTGTTTTAGAGTTTTTTGTTTATTTGATTCCCTATGTTACAGACACTCGCAATTTGATTTATGTGTATAGATTTTTTTTACTTGTTTTTTTTTTAAAAAAGCGTGTTTTAGAGTTTTTTTTATTTGATTTAGTTTGCCTGTAGGACCGTCTTAAAACCAGTTTTTAATTTTTTTTTATTCGATTTAATTCCCCGTGTTTGACCGTAGGACCGTCATCAACCCAGCTGTACATGGTGCGTACCCAGCTGGAAGCGCTGATCTCTGACAAGTCCGGCGGCAGACGGACCCTGCGCAAGGACCTGGACGCCGCCACCCTGCATCAGATCGAGAGCTTCCACCGCACCAGCTTCTATTGGACTTACCTCTTGAATCTACCTGGTGAGACAACCACTGTGAAGTGGACAATTAATCCGGTTCTCCCCAGGGGGCTTGCCCCCTGATCCTAACCCTTTACCCATCCCTTTTTCCTTCCCCTCCCCCTTGGCCCTTTCGCAGGCCGGCATAATCTTGCCGACCTACGATGGACACATTGTTTATCGTTGGTCGACACTATTCTTGGATTGCGCTACACTTACCATCAGGTGTAGCGTAGTCACTTTGCCGAGCCAGGATAAAAAAAAAAAAAAAAAATATTTCCAACTCCTACCTAACCTTCTATCTGATTGATTTCGTTGCGGGACAAAGACATTTAGGCATTCCCAGAGACTCGGCTCGCTTCACTGCTCGGTGTCAACAATAATGCGTGCCACTGTTGATCCTGGTGCACAGGAGTTACAGTGGCGGGTGTGTGGGCGGGATAGTCTCTAAATACTACCACTGTCTCACAGAAAACCGACGTAAAGTAGCGGCTTGCTGCTGCGTTTCGTACGGTGAGTGAGATATCCGGAAGCCCAAATCCCCTCCCCTTCCCAATCCCTAATTATCCCTTTCCTTTAAGGTCGGCAACGCGCGCATGACTCATGTGGCGGTGGGTGTACATGGGTGGTGGAGATCCATTTGCTCGTTTGCCGGTCTATGATATAAAAAAAAATTATAATATCAATGTGTGTAATCTGTAATCCCCGAAGGGGTAGGTAGAGGTGTAACCAGTACATCAACATTTCGCCGAGCGTATCTCCGTCCTATGATGTGATAGGGGGCGAGGCTATCGTGATACCGGGCACAATTAACACAAAAACCAGCAAACGAGCAAGTGGGTCACCTGATGTTAAGTGATCTCCACTGCCCATGTACGCCCACAATGCCAGAGGAATTATGGGCGCGTTGCCGATCTTAAAGGAAAGGGATAGTTGGGGATTGGGAAGGGGAGGGGGATTTGGGCCTCCGGATACCTCACTCACCGTACGAAACACAGCAGCAAGCCGCTACTTTACGTCGGTTTTCTGTGAGACCAGTGGTAACGACCCGGTCGAGTCCGTCAGTGTCATGCAGTACTTCGTAATTTGAAGTTTTGATTGATGTTGATTCTTTATATGGCCATGATACTATCAGGTGACATACTTGCTCGTTTGCTATAAATGACTATAAATGAATGATGAATGAATATAAATGAATCTTTACTATAAATGACTTGATGGTTATGGCGGGTATAGGGGTACATCCTTGTATCCCTGTGCCTACATCAGTCATCCGCCTGTCCTATCGTAGGCCCTTCGATTTTCTTCTTCCCTCTTCGGAATGTGAAGAAGCATTTATGATTCTGGCGACCACCGATAAACTCATTGTCTGTGGTCGCTGGTTTTTTTGGACTGCTTTGCGCTTAACATCAGGTGTAGTGCAGTCACTTTGCCGTGCTCGGTAAAAAAAATACTTGCGCGTTTCTGTCTCGCATTTGACCGGTTTTATTTTGCTTTATTTGTAGATTCGCTCGCGAAATGCTGTGACCTCTCTCAACTTTGGTATCGAGAGTTTTATCTTGAAATGACAATGGGGAAGAAAGTTAATGTAAGTTTTTTTTAATAGTATCTGTTAGAAATTATGCCAGTGTTTATTGTAAGTTTGTATATTTATCGTTGATTTATTTGTTTTTTTTAAAATCGTACGATGACAGAGTTGGATGCAAATATGCAATAACATTCAACCCACATGAAATAAAAATTGAGATATTGATTTTATTTTGCTAAATTCATAAACTTAAAGCATAATTTAATAATAAATAAATACACCCAACAGTCACACACATAGTCCTGACCCCACAGTAAGATACGAGTCTTGTGTCGTGGGTATCAGGAACTACGAGAGTCTTTCGCTCTCATAACCCGAAACAAATATTTGTGGATCACACGTCCATTTGTCTCGGTGCGGGGATCGAACCCGCGGCCTCTCGCTTTACAGCCGGCTACTCGCCCACTGTGCTACGGAGGCTGTCATTTAAAATGCCATTTTGCATAATTGTACATAGGAAATGTTCCAAGTATGAATTTTACATAAAATACGGGATTTACCCTCATTATTTTTTTTTATTTAAAATAAAATGATATACACTGGCTGATCCAGGATTATAGATGTGTACAGTCGGGTACAAAAATGTATTAAGTACCCTACAATTGCTTAAAATGTTTTTTTTTTTTATAGAAATGCACAGTACGCCACCAGCACAACGAGGAGTGCAACGATCTCGTCACGATGGAGAAGCGGATTCAATTCCCGATCGAAATGTCCATGCCTTGGATCCTCACAGATCACATACTGCGCACCAAGGAGCCCGCGATGATGGAGTTAGTATAGTGAACTGATTGTAAAAAGGAGGTCATTGCGTTCAGTTCCATTCCATTTTGTTGTATATTATGTGTGTTCCGTTGCGTTCCGTTTAAATAAGTTCCATTGCATTCAGTTAGGTTCGATTTCATTCCTCTCATCTCTATAAGTATACAGAGTGGCGATTTGGTTATCACATTAAATGATACAGCGGTTAAAACTAGTTGATCTAAGTTTTTTTTTTATCCTGGCTCGGCAAAGTGACTACGCTACACCTGATGGTAAGTGTAGCGCAATCCAAGAATAGTGTCGACCAACGATAAACAATGTGTCCATCGTAGGTCGGCAAGATTATGCCGGCCTGCCAAAGGGCCAAAGGGGAGGGGAAGGAAACAGGGATGGGAAAAGGGTTAGGATCAGGGGGCAAGCCCCCTGGGGAGAACCGGAAAATGTTGTATATTATGTGTGTTCCGTTGCGTTCCGTTAGGTTCCATTCCATTCCTCTTACCTCTATATACCGAGTGGCGATTTGGTTATCACATTAAATGATACTGCGGTTAAAACTAGTTGATATAAGTCTGTTCAAATAATAAAATAAACATTTATAAGAAAAATAAAAATATACAACTTTCAAACAAAATATTGCCACGAAATAAAACACCTTGTTAAATATTAGTTCAATGACCTGTAAAAGCGGCGACATCGCAGCGATAGGTATTTTGTCTCACGCACGCCGCTCGCCGCTCATGGGTTATTGACCTAGCAATATTTCTCAGGTTTTTTTATTTCATTGAATGACGAGATGAGTAAGGCGCTCACCTGATGGTAAGCGCTACGCCTGTCCATGAACAGAAGCAACACTACACATCACTTTGAATTACAAAGCACTGCACGGCCCTGAACTGCGCTCGTCACCCCGAGACGTAAGATGTTAAGTCTCTTCAATGTCCTTCAAACCGAAACACCAGTGCTTACACACTGTTGCTTGGTGGCAGGTGATATCCTTACGCATTTACGTGAATGTCTCTTGACTAAAATATCGTAGGTATTTCATTTATTTTTTGTGTATGGTTAAAGAATGACATGTGGTATACGTGGTATCATTTAATGTGATAACCTAATCGCCACATAGTATTATTTCTTAAAGCGCCTTGCTCGTCTCGTCATTCAATCAAATCAAAAAAAAAAAATAGTTCTATTTTAATTGTGTTCCGTTCAGTTCCATTCCGTTCACCTAAATTCCGAAATCAAATGCTCTTTTTATCTATTTCTGTTTCGTTTAATTCCGTTCAGTTCAGTTTAATTGCGTTCGATTCGATTCAGTTCGGTTCCATTCCGATAAGTACTACTCTATTTTTTTTACAGATACGTTTCGATTCGATTCCGTTCCATTCCGATTAGAACTATTCAATTTTTGTTACAGGTACGTGCTTTACCCACTGGATTTGTACAACGATTCGGCTCAATACGCTCTCACGGTGTTCAAAAAACAATTCCTCTACGACGAAGTGGAAGCAGAAGTGAATCTTTGCTTCGATCAATTCGTCTACAAGTTATCGGAGCAAGTTTATGCACATTATAAACAATTGGCCGCAAGGTAAGGACTTTTAAGTTCTACAGTATATTTTGACAGCCTCCGTGGCGCAGCGGGCGAGTAGCCGGCTGTGAAGCGAGAGGCCGCGGGTTCGATCCCCGCACCGAGACAAACATTTATGTGTCCGGAAGCCCAAATCCCCTCCCCTTCCCAATCCCTAATTATCCCTTTCGTTTAAGGTCGGCAACGCGCCCATGATTCTTCTGGTCGTGGGCGTACATGAGCGGTGGAGATCACTTACCATCAGGTGACCCACTTGTTCGTTTGATCCACAAATATTTGTTTCGGGGTGTGGGTGTCGTGAGAGCGAAAGTCTCTCTTCGTTCCTGATACCCACGACACAAGACTCGTATCTTACTGTGGGATCAGGACTATGTGTGTGACTGTTGGGTGTATTTATTTATTATTCTACAACCTGTTACAGGAAGGTATGGTTAAATTTAAGCAACGTATTTTTTTTTTGAAGTTATACTTCTTTAGGCGCGTTATGAAAAAATGATGAGAGTGAAATTTTAAGATGCGCACGCACCTGTGACACAAAAAATTAACAGTATGAAGTTAGGCGCGTTAAGAAAAAATGATGAGAGTGAAAGTAGCCGTAATTAATAAACAAATGACGATTTGGACAAAGAAAAACTCTTTAGGTTTTTTCTTATTCGGAACATGTTGCCGTAAAAAGTACCAGGCTCGCATAAACGCGAAGAGAGTAGAATGTACTTCTATCATGTCGAGTGGATATGTTGATATAAATTAAAATACTTTTATTTAATATAATTAACACTAAATATTATTAAATTATTAATGTTACGATATTTCATCGTTGTTGTGAAGACTTGAGAATAAATTACACTTGTCTTTGGCGAAATGCATAACAATGCGAAGCTTAAGAGTGTTGTTACAAAGACTTGGCTGTATGAGCTACAATACCTTTGCCTATTAAAAACCCGAATTTGAACCAAAAATTATAATACCGAGGACTATGACGGAAGTGAATACTTTTTAAATTGTTTTCGAAATTAATAAGTGTCCGTTCTATTGAAACTATGAATCAACACGCATGAAACATTTACTATAATAATAATTATAATGTACATTATAAATAATAATTATTATTATAGTAAATGTTTCATGCGTGTTGATTCATAGGCCATTTTTGACAATGTCCTTTATAATTTATATATGTGCTAATAAATTATATTCAGTAGTGATTTAAATTGAATATTTTGATTGATATTACTTACTATTTGTGAATATTAGTGAAAAAAATTGTGCTTATATACTTTTTCAAGTGCTCCAATATAATTGAGGTTAACTATCCGTATGTATTATTTATTGATATAAATTAAAATACTTTTATTTAATATAATTAACACTAAATATTATTAATGTTAAATACTTATTATTGGTTATTTAATATTCACAAAATAAAGAAATAAATTTAATAAAACATTTAATAAAAAGTTTGTGATAAAAATTAAAATTGAACATCAAATAATAATATTAATTTTTAATATTTGCTATTAAATTGAATAAATAACAAAGAAGTATAACTTCTCACGCGCGTACATAAGTACACGCACCCATTTTTTTTTTATTTAATTTTTATTTTTTATCGGAGAAATTACTGCACTACACCTGATGGTAAGCGTAGTGCAGTCCAAAAAGCCAGCGATCAATGATAAACTATGGGTTTATCCGTGGTCACTAGTCATGCCGGTCTGTATAAATGCTTCTTCCCTCTTCGTAGAGGGAAGAAGCAAATCGAGGGGTCTGCGACAGTACAGGCTGATGAGCAATGCAATCACATACCTCTATACCCGTCCCAACCAACCATCAAGTCATTCACAAGCCCCTCGGGGGAACCGGATATACTCTGGCTGATTCTCGAACGCGATCCACATAAGGTGTGTGGGTCACTATGGCAGGTTTAACACCATGTGTACGGTGGTCGCTATCCGGGCGGATATCAATATCATACCATCAGCACACTGCTGTGTTTTGTATCGTGAGTGAGATATCCGTAGGGAAAAATTCCCCTTCCTTTTCCAATCAATTATCGCTTCCCTTTAAGGGCGGCATCGCGCCTATGTTTCTTTTACTATTGCGTGCGTACATGCGCGGTGGAGATCACTTACCATCAGGTAACCCACTCGTACATTTGCCGGCCTATGCTATAAAAAAAATTGCACCTAAATATGTTGTGTCACTTACCATCAGGTGACTTACTTGCTCGTTTGCAGGTCTATGCTATAACAAAACTTATTATATATTTTGATTGGTGATGGCATGTTGTTGTGGTCGTCAGCATGATGCTGGACAAGCGGTACCGCGCCGAGTGCGCCACACGTGGCGCCAGTACAGGATGTGGCGCGGGACGGTACGCGTCCCTGCTGCGGCAGCGGCATGTGGCGCTGCTCGGCAGGCACGTCGACCTGTGCGCGCTGGTAAGCACCACACTGTATAATACAACACAATACAATACAATAGACTACACACTACAACACAATACACTACACACTACAATACAATACACTACACACTACAATACAATACACTACACACTACAACACAATACAATACACTACAGCACAATACAATACACTACACACTACAACACAATACAATACACTACACACTGCAGCACAATACAATACACTACACGCCAAAACACAATACAATACAATACATTACACTTTCCTTTTTTTTTCGAGCACGGTAAAGTGACTGCACTACACCTAATGGTAAGCGCAGTGCAGTCCAAAAAACCAGCAACCACCGATGAACAATGAGTTTATCGGTGGTCACCAGAATCATGCCGGCCTGTATAAATGCTTCTTCCCTCTTCGGAGAGGGAAGCAAATCGAGGGGCCTGCGACAGGACAGGCGGATGACTGATGCAGGCACAATAATACAAGGATGTACCACTATACCCGCCACAACCAACCATCAAGTCATGTCGCAAGCCCCTCGGGAGAACCGGACATACACTAACACTACACACAAACAACGTGACACGTAAGTTTTATGTATAAACTAGCTTTTGCTCGCGGCTACGCCCGCGTGAACGTTTAAAATTGACAAAGTTTCATACAAACTTTCATCCCCTATTTTATCCCCTTGGGGGTAGAATTTATCAAAATCCTTTCTTAGCGGATGCCTACGTCATAACATGTACCTGCATGCCAAATTTCAGCCCGATCCCTCCAGTGGTTTGGGCTGTGCGTTGATAGATCACTATGACAGTCAGTCACCTTTGAGTTTTATATATTTAAGATATTTACTTGTAACATTGTTGACAGGTGGCCCAGCGGATCAACGCGGACATGCATCGCGCCTTAGACGCTGCGGTAGCTAAGTTCGAAGCCGGCGATATCACTGGTGTAGTGGTAAGTGATGTGCTATTCTATGTACCTTGAGTGGCGAAGTTACGCTGTAGGCAGTTTTGTCTATAGCACGAATGGGCCGGCTTGACCGGGTCGTTACCAGTGTCTCACAGAAAACCGACAGTAAAAAAGCAGCTTGCGTTTGGTACGATGAGTAAGATATCCGAAAAATTCCTTTTTTTCTATTTACTTGGCTGACGAGACGAGCAAGTCGCTCGCCTGATGGTAAGCGCCACACCTGCTCATAAACAGATGCAACACCACACAGAACTTTGAATTACAAAGCACTGCATGGCACTGAACTGCGCTCGTCACCCCGAGACATAAGATGTCAAGTCTCATAATGACCAATAATTTCATTGTCTTTGTTGGGTTATTGTGGAAAAAACACTAACTTCAGCAGATGTAATGAGATTTATTTTGCAAAACACAGACTCACGTTATCACCGAGAGGCCATCGATCAAGAAGAGAACGAGAAGTATTTGACAGCTTAAACGTCAATATAAAATGACACTTGACAATTCACAGATAAATAATATTAGATTGTGTTTACTTCATTTAGAAATCTAACAGTCTTCAATGTCCTTCAAACCGAAACACAACAGTGCTTACACACTGTTGCTGAGCGGCAGAAATAGACGGCGCGGTGTTACCAACCCAGACGGCCTCTCGCGTACAAAGGCCCTACCACCTTGTATACTTACAATCAAGCGACCCACAAGCGCGTTCGCTGTTAAAAGTATTATATGTACTTATTTCTATATCATAACACCTCATAGTTATTCTTGGAACACATGTTTTGGGTTGCAATTATGTACAAACAAGTTTTATTAATTACTGTTTTTATATTCTGATTGTAATGGTCCGGAGTCCCTCGGCCAGCTGATCCACTTGATTACTATCAAGCTAATTTTCCGTGAGTAGCTTCGTTTCGATGAGACGCCCAACAATTCCCTATGCGAAAATTCTCTATTGTGGTAGCTAACAGAGGTAGCAAGGATAGAATATTTCGATTTGATGATACTCAAAAAATTATTATTTTTTTTGTAGGACAATATGGCTGTTAAATTATATGAATATTAACTAAGTAAAAACAAAAAAATCCATAACCTGTTTATGTGTTTAAATAAATCAATAAATAAATAATAAATCAACCCCCCCACAGGAGTTGGAGGGTCTCATTTCGGTAAACCGGCTGTGCCACAAGCTGCTGGGTCGGTACCTGACCCTGGACGACTTTGAGGCGATACTGCGCGAGTCCGACCACGGGGTCCTTGCCCCTTACGGACGGATCACGCTTCACGTATTCTGGGAGTTGAATTACGACTTCCTGCCGAATTACTGCTACAACGCCGCCACGGCCAGGTAAGTGGCGACTTTATGGGCGTTTACCCTATCTTGGGGTATATTTTTTAATATATTTTACTAGCTGTCCCTCGCTTCACCGTGAGTCTGACCACGGGGTCCTTGCCCCTTACGGACGGATCACGCTTCACGTATTCTGGGAGTTGAACTATGACTTCCTGCCGAATTACTGCTACAACGCTGCTACGGCCAGGTGGGTGGCGACTTTATGGCCGTTTACCCTATTTTAGGGCATTTTTTAATATAATTTAATAGCTGTCCCTCGCTTCACCGCGAGTCCGACGACGGAGTGCTCGCCCCTTACGGACGGATCACGCTTCACGTATTCTGGGAGTTGAATTACGACTTCCTGCCGAATTATTGCTACAACGCTGCCACTGCCAGGTGAGTGGCGACTTTATGGTCGTTTACCCTATTTTAGGGTATATTTTACTAGCTGTCCCTCGCTTCATCGCGAGTCCGACCACGGAGTGCTCGCACCTTACGGACGGATCACGCTTCACGTATTCTGGGAGTTGAACTATGACTTCCTGCCGAATTATTGCTACAACGCCGCCACGGCCAGGTGAGTGACGACTTTATGGTCGTTTACCCTATTTTAGGGTATATTTGACTTGCTGTCCCTCGCTTCACCGCGAATCCGACAGGGGGTGCTCGCAAGTTATGGACGGATCACGCTTCACGTATTCTGGGAGTTGAACTATGACTTCCTACCGAATTATTGCTACAACGCCGCCACGGCCAGGTGAGTGGCGACTTTAGTGTCGTTTACCCTATTTTAGGGTATATTTTACTAGCTGTCCCTCGCTTCACCGCGAGTCCGACCACGGGGTGCTCGCCCCTTACGGACGGATCACGCTTCACGTATTCTGGGAGTTGAATTACGACTTCCTGCCGAATTATTGCTACAACGCTGCCACGGCCAGGTGAGTGGCGACTTTATGGGCGTTTACCCTATTTTAGGGTATATATTGTACTAGCTGTCCCTCGCTTCACCGTGAGTCCGACCACGGGGTGCTCGCACCTTACGGACGGATCACGCTTCACGTATTCTGGGAGTTAAATTACGACTTCCTGCCCAATTATTTCTACAACGCAGCCACGGCCAGGTGAGTGGCGACTTTATGGGCGTTTACCCTATTTTAGGGCTATGATTCTTAATTTGACAGCCTCCGTGGCGCAGCGGGCGAGTAGCCGGCTGTGAAGCGAGAGGCCGCGGGTTCGACCCCCGCACCGAGACAAATGTTTGTGTGATCCACAAATATTTTTTATGGTATCTGGGTGTTGTGAGACTTAGTCTCTCGTTGTTCCTGATACCCACGACACAAGACTCGTATCTTATCTCTGTGGGGTCAGGACTATGTGTGTGACTGTTGCGTGTATTTATTATTATTATATACTAATGTTAATATAGTTAATAATGTAGTAATACCTTTCAATATTAGTTCAAATAAGTTTATTCTGTAACACTCAAGATGGTTGAATACACCTTTAATGATAGTGTACATTGTCTGTGACATTGTAATGTTCTGTTTTATATCTTATCATGTGTAATTGTCGATGGTGTGTCATAAACAATAAATAAATAATTAAATGAATCAATGAATATATGTATAAATAAATAAATGTGGATAAATGAATGCATACATGAATAAAAAATAATTTAATGAATAAATGAATGTATGAGTGAATAAATTAATGAATAAATAATTTTGTAATGTATCTGACCTGAAACTGCAGTGCGACTCAAAAAATACTGAACGTCAACAGCCGACATGATAGCTGCCATTTTGTTTTAGATTCGTGAAATGCAAGGGCATTCAGTTCGCGGCGAACGTACAACGCGAGAGACCTCAGCAATACGGCCACGCTCTACTGTGGGGCACGAAACAGCTCAGTCTCGCGTATTCGGCACAATATGCCCAGTATAATGGTCGGTATTGAATTTTTCCCCTTTTATTCGAGCACGGCAAAGTGACTGCACTACATCTGATGGTAAGAGCAGTGCAGTCCAAATAACCAGCGATCACTGCTACGACGACCCTTGCTAGTCTCGGCATACAAACAAATAAAAAAAAACAATGTTTCGCTCAATTTCATCCTGCTCGAAGGATCAAAAAAAAAATGTGTTTATTCGTGGTCACCGGAATCATGCCGACCTATATAAATGCTTCTTCACACTCCGAAAAAGCAAATCGAGGGGCCTGCGACAGGACAGGTGGATGAACGATGCAGGCACAGGGATAAAAGGATGTACCCCTAAAAAGCCTCTCCGACAACCTTTCCTGTCGCAAGCCTCTGGGAGAACCGGATATACACTGGCTGATCCTGGAACGCGGTACACACAAGGTGTGTGGGTCACTATGGCAGGTTTTAACACCATGTATACGATGGTTGCTATCCGGGCGGATATGAATATATGACTGCTCGTTTATGGTATATGCTTGCCCGTAAATAGAAGCAACACCATATTAAACATCGAATTGTAAAACACTGCATGACATTGCACTGTACTCGTCACCTTGACATATTAGATGTTAAGTTTCATAATCCCTAGTAATTTGACTAGCTTCAATGTCCTTGAAACCGAAATACCAGTACTTGCAGTGTTTTCCTTGGTGGTAGAAATAGACGGTGTACCACCAAATCAGGCGGCCTCTCGCATACGAGGGACCCACCATTTTGAAAACATATCAATATTTGTCCCTAAATTCATGAGAATATGACCGAATAAATTTTGATCCTTCGAGTAGGATGAAATTGAAAAATGTATGATCCTTCGAGTAGGATGAAATTGACCAATTTTTGATCCTTCGAGTAGGATGAAGTTAACCAACTTTTGGTCCTTCGAGTAGGATAAAATTGACCAAGTTTTGGTTCTTCGAGTAGGATGAAATTGACCAATTTTTGGTCCTTCGAGTGGGATGAACATTTTTTTTTCTTTTTTATGTGGGGCTCTATGCTCTCTCTCGTCTCCCCTCTCTCGTCCCTCTGATATTATTATTCAGAGATTTTCCCATCTGTAAATTCTCTACATCTTTTATTAGAAAACCCCATAATAATGCAAATAAAATAAATAGAGTAACAGTAAAAGAATAAAAAGTGCACACATAATTATGCTTGTCTGCATTATTATAACTATGTAAAGTGGGATGTACATTGTGTGGCACTGTGGTGGCAGGGTTCGTCGGGGCGGTGCACCTGCACGCGCTGGTGCGGCTGCTCGGGTACCAGGGCGTGGCGGTGGCGGTGGTGGTGCAGGATCTACATTGATTGTGTCGGTGCTGTGGTGGCAGGGTTCGTCGGGGCGGTGCACCTGCACGCGCTGGTGCGCCTGCTCGGGTACCAGGGCGTGGCGGTGGTGGTGTCGGAGCTGCTGGGCGTGGCGCAGGGCCTGCTGCACGGCACGCTGGCGCAGTTCACCCGAGCGCTCGCCGCTGCCATGCCCAGACACTGCAAGCTGCCGCGGTACGACTACGGATCTAACGGTGACCACCCTGTTCTATTACATCATCATCATCATCAGCCACACTGGACGTCCACTCCTGAACATAGCCCCCCCCCCCAAAGCGGAAGCGGAAGCTAGAAGCGGTATCCAGCAACCATTGTCCAGCATTATATATTTTTTTATAGCTAGCATAGGCCGGCAAACGAGCAAGTGGGTCACCTGATGCTAAATAATCTCCACCGCCCTCGTACGCCCACAATACCAGAAGAATCATTGGCGCGTTGCCGACCTTAAAGGAAAGGGATAATTAGGGATTAGGAAGAGGAGGGGGTTTGGGCCTCCGGTATCTCACTCACCGTACAAAACGCAGCAGACCCGCTACTTTACGTCGGTTTTTTTGTGAGACGGTGGTAACGACCCGGTCCATTCATGCTGTAGACAAAACTGTCTACAGCGTGGCTCTACCACTCAAATAAATCATTCTCATCCTACTAATATTATAAACGCGAAAGTTTGTAAGTATGGATGGATGGATATATGTTTGTTACTCTTTCACGTAAAAACTACTGAATGGATTTTAATGAAACTTTACAATAATATAGCTTACACATCAGAATAAGACATACGCTACTATGTTTTTCAAAAATCAACCCCTGGAGGGTTTAAAAAGGGGATGAAAGTTTGTATGAAAAATCTAAACCGCTGAACCAATTTCAATGAATTTTGGCGCAAATATAGTTGATGACCCAGGGTTAAACATAGGGTATTTTTTTCTTTAAAATTCCACCCCTACGAATTTTAATTTTAATTTTACGAATTTATAAATTTATATAAAAAGAATTATAAATTCGTATGCCGACTGGTCACTTTTTTTTTATAGCATACGCCGGCAAACGAGCAAGTGGGTCACCTGATGGTAAGTGATCTCCACCGCCCATGTACGCCCACCGCCAGAAGAACCATGGGCGCGTCGCCGAACTTAAAGGAAAGGGATAATTAGGGATTGGGAAGGGGAGGGGATTTGGGCTTCCGGATATCTCACTCACTACGGTGCAATAGCGGCTTGCTGCTGCGTTTCGCGTACGAAAAAGCCGCTACTTTACGTCGGTTTTCTGTGAGACAGTAGTAAAGACCCGGTCGAGCCAGCCTATTCATGCTGTAGACAAAACTGTCTACAGCGTGGCTCTACCACTCATAGAACTGTGTGGTCACTGTGTGCCGTCACCTGGGACTTCTAAAATTCTCAAAGTTTCAGTTAAGTCGACTAACGCTGGCTGGTCATTTGGCCCGCGTGACGTCTCACGGAAGGTTCTCAAATATTCTCGAACCTTCCGTTGATCGATGGACCGCTCGCGTTACGTTACGTAGCGGTTTACCTTCCCATAAGAAGTTATCACTTCAAAAAAATTCACGGAGTGGTAAAGCCACGCTGTAGACAGTTTTGTTTACAGCATGAATGGGCTGGCTCGACCGGGCCGTTACCGCTGTCTCACAGAAAACCAACGTAAAGTAGCGGCTTGCTGCTGCGTTTCGTACGGTGAGTGAGATATCCGGAAGTCCAAATCCCCTCCCCTTCCCAATCCCTAATTATCCCTTTCCTTTAAGTTCGGCAACGCGCCCATCATTCTTCATATACATGGGCGGTGGAGATCACTTACCATCAGGTGACCCACTCGCTCGTTTGCCGGCCTATGCTATTAAAAAAAATGTAATTTCGGTTGTTTTCAGGTGTCCTCGGCTACTATCACGCTCAGTTGACGGATATAGTGCAATATCCGGACGCGAGGACTGAATTGTTCCACGCGTTCAGAGAGCTGGGCAACATCATACTGTTTTGTATGCTCATTGAACAGGTTTGTAATTAATTTTATGAAATACCCCAAAAAATTTGATGATTTCTAAAAGTTGAGGATTTTCCCCCTAATAATAATATTGCTGGTGGTAGGATATTCATATCCGCCCGGATAGCGACCACCGTACACATGGTGTTAAAACCTGCTATGGTGATCCACATTCCTTGTGTGGATCGCGTTCCAGGATCGGCCAGTGTATATCCGGTTCTCCCGAGGGGCTTGCGACATGACTTGATGGTTGGTCGGGGCGGGTATAGGAGTCCATCCTAGTATTACTGTGCCTGCATCGGTCATCCGCCTGTCCTGTCGGAGGCTTCTCGGTTTGCTTCTTATCTCTTCGGAGTGTGAAGAAGCATTTATAAAGGCTAAAATTAATAAAAACTCATTGTTTACTGGTGGTCACTGGTTTTGTTGGAGTGTAGTGCAATCAGTTTGCCGTGCTCGGATAAAAAAAAACAATGATGAAGTATGAAGTTTTGTTGACAGGCGTTGAGTCAAGAAGAAGTGACCGATTTACTTCACGCGGCACCATTCCAGAACATTCTGCCGCGACCATACACCGCAGGTGAGTTTTACATCGTTTTCAGCCATACGTTAATCATTACAAGGTGGTAGGTCCCTCGTATGCGAGAGGCGTATATTTTTGAAGTGTAACTTCTTTAGAATCGTTGTGATTTGAAACTCGATGAAACGATGACGTGCGTCACGACAAAGACTAACATATTCATAAATAGGATTTAGCCTGTGAGAGAATGAGATAGATTACGTGTATGCTATCACGTGTATTTGCGCCTGCGTACAACGAAGCCTTCGGAAAATTAGTCGTAAACAACGTGGTGTATTATTTTTGCATTTGTGTATTGAAATTCGTTGGTTAATTAATTTATTTTAATGATTCTGAAGTTTCACTTCTGCCGTGTGTGAATTGCACACAGACACTTTCATAAGGCTTACACTGACTCATAATAGATGGCAGCACTGGTACACATTTTAGAGATTTTACATTATTTATTTGTAGAGGGTGAAAAACCGGAGACGAAGCAGAAGCGTCTCGAAGCGAAGTACGCGGCGTTGCAGATAGTGCAGAATGTCGATAAATACGGCACTGCCAAGGTAAGTTAAGTGTACTTTACATAGTATAAAGTGAAGTCGTTTTTTTTTTTTATCCTGGCTAGGCAAAGTGACTACGCTACACCTGATGGTAAGTGTAGCGCAATCCAAGAATAGTGTCGACCAACGATAAAGAGTGTGTCCATCGTAGGTCGGCAAGATCATGCCGGCCTGCCAAAGGTCCAAAGGGGAGGGGAAGGAAAAAGGGATGGGAAAAGGGTTAGGATCAGGGGCAGGCCCCCTGCGGAGATCCGGATATACACTGGCTGACCCTGGAACGCGACCCACACACGGTGGGCCACTATGGCAGGTTTTAGCACCAGTGTACGGTGGTCGCTATCCGGTCGGATACAAGTATCCTCCCACCAGCTTCCGCTGTCTGTGCACTTAGATCTATTAAACTATTCAACGGATTTTAATAGTAGCGACAGCTCAGCGGGGATTGGTACGGACTGTCGAGACGAAAGTCGTAGGTTCGAAACCAGCCCCAAGAGCATACACGTCTGACTTTTCTAAGTCACGTGTATATTAATTGTTAATTATCGCTCGCTTTAACGGTGAAGGAAACATCGTGAGGAAACTTGCATACCTGAGAACTCGATAAGATATTTCGAAGGTATGTGAAGTCTGCCAACCTGCATTAGGCCAGCGTGGTGGACTAAGGCCTAACCGCTGTCGATTAGTTTATCACATTAAATGATACCACGTATACTACATGTCATTCTTTAACCATTCATAAAAAATAAATGAAATACCTACAATATCTTATTTTAACATTTGAGAACGCTGTAGACAGTTTTGTCTACAGCATGAATGGGCTGGCTCGACCGGATCCTTACCACTGTCTCACAGAAAACCGACGTAAAGTAGCGGCTTGCTGCTGCGTTTCGTACGGTGAGTGAGATAACCGGAAGCCCAAATCCCCTCCCCTTCCCAATCCCTAATTATCCCTTTCCTTTAAGGTCGGCAACGCGCTCTTGCAATGACTCTTCTGGTGGTGGGCGTACATGGGCGGTGGAGATCACTTACCATCAGGTGACCCAATTGCTCGTTTGCCGGCCTATGCTATAAAAAAAAAAACATCATGTAAATGCGTAAGGATATCACCTGACAAATACTGCTAGGTCAATAACCCGGCGAGCGGCGATGTGACGCCGAAATGCGTTAGACAAAGCACCTACCACTGCGATGTCGCCGCTTTTACAGATCATTGAACTACTATTTAACATGGTGTTTTATTTCGTGGCAATTTTTAAGGTATTTATTTTGTTTGAAAGTTGTACATTTTTTATTTTTGGTATAAATGTTTATTTTATTCTTTTAACAATCAACTAGTTTAAACCGCTGTATCATTTAATGTGGTAACCAAATCGCCACTCGGTATAATTCAAAATTGGTCAATTAGATATTAGGATTTACCAAAGTATTTTGTCGGAGCTGTCGGTATCAAAAGCCGCTATATTTATATATAAGTTCGTAAATAATGTAGGATAAGTAATACAGAATAAGGGATGTAGGATAAGTAATACAGCACGCCAAGGGGGGAGCATAGGTTAGCTCCCCCAATGATTATATGTTGCTTCTGAATAGAGGAACCAGGGCGATTTATAGTACTATGCTGGTGGTAGGATTTTCATATCCGCCCGGATAGCGACCACCGTACACATGGTGTTAAAAACTGCCATAGTGATCCACACGCCTCGTGTGGATCGTGTTCCAGGATCGGACAGTGTATATCCGGATCTCCCGAGGGGCTTGCGACATGACTTGATGGTTGATTCGGGCGGGCATAGGGGTACATCCTTGTATCACTGTACTTGCATCGGTCAATCGCCTGTCTTCTCGCAGGCTCCTCGATTTGTTTCTCCTCTCTCCGAAAAGGGAAGAAGCATTTATACAGCCGGCATGACTCTGGTGACCACCGATAAACTCATTGTTTGTCGGTGGTCGCTGGTTTTTTAGATTGCACTACGCTTACCATCAGGTGTAGTGCAGTCACTTTGCCATGCTCGGATTTTTAAGAAAAAAAAAAAATTGTCACCTATATCTAGCATTGCATTTAAATAACCCTGTGGGGCGTAGGCCCCACGTTGGGAAACACTGATATAAAAGAACCAAGACGATTTGTAGTACTATGCTAGCGATGCTAGTGCTATTGTTTATTGGGTGGCGGTGTCTGTGGTGTCCAGCAAGGCCAACTGTCTCGCGAGGGCGACCTGCTGACCCGCGAGCGTCTGTGCTGCGGGCTGTCGCTGTTCGCGGTGGTGCTGCGGCGGCTGCGCGCGGTGCTGTGCGCGCCCGCCTGGCCCGCACCCCCCCACCACCACCACCACGCGCCGCTGCACACCGACGACACCAACGAGTTCCACAGGTACGTACGGTACCAATTTGCTGGTGGGAGGATACTTGTATCCGACCGGATAGCGACCACCGTACACTGGTGCTGAAACCTGCCATAGTGGCCCGCCTTGTGTGGGTCGCGTTCCAGGATCAGCCAGTGTATATCCGGTTCTCCCCAGGGGGGCTTGCCCCCTGATCCTAACCCTTTTCCCATCCCTTTTCCTTTCCCTCCCCCTTGACCCTTTGGCAGGCCGGCATGATCTTGCCGACCTACGATGGACACATTGTTTACCGTTGGTCGACACTATTCTCCGATTGCGCTACACTTACCATCAGGTGTAGCGTAGTCACTTTACCGAGCCAGAATAAAAAAAATAAAGAAAAAAAAACTACCACGGTACTCACTACACTTAGGCCGCGGACTCGAAGTCAGCGGGTGCGGGGCAGCGGCGGCGGAGACCCGGTCTCGAAGTCAGCGGGCAGATCGCGCGGCGCGACAAGCGGCGTAGTGTTGTACTATGAGAAATTAGTGTCTGTTCGCGAACGAAATTGAATATGATGTCCCATATAAAATATAATTGAAATAATTTGCTCCACCACGTCGGCGGGCATTTCTGAAAATACACAGCACTACGTCACTGCAGACGCACAGGCGCCGCTCTTGTGGCGCGCGCCGCTCGTACGTCGCTCCCCGCGCCCGCGCCGCGCCGCTGCTTTCGAGACCGGGTCCATTTAAATCTATGCATTTGAACGCGCCGCAAACGCGCTGCCGCCGCTTGCCGCTGACTTCGAGTCCTCAGCCTTATGGTTTGGTCAAACATCGAATGGGGCGGGACGGCAACGCGACGCTGACGGGACGGCGTATAGGTAGTCGAGCGTCGAGCGCGACGGTTCTGTGTGACATTTTCTATATTGACTAATTCATTACAACTGCTCACGTCCCGTCAGCGTCGCGTTGCCGTCCCGCCCCGTCCGCTGTTTGACCAAACCCTAGCATCCTAGTATTTATTTAGGGTTATTTTATAAAACACCAACTACCTCGCAGGACTAAATAGCTAACCCCCTAAGAAACAATATTTGATCTACGACTTTTGATAATTTGTTAGAATTTATTTTCATACAAATATAAGTGTTAATTTAATTTCCGGCTTGAATGTTTATATCTCTACGCGCATCACAAAAATTATATAAACTATAAACAAACCCCTGCGTGAGGAAGGGGTGCAGTGCTAGCGGCTTTGAACTTGACCCATTTATCTAGCCGCCAGTCATATATCATTCAAACATTTTTTTTTCTTGTATTGAGTTATGACCGAATTTGTAGGACAAAAGTTGTTCCTTATGGGGTTAGCTATCTAGTCCTGCGAGGTTGTTGGTGTTTTAAAAGTGATTCTGTATAGTAATATTTTTCACGTTTTTTGATATATTGTCTTTTTACTTTTATAATTACTATATCAATGTTATTAAATGTTTCTTGTTTCTACAGACTATGGTCGGCTTTGCAGTTCCTGTACTGCATCCCTGTCGGAGACACGCAGTTCACCGTTGAGTAAGTTTGTTATACTGCGTGGAGATCAGGTTATCACATTAAATGATACCACGTATACTACATGTCATTCTTTAACCGTACACAAAAAATAAATGAAATACCTACGATATCTGAGTCAAAGGATTTTTGAAGTGATAACTTCTTATGGGAGGGTGAACCGAAACGTTCCGTAACGCGAGCGGTCCATCGACCAGCCAGCGTTAGCCGACCTCCCTGGAACATCGATAATTTCGAAGTCCCAGGTGGCGCCACACAGTGACCAGTCGGCTTGAACCGGACTTTCACAAGACTTTGACAGGACTTTGACTGGACTTCGACCGGTCTTTGACCGGACTTCGACCGGACTTTGACTGTACTTTGACACGACTTTGACTTTGACACTGTCTGGCTTCCCTTTCTCTCACGCATACGGTAGCAGTAGGCAGGCTCCTCCGCTCTCACTTACTTAACCCACATAACACATTAGTTTAAGTTATCTCTTCTGTCGAGCGTCCCGGGATGCACAATTTTTTTTTTCTGATGTAACATTTGAAAATATCATGTAAATGCGTAAGGATATCACCTGACAAATACTGCTAGGACAATGACCCACGAGCGGCGAGCGGCGATGCGACGCTGACATGCGTGAGACAAAGTACCTATCACTGCGATGTCGCCGCTTTTACAGGTCATTCAACTACTATTTAACAAGGTGTTTTATTTCGTGGCAATTTTTAAGGCATTTATTTTGTTTGAAAGTTGCATATTCTTATTTTTGGTATAAATGTTTATGTTATTCTTTGAACAAACTTATATCAACTAGATTTAACCGCTGTATCAGTTAATGTGATAATCAAATCGCCACTCCGTATAGTCATATTTTCGCCATTGGTTTAGTGTATTTTTTTATCCGAGCACGGCGAAGTGTCTGCACTACACCTGATGGTAAGCGTAGTGCAGTCCAAAACATTAGCGACCACCGATAAACAATGAGTTTATCGGTGGTCACCAGAGTCATGCCGGCCTGTATAAATGCTTCTTCCCTCTTCGTAGTCACACAAACACACACATCACAACACCAGATGAATCATGGCCCCTTTGTCGACCTTAAAGAGACCGGATGATTAAGGGATTTGATAGAGGCTTTACATTAGGCCCTCCGGATACGTTGTAAATATTTCAAGTATTCGACAGCCTCCGTGGCGCAGCGGGCGAGTAGCCGGCTGTGAAGCGAGAGGCCTTGGGTTCTATGCCCGCACCGAGACAATTGTACGTGTGATCCACAAATATTTGTTTCGGGTCTGGGTGTTGTGAGACCGAAAGTGTCTCGTAGTTCCTGATACCCACGACACAAGACTCGTAAGTCTGCGGGGTCAGGACTATGTGTGTGACTATTTTTTTTTTATCCTGGCTCGGCAAAGTGACTACGCTACACCTGATGGTAAGTGTAGCGCAATCCAAGAATAGTGTCGACCAACGACAAACAATGTGTCCATCGTAGGTCAATGTAAATGGCCAAGAGGGAGGGGAAGGAAACAGGGATGGGAAAAGGGTTAGGATCAGGGGGCAAGCCCCCTGGGGAGAACCGGATATACACTGGCTGACCCTGGAACGCGACCCACACAAGGTGGGCCACTATGGCAGGTTTTAGCACCAGTGTACGGTGGTCGCTATCCGGTCGGATACAAGTATCCTCCCACCAGCAAAAGACTGTTGGGTGTATTTATAAGTATTTTTGTTGTCCCAGGGAACTGTTCGGCGAAGGTCTCCATTGGGCCGGATGCACCATCATAGCACTCCTGGGCCAGCAGCGTCGTTTCGAGGCGCTGGACTTCTGCTACCACATCCTCAGGGTCCAGCGGGTAGACGGGAAGGACGAGCTGGTCAAAGGGATTGTAAGATTTCTTTTATACTCTTTTTTTAATTTAATTGAATGACGAGACGAGCAAGTCGCTCGCTTGATCGTAAGCGGCACGCCTGCCCATAAACAGAAGCGACTTCACACAGAACTTTGAATTACAAAGCTCTGCATGGCAGTGAACTGCGCTCGTCACCCCGAGACATAAGATGTTAAGTCTCATAATGTCTAGTAATTTTACTGGCTTCAATGTCCTTTAAATCGAAACAGAACACCGTTTACGCTGACCTGGTTGCAGAAATAAATAAAACCGTAGTGCCTTTAGTGGTAGAGCCACGCTGTAGACAGTTTTGTCTACAGTATGAATGGGCTAGCTCGAGCCGGATCGTTACCACTGTCTCACAGGAAACCGACGTAAAGTAGCGGCTTGCTGCTGCTCAAGCCCAAATCCCCTCCCCTTCCCAATCCCTAATTATCCCTTTCCTATAAGGTCGGCAACGCGCCCATGATTCTTCTGGTGGTGGGCGTACATAGGCGGTGGAGATTACTTACCATCATGTGACCGACTTGCTTTGCCGGCCTATGCTATAAAAAACGCAGTGGAGAAATAGACAAAGATACCTACAACCCTGTAAATACATTATTTAAAAAAAAAGTGTGCGTCTCGGGACGCTCGACAGAAGTGATAACTTAAACTAATGTGGCTTAAAGTGAGAGAGGAGGAGCCTGCCTACTGCTGCCGTATGCGTGAGAGAAAGGGAAGCTAGACAGAGTGGCGTCGTAACGCGTTACGTTACGACGCCACTCGTTACGAAGTCCGGTCAAAGTTATGTCAAAGTCCTGTCAAAGTCCTGTCAAAGTTCGGTCAAAGTCCGGTCCAAACCGACTGGTCACTGTGTGACGCCACCTGGGACTTCGAAATAATCGATGTTCCAGGGAGGTCGGCTAACGCTGGCTGGTCGATGGACCGCTCGCGTTACGGAACGTTTCGGTTCACCCTCCCATAAGAAGTTATCACTTCAAAAATGCGTCTAATTTCGTCCGCACACAATGTTTAATCAATATGTATTTATGTTCCCCGCAGCCTCTGAAGCGTATGGTGGACCGCATCCGTCGGTTCCAAGTGCTGAACTCCCAAATATTCGGGGTCCTGGCCCGTCACCTGTCGGCGGACGAGGAGCGCGCGGGCGTGGAGCACGTGAGGTGCTTTCCACCACCCTCGGCTCCACAACACCAACTAGGATAAACTGTATTAATAAATAAATAAATAATTTCTATAATGATTTCTTACGTTTACCCGAATGTTACTCATTGAAATAAAACTAATTTAAACGGATTTTATCGCGGTTTTTTATTAATTTTGACCCCGACGTTTCGAAGATATTTCAGCCTTTGTGGTCACGGGAGGGACTCGAGAGTCTTTATTTAGTTAGATACTATCTTAATTAGTTAGTCTTTAATTAGTCTTGATTAGTTTTATTTCAATAAATAATTTCTTTTATAAGTTTTATACACCCACATTGTCTCGTCTTTGCATCACCCTGTAGGTTGGCTGTTAGAGAATGCCACTGGCATTAAGTCCGCCTTTTATACATGTTTTGTATATTAAGTTTAAATAAATAAATATCGAGTCGAATGATTATTGAATGGAAATACGCGAGCACATTTCAACTGACATCAAGATACAATAGGGTGGTGAATATTATACATTATTTTAAGCCTGCACTACACTACTCGCGAAAATGATCGAAGTTGAGCGAATACGATAGTGTAGAAGAGCACATCGGTTCGCCTCGTGGCACTTCGGTTCGCCTCGGGCGATTTCCAGTCGTTGTCGGTTTTTGTGCCCGAGTCAAAGGACCCGAAGTGTCCCGAAGTTCGAACACGAAGCGTCCTCGCGAGGTTGCACGAGTTTGTGGTCACATAGTTCGGACTTCGGTCAATTTCGAAAAGTATTTCGTCGAGGTAGCTTCGCGAGCAGTGAAGTGCAGGCTTCATACGCAACAGAAAGTAATCCGAAAAAGAAAACCTTTTGTTAAAACATAATCAAAATCGGTTCAAAAATGAGCCCGCAATTATGATTTTTAATATTGGTATGAGTAAAAGTGGCCGCGTATTGGGGACATCTCACTGTCTCGCTCGCACGCGTGCACCGTAATAGCCATTTGCCACGGTGACGTCAAAATTAGGGTCATCTGTTGTTTGACAAGTGCGCCTTCCATCAGATTTGAATGATTTCTAATTTATGTTTTTTATGGCTTTCACATTTAGCCAGTGTCAAGTATAATTTATTCTCAAGTTATTTTTACAAGAACGATGAAACACGGGTGCGGTCGATTTCAAGGTCTTGCCGGAGTCTTGGTGTTAACTCCTTCCAGTACGATTCTTAATTCACTTATTTCAATGTTTCCATACACTGTTCATCACCGTCAATGTTTATTGAACAAATCCACATCATTTTTATACAACAAACACAACTCTAAACTAGTTTTTATGAAATAAAATAAGCTATGAACTCCACTGTCAGAATTCCCGCCAAAACTCTATTGGCATCTTTTTAAGTAATTCTATAGATGTTATAGTGGACCGTATTATTTCTATATACACTTATTGTATTCGTTAAGACGTTAATTAAAACTGTAATTAAGATTTAATCATAAAAATGACGTACGGTTTTGACAATTATATGTAATTAACTTCATTGTATCATATGTCATAGAAAAAAAAAAAAAAAAAGTGTGCGTCTCGGGACGCTCGACAGAAGTGATAACTAATGTGGGTTAAAGTGAGAGCGGAGGAGCCTGCCTACTGCTGTCCGGTCAAAATCCGGTCAAAGTCCGGTCGAAGTCCGGTCAGTCCTGTAAAAGTTCGGTCAAAGTCCTGTCAAACTCCGGTCAAATACCGGTCAAAGTCCTGTCAATATCCGGTCAAAGTCCTGTCATAATTCGGTCAAAGCCCGGTCAAAGTCCTGCCAAAATCTGATCAAAGTCCTGTCAAAGTCCTGTCTAAATCCGGTCAAAGTGCGGTCAGTTTGTCAAAAGCCGGTCAAAGCCCTATCAAAGTCCTGTCAAAGTCCGGTCAAAGTCCGGTTAAAGTCCTGTCAAAGTTTGTCAAAAGCCGGTCAAAGCCCTATCAAAGTCCGGTCGAAGTCCGGTTAGAGTCCGATCAAAGTCCGGTTGAAGTCCTGTCAAATACCGGTCGAAGTCCGGTCTAAGTCCGGCCAAAGACCTGTCAAAGTTCGGTCAAACTCCGGTCATAGCCCGGTCAAAGACCGGTTGAAGTCCGGTCATAGCCCGGTCAAAGCCCGGTCAAAGACCGGTTGAAATCCTGTCAAAGTCCGGTTGAAGTCCGGTTACAGTCCGGTTAAAGTCCTGTCAAAGTTTGTCAAAAGCCGGTCAAAGCCCTATCAAAGTCCGGTCGAAGTCCGGTCGAAGTCCGGTTAAAGTCCGATCAAAGTCCGGTTGAAGTCCTGTCAAAGTCCGGCCAAAGACCTGTCAAAGTCCGGTCATAGCCCGGTCAAAGCCCGGTTAAAGTCCGGTCAAAGACCGGTTGAAGTCCGGTCATAGCCCGGTTAAAGTCCGGTCAAAGACCGGTTGAAGTCCGGTCAAAGTCCGGTTAAAGCCCTGTCAAAGTTTGACAAAAGCCGGTCAAAGCCCTATCATCCTGTCAAAGTCCAGTCGAAGTCCGGTTAAAGTCCGGTCAAAGTCCGGTCTAAGTCCGGCCAAAGACCTGTCAAAGTCCGGTCAATCTCCGGTCACAGCCCGGTCAAAGCCCGGTTATAGTCCGGTCAAAGTCCGGTTGAAGTCCGGTCGAAGTCTGGTTAAAGTCCGGTCAAAATCCGGTCAAAGTCCGGTCGAAGTCCGGTCAAATACCGGTCGAAGTCCGGCCAAATACCGGTCGAAGTCCGGTCAAAGTCCGGTCAAAGTCCGGCCAAAGACCGGTCAAACTCCGGTCATAGCCCGGTTTAAAGTCCGGTCAAAGTCCGGTTGAAGTCCGGTCAAAGTCCGGCCAAAGACCTGTCACTGTCCGGTCCAAGCCGACTGGTCACTGTGTGACGCCACCTAGGACTTCGAAATTATCGATGTTCCAGGGAGGTCGGCTAACACTGGCTGGTCGATGGAGCGCTCGCGTTACGGAACGTTTCGGTTCACCCTCCCATAAGAAGTTATCACTTCAATAATTACAATGAAAGAATGTTCTCGATTTCATAAAAAGTAATAAGTAATTATTATGTTTAGCGAATTCTAAGCGAAATATGTAAGATCAGCAAAAAAATAGCAGTATGGCTATGATATTATATTATAATATGTAATTATTCCGCGACCATAGTTTGTAATTTTTTAAATAAATAATATTTAAAATGCTTTGAGTATTTATTGATGAAAATGAAATGGCGGTGGGCAGGCCACATAGCTCGCAGAACCGATAACCGATGGAGCAGAAAGGTTCTGGAATGGAGGCCACGTACTGGCAAGCGCAGCGTTGGACGTCCGCCTACAAGGTGGTCAGACGACCTGATAAAGGTCGCAGGAAGTCGCTGGATGCAGGCCGCTTCCAACAGGGCGGTCTGGAAATCTTTGGGGGAGGCCTATGTTCAGCAGTAGACGTCCTGTGGCTGATGATGAGTTTTTATTGATGTGGAACATCTGGCCTAGGCCAAAGATCTCCAATGCTTGTCTAATTCCGGTCGGTAGCTATGTACAGTATCCGTGACGTGGGAGAGTAGCCGGCTGTGAAGCGAAAGGCCGTTGGTTCGATTCCGCTCCGAGACAAATGGACTTGTGATCCACAAATATTTTTTTCTGGTCTGGGCGAGTTTTCTCCCCGGAGGGGTTAATGCCAGGCAGGCGGCCGGCCGTAAAAACTACAAGCCAAATGTTTCTGTAACATGTGTTAAAACATGGGCCGACCCGAGTGGGGTAAGGGCAGGTGGAAGAAAGATGTACATTGAGGATATTGCACTGCGAGAAATCCCTCGATATCTAACAAAAACTTGGCTAGAAATCGATAATTGTGTTTCCCAATTTCTTACGGGTCATGGCAACTTTAAGTTAAAACTGTTTTCATTTAGGTTTTTACTGGTGGGAGGACACTTGTATCCTATCGGATAGCGACCACCGTACACTGGTGCTAAAACCTGCCATAGTGACCCACCTTGCATGGGTCGCGTTCCAGGGCCAGCCAGTGTATATCCGGTTCTCCCCAGGGGGCACCCTCATCCCAACCCTTTTTCCTTCCCCTGCCCCTTGGCCCTGCGATGAGATACTGCGGGGTCGCCAGTATTCCGTGAACAGGATCCCGTAGTTCATCCCAGGAACTTTAGCAGGCCGGCATTCGCGAAACCTTACTTCTTGCCGGACCATTAAGCTGTGGAATAGTTTGCCGGCACACGTGTTCTCTCCTTCCTATAATATGGGATCCTTCAAACGGAGTGTGAAGAAGCAGTTAGCCAGCCAGGCCGGCATGATCTTATCGACCTACGATGGACACATTGTTTATCGTTAGTCGACACTATTTTTGGATTGCGCTACACTTACCATCAGGTGTAGCGTAGTCACTTTGCCGAGTCATGATAAAACACTTAACTGCCGGTACGAGCAATCCGCACATCATATTCTTTGGGGGTGTAGTCTCTGGCAACATGAGCGTAACATGTTAGACAGTATGCAAATAACATCTGCAGTTGTATACTATATGGATCTTGTGGAGACTAGGAGAATTTTCGCGATTTCTGACGTTTACCAAACCTATATAATATATGAATGGAGTCAAGTTTAACAGCTCGCGTGATAGGACCCATTTAATCACATCCGTGATGCTTTACATCTGGTTTCTCTGTAAATGTCCTTGTTATTTGATTTAATGTCGAGACGAACAAGGCGCTCGCCTGATGGTAAGCGCTACGTCTGCCCATAAACAGAATCAACACCACACAGAATTTTGAATTACAAAGCACTGCATGCCACTAGCATTAAGGCACTGAACTGCGCTCGTCACACCGACATGAGATGTTAATGCTCATAATGCCCAGTAAATTCACTGGTTTCAATGTCCTTCAAACCGACACACAACAGTGCTTTCTTACGCCTTGTTGCTTGGCGGCAGAAATACAGT
Source organism: Amorpha juglandis (assembly GCA_949126905.1). NCBI lineage: Eukaryota > Metazoa > Arthropoda > Insecta > Lepidoptera > Sphingidae > Amorpha > Amorpha juglandis. The sequence continues at coordinate 4,106,099 of OX421392.1, forward strand.
GGTGATACCAACCCAGACGGCCTCTCGCATACGAGGGACCTACCATATCGGCCGGGATAACGACGTATGTACGTACGTAGCCTGGCGCTTACCATCAAGCGAGCGCCTTGCTCGTCTAGTCATTCAATGAAATAAAAAGAACCCTTTTGAGGGCTTTCGTAGGCTATTTTTTTCTTAGGATTTTTGTATTGATTATATATATTATATAATCTATAATCAATATATAATATTATATATTATATATTGATTTCGCCATAATTAAACCGCCATTTTTAATGAAACAATAAAGGTAAATAAAACAAACGAATATATTTCACAGTTTTATATTAAGACCTTACTTAATGTTACTCTAAATTATTCTAAACCGATGTTAAAAGTAAAAAAGTAAATCTTACACGATATATTTTACAAAACTTTCGCATCACACTAAATTACACTTCCATAATGCTATATACAGTGCGCATTTGCATTTCCCATGACAGTTGGGGCAAAAAGATTAAAAAAAAACATAAAAAAAGTGACATTTTAATGTTTTTTTTTGTGTTTTCAAACATAAGAACACTAATTTAAAAAATATTTAATTTTGTTTTTTTTATCCGATCACGGCAAAGTGACTGCACTACATCTGATGATAAGCGTAGTGCAGTCCAAAAGCGATCACCGATAAACAATGAGTTTACCGGTGGTCACCAGAATCATGCCGGACCGGATGTTTCTTCACAATCCGAAGCGGGAAGAAGCAAATTGAGGGGCTTGCGACAGGACAGTCGGATGACCGATGCAGACACAGTGATACAAGAATATACCATTATACCCGCCCCAACCAACCATCAAGTCATGTCGCAAACCCCTCGGGGGAACCGGATATAGACTGGCTGATCCTGGAACGCGATCCACAGGGCGTGTGGCTCACTATGGCAGGTTTCAACACCATGTGTACGGTGGTCGCTATCCGTGCGGATATATCCTACCTCCAGCCTAATTTTGATACAATAAAAGAAAGTTACAAAGTTAAAAAAAAATCGGTCGAAATTGAAAAAATTACATCTGTCAAAGAGAAATGCACAATGCTAAGTGGATGGCGAGCGAAAGAGAAAAACGTTGGTAACTTATTTTGATGGAAAACTCACTCCGTGCGTGATTTGTAAATATGCGACCTGCGCTTTTTTTTAACATAATTTCTATACATTTTAACATTATTTTGTGTCGTATACTATAATGAATAAACTATAGAAGAATTTATCTGTACTGATTTTCGCACGGAGCAATCAACTTTCAATAATGGCCATTACATTGGCCAAATAATATTTAGGGAACGTACACATACTACGTGACCCGTTTAAGGGGGGGGAGGTAGGTCTTCAAAATACTACGCTCAGTCACAGGAGGGGTGGCTTAGATTTTTGTTACGTAGTCGTTTCCGAGATAAACTTCGCTTTTTTCAAACTATCTTTGTAATCAAATCATTTTCATTTGTTTCACTTTCTGTCTGCGAAATGATTACTACGTAAAAACTTTAAGGGGGGTCTTGGTATTTACTACGAGTGATCACAGAAGGGAGGGAGGGGTCAAAAAATCTTAAAAAATAGGTCACGTAGTATGGGTACGTACCCTTAGCATTTTTCTCGAACGCTTACCGTCAAGCAACCGGCGTTTTAGGCTAGTTAACAAAGCAAGTCATTTGGGTCACTATTGGGTCACTTAATACAATGGGCGACCAAATATAAAGGCTATTTATTGCTATTGTTAAATCCTTAATTGGCCAACATCAGTTAATGCCTACGGTGACAAAATACAAATTTTGCAAAATTCGCCGGTAAATTTAAATTACCCACAGCCTTTGTACCAACTCAGCTCGGTAAAAAAAAAAAACTTAAAGAAAAATGCTTTACCCGTCGCCTACTTAACTTACTTAATAATAAATATAAATATGTATTTTTTTTATTTTCCATTTTAAAAAAAAAAGCTGTAATTACATTGCACCTCACTCGACCACGGCTCGGACTTAACACTAAATTAGTTATTAAAAAATGATGCGATGAAAGCAATAAGAGTGCATCATTTATTTGTGATCATTAAATCGACCCACTACCTAGCAGCGTTGAATTTTACGAAATATTTTTTTTATTAAATGTACGATTACAAAAATAATCGCCGTATCCGATAAGCGACACATTTCAATATTGGTTGTAAAAATATTCTGCACAGTAAATTGTGAATGAAAAAAAATATTTAAAAATAAAGATTTTAGGCGTAGTCGAATATTAGAAAAAAGTTTTTCGAAAAAAAAACAATGTACAATATAATCATTGAATTAGACGCATCAATGGACAGAATAAAGTTGCGTGTTATAATAGATTATTTTCGTTTTTTTTAATATGCAAATAAAAACGTTGCAACCATAAATAATTCACAAAAATAAATAAAAATATTTATATAGTTTCGATTACACAAAAAATTACACCTAATTTTAGTGGCAGGTAACCCCGGATCAAGTTGCGACTTATAAATATAAATTTCCCATTAATAGAATCACTGGTCCTCTAACTGGGTATTTTAATTGTATTTTAACCCTTTATATTATTTTTTATTTCCCAACATTTGCGATATAAAGGAATATCCGGGTTAGGACAAGCGCGAAGCCATATCTAAAAATATTTTTAATTTTATGTGAAAACAAAATTTTCGGTGGCAATATTTGAAAAATCTAATTTTTGTACTTAAATATGGTATTTTTGTGTGTAGAATTCATACGACTGTGTTATCTTTGGAAGTAATGTGGTGCAGAATTATAAAAATAAAAAAAGATTTTTTATAAACGCATTTCACGTTTAAACACAATTTGAATACGCCTATCTTTAGTAATAGTATTTTGAGTAATGACTCTATCAGTTGTTATTATCAAAGATAACGCAGTCATTGACACTACTAAACAAGAATTTAAAATTATCTTCCTAAAATTTGATAATTTTTCATTCTACAATATGGGAATAGCAAATCTATAGAATACCCTGGGTCAAAACTGACCCACTGACAAGTTTCCATTATTTATTCACATCTTTTTTACAACCAATTTCAAAATTGTCTATATAGTAATATTCGATGACAGCTTTATTTTTATCATAAGTTTTTACAAAAAAATATTTCGTATCGATAAATTTGCGGACAGTTTGTGTATGTAGTAGCTACATTTTTTTATTCATCTAAACGACGAGACGAGCACTTCGCTCGTCTGATGGAAAGCGTCACGCCTGCCCATAAACAGAAGCAACACAGAACTTTGAATTGTAAACTGCGTGAAATTAATCTAACGTTCGTTACCCCGAGACAGAACACCATAAATCCTATTTTACAGTATTTTTGTGACTTCATGACACCGAGACAAATGTTTGTGTGATCCACAAATCACACAAACACTTGCGGTCCCACAACACTCGCACCCGAAACATCGGGTGCGAGTGTTGTGGGACCGCAAGTCCCTCGTAGTTGATACCCACGATACAGGTTAACCTTGTGGGGAGTCAGGACTATGTGTGTGACTTTTGGGTGTATTTATTTATTTTTTTCTTCATTTTATTGCTTGTTCTGGAGTTGCTTTAATATTCTTTATTAATACATACACAAATTCTGATCACTGTGAGTGGGTCAGTCCGCTCTAACTTTGCAAAGTTATTTATTATCTGTTAGTAGTAATAGTGTTTATATTTAAAACTTATTGCGATTTGTCGATGTCACAGACATCAGTTTGTTTAAACTCTACGGTTTTATCAGTCGAGGCATAGACAAATGTCTGTGTGCTCATAGACAATCGTGGTTTTTTTTATGTTAGCCAGTGTCAGAGAATTGCGAAAAAGCGTTTTTCGATTATTTATTATGTGAATGAAATTTGAGTATAGAAATAGAAAAAAAAAATTAATTACTCTGTCTCTATGGTAAAAAAAACACGATTGTCTCTGGGCGAGATAATTTTTTTTAACAAAAACATCCTAATCAGCGTCTATGATAAATGGAATTATTCTTTTCTATCACATATCATGTTGGAACACAAAATTTCGAGCTGCGTTCCTTTTTTTACGATTGTCGATTTAAGACTGTCACTAGTGGTGCAATCCGTGCCTACACGGCAGTTGCAACTGGCGATTGTTTACCAAAATAGTTTTTTTTTGCCAGCATAACAAACGCAACTGATAATTAATTATATTTAATTAGTTTTTTTGGACTGCAACCACTGCCAAGGCTGTTTAAAATGGCTTCATGGTAGAAATTATATTACTCGTTGTTCAAGGTGATGAAAAAAATCTACCATTTTCTTATTTACTAATATTTTACAAAACTTTCGAATACAGAACATTTTGAAATTATATTATTTTGTTAAGATTTGTAAAACGTATACTTATGTTATGCCATTTTATTTTTTCAAAATAAATTATTTTTTCAACAATTTTTTTTTTATTTAGGTAATCGAAAAACTAATCACTGATATTAAACAACATGTTGAAGGGATTAGTCAATATAAATTTTAATGCGAATTAAATAGTTGAACAACAATTCGCATAAACTAACTGTTATTAAAATTATATAGAAATAAGTCAAATATTAATCAAACATTCTCTCCTTCATATAAATATAAAGTATCATTTCTGTTGCCATGGACTATAGTGAAACTCCTGTCAAATGAGTAGTCTACACTAATATAATAAAGAGGAAAGATTTATATTTTTGTATGTAACGAATAAACTTAAAAACTACTGGACCGATTTGAAAAATTCTTTTGCCGTTAGAAAGCTAAATTATCACTGAGTAACATAGGCTACTTTTTATCCCGGAAAAAGCAGATCCCGCGGGTGGAGCCGCGAGGAAATGCTAGTGAAAAATTAAATGGTGATTAATTTTAATTTGATGGGACTGTCATATGTAGATTGACACACAGGACACTATATATTAATTTTGAATGAAAAGTAGATTGAATTAAATATTTTTAAATTACTTTTAGATCAGACGAATGGCCACAGAATTGACACTAAAGTATTTTGAGGTTAAGAGGTGTTTTTTTTTATACTATACAATTTTACGCTGCGTCGAAATGAAAAAAATATATGAATTACCCCTTTGTCCAATATGGGCGATATTTAAATTTTGAAAAACACTGATATTTTTTGACTTATTAATATATAATTTTTTACATTCAAGTTATATGTCAATTTAAACGGATCACTTCCATATGGTACCGCATTAGAAACAACACGCAAGCAGAGTGGAGTCTGAAAGTCAGAGTTCGTGCATCTTCGTGAAATGCACCAAACATACATAGTAATATTGTATTACACAGCAATATAAATTATATAACAGCAAAGTTCGGAATTTGGTGTGCGTGCATCTTCGTGAAATGCACGAACTCTGCAAACTGTTAATTGATTACATAACAATATCAATTATATGAAAATAAATTCCAAAATTGGCGTGCGTACATCTTCGTGAAATGCACGAACACTCCAAAGTGTTATTTTATTACATAACAATATCAATTATATGACAATAAAGTTCCAAATTTGACGTGCGTGCATTTTCGTGAAATGCACGAACATTGTTGTATGTGTGTGTGTGTGTGTTTATAGTGTGAGTGCGTGTGCACATACATGCGGTACGTAGCTGTCGTGACGTCACAGTCACATCAACTGTCACTGCTCGTAGTTCTTGGCTTTTCTGTCGACATCATCGTCTGAGGTTCTGTTCATTGGATGATCTGAAATGATAATAGAAAATGGACTTTAATTGTACGGTACAAGGGCCGACTTTTCAATGTTATGATATTTCATAGTATATATGTTTCTCTACGTGATCAAATCAGAAATGAGGAGATCCGTAGAAGAACGAAAATCACATAGCTCAGCGGATTAGCAAGCTCAAGTGGCAGTGGGCAGGCCACATAGTTCGCAGAACCGATAACCGATGGGGCAGGAAGGTTCTGGAATGGAGGCCACGTACTGGCAAGCGCAGTGTTGGACGTCCACCTACAAGGTGGACAGACGACCTGATAATGGTCGCAGGAAGTCGCTGGATGGAGGCCGCTTCCAACAGGTCGGTGTGGAAATCTTTGGGGGAGGCCTATGTTCAGCAGTGGACGTCTTGTGGCTGATGATGATGATGATGATGATATGCCGGTAAACGAGCAAGCGTTACCGACCTTACCATGTTTCATTTCATTTCAAACGATTTCATTTCATTTCATAGCGTCGTGGTCTCCTCCATCTCGGCTCGAACTAAAAAGTTCGCGAAATCATACTTCTGCCGGACCATTAAACTGTGGAATAGTTTGCCGGTGCACGTGTTCCCTCCTTCCTATAATATAGGGTCCTTTAAACGGTGTGTGAAGAAGCAGTTAGGCAGGCCGGCATGATCGGCCTGGTGGCTGGTGGGAGGATACTTGTATCCGACCGGATAGCGACCACCGTACACTGGTGCTGAAACCTGCCATAGTGGCCCACCTTGTGTGGGTCGCGTTCCAGGGTCAGCCAGTGTATATCCGGTTCTCCCTAGGGGGCTTGCCCCCTGATCCTAACCCTTTTCCCATCCCTTTTTCCTTCCCCTCCCCCTTGGCCCTTTGGCAGGCCGGCATGACCTTGCCGACCTACGATGGACACACTGTTTATCGTTGGTCGACACTGTTCCTGGCTTGCGCTACACTTACCATCAGGTGTGGCGTAGTCACTTTGCCGAGCCAGGATAAAAAAAATAGTTTCACTTGGTAATAAGTGTTTTTCACTGCCCATATACGCCCATACGGTGAAGAAAACATCGTGAGGAAACCTGCATACCTGAGAACTCGATAAGATTTTTCGAAGGTATGTGAAGTCTGTCAACTCGCATTAGTCCAGCGTGGTGGACTAAGGCCTGATCCCTCTCATTCAGTAGAGGAGGCCCGTGCCCAGCACTGGGACATGTACTTGGCTAGTAAAAATAAATACGATTGTGGTACATACCATGATGCTGCATTTTCGGCACAAGCACCACATTCCCATCGGCGGCTTGTTGCAGCGAGAACTGGCTTGAGGATAATGGCTGACCCTCGCCGTCGCGGAGATTCTGGACAAAACACACAAACTTAGAATAATACACTTCTGTTATCCCCAAGGGAGTAGGCTGAGATTTTTTTTTATTTAATTAAATGACGAGACGAGCAAAGTGCTCGCCTGATAGTAAGTCTGCCCATAAACATTAACAACACCACACAGAACGTTGAATTACAAAACACTTTAGAGCACTTTAGTTGAATTACAAGCTTTTTATTTAATAAGAGATGAAAAGGGGGTTGAAAGTTTGTATTGGACTTGCATTATTTTTGATCTGAGGAACACTAAACTTTGTATTTAGGCTAATGACTTAAAACAAATAAATACGTGTTTCAGGAATTTTAGAGATTCTACTTAACAAGGGGTGTAAAAGGGGTTGAAAGTTTGTGTGGGACTTGAATTTTTATAACGCTTGAATACGTATCTACTCATTGTTAATCAGTAGCTCAAGAGTTTAAGCGTTTCTGTATATTCTGTATATAATCGACTTCCACGCGAGCAAAGCCGCGGGCAACAGCTAGTATATAAATAAAAAATTGGTTGTCTGTAAAGTCGGTTTACTGACGACAGTTGAACGTGACAACGTCTTAAGAAAATACTGATGGAATGGTAGCATTTTTCAAAAGAAAATTTTAATTTCATTTGTTTAATAGATTTGTATGTATATAGAGGAGGTAATTGGAAATCACAATGAAATTGATCAAGTTAGATTTATTTTTTATTTGTACGCATAAATACAATTATGTGATTTTTTTTTACAATTTAATAGTTTTTACAAGTATAAATGTGCGTTGAGCAATAGCAGCTGTCCACACAGACGCATTGCTCACTCAAGTAGGAGAGAGACGGATGTCGAACGCTGCCGAACGCAAAGGCCGATTGTGCTTCTTTGTCGCTTGTTCCGCGCTCTCGCTTGCACAAGCCTTACATGGAACGCCTCAGAGCGAGGTAACGCCGCATGAGTCATGTTTTTTCGTGCGTGCAGCCGGCTCTATCGAATTATAAGACGTTGTCACGTCAAAAACGAACACAGTCCGATCAAAGTCCTATAAAAGTCCGGTCAAAGTCCGGTCCAATCCTACTGGTGACACTGTGTGACGCCACCTGGGACTTATCGAAGTTCCAGGGAAGTCGGCTAGCGCTGGCTGGTTAACTGGCCCGCGTGACGTCTCACGGAAGGTTCTCGAATATTCTGGAACCTTCCGCTCACCGCCGCTCGCGTAACGGAACGTTTCGGTTCACCCTCCCATAAGAAGTTATCACTTCAAAAATATATAGATTAATAATATTCGAGAGGTACATATAGCTCAGCGGATTAGCAAGCTCAAGTGGCAGTGGGCAGGCTACATAGCTCGCAGAACCGATAACCGATGGGGCAGAAAGGTTCTGGAATGTAGACCACGTACTGGCAAGCGCAGCGTTGGACGTCCACCTACAAGGTGGACAGACGACCTGATAAAGGTCGCAGGAAGTCGCTGGATGCAGGCCGCTTCCAACAGGTCGGTCTGGAAATCTTTGGGAGATCAGTGGACGTTCTGTGGCTGATGATGATGATGATGAACCAGCAACATCATGTTTTAATTACAAGCGTCCTCGATAATCTTCGATTGTTACAGCTGGTAAATAAACAAACAGTCCGTACCTGAAACACATGCCTGTACAGCGTGGCGAACCGTTCCTTCAGCCGTTGCCTGTCCGCAAGCAGCGCGGCTCGTTCGCGCAGTGTCCGTTGTTTGCGGTCGCGCACCGTACGCACCTCGTCCGCAAGCGACGTGATCTGGTCGAGTTTGCGTTTGCGACAGTTCTGGGCGGCCACCTGAACCAAAATATTTAGTTGTAAATAATCCGTGGTACAGTACAACCTGAGAGACTGGAGAGGCTGGATTTGGGCCTCCGGATATCTCACACACCGTACGAAACGCAGCAGCAAGTCGCTACTTTACGTCGGTTTTCTGTGAGACAGTGGTACGACCGGGCCGAGCCGATTAAGCTGTAGACCAACGTTTCCCATTTACCGGGTCGCGACCCGGTACCGGGCATCAAAAAAAATACCGGGTCGCAATATTCCCGCCTTGTTTTAAAAATATTACCTACTATCGATCGATGCATCGTAAATATTCGGGGTTTCAACATTAGTTTACCTTAAAAATAAAAATATAGAAACCAACTTGAAATGGACCCAGACCTTAGGGTAAAACTCACTTCCCTCTTCGGAGAGGGAAGAACCAAATCGAGGGGCCTGCGACAGGACAGGCGATTAACCGATGCAGGAACAGTGATACAAGGATGTACCCCTATACCCGCCTCAACCAACCATCAAGTCACGTCGCAAGCCCCTCGGGAGAACCGGATATACACTGGCTGATCCTGGAACGCGATCCACACAAAACGTATGGATCACTATGTCAGTTTTTAACACCATGTGTACTGTGGTATCCGGGCGGATTTGAATATCCTACCACCAGCAACTTGGATTCTTTAGTAAAAAATAAGCAGAGCAGCTCCATACTTCGCACTAAAATAGTGACTAAGTAGGCGATACCAAAGTATGTAGTACTAATAAAACCTTTTCTCTATTAATAAATGTGTATTATTTTACCTAATGGAACCAGCTTGGTAAAGTATGAAATGGGTAACGAAGGGGCAGTGTGAGAATTATCAGGCCATGGCAGAACAATGTTTGGGAGAAATTGCTGTAGACAAAACTGTCTATAGCAGTGTTTCCCAACCTTTTTGAAGTTATACTTCTTTAGGCGCGTTATGAAAAAATGATGAGAGTGAAATTTTAAGATGCGCGCGCACCTGTGACACAAAAAATTAACAGTATGAAGTTAGGCGCGTTAAGAAAAAATGATGAGAGTGAAAGTAGCCGTAATTAATAAACAAATGACGATTTGGACAAAGAAAAACTCTTTAGGTTTTTTCTTATTCGGAACATGTTGCCGTAAAAAGTACCAGGCTCGCATAAACGCGAAGAGAGTAGAATGTACTTCTATCATGTCGAGTGGATATGTTGATATAAATTAAAATACTTTTATTTAATATAATTAACACTAAATATTATTAAATTATTAATGTTACGATATTTCATCGTTGTTGTGAAGACTTGAGAATAAATTACACTTGTCTTTGGCGAAATGCATAACAATGCGAAGCTTAAGAGTGTTGTTACAAAGACTTGGCTGTATGAGCTACAATACCTTTGCCTATTAAAAACCCGAATTTGAACCAAAAATTATAATTATACCGAGGACTATGACGGAAGTGAATACTTTTTAAATTGTTTTCGAAATTAATAAGTGTCCGTTCTATTGAAACTATGAATCAACACGCATGAAACATTTACTATAATAATAATTATAATGTACATTATAAATAATAATTATTATTATAGTAAATGTTTCATGCGTGTTGATTCATAGGCCATTTTTGACAATGTCCTTTATAATTTATATATGTGCTAATAAATTATATTCAGTAGTGATTTAAATTGAATATTTTGATTGATATTACTTACTATTTGTGAATATTAGTGAAAAAAATTGTGCTTATATACTTTTTCAAGTGCTCCAATATAATTGAGGTTAACTATCCGTATGTATTATTTATTGATATAAATTAAAATACTTTTATTTAATATAATTAACACTAAATATTATTAAATTATTAATGTTAAATACTTATTATTGGTTATTTAATATTCACAAAATAAAGAAATAAATTTAATAAAACATTTAATAAAAAGTTTGTGATAAAAATTAAAATTGAACATCAAATAATAATATTATTTTTTAATATTTGCTATTAAATTGAATAAATAACAAAGAAGTATAACTTCTCACGCGCGTACATAAGTACACGCACCCATTTTTTTTTAGGCCATGCCCCACCATATTTTTTTTTTGTTAAATTTGTCACCGATATCTAGCATTGCATTTAAATAACCCAAAGCGAAAGGGTTAAAGTCGTGTCGAGTCCAATTTTAAATTGCCCCCCTTAACTATCAAATTGCCCCTCTGTGGGGCGTGGGCCCCATGTTGGGAAACACTGGTCTACAGCGTGGCTTTACCACTCGAAAACTTTTCTATAACAACCCTGTAACAGTAACGCCTCACCTTATTCTTTCCCCGACGCCTTATGTCCCTTATAAGCGACAGTTGTGCCTCGCTCAGGTCGTGTTTGGATAATCTCTCGTTAAATTCATCCATTGGCAGGTTAATTATGTCGTGCACTTCCAGTGGTATACCTGAAACAATACAAAAATATATATACAGTGTGTTACAAATATATATACAGTTTTTTACAAAAATATATAGACAGTGTGTTACAAAAATCCTGTTGGCCCTTTTTGGGTTGTGACCATAGGCAGCAATGTTGTATTTTATTTAAGTTAATAAAAATAAATAAAAAAAACAACTGTGACGTAATATAAAAATGATTGTTTAAATTGTAATTTTAACTTTCCAGTTTTTTAAAAAAGATTTTTTAGTATTCAGTTTTTTGCTAAAACTTAAAAATATTTCTTTTATTATTATTTAAAAATTTTATCCTAGATTTCACCCCCGCGGGGGTGTATTTCTTTTTCAAATTTAAACGTAACCTTCGCCGACGTAAAAAATCACGTACATAAAAATTAATGTATATATACAGACGAATTGACAACCCCGTTCCGTTTGTTTTAGTCGGGCTTATTTATTATTAGAAAGGCGTTTACCATCAGGCGAGTGTTCTGTCGACCTAGTACAAGTATTTATAGTTTTCTAAAACAAAGATACTTTTCATTTACTCTCCATACATAGAGTAGCAGTAGCCATTAGTGGGAGCTACTTTTTTATCCTAGCACAGCAAAGTGACTGCACTACACCTGATGGTAGGTGTAATGCAGTCCAAAAAACCACCAACAAACAATGAGTTTATCGGTGGTCATCAGAGTTATGCCGGCCTGTATATATGCTTCTTCCCTCTTCGGAGGCACAAAGCAAATCGAGGGGCCTGTGACAGGACAGGCGGATGATCGATGCAGGCACAGGGATACAAGGATGTACCCCTATACCCGCCCCAACCAACCATCAAGTTCGTAAGCCCCAGGATATACACTGGCTGATCCTGAAAGGCGATCCACATAATGTAGATCATTATGGCAGGTTTCAACACCATGTGTACGGTGGTCGCTATCCGGGCGGATATGAGCATTCTACCATCAGCAAATCTAAATATATAAAACTCAAAGGTGACTGACTGACATAGTGATCTATCAACGCACAGCTCAAGCCACTGGAGGGATCAAGCTGAAATTTGGCATGCAGGTAGATGTTATGACGTAGGCATCCGCTAAGAAAGGATTTTGATAAATTCTACCACCAAGGGGATAAAATAGGGGACGAAAGTTTGTATGAAACTTTGTCAATTTTAAACGTTCACGCGGACGGAGCCACGAGCAAAAGTTAGTCAGTAGTAAGTATAAGCAATAGAGTTGCTCACCGAGTGCCTTGGCCCTCTTCTCGTCCCTGGTGTAGTGCTGCCCACTGCTAGTGGCGGAGGACCCTCCGTCAGACATGCTGCCGTCAGTCAGCCGACGCACTGCACATACACAACATACGGTTTTTTTTTTTGGTTTTTTTTTCACGCGTAATTACCCGAATAGGTGTTCATAACGCACCCACGGTTCACTCTGTTTTTTTTTATTAAAAAAAACTATAAAAATAAAAAAAAACTTTTTAACAAAAAAAAAAAACAATTGACGAAATAACTTAAAAGCAAAAAATAAAATACCGCTATTGCAGGTCCCTTAGCAGTCGGTGCAATTTCAATTCAATGATATTCTTTATGCATTAGGTTTTGGGCGACGTAACTTGTTGATTAAAATAACTTGAAAAATCGAGTCAACTCCTTTATTTCAACTACATAAAAATATTAGTTAAAATGTAAAAAATTACCCCAAGAACATGGAATTAACCTCAGAACACCCCATACTACGTCGATAGTATATTTTTTTAGCGTTAGTGTCGAGACGAGCATATCGCTCGCCTGATGGTTTTACAGGCCTTAATCTGTGTGTGTGTGTGCATTTACCTGTGCCATTGTAACATCTAAACAAATTGACCGATTTGAATTAGTTTTTTGTTTTTGAAATGAAACTTCTTTAGAATCGTTGTGATTTGAAACTCGATGAAACAAAAATGCGTCACGATAAATAGACAAACATATTCATAAATAGGATTTAGCCTGCGAGAGAACGAGATAGATTACAAGTATGCTATCACGTGTCTTTGCGCCTGCGTACAACGAAGCCTTCGGAAAATGTGTCATAAACAACGTGGTGTATCATTCACGTGTTTTATTTTGTTATGCATTTGCGTATTAAAATTCGTTGGTTAATTAATTTATTTTAATAATTCCGAAGTCTCACTTTTGCCGTGTGGGAATTGCACATACATACACTTATATTGTTTTTTTTTCTGCTTTGTGTTGCTTTTTTCAGTTTTTTTGTTGCTTTTCTCTGTTTCTTTATTGTCTTTTTACTAATTTTTATTGTATATTTCTGTTTTTTGTTATTTTTTTCTATTTTTTTGTTATTTTTTTTTCAGTTTTTTGTTGTTTTTTTCAGTTTTTTTTTGTGCAGCACTCACCTCTCTTGTCCCTAACAGCGGCGGGCCGCTGGTCGGCGGCGGCGAGCGGCGCGCTGTACGTGTGGTTGTGCCGCACGCGCTCGGGCGTCGCGTACGAGAACCGAGGCGTCGGCTGCACGGGGCTCGGGACGCCGGTCTGTACACAAATACTCTTATCGTTAATGGCTTGTAATAAAAAACGGAAAAAAAAAACATTTTTTTTATAGCATAAGCCGGCATGTGGGTAGGTGACCCACATCAGGTGGATGGTAAGTGATCTTTGTAATAAATAACGAAAAAAAAAAATTTTTTTTTATAGCATAAGCCGGCAAGTGGGTAGGTGACACACATCCACATCAGGTGGATGGTAAGTGATCTCCACCGCCCATGTAAGCCCACCACCAGAAGAATCATGGACGCGTTGCCGACCTTAAAGGAAAGGGATAATTAGGTATTGGGAAGGGGAGGGGATTTGGGCTTATTTTTTATCCTGGCTCGGCAAAGTGACTACGCTACACCTGATGGTAAGTGTAGCGCAATCCAAGAATAGTGTCGACCAACGATAAACAATGTGTCCATCGTAGGTCGGCAAGATCATGCCGGCCTGCCAAAGGGCCAAGGGGGAGGGGAAGGAAAAAGCGATGGGATAAGGGTTAGGATCAGGGGACAAGCCCCCTGGGGAGAACCGGATAACACTGGCTGATCCTGGAACGCGACCCACACATGTAATTCAAAGTTCTGTGTGGTGTTGCTTCTGTTTATGGGCAGGCGTGGCGCTTACCATCAGGCGAGCGCCTTGCTCGTCTCATAATTCAATCAAATAAAAATAATTATTTACCTGTAGTAATGCATGGCTGGAGTGTGCAGTGTTGAGGTCCAGTGCAGGCTGCAGGCTCGTCACGTGTGGAGGGGGCAGCTGATGACGACCACCGAACTCTGTAGGGGGGGAGGACAAAATACTCTCATGTAGTTATTTTTTTTACTAGCCCTGTATTATACATGTCCCACTGCTGGGCACGGGCCTCCTCTACTGAATGAGTGGGGTTAGGCCTTAGTCCTAGTCCTTAGTCCTCATGTAGTAACACATTAAAAAGAAAAAAACATCGTTTAGCAAAAGATTTGTAATTGTAAATAGAACAGTATTTTGAAGGTTCTGGAATGGAGGCCACGTACTGGCAAGCGCAGCGTTGGACGTCCGCCTACAAGGTGGACAGACGACCTGATAATGGTCGCAGGAAGTCGCTGGATGCAGGCCGCTTCCAACAGGTCGGGCTGGAAATCTTTGGGAGAGGCCTATGTTCAGCAGTGGACGTCTTGTGGCTGATGATGATGATTTTGAAGTGAAACTTCTTTAGAATCGTTGTGATTTGAAACTCGATGAAACGAAAATGAGTCACGACAAAGACACACACATATTGATAAATAGGACTCAGCCTGCGAGAGAATGAGATGGATTACAAGTATGCTATCACGTGTCTTTGCGTTTGCGTAGAACGAAGCTTTCGGAAAATGTGTATAATAAACAACGTGTTTTATTTTTTTGCATTTGCGTATTATAATTAATTAATTTATTGTAATAATTCTGAATTTTCAATTCTGCCGTGTGTGAATTGCACACACACACACACACACTTTTTAATATATTTTGAAGTTTTTTTTTTCTGTACCACCGTAGTGATATAGTCTCTGTACGTACCGTTATGCATGTGCAGGGTGTCGTGATGGTACGTCTGTTCGGGACACTCGTATTTGACCGGGGCGGGTCGGGGCGCGGGCACTGTATCCATCGGGGGGGCGGTTTGTTCCTGGAAAGAGGGTAGTTTTTTTTTATTGAATATTAAACATTATTTTGTATGCAACAGAAAATAATTAATAATATTAGGCCAGCGTGGTGGACTAAGGTCTAACCCCTCTCATTCAGTAGAGGAGGCCCGTGCCCAGCAGTGGGACGTATATAATACAGGGCTAGAAAAAAAAACGAGCTAGTGGGTCACCTGATGGTAAGTGATCTCCACCGCTTAATATAGCAGCAAGCCGTTACTTTACGTCGGTACATAAAGTAGCGGCTTGCTGCTGCGTTTCGTACGGTGAGTGAGATATCCGGCAGCCCAAATCCCCTCCCCTTTCCAATCCCTTTCATTTAAGCTCAGCGACGCGCCCATGATTCTTCTGGTATTCACTTGGAGATCACTTACAATCAGGTGACCCACTTGCTCGTTTGCTTATGCTATAAAAAAAATGCACTAACTGACCTGGAAGCATCTTTTCCCGAACATGTGATGTTTCTTCTGAGGTTGGTGAGGGGCGGCTCGGTCCCTTCCATATGTGCTCTCGTATGGCCGGAATTTTGAACTGTATGGGAAAAGATTTTTTTTAGTTGAATGACGAGACGAGTAAGGCACTCGCCAAGCGCCACGTCTGCTCATAAACAGAAGCAACACTGAACGCAAAACACTGAAAGAACTGGGTCATCACCCCGAGACATAAGTCGCATAATGCCCAGTAATTTCACTGGCTTCAATGTCCTTCAAACCGAAACACAACAGTGCTTACACACTGTTGCTTGACGGCATAAATAGACGGCGCGGTGGTACCAACCCAGACGGCCTCTCGCATACGAGGGACCTACCACCTTGTTTTCTAATCATTAATACATTTCGCATAACATCAATTTCGGTGAGTACATATTAAAAACGTATTTTTTTTAAAGGGACTGCTTCGGTGGCGGAGTTGTATTGTGGACGCGGTACGACTGCTGTTCTGAGGTCTCGGGTTCGATCCCGGAGTCAGGTAAAAGTGATTTGGGGTTTTCCATCACGAAACGTTAACGTTAGAACGTTCTGCCGCTAAGCAACAGTGCTTACACACTGTTGCTTGGCGGCAGAAATATCGGTATAGTCACTCACCTATGAAACTCCTGCGCCGAGTCACTACCATCGCACCATTCTCCATCGGAGAGCGACGGGACCCGTTCAGATCCCATCGATGACACCGCACTGTCCGACGCTGAGTCGCGTTCAGCTGGAAACGAGAATGGAATCAAAATAACCGACGAAAAAAGGAGGTTCAAATTTCAAATTCAAATTCATTAAAAATATTTTTTACATTAGATTACATATTTATATTTTTTAGTATTATCTCTTTTCGGCTATTCATAGCTAGCCATGAGAAGAAATGCCGAATAAACTCATGGCTATGGCCTCTTTTAATGTTGTTGTTTGTGTGTTGATTGTTAATTATCGCTTGCTTTAACGGTGAAGGAAACATCGTGAGGGAACCTGCATACCTGAGAACTCGATAATATTTTTCGAAGGTATGTGAAGTCTGCTAACCCGCATTAGGCCTGCGTGGTGGACTAAGGCCTAACCCCTCTCATTCAGTAGAGGAGGCCCGTGCAGCAGTGGGACATGTAAAATACAGGGCTAGTAAAAAAAAAGGATACATACCTGCCATCATCATGTGTGAATGATTGTGATGGGGAGCGTGGGGTGGCCCAGCCCCGTCCAGCATGCGCATCGTGTACATGCCTGTAACAATAACAATCATGTAATATTGTTCCGGGGAGTTTTGGCGGGAATTCTGACAGTGCAGTTCATCACTTATTTAATTTATTTCATAAACGAGTTTAGAAAAAAAAACGACGACCTAGAACCCGATTGCAGCGCCACCTACCGGATCCAATTGTGCATCTAAACCATCCGACGACCCGCTCAAACACACACAAAAACTTCATCGAAATCGATCCAGCCGTTTAAAGAGTTTATTTGAAACCAACAATTGATTTTTATACATGGATTATGATTTAAAAGTTTTTTAAAATTAATAAAAACCACATGTCATTTCATTTTCGCATATTCACAATGACTGTCGGAAATAGTATTTTTTTTTTATAACGGCTTATCAATCCGAATCGGAATTATCCGGTGTTATCGTGTTTTTCGAATTACAATAGTGTTTGTTTACATGCAACGGAGATACGCTCGGCGATGTACTGTGCACTGTTTACACGCCTGCCTACCCTTTCGGGGATTACAGGCGTGAATGCGTACGAAACAATCGCTTTAATCTAAATATATAAAACTCAAAGGTGACTGACTGACATAGTGATCTATCAACGCACAGCCCAAACCACTGGAGGGATCGGGCTGAAATTTGGCATGCAGGTAGATGTTATGACGTAGGCATCCGCTAACAAAGGATTTTGATAAATTCTACCCCCAAAGGGATAAAATAGGGGATGAAAGTTTGTATGAAACTTTGTCAATTTTAAACGATCACGCGGGCGGAGCCGCGAGCAAAAGCTAGTGGAACGATAAAGTACATTAAGTAGTCCTATGCTAAATAATTTTAAGTGATTATTGGTTATACAATAAAGAGTTTTGTGTTGTATTGTTTTTTTTTTATTTGATTGAATGGCGAGACGAGCAAGGCGCTCGCCTGATAGTAAACGCCACGCCTGCCCATAAACAGAAGCAACACCGCACAGAATTTTGAATTACAAAGCACTGCATGGCACTGAACTGCGCTCGTCACCCGAAGACATATGTTAAGTCTCACAACCCCCAGTAAGTTCACTGGCGTCAACGTCCTTCAAACCGGAACACAACAGTGCTTACACACTGTTGCTTGTCGGCAGAAATAGACGGCGCGGTGGTACCAACCCAGACGGCCTCTCGCATACGAGGGACCCACCACCTTGTAAACGTTGGTTGGTACATGGGATAGAGATACGCTTGGCGAAGTATTGTGTACTGGTTACATCGCTGCCTACCCCTTCGGGGATTACAGGCGAGATAACGTATCTATGAACAATAGCATTAATGGAAGGATATAATGTACATAATCAAGTATAATTATTATTATAAGTTTAGCACCAGCTTTATAGTTTTAATTACTTGCATTGTAAATGGTTGTCAATAAAGAGTTTTGTATTGTATTGTATTACGTATATCGTGAATTAATGTTTACACATCTGTATTACGAATGAATATTTGAAATGTGACGCTGTTCATCATATGACAAGCAGATGGTAGAAGGTGGTAGGTTCCTCGTATGTGAGAGGCCGTCTGGGTTGGTACCACCGCGCCGTCTATTTCTGACGCCGAGCAACAGTGTGTAAGCACTGCTGTGTTTCGGTTTGGAGGACATTGAAGCCAGTGAAATTACTGGGTATTGAGACTTAACATCTTATGTCTCGCGGTGACGAGCGCAGTTCAGTGCCATGCATTTGTAATTCAAAGTTCTGTGCGGTGTTGCTTCTGTTTATGGGCAGGCGTGGCGCTTATGATCAGGCAAGCGCCTTGGTCGTGAAAAGATGGTAACCGTCATGCCAGTACGTATAGTGCGAGTTAATAGTACGTACCACTGTTTTAACTGGTGTACGCTTAGTGGAAGGGTAGTAAAAAAAAAAATATGACATGACTTGATGGTTGGTTGGGGCGGGTATAGGGGTACATCTTTGTATCCCTGTGCCTGCATCGGTCATCCGCCTGTCCTGTCGCATGTCCCTCGATTTGCTTCTTCCCTCTTCGGAGTGTGAAGAAGCATTTATACAGGCCGGCATGATTCTAGTGATCACCGATAAACTCATTGTTTGTCGATGGTTGCTGGTTTTTATGGACTACACTGCGTTTACCATCAGGTGTAGTGCAGTCACTATGGCGTGCTCGGATAAACAAAAAATTACACGCGTGCAGCTGTTTTGTAATTAAATACACACTCTGAAAGAAAGAAAATGAATAACCTGCCAAAAACAGACTGGTGGTAGGGTTCAATGACCCCGCGGTAAATCAAATATTACGAATATTTTCATAAACAATTTCTGATATTTGTCGATAACTTTAATTTGATGTTGGCATTATGTATTGATTGTCTTCAATTCTTCGTTACTTCTATTACTTATTCTGGGTTGCACCAACTTACCTTAGCAATGATAAACTTGTTAAAGTACCGGTTAAACAAAACACGAGTATATAAATAAATAAATAATAAATACACCCAACAGTCACATACATAGTCCTGACCCCCCAGTAAGATACGAGTCTTGTGTCGTGGGTATCGGGAACTACGTGAGACTTTCGGTCTCACAACACCCAGACCCCGAAACAAATATTTGTGGATCACACAAACATTTGTCTCGGTGCGGGGATCGAACCCGCGGCCTCTCGTTTCACAGCCGACTACTCGCCCGCTGCGCCACGGAGGCCGTGAAGAGTTGCACCACTTGACAAATTTTAGATGACGTCATAACATTAGCCGTTAACCGTAACCGTAATTCGCTAGTTAAAGCTATTGTTGTAAGTTAAATGGCTGTCAGATGGTTCAATTATAACCTCCAAACCGATATATCTCCTAAAGCGTCTGTGCTCCAAAATAATATCATGTCCCTGCTTCTAGAATTAATCGAGGAATCTAGTAGTATCGGAATACAATGGTGCAACACATTCCGCAGTCAATGTTAGAGTCAGCGTTACTGTTATCGTCAAATTTGGCATAAACCTTAACTATTATTTCCAACTCCTCCCTAACTTTCTATGTGATTAATTTCGTTGCGGGACAAAGACATTTAGGCATCCCAGAGACTTGGCGAGCTTCACTGCTCGGTGTCGACAACAATGCGTGCCACTGTTGATCCTGGTGCACAGGAGTTACAGTGGCGGGTGTGTGGGCGGGATAGTCTCTAACCTAACCTTCTATCTGATTAATTTCGTTGCGGGACAAAGACATTTAGGCATGCCAGAGACTCGGCTCGCTTCACTGCTCGGTGTCGACAACAATGCGTGCCACTGTTGATCCTGGTGTACAGAAGTTACAGTGGCGGGTGTGTGGGCGGGATAGTCTCTGCTAACTATAACTATATAATAGCTATTATGGTGCAATCCAGCCTTAGACTACGTTTTGTTTTTTTTTATCCTGGCTCGGCAAAGTGACTACGCTACACCTGATGGTAAGTGTAGCGCAATCCAAGAATAGTGTCGACCAACGATAAACAATTTGTCCATCGTAGGTCGGCAAGATCATGCGGAAGGTCGGAACGCGACCCACACAAGGTGGCCCACCTTGTGTTTCTCACTATGGCAGGTTTTAGCACCAGTGTACGGTGGTCCCTATCCGGTCGGATACAAGTATCCTTCCACCAGCGAACGATTTTTTGTCCACGCCAAAATGACTCCACTGGACCCGATGTTAAGTCCAGTGCAGTCCAAACATAATGTCGTCCGTCAAGAGACTTCGCGTCCCTCGACGGTCGGCAGAATTATAGTCTAAAGTCACTGGATATACACTGGCTGATCCTGGAACGAGACTCGCCGCACCGAGCCACTATGGCGGGGCTTACACCATGTGTACGGTGGTTGCTATGCAGTCAACCACCAACAAGGTGGTAGGTCCCTCGTATGCGAGAGGCCGTCTGGGTTGGTACCACCGCGCCGTCTATTTCCGCCGCCGAGCAACAGTGTGTAAGCGTTGTTGTGTTTCAGTTTGAAGGACATTGAAGCCAGCGAAATCACTGGGCATTATGAGAGTTAACATCTTATATCTCGGGGTGACGAACGCAGTTCAGTGCCATGCAGTGCTTTGTAATTCAAAGTTCTGTGTGGTGTTGCTTTATGGGCAGGCGTGTTCATTGTTGCATTCAATCAAATAAAAAAAAAACATTAATTGTCTTGTTTATTCATGATGGTGCATTATTTTATCGTGAAGATAATCTACGTTTATCGCAAACCCTATAGATAACTAAACCTCATTGGCATAACAATAATGTCATAAAATAAGTTTTGATAAAACTAAAAAATCCAATAAAAAAATTATGAAAAGTCAAAAATAACATATTTGAAGTGAAGACTTCTTATGGGCGGGTATACCGATTCGTAACGTAACGCGAGCCAGCTGACGTCACAGTGACCAGTCGGCATACGTTGGCCCTTCAACCGACCGGCCAGTGTACCGTGATCCCCCCTCGAACTTGACCGGACTTTGGCCAGACTTGTCATTTTTTGTGTACGATAGCGCAATAAATGAATACTGTATTTAACCACATAAATGATAGTACTTTTATATACTGATAAATAAAGCATTCGTGCGAAATTATTCACCAACCAAAATATTCAAAAATGCACAACGTTAATGTTCAAATTTTCACTTCTGCCGGCACTCCCGGAGTGCAACCCGTTGTTTTTTTTTATTGAAATAAAACTAATTTAAACGGATTTTATCGCGGTTTTTTTATTATTTGATACCGAAGTTCAGCCCACCCCGTGACCACGAAGGCAAGCTTTAGCACTTTTATTCTAGCTCACGCACTTCACTTAATTTATAGGGGTGTGATCTTAATCACGCTAATATTATAAATGTGAAAGTTTGTTTGTTTGGATGTTTGTCCGTCAATCACGCTGAAACTACTGAACGGATTTTGATGAAATTTGGTATACAGACAGGGTATGAGCTGACTTGGGTGATAGGATACTTTTTATCCCGGAAAAGTAGATCACGCGGGCGGAGCCGCGAGGAAAAGCTAGTAATAGTAATAAATGAGTGATAAAAACTAGCGTACTTTTTTGGTATGATCCAATACATAAACATTGTATCACTATCAGGTGTATATAACTAATAATAAATACACCCAACAGCACATACATAGTCCTGACCCCACAGTAAGATACGAGTCTTGTGTCGTGGGTGTCAGGAACTACGAGAGACTTTCGCTCTCACAACACCCAGACCCCGAAACAAATATTTGTGAATCACACAAACATTTGTCTCGGTGCGGGGATCGAACCCGCGGCCTCTCGCTTCACAGCCGGCTACTTGCCCGCTGCACCATGAAGGCTGTCACTACCCCCAAATATGACCCCACCTTTTTTTAACACGTTGTATAGATTACGCAGTATTTTTTTTTATAAATTTAATTTAACATCGAATTTTGTTGAGTCATAAGTAGAGATATAAAATTTAAAATATTTTTATTGTCATCGTCTTATCGTAATTCGTCTTTTCATTGTAAATTGCTTATCTTTACAGCAGTTCTACAGCACGAAGGAGCTGGCTCGACCGGGTCGTTACCACTGTTTCACAGAAAACCGAGGAAAGGAACTGGGTGCTGCATTTCGTACTGTGATTGAGATATCCGTAAGTCCAAATCCCCCTTCCCTTCGCAATCCCTCAATTATCCCTTTCCTTTTAAGGGGAGCAACGTGGCTATTATTCTTCTGATGATAATGGCCGTATATGGACAGTGGAGATCACTTACCATCAGATGACCCACTTGCTCATTTGCCGGCCTATGCTAAAAACAGGGCAACATTGGAAATCCTAAATAAATTATAGCAAATGAATGAAGTCTGTTTTTTATTTAAATTCTGTTTTTACTGAGTGGTAGAGCCACGCTGTAGACAGTTTTGTCTACAGCAATATTGGCCTGGCTCGACCGGGTTACCACTGTCTCACAGGAAACCGACGTAAAGCAGCGGCTTGCTGCTGCGTTTCGTACGGTGAGTGAGATATCCAGAGGCCCAAATCCCCCTCCCGTTCCCAATCCCTCAATTATCCCTTTCTTTTAAGGTCGGCAACACGTTTATGATTCTTTTAGTGTTTTGAGTGTACATGGACGGTGGAGATCACTTACCATCATGTGACCCAATTGCTCGTTTGCCGATCTTAAAAATAAAAATTAAATATATTTTTTCCCGCCTCCCAATAAACATATTCAAACCATATCTTACCATCGTAAAATTTGTAAAACGGGTAGTATTCCGGTTCCCTGTATAGTATAGGTCTTAGTGACGTCAACGGGAAATATGGATGCGGGTACTGAAAACTCGCCACCGACAGATCCATAATCTTGAAAAATCTCTGCGATCCTTCGCAATTTCTCGTTTTTATTTCAATAATCTCGTTATATACGATCATCCGCGTCTCGGGATGATAATATTTCTCTCTTGTAACGACAATTGTGTAGATATTGGCAATCTTACTCCATTAGTGTAATATTCATACTCAATAGTACCAACATGGCGACAAAGCCGTGATGTTGCTTTTTAACGTGCAACTTGAGCTCTTCGATTGTATCTAAACCATTCAACGCTCCGCTGCATCCATAGATAATATCGTATTCTTTATTAAAAAAAAACACAGTGATATTGCGCTTTACAGCTGTAATTTTCTATGACGCAACAGCAAACAGCGTTAGAGTTAATGCAAATAACTCATTTCCATAATTCTAACGTAAACAAACAGACGACTTTCGATTGTCCTCTTATCTCTCACTGAGTACACCAAGATATAATTCATGATGGATCAAAAAACAATCTATATTTAAACGACCATAGACAAAAGTTGTAACGTTTTAGAACACTGACGGATACTTTGGTTAAAGAATCACTCGTCGTCCTGGTACGGCGTAAAGCACAACAGAATCTGCAGAAGCAAATAGTTTCTTCGGAATGCACCTTTCTACTCTTGACAGTACGGACGTTCAAAAAGAATGGCATAAGTAGGCTTTTTACAAAACGTTCAAACCAAAAACAATTTGATTATTATATAGCACTTTTTAAATATAGTCAACACTGGCCTTAATAGCTCTGTATTCGTTGAAAGTCACGTTCGAAATTCAAAAATATAAATCCAAAAATTTAAATTAGAAATTTACAAAGTCTTTTTTTTATTTGCGCTTTTGAAATTTGTTACCGTCCTTTTGGCACAGTTTTCTGCAGTAATTCAGAACTTGAAGATGCCCTGCTTCATTATAAAGAAGTTAGAGCGATATGATCGACGTCCCATGATGAAAACATTTGATCTTATTTCTATCAAATCTTGCGTGCACTATTATATTATTTCACTTTTAAAATAATCCCACTCGCATAATCAACTTTCTTTTGCAAAGAATATTGTATTCGCTGCACAAGCCACCACACTGCGTGGAAACTTGAGGTACAATGCCTGGTACCACGACAATAAGTATTAATAAAACGTTTTAACGTAAACACAACCGTTATCAGTTATTTGCTATTTTATATTTGCACAATGACAATATATGATTGCCAGTGTCAACACCGTTTCAAATATAGAACGCGATTGTTCGATATTTTAAAGTTTGAAACACAATTACGTCACAATCACTTTTCGAAAACAAAACAGTATATTTAAAACACTTCTCTATCACAATTGCGTTTCAAAATTAATTGTTCTTTGGAACGCGTTTGAATTTATTGATTTTTACAATTGTTTAGTAACGAAAATCGCTACAAATCGATTCTTTTTTTAAAGTTTACTGCAAAGACTAATAACCGTACAGCCGCGTCCATAGTGCGAACGCGCGCATGCGCCGAATGTGACTAATCCGTATGTATTACGATAGCGATAATGTGACGTCAATCAGGTCAACTTAGCGAGCTGATAACAGATATTACATACAATATTCGTGATATACGCACTTTTTTTCAATGATTAAAGTAGGCTGCCAGCTTGTCTGTCTTAGCCTCAAAGGCTTTGGGCATTAAAAATAAAAATAAACACGCCCCTTACTGTAGTACTGATACATAAAAGAGGTTTCAATTGGATGCATAATTTTCCCACGACAAAAAAGAAGAGTGTTAGTCGGTGCGGTAAATAAATCGTTGGCTTATAGACTTTTTAATGTAACGTTTATTAGTAAGTCACATAGCGTCCAAATGCGTTCAAAAACCGAATGAATTTGAATTTGTTTTGTTTGAAAGCTAGTTTAAGAGATATTTTTAGCTATATTTGATGAAAATCATTTCAGCCGTTAAAAGATTACCAATTTTTTCTCACATTTATGTCAAGGCGATTTTAACGGATATGTTTATTGAATAAAAATTGATTTTTAGTCAACTTGAAAAACGGATTCTGTATCCGACACGTATTTTTTTTTATTTAATTCCACTTCAGCTAGTGGACTATAATTAGTAAATGAGACCCGTGCCCAGCAGTGGGACTTATACAATACAGGTTTGATATTATTATTATTTTATAGTTTGAAAGTACTTTTTTTATCCACAAAGTGGTTAATGTCAGACAGGCGGTCGGTCGTAAAATCTACAAGCCAAATGTTTCTGTAACATGTGTTAAAATACATGTGTTAAACATTTGGCTTGTAGTTCTTGCGACCGACCGCCTGTCTGACGTCAACCGCTCTGCGGAGAAAACGCAATTATTTGTGGTTCACACAAACATTGGTCTCGGTGCGGGAATCGAACCCGCGGCCTATCGCTTCACAGCTAGCTACTCGCCCACTACACCACGAACGCTGTCAATATTGATAAAAACAAATACTGCGATAATTTATAAATCTTACACAACATTTTGTAAAGTAATACCATTCCTTAACGTATTGCCTTGTACTGAAATTTACGAGGAACTAGATAAAAGCGTGGCTTAAGATTTAATCCAGTATTAAAGACACTGTCATTTTTACATTGTGATAAGTCATTGTTTCGTTTGTGACTTGCAGAATATTCTAAAGTATTTTTAGAGTAACGTTTTGTAACGCAGAGCGGTTGGCGTCAGACAAGCGGCCGGTCGCAAAACTACAAGCCAAATGTTCCTGTGACATGTGTTAAAATAAATTAAAAAAAAACTAAAAAACACGCTTTTATACAAAATCCAACTTGAAAATAGAAAATAAATTGGAATTAATAAGAAAAAAATGTATTTTATTGTAAAAAAAAGCGTATTAATTATTTTTCACTTTTTTTAAATATTCAATTGTCATCGGTCCTTGATAAGCACTGTTGTCTTTATGTTTGAAGGACATTGCCTTAAGCATTACGAATAAGCCGCGAAATTAGGCATTTTAAAGGCTTTTTATAGCATAGGCCGGCAAACGAGCAAGTGGATCACCTGATGGTAAGTGATCTCCACTGCCTATGTACGCCCACAATACCAGAGGAATAATGGGCGCGTTGCCGACCTTAAAGGGAAGGGATAATTAAGGGATTGGGAAGGGGAGGGGGATATGGGACTCTGAATCACTCACAGTACGAAACGCAGCAGCAAGCCGTTACTATACGTAGGTTTCCTGTGAGGTAGGGTTAACGAACCGGTCGAGCCGACCTATTCGTGCTGTAGACAAAACTACCTACAGTGTGGCTCTACCAATCAAAGAAAACGTTGCCATAAACCTATCTAACCAAAAACCAATTTCCTGCAACTGTTCTTTATATTGCGTTCAATTTGATCAACTTTCGTCGATTCAAGACAGTCTATCAAATATAAATTAAATTCAACAAGGTATGCGTATGCGAAGGCCGTCTGGGTTGATACCACCGCGCCGCCTATTTCTGACGACAAGCAAAAATAGCCGTGTGTAAGCACTGTTGTGTTTCGGTTTGAAGGATATTGAAGCCAGCGATATTACTGGGCATTATGAGACTTAACATCTTATGTCTCACAGTGACGAGCGCAGTTCAGTGCCATGCAGTGCTTTGTAAAAGTTATGTGTGATATTGCTTCTGTTTATGGGCAGGCGTGAAGCTTACCATCAGGCGAGCGCCTTGCTCGTCTAAAAATATATTGAACCGTGTGAACCAGCTATAACAGGACGCGAGCCGACAACCTTCAACAATAATATAACATGTCGTGATAGTTATTCTGTTTAAACAACAGTTTTTGTACAAACATAACGCATTTATATAGATTTATTATAATTCTGTTTTGTCTGATATGAATTAAGGTATGTTAATGAAAAATGTCCGTTTGTTTATCATGAATCTTTATATTTCTCGTTATTTAACTAATTGATTTTATAATTATAATTATTTTGAAGTGAAACTTCTTTAGAATAGTTGTGATTTGAAAATTTGATGAAACGAAAAAGGTTGGTCACTAAAGAGGTTGGAAAGAAACAAGATCTCAACTATGTAAATATATGAAATGTAATATTTCGCATTAAAATTTTAAATAATTTTTATTATCTCATTCTCTTGTAGGCTACTTTTCTGAAGTTTCACTTCTGCCGTGTGTGAATTGCATTTTTTTTATCCTGACTCGCCAAAGTGACTACGCTACACCTGATGGTAAGTGTAGCGCAATCCAAGAATAGTGTCGACCAACGATAAACAATGTGTCCATCGTAGGTCGGCAAGATCATGCCGGCCTGCCTAACTGCCTCTTCACACTCCGTTTAAAGGACCCCATATTATAGGAAGGAGGAAACACGAGTGCCGGCAAACTATTCCACGGCTTAATGGTCCGGCAGATGTAAGATTTCGCAAATTTAATTTTTAACCATGTGGTGTAAGCTACTAATTGTAAGTTGTGGCGAGAGGCCGTCTGGGTTGGTACCACCGCCCCATCTATTTCTCAAACCAAGCAATATTGTGTGAGCACTGTTGTGTTTCGGTTTGAAGGACATTGAAGCCAGTGAAATTACTGGGCATTATGAGATTTAACACCTCATGTCTCGGGGTGACGAGCGCAGTTCAGTGCCATGCAGTGATTTTGCAATTCAAAGTTCTGTGCGGTGTTGCTTCTGTTTATGGGCAGGCGTAGGGCCTTGCTCGTCTCGACATTTAAATTAAAAAAATATATTCACGTGAGGCGAAACCGCGTGTAAAAGCCAGTTTAAGCACACGCGATAAACAATTTCGTGTCGTTGTTACCCGCGTTACGTTATCATTATTACGGCGTTAGGAAAGCATACAAAGATTGTAACCGTTACAAGTCGTTATATGTGTACAGACTTAACAAACTACAGTGAAGACTTAACAAGGTACAAAACAATTACAATTATATTTAATAACGATGACAACATTTTTTTTTGTGTATTTTCTGCGTGTGGAACTTTACTCGGTGACTCGCAGTATAGATAACGCTCTGTCGCTACGGTAGTGTAGTTTGCAATGTCAGACTGCGGTTTATTTTAGGGCCACGTATCAAATAAAAAAAGGTGTGCGTCTCGTGACGCTCGACAGAAGTGATAACTTAAACTAATGGTCCGGGTTCCCTGGGCCAGCTGATCCACTTGATTACTATCAAGCTAATTTTCCGTTAGTAGCTTCGTTTCGATGAGACGCCCAACAATTCCCTATGCGAAAATTCTCTATTGTGGTAGCTAACAGAGGTAGCAAGGATGGAATATTTCGATTTGATGATACTCAAAAATGTATTATTTTATTTGTAGGAAAATATGACAGTTAAATTATATGAATAATAACTAAGTAAAAACAAAAAAATCAGCTGGTTAGTAATCATTTTTATGACCTCGTTATCGATACCTATTGGAAGCTCCTCCTTCCTAATACTATACTATTAATAAGACTAACTTAAGATTATGGGAACTTTGGAATAACCGCTGCGCTATAGGCTGGCAGGAAAAGGCACACCAACAAGCATGGGAAGAGGGAAGGGATCCTCGAGGAATGACGAGACGAGCAAGTCGCTCGCCTGGTGGTAAGCGCCACGCCTGCCCATAAACAGAAGCAACACCGCACAGAACTTTGAATTACAAAGCACTGCATGGCACTGAACTGCGCTGTCACCCCGAGACATAAGATGTTGAGTCTCACAATGTCCAGTAATTTCACTGGCTTCAATATCCTCCAAACCTAAACACAACAGTGCTTACACACTGTTGCTTGGCGGCAGAAATAGACGGCGCGGTGGTACCAACTCAGACGGCCTCTCGCATACGAGGGACCTACCACCTTGAAAGTGAAAAACCTATGTGTTTATCAATAAATATGAATTAACATTTTTTTAATTCATTGACAAATTGTGATAAGGTATTGCAATGAAAACGATTTATCAACATTATCAAGCATGTTATTTTTGAAGTGAAAACTTCTTTAGCCGCGTTTATCACTTTTTGGTAGGGGGTAAACTTGTGGTTTCGCGTCACCGACATGCTAATGTTAATTCAGACTATACTACTATCAACGGACAAGGCAATGGCGAAACGTAGGCCAAACAAAGGCCGGCAACGCATTTGCAAGCCCTCCGATCTTGCAGGTGTTCATGGGCGGCGGTGATCACTTACCATCAGGTGAGCCTCCT
Source organism: Amorpha juglandis (assembly GCA_949126905.1). Taxonomy (NCBI): domain Eukaryota; kingdom Metazoa; phylum Arthropoda; class Insecta; order Lepidoptera; family Sphingidae; genus Amorpha; species Amorpha juglandis. Next base: position 4,135,785 of record OX421392.1, read on the forward strand.
GCCTGTTTGCCCCCTTTTCCCATAAAAAAAAAAAAATAAAATAAACGTAGTTCCCGTTAAGGGTTGTGAGGGTCAGGCGGCGGGTCACCCCAAATAATACCAAAACATTATGGGAAGGCGGGCTATTTTCACAAATATTTAGAGTTTTTCACTCCCTAATACGCCTGGCCCGTCTACAATCCATACCTTGAATTTAAAGATACGTATAAATTGCAATCTTGTTTCGTGTCACTGATAAATTTGGAATCGATTGATAAGCACACAGTCTTGATAGCGAACTAAATATTAAGCAGATAAAAAACTGTAACATATGCAATGAATTTAAATGTTATTTTAGACCGACTTCAAAAAATAAGGAGCTCCTGAATTCAGCGAGTTATTTTTTGCCTTTTTTTATATCATCATCATCATCAGCCACAAGACGTCCACTGCTGAACATAGGCCTCCCCCAAAGATTTCCAGACCGTCCTGTTGGAAGCGGCCTGCATCCAGCGACTTCCTGCGACCTTTATCAGGTCGTCTGTCCGTCTTTTTATATACGTACTTCGACTTCTCCGTCAATTATAGACCGTATTTTCCGAGTTTGGTTGTGATATGACTCCACATAACTTTGTTTAAGATCTAATGATGGGGTACAGAGTAAAAAAATGTAACTGTGCAACTGACAACAGCTCAGTCGTCGCGATTGTGGTATTGTGTTGAAATATTCATACAATAATGAACACCTAACTCTCAACATTGAAAAATAAAATAAGTTTTTACACACACACGAAACCGATTTGAAAAAAATGACACTGAAAAAGAAAACAATTTCTATAGGTCAATGGAGTCTGTCCTCTTATTCAGTAGAGGAGGCCCGTGCCCAGCAGTGGGACGTATATAAGGGCTAGTAAAAAAAAACTGAAGTCTGTGCCTGTGGCGTAGCCGGTCAACCAAAACTGCACCGAATCCAAAGAGACTTAAAGTTTATTGTTATTTTTTGATTGTTCAAGTTGAAAAACTTTTGAGGCCGTCTAGGTTGGTACCACCGCGCCGTCTATTTCAGCCGGCAAGCAACAGTGTGTAAGTACTGTTGTGTTTCAGTTTGAAGGACATTGACGCCAGTGAAATTACTGGGCATTATGAGACTTAACATCTTATGTCTCGGGGTGACGAGCGCAGTTCAGTGCCTTACAGTGCTTTGTAATTCAGAGTTCTGTGTGGTGCCGAGTTGAGTCGTGGCGAGCGTCTAGCTCGTCTCGTCATTCAATAAAATAAAAAAAACTTTTCAGTGTCATTTTTTTAAAGTCGTTTTTCGCAAAAAAATGTGTCCATATAGGAGAATTTAAGCACTGCTGTGTTCCGGTTTTAAGGAAGGATGAATTGCGTTCTGTTTTTTGCATATTATCTAAAAAAAAAAAGATAACGGTTTATCGAACGCGCCTACATGTGATAGCGGATATCGAACAACAGTTGCTAAGTGAATCGTTATGGATTTATATTGAAGTCACAACGATAACAATGTTATTAATGTAGCATATAATTATAATAACGCGATAATGACGAGGCAACTTGGTGGATTATCTTTCTAAGCCTATCTTCCTTTTTATTGACGTTGACAAGTTTTTTTTTACTAGCCCTGTATTTTATTTTATTTATTTTATTTTACACACTTCATACATAAATGTATAGGCGGACTTAATGCCGGAGGCATTCTCTGCCAGTCAACCTAAGGTGGTGCAGAGATAGAAGAAAGTAGGTGTGAAAATAAAGACCGTGTTAGAAGATGAAATATTATACATAAAAATAATATAAGGATACTTACATACATAATAATGAATTAAATATACAAAAATAGTAACATCATATTATATGCTATAATATAATAATATATATTCATTATACATACTTAAATACATAAATATAATACAAAAAAATATATTTTTAATATATATAATATATTATATACGTCCCACTGCTGGGCACGGGCCTCCTCTACTGAATGAGAGTTTAGGCTTTAGTCCACCACGCTGGCCTAATGCGGGTTGGCAGACTTCACATACCTTTGAAAAATCTTATGGAGTTCCTTCTTATTTATTATTACAGGATTATTATTGCAACATTTATTATTGCTAACATTTATTATTATTGCTCGCCTGACGGTAAGCGCCACGCCTGCCCATAAACAGAAGCATCACCACGCAGAACTTTGAATTACAAAGAACTGCATGGCACTGAAATGCGTTCGTCACTCCGAGACATAAGATATTAAGTCTCACAATGCCCAGTAGTTTCACTGGCTACAATTTCCTTCAAACCGAAACACAATAGTGCTTACAAACTGTTGCTTGGCGACAGAAATAGACAAAGCGGTGGTACCAAGCCAGACGGCCTCTCGCATACAAGGGACCTACCACGTTATAAAAGGCGTGGCAGGTACCTCATATGCGAGGACTGTCTTTTGTTTTTAATTTATTGCATATGCCGGCAATCGAGCACGTGGGTCACCTAATGATAAGGTGAGCATGATAAGTGACTTTTCAAGTCACGTGTTTAATTTATTTTTAATTATCGCTTGCTTTAACGGTGAAGGAAACATCGTGAGGAAACCTGCATACCTGAGAACTCGATAAGATTTTTCGAAGGTATGTGAAGTCTGCCAACCCGCATTAGGCCAGCGTGGTGGACTAAGGCCTAACCCCTCTCATTCAGTAGAGGAGGCCCGTGCCCAGCCGTGGGACGTGTATAATACAGAGCTAGTAAAAAACAAAATGGCGTCGACTGCAACACAAAGCGTTAGAAGGCCTTTATCACTTATCTAAATTACAGACTAGAAATGTGTTATCATCGGAAGATATTTAATCTTATCTCGACCGGTTTGAACCGAATTAAATGTAAATTGTATATGGTAGAACCTTCAGAGGGAAATTATATTATCGTATATATACTGACTTATCATATCTGGATATTTCTGGTTAAGACAAGTTTTAGCACGCAGCTCCGTTTGTGCGTCAAAGGTTTCTTTTTTTTATTATTATCCTGGCTCGGCAAAGTGACTACGCTACACCTGATGGTAAGCGTAGCGCAATCCAAGAATAGTGTCGACCAACGATAAACAATGTGTCCATCGTAGGTCGGCAAGATCATGCCGGCCTGTCAAAGGGCCAAGGGGGAGGGGAAGGAAAAAGGGTTAGGATCAGGGGGCAAGCCCCCTGGGGAGAACCGGATATACACTGGCTGACCCTGGAACGCGAGCCACACAAGGTGGGCCACTATGGCAGGTTTTAGCACCAGTGTACGGTGGTCGCTATCCGGTCGGATACAAGTATCCTCCCACCACCAAAGGTTATTGATGAATAAATATGTAAACTCAACATTTTAGTTTTAGTAGTAGTATTTTAGTCATTAGAAAAATTTTCCCTGATGCGAGAACATAGTATTTTATTTTAGCAGTTTGAATGAATGACGAGGCGAGCGAGGCGCTCGCCTGATATTTTTATGGCTACAATAACATTAGCTACACCAACAACTTACAAATATTTCTGGGTCTGGGTATTGTGAGACCGAAAATCTCTCGTAGTTACAGTAGTAGAGTAGTATTAGATACCCATGGCACAAGACTCGTATCTTACTGTGGGGTTAGGACTATGTTATCCGAGTACGGCAAAGTGACTGCACTACACCTGATGGTAAGCGTGGTGCAGTCCAAAAAACCAGCGACCACCAACAAACAATGAGTTTATCGGTAGTCACCAGAGTCATGTCTGTATAAATGCTGCTTCCCTCTTCGGAGAGGAAAGAAGCAAATCGAGGGGCCTGCGCCAAGACAGACGGATGACCGATGCAGGCACAGGGATACAAGGATGTACCACTATACCCGCCCCAACCAACTATCAAGTCATATCGCAAGCCCCTCGGGAGAACCGGATATACACTGGCTGATCCTGGAACGTGATTCCACAAAGCGTGTGGATCACTATGGCAGGTTTTAACACCATGTGTACGGTCTTACACGATAAATAAGTAAACTCAACATTTTAATCATTAGAAATCTTTTCCCTGGCGCGAGAATAGGGTAATTTCCTATTTATTTTTTACTAGCTCTATATTATATACGTCCCACTGCTGGGCACGGGCCTCCTCTACTGAATGAGAGGGATTAGGCCTTAGTCTACCACGCTGGCCTAATGCGGATTGGCAGACTTCACATACCTTCGAAAAATCTTATCGACTTCTCAGGTATGCAGGTTTCCTCACGATGTTTCCTTCACCGTTAGTTTCCTTTGTTGAATATTATACATTATTTTAAACGCAACAGAAAATAATACGAAAAAGAAACCCGTTTGTTAAAACACAATCAAAATCGGTTCAAAAATGAGCCCGCAATTATGATTTTAAATATTGGTATGAGCAGAGGTGGGCGCGTAGTGGGGACATCTCACTATCTCGCTCGCACGCGTGCACCGTAATGGCCATTTTACACAGTGACGTCAAAGTTTGTGTCGCCTGTTATTTGACAAGTGCCCCCTCCATCAGATTTGAAGGGCTTCAAATTTATGATTGTATGGACGGATTAATGAACTTTCTGCAATGGGTTCTAGGATGGGACCTACGAGTCTCCCGAGCGTGTGCAAAAACTTCATATTGACATCCGCCTGCCATCAACCTAGGATGGGACCTACAAGTCTCCCGAGCGTGTGCAAAAAGTCCTAATATCGTCCACCTCCCATCAAACTAGGATGGGACCTACAATCCCCGAGCGTGTGCAAAAAAATTACAATCAACAACTGAGTCTGGAATGCTCATCGACAAAACGAAACAGTAATATCGGTAACTATCCATACTGGTATAAATATGGTACCTTTCCCCCAACAAAACCCTCGAATTAGAGACTTCATTTAAAAACTGCCAGATGACCCAACCTACAAGTCTGCCGAGCGTGTGCAAAAAAATTACAATTAACAACTGAGTCCGGAACGCTAATCGAAAAAACGAAACAGTAATGTCAGTAGCTATCCAAACTGGTATAAATATGGTACCTTTACCCCAATAAAACCTTCGAATTTGACACTTCATTTTAAAACTGCCAGATGACCCAACCTACAAGTCTTCCGAGCGTGTGCAAAAAAATTACAATTAACAACTGAGTCCGGAACGCTAATCGAAAAAACGAAACAGAAATGTCGGTAGCTATCCAGACTGGCACAAATATGGTACTCTTCCCCCTACATGTTTATTATTGTAAAAAAAATGTTTCTTTTTAGGCACAATGCCCTCTTTATTTACATGAAGTGTTCACTGTTTTATATTGTGCACTTAGTTACATAACCGCAGTGAAACTATTTTTGTGTTACGATTTAGTGTAACAATTGTGTGTAAAATAAAAATATATTGTAGCAGAGAGTATAATTTTAAACCCGAATATCAAAAAAGCGCCATCTATTGACGCTCTTAGATACTACAATATTGCCTATAATTAACGAAGATCCAGAGAGTACAATTTTAATTCCTAACCCGAATGCCCGAATATAAATAATTAATTAAATTGAATTATTATTATTATTATTTTTTATCTATCATCAATCAAATAGTGTGTTGTCACTGGTCCTCGATAAATCTACAAAGTTTGAATGAAATCTGGCCGTTTAAAGTGGGTCAAAATCGCGCCCAAAGGAGTCGGTTACAAACATACAAACCAACATACAAACAAACATACAGGTGAAGTTAATAAAAAGCGTGTAATAAATAAACATAAGTGTCGAATTTGACACCTAATTTAACGGCCGCCAGGTCATCCCCCTCAGATCTGGCACTCGAAACCCACTTCTTTAATTTTTATAGCCTAGGCCGACAAACGAGCAAGTGGGTCACCTGATGGTAAGTGATCTCCACCGCCCATGTACGTCCACCACCAGAAGAATCATGGGCGCGTTGGCGACCTTAAAGGAAACGGATAATTAGGGATTGTGAAGGGGAGGGGATTTGGGCTTCCGGATATCTCACTGACCGTACGAAACGCAGCAGCAAGCCGCTACTTTACGTCGGTTTTCTGTGAGACAGTGGTAACGACCCGGTCGATCCGGCCCATTCATGCTGTAGACAAAACTGTCTACAGCGTGGCTCTACCACTCACTCACCCACTCACCTTCGTTCATCGCCATGTCCATGAGCTGCAGGTCCTCGTCGTTGAGGATGGACTGCAGGAACCCGTCCTGGTTCCCGGGCGGCGCCATCTCCGCCGGTGTTGAGTTTTGACAACTAATTTAACGGCCCCCCTCGAGATCTGACACTGCCCGTCCCCTACATCGTTGGTGTGCGATCTAAACCCACTCACCTTCGTTCATCGCCATGTCCATGAGCTGCAGGTCCTCGTCGTTGAGGATGGACTGCAGGAACCCGTCCTGGTTCCCGGGCGGCGCCATCTCCGCTGGCGTTGAGTTTTGACAACTAATTTAACGGCCCCCGTCGAGATCTGCCACTGCCCGTTCCCTAGACAGTTGGTGTGCGATCTAAACCCACTCACCTTCGTTCATCGCCATGTCCATGAGCTGCAGGTCCTCGTCGTTGAGGATGGACTGCAGGAACCCGTCCTGGTTCCCGGGCGGCGCCATCTCCGCCGGTGTTGAGTTTTGACAACTAATTTAACGGCCCCCGTCGAGATCTGGCACTGCCCGTTCCCTACATCGTTGGTGTGCGATCTAAACCCACTCACCTTCGTTCATCGCCATGTCCATGAGCTGCAGGTCCTCGTCGTTGAGGATGGACTGCAGGAACCCGTCCTGGTTCCCGGGCGGCGCCATCTCCGCTGGCGTTGAGTTTTGACAACTAATTTAACGGCCCCCGTCGAGATCTGGCACTGCCCGTTCCCTACATCGTTGGTGTGCGATCTAAACCCACTCACCTTCGTTCATCGCCATGTCCATGAGCTGCAGGTCCTCGTCGTTGAGGATGGACTGCAGGAACCCGTCCTGGTTCCCGGGCGGCGCCATCTCCGCTGGCGTTGAGTTTTGACAACTAATTTAACGGCCCCCGTCGAGATCTGGCACTGCCCGTTCCCTACATCGTTGGTGTGCGATCTAAACCCACTCACCTTCGTTCATCGCCATGTCCATGAGCTGCAGGTCCTCGTCGTTGAGGATGGACTGCAGGAACCCGTCCTGGTTCCCGGGCGGCGCCATCTCCGCCGGTGTTGAGTTTTGCTGGAAACAAATTGGTACAGTGAGAAATTTTATAGAATCACGATCAGAGAATTTTTTTTTTTTTACCCGAGCACGGCAAAGTGACTACACTACACCTGATGGTAAGCGTAGTGCAGTCCAAAAAAAAGCCAGTAACCACCGATAAACAATGATTTTATCGGTGGTCACCAGAATCATGCCGGCCTGTATAAATGCTTCTTCCCTCTTCGGAGAGGGAAGAAGCAAATCGAGGGGACTGCGACAGGACAGGCGGATGACCGATGCAGATACAAGGATGTACCCCTGTACCCGCCTCAACCAACCATCAAGTCTTGTCGCAAGCCCCACCCAGAGGTGTTATGAGACCAAAAGTCTCCCGTAGTTTCTGACACCCACGACACAAGACTTGCATCTTACTGTGGGGTCAGGACTATGTGTGATTGTAGATGTAGAAATGTTTGCAATAAAAGGAAATGCTTTATTTATGTCCTAGCAATGAAATTGGATTTGTTACTAGGGGGGATGAAATACTTATATCGTACACTATACGTTGGTTAAATTGGACCACAGCTTTCTGTAACAGTTTGTATATTATTACTTGCTGGTGGGAGGATACTTGTATCCGACCGGATAGCGACCACCGTACACTGGTGCTAAAACCTGCCATAGTGGCCCACCTTGTGTGGCTCGCGTTCCAGGGTCAGCCAGTGTATATCCGGTTTTCCCGAGGGGTTTGCGACATGACTTGATGGTTGGTTGGGGCGGGTATAGAGGTACATCCTTGTATCCCTGTGCCTGCATCGGTCATCCGCCTGTACTGTCGCAGGCCCCTCGGTTTGCTTCTTCCCTATCCAAAGAGGGAAGAAGCATTTATACAGGCCGGCATGATTCTGGTGACCACCGATAAACTCATTGTTTGTCGGTGGTCGCTGGTTTTCTGGACTGCATTACTCTTACCATCTCAGGTGTAGTGTAGTCACTTTGCCGTGGTCGGATAAAAAAAATGGATAGAATAATATTTACCTGATAGTAGATCCCTTCATGCTGTTGAGGATGATGAGCTGACTCCACTTTGTAAGCACCTTCCAAAGGAGCTGCGGCACCTGAGATAAAAAAAAATAGTTTTATCCCCCACAAACGGACCGTTTTTTTTTATTAAATATAACATTAATAAAAGATTTTGAAATATAAATATATCGCTGTAGACAATTTCGTATATAGCATGAATGGGCCGGCTCGACCGGGTCGTTACCACTGTCTCACAGAAAACCGACGTAAAGTAGCGGCTTGCTGCTGCGTTTCGTAAGGTGAGTGAGATATCCGGAGGCCCAAATCCCCTCTCCTTTCCAATTCCCTTTCCTTTAAGGTCGCTAACGCGCCCATGATTATTCTGGTATTGTGGGCGCATATGGTGGAGATCACCTACCATCAGGTGACCCACTTGCTCGTTTGCCGGCATATGCCATTTAAAAAAAACCCTCGAATGGCGAGGTCTAGGACCCATGTCACGGATGGTTCGGACCCCAGTGTGAGGAACCTCCTCACAATGCGTGCCGTGTCTAATAACACCGCCTTTTCACTCTGGCTCTTGACTCAACGTTCAATTTAGAGCCTCTGAGTTGTCGACGCTCTTTCTTTTTCTTTTTGAAGTGATAACTTCTTATGGGAGGGTGAACCGAAACGTTCCGTAACGCGAGCGTAAAAAAATGACGATCGATAAAGAAATACTTATAATTTGGAACACGGTGCCGTAAAAAAAGTACCAGGTTCGCATAAACGCGAAGAGAGTAGAATGTACTTTTATCATGTCATCAGTGGGCATGTTGGCGTAATTTTGTATTCTAGCATCTTGTTTGGTAAGTTTTCACTTCTGTCGGCACTCCCAGAGTGCAACCCGTATTTTTTTTTTTTATTTATGGCTTTCGCATTATTATGCACTAGCTTTTGCTCGCGGCTCCGCCCGCGTGATCAGCTTTTTCCGGGATAAAAAGTAGCCTATGTCTTATTCTGATGTATACGCTATATTATTGTAAAGTTTCATTAAAATCCATTCAGTAGTTTTTACGTGAAAGAGTAACAAACATACATCCATCCATACTTACAAACTTTCACGTTTATTATATTAGTAGGATTTTGCCAGTGTCAAGTATAATTTATTCTCAAGTTATTTTTACACGAACGATGAAACACGGGTGCGGTCGATTTCAAGGTCTTGCCGGAGTTTTAGTGTTAACTCCTTTCAGTACGATGCTTAATTCACTTATATTATTTTCGGTTCTCCCCAGGGGGCTTGCCCCCTGATCCTAACCCTTTTACCATCCCTTTTTCCTTCCCCTCCCCCTTGGCCCTTTGGCAGGCCGGCATGATCTTGCCGACCTACGATGGACACATTGTTTATCGTTGGTCGACACTATTCATGGATTGCGCTACACTTACCATCAGGTGTATGTAGCGTAGTCACTTTGCCGAGCCAGGATAAAAAAAAAAAGCTAGTACTATATAAAAAAGCACTTTGCCGTGCCAGAATAAAAAGAAACTATTATATATAGCTGTTACCGTATGCGTCAGGATGTTTGTCTGCCACAGGAGGGACAGGCGCGTGCGGTGCATGGTAATTGGTCGGGTATCCACCAGCTGCACCGTGAGCACTGCAAATTAACATGTACTTATATAAAAAAAACTACCACTAAGGGGTTACTGGTGGTAGGATATTCATATCCGCCCGGTTAGCGACCACCGTACACATGGTGTTAAAACCTGCCATAGTGATCCACACGCCTTGTGTGGATCGCGTTCCAGGATCAGGTATATCCGGTTTTCTCGAGGGGCTTGCGACATGACTTGACGGTTGTTAAGTTACCGAGATAAGTTTCATAATGCCCAGTAAATTCAGTGGCTTCAATGTCCTTCAACCCGAAACACAGCAGTGCTTACACACTGTTCCTTGACAGTAGAAATAGACAAAGAGGTGGCACCAACCCAGACGGCCTCTCGCATACGAGAGACTTGCCACCTTATAAATTTGGGCATTATAAAACTTAACATCTTATGTCACAGGGTGATGACCATAGTCCAGTGCCATGCAGTGCATTATATTTCAAAAGATGTATGTGGTGTTGCTTCTGTTTATGAGCAGGCGTGGCGCTAACCATCAAGCCCGCGACTTGCTTGTCTTTTCATTCAAAGAAATAATATATTCTATAATTATGAAAAAAAAAAATTCAATAATTCATGTTCCGTGTATCCAACGTGTTTATTTTTTTGCGCAAAAGTCCGAGCAGCAATTGAAAAAAAAAAACGCGGCAAAACTAATGAAAAATATTTACCCAATGTTATGCGGGTGCTGATGGTGGTGGTGATAATGCTGGTACTGTTCAGGCGGTGGTGGTATCGTCAGCAGCGAAGCTAGATCTTGCCACCGTTGCTCCACCGACATCGATCGCATCAACGACTGCAATAGAACAAAATAAATAATTAAATAAAAATAACATGTATTAAATAGTAATTTAAATAAATAAATGCACCCCGTAACAAGGTTAGGTCGTTCGGAAATTGGTACCGCTATCGGCCGGTAGAGGCGCTAGTGAGTAAGTTGACGGATATAAAACTTAGGGCCTAATTCACAATGTTCGAATACGACTTAACCACCTATTAAAATATAGACAGCTATTTTTGATATTACCTAGTACACTACAGGTAACTGGTACGTTATAAAACATTTTCTTTTAAAATAATTTTGACATTTTGAGTCTCAACTTAGGTTACCTAGAGATTGTTTGCTACCTGACCCGTTAATTCGGGGCAAAACCATTTCCATAAATAAATTTCGTATCAACGATTAGTTAAAACATGGTCACAGATTCCCAAAGCAACTGAAAATTACTGTTAGATTATACATCGTGTTTCACATAATAAAAAAATAACAATTTCCAATAAAAAAAAAACCAAAGCATCGAACCGTTAATTTCTTTACAACATTTGTTAACAAACAAAAGATATGAAAGTCGCCATATTTGCGGTGGATTTCGCGCCAAAGTTCGAAAGCGACCATAGACAACGCTCCACGAGACGTTCGATTTTTGAATATCATCACATTTTGTACAAGTCATGGCCATTAGAAATTACAAAAATCGAATGCGGTAGCCGATGTGATTTCACGGAAATGTATTAATTTGTTAAAGCAAATAATTCATCATAAAGTGATTTGCGTTGCACCGGTTGTTTGACGTGTTCAATCAGTTTGTATTGTAACAATTTGGCCCCGGTTTATGTTTATGACTGTTAGAAAACAAAGAGAACATATTATGAGTTTGTATTCACGAGGGCATAAGCCGTAAATAGTTTATTGAAGACATTTAGGCATTCCCAGAGACTCGCCGAGCTTCACTGCTGGGTGTCAACAATAATGCGTGGCACTGTTGATCCTGGTGCACAGGAGTTACAGTGGCGGGTGTGTGGGCGGGATAGTCTCTACAAAAATAGTGTAATGATTGTTTGTTCCCTGAGCTTATTTCCGTCCCATTATCTTCTTCCATCTGCCCTTATCCCACTGGCAGTGGTGTCGGCGCAACATGTATTTTAACATATGTTACGAAATTGGCTTGTAGTTTTTACGACCGGCCGCCTGCCTGACGTCAAACCCCTAGGGAGAAAACACACCCAGAAACAAATATTTGAGTATCACAATAACATTTGTCTCAGTTTGTCGCAGCCGGCTGTTCGCCCATTACGCCACTGAGGCTGTCAGTTTATTCCGTTATCTAATGACAAATATTGCGGCTGTCTCAAATATCATTCTCGGTGTATTGATGTATGTAACTTTGAATCGAAAAACGGAACTTTTGCACATCAATTCTCATCTCAAGCAAATCGAGCGGCCTGCGACAGGACAGGCGGATGACCGATGCAGGCACAGGATACAAGGATATACCCGTATACCCGCCCCTACATGTTGCAAGCTCCTCGGGAGAACATGATATACACTGGCTGATCTTGGAACGCGATCCACACAAGGGGTGTGGGTCACTATAGCAGGTTCGAACACCATGTATAAGATTTTTTTTTTTTTTTTTTTATCCTGGCTCGGCAAAGTGACTACGCTACACCTGATGGTAAGTGTAGCGCAATCCAGGAATAGTGTCTACCAACGATAAACAATGTGTCCATCGTAGGTCGGCAAGATCATGCCGGCCTGCCAAAGGGCCAAAAAGGAGGGGAAGGAAAAAGGGATGGGAAAAGGGTTAGGATCAGGGGGCAAGCCCCCTGGGGAGAACCGGATATACACTGGCTGACCCTGGAACGCGACCCACTCAAGGTGGGCCACTATGGCAGGTTTTAGCACCAGTGTTCGGTGGTCGCTATCCGAGCATATCTACATATCCGGATATGAATATTCTAATATTTCCTTCAAATAGTCAAGTCAGCGTTCTTGGGTCGTTCCGAGTAGTTGATACAAATAGAGCGAATGGCTACTCATATATGCATCACATCTACTAAAGTATGTGGACAGTACATACCAGATCACCCACATTAAATCACTTTAAAAAAACACTTAAACCGTTTTAATAGACAAACATCGCAGTGAAACGCGTTGACCAGTACGACAGTACACAAAAACTACTCTTGTCTATGCTCGTATGCTTGTCTTTGGCTGTATGTTTGTCAACGTTGTTTGTTTAATATGTTTGCGCACCGGCACACGAGCAACGGTGGCTGTTTAAAAACTTAATGTTCCAAATTCGAATGTTTGAATTTGAAATTGGTAAGAATTGTTGTAAAACACATAGATATAAAATGACACATAATGACAAACGAGTCAAGCGATAGACATGATGATTGGAAGTGATCTCCACCGCCCATGAACATCGAATATACCAGAAGAATCATTATTATGGTGAATAAAGGAAGGACTGAAAAGGGCGGGGAGATTATTTGGGCCTGAGAACACGACTCTGACTTGATGCTTCGCGTCTAAAGATGGGTGAATACCGATATTTGTCGGTATTAACCCATCTTCAGACGGCATTGTCGGCAGGCCCCTCGATTTGCTGCTTTCCTCTCCGAAGAGGGAAGAAACGCAGGCCGGCATGACTCTGATGTCCACCAATAAACTCAATGTTAGTCGGTGTTCGCTGGTTTTTTCGACTACCTACATTTACTATCAAGTGTAGTGCAGTCACTTTGCCGTGCTCGGGTAAAAAAAGAACAGATTTTGGCTGTGTTTTAACAAAATGGTTTCATTTTCTGTTGCGTATATAAAATCCTATCCTACTAATATTATAAACGCGAAACTTTGTAAGTATGGATGTATGTTTGTTACTCTTTCACGTAAAAACTACTGGATGGATTTTAATGAAACTTTACAATAATATAGCTTAAACATCAGAATAGGACATAGGCACATTGGTATTTATGATCCAATTTAAAAAATAAATTATTTGAATTCGAACATTGCGCGTAGGCGACTTGAGCTGAATGTAGAGATAGCAGCAGCATGCGAAGGGAGTAGACACGCAATTACTTATACTTATTACATTATTACACTACATATTACATACTTATACTGACAGCCTCCGTGGCGCAATAAGCGAGTAGCTAGCTGTGAAGCGAGAGGCCGCGGGTTCGATCGCCGCACCGAGACAAATGTTTGTGTGATCTACAGATGTTTGTTTCGTTGAGTGTTGTGAGACCGAAAGTATCTCGTAGCTCTTGATACCAACGACACAAGACTCGTTTCTTATCCTATTTTTCAGTTGTATTTTCTATAAAAGCGTGTTTATTAGTTTTTTAAACTATTATTTATTAAAAATATATGTATATTGTCTGTGGTCTGTGGTACCACTTGCCACTTGACAACTGCTGTTAAAACTTTCACCACGCTTGAATAACGGTTGTTTTTAAGTAGCCCTATACGTTTTACGTTTCGAGTGCTATTGAAATCATTAATACAAGTGTGAATGGTACCATAAGCTTACGCCTGTACCCCCGACGGTGTAGGCACGGGTGCAACATACGCTAGATACACCGAGGCTAGTTCTCATGAACACTAAGAGAATAGCTTTTAATGACAAATAAGAATATTATTATATTAGATATTGGACATTGAAGCCAGTGAAATTACTGGACATTATGACACTTAACATCTTATGTCTCGGGGTGACGAACGCACTTCAGTGTCATGCAGTGCTTTGTAATTCAAAGTTCTGTGTGGTGTTGCTTCTGTTTGTGAGCAGGCGTGGCGCTTACTATCAGGCGAGCGCCTTGCTCGTCTCGTCATTCAATCGAGTAAAATAAAAAAGAAAGATCTGCAAGGATCGTAGCATGTAATAATTCACTGTCTCAGACACCCCTATTGGAAACCCCCTTTCAGTCTATGTACATAAGGGGAGAAAGTTCTTTTTCTTTTTTAATTATAGCTTCGCATTATTATGCGTTTCGCCAATTATAAGTATAATTTATTCTCAAGCCTTCACAAAAACGATGAAATATCGGTGTGGACGTTTTCAAGTTCCTGTTGGAGTTTTGGTGTGAATTCCTTCCAGTACGATGCTTAATTCACTCATTTCAATGTTTCCATACACTGTTCATCACTGTCAATGTTTATTGAACAAATCCACATCACTTTTATACAACAAACTCAACTTTAAACTAGTTATAATAAATTAAAATAAGCGATGAACCGCACTGTCAGAATTCCCGCCAAAACTCGGGGATATTTTTTTTTTATTTATGGCTTTCGCATTATTATGCATTTTGCCAGTGTCAAGTACAATTCATTCTCAAGTTATTTTTACAAGAACGATGAAACACGGGTGCGGTCGATTTCAAGGTCTTGCCGGAGTTTTGGTGTTAACTCCTTTCAGTACGATGCTTAATTTACTTATTTCAATGTTTCCATACACTGTTCATCATATAAATCATCATCATTTAAAATCATCAATCATCATTTAAACAATAAACACAATTTTTTTTCATCATGCAAACAAAGCAAAGGCCAGCATTATTATATCAAGTACACCGGCTACCGTAATTCCCGCCAAAATTCGGGGAAAAATTGTTGCAAACTTTATACGGGATTTCTTTTTTGTTTTCATCTCATGACGGTTAAGCAAAGGCCAGTATTATTTTTTCAAGTACACAAGTATATTCTCGACCTTGCCTCGTTCTCAAGGCGTGTGTACATCGTACATAGCTATTTGCGGCACGCATACGTACCGCCTAATTGCACACGTGGTGTGTCGCCGGCCTAATTGCTGGTTGTTGGTTTTTCGTCACGTGTCGGTCGCTTAAATGTGACATATAATGTCACACATATGGAATTGTTTTTAACCGCCTTCAAGAAACGAGGTTGTCAATTGTATTTTTCCTTTTTTATGTATGTAGCGATTTCTCCGATAAATGTATAACATTTTTTTTCACAGATAAGTTTTATTCAGATTCAATTTGGTGATGTAGTGAAAGGGAAAAATTTAAAACTCCCCAATGAATAATAACAACAATGGACATCAATTGTATCGTAATTTAGATTTTGTATTGAAATTTATACGCAATAAACAGTTATTGTAGGCACAGGCCTAAAGGTAACAAAAAAAAACCAACTAATTTAGCTACTCAGTACTTCGTCCACCCGAACATGCATAACATTCCATTTCCAAATTATATTTCTTTAAACTATTATCAGTTAACAGGAGAAAGACATTTATATTCAGCCAGTACAAGTCGGATACATTTTTTTAAAACTAATTTAAAGATACGATCATCGAAATGCGTAGAGTAGTTTTAAAAGTTGCAGTTCCATTTTCAAATCAAACCTCGCACGTTTTTTAAAGAACGATTCAAACAATTGTCAAACGAGAACTGGTTATTTTTTTAAGGCAAAGTAACAAAAACCATACAGCCGAAATAGGAAACAATTAGATCCATACTATTTAGTTTACTAATAACACAGGGACGATAGAGTATAAATACAATATCTATGGAATTCGTGTACCACAAACGCCATATTACCAAATAACTGCTGTATATTTAGCGTCATTATGTATTAAATTGATATTTGTCGTACGTTTCTGACCGCGGTCATGTCAAGGTCTCGGGTTCGGTTCCCTGGCTTTGTAATTTTGTTAATTGATTGTACAGTCGGTATCATCATTCAATCATCAATATGCAAACATAAATAATGTAAACTAATAAATCATGCCATGAATTACCTGAATAATATTATAATAAATAGCAGCCATAGTTCAGTGGGTAGTGGACGGACTGTCGAGTCGAAAGTCGCAGGTTCGAAACCAGCCCCAAGAGCATGAACCTCAAGTTACGTGTATATTAATTGTTAATTATCGCTTGCTTTAACGGTGAAGGAAACATCGTGAGGAAACCTGCATACCTGAGAAGTTCTCATAAGCGTTTCAAAGGTGTGGAAATCTGCCAACCTGCATTAGTCCAGCGTGGTGAACTAAGATCTAACCCCCCAAATTAATCCAGGAAGACTTTGCCTAGTAGCAGAACGTATATGTATATTACAGGTCTCGTATCATTAAAATAAACATGGATTAAAATTATTGTTGATGAATTATAAATATTATAAATTCAATTATGGCATTAAATTCGCCCATATGCGTTATTTTTCCATAGTATAAAAAAACAATCCTCATAATGCCCAGAAATGCCGGTGGGTGGATACTTGTATCCGACCAGATAGCGACCACCGTACACTGGTGCTAAAACCTGCCATAGTGGCCCACCTTGTGTGGGTCGCGTTCCAGGGTCAGCCAGTGTATATCCGGTTCTCCAGGGGGCTTGCCCCCTGATCTTAACCCTTTTCCCATCCCTTTTTCCTTCCCCTCCCCCTTGGCCCTGGGATGAGATACTGCGGGGTCGCCAGTATTCCGTTAGCGGGGACCCCGAAGTTCATCCCAGAAACTATGGCAGGCCGGCATGATCTTGCCGACCTACGATGGACACATTGTTTATCGTTGGTCGACACTATTCTTGGATTGCGCTACACTTACCATCAGGTATAGCGTAGTCACTTTGCCGAGCCAGGATAAAAAAAAATGCCACTGCCCTCAACATCCTTCCAACCGAAACACCTCGTCATCTATTCGGCGGCAGAAATAGACGAAGCAATGATACCTACACAAACAGCCTTTCGCATACGAGTAACCTCCCACCTAACAAAGTTCTGTTGGTAACAACTTTATAGAGGTATTTATACAAGACTGTACTTTAAACCATAATCATTTTGAATCCTCACAAAAACATGTTCAATGTTTTTTTACATCGCTTCTGTACGGATTTGTGTCCCTAACAAAAAACAACTCAACACTAGTATGTTGTTTATGAAAAAACCATAGATTGCGGAAGAGCATATCGCCTTGTGTAGATTATAGAGTCTTTATAACATCAATATAACACATAGCTCGCAGAACCGATAACCGATGGGGCAGAAAGGTTTTGGAATGGAGGCCACGTACTGGCAAGCGCAGCGTTGGACGTCCGCCTACAAGGTGGACAGACGACCTGATAAAGGTCGCAGGAAGTCGCTGGATGCAGGCCGCTTCCAACAGGTCGGTCTGGGAGTCTTTGGGGGAGGCCTATGTTCAGCAGTGGACGTCCTGTGGCTGATGATAATGATGATGATAACATCAATGTATATACTACAGTACTATTATAATATATCTAAGGATTTTATACAAGGTGGTGGGTCCCTCGTATGCGAGAGGCCGTCTGGGTTGGTACCACTGCGCCGTCTATTTCTGACGCCGAGCAACAGTGTGTAAGCACTGTTGTGTTTCGGCTTGAAGGACATTGAAGCCGGCGAAATTACTGGGCATTGTGAGACTTAAAATCTTATGTCTCTGGGTGACGAGCGCAGTTCAGTGCCATACAGTGCTTCATAATTCAAAGTCCTGTGTGGTGTTGCTTCTGTTTATGGGCAGGCGTGACGCTTACCATCAGGACGAGCGCTTGGCTCGTCTCGTCATTCAATTAAATAATTAAAAAAGTGAATTAAATAAACGATCTTGAAAATAAGTTTTTTTTTGCGTGACCTTAAAACTGTATTTCTTAATAACTCATTTGTCTGATAGATCCAGAGACAATCTAAGATTGTTAAATGAAATCGGCCGTTAGTCTGATGAAATGTACCTTTTTTTATCCTGGCTCGGCAAAGTGACTACGCTACACCTGATTGTAAGTGTAGCGCAATCCAAGAATAGTGTCGACCAACGATAAACAATGTGTCCATCGTAGGTCGGCAAGATCATGCCGGCCTGCTAAAGGGCCAAGGGGGAGGGGAAGGAAAAGGGTTAGGATCAGGAGGCAAGCCCCCTGGGGAGGACCGGATATACACTGGCTGACCCTGGAACGCGAACCACACAAGGTGGGCCACTATGGCAGGTTTAGCACCAGTGTACGGTGGTCGCTATCCGTACGGATACAAATGAAATCGGCCGTTATGTCTGATGATAAGTACCTACACTTTACAACGGGAAACTGACAGCCTCCGTGGCTTGTCGGGCGAGTAGTCGGCTGTGAAGCGAGAGGCCGTGGGTTCGATCCCCGCACCGATACAAATGGACGTGTGATACACATTTGTTGCGGGGTCTGGGTGTTGTGAGAGCGAAAGTCTCTCGTAATTCCTGATACCCGCGACACAAGACTCGTAGCTTACTGTGGGTGTGACTGTTAGGTGTTTATGCCGACAGCCTCGTCTCATGAGAGCCGTGAGTGCTCTATTTATACCTCTGCCTACAAGCGTGAACTTATTAATCTACACTAATATTATAAAGAGAAAAGGTTTGTATTTTTGTATGTAACGAGTAAACTTAAAAACTACTGGACCGATTTGAAAAATTATTTCACCAATAGAATCCTACATTATCATGATGAACATAGGCTTTTTATCCCGGAAAAAGCAGATCACGCGAGCGGAGCAGCGAGAAAAAGCTAGTCTAAATATATAAAACTCAAAGGTGACTGACTGACATAGTGATCTATCAACGCACAGCCCAAACCACTGGAGGGATCGGGCTGAAATTTGGCATGTAGGTAGATGTTATGACGTAGGCATCCGCTAAGAAAGGATTTTGATAAATTCTACCCCCAAGGGGATAAAATAGGGGATGAAAGTTTGTATTGTATGAAACTTTGTAGATTTTAAACGTTCACGCGGGCGAAGCCGCGAGCAAAAGATAGTATATTATAAACTCACCTGATACTCGTGAAATTCCATCATTTTGTATAATTTATAATAACTAACACTAAATTAAAAAAAATATATTGCACTTATATCAGACTATTACCACAATAATGGTAAGTATTGCACACGATTATATCAGGTACCACTGGTGTTATAACATTAAAAAAAAAACTAATCACATTGTCTCTGGTTTTTCCTTTCTTTTTTCCAAACTTTCCAGTGATAAAATCTCAACGAGTAATTTCACATTATTTTTTAAACGTTTTTGAAACACTTTAAGTTAATTTATGTATAAAATCTAATTATTTATATAAAAATTGCACTGGCCCTATTATAATTTATATAGTTAAAATTACATTGTCTTTTGTTTAATCGGTATTTTAAAAATCAAGTCTTTCTCTGCCTTTTGACAATTAGAAAAAAACACATTAGCATCGCCTTTTAAAAAATATTAAAAAAAACAGTATTATTTGTGTCATCTTGAATGAATACTGTCCATTAATGTCTATTAAATAAATGAAAAAAGCAAAACAACTGTCCTTGGAATACAATCGATTCCAATTTCAAAAATCACATAACACACTGGCCGCAAAATTAAAAAACACTCGATTCAAACGGGCGCCATATTCCATCTGTCACGGTGACAGCCCGCGCTTTTCGCCATGTTGTGAGCGCGGCACGCCGTCGGCGCAACGACTGTCCGGCTTTACCGTTGCTGGTCAGCGAGAAAAAAAAAAACATCACATGCAATATGTCGGTGTGAAATCGGCGGAATTGCCGCGGCCCGACCGTCTAGAGACGGTTTCTAACGGTCCCAGTAAAGAGGCACAGAGAGTTACCCGTTTGCTTTCTTTGGCTTTTGGCTTAGGGATGGGAAAGCGCCGGCGGAGTCGACAAAATATTTTTTTTTTGTTTTTTTTTTTACTAGCCCTGTATACGTCCCACTGCTGGGCACGGGCCTCCTCTACTGAATGAGAGGGGTTAGACCTTAGTCCACCACGCTGACCTAATGCGGGTTGGTAGACTTCACATACCTTCGAAAAATCTTATCGAGTTCTCAGGTATGCAGGTGCGACCAAGATACTTTTATTAAAAATTAACGTGTTAAAAATAAAGCGCTACAGAATTGCACCCACGGTAACCGAGTATATTTGCGCCCTACAATAAATGATACTAATCCGAAAAAACATGCTAAAACTCCGAAGTTTTCCGAAGTTGCAAACATCTCCAGTATGGATGCATTATGTAAACATCCTTTTTTCGGTGTAGATTTTAGTTACGTTTAGATGATCTTGTATTTAACAAAAAATATGCAAAAAGTATTATGATTGCTCAAAAGATCGATAATCGATAAAAAGGTTATTAATTATTCTTATATTAACATTTTTTACCCGTTCTAGTCACTAGACTTTTTAATTGATTAGAACGAAAAAAAAACAAATTCATACAGATGTATTATAAATATTATTATATATTTTAAGCAGACCTATGCTAAATTATTTAATGTGATTATTGGTTATACAATAAAGAGTTTTTGTTTTGTATTATTGAAGTGATATCTTCTTATGGGAGGGTGAATCGAAACGTTCCGTAACGCGAGCGGTCCATCGACCAGCCAGCGTTAGCCGACCTCCCTGGAACATCAATTATTTTGAAGTCCCAGGTGGCGTCACACAGTGACCAGTCAGCTTGGACCGGACTTTGACCAGACTTCAACCGGACTTTGACCGGACTTCAACCGGACTTCGACCGGACTTCGACCGGACTTTAACCGGACTTTGACCGGGCTATGACCGGAGTTTGACCGGACTTTGACAGGTCTTTGGCCGGACTTAGACCGGACTTCGACCGGACTTTGACCGGACTTCGACCGGACTTCGACCGGTATTCGACCGGACTTCGATCGGACTTCGACAGGACTTTGATCGGATTTTGACAAGACTTTGACTGGGCTTTAGCCGGATTTTGGCAGGACTTTGACCGGTATATGACCGGACTTTGACAGGACTTTGACCGGATTTTGACAGGACTGTGACCGGTATTTGACCGGACTTTAATCGGACTTCGACCGAACTTTGGTAGGGCTTTGACCGGATTTTGACAAACTTTGACAGGGCTTTGACCGGATTTTGACAGTACTTTGACCGGTATTTGACCGGATTTCGACTGGACTTTAACCGGACTTCGACCGGACTTTGATAGGACTTTGACCAGGGCTTAACCGGAATTCGGCCGGACTTTGACAGGACTTTGACCGGACTTCGACCGGACTTTGACCGGATTTTGACCGGACTTTGACAGGACTTTGATAGGGCTTTGACCGGATTTTGACAAACTTTGACTGGACTTTAACCGGATTTTTGCAGGGCTTTGACCGGTATTCGACCGGACTTTGACAGGGCTTTGACCGTATTTTGACAGGTATTTGACCGGACTTTGACAGGACTTTGATAGGGCTGTGACTGGATTTTGACAAACTTTGACTGAACTTTAACCGGATTTTTGCAGGGCTTTGACTGGTATTTGACCGGACTTCGACCGGACTTTGACCGGATTTTGACAGGACTTTAACCGGTATTGGACCGGATTTCGACTGGACTTTAACCGGACTTCGACCAGACTTTGATAGGACTTTGACCGGATTTTGACAAGACTGACATTACTTTGACTGGGCTTTAACCGGATTTTGGCAGGAATTTGACCGGACTGACAGGGCTTTGACTGGACTTTGACCGGATTTTGACAGGACTTTGACTGGTATTTGACCGGACTTCGAACGGACTTTGACCGGACTTTAACCGGACTTCGACCAAACTTTGACAGGACTTTGATAGGGCTTTGACCGGATTTTGACAAACTTTGACAGGACTTTGACTGGACTTTAACCGGATTTTTGCAGGACTTTGACTGGTATTTGACCGGAATTTGAGAGGATTTTGACAGGACTTTGACCGGATTTTGACCGGACTTTGACAGGACTTCGCCCGGAATTTACCGTACTTTGACAGGACTTCGACCGGAATTTGACCGGACTTTGACAGAAGTTTGACAGGGCTTTGACATGACCTTGACCGGACTTCGTAACGCTTTTAGCGTTACGGCGCCACTCTGGCTTCCCTTTCTCTCACGCATAAGGCAGTAGTAGGCAGGCTCTTCCGCTCTCACTTTAACCCACATTAGTTTAAGTTATCACTTCTGTCGAGCGTCCCGAGACGCACACTTTTTTTTTTTAATTCCGAATTTTATCCAGTAATAGAGCCCTATTGGTTGAGTGGCAGCGTAATTAAGTGACCACGGGGTCCTAGCGTCAAATCCTAGGTTTAGCAACCATGATTTATGTTTGAGTTACCAATTCGAAAAACCATGTATGACTTGGCCTGAGATTGGAGTTTGTGTCCGGTATGGGGATAGGCTCGTTACCTACGACATCATGGGATGGAAAATATGCTAGGCGAACAGGTTATATCTCTGCCTACCCTTTGTGGAGCTTTAGTATGCTTAGACGTTGCCACACTCGGCCACTTCATCGTCAACTTGCGTCTTCCTTTGCTGTATGCCCCTCCGATCACCGCATGTACTGCCAACTTGTGGCGCGTGCGATATTGCATGCGTCATTCATCATGCATGCTACATTATAAGCCACGACATGCAAGTTAAAAACGTAGCTATACTGTTATTAATAAAAATATCCTGGCCATTTACCAAGTTTCCATAAATTAAGAGGAAAAAAAAAGAAAATATAAAAATTTTAATTTCGAACGCCACGCACGCCCGCACTAGTCGCACCGCGCGGTCCGTAGAGAGCGCACGTCGTAATTAGAGATGCGGGGTTCAATTCAATTTCGATTGTGGAGCTCGTTTGATTGATTGTGCCCGATGTACACGGATTGAACAGTTATGCGTTTTTGATTTTTAGTCGACAGCCTGAGTACACGAGCGTTTATTTGTTCGACCGTTGTAGACACGACACTGGGGCGCGCGACTAATCGCATGTTTATATAGAGAAGGTGATAATGTGAATTGGGAATAAATAGGAGATATTTCAAATAAAAAAATATTTACATTTTCTAACGCTTAGCGTAACTTATATCTATCTTAGTGAATTAAAAATAAATAAATACACTCAACAGTCACACACATAGTCCTGACCCCACAGTAAGATACGAGTCTTGTGTCGTGGGTATCAGTAACTACGAGAGACTTTCGGTCTCATAACACCCAGATCCCAAAACAACTATTTGTGGATTACATAAACATTTGTCTCGGTGCGGGGATCGAACCCGCGGCCTATCGCTTCACAGCCAGCTACTCGCCCGTTGCGCCACGGAGGCTTCAAATAAAAAAATATGTACATTTTCTAACGCTTAGCATAATATATCTTATTGAATTAAAAATCTGTACAAACTAAGTTTTTTCTTATATATCCTACTAATATTATAAACGCAAAAGTTTGTAAGTATGGATGGATGGATGGATGTATGTTTGTTACTCTTTCACGTAAAACTACTGAATGGATTTTAATGAAACTTTACAATAATATAGCTTATACATCAGAATAAGACATAGGCTTTTTATCCCGGACAAAGCAGATCACGCGGGCGGAGCCGCGAGCAAAAGCTAGTATCTAATAAACATAAAAGTTTTCTATTCTTGCCAGTATTTTAAATCCAAATTCGAATGCACCGGGTTTTTTTTTGTATCAGAATAAAATTCCCCAAACCGAAATAAAACCTTCATCGTCACTGATTTTTTTGTTATCCAACACTACATTGCATTAAATATATCAACACAAAAACAATTTAATAATCGTATTACATACGACTTTTAATCGCACGACAAAATGTCCGCTGTCTACAACCGCAAAACTTTATCCTGCAATGAATGTTTCGTATAGACATACATTATTATTATTAACATATATAATTTGATGTACAATAAAGCTGTGTGCGAGAGTGAAAGCTCGGTACCGTAGTGAAGCTTTCGCACGGCCACGACACGACGGCGACACGATGTTTAATACACACGCAACGTCTGTAATCTCCGAAGGTAGGCAGAGATGTAACCAGTACATCCACATATCGCCGAGAGTATTGCCGCGACCATGATATTATAGTGGGCGAGACTCCGGGCCGATACTGAGCCTAAACCCAATATTCTTTGACCCGACCCGGGGGTCAAAATTATTGAATTTAATAAAACAAAATCAGTATCTCCATTTGAACTTGCTGTGGGTTGGTATCTGTTTGCGTAAGGTCCAATTATAAGTTTTTGTTTAATATTTTTTAACACTTTTTCACTTTGTTATAGCCTTGTATTTATTGCTCCAATAATAAATTTGGGTTCTTTATTTCCATAAAAAACAACTTTAAAACGCTATACCGTAATATTCTTTACAAGGTGGTAAGTTCGCTCGTATGCGAGAGGCCGTCTGGGTTGGTACCACCGCGCCGTCTATTTCTGCCGCCAAGCAACAGTGTGTAAGCACTGTTGTGTTTCGGTTTGAACATTGTAACATCTTATGTCTCGGGGTGACGAGCTCAGTTCAGTGCCATGCAGTGCTTTGTAATTCAAAGTTCTGCTTCTGTTTATGAGCAGGCGTACTATCAGGCGAGCGCCTTGTTCGTCTCGCCATTAAATCAAATTAAAAAAAGTTCACGTATTGGCGCTTTAGTATTTTTCCCTTTCCAGTGACGTTATTTTATTATACTACTAGCTTCTCCTCGCGGCTCCGCCCGCGCGTTCTGCTTTTCCCGGCATAATAAGTAGCCTATGTTCATCAGGGATAATGTAGGTTTCACACACACAATGTATTTAAGGTACTTAATTGAAGATTAATGGTGTATTGCTTAAAATCGCTTCGTAAATAAGCCATTATTTCTCGTAAAAAGTAAAGGATAAAAAATGGTTATTTTGGGTTATTCCTAAGAGATAGACATATACCATCGCGGACTTTTTTGTGGACCTTTTTAAGGTGGATAATACTATAGTAGATTATTTTGATCTATCTCGTAGGGTTTAGCAAAAAAATGTGTTTATTTACTACATCACATTAGAAACCTCCAAAATTATCAGTGTTTCTCAACTATATTATGCATGTATTATACATATAAACCTTCCTCGTGAATCACCTATAAATTGAAAAAAACCGCATCAAAATTCGTTGCGTAGTTTTAAAGATCTAAGCATACATAGTGACAGACAGACAGCGGGAAGCGACTTTATTTTATTCTATGTACTGATGATTATCGTCGCGTCGAGTGTGAACCGACTCTCTTCACAATACAAGTTACGATTAGAAAAACAGAACTAGGTCTAAATAAATGTAATTCCTAGATTGTATGTGGACTAACGTACAAGTTAAAATGCTAAAACCTGTTAGATTCCATGAAAAATTTCTCCATTTTCTAAGAGGAAAAATATATAAAAAATAATGACTGTTATTGTGTTGAATGTATATGTAAAATGAAAAAATATATGTATACGAGCTGTCCCTCGCGGTTTCACCTGCATGTCAGCCAGTGTATATCCGGTTCTCCCCAGGGGGCTTGCCCCCTGATCCTAACCCTTTTCCCATCCCTTTTTCCTTCCCCTTCCCTTGGCCCTTTGGCAGGCCGGCATGATCTTGCCGACCTACGATGGACACATTGTTTATGGTTGGTCGACACTATTCTTGGATTGCGCTACACTTACCATCAGGTGTAGCGTAGTCACTTTGCCGAACCAGGATAAAAAAAAAATGTTACTGCTCTACTCCCATGGGTCATAGCGTGATATACATATAAACCTTCCTCATTAATCACTCTATCTATTGCTGAAAGCTGTATTCAAATCCGTTGAATAGTTTAAAAGATCCAAGCGAACAGACAGCGGAAGCGACTTCGTTTTATACTATGTAAAGATAAGGTCTGTAGTCTAGAGGCGTTGCTTGTGAATCGTGCGGTAACGGATTCGATTCCCGCGTGTTAGCTTTTTTATCGGGCTAAATAAAACAATCAGGTCGCTCGCCTGATAGTAAGCCTGCTCATAAACAGAAGCAACACCACACAGAACGTTGAATTACAAAGCACTGCATGGCACTGGACTGTCCTTGTCGCTTTATCCATTTCTGCCGCCAAGCAACGATGTGTAAGCACTGTTTTGTTTCGGTTTGAAGGACATTGAAGCCAATAAATTTCCTGACATTACTCGTATGACACTTAACATCTTATGTTAAGTGACGAGCGCAGTTCAGTGCCATGCAGTGCTTTGTAATTCAAAGTTCTGTGTGGTGTTGCTTCTGTTTATCGGCAGGCGCTTACCATCAGGCGAGCGATCTGCTTGCTTCCTCATTTGATCAAATAAAAAAAAAACGGTATACATATTCAAATAACGGTGAATACTGTTACATCTATAGATAAATATTTGAAAATGATTGTGATGCAGTTATTGAATACAATATAATTACACACATACATTAATATATATTACACACATACAATTCGTACTGTTAATATGAAAGTTGTAAAATTATCAGAAATCCTACAGTTTCATATGTTGCTGGCAGTAATTTAAATGGGAGCTTTTTTGTGAAACGTCTTTTTTTATTTGATAGAATGACGAAACGAGCAAAGCGCTCGCCTGATGGTTAGCGCCGCGCTTGCCTGTAAACGGAAGCAGCACCACACAGAGCTTTGAATTACAAAGCACTGCAAGCACTGGACTGCGCTCGTCACCCCGAGACATAAGATATTAAGTCTTACAATGCCCAGTAAATCGTCTATTCTCGTAATTAGATTTTAGTTTATTATTAGATTTTATAGGACCTTACTTATAAACATTACATAAACCTTGATTAATTAAACCCTCTTTTGTCTTTCTCTGTAAACGAGATTCATTAAGTGGCTAGAAAGAAACGAAGATATTGTTTGACTAAGCAGTGCTCAAAAAAGTTTATAAATGAAGTCGTATTGGATCTTAGGCCCAAACCTCACTTGTATACACATAAATTCTGCTTTAATGTTGTCCAAAGTTGCAAACCATATATCCGACATATAACTCATTAGTTAAAAAAAAAATGCTTTACTCATGTCTTACCAATGCTATCGGTTTTGGTTCTAAGGGGAGTGAAATACTCATATCATACACTATACATTGCCTGAATTTGACCACACCTTACTGTAATACGTTGTAAAAATCACAAAACTAAGATAGATGAAAAAAAAAACGATAAAATCCGTTTAAATTAGTTTCATTTCAACGTGTAATATTCGCGTAAACATAAGAAATCATTATGTAAAACAAAAACGATTTTCCAATCTAGCCATTTCTCACTTTGCCTTCACTTCGCGCAGTGCCTACAACCGTTCATCGTCCGCTGAATAGACCCGTAATTGCTGACCTCTGAATCTATAGATATTCGATAATGATGCGAAAGTGGACACACTTCGCCACAATACCGTGTTCGCGATACCGTGTTGTACTTAAATGTACAAGTGTTAAAACGATATAATACTTCGCGGGTTATTTTTTTTTATCCTGGCTCGGCAACGTGACTATGCCACACCTGATGGTAAGTGTACTTTGTGTTATTTAATTCAATAAAGAAGCACTATACCTTTACCACCTTTACCACAATACCTACCTTTGGAGGGACAGAAATTCAAGTAAAAGACGCCACGGTGGCAAAAAAATATAATACCTATACCAAGTATAATAAATACATATAAATAAGCAGCGATAGCCCAGCGGGAGTGGTACGGACTGTCAAGACGAAAGTCGCAGTTTCGAAACCAGCCCCAAGAGCATACACCACTGACTTTTCTTAGTTATGTGTATATTCATTGTTAATTATCGCTCGCTTTAACGGTGAAGGAAACATCGTGAGGAAACCTGCATACCTGAGAACTCGATAAGATTTTTGAAGGTATGTGAAGTCTGCCAACCCCCATTAAGCCAGCGTGGTGGACTAAGGCCTAACCCCTCTCATTCAGTAGAGGAGGCCCGTGCCCAGCAATGGGACATGTATAATACAGGGCTAGTAAAAAAAAAAACAAAAATAGTTTAGAAAATAAAATAGGATCTCACGAGAAAAAAAACGTAATATTAAACTCTGTGAACTGAACAATAACCACGCGGTCGAAGTCGCGGGCAACAGCTAGTACCAAATATAATAAATACCACATAGCCACTACCCAAATTTTTCCCTGACTACGATAGTCAAAAAATAACATCTATAAGATTTGGTTGAAATACATGTTTAATTATGGCACTTATATAAAATAACACACAGTCAATCCGTACACAACTCTATTTTATGTGGTGTAGGGTTTAAAATATATTAGCAAAGTAAGTTGTTACAGATCAGAAAAGTCAGATTAATATGGTAATAAATTGACTGTGTTCTCGACTGACTGCGTTCTAATTTAATAGTTAAACGTTTTGTTTGCCGGAGAATGGTATGGTAGAGCGATAGACAAACTCATTAGTCATAATCTAAATATATAAAACTCAAAGGTGACTGACTGACATAGTGATCTATCAACGCACAGCCCAAACCACTGGAGGGATCGGACTGAAATTTGGCATGCAGGTAGATGTTATGACGTAGGCTAAGAAAGGATTTTGATCAATTCTACCCCCAAGGGGATAAAATAGGGGATGGAAGTTTGTATGAAAGTTTGTCAATTTTAAACGTTCACGCGGGCGGAGCCGCGAGCAAAAGCTAGAATCAAATAAACTAACTCTAATGACTTAAAAGTTTATAATAATAAAATATGTTTTAACTAAACTTAATAATAATAAATAGTAATACTAGCCCTATCTTAAATAAGGCCCACTACCATACGGCCAGCTCTACTGAATGAGTGGGGTTAGGCCTTAGTCCACCACGCTGGCCTAATGCGGGATGGCAGGCTTGACATACCTTCGAAAAATCTTATCGAGTTCTCAGGTATGCAGGTTTCCTCATGATGTTTCCTTCGCCGTTAAAGCAAGCGATAATTAACAATTAATATACACGTAACTTAGAAAAGTCACTGGTGTATGCTCTTGGGGCTGGTTTCGAACCTGCGACTTTCGTCTCGACAGTCCGTACCACTCCCCGCTGAGCTATCGCTGCTTACTTGACTAACTAAACATAAATTATTGAAATAAAACTAATTTAAACAGATTTTATGGCGGTTTTCTATTGTCCACCCCTTGGCCACGAAGGCTGAAAAGTCTTTGAAACGTC
Organism: Amorpha juglandis; assembly: GCA_949126905.1. NCBI lineage: Eukaryota > Metazoa > Arthropoda > Insecta > Lepidoptera > Sphingidae > Amorpha > Amorpha juglandis. The sequence continues at coordinate 4,165,354 of OX421392.1, forward strand.
GGGATCTAAATTAATAAAAAACCGCGATAAAATCCGTTTCAATTAGTTTTGTTTCAATGAGTAATATTCATAACATAAGAAATCATTATGTAAACTTAACTTGCTGGTGGTAGGATATTCATATCCGCCCGGGTAGCGACCACCGTACACATGGTGTTAAACCTGCCATAGTGATCAACACGCCTTGTGTGGATCCCGTTCCGGGATCAACCAGTGTATATCCGGTTCTGACGAGGGGCTTGCGACATGACTTGATGGTTGGTTGGGGCGGGTATAGGGGTACATCCTTGTATACCTGTGCCTGCATCGGTCATCCGCCTGTCCTGTCGCAGGCCCCTCAATTTGCTACTTCCCTCTTCGGAATGTGAAGAAGCATTTATACAGGCCCTCGATATTATTTCCCTCTCCGGGAAGAAGCATTTATACAGGCCGGCATGACTCTGGTGACCACCGATAAACTCATTGTTTTTCGGTGGTCGCTGGTTTTTTGGACTGCACTACGCTTACCATCAGGTGTAGTGCAGTCACTTTGCCGTGCTCGGATAGTTTTTTTTTCTCTCCCATCCTACCGTGACAATACAATATTTTGACAAACGATATGACGACAGCCACGGGGAGGCAGGTAAAGAGATTTTTTTTTCATCATCTTCAAATTTTAATAGTGAGTAATTTTTTCAATGTATTTTCTTTTTCTGTGACCGCTAATGGGTATTTTAATGACATCAAAATCATTTTGGACGATTTGAAATTGGTTTTTTTATGGCTAACTAGCTTTTTTTTATTATTGCATAGGCCGGCAAACGAGCAAGTGGGTCACCTGATGGTAAGTGATCTCCACCGCCCACGTACGTCCACCACCAGAAGAATCATGGGCGCGTTGCCAACCATAAAGGAAAGGGATAATTAGGGATAGGGAAGGGGAGGGGATTTGGGCCTCCGGATACTCACTCACCGTACGAAACGCAGCAGCAAGCCGCTACTTAGCTTACTTACTAGCTGGCCTATGCCAAAAAAAAAATATGTTTATACTCCCTGCCTACCCTGTGTGTATTATATAACGATTTGTCACCGCATCGCAGGTGGGCCCGCCTGTCCACCCTCATATAAACACATCGTTTGTCAATCTGTCTGTGGTGTGCCGACTGATGATTCTTAAAAAAAAATCACCCGACTTCAAAAAGGTGGTCTATATTTTTTAATGTATTTTTTATAGCATAGGCCGGCAAACGAGCAAGTGTGTGATGGTAAGTGATCTCCACCGTCATGTACGCCGACAATATCAGAAGAACCCAGCAAATAATAAAAAAAAAATTAATAAAAGTAATTTAAAGGGATTTTATCGCGGTCTTTTATTTTAATTTTGGTCCCGACGTTTCGAAATCTTTTCAGGCTTCGTGGTCACGGGGTGGTCGGGACCAAAATTAAAAAAAAAAACGCGATAAAATCCGTTTCAATTAGTTTTATTTCAATGAGTAACATTCGCGTAAACGTAAAAAATCATTATAAAAATATTTATGTTAGTCAGTACATCATCATCATCATTTCCAGTCCGACCTGTTGGAAGCGGCCTGCATCCAGCGACTTCCTGCGACCTTTATCAGGTCGTCTGTCCACCTTGTAGGCGGACGTCCAACGCTGCGCTTGCCAGTACGTGGCCTCCATTCCAGAACCTTTCTATCCCATCGATTTTATCGGTTCTGCGAGCTATGTGGCCTGCCCACTGCCACTTCAGCTTGCAGTATATACATATGATATTAATTTAAAAACCGAAACATTAACTTTAATCGTACAATTAAAATAATAAGCGTTATTATCATGAAAAAGAAACACCAGCAAATTGTTTTGTAATTACGGCACGAAGAAATTAAGAGCAGTCAACATTGTTAATAGGTGGTAGGTCCCTCGTATGCGAGAGGCCTTCTGGGTTGATACCGCTGCTTTGTCTATATACAGCCGGACAAAATGTGTGTTTTGGTTTGAAGGATATTTTTTTTTATTATTATTTGATTAACGACGATTGTAAGCGCCACGCCTGCCCATATACAGAAGCAACACCACACATAACTTTGAATTACAAAGCACTGCATGACACTGAACTGCGATCGTCACCCCGAGACATAAGATGTTAAGTCTCACAATACGCAGTAATTTCACTGGCTTCAATGTCCTTCAAACCGAAACACAACGGTGCTTACACACTGTTGCTTAGCGGCAGACGTAGACAAACCGACGTAGAGGATTAATTTCGTATTTTATAAGATCTATGATGAAGTATGAGTGGTAAAGCCACGCTGTAGACAGTTTTATCTACAGCACGAATGGGACGACACGGTCGGGGCGTTACCACATTGTCACAGAAAGCAGACGTAAAATAAATCTTGCGGCTACATTTCGTACGGCGAGTGAAATATTCGGAAGTCCAAATGCCTTTTCCCCTTCCCAATCCCTAAATATCCTTTTAAGGTCGGCAAAGCGCCCATGTATCTTCTGGTATTACGGGTGTATATGGGCGGTGGAGATCACTTACCATCAGGTGATCCACTTGCTCGTTTGGCAGCCTATGCTATAATAAAAAATAAAACCCTAAATATCCCTTTAAGGTCAGCAACGCGCCCATGATTCTTCTGGTATTATGGGTGTACATGGGCGGTGGAGATCACTTACCATCAGGTGACATACTTGCTCGTTTGCCAGCCTATGCTATAATAAAAAATAACCCTAAATATCCCTTTAAGGTCGGCAAAGCGCCCATGATTCTTCTGGTATTGTTGGCGTACATGGGCGGTGGAGAGATGCTAAAAAAATATTGAGGAGCTATGAATAATGCCTTTTGAAGCCGGATTTAAAATTTCTAACTAATATTCCGATCACAAAATCCAAACTTACATTCCGAAACAAAATTCCGCGTTTATCTTTAATTTATCAAAATTAATCTTCGACCGATTCTAAACTCTCTGTTACATTAATATAGAATGTCGTTTAATATGATTTTAATACTGAAAGTTTGATGGCGGCGAGATGAAACGCTAGTAGGTGCTTACTAATGATGTGGTAGGGTTGGCGCAGAGAGGAAAATATGTAACTAGCTTTTCCTCGCGTCTCCGCCCGCGTAATCTGCTTTTCCGGGATAAAAAGTAGCCTATGTTACTCAGTGATAATGTAGGGTTCTAATGGTGAAAGAATTTTTCAAATCGGTTCAGTAGTTTTTAAGTTTATTCGTTACATACAAAAATACAAATCTTTCCGCTTTATAATATTAGTGTAGATGTAGATAAATACATACATAAGATAAAAATAAATACATACATAATGACGATATATAAACATCCCATAAACAGAAACACCATTCAGTCGAACAGTCTCGTCATTCAATCAAATAAAAAAAAATCGCCTGAACAAGAAACTGCTTGGAATTTCACCATATGTAATGTGGTCACTATCCAATCGCGTACAAGAATTATCAGTTACCCACACACCAGCATTAATATTTAAAAAAAAGACAAATAATTTATTGAATCAATAAAATGTCAAACATCATTTAAATTCAGTCAAATTTTAACTCTACCGCCAGTTCGGAATGCTGTTTCGTTAAAGAAGAACAGGCAAGAAACTCTAACGTTGCTCTTTTCTAAACCGATTTACACTACGTACATTAAAGTATAATTTATTTGAATTAGATTTATTAAATAGTTCGTATGCAACCAAGTGCCAACCCTATCGTACGTTTGACCCTAGCGACCGCACGTCGGGCGGACGATCCTTTTGTTAAAATCTCTGATTACAGATTAAGTGACGCCGACTTTCTTTCGGATCACAAACTGTATGTACCATCCTTATTGGCTTACATGCATCCGCTCGGATATACAAGTAATTATAGCTTATTGGCTTAAGATGCACCCGCTCGGATATACAAGTAACTATAGAATTAAAAATAGAGTTTTGGCGGGAATTCCGACAGTGCCGTTCATCGCTTATTTTAATTTATTTATATATTAATCAGGCAGGCAGTTGTCTTGCAACTGATAGTGCCTGTATCCTGCATTTCACTACATTACTTGCGATTTTTATCTTTAGACTTAAGGTGATTGTCAAGTCGATTCTTGAACTGGTTTACACTTTGAGCTGTTACTACGTTCTCTGGGAGTTCGTTCCACGCTCTGACTACTCTGTTGCTAAAAAGTGTTTGTGGGGATTATTTTTTGTTGATTATTATTGTTTGAGATACAGGTACATAGGTTGAGGTGATGGCCTCTAAGGTGAATATTGCGACTTCGTATAAGCAATTTTTCGAAGTTTCCAATACTGTAATGCTCATTCAAAATCTTATAGGTCTCAATTAAGTCTCCACGGTTCCTGCGATCCTTGAAGGTTATAAGCTTCAGCATTCTTAAGCGTTCCTTATATGATGATGAATTTATTTCAAAAACTAGTTTATAGTTGTGTTTGTTGTATAAAAGTGGTGTGGATTTGTGCAATAAACATTGACAGTGATGAACAGTGTATGGAAACGTTGAAATAAGTGAATTAAGCTTCGTACTGGAAGGAATTCACACCAAAACTCCAACAAGACCTTGAAGATGTCCACATTGGGATGAGATACTGCAGGGGTCACCAGTACCCCATTAGCAGGGACCAGGACAGGGGATGTAGTTCATCATGTAGTTCCCAAGGGTCAAAAAAAATCTACACTTCTACACTAATATTATAAAGAGGAAAGATTTGTATTTTTGTATGTAACGAACAAACTTAAAAACTACTGGACCGATTTCAAAAAATTTTTCACCATTAGAAAGCTACATTATCACTGAGTAACCTAGGCTACTTTTTATCCCGCAAAGAGCATTATGCCGGCGGAGCCGCGAGGAAATGCTAGTATCTTATACATTAACTCATACAATATCACTACAACCATACAATTGACATATCAAAAGGTGTTTTTTTTTTAGCTTTTTGAGTGGTAGAGCCACGCTGTAGACAGTTTTGTCTACAGCATGAATGGGCTGGCTCGACCGGATCGTTACCACTGTCTCACAGAAAACCGACGTAAAGTAGTGGCTTGCTGTTGCGTTTCGTACGGTGAGTGAGATAACCGGAAGCCCAAATCCCGTCCCCTTTCCAATCCCTAATTATCCCTTTCCTTAAAGGTCGGCAACGCGCCCATGACTCTTCTGGTGGTGGGCGTACATGGGCGGTGGAGATCACTTACCATCAGGTGACCCACTTGCTCGTTTGCCGGCCTATGCTATAAAAAAAAAAACAAAAGGTTCGCCGATGCATTACAAATATCCTGATAGGCGATAGGCTGTAGGGCGGCGCGGCGACTCACTCGCCCGTCCGTCTGTCTGTCGCGTGATTTAGCGATTTTCAATCGATTATGTGTTGCGAATAATTCCGTATCGCATTGAAATCGACCGTACAGTTTCAACTCATTGCATTTAAGAGCTGCTTTGTGAGAAATAATATTGCAATTCCTTGAGACCAATGTTGACCAGCTTACAAAGGGCTTATGAAAAATAATATTTTAATTATAAATATTTGTTACAAATATTTGTTTCGGGGTCTGGGTGTTGTGAGACCGAAAGTCTCTCGTAATTCCTGATACCGACGACACAATACTCGTATCTTACTGTGGGGTCAGGACTATGTATGTGACTGTTGGGTGTATTTATTTATTTATTATTGTGTCTTTTTAACACGCTTTTATTAGCTTTTTGGAAACTTTGAACATGATTTTGACCCCCTTCAAAACGTCGGATTAAATCGAAATTTGGCATACTTATAAAGGACTGATGACAATTCATATTTTAAAAAAAAACTCAAAAATGAGAAATAAATAATAGTTAAAAAAAAACTAATAAACACGAATCCAACTAAAAAATAGAAAATAATTTTAAAATAAAAAAAAAACAAGTATTTTATTGTAAAAAAAAACGTGGGTGCATAGTGTCAATAATTACTTATATATGTCAATATTTTATTGACAGATATGAGTTGAAGGATTAACATTTTGATAATATCTTAAAAAGCATCCTACGCTTACGTTTTTTTTAACTATTATTTATTTTATCCGAACATTTATTTTATCCGAGCACGGCATAGCGACTGCACTACACCTGATAGTAAGCGCAGTGCAGTCTGAAAAACCCAGCGACCACCGCCAAACAATGAGATTATCGGTGGTCACCTGAATCATGCCGACTTGTATAAATGCTAGTTCATACTTCGAAGCGGGAAGAAGCGTATCAAAGGGCATGGGACAGGACAGGCGTATGACAAATTTAGGCACCGTACACATGGTGTTTAAGCCGGCCATAGTGACACAGCTTATGTGGATCGCGTTCCAGGATCAGCCAGTGAATATCCGATTCTATCGAGGGGCTTGCGGCATGTTTTGATGGTTGTTTGGGGCGGGTATAGGAGTGCATCCTTGTATCCCTGTGCCTGCATCGGTCATCCGCCTGTCCTGTCGCAGGCCCCTCGATTTGCTTCTTACCTCTTCGGAGTGTGAAGAAGCATTTATACAGGCCGGCATGACTCTGGTGACCACCGATAAATTCATTGTTTGTCGGTGATCGCTGGTTTTTTGGACTGCACTGCGCTTAACATCAGGTGTAGTGCAGTCACTTTGCCGTGCTCGGATAAAAAACATATTGACATTTATTTTTTATGTTAAAGAATGTTAAAGATTAGTGTAAATATGTGTGCAGTTTGTCCCCACGTACGCGGTAGCTGAACATTATATTTTATCGTTGTTTATTCTATAAGTGATGTGATGACGCCATCGATAGACGATATCGAATATCGATACAATATTTTATCTTCTACTATATAAAAATAAGTCGGGTTTTCCTTCCTGACGATATAACTCCAGAACGCACGAACCGATTTCCACGGTTTTGCATTCGTTGGAAAGGTCTCGGGCTCCGTGAGGTTTATAGCAACGAAAATCTAGGAAAAATTTCAATAGAAAAGCGGGAAAATAGGGAAAATCATTTTTTAAATACAGCGCCATCTCTGATACATAGCATGTACTACAAACCAATATTTTAAGTAGATGGCGTCGGTGCGTGACACATTGCTGACAGATGGCGCCACTGTTAGGCTACTTTTATCCCGGAAAATACAGATCACGCGGGCGGAGCCGCGCGGGACAGCTAGTTATACTATAAAAAGTAAAAATACTCTGGTTACTAGTTCTAGAGTTGTAATCACATTATTTATTGCAAACATGTATTACCTAACACTTTTCACTTCTATCGGCAGTTCCTATGACTGCCATTTTTTGTAGTAAGTTTATAATCGTTTAACTTATCGATTGTGTCACATCACTACACAACTAATTTCGCCCGACCGTTCGACGCTGGAATTTTTTCAAGTGTTTACTTAGGCCGGCACTCAAATCGGGGCATCTCATAAATTGTTACTGATTTTTGTATATTTTTAATCAGTTGGCATGTCATTTGGGTTAAGCTCAGGTGTCGAAAAATTAAGAAAAAAAAAATACGAAATGCGAAGGAATTTTTGTTATTAGTCATGGTATTTTTTCATAGCAGAGACTGGTAAACGTGTAAGTGTGTCACCTGATGGTAAGTGATCTACACCACCAATGAATATCCGCTATACCTGACGAATCACCTTAAAGAGGTGCGAATAAAAAAAAACAACAAAATAAATAAATTTAGGTGGTTGGTCCCTCGTATGCGAGAGGCCGTCTGGATTGGTACCACCGCGCCGTCTATTTCTGCCAGTGCTTAACACTGTTGTCTATCAGTTTGAAGGATATTGAAGCCAGTGAATTTACTTTCATTATGAGACTTAACATCTTATGTCTCGGGGTGACGAGCGCAGTTCAGTGCCATGCAGTGCTTTGTAATTAAAAGTTCGGTGTGGTGTAGCTTCTGTTTATGGGCATGGGCTTACCATCAGGCGAGCGAATTGATTCCTCATTCGATCAAAAAAAAAAAAAAATGAGAATAATCTATTTTTAAGTCGTTTAAAAAAAACAGACAACTTACAAAAATTCACCAAATTCCCCATTTTGTTCAAAAGCATAGACAATTTGTCCTTAAACACACGTAATTGTCAACTTTTATGATTGATGCGGTGCGACTGTGCTGTGATTGGCTGACACAGTGCGGTGGAAGGCACGAGTGGTAGCGAGAGCGGGCAGCTATCCGCTAGTGTCTGTACTTAGGAATATTTACAACTATATTTTTTATCATACATAGTGAATAAATAAATAAATAACACCCAACAGTCACACACATAGCCCTGACCCCACAGTAAGATACGAGTCTTGTGTCGTGGGTATCAGGAACTACAAAAAAAATTTGGTCTCACAACACCCAGACCCGAAACAAATATTTGTGAATCAGACAAATATTTGCTTGGTGCGGGAATCGAACCCACGGCCTCACGTTTCACAGTCGGCTACTCGCCCACAGCGCCACGGAGGCTGTTGAAGGGCTGGTGGTAGGATTTATATCTGCCCGGATAGCGACCACCGTACACATGGTGTTAAAACCTGCCATAGTGACTTACACACTTTGTGTATGAGTGAAATACATGATGTATTAAAACTTGTAAAATCATTTTTTCGTTCATGTATTGAATTATGTCCGAACTCGTAGAACAAAGGTTGTTCCTTATGGGGTCAGCTATCTAGTCCTGCGAGGTTGTTGGTGTTTTAAAAGTAACCCTGTATACAAAAGTGGGTGTGTGCAATTCGCACACGGCAGAAGTTAAACTTCAGAATTATTAAAATAAATTAATTAACCAACCAATTTTAATACGCAAATCAAAATAAATAAAACACGTGAATTATCACGTTGTTTATGACACATTTTCCGAAGGCTTCGTTGTACACAGGCGCAAAGACACGAGGTAGCATACTTGTAACCATCTCATTCTCTCGCAGGCTAAATCCTATTTATGAATATGTCTTGGTCGTGACGCATTTTCGTTTCATCGAGTTTCAAATCACAACGATTCTAAAGAAGTTTCACTTCATAAACCCGCCAATCGCTTACAACACAGAGACGTGCTTAACAACGTGTGTGGTTGGTGTCTGATCCTGCGACATCATGTCATTAATCAACACTTGGTTAGTCGCTGGTCGTAGTTTTTTTGTCGGCCTTCAAATAAAAAATATGTTACTCTTGATTTCGACGAGATTCGGTAATATTTGTGGTAAGTTTGAGATAAAGTAGGGGTTTTTTGAAATGAAAACTTCTTTAGCCGCGTTGAGCACATTTTGGTAGGGGATAAACTTTTGGTTTGCGTCAGCGACATGTTAATGTTAATTCAGACTATACACGTATAACGCATCGTATATACCTGACCGTGTGCTGTGCGCGTTACAAGCTTTTTGGATGGGTGGAATCTTGTGAGCTTTGAGTATCTGTAGCTATACAGGTGACGTATGGAGTGGAGTGGAGTTGAGTTGAGAGTGAGTACTAAATAAATATACTTAAGTTATAAGTTTTCACTTCTATCGGCAGTCCCTATGACTGTCATTTTTTTTTATACAATCCAAAGACGTCACGAGCAAGCCGCACGCCTGATAGTAAGCTATCCGTAACAAGTTGTAACACGACTTAGAACTTTGAATTACAAAGCACTGCGTGACACTGTACTGTACTGCCCTCGTCATCCTGAGACATAAGGTGTTAAGTCTCATAAAGCCCAGTAATTACACTGGCTTCAATGTCCTCGAAACCGGAACACAATATTGTCTGCACACTGTTGCTTGGCGCTTGTTACACTTTCACCCAAAATAGCTAAACCAATTTTGATGAATTTTGGTACAGATGGGACCCTGAAGGCTGTTATAGGCTACTTTTTATTTATTTATTTGGGAAACATACAGAAAAATTATAAGTAAAGATACATGTAATATTCTTAGCTCTTAACCCAACGAAGTTTCCACCAATAGGTATTAAATAAAGGAAGAAAGTAGACGAAAATTTGAAGTACATACATAAAAACGGTTGAAGAACAAAAAAAATATATCATTCAATATAAATATACATGTACATATAGATATGCATGCATATTTACACATTACCTTCATATTATAGTTAACGAACCTAAATTAATTGGATGTGCTAATCTTTACATAGTATAGAAGTCGCTTCCGCTGTCTGTTCGCTTAGATCTTTTGAACTATTCAACAGATTTTAATGCAGTTTTCAGCAATGGATAGAGTGATTCATGAGGAAGGTTTATATGTATAATAAACACATATTATAGTACAAAAAATTGTAATGTGATGTCGTAACAAACATATTTTTAATCATGAGAAGCCGGCGCGGGTCGCTAGTTACTTTATAAAAGGATTTAGAATTATCGTGCTTCTTCATATACACGAAGTATGTTAAGTACGAACTGGCAAGCGCAGCGTTGGACGTCCACCTACAAGGTGGACAGACGACCTGATAAAGGTCGTAGGAACTCGCTGGGCGCAGGCCGCTTCCAACAGGTCGGTGTAGAAATCTTTGTGGGAGGCCTGTGTTCAGCAGTGGACGTCCTGTGGCTGATGATGATGATGATATGTTGACTTACCTGATTGTGGTAGTGCGCCAGCGGGTGGTGCGGCACGTGCCGCATCGCCGGGTGCAGCATCGCGCCGCCCTCGCCGCCGCTGCTGCTGCCCTCTACCGGAGGCTGGACAATAACACAAACTCAATCATACCATACCAATCGTATTTATCGAGTGGTAGAGCCACGCTGTAGATCAGTGTTTCCCAACGTGGGGCCCACGCCCTACAGAGGGGCAATTTGATAGTAAAGGGGGGCAATTTAAAAATGGACTCGACTCGACTTTAAACCTTTCGCTTTGGGTTATTTAAATGCAATGCTAGATATCGGTGACAAATTTAACAAAGAACTTAGGCTTTATTATAGTCTCCCGTAGGGTGCAAGGCATGGAATCCTAAAAATAACAGAACTGAAGATTTGCTGGTGGGAGGATACTTGTATCCGACCGGATAGCGACCACCGTACACTGGTGCTAAAACCTGCCATAGTGGCCCACCTTGTGTGGGTCACGTTCCAGGGTCAGCCAGTGTATATCCGGTTCTCCCCAGGGGGCTTGCCCCCTGATCCAAACCCTTTTTCCTTCCCCTCCCCCTTGGCTCTTTGGCAGGCCGGCATGATCTTGCCGACCTACGATGGACACATTGTTTATCGTTGGTCGACACTATTCTTGGATTGCGCTACACTTGCCATCAGGTGTAGCGTAGTCACTTTGCCGAGCCAGGATAAAAAAAAAAGAAGATGTAGTATCTACCTCAGCGGGCTCATCCTTCGTCTCGGCCTCGTCTCCGAGTTCCACCAGCTGCAGCGCCTCCTCGAGCAGGTCGAAGCGTGACTCCTCGCTGTTCACCAACTCGCCGGGCAGATCACCTTGGATCACGTATTCACCTGCAGAAAAAATGGCGAGTTAGCAACATTTTCAACCGATTGCAAAAAGGAGGAGGTAATCAAGAAATGGCGAGTTAGAAACATAATGATGTCTTATGTTTTCTCGAATATTATAAAGAAATAAAACTAATTTAAACGGATTTTATCGCGGTTTTTCTGATAATTTTGATCCCAACGTTTCGAAAGCTTTTTTTTATTATTTTTTAATTTATTTAAAGGACTTTGTCGCTGAGCGACCACATCCTGTAAGGCTACAAAATAAAACATACACACAAACACAATGAGACCCTAAGAAAACTTTTCAGCAGTCGTAGTCACTGTGTGAAAATTAATAAAAATAAAAAAAGTGTGCGTCCCGGGACGCTCGACAGAAGTGATAACTTAAACTAATGTGGGTTAAAGTGGGAGCAGAGGAACCTGCCTAAGAGTGGGAGCACACAATGCGTTGCAGCGCCGCACCGCAAAGATTTCACCGTATCAGCGGGCACACGAGCGGTGCGGCGCCGCAACGTTGTTATGTCGCAGCATCGCCGTCGCCCCAGCAGCGTTGGACAGTCTGTTAATAAAATGGACAACTGTGCGCTGCCGCTCCGACGTCGCAGCGCATTCACCCCTCCCCGCCTCGTCTCGGTGGTTGCAAGTCCGGTGCGGCGCCGGGGCGCATCGTGTGACATGCCACAATTATTTCTATGTAAAACGACGCAGCGACATCGCTCCGGCGCCGCACCGCCGCCGCAACGCAACGTGGGCCCCCGCTCTGAGAGAAAAGGAAGCCAGACAGAGTGGCGCCGCTCGCGTTACGGAACGTTTCGGTTCACCCTCCCATAAGAAGTTATCACTTCAAAAACCGCGATAAAACCCGTTTAAATTAGTTTTATTTCAATGAGTTTGAAACATTTTCAACCGACTACAAATAAGAGGAGGTAATCAATTCAACTGCATTTTTTTATATTGTTACGTGATATCTCCGTCGAATGTGGACATTTTTTTACGATTATTTTAGTTTTACCCCGTGAGTGGATCAATATGTCATTTTTGTACCCGACTGAATTGCGACCACCGTACACATGGTGAAAAACCCACCTACCGTCTCATTCAGACTAGTCGCGGTCTAGTTAAATTCAACATCGCTTCGGTAGCGTCGGCCACAAGATCAATGTAGAGAACAAAAGATTTCAACGAAATTCTATTATAACTTTTTTTGTTTTGACAGCCTTAACTTAATTTTTTTTTTGTTATATGAATGACGAGACGAGCAAGGCGCTCGCCTGATGGTAAGCGCCACGCCTGCACATAAACAGAAGCAACAACACACAGAACTTTAAATTACAAAGCACTGCATGGCACTGAACTGCCCTTGTCACCCCGGGACGTAATATGTTAAGCCTAACAATGCCCAGTAATTTCACTGGCTTCAATGTCCTTCAAACCGAAACACAACAGTGCTTAAACACTTGCTTGACGGCAGAAATAGACGGCGCGGTGGTACCAACCCAGACGGCCTACATACACATACGGTACATTAAATAACTCTAGAAGCAATATTTATAATTTTCATTGGTATTATTTTATATATCTATTATTGTAGAAAAACTATTTTTATCGATATCTACATTACATATAATAAAAATGTAACGGATCGCTGTCTGTACATGGAAAATATATGAGAAAAAATATTATAAGGGACTTTTATCAACGCAATGCAATAATTGTTAGAATTATTGTCTGTTTGTCTGTGCGTTTGTGCACGATAATCTCAGAAACGGCTTATCCGATTTAGATGTCAATCGGTTCATATATATAAAAGTTATGCCAATTTAAATATATCGATAATATAATGGTGCAGAACTTCACGCGGGCGGAGCCGCGAGCGATGCTGGTCATGTATAAGGATAGAGCTGCAATTTTCAGAAAACAAAAAGCAAATTGTATTTCGCAGGCTAGTACTGATATTCGATCTTAAACAACATGGGGGTTTTTCAAAGAAATTATGTCAAATCCCGCAAACCCCCGAGAGAGTTGTAAGCCATATTATTGTTGGTACCGGCCACCGTTAAAGAGTTAACTGTTCAATTCTACTAAATATTGTCATTATGTATTTCCATTGTATGGGTATAAAGTGCCGACAATTTTTTGTTTTCGACTTCTTTCATGACTGCCTCGGTGAAGTTGTATTACATACGCGGTACGACAGCAATTTTGAGGACTCGGGTTCGATCCCCGGGTCGGGTAAAAGTTTTAGCATCAACTGTGGTAAAATAAGGGATGGAAAGTTGTATGGAAATTCTTGTATGCCGGAAATATGACGTGTGTAATTTCACGAAGGCAAGCGAATGCTAGATATTTATATATTTCCGCCATGGGGTGGCCACCTATAATAGTGTACCTGATTGTTTCTATTATTTTAATTAATAAGTTACGTTACCGAAAACCTATTGCACAAAGAATTTTAATAATCTGTCCACAATAAAATAAATTAGAAGTCAAGGGAGCACTTGTTAAATAACAGACGACTCAAACGAAAGTTTGTAAGTATGGATGGATGGATGAATGTTTGTTACTCCTTCACATAAAAACTACTGAATGGATTTTAATGAAACTTTACAATAATATACCTTATATATCAGAATAAGACATAGGCTACTATTTATCCCGGAAAAAGCAGATCACGCGGGCGGAGCCGCGAGCAAAAGCTAGTAAACAATATTAGCAGTAGTAAATCACTCATAACTCGCTCAAATATAACAAAAACCATAAATTATTTTACCGACCCAAAAAAAAAGCAACCGCAGTTAACCGAGAGACATAAAACGTATTAAACGCTTTGTTCCGAACTGACCACCGGTTACTTTAACCCTTTTAAGATTGTATTGAACTGCGGCGTAATCTCTTTAGGCGCGGGTATTACCGACCCCTTTGTACAGTAGCTGAGACAAGGGTTGTAAATCAAATATGGACAAAAAAAATATAACTGTGGGCACATTTTGAGTTTCAAGAAATGATTAGACTAATAGATAAGGTATTTGAGTTTTTGAAAATTAGCATTTGCTAAATTGTGAAATGATAAATGGGTTTATATTGAATTCATTGGTAAAGGAAGCCCACTTGAATTTGTTTCGTCGGGTATTTTCAAGGTGGGTCGTTTTGGATCCGCTGGTAGTTTTAAAACACATGCCGTTTCGGTAATGCCTATGGTCCATATCAACCCCCAAATATATAACAATTCTGAACTATTCCATAATAAAATTATGAATAAAAATAATAATAGACAAATAATTAGATTTAGCGTAATTGCCGAGTGTATTTTGATGATGCATACATTATTTGATAATGATTTCTATATATAAGTTTCTTTTGTACTGACTTGGCTTAAGCGCTATTTCAATTGCTTACATGATTAATAAAGCTTGCCTGGAAGAAATCGCTACCCTTACTGTATGATCCTTGTTTTTAAGTTACTTTATTTGGTGTGCAATAAAGAATATTCTAACTTCTATCTATCTATTCTAAAATGATCTGTAAAGATGCACATCGAAAGAAGAATCTAGAAGAAATGGTCACATAGCTGTAGAATGGCATACGCTATATAAAATCGCCTTTTATAACCCAAAAACATTTATACGTCAAATTAAAATCCCACAGCAAAAAAAAACAAAAAAAAAACGCCTTTTTCATCCCAACCCACCAATTTGCACTCCGACAGAAATAAAGATAACACAATCGTAAAAAAAAAAACAAAATCGACATAATCTAGAGCACTTAATCTCTAAAGTTAACACTTAAGCGACGACGCGGACAAATTTGTGGTCGAAAAAAAGAAAAAAAATGCCGAAAAAAAAAACCCCCGCCCACAGTGGCCACAGTTTGACAATTGCGGTGCGAGACAATAATGGGTTTTGGGAGTTAATCCGTGTTTTGTGTTGCGGGGTACTTTAGGCCCGTGGCGACTTGTTTTTACACGAGTGACGGACGCTAGTGTTAACGGGTTGGGATTTTAATGTCCACGCTTTTAAATGTATTAAAAATATATAACGATTCTGGACTATTCCATAGTGAAAATATGGAAAAATAATAAATAGATTTAGTGTAATTGGCGAGTGTATTTTGATGATGCTATGTATGTATGTATACATTAGTTGATACTGATTTCTATAAATAAGTTTCTTTTACTTTTGTACTGACTTGTCATAAGCGCTATTTCAATTGCCTACATGATTAATAAACTATTTCATTTCAAAAAAAGACTTATCACCTCATTGGTCCAGTGGCATTTAGCCTGGCAAATTGTGAAGTCTCGGGTTGAAACCGGGCCAGGCATTCAATTTCTGTTCGCATAATCACTCATGAGTTATTCTGGATTAATTTGTGTCTGATACAGTGAGACGAGTCGCCAGTCGCCCCTTAACACATACTTTTTTTACAACATGGGTCAGCAATCAAGCAAGTGAGTCACCTGATGGTGAGTGATCTCCACCGCTCATATACGCAAAAAACGTAAAAATAAAAAAAAGTTTTTTTTAAATCATGGGCGCGTTGCCAAACTTAAAGGTTTTTTTTTATTAAGTGGTTTACAAAATTGGTCGACTTCAATTGACTTTCCAGACGAAGTTAAATAAATAAGGGATTGAAAAGGGCAGGGGATTTGAAGCTGCTATTTTACGTCGGTTTTCTGTATGACACTGGTCGGTTTTCTGTAATACGCTTTAGACAAACCTGTCTAAAGCATGGCTCTACCATTTATAATACCTATCACATAATAGGACGGAATTAACTTCACATTTATGTACTTATGGACAGCCTCCGTGACGCAACGGGCGAGTAGCCGGCTGTGAAGCGAAAAGCCGCGGGTTCGATCCCCGCACCGAGACAAATGGACGAGTGATCCACAAATATTTGTCTCGAGGTCTGGGTGTTGTGAGACCGAAAGTTTCTCGTAGTTCTTGATACCCACGACACAAGACTCGTATCTTACTGTGGGGTCAGGACTATGTATGTGACTGTTGGGTGTATTTATTTATTTATTTATTGCATCTCTGCTCTACTCCTGGAAGCGACGACAGTGCTATAATAAAATCCCATCGTGTCATCACTGATTCCGGATAAAAAAAACCACAAAGCTGTACGAACCAAGCAGTCATGGGCAAATTTAAAAAAAAAGAATCAACCCACACATAACGCTCTCCGATTGGTCAACCGTGAAGGTCCCGCCAATATGGCGTCATTGTGTGTTTTTTTGCGCGGGAAACAATTAAAACCGAATTGTTATTTATACTCCGGACTAGAGTAAATCAATTCGCCATATCTTGTGGATGGTTTTTTTGTCTGTTTTATTTCTGTCCTATACGAGGAAATCGTTTTTCGTCGTTCGATGTTTGGTTTTTGTCAAATTTGTTTTTCATTTTATTTTTCCCCGTACCGGTTATACATTCATTGACTACCTTCATGGCGCAGTGGGGGAATAGGTAGCTGTGATTCGATTTTTGCACCGAGACAAATGTTTGTGTGATCCACAAACATTTGTTTCGGGTTTGGTTGTTTTCTCCCCAGAGTTGTTGATGTCTGACAGGCGGTCGTAAAAATTACAAGCCAAATGTTTCTGTAACATGTGTTAAAAGCATGTTGCGCCGACACCACTGCCAGTGGGATAAGGGCAGGTGGAAGATGTTTGTGAGACCGAAAGGCAGTTGTACTTCCTGACAACCACGACACAGGACTCGTATCTTACTGTGGGCTTAGGAATATGTATGTGACTGTTGGGTGTATTTATTTATTACAGGTACAGATGGTAAATGCAGTGCAGTCCAAAAACAAGCAGCGACCACCAACAAACAATGAGTTTATCGGTAGGTACCAGGACCATTCTGGCTTGTATAAGCCTGGCAAGCCTGCTATATATGGCCTGTTTTACAAGGTGGTAGGTCCCTCGTATGCGAGAGGCCGTCTGGGTTGGTGCCACCACGCCATCTATTTATGCCGTCTAGTTTTCTGCCAAGCAACAGTGTGTAAGCACTGTTGTGTTTCGGTTTGAAAGACATTGAAGCCAGTGAAATTATTGTGGATTGTGAGACCTAACATCGTATGTCTCAGGGTGACGAGCGCAGTTTAGTGCCATGCAGTGATTTGTAATTCAAAGTTCTGTGTGGTTTGCTAGTCATCATTCAGACAAATAAAAACTCTATTCGATTCTGATTACATTCTCGTCAACAATTAGCCACGAGGCCCTTTAAATATCACTGAAATATATATAAAAACCAAACAATGCCACAGACCGACGTGACATTGATCCATGCACTTTCCACATCGGGCAGTCACTGTCAAGGCCGCCACGGACCGACAAACCATTATGCAATTGTTACTAGTCGTTCGATCTGTGCGATACGATATTTTTTCATAGCATAAGCCGGCAAACGAGCAAGTATGTTTTTTTAACAGCATAGGCTGGCAAACGAGCAAGTGGGTCACCAAGTGGATCAGTGATGCTAAGTGAATTCACCACCAGAAGAATCATGGACGCGTTGGCGACCTTAAAGAGATAAATTAGGGATTGGGAAGGGGAGGGGGATTTGGGCCTATAGATATTTCACTCACCGTACGAAACGCAGCAGCAAGCCGCTACTTTACGTCGGTTTTCTGTGAGACAGTGGTAACGATCCGGTCGAGCCAGCCCATTCATGCTGTAGATAAAACTGTCTACAGCGTGGCTCTACCACTCATAGATGTATGTCACATTTTTGAAGTGAAAACTTCTTTAGCAGCGTTGAGCACTTTCCTTGGGATGGGTGTAAAATGTTAAACTCGCGTCAGGACACGTGACCTGATCGAAAATTGGTAAGACGGAGGGAGATTAGACCGCCGGCGCGGCGTTTATATGTTGTATAGATTGTCATTTTTGTGTACGGTAGCGCAATAAATGAACATTGTATTTAACCACATAAATGATAGTACTTTTATACTGATAAATAAAGCAATTCGTGCGAAATTATTTCCTAACTGTAATTACTGGGCGTCATGGAACTAAACATCTTATGTCTCGGGGTGACGAGCGCAGTTCAGTGCCATGCAGTGCTTTGTAATTCAAAGTTCTGTGTGGTGTAGCTTCTGTTTATGTGCAGGCTCTTACCATCAGGCGAGCGCCTTGCTCGTCTCGTCACTCAATCACGTTAAATAAGCCCCAAGTAAATAACCTCAAATATATAAAGATCAATAATTTACCTATATACAAAATATTCATAAACCCAAACGAATCGTAATTGTAACTGATCGGTCCGTGACCAATCGCCTTCCATCAATATCAATAAAAACAATTGTGCCAATCTTCGTCCATTAAAACACGGCGTCCATCTTGCTTAAATTAATTCGACAAAGTTAACTTTACACTCGGCGAAATGTGGAACTAACCTTTCCCCCATACAATTTGACATACACGCGGAGACACTAGCGCCAATGGTGACCGCAAATACAAGTTTGCTACACGTTCCGTCCTCAGCGCATTCCAAATTTAAATTGGACCCGCGTCGTCCCGCTCCCGCTTAGCGAGCACAAAAGAGATGGCGATATATATTTTTTTTAATTTGAATCATTTTTAAATTACGAACCGGTCCTTTCGTGAGGCTGTCGGGTGTTTTTTTTTTTGGAGGTTTTCGTCGGTCGGGCTCTTTGACACGCCATGTATATAATTTTGATGAAATTTTTCCCTCGAGACTTACAAAATGGCGGTTATGTATCGGAACTCGTGTCGATCGATGATAATAATTTAACTTTAGATTCCAGTGTAATTATTTAAATGGTAATTAAGGAGTCGCTTTTTTTAATAGGCCTTCGAAAGCAGATGAGCCGACAGTTCACCTGTGATCTGTAGGCCGGGGACAAGTTTGGATAGTATTCTAAAACGATGACAGTTTTCGTTTATTTTCCATACATCAAGTAGCAGTAGCCACCAGTGGAAACTGTGATGTGTTAAAATTGACAGTATGATTAATTTGATATCATACTAGCTTTTCCTCGCGGCTCCGCCCGCGTGATTTGCTTTTTCCGGGATATAAAGTAGCTTATGTTCATCAGGGATAATGTAGGATTCGAATGGTGAATCTTGAAATTTTTGTATGTAACGAATAAACTTAAGCTACTGGACCGATTTGAAAAAATCTTTCACCATTAGAATCCTACATTATCCCTGATGAACATAGGCTATTTTTTATCCCGGAAAAAAGCACATCACGCGGGCGGAGCCGCGAGGAAAAGCTAGTTGATCATATATTATATTACATTGTATCATCACTATCACACTTTCCAAGATAAACGAAGATTGACGAGGCGCATAACTTTAGCGAAGTACTGTTTTTGAAGTTATACTTCTTTAGGCGCGTTATGAAAAAATGATGAGAGTGAAATTTTAAGATGCGCGCGCACCTGTGACACAAAATTAACAGTATGAAGTTAGGCGCGTTATGAAAAAATGATGAGAGTGAAATTTTAAGATGCGCGCGCACCTGTGAACCAAAATTAACAGTATGAAGCCGTCTGCTTAACCGCTCATTAAGTCTCGAAAAAAAAGCTACCAACAAAATAGGAATTGAACCTCGATATTAGTCGCGCATGTTGGTACGCTCGTCACCTCTGATCACTGTTTTCATATTTATAATATTTATCAACATGTCTCTAGTTTATACATTCACAACACGTGTTTGAGTTTCATACAAGTGCGAATTATATATGTGCTAATAAATTATATTCAGTAGTGATTTAAATTGAATATTTTGATTGATATTACTTACTATTTGTGAATATTAGTGAAAAAAATTGTGCTTATATACTTTTTCAAGTGCTCCAATATAATTGAGGTTAACTATCCGTATGTATTATTTATTGATATAAATTAAAATACTTTTATTTAATATAATTAACACTAAATATTATTAAATTATTAATGTTAAATACTTATTATTGGTTATTTAATGATGCCAAAGAAGTATAACTTCTCACGCGCGTACATAAGTACACGCACCCATTTTTTTTTTATTAAATGACGAGACGAGCAAGGCGCTCGCCTGGTGGTAAGCGCCACGCCTGCCCACAATCAGAAGCAACACCTCCCAGAACTTTAAATTACAAAGCACTGAATGGCACTGAACTGCGCTCGTCACCCCGAGACATAAGATGTTAAGTCTCACAAGGGCCAGTAATTTCATTGGCTTTAATATCCTACAAACCGAAGCACAACAGTGCTTACACACGGTTGCTTAGCGGCAGAAATAGATAAAGCGGTTGTACCAACCCAGACGGCCTCTCGCATACGAGGGACCTACTATCTTGTGGGTGGGAGGGACCTACCACTGTACACTATGTACCTTTTTTGCCAACCTTACCAACATCGGTAGATTTTTTTTTTATCCTGGCTCGGCAAAGTGACTACGCTACACCTTATGGTAAGTGTAGCGCAATCCAAGAATAGTGTCGACCAACGATAAACAATGTGTCCATCGTAGGTCGGCAAGATCATGCCGGCCTGCCAAAGGGCCAAGGAGGAGGGGAAGGAAAAGGGATGGGAAAAGATCAGGGGGCAAGCACCTTGGGGAGAGCCGGATATACACTGGCTTACCCTGGAACGCGACCCACACAAGGTGCGCCACTATGGCAGGTTTTAGCACCAGTGTACGGTGGTCGCTATTCGGTCGGATACAAGTATCCTCCCACCAGCCAGCACCAGATGTCAGTCGAATACAAAATGGCGGCATCATACCTTACCGTTAATTAATTTAAACACTCCCACGTCCGATTCAAGTTTGGAATATATTTTTTGTTAGCTCGAACGATGAAACGTACAGGCCGCTCGCCTGATGGTAAGCGTCACGCCTGCCCATAAACAGAAGCAGCACCGCACAGAACTTTGAATTACAAAGCACTGCATGGTGTTGGACTGCTCTCGTCACCCCGAGACATGAGATGTTAAATAGATGCAAATATGTAGTAAAAATTTTGATATAAATATTATTATGCCAAATTCATTAACATAAATCAATAATTTAAAGTTTTATTTTGCATAATTGTACGTGGGAAATATTTAATTTATATATTTTTTTGTAAAATACAGAATTAAACCTATTTAAATCTAATAAATATAGCAGAATAGAATCAACATCAAAATTTTTACTTAATGTGGGTTTAATTGCTATTGCATATTTGCATCGAAATATTATAATGCTCAGTAAATTCACTAGATTTAATGTCGTTCAAACCGTAACACAAGAGTGCTTACACACTGCTGCTTAGCGACAGAAACAGGCGACCTCTCTCATATGATCATCTAGAGCAGAGAGTCCCAAACTATACTGGGCAAGAGACCCCTTTTGCAAAATGAACTAAACTAAAAAAACTAAAGATTCAGGCGATAGAAATAAAATCACAAACTGAACAAACTCTAGATGTGGATCCCCAGGGGTCGATAAATAACGAAAACCGCAAAGTTTTTAAATTGTTAAGTATTTTGTATCAATAAGAAAAAAACTAGAGATAGGATTTTCAAAGCAATTTGGCTACGGGATTCAACGGTTGACAAGGTGGTAGGTCCCTCGTATGCGAGAGGCCGTCTGGGTTGGTACCACCACGCCGTCTATTTCTGCCGCCAAGCAACAGAGTAGTAAGCACTGTTATGTTTCAGTTTGAAGGACATTGAAGACAGTGAAATTACTGGCCAATGTGAGACTTAACATCTTATCGTATCATCTCGGGGTGACGAGCGCAGTTCAGTGCCATGCAGTGCTATGTAATTCAAAGTTCTGTGTGGTGTTGCTTCTGTTTATGGGCAGGCCATACCATCATGCGTGCGCCTTGCTCGTCTCGTCATGCAATCAAATGAAAAAAAATATCTCGCCCGCTACAAAAATAGGCTGTCAAAATGGCGGAATCAAACCTTTTTAAAATGAGTCTCCCACGTCCGACCTTCTGGATTGTTAGTTTCGACTTTTTGTAGTCCAGCCCTCTTGAGACCTTTCGAGGTGTGGGTTGGTTACATTTTTTATTCCAAATTGTATTCTGTGACGCTCTGAATTTTAACATGACTCAATGCACACGAATTTATAAATTGTAGGTATCTTTAGCCTGCGTTCTTTTTTTTTTGTGGTTTCGCTTGCTGTAAGCCTGACTCGAGTCGGCTGTATACAGCTTCACCGGACTTTCGGGTGAGCGCTTTAGGCGCTCTCAACCCTTGACTAAGTGACCACGCTGAGGGCACCCCCTTTGGGGTACGGACCTCGGCTCAGGACGGCCACTGGGAGAGGGCAGAGACATCTGCGATTATTGGTTTAGGGGAGTATTAAAACTACTAGTTGTTATCATTATCGGCTCGCTAGCCTGCGTTCGAGTGGTTAAATAAATTACCATTGTAAGGAAACGCGGTACGACTGCTGTGCTGAAGTCTCGGGTTCGATCGCCGGCTCGGGTAAAAGTTATATAGGGTTTATCTATTACGAAATGCTCGGTATCAGCCCGGAGTCTGGAATTGGGCCCAGTATGGCGATCAGGACAAGTAATTATCTTTACATATAAAAATTTCGTGTCACGTTGTTGGTCCGCGATGAACTCCTAAACTACTGAACCGATTTTACTTAAATATTGCAAACTGTGTGCAGTTTGGGCCAACTTGCGATATACAATAGTTTATATCTCAAATTATAGTCGCAATATTTTTTTATTGAAAAAAAATGTTTTAATTATCTGTGAGTTCCATAAGATTCTAACAGATAGCGGTGTAAGGTAATTTATCGGCTGGATTGAAAAAGTTCGTAATATAACTTAAAAGCGTATATAATGGAGTATATAGGCGGACTCGATGTTAAAAGCATTCTTTCTTCTATATACATAACTTATATACATAAAGTTTTGTCTCGGTGAGGGGCG
This sequence comes from Amorpha juglandis, assembly GCA_949126905.1. Classification (NCBI taxonomy): domain Eukaryota; kingdom Metazoa; phylum Arthropoda; class Insecta; order Lepidoptera; family Sphingidae; genus Amorpha; species Amorpha juglandis. Next base: position 4,188,673 of record OX421392.1, read on the forward strand.
CGATCCGGCAGTATATTATACCAAAGCTGGCTACTCACTGTGCAACGGATCCTATCTATAATAGCGGGTTCGGACGATTCAATTAGTTGATCAACTGACTTGAACCAACATAAGATGTACAGTTTAACTCAATTCGATTTAAACTCTGTTCAGACGGTTCAACTCGCTTATGATTCAGCAGTTGATCAAGTAAAATGGAAGCGCGTGAAACCGCCGCAATTCCCAGGTGACACATCGATCTGATGCACACAATCGATCACACATGACGGATGTCATGTCAAAATATTGCACACACACTTTCAGGACAATACAAGATCAATTTACTCGGATATTATCTGTTAAATCTATGCCAAGTAAGCAAATTGCTGTGTTATTCTTATTTATTCCGAGGCACAGTGGGGTGAGTGGGTGACAGTGAAACGAGACACGGCGGGTTCGATTCCCACATATTTTTAAGTGAAACTTCTATAGAATCGTCGTGATTTGAAAATTTGATGAAACGAAAAAGGCGTCACTAAAGAGGTTGGAAAGAAACAAGATCTCAAGTATGTAAATATATGAAATGTAATATTTCGCATTAAAATTTTAAATAATTTTTAAGCTTGGTAAAAGTATTATAAAAATAGTAAATCTTTTAATTATCCTAATACCACTGATACTCTATTTTTATCTCATTCTCTTGTAGGCTACTTTTCTGAAGTTTCACTTCTGCCGTGTGTGAATTGCACACACACGTTTCTTTTTTTTTAATGCCGGCAAAGTGACTACGTATGGTGTCGACCAACGACAAACAGTGTGTCTATCGTTGGTCGGCAAGATCATGCCGACCTGTGTAACTGCTTCTTCACACTTTAAAGGACCCAATATTATAGGAAGGAGGGAACACGTGTGCCGGCAAACTATTTCACAGCATAATGGTCCGGCAGAAGTTAGATTTCGCGAAATTTTTAGTTCGAGACAAATGTTAGTTTAATCCACAAATATTTGTCTCGGATCTGGCTGTTATGGAACCGCAAGTCCCTTGTAATTGATACCCACGAATCACGATACATTAACCTAGTGTGGGGTCAGGACTATGTGTGTGACTGGGTGTATTTATTTATTTACTAGCTTTTCCTCGCTCCGCCCGCGTGATCTGCTTTTTCCGGGATAAAAAGTTGCCTATGTTTCTCAGTGATAATGTAGCTTTCTAACGGCAAAAGAATTTTTGAAATATGTCCAGTAGTTTTAAAATTTATTCGATAAATATAAAAATACAAATCTTTCCTCTTTACAATCAAATAAATACACTATCTCACAGAAAACATACATGAATTGCTGCTGCGTTTCGTACGGTATGTAACATTCAAAATTCACCACGGTCATTCTTCAGCACTATAACATGATACTTCACCCTTGACTGTGCTTCCGGCACTACTACCCATGGGCATTGGTAACAACTTACCATCTGATAGGCCATCACCTTGTCTACCTTCGAAGGCCATCGACAAAAGTTAAGGCGAGCGCGCGTTGATGTCTTTTACACACAAGTATTACTTTCAAAAATTTTAATTTATGAGTCAGCATTAAATGAGAAATTTATTTGACTGAGTAAATAATTGAAGGAAAGTTGTGTTATTCATTACAAAGATATGTCTTTTAACTACATATTATAATATAATAATTATTGTGTGGATGTATTGAAAAACATTCAGTAAACGAAAGGATTTTATATTTTTTTTAAATAGCGTTAATATAAACATAAGCAACACAATAAGAACTTCCAAGTTATGATTTACTTCATGGCAATGAAGCAGCATGGAAGATGCTGAGGAACTTTACTAGGCGATAGTTACCTCGTAAAAAAGGGACCGTCTGGATAGGTAACACCGCTTCGTCTATATCTGCCTTCACGCAGTGTATAAGCAAGACCCTGAAGCCAGCGAAATCACTGGACATTATGAGGCTTAATAACACGTCATGGGGTGACGAGCGCAGTCCAATGCCATGCAGTGCTTTTTAATTCAAAGTTGTGTGGGGTGCTGCTTCTGTTTATGGGCAGGCGTTGCGCTTTTTTTTTTTATCTGGACACGGCAAAGTGACTGACCAAATATAAATACAAACAGCGATAAAATCCGTAAAAAAATATTTCATTGTATTATATTCGCGTAAATCATTTTCTGTCCTTTCATTTTTAATTTTACATACAAAAAAGAATTACACATCATTTACCCAATATATAGAAATTTGGGCAAATTCGCCAACTGCGAATAGCAATAGTTTCACCTCTGCCTACCCCTTTGTATCCCAGGGATGCGTATCTGTTATATGTCATAGTTTTTGAACGCAGAGATTTTTTTAATGATATTTTTAACGCTGTTTCACTCTAAATTTTGTTTAGAGACTATTTTTTTTATTCTGAAGAGTCTATTTGATAGATATATACCATCTGAGAAGACATCCACCTATTTATAAAGCTAGGCCTCTTGGCAATAAGATTAGTTAATAAATAAATAAATACACCCAACAGTCACACACATAGTCCTGACCCCACACTAGGTTAACCTGTAACGTGGGTATCAACTACGAGGGACTTGCGGTCCCACGACACACACACCCGAAACAAATATATGTGGATAGCACAGACAATTGTCTCGATGCGGAAATCGAACCCATAGCGCCTCTGTAAATTTAATATATCACAAAAGGAATATTTTAACCACAAAATTAATCCTACTAATATTATAAACGCGAAAGTTTATAAGTATGGATGGATGGAAGTATGTTTGTTACTCTTTCACGTAAATACGACTGAATGGATTTTAATGAAACTTTACAATAATATAGCTTGTACATCAGAATAAGACATAGGCTACTTTTTATCCCGGAAAAAGCAGATCACGCGGGCGGAGCCGCGAGCAAAAGCTAGTATTGAATAATCCTAAAAACCTTCACATGTGTAGTCATTATAATGTCATTAAAAACTGAACCAATTCTAAGATTGAAATAAAACTAATTTAAACGGATTTAATAGCGGCTTTCTTATTAATTTTAATCCACCCCGTGATCACGAAAAGCTTTTGAAACGCCGGGGATCAAAATTAATAAAAAACCGCGATAAAATACGTTTAAATTAGTTTTATTTCAATGAGTAATATTCGCGTAAACATAAGAAATCATAACGCTAAAATTATAATGCGCTTTGGCAATATTCATCTATTTCGGAAATATGACCTCGTGATTATGATCTAACACAAATCTTTCTTTTGAATGACCAGGCACAATCGGTCGGATATTATGAGTACTTGTAGAAAAAACAAAAATTCCCGAAGCGCGCGATTTTTATTTTAATACTGTTGTTACTTTTACTGTAATTAGGTATAACATTAAAATACAATTCTGTGGCCTAGTGCTAAAAGGGCCAAAGTCCGTTTTTGTATGAAACGAGATTGTAATGCCAGTTTATTGTAAAAGTATGATATTTTTTTGTGCTAAAAGGCCGTTAGTGTATTAACCAACTTTCAAAAGTTACTATGTAAAAAAGGCCAATGTAGTGTGCTCTTTCATACAGTTCATTAAAAAAAATAAATGATAAAAGGGCTGCAGTATACTTAAGCTGATAAGAAATTATTATATCTCACTTTCCTTGTAATAGAGTAAGAACTAAAACGATCAAAGTTAAAATTTAACCCTTTTTGCTGGATGCTGATTCATTGTTATAACGCTCATTACCCAAAATAATGATTATTGACATTGGCCCTATTAGCACCAGGCCACAGAATTGAACATGGTATAAAAAATCTATGCCTTTGTATCACGCATTGGTTTTTCTCCAATTGTTAAGCATTTACCAAACACCATTGTCCATTTAATAGCTTAATTAAATAACCTAGATTAAGAATGCATTATCGATGCGATAATAAAATCCAATCGATTGAAAAGGCAAAATCGATCAAAGAGAAAAAAAACAATTTCGATTCCAAACATACCAAGCACTGGCCACTGAGAAAAAAAAGCACTTTAAAAAACAACACTGTCACTGTCCGGCTTCGAGTGAAATTGTCAATTCTTTTTTTGAATCACACACAATGACTGCGGAATACTTGTTTTATGCCTAGACACACTTTTTAGTCAGCGTAGAACGCACTGTTTTAAAATCGTCAATGCGGCCAGTATCACTCGCATTTATGCCAGTTCATTTATTTTCAACGTGGAACCGATTCCTTGGGGCGAAGGAAACGTTTTTTTAGAGCCGAGACAAGGATAATATTCCTTACAGCCTCGTCAGCGTTGCTTTCGCGTCTGGAATGGAACCTTTTTGTCCCGATGTTAGTTTTTTTTTTCACATTGTCCGCCGACCGGTATTCGTGGCCTACCAACGCCTACGGGCGGGGTTCAGAGGCGAATGCGTTGTGTATATTTGTCTCTCTCTCTCGCATATGCGATGCGTGTGTTGGAGAAAGACGGGTATATGTAGAGTGGATTTAAAGGGATTTGTATATAATATGTGTTCGGTGAGGATAATGATATCGATTGTTGAGCCGTTTCTTGATGATCCTTACGATTTAACCTACAGTTTTGTTAAGTTTAATTCATTTTTGGTAGTATATTTATCTTGAAAGGGATTATTTCTTATATAATTAATGTATATATGTATTTAATAGATTAATGTGTATAAATTTTAGGAGAGGTGGAGTTACGCTGCAGACAGTTGCATAAATGGGTCGGTTCGACCGGGTTATTACCACTGTCTCACAGACGACCAACATAAAGCAACGGCTTCCTGTTGCGTTTCATACGACAAGTGAGATAACCAAAAGCCCAAATCCCCCCTCCCATTTCCAATCCTTTAAATTCCCTATCCTATGACATATACCTAAATCTTTTAATCTCAATAATAGTTGTAAACTAATTTTGAAAAGAGCCACGTTAGAGTTTCTTGCCTTCTTCTCTAGCGAAACAGCATTCCGAACTGGCGGTAGAGTTTTGACGGAATCTAATTTAGAATTTTCTTTTTTATAACATGTCGATATTCGAATTGCAACTTTGTACAACACTGAATAAACAGAGCTAACACTATACGCGCCGAGGAAATAATCTAAATAATGATGTGAATGATCTTATCGATTGTAATAACCGAGTCATTAAAATTAGCGGGAAATTTTAGAGTGTTGACATTTTGATAAGATTAGGTATTTAGTGGTAGAGCCAAGCTGTAGACAGTTTTGTCTACAGCATCAATGAGCTGGCTCGATCGGGTCGTCACCACTGTCTCTCAGAAAACCTACGTAAAGTAGCAGCTCGCTGCTGCGTTTCGTACGGTGAGAGGGATATGCGAAAGCCCAAATCCCCCTCCCCTTCCCAATCCCTAAATATCCCTTTCCTTTAAGTCAACGCGCCCATGATTCTTCTGGTATTGTGCTGTACATGGGCGGTAGAGATCACTTACCATCAGGTGACCCATTTGCTCGTTTGCCGGTCTATGCTATAAAAAAGGTAGTAGTAGGTATGTTTAGATTTCCAAGTGACCAATTCGAATCCGAACGTATTCCATACATTTTTTATTAGACTCAAAAACAATAGGTACTAGGTCGCTGCCCTAATGGTGAGCGCCACGCCTGCCCATAAACAGAAGCAACACCACACAGAACTTTGAGTTACAAATCACTGCATGGCACTGAACTGCGCTCTCACCCCGAGACATAAGATGTGAAGTCTCACAGTGACCAGTAATTCCACTGGCCTGCAATGTCCTTGAAAAACACAACAGTGTTTACAGTTGGCAGCATAAATAGAACCCGACTTATTTATCGTCCGATAAAAAAGGCGCCAAAATAGACGTACAGCTAAAGAGCTCTATATTCAAAATAAAAAGTTCCATATTCAAAACCGCTGATCGATGATGACTGGCGGCCATCTTGTTGCAGTCATGGTGACTTGGAAATGTCCGCGTTTCCTAACATAGTGAAAGTGCCACGTTTTTTTTTTTTGTTGCCAGTATACAGTTTTTAAATGTGTTTATACACGTAATTCATACAGATCTTTCGGTGTTAGAAGTGTTGGTATGAATTTTCTATTTTTTTTTATGCAGCGAGTCGAAGGAATCTTGAACACACTGCCTCGCAATCATACGACTTTTTCTTTTTTATTTCGTCTATTAGACTAAGGGTGCTCTAGTGACCGCTTGTTATAATATATCATATTAATGAAATAATTGAACATATTGAGGCAATTTTAAGTTCAGCCGTATACTTTTCAATTTTCTTAAAATGTATATTTTTAGCTAAACGAAATCATAGAACTTAAACAGAAAAAATCGTATTAAAATAGTCTACGGAGTAAATAAAACAAAATCTTAATTTGATTTATTCTTTCTTGACATTGATCGCCAGTAAAGGTATGCATAACACAATATTTAGTGTCGCTCTCAGAAAGAAACCCTTGCCCAGGACTGGTCTAGTCACGGTGACGTCAAAATGTTACAGTCAAGTCATCGCCGACGTGCTTTTTGCCGCCGAACTTCGTTTTCATTTGACCATTGTGCAGTCGAGTGTTTGATCTTCAAGTGTTGAGTTACTGGCATTATGATGTATCTGCCTTTAGCTTGTCAATTGTTTTGTTGAAAAAAATAAGAACGGTTCGATAAATAAAATGTCATCCAATTTTTAAAAATAAAATACTGGCCAGTTGTTTAATTTAATCGTTGCTACTCAAGGAATATCATTCCATAAATTTTATAAGTAAAATCATATATACTGGTCAGTAAATAAAATAGTAGAATACTTTTTTTGAAACCGAATGTAATTCAAATAGATTAATCCCGACAAATTCAATTTTCGAATATCCACAAACCCGTGTCAATACGTTCCAAATTCGAACGCCAACAAAGAGCGTTACACAACCATTTCCATCGCCTTTTGTTTTATTCCACATACAACACGGCATGTTCAATTATAGTCTTTACACTCTATATAATAGAGTTGAAAATACGATACAAGAGTGCGTTAACTTACAACCTTTTGATATTTAACGCCGTATTTATTGATTAGTAACCGAGCCGACCAATCGCAAGCGTTCCCATCACAAAATGGCCGCAAGGGTAGGTCTCCCTTGGAAAATATCCATCTAATTTATTACGCATTGTGTAAGGGACCGACATTAATCTTTTTCTGCCTTTTATTAATGGTACCCGCCCGCGGGCGCCTGTTTTATTTTAATGAAACGCGCCGACGCGACGCGGACTGCCCGGATGGTTTTCCCGCGCGTTTTCTGCGTCGCCATATTGGATTTTGTACCAGGTTCGAATTTTTATTAACTTTTCTAATATCTCAACATACACTCTAATAATATAGCTCGATGGTGATTGCATTATCTCATCGAGTGCAGAAAAGGGACCGAAATCTGTCCTGTACATCGGCGATTTACAATCTTTCTTTCTGACGCTATCCCGGCTTGGTGCCAGGGTCTGCCTTTTTTATCCTGGCTCGGCAAAGTGACTACACTACACCTGATGGTAAGTGTAGCGCAATCTAGGAATAGTGTCGATCAACGATAAACAATGTGTCCATCGTAGGTCGGCAAGATCATGCCCGCCTGCCAAAGGGCCAAGGAGGAGGGGAAGGAAACGGGTTAGAATCAGGGGGCAAGCCCTGGGGAGAACCGGATATACACTGGCTGACCCTGGAACGCGAAGCACACAAGGTGGGCTACTATGGCAGGTTTTAGCACCAGTGTACGGTGGTCGCTATCCGGTCGGATACAAGTAACCTCCCACCAGCTGCCTTCTTACTAAGACGCCTCCACTTCGCTAGATCTTGAGCATCCTCTGTGCTGAAGACCAGTGTCTCTCATCTCTCCCTCTAATACGTCAAGCCACCGCTTTTTGGCACGGCTTTGGGGTCGTACTTCCTGGTATGATAATAGAGTAATCGACTGGTTTTAATTTTGACATTAATTTATATGTATTGGATAATCTTCTTCTTTACATAGTATAAAATAAAGTCGCTTCCGCTGTCTGTTCGCTTAGATCTTTTAAACTATGCAATGGATTTTAATGCAGTTTTCAGCAATAGATAGTGATTCATGAGGAAGGTTTATATGTATGTATGAATAAGTGCCTTGCTCGTCTCGTCATTCAATCAAATAAAAAAAAGAAATACACCTGTGACTTTTCTAAGTCACGTGTATATTAATTGTTAATTATCGCTGGCTTTAACGATGAAGGAAACATCGTGAGGAAACCTGCATACCTGAGAACTCGATAAGATTTTTCGAAGGTATGTGAAGTCTACCAACCCGCATTAGGCCAGCGTGGTGGACTAAGACCTAACCCCTCTCATTCAGTAGAGGAGGCCTATGCCCAGCAGTGGGGCATGTATAATACAGGGTTAGTATTATTATCTTATTGTTAAAAATTTTCTTACAATCACAATACGCACTAAACAACTTATCAGTAAATGACATATCAGCCCGGCCAAGTTATTGTATGCCTAGTGTGTCTGGATAGGTATCATCGCTTTGTTTATTCCTGCCGCTAAATATAGTGTAAGCACTTTGTGGTCCATTTTAAAATGCATTGAAGCCAGTGAAATTACTGGGCATCATGAGACCCTGTGCCATCTGTAATTTAAAACGTTAAATGGAACTACTGTATGTGTATGGGCAGGCGTGGCGTTTACCATTAAGCGAGTGATATGCTCGTCTCGTAATAGAAGCTATATAGATCATTTCTCTATAACAACATCATTCAACTATACATAATTTATCATCAAAATTGTGTCCTCAAAAGGGTAGGCAAATGTGATACTAATTCACCCACAGTTCATAGAACTTATATCCATCCCATGATAAGTGGCGACCATACCGCCATACCTGGCCCACATTCCGATTCTGGCCAACTCTTATGTAACATTAAGAAGCGAAAATTCAAACAATAATACTGATTTTCCGACATCGGATTCGAACCCGGGACGTCGCGTTTTCTCAACCTAAATACACCGTCACAAAACCTACAAGGTGATGATTATATACAATACATATTTACGGGAAACAAACCCAATACCTTCCACTTCTCTCCACAAAAACCAATCCACACAACGCACAGACAATTCGAAATACAAAAGCAATTTTTATTAAACAAAAAATGATATATTATTCCCAAGTTATAAGAATGCATTTTGGAAATATTAATCAAAGACCGAAACGCCGGTGCGATGACTTGTAAAAGTGGCCGAAAAGAGCCGATTCGGGGGGTTTTTTTTTGTCGCTGTCACATCAACCAGTTTTGGTTGACCCCTGGCTGGAAAGTCCTATTATTTATTTATTAGAACGGCCATAGCATTTTTATTGTAGCATAGGCCGGCAAATGAGCAAGTGGGTCACCTGATGGTATGTAATCTCTATCACCCATGTACGCCTATAAAACCTGAATAATAATGGGCGCGTTGCCGACTTTATAGAGAAAGGATAATTATGGAATTGAGAAGGGGGAGGGGGATTTGGGCCTCCGGATATCTCATTCACCGTACGAAACGCAGCAGCAAGCCTTTACGTCGGTTATGAGTTTACGTCCAAAACTGTGTAAATTAATGCTGAAATATGACTCTCAGTACTCATAACTTTCAAATTCCTTTTTTAAGTGAAACTTCTTTAGAAACGTTGTGATTTGATAATTTGATGAAACGAAAAAGGCGTCACTAAACAGGTTGGAAAGAAACAAGATCTCAAGTATGTAAATATATGAAAATTAAATGTAATATTTCGTATGTATTAAAATTTTAAATAATTTTTAAGCTTGGTTAAAGTATTATAAAAAATTGGTGTGTGTCGTGGGACACCAGGTAGGAACGAAGTTCCTTCGGCTAATGTAGAATCGACACAAATTGTAAAAAATACAAATTATCAACTAAAATAACAAAATAAAAAAAGACGTGTAGCACTCGGAGACTGCCGCGGTAAAGCTATTGTATAGCATTTTTTATCAACTTATGTAATTATAAATAATATCGAGCTAGCGTAATCTTTTAAAAATCGAAGGAGATATAAAAATACTTCAAGTATAACTGGCTGAATGAATTTCATTTTAAAAACTGATTGAGCTGAAATTCGCACACAATTTTGGTGCAGGCAAAAAGGAACTAACGCTGGCTGGTTATGCGGCGCTTTTAACGCTTTTTTCTTACGCTGTTTTCTTACGCTTTTACTATCACATTTTTTTCAGTTCGGTCACGCAGCAAAATCCCTATCCCCTTCAAGCCTGCCGTAAGGAACTTCGTTCCAAAAATAATAAACCTTTTAATTATACTACTGACACTCTATTTTTATCTCATTCTTTTGTAGGCTACTTTTCTGAAGTTTCACTTCTGCCGTGTGTGAATTGCACACACACACTTCTTTTTTTTACAATTCTGATTACATACAAGCATATATAACATTAAGATGAGTGCCTTCCCCCCCTCTCTCAAATACTTAACAATACTGAACTTTTCTTTAGTAGAAATATGGAATAAATAATATAAATATATTTAGTGTAATTGCCGAGTGTATTTTGATGATGATATGTATGTATGTATACATTAGTTGATACTGATCTCTATATATAAGTTCCTTTTACTTTTGTACTGACTTGTCATATACTATTTCATTTCATTTTAAACAGTGGAGCCATCTCTACTAAGGAGAAAAAATACTAACCGAACCTTAATAAATAAAGAAGTATGAGTTTATTTCAACATTTCTTCTCGTGCGAAGAAGCCATGAGAAGAAGAAGAAGCCAAGCTTAGGCTACGAAATGTAAGCGAAATCTAGCTCGTAAATAAATAATTAACATGTAAAAGTCATATTTATGATCCATTTTACAGAATAGAGGAAATAAATTAATACACCCAACAGTCATACACATAGTCCTGACCCCACACTAGGTTAACCTGTATCGTGGGTATCAACTACGAGGGACTTGCGGTCCCACAACACCCAGACCCGAAACAAATATTTATGGATCACACAAACATTTGTCTCGGTGCGGGAATCGAACCCACGGATCTCGCTTCGCAGCCGGCTTTTCACACACTACGCCACGGAGGCTGTCAAATAAATGATTTGACTTGAATGACCATAAACATAATTAAGGTAATACTTAATCCGGAATTTTCTTTAAGTTCATTCGGAATTTTCAGTCTCTAAGTGGAGAATAGGGGTAAACTCATTATATTTTTAATGTCTATTTCCTAACTAATTGTAAGTTTTTCTAACGTAATTGTTATTATTAATAATACTCGTACTTATATATTACTTTCTGGAACACATGTTTTGAACTTTTGGGTTATAATTATTGTTCATCAAATGTATCTCATAATGTAAATTTATACATGATTGTAACCTGTTGAGTTTAATAAATAAAAATAAAATAAAATAAATATCGGTGGTTTTTTGGACTGCAGTGCTCACTTTACTGTTTTCGAATAAAAAATAATTAAAAAGGACCTCCGAATATTATAATACAATTTTTTCATGGAAAACTTCTATCATAACAGACTTTCCCGCAGACGAAGCCGCGGGCAATAACTAGTTTCGTTTAAACCACGAAGGGAGTAGAAGGTCTACATACAGTGGACGGTAACTTCGCCCTCTAGTTTAAGTAGACCGCTCAAACTCAAAACTATAGCCAACAGAAAGTTCATTTTACGCTGGTCGCTTCAACCACATCATTACCACCTCAAAAACGTGTCCTTACCAACATTTTGAAGATAATCGACTTTTGTTATCGACTTTTTTCTTCGGCTCTTTGTTCCGTATATTTTTTCTATGAATAAATTTATACGTTGAAATTGGTTTTAACTTTATTGAACTTTTGTATAAAAAAGAGTCTAACAATTGTTTCCAGGCTTTCGGAAATAGCCTGTGTATATCCAGTTATTGAGTAATCGAAATGAATTGAAAGAAAAAAGAAAGAAAACATTTATTAATGGCACTATACATATATAAACTTATAACAACCAATGACAGTATCTTTATAATAAAGAAAAAATCTAGACTAACTGAGGCTAAAATTTAATATTAAAATGTAATAATTCGCGAATGCAAAAAAAACCAGCGTTTCATGTTCTTTCAATTTGGATCGAAAGACCGGATTAAAAACAAGCCAACTGAATTTATCTAGCTGGATCTTCTCAGGGCTGGGTCGCTTTAAATCCAGCGGTAAAGGAAGCCCACTTGAGTTGGTTTCGCCGGGTCTCAAGATGGGTCGTTTTGGATTCGATGGTAGTTTTAAAATACGTGCCGTTTCGGTAATGCCTATGATCCATAGCAACCCCCAAATATATAACAATTCTGGACTTTTCCATAGCAAATAAATACATAAATAGATTTAGTGTAATTGCCGAGTGTATTTTGATGATGCTATGTATACATTAGTTGATACTGATTTCTATATATAAGGTTCTTTTACTTTTGTACTGACTTGTCATAAGCGCTATTTCAATTGCCTACATGATTAATAAACTATTTAATTTCATGAATTGTCGTCGTTTTTGAAACGCGTTGCATATTCAGATTTTTTTAATTGATGAAATGGAACACATGACTGGTGGTAAATGACGATACGGTATACGTTGTTACAAGCCTGCCTAAAGGTACCAATTAGTGTGCACTTTGACCGGACTCTAACCGGACTTTGACAGGCCTTTGACCGGACTTTGTTATGTAATATAAATTGTCATTTTTGTGCACGATAGCGCAATAAATGAATATTTTATTCAACCACATAAATGATAGTACTTTTATACTGATAAATAAAGCAATTCGTGCGAAATTATTCCCTAACCATTCCAAAATATTCAAAAATGCACAACGTTAATGTTCAAGTTTTCACTTCTGCCGGCACTCCCGGAGTGCAAACCCTTGTTTTTGTTTAATCTTCAATATTAAAAAATCAAGACGCTTCCATAACTTATAAAATTAAAAAAAAACTACAAAAGATTCCAAGATAGATGTAAGTTCCTATATACGTATTATATCGTTTATTGAATATACAATAAAAACCAGTATACTAAGACCCCTCGTACCAAATCCTTTTTGATAGAAACGTTATGTTAGCCAGTGGCTCTCAATATATAGCCCGAACACATAATAACTGGTAAAGGAAAATAAGTTTAACTGAAACTAACAAAACGGCTTCAAATAACACTTAAGGCTTGTATTACTATGTCCAAATATAATTTAGCAGATAAATGTAATCAAATCCTTAACATGTCCTGTACATTGCACTCGCACAATTCTGGATAAGCAATGTCTGGACATTAAAAGAGGCCATAACCCATGAGTTTGTTTCGGCATTTCTTCTCATGGCTAGCTATGAAATGCCGAAAAGAGATATTACAAAAAATATAAATATGTAATTTAATATAAAAAATATTAACATGTAAAAGTGATATTTATGATCCAATTTACAGAATAAATGATTTGAATTTTGAATTTGAATTTGAACATGTCGAATATCATTTAGATTCAATTCTTATGGAGAACTTCTCAGATATGCAGGTTACCTTACGTTATTTCCTTCACCGTTAAAGTAAGCGATAATTGACCATTAATATACAGGTATCTTGAGGTGCATGCTCTTGGGGCTGGTTTCAAACCGACTTTTGTTTCGACAGTTCGTACCACTCCCCTGATGAGATGATATATATAAAATTGTCACGCTGTCATTACATGTGCATGTGGAGTTCATGTCAAAATTACACTTATTTATTTTATTTTTATTTTATAGCATAGGACGGCAAACGAGCAAGAGGGTCACCTGATGGTAAGTGATCTCCACCGCCCATGTACGCCCACAATCAGAAGAATCATGGGCGCGTTGCCGACCTTAAAGGAAAGGGATAATTAGGGATTGGGAAGGGGAGGGGATTTGGGCTTCCGGATATCTCACTCACCGTACGAAACGCAGCAGCAAGCCGCTACTTTACGTCGGTTTTCTGTGAGACAGTGGTAACGACCCGGTCGAGCCAGCCCATTCATGCTGTAGACAAAACTGTCTACAGCGTGGCTCTACCACTTTCTAAATTGACTGTTCAATCCGTTATTTGATGGATAAAATGTAAATAGACATTGTGAAATAGGCCCTTAAAATAAGTTTTGGCGAAAATGTAAAAACCCTCTACAAAAATTTGCACTTAAAAGTCTTAAATAATAATAACTAGCGACCCGCGCCGGCTTCGCACGGGTAAAAATATATTTGTTACGACATCAAATTACAAATCTTTGAATTATTCGACTTTTCTGTACTATAATATGTATGTATTATACATATAAACCTTCCTCATGAATCACTCTATCTATAGCTGAAAACTGCATTAAAATCCGTTGAATAGTTTAAAAGATCTAAGCGAAGAGACAGCGGAAGCGACTTCATTTTATACTATGTAAAGATAACATTTATAAGTAAGGTCCTAGTGTGTGACTGTTGGGTGTATATATTTTTAATAATCATTATCTTGTTCGTCTAGCGCCCCTTCAAAACATCCTAAGACGCGTCGAATCCCCCTAAACGCCGCACAAAACTTTGAGAACCGCCACAAATGCCATAAATAATTTTAATACAACAATAAATATAATTAATGGTCGTGTCCTGAGGGAATAGAGATGTTACATAGATCATTAATCATACGACAATAGCATTGTATGTATGCAGGTGGTAATGGCAGTCTTGCGTTTACTACCACGCGATGCCTTGCCTCACGTGCCCTTGCAGTACATACGAGCGTGATTCTATACGCATGTAATGTACTACATAAAAAGATATGTGCAATTCACACACGGCAGAAGTGAAACTTCAGAATAAATTTAATTTTAGATTAATACATAGTATAAAACAAAGTCGCTTCCCGCTGTCTGTCTGTCCCTATGTATGCTTAGATCTTTAATACTACGAAACGTATTTGGATGCGATTTTTTTTAATAGATAGAGTGATTCAAGAGGAAGGTTTATTTATGTATAATACATAAATAATATAGTAGAGAAACACTAATAATTTTAGAGGTTTCTAATGTGATATCGTAAATAAACACATTTTTTTGCGCTTACATTGCAAACGCTGGCTGAACCCAACGAGATAGATCAATATAATGTACTACATACAGTATTGTATACTGGTTAAAAAGATCTACAAAAAAAGGCCGCGATGGTATATGTTTATCTCGCAGGGATAACCCACAATAATCATAGCCTCAGTGGACCTTAGCCACAGCTACGCGTGGCCGGGTCTGCTAGTAATTTATAAAAATAAAAATTATTGTTCAAGTTAACACAGATGTGTTTAATAATTAACATAAATTAATTAACCAATTAATTTTAATACGGAAGAGCAAAAAATAAAACACGTTGTTTATGACACATTTTCCGAAGGCTTCGTTGTACGCCGGCGCAAAGACATGACCCCGAAACAAATGTTTGTGGATCATTTGTCTCGGTGCGTGGATCGAACCCGCGGCCTCTCGCTTCACAGCCGGCTCCTCGCCCGTTGCGCCACGGAGGCTGTCTATTAATTAAATGCCTAGAAATTGTTATTTTTGACTTTTCAGTATTAATTTATTTAAGACGGTTTTTAAGTTTAAACTTATCTTACTTAACATTAAAGGTACACACCGTCTTACTTATTACCATATTTTTTGTCAAAATTCGAAATGTTTGAACTCAGTCCGCCCCGAAATCGCTGATTCACAAGAGTAATGATATAGAACGCACTAGGGGAGGTCACAGTTGGTACTCCCGAGGGACTTCGTTTCGGAAACACTGTATGCCGTATAGTTATGAATAAATCTATAAGTTTAAATTTATTTTGCGTTTTGTGTTTACTATATGTAAAAAAAAAAGAAGTGTGTGTGCTATTCACACACGGCAGAAGTGAAACTTCAGAAAAGTAGCCTACAAGAGAATGAGATAAAAACAGAGTATCAGTGGTATTAGGATAATTAAAAGGTTTATTATTTTTATAATACTTTTACCAAGCTTAAAAATTATTTAAAATTTTAATGCGTAATATTACATTTCATATATTTACATACTTGAGATCTTGTTTCTTTCCTACCTCTTTAGTGACCAACCTTTTTCGTTTCATCAAATTTTCAAATCACAACGATTCTAAAGAATTACTTCAAAAAATCTGCTGAAAAGCAGCATCTTGTAAGCATTACTGTGTTTCGGTTTGAAGGACATTGAAGCCAGTGAAATTACTGTAAATTATGAGATTTTTTTATCCGAGCACGACAAAGTGACTGCACTACACCTGATGGTAAGCGTGGTGCAATCTAAAAAACCAGCGACCACCGACAAACAATGTGTTTATCGGTGGTCACCAGAGCAATGCCGGCCAGTATAAATGCTTCTCCCCTCTTCGGAGAGGTAAGAAGCGAATCGAGGGGCCTGCGACAGGACAGGCGGATATTTTAAAGTCCGAACAAATGTTAACGCAGTTGTATTGCGTACGGGCTACGACTGCTGTGCTAAGGGCCGGGTTCGATCCTCGGTTCGGGTAAAACTGACATTAGAATTTCCTGTCACGAAATGCTCAAAGCAATGAGGCGACTTATTAAATAACATTATAACAATTTGCGTAGCGCATAGGTAAGTAAAGTAGTCAGCTACGAAGCGAGAAGCTGTGGGTTCGATTCCCGCACCGAGACAAACGTTTGTGTGATCCATAAATATTTGTTTCGTGTCTGCGTGTTGTGGGACCGCAAGTCCCTCGTAGTTGATACCCACGACACAGGTTAACCTAGTGTGGGGTCAGGACTATGTGTGTGTGGTAATCACACTATTTTAAAACACACATTTCAGATAGCGAACTTTTCTTCGACAAAGTGTAAGTGGTAGAGCCACGCTGTAGACAGTCTACAGCATGAAAGGGCTTGCTCGACCGGGTCGTTATCACTGTCTCACAGAAAACCGATGTAAAGTAGCCACTTGCTGCTGCGATTCGTGCGGTGAGTGAGATATCCGGAGGCCCAAATCCCCTCCCGTTCCCAATCCTTAATTATCCCTTTCCCTTATATCGGCAACGCACCCATAATTCTTCTGGTATTGTAAGCGTACATGGGCGGTGAAGATCACTTACCATCAGGTGACCCACTTGCTCGTTTGTCGACCTATGCTATAAAACAACCTTCATCAAACACATAAAGACCATAGTTTTCAAATTCAATAAAAAAAACTCATTTCCGCCCTTCGCCACCCCAATACGGCAGCCCTTATGTATCGTTGTACATAAGGGATGTAATGTATAGGGGTCGTTATTGTATCGGGGCAATCATCCCTTACTTTGGGGTCGAATTGTTTGATTTGTAGGCGGCACGAGACGAAATATAATAAAGAACTTTTGTAGGATATTCTTAGAATGAACAAATACTGCTTACTAGCTTTTGCTCGCGGCTCCGCCCGCGTGATCTGCTTTTTCCGGGATAAAAAGTAGCATATGTCCTATTCTGATGTATAAGCTTATTAATTATTATTGTAAAGTTTCATTAAAATTCTTTCAGTAGTTTTTACGTGAAAGAGTAACAAACATACATCCATACTTACAAACTTTCGCGTTGAATGTTTTTTTTATAGCATAGATCGGCAAACGAGCAAGTGGGTCACCTGATGGTAAGTGATCTCCACCGCCCATGTACGTCCACAATACTAAAAGAATCGTAGGCGCGTTTCCGAACATAAAGGGAAGGGATAAATAAGGCATTGGGAATCGGAGGGGGATTTGGGCCTCCGGATATCTCACTCACCGTACGAAACGCAGCAGCAAACCGCTACTTTACGTCGGTTTTCTGTAAGACAGTGGTAATGAGCCGGTCGAGCCGGTCCATTGATGCTGTAGACAAAACTGTCTACAGCGTGGCTCTACCATGCAATAAATCCGTCCGTATCCGTATTCTCCGTATCCGTATCGGCGAATATACATTTTTAACAATCCGTCACATTTCTGGTTCATATCTATATAACATGATGCTATGAACCACGGCAGCGTAGCATTGGCATGCACACGGGTGAAGCCGCGAAAAACAATTAGTTTTTAATAATAACACTAGCTCTATATTATACATGTCCCACTGCTGGGTACGTAACTCCTCTACTGAATGAGGTCTTAGTCCACCACGCTGGCCTAATGCGGGTTGGCAGACTTCACATACCTTCGAAAAATCTTATCGAGTTCTCAGGTATGCAGGTTTCCTCACGATGTTTCCTTCACTGTTAAAGCGAGCGATAATCAACAAATAATATACACGTAACTAAGAAAAGTCAGAGTTGTATGCTCTCGGGGCTGAACTGCGACTTTCGTCTCTACAGTCCGTACCACTCCCCGCTGAGCTATCGCTGCTTGCTAGTAAAAAGAAAGATTTAAAATTAGTTAATAGTATCTATTACTCACCCGTTTCAGTATCAATGGTGTATGAGAGTCCGACCCATGGATCATCCTGGTAACAAAAAAAACATAAATAATAAATACACCCAACAGTCACACATATAGTCCCGACCCCACAGTAAGATACGAGTCTTGTGTCGTGGGTATCAGGAACTACGAGAGACTTTCGCTCTCACAACACCCAGACTACGAAACAAATATTTGTGGATCACACAAACATTTTTCTTGGTGCGGGGATCGAACCCGCGGCCTCTCGCTTCACAGCCGGCTACTCGCCCGCTGCACCACATAACATAACGTATGGGTGCAGGTTCGTATCCCGGGTGGAAACAAATTTCGCGTCAATTCAGTAAATAAGTTAAAAGTATTATATACATGGTGTAGTTGATGGTTTTACTAGGTCTCTTGAAGGCTAGAGGCCGTCTGGGTTGGTACCACCGCGCCGTATATTTCTACCGCCAAACAGCAGTGTGTAAGCACTTGCACTTGGCATTGAAGCCAATGAAATTACTGGGCCTTGTGAGACTTAACATTTTATGTCTCGAGGTGACGACCGTAATCCAGTGTCATGCAGTGCTTTGTAATTCAAAGTTCTGTGTGGTGTTGCTTCTGTTCTTGGGCAGGCGTGGCGCTTACCATCAGGCGAACGCCTTGCTCGCTTCGTTATTCAATCAAATAATAATAAATAATCAAAAGCAACTTACCTCCTTAACATCCGGGTCGAGTAGAGACTCCTTGACCTTTTCAATCTCTTTCTCTCTCTCTGCTTTCTCATCCTTGTTCTGCTGCAATTTCTCCTCCGCTTTCTTCAGCTCGTTGTCGATCTCATCAGTAAGAACTTTGGTGGCTTGAGGACCCTCCTATACACCGAAAAATATAAACCGAATTAAAAAATTAGCAGAAAGAAAAAGCAGCGATAACTCAGCGGGGAGTGGTACGGGCTGTCGAGACGAAAGTCGCAGATTCGAAACCAGCCCCAAGGGCATACACCACTGACTTTTCTAAGTTACGTGTATATTAATTATTGATTATCGCTTGCTTTAACGCCGAAGGAAACATCGTGAGGAAACCTGCATACCTGAGAACTCGATAAGATTATTCGCAAATATGTGAAGTCTGCCAACCCGCATTAGGCCAGCATGGTGGAGTAAGGCCTAACCTCTCTCATTCAGTAGAGGAGGCCCGTCCCCAGCAGTGGGACATGTATATAATACAGGGCTAATATAGAATAAAATCCATACCACGATACATTTATTCGTTGGTGTGTTTCCAATGATATTCATATGGTATTTTTATCAGGGAGCATCCATTAATTACGTGAGCCGTTTTTCTTTATTATGGACCCCTCCTCCCCCTCAATAAAAAAATACTCTATCATTTTTAAATAACTAAAAAATGGGACACCATAAAATAAGTAAAAGAAAATTTAAATGAATTCTGTTTTATCATCTGTGATAATAATATATAGTTTTTTTTTTGTAAAAATTGACGCGATATTTTCGATGATCCAACTGCCTTTAAATAACGTATGTTTAAAGCATGTAATTTGATTCGATGATCTTTCTGATTAAAAAATCATCCAATTTTAGAATAAAGACAGTTTAAGTCACAATGGAGTTGATTTAGTTAATATTTATTACAATTTTTGAAACCAAAATTAATCAAAATGAACATTGTGTTTCAAAATTGGGTCCAACACAGGACCAATACTTTCATAATTGGGGCTATACCGAAAGATATTGTTTGTACAAGACAATAATACGAAAATCTATTTGCGGCTATTAAAATACTTCCAACACGGCACCAATCGATTCACAATTGGAACTACATTTGAATTTAGAACCCACCAGTTGAAGAAGACAATAAAAAATATAATACGAAAACGATATTAAACTATTCTATATTTAAACATGGGACCAACAGTTTCACAATTGGGACTATATTTGAATTTGGAACTCACCAGTGGAATAGGATCCTCCAACGAGAAACCCATGTCGACATCTTGTTTCCAAAGTACTTCGATGAGGTCCATGTCCTGTGAAAATAAAATAAAAAATTTAAATATTATTTAATGCATACCGATTACTATATTTTTCGGCACGAAGAGATTGACGTAATACCGGGCACAATTCTAGAATTGCGCAGTTAGGACACCGGGCTGATACTAAGCATTTCATGATAAACAAAACCAGTATCACTTTTACCCGGCCCAGGGATGGGTTTTTGCCGATATAAAGGAGTTCATGATATATACTAGTTGGTAGGTCTTTCATATGCGAGATGCCGTCTGGGTTGACGCCACCGCTTTGTCTATATCAGCCGCCAAGCAGCAGTTCGCAGAACTTTGAGGCAAATGAAATTACTGGGCATTGTAAGATCTAACATCTTATGTCTCAGGGTGACGAGCGCAGTCCAATGCCTTGTTGTTATTCTTGATCACGCACTTCACTTAATTTATCGGGATGTGATCGATCTTATCGACCGCATTATACGAGTGATTAAAATCAGCGTGAAATTTAAAGATGTCTCGAAAAGCCCTTTAACATTAACACTCCCTGGTCAGGCGTATGTAACGACCATTAACTATGACCACACCCTTATGGTCTGTCAATATTTGGGACAAGACTTTTTAATATCCCAACTTGACGGTTCACGACAAAAAAGAGCGGTAAAAATACAATCTCACGCCACCATCTTGATAAAATGGCGCCCGTTGTAATAGCATCTTATCGTGATTTCAAATCTGTGTTACATCCAACGATATCTGTTTAATCTAAGCAAAATGTGAGAAAAAACAAACGTAGACAAACTGTAAACATTATGTTTTAGTGTCTTTGGTACATATTTTTTTTAATCTTGGATATAAAATGCTAGAACTATGAATTGAAATAAAACTAATTTTAACGGATTTTACCGCGGTTTTTTATTTAAATTTTGGTCCCTACGTTTCGAAAGATTTTCAGCCTTCGTGATTACGAGATGGGCTAAGATATAGGCTGTCTCGAAAAGTAATTTTTACATTGCCTACTTTCAGTTTAAAATTATTGTTAGAATTAATAAAAAAATGTTAATGGTCCGATCTACGCTGAAAGAGATCACAGTGTCTTGAGGTCTGGCAGTTGGCCTTTTGGGTTCCGATTTAATTCAATGTATATAATCGTATAATTTGATCCCAGGCTTATGCTAGCTTGCCCAAAACACTAACGACCACCGACAAACAATGAGTTCATCGGTGGTCACCAGAGTCATGACGGCCTGTATAAATGCTTCTTCTCTCTTCGGAGAGGGAAGAAGCAAATCGAGGACCCTGCGATAGGACAGGCGGATGACCGATGCAGGCACAGGGATACATGGATGTACCCCTATACCCGCCCCAACCAAACATCAAGTCATGTCGCAATTCGGCCGGATATGAATATCCTACCACCAGCAAGCATTTTTGTACCAAAATGACTTAAGTCGAAGTTTGTTCTATACAGGGTTATTTTTAAAACACCAGCAACCTCGCAGGGGTAGATTCCTAAGGTTATAAGCTACTACTTTTGTTCTACGACTTTTGATAATTTGTTAGATTTTATTTTCATACAAAAATAAGTATTCATTTAATTTCCGTCTTGATTGTTACAACGCGCATCGCACTTTACGTAAACAAATACGCGAAGCGTGGGGAACCCGACTAGCTCCTTTGAAGGTCAACGCGCCGCTCAGCTGAGCTGTGGCTGAGCGGCGCCTTTGAGTCGCGCGCGCACGCCGCATACTACGAAGAAAAATACGACACAACAAAAACTTGTAAAATCATTTTTTTTTTAATATATTGAGTTATATCCAAACTCGTAGAACAAAAGTTGTTCCGTATGGGGACAGCTATCTACCCCTGCGAGGTTGCTGGTGTTTTAAAAATAACCCTGTAGATCTCTGCCTATGTTCTTTATGCGGTACCTCTAGCTACGCTCTACGCTAGTTGGAATTCGATTCCAGTTCGGTCATAATTTAGTTTCGAAAGAATTTGACGAGGACCCATGTGTTATAATTGATTAGAGAGCGAAATCTAATGGATCCTGAAATGGAGTAGTTGTTTTTTAAGCAATTATATTATAAAAGTGATCGTTAAACCATGATTTTAAATGATAAACATGATCTTTGTGAATTTCAAAAATACTCGTCCCACATATTCTAAAAATATTATACATAAGTATATATTATTCAATCCAATATACCCATTTTAATACATAAAACACGACAAGAAACTAGTTTTATTTCTAACAATACCGCCATCTTTAATTGGCTTAATACAAAATTAATAACTAATCTCTTCGTAAATGACCATACCGCTGGCCGGTTTTTAAAAATAAAAAAATCAACCATCACAACAAAGCACAAACCACCTTCACTCTTTCCAATAAAGTCCATAATTCAGTAACGGCGTACACAAGATCGATTTCGATTTGAAAATTCAAATATCGAAATTACATGACCGATTCAATAACGAAACGTCTTACATCACACATAATCACGTCCAAAACGTACCTTAAGCAATCGATAATAGAGTTCAAAATGCAATGCAGAGCTATTTCTCCCGCGCGAAGTACAGAACCACTAGGGGTCGCCGCGAACGCTTCGACACAGCGGGATAATGTTTTTTTTCTTGAATACACAGAATGTAGTTGACAGGTTTTTGATTGCATTTCATTTACCGGGGCACGGTTGATACCTTATGTACCGGAGATACGATTAAAGTATTATGCATCGAGATAAAAGTGTATATAATATATAGCTCCGCAATTAAAATTATATGCCCTGATCTGTCCCAGCCCAGACTAAACTTCACTTCTATATATAGAAAGCTGAAGTTTTTTGGCGGGAATTCTGACAGTGCAGTTCTTCGCTTATTTTAATTTATTTCATAAACTAGTTTAGTGTTGTGTTTGTTGTGTAAAAGTGGTGTGGATTTGTTCACTAAACATTGACGGTGATGAACAGTGTATGGAAACATTGAAATAAGTGAATTAAGCATCGTACTGAAAGGAGTTAACACCAAAACTCCGGCAAGACCTTGAAATCGACCGCACCCGTGTTTCATCGTTCTTGTAAAAATAACTTGAGAATAAATTATACTTGACACTGGCAAAATGCATAAAAATGCGAAAGCCATAAATAAAACAGAAGAAGTAGAAAGCTGAAATTTGGCCAAGTAATGTTTCTTGATCAATCAAGCCTTAACGGCGGAACAAATTTGGATCAAATGTGACACAGTAAGGCTATGAACTGGATTAAGACATTGTGACGGTAAAAGACATTCACGCGGGAATAATACAAGTGTTTTATCTACTGAATAAATCCGCCGGCCCGACCGGGTTGTTACCACTGTCTCGTAGAACACCGACGAAGACAAGCGGCTTGCTGTTGCGTTTCGTACGTCCGATGTGTGGGTCACTGGTCACAGATTTATAAGGTAGGTCCCTTGTATGCGCGGCAAATATATAACAATTCTGGACATTTCCATAGTAAAAATATGGAAAAATAATAATAATAGATAAATAAATAGATTTAGTGTATTTCGATGATGCTATGCTATGTACACATTAGTTGATACTGATTTCTGTATATGTTTCTTTTACTTTTGTACTGACTTGTCATATGCGCTATTTCAATTGCCTACATGATTAATAAACTATTTCATTTAATTACACACAGACTGAAAGCATTTAACGTTGCCTAGCTCATTGCGGTTGAAGGCACACTACATCCGATAGCTCTGCTAACTTCGGCCACTTTTTAGTTGAAGGAGAAATTAAGGCCGGACACTAATATCAATATTTCAATGTTTTGTTGATGGTAGGATATTCATATCCGCCCGGGTAGCACCGTACATGTGGTGTTAAAACCTGCCATAGTGACCGACACACCTTGTGTGGATCGCGTTCCAGGATCAGCTAGTGTATATCCGGTTCTCAAGAGGGCCTTGCGACATGACTTGATTGTTAGTTGGAGCGAGTATCGGGGTACATCTTTGTATCCCTGTGCCGGTCATCCGCTTGTCCTGTCGCAGGACTCTCGAATTGCTTCTTCTCTCTTCGGAGTGTGATGAAGCATTTATACAGGCATGATTCTTGTGACCACCCATAAACTCATTTTTTGTCGATGGTCACTGGTTTTTTGGACTGCACTGCGCTTACCATCAGGTGTAGTTCAGTAACATTGCCGTGCTTCGATAAAAATAAAAAAAGTTTCGCTATTATTATGGATATACTATCGCCATCTATATTCGTAAATCAAAACTTAGCATTTCGTAGCCGCCTTGACTGCTCAGTAACTTGCACGGGCCGCCATCTATTACATCGCAAATAAATCAATTTCGATATTAGAGAACAGCGCCATCTGTACCGTCAAATGTGAATTATATGTTTCAGCCACCATAGCAATATATTTTTGCTACTTGACAACAGATGTCGCTACCTACGCATAGTAGCGTGAATTCTCACTTATTTTAGCAGACAAGGAAAATCGTCTCTAAAATATTTTATATTTGTAAAACAAAATACAAGATGTTGTTACATCCTTCAATAGGCATTAAATCATTCAATTATATATAGTTTCATAGAACAATGCCACCGATAATGACAAAATGTTGAATACAAGACGTGTTTAGTTCCAGAAAATATTTATAGATGGCGTTGTCCGACCGCATTAGACTGTTCTAGAAAACACGTGTTGTCAAGGAGAACAAGGTTTTCTTATTGTAGCCAACAAGGTCGCCAGCGGTCAAGGCTCAGCAAGGTCAAAATTCGTATACTAAATACTTATATCGCGCCTACATTTTGCGTAAGCCGGGTTCGAGATCGTCATGTGTGGTTCCTATCGCGGTCACACTCGTTCATGCTCTATATAGCCGTCCTCTTTCCACGATGTCACGTGGTCAGATTCTTTACATATCAACGCTGACATTTGGTTTGTTCTGTCTTCAATTACATACTGACGAGCTGTTATGGTGCTGCCACACCGAAGTTAACGAACATTTTCTAACATTAAAATTGCTACATTTTGTTAAGAATTGTTAGATGTTTTAAGTGCTCCCACACCGACGGAAAATGTTTGCAAACATTTTCTAACATTTTCTAACATTTTTTAACATTTTCTAAAATTTTTTAACATTTTATAACATTTGAAAACATGACACCGGCCCTTCTTCTTTGACGGCTTCTTTGACGGCGCCGCTCTCAAAAGTACCGCCGCCCGCGGTTATGGTGCTGCCACACCGATGTTATAAAATGTTTACAAACATTTTATAACATTAAATCTAACATTTTATAACATTTCTTAACATTTTATAACATTTCTTAACATTTTCTAACATTTCTGAACATTCTTCTTTGACGGCTTCTTTGACGGCGCCGCTCTCAAAAGTACCGCCGCCTGCGGTTATAAAATGTTAAGAAATGTTACAAAATGTTACAAAATGTTACAAATTGTTAAGAAATGTTTACTAAATGATGCTGCCACACCGGTGTTATAAAATGTTATATAACATTTTCTAACACCGGTGTGGCAGCACCATTAAAGAATGTTCAATAATGTTACAAAATGTTACAAATTGTTAAGAAATGTTTACTAAATGGTGCTGCCACACCGATGTTATAAAATGTTATACAACATTTGTTAACAAACATTTTCTAACATTTTATCACAATGTTAGATAATGTTAATAAATGTTTAATGTTATGGTGCTGCCACACCGATGTTATAAAATGTTTACAAACATTTTCTAACATTAAATCTAACATTTTATAACATTTCTTAACATTTTATAACATTTCTTAACATTTTCTAACATTTCTGAACATTCTTCTTTGACGGCTTCTTTGACGGCGCCGCTCTCAAAAGTACCGCCGCCTGCGGTTATAAAATGTTACAAAATGTTACAAATTGTTAAGAAATGTTTACTAAATGATGCTGCCACACCGGTGTTATAAAATGTTATATAACATTTTCTAACACCGGTGTGGCAGCACCATTAGAAAATGTTATATAACATTTTATAACACCGGTGTGGCAGCACCATTAGAAGTAAAATTACGAAACATAACGCGGAAGTTTGACAGCTGACAGGCAGAGAGCGGGAGACCGGTTCTAGTTAAGAGTAAGCGAGATGGTGATATTGAGTTACGGTCAACTGACCGTAACTTAGTGGCGCAATGTATCGTCTAAAGATCTAGTCGTATATGGTGCTGCCACACCGGTGTTATAAAATGTTTACAAACATTTTGTAACATTAAACATTATTATTTACATTATGTAACATTATCTAACATTGTGATAAAATGTATCAAATTTTGTTAACAAATGTTTAATAATGTTTTGTAAACATTTTATAACAGCGGTGTGGCAGCACCAATACATTAAAATCATTGTTTGTTCAATTCAATTCTTGACTTGATGGCTTTGTGGTGTTGCCATGCTACAATTCTGCCAATAATTTTATGGAGCAATTATTTTTTTACACTACTTAAATCGGATATTTGACAGCTTCCGTAACAGTGGCATAAGACAACAAGAGTTCGACTTAGCTACTGCGATAGGGATATGACGATATCTGTATAACGTCAAATAGAAACAAGTTTGCAAGTTAAAACTGGTTGCTATGTCTGTTTCTATTTTTTGTTTGCAAGTTAAAGTGTCTGGAATAATGAATAAATTATTATACCGACGTTTGCGCCAACGTTAACATAACATATAAATGATAAAATCCCTAGAGTTCTTTTGTTTCTTTTTTTTTATCCGAGCACGGCAAAGTGACTGCACTACACCTTCTGGTAAGCGTAGTGCAGTCCAAAAAACCAGTAACAACCGATAAACAATGAGTTTATCGGTGGTCACCAGAGTCATGCCGGCCTGTATAAATGCTTCTTCCCTCTTCGGAGAGGGAAGAAGCAAATCGAGGGGCCTGCGACAGGACAGGCGGATGACCGATGCAGGCACAATAATACAAGAATGTACCCCCATACTTCCCCCGACTTTCGCTCTCACAACACCCAGATACCGAAACAAATATATTTGTGGATCACGCAAACATTTGTCTCGGTGCGGGGATCGAACCCGCGGCCTCTCGCTTACATCCATACATACATACGCTCTAACGCCTGTAATCCCCGTAGGGGTAGGTAGAGATATAACCAGTACACCTACATTTCGCCGAGCGTATCTCGGTCCCATGATGTGATAGGGGACGAGCCTATCGCCATACCATAAATCAAATCAAATGAAATAGTTTATTAATCATGTAGGCAATTAAAATAGCGCTTATGACAAGTCAGTACAAAAGTAAAAGAAACTTATATATGTATAGAAATCAGTATCAACTAATGTATACATACATACATAGCATCATCAAAATACACTCGGCAATGACACTAAATCAATTTATTATTATTATTTCTCCATATTTTTACTATGGAATAGTCCAGAATCGTTTTCTTTGTTTGTGTTGTTTTTGTTGCTTGTTGTTTTCCTTCACCCGACCCGGGAATCGAACCCGTCAATCAGTCGTACCGAGTACGCAATACAACTACGCCATCGAAGCAGTATTTTTAATAAACATAAAAATATAACAAAAACAAATCTATGATAATGTTAATGAAATTGGCGATCGCGCCAGTCAAGGTCAAGCACCTGACGCGGGGTCAACGTACGATTTAGGACACATCTAAAGTCATGTGTTGTAACTAGCTACTGTTAGAATCTTTAAAACCGCAGGTTGTAGTTTAACATTTTATATGCATTATTAGAGCCACGCTGTGGACAGTTCAGTCAATCGAGCTCGACCGGGTCGTTACCACTGTCTCACAGAAAACAGACTTAAAGTAGCGGCTTGCATTTTGTACAATAAGTGCGATATCCAGAGGCCCAATCTCCCTCCCCTTCCCAATCCCTTAATCATCCCTTGATAGTCGGTAACGCGTTCATGATTCTTCTGTTATTGTGGGCGTACATGGGCGGTGGAGATCAATTACCATCAGGTGACCCACTTGCTAGTTTGCCGGCATCCTACTAATATTATAAACGCGAAAGTTTGTAAGTAGGATGGATGTTTGTTACTCTATCACGTAAAAACTACTGAATGGATTTTAATGCAACTTTACAATAATATAGCTTATACGTCAGAATAAGACATAGGCTACTATGTTTTTCAAAAATCAACCCTGAAGGGTTTAAAAAGGGGATGAAAGTTTGTATGAAAGCTTTTTGATGGCGAAACGAAGTTCGCGGGCACAGCTAGTATGCTATAAAAAAAGATTAGGCTGATTCGACCAACACGGCATGGCACTAATATCTTACAGAAAGCCAACTCCGCTTAATGTTGCGTTTCCTACGGTGAGTTAATTATCCGTAGGGCTAGTGGTAGGATATTCGTATCCGCCCGGATAGCGACCACCGTACACTGGTGTTAAAACCTGCCATAGTAGCCCACCTTGTGTGCTTCGCGTTTCGGGATCAGCCAGTGTATATCCGGTTCTCCCGTGGGTGCTTGCCCCCATCTTCCTATACCTTTCCCCATCCCTTAGTCCTTCCCCTCCCCCTTGACCCTGGGATAAAGTTCTACACGGGTCGCCAGTATTCCATTAACAGGGACCTCTGTAGTTCATCCCAAGGGTAAAAAAAAATATATATCCAGAGGCTTAGATCCCCCTTCCCGTCCCAACGCCCATATCTGTACCATTGAAGCCAGTGAAATGACTGGGCATTATGAGACTTAACATCTTATGTCTCGGGGTGACTAGCGCAGTTCAGTGCCATGCAGACTGCAGTGCTTTGTAACTCAAAATTCTGTGTGGTGTTGTTTCTGTATATGGGCAGGGGTAGCGCTTACCACCATTAGGCGAGCGCCTTGCTAGTTTCGTCATTCAATCCAATGAAAAAAAAACCTTTAAAAAAAATACATGTTTTTGTAACCTATGACTTTTGTATTGTAATGACATTGTAATGAATTTTGTATAACTATTGTTATGTATTTTGTATAATTATTTATGAATAACTCTGAAATAAAAAAAATAAATTTAAAGTTGAAAAAGTTGAGGCGTTTTTTTATAACACACAATCATCACACGAAACGCAACGTTTAAAAATAGTAATGGAGTCACGATTATTGTATGATTGTGACGAATGCTTGCATTCGATTTTTAAACATACGTGTTTAGCAAAAAAATATTTTTTATAAATAAATCTGACTACAAATATATCAACACTTGAAAGGTAAACTTATCTAAGCGACATTGAGTAAACTTTAAAGGAAAGTAATTTAAAGTTGAAATTTTTAGAAAAATCCTACTAATATTATAAACGCGAAAGTTTGTAAGTATGGATGGATGTTTGTTACTCTTTCACGTAAAAACTACTGAATGGATTTTAATGAAACTATACAATAATATAGCGTATAGATCAGAATAAGACATAGGCTACTATGTTTTTTTTGTTTTTACCACTATGTAAACTCGTAGGATGCTTTTAACATATATAATATGTATGCAATATACAATTAGATAACCTTTAAATGTTTCTAAAAAAATTTTAACTTTAAATCACCTTTAGTATGTGAAAATTCAATAATTGCTCAACCCAAGTCCCAACCAATGCTCCCGTCTGGATCCCAATAATCTAGACACAGCGGTCGATGCACTGCAGGGCGTCGGACCAAGTCTTTGTTTCCTAGATGAACCCAAAAGGGTGCATGATTCGTTGAAGGGCGTATATTTATTTTTAACCAACGATAAAAAAAGATTGTGTTAATATTGAGCTTCGTTTGTCTGTAGTTGTGTTAATCTGTCTCTTTCACTGCTTTGTCTTTTTTCAGCCGCCAAGCAGCAGTGTATAAGCACTGTTGTGTACCGGTTCGAGGGACATTGAAGCCAGTGAAATTACTGGGCATTATGAGATCTAACAAAAAAAACTTCCGAACACTTTCTTCTTTGTTTTTTATTTATGGCTTTCGCATTATTATGCATTTTGCCAGTATCAAGTAAAATTTTTATTTTTACTAGAACGATGAAACACGGGTGCGGTCGATTTCAAGGTCTTGCCGGAGTTTTGGTGTTAACTCCTTTCAGTACGATTCTTAATTCACTTATTTCAATATTTCCATACACTGTTCATCACCGTCAATGTTTATTGAACAAATCCACACCACTTTTATACAACAAACACAACTCTAAACTGGTTTATGAAATAAATTAAAATAAGCTATAAACTGCACTGTCAGAATTCCCGCCAAAACTCCCGGCGCATATGAATATCCAACCAGCAGCAAAATTTCCTCGCATATACATCATCGAACGTAAATTGCTAAATTTATTGCTCCCCACAACTTATATTTACACGTGTTGCAACAATGTTGTTTACTTCCATCTATGAAAACGAAAGTTGGCTGGCATTAGCACGTGTAAATCTATTGCGTCTTATGTACTACGTATCAAACTAACAAACAATCCAGCCATAGACTATTTCAGATTTATTTATTAGCCTGTTGTTGGAGATAATCATATCCGGATAGCGACCACCGTAGGCATGGTGTTAAAACCTGCTATAGTGTCCCACCTTGTGTGGATCGCGTTCCAAGATCAGCCTGTGTGTATCCGGATCTCCCGAGGGGGTTGCGACATGACTTGATGATTGGTTGGGTCGTTATTTTATTTTTTATAGCGAGTGAAGTGGTAAGTAATCTCCACCGCCCATGTACGCCCACAATACTAGAAGAGTCATAGGCGCATTGCCGACCTTAAAGGAAAGGGATTGGGAAAAGGAGGTGGATTTGGGATTTCGGATATCTCACTCACCGTACAAAACGCAGCAGCAAGCCGCTACTTTACATCAATTTTCTGGGAGACAGTTGTAACGACCAGGTCGAGCCAACCCATTCGTGCTGCAGACAAAACTATGTACAGCGTGGCTCTACCACTCAAATAAACTCGAAATTAAAATTCAAACACAAATTGCGCGACCAGATTAAACACAGTCCCACTCGGTTTCTATCCGAATGACGCGATCACTCGATTCCGTTTTGATAGATTTCGAATCGAAACAAAACTAAATCGAACTGGCACACAGCCATAACCCAATACGTTTTCGCGACACGTGGCGAAAATGAATTACGCATTCAAAAGACGCCTTATCAGTTACGCATGCGGTGGCTGATGACCTTTTATTGTAAACATTGGTTTAGTGCTCACAATCACTATACTGTGATATACGAATAGGAGAGAGAACAATTTTGCTGGTGGGAGGATACTTGTATCCGACCGGATAGCGACCACCGTACATTGGTGCTAAAAATCTGCCATAGTGGCCCACCTTGTGTGGGTCGCGTTCCAGGGTCAGCCAGTGTATATCCAGTTCTCCCCAGGGGGCTTGCCCCCTGATCCTAACCCTTTTCCCATCCCTGTTTCCTTCCCCTCCCCCTTAGCCCTTTGGCAGGCCGGCATGATCTTGCCGACCTACGATGGACACATTGTTTATCGTTGGTCGACACTATTCTTGGATTGCGCTACACTTACCATCAGGTGTAGCGTAGTCACTTTGCCGAGCCAGGATAAAAATTAAAAAAAAAACACGAGAGAGAGAGAGGTCAATCGACGAATCCAGCTCGGCTGGGCAATGTTCGGGAAACTCGGCAAGGTCTTTTCGTCCAAAATACCTCAGTGGCTGAAGACCAAAGTCTTCGATCAGTGTGTGTTGCCAGTGATGACATACGGCACTGAGACGTGGCCTCTGAATATGGGCGGTATAAGACGGCTCACAGTCACTCAGCGAGCTATGGAGAGAGCTATGCTCGGTGTTTCTCTACGTGATCAAATCAGAAATGAGGAGATCCGTAGAAGAACAAAAGACACCGACATAGCTCAGCGGATTAGCAAGCTGAAGTGGCAGTGGGCAGGCCACATAGCTCGCAGAACCGATAACCGATGGGATAGAAAGGTTCTGGAATGGGGGCTACGTACTGGCAAGCGCAGAGTTGGACGTCCGCCTACAAGGTGGACGGATGACCTGATAAAAGTCGCAGGAAGTGGCTGGATGCCGCTTCCAACAGGTCGGTCTGGAAATCTTTGGGGGCGGCCTATGTTCAGCAGTGGACGTCCTGTGGCTGATGATGATGATGTATATTCTATGCTGTCTAGGTTTTCGATCTTCGTCGCTTCCGTTTTATGACATAGGGGCCCAGGACACCGTGTTATCATTGGTGACATTAATATTTGATAACAAGGAATTAAGCGAGAATTGTTATCATTGCAAATGAGGGGTGAATACACGATAAGCCGGATTGTGGACGGGTGACCTTTCGATGGGAAATTTATTCCGATATTTTTTTTTTCTTGTCTCGGCAAAGCGACTACGCTACACCTGATGGTAAGTGTAGCGCAATCCAAGTATAGTGCCGTCCAACGATAAACAATGTGTCCATCGTAGGTCGGCAAGATCATGCCGGCCTGCCATTAGACCAGGGGGGAGGGGAAGGAAAAGGCATGGGAAAAGGGTTAGGATCAGGGGGCAAGCCCCCTGGGGAGAACCGGATATATACACTGGCTGACCCTGGAACGCGACCGACGCAAGGTGGGCCACTATGGCAGGTTTTAACACCAGTGTACGGTGGTCGCTATCCGGTCTATATCACTATAGTTATCGCTGCCTTTATCAACACTAATATTATAAAGAGGACATATTTGTATTTTTGTATGTAACGAATAAACTTAAAAACTACTGGACCGATTTGAAAAATTCTTTCACCATTAGAATCCTACATTATCCCTGATGAACATAGGCTACTTTTATCCCGGGAAAAGCAGATCACGCGGGCGGAGCCGCGAGGAAAAGCTAGTTAAAAAAATAAAAATGTTGTAATCGAGCACTTAAATAGCGCAACACTTTATGTTGTTGATAAAGTATTTAATTAATATTCATCACGAATCCATATTAAGGAAATGAATTTTCATATAATATAATTTAAGTCTGTTGAAAATGGCATTGACCGCTCAAAATATACAGAGCGGAGCTTATAGGAACAACAAACTATGTTTATGTTAATTTTCTGCCGTACTTAGGATCGTAATTTTTTTTTATTGTTTGACGAGAAAACGCTCGCCTGATGTTAGGCGCCACGCCTGCCCATGAACAGAAGTAACACATGATGTTTAAGGGGCAAGTGTATTGCCATCATCATCATCATCATCATCAGCCACAAGACGTCCACTGCTGAACATAGGCAGATAAAGATAATAGACATGATAATATGACAGACGACCTGATAAAGATCGCAGGAAGTCGCTGGATGCAGGCCGCTTCCAACAGGTCGGTCTGGAAATCTTTGGGGGAGGCCTATGTATTGCCATACCGGACACAATTCCAGGCTCCAAGCCAATTCTGAGGTCTTCGTGATAGAAAACCCAATATCACTTTTACACGACTTGAGAATCGAACCGACGCACCGGCCTCTCGCTTCGCAGCCGGCTTCTTGCCGACTGCGCCACGGAGGCAGTCAGAGCTTCAAAATATACATGATTAAAAGGTAAAATTAAATAAGGTTTTTAGAACCAGAGACGCCTAACTGCATTTTGATGACTTTTGACCTATTTGTATTTTCGTAATTTAAAAATATTAATCTACAAGACCAGATCGGCCTAAAATTGGTAACATCATCTTGACATAAATGGCAGTACAATTCCATTTCGGCCGTGGTTTAAATTGACGCAAATACTAATAGGTCAAAAGTCATCAAAATGCAGTTAGGCCACTCTGGTTCTAGCAGCCTCAAATAGAAGTTTGTGAGACATCTACCACTTACCTCTTGTGTCAGTTCATCCCC
The DNA here is from genome assembly GCA_949126905.1 of Amorpha juglandis. Taxonomy (NCBI): domain Eukaryota; kingdom Metazoa; phylum Arthropoda; class Insecta; order Lepidoptera; family Sphingidae; genus Amorpha; species Amorpha juglandis. Next base: position 4,222,909 of record OX421392.1, read on the forward strand.
GGTATGATGGCCTTCATCCGGCTCCATCTTCACGTCAGGCGATGATGCATCCATCTCGCTCACACCACTAGAACTGGCGGTGAAACTGGTGCTAGCTCTCTCCCTCTTCACGTCCAACACCAATTCCTCTTCAAACATTGGCGCCAACTCGTAAACTTCAGGGTCCAACGGTTGGTTATCAATAAGATATTGTTCTAAATCGCCTTGTTGCTGTTTAACATCTAATTCTAAGTCATGTTTCAAGTCTTTAACATCGTCGAACAAGTCTCCATAGTCTTGTAAATCGGCCATGTTTTGCAGGAATACAGAGTCTTCTTCCATATCCATCTTTTCAGTCTTAGCAGCGAAATACGGTACATAATCGATGGCGTTATCATTATAAAATACTTCATTATCCGTTTCCTTCTTGACGTGTACATCAAGGATTTCAGCTTCCGGTTCCTTTTTAATCTCCATGTCATTAGGTTGGACTAGGAATTCGTTGACATCGAAAGATCTGGTAGCTATCTCGGCGAATACATCCGTGTGGTTGTCGAAATAATCAGCTGACAGTGTTACCACAGCATCCGATGTGACCGCATCAGTGGATTCGTTCTCAGAATCATCGCTGACTTTGATTTCTTGCGCGACGTTGTCATCAGCGGAGACATCCTGGTCTGACGTCTCGTCAGCGACTGCCAGGGGCGCGGTGTCAGTGGCAACGTTCAATAAATATGTATGAATTGGCCGACCATTATGCCACGTCCGGGCATTATTCAGACTTTGACCGTAACGGCCCAGGGAGTTCAGCTCTTCGAACAACTGTCTCTCGTAATTGATCAGGATGTTGTCCAGGGATTTTGGGTGGACGTACCTCGGACGTATGAGGGTCCGAGCCTCCTGTTCTAGGGACCAGTCCGACCCGTTGGAAATGTTCAGCCCCGCTAGGAGTTGAGTGTCTCCTTCTAGGTAGTCGTTGGGATCGACTTTTAGGAGGCTCAGCACCAGAGCGATGCGCAGGAGCTCTTCTCCATACAACTTCTTCAATGCAATCATTTTAAACTAAATTGAGCACTAATGAGATCTTTGAAACATAAAAAAGCGATATAAGCGCTATATCCGAGTCCTTCTCTTACTATGATTCGCTTCTGCCCTCCTCTTACGTTTGTCTGGAGACATTTTGGTCCAAGTTCACTTCCCCCCCGCGCACTGGTCCACTACATAACACATTTTGCCGGCCATTTAGACGCTGGAGTCACAGTTTTTTTGGTACTCGGCCAATATTGTTACTTTTTGCGGAAAAAATCTCTATCTGGTCACCTTTACACTGCAACGGGTTAATTCGGGACAATCTAAATTTCAAATAACTGTAAGTAAGTGCCTATTCTTTTAAACGCATTAAAATTGAACAGGGTTTACGAATTCAGTTAACCCTTGACTTGGCATATATTACGTCGGTGGTGATTGTGAAATTCGACCGTAAATGTTCACAATTAACGTCCAAAATCACTTGACACATGAAAATAAATCGATTCGAAAAAAATCAGACGCTTGCGTGATCGATAATAAATCGTTACGAAAAAAAGATTCTGTTATCAAAATAGTCACATTCGAAATTCAAATCAGAAAACACTGAAAGTGCGTGATTTAAAAACAAAAAACTCTTTGTTTACGTTCAGAATACCAAAAGTACTTTTTAAGAACATAAACATCGATGTTCAAACGTGCTAAAATTAAAAACGCACAAACATTTCACTCAACAGCTGACCGAGACGTCAAATAAAGAATACACAATATTTTTGTTTACACTGCAAAATTGTTTGCGGCCAGTCACATAATCGTTTAAAACCAGTAAAACAGAATTAAAAAATCAAAAGTTCAAATTCAGAACGTGTGTTCGAAATTTATATAATTATTGTTTCGCGATTTCTTTGTTTACGTTGCGAGAGGCGACGCGGCAGGTCGCAACGGCGCGGTACGTAGAACTGCGAGCGAGCGACGCGACGCACGATGTGGTTGCCGTCTGACTAACACGACCAAATTAACTTGATCTCTCATTTCTATTATCATATAAAGACTGATAAGTCATCAGAAATTGGCTGTTACTCTTAGGTCATCACGATCTTTGTTTTCAATTTTCTTTTGTTGAGGAAAATACGTTTTTTTAATGTTATCAATTGAAATTGTGGTATTTTTATGACATTGTTAATGTTAATTTCGTGGCAGAATGATCGTGAGGTCTTTTCATAGGCTAAGGTTATAATTATAGCTCAATTATCAGTAGATATACATATTCCTGAGTCGTGTATCCTTTGTTTTTTTTGTTTATTATGAAATAACCGGCTGAATGTTATCTCAATATAATCTACTTTATCTGCATATTATGACTTGTTTTCAATGTCAATCGGATATTGACCCTTTCTAACCTATGTAACTATGTTTTTTTTTATAGACCAGAAACAAGTAAGTGTGTCACTTGATAGGAAGAATTATGACATTGTGTGTGTTGCTAACCTTCAAAGAATGTACCACATAGTTTTTATCACTTTTACAAGGTGGTAGGTCCCTCATATGCGAGAGGCCGTCTGGGTCGGTACCACCGCGCTATTCTGCCGCCAAGCAACAGTAAGCATAGATGTGTTTTTAAAGGACATTGAAGCTAGTGAAATTACTGGAAATTTTGAGACTTAATATCTTATGTCTCGGGGTGACGAGGGCAGTTCAGTGCCATGCATTGCTTTGTAATTCAAAGTTCTGTGTGGTGTTGCTTCTGTTTATGGGCAGGCGCTTACCATCAGGCGAGCGCCTTGCTCGTCCCGTCATTGAATTAAGTAAACAAATAGTTGTAACAGATGTCGTATACACTCAAGTCTGTAAAGTACAACTTGTCTCACCATTTTAGCGCGAATGATTCATTTCGAGGCCTTGCCTTGTATAGAAATGTATTGGGAACACACGTCCAGCTGTTACTTAGCGGCCATTTTTGAAGTGAAACTTCTTTAGAATCGTTGTGATTTGAAAATTTGATGAAACGAAAAAGGCGTCACTAAAGAGGTTGGAAAGAAACAAGATCTCAAGTATGTAAATATATGAAATGTAATATTTCGCATTAAAATTTTAAATAATTTTTAAGCTTGGTAAAAGTATTATAAAAATAATAAACCTTTTAATTATCCTAATACCACTGATACCCTATTTTTATCTCATTCTCTTGTAGGCTAATTTTCTGAAGTTTCACTTCTGCCGTATGTGAATTGCACACACATACCTCTTTTTTTTTATAGGAATCCAACTACTTGTGGTTTCGCCCGCGTGAATATCTTTTTTTGAAGTGAAAACTTCTTTAGCGGCGTTGAGCACTTTTCTTGGGATGGGTGTAAAATGTTAAACTCGCGTCAGGACACGTGACCTCATCGAAAATCGAGTGTTAAATTTTTTATGTAATATAAATTGTCATTTTTGTGTACGATAGCGTAGTAAATGAATATTGTAAACCACATAAATGATAGTACTTTTATACTGATAAATAAAGCAAATCGTGCGAAATTATTCCCTAACCATTCCAAAAAATTCAACGTTAATGTTCAAGTTTTTACTCCTGGAGTGCAACTCGTTGTTTTTTTTTTATTTTATTGAATGACGAGACGAGCAAGGCGCTCGCCTGATGATAAGCGCACCTGTCCATAAACAGAAGCAACACCACACAGAACTTTGAATTACAAAGCACCGCCTGAACTGCGCTCATCACCCGAGACATAAGACATTAAGTCTCATAACGCACAGTAATTTCACTGGCTTCAATTTCCTTCAAACCAAAACACAGTGCTTACACACTGCTGCTTGGCGGCCGAAATAGACAGCGCGGTTGTACCAACCCAGACGGCCTCTCGCATACGAGAGACCACTATGACTGCCAATTTTTTTTTGTGACACAATGCTTGCAGCCCGACGCCGGTCGGCTGATTTCAGCTTCACCGGCCTTTCAGGTGAGCGCTTTAGACGCTCTCAACCCTTACATTTAAGCGACCACACTGAGGGCACCCCCTGTGGGGTACGAACCTCGGCTCAGGACGGTTGCTAGGGTCACTATGGCTTCATTATTGCCTTTTATAGGACGTCGTTTATCGCAAGGACTATATAACCTAGTGCCCGCTTAGAATAACAGCGACATGACTAGAATACCTAGATACTAGCTCACCTTGTTATTCTAGGGCACACAAGTAACATAAAAATAAAATATCGTATTATAAGCAGCGATAGCTCAGCTGGGAGTGGTATGGTCGAGACGAAAGTCGCAGGTTCGAAACCAGCCCCAAGAGCATACACCACTGACTTTTCTAAGTTACGTGTATATTGATTGTTAATTATCGCTTGCTTTAACGGTGAAGGAAAAATCGTGAGGAAACCTGCATACCTGAGAACTCGATAAGATTTTTCGAAGGTATGTGTAGTCTGCCAACCCGCATTAGGCCAGCGTGGTGGACTAAGGCCAAATCCCTCTCATTCAGTAGAGAAGGCCCGTGCCAGCAGTGGGACGTATATAATACAGGGCTAGTAAAAAAAACATTATAAGAAGTATCGTATTAGATCAAGTCGGAGATATTCTCGAGAAAGGCCAGGTCAGAAGTACCTTAATCCGACATGCATGCATGAAGAATATAATGAGAATGAAGGAGGCCAGAGGTGTGTAAGGATCTTAGAGGGTGGAAGTCTATTTTCTCTGCCTACCCCTATGGGAAACAGGCCTGAGACTATGTGTTCTTTTTTTTATAGCATAGGCCGGCAAACGAGCAAGTAGGTCACCTCATGGTAAGTGATCTCCACCGCCCATGTACGCCCACCACCAGAAGAATAATAGGCGCGTTGCCGACCTTAAAGGAAAGGGATAATTAGGGATCGGGAAGGGGAGGGGATTTGGGCTTCCGAATATCTCACTCACCGTACGAAACGCAGCAGCAAGCCGCTACTTTACGTCGATCTTCTGTGAGACAGTGGTAACGACCCGGTCGAGCCAGCCCATTCGTGCTGTAGACAAAACTGTCTACAGCGTGGCTCTACCACTCAGAAATATGAGACTATGTATGTATATACTAGTATATTTGGTGTATTTTTTTGTTTTATCCGAGCACGGCAAAGTGACTGCACCACCTGATGGTAAGCGTAATGCAGTCCAAATAAAAGACCGACCGTCAGATATTAAGTCATTCGAAGGTCGGTAGATTACGCCGGCCTTGATTTACTCGATATAGTATAATTATAGTTTTTAATAACACTATAATGAACAATGAGTTAATTAATAAAAAATTAGGTTATCGGTGGTGACCAGAATCATGCCGGCCTGTATAAATACTCTGGAGAGGGTAAGAAGCAAATCGAGCTGTCTGCGACAGGACAGGCGCATGACCGATGCAACCACAGGGATAAAAGTCGTAAGCCCCTCCGGAGAACCGAATATACACTGGCTGATCCTGGAACGCGATCCACTTAAGACAAGATTTTCTGCCACCAAACAACAGTGTGTAAGCACTGTTGTGTTTCGGTTTGAAGGACATTGATACCAGTGAAATTTCTGGACATTTTGAGACTTAACGTCTGTCTCGGGGTGACGAGCGCAGTTCAGTGCCATGCGGTGCTTTGTAATTCAAAGTTCTGTGTGGTGTTGCTTCTGTTTATGGACAGGCGTGACGCTTACCATCCGTCCCACTATCTCGTCATTCAATTAAATAAATAAAAAAAATACTGGAAAGCAATTACTGCGTGTGGACACAGCCGTCCGCTTTACTGGATCCAGTATAAAATACATTCCTGAGATTCTGGCCAGTCCTGTCACAGGTACTACCTACTGACTGTTGCGTTGCTGCGACATCGGTCTCGGAAGCCCGCTCGATTCCCTTTCATCATCATCATCATAATCAGCCACAGGCCTCCCCCGAAGATTTCCAGACCGACCTGTTGGAAGCGGCCTGCATCCAGCGACTTCCTGCTACCTTTATCAGGTCGTCTATCCACCTTGTAGGTGGACGTCCAACGCTGCGCTTGCCAGCATATGGCCTACATTACAGAACCTTCCTGCCCCATCGGTTATCGGTTCTGCGAGCTATGTGGCCTGCCCACTGCCACTTCAGTTTGATTCCCTTTATATGTAAGTGAATATAATCAGAATTAATATATAATTACAGTGTTTTACACCCAAATCATGAAGTTCCCCCGTTTCTTTGTGGTAAGTAAGTGCGAGGGGTCAACTTACACTGGTCATGCATTTGGATGGCCGCCATAGGGCGAATGGCCTCCATCTCTCAAAGACATCAGAACAAAACGTTTATATGCATAATTTCTAAATTTACTCTCACCTTGTGTCCGTTACTTGTGTGTATTTTGAGATATAATTGTAATTAATGTTTTAGACTTTCACAATTTATGTACGTATAATGTGATATTATAAACGGGTCACAACCCAGTCAGCCCGTGGCCACGGCCGATGAAACTCGGTCAAAACGCCATAAATGAATTGTTAATAACAAATACAAAACTACAACCAAAAATAAATAAATACACCCAACAGTCACATACATAGTCCTGACCCCACAGTAAGTTACGAGTCTTGTGTCGTAGGTATCAGGAACTACGATAGACTTTCACTCTCACAACACCCAGACCCGGAAACAAATATTTATGGATCACACAAACATTTGTCTCGGTGCGAGGATCGAACCCGCGGCCTCTCGCTTCACAGCCGGCTACTCGCCCGCTGCTCCACGGAGGCTGTCAAAAAAGCCACTTTTAGATCTATAATTGTTTGGATGCAAATATGCAATTACATTTCCACTCACATCAATTAAAAATTTAGATATCAATAATTTTGATTTGATAAATTCATTAACATAAATCAATAATTTAAAGTTCTATTTTACATAATCATACATGGGAAGTGTTTCATTTATGATCTTTTAATAAATCTACTTAAATTTAATGAATTTAACAAAATAAAATCAATATCTAAAATTTTATTTGATGTGAGTTGAAATGTAATTGCGTATATGCATGCATTCGTTTGTCCTATATCATCTTAGATATGATTGTTTTTTTTTTATCCGAGCACGGCAAAGTGACTGCACTATACCAGATGGTAAACGTAGTGCATTCCAAAAAACCAGCGACCACCGACACACAATGAGTTTATCGGTGGTCACCAAAGTCATGCCGGCCTGTATAAATGCTTCTTCCCTCTCCGGAGAGGGAAGAAGCAAATCGAGGGGCCTGCGACAGGACAGGCGGATGATCGATGCAGGCACTGTAATACAAGAATGGTCCCCTATACCCGCCCCAACCATCCATCAAGTCATGTCGGAAGCTCTGGCTGATCCTGGAAAGCGATCCACACAAGGTGTGGTCACTATGGCAGGTTTTAACACCATGTGTACGGTGGTCGCTAACCAGACGGATATGAATATCCTACCACCAGCTATGTTGGTTGCTCACTTACATTTAAATATTTATTAATTATTATAATTTCCCCAAATTATTACCAACATAATTAAGGCATTGCGTAGCGCCACTTTCTCTTGTAACGCGCGTTTTGGCAACTAAAACTCACTTTCGCGTGTTTCGCAAACTTTCTAAATTTTGGCACACCACAATCATTTTAACCGCCATTTTGAACAGTAATATAAAGTACAGTAATAAGTAATATTTAAAAAAAATCTTGACGCCAATGGCAATAGCTGGCTCTAAAACGAACGTCTTTGGCGTGCGATCATACGATAGCGGAAAAAAAATGAAAAAAAAAAGAGGTAAAATAAAACTTTGAGTCGGTGCTATTGAAATTTAAAAAGAAAAATGATTATACCACCAATTCAAAATTGGTTATTTGTTTAGCTTTTAAGGTTTTTTTAACCACAAAGTGACATAAAACAAACTAGAAACTCAACTGTAGCCGCTTTATTTATTAATAGGACTTACGACTACAAACATCCAAATTCACAAACTCACATACATCCAATGTTTCACATTTATAATAGTAGTATTGTAACAATTTCCCAGACCAACAAAGCAGCTAGCCAGACAATGTAGATCAAACTTATTTCGTGTCCGAAACTTTCCGGTTTGGCTCTTATCCTGAATACGCGGAAATTCAAAATTTTCCGGTATTCAAAAAGGAAACATCGCTCTAGACATTTCACACAAGCCGAAATTGCAAATTTTATTTTTTTTCTGACAAATGGTTTTTCCTTTTTTTGCTAGAATGACGAGACGAGCAAGGCTCGATGATGATGATGGTAAGCGCCACGCCTGCCCATAAACAGAAGCAATACCACACAGAACTTTGAATTACAATGCACTGCATGACACTGAATTGCGCTCGTCACCACGAGACAAGATGTCCACATAATGCCCAGTAATTTCACTGGCTTCAATGTCCTTCAAACCGAAACACAACAGTGCTTACACACTGTTGCTTGGCGGCAGAAATAGAGGGCACGGTGGTACCAATCCAGACGGCCTCTCGCATACGAGGGACCTACCACCTTGTAAATATTACGATGAGACCTCCGTGACGCAAGGAACGAGTGCACAGCTGTCTAACGAGAGGCCGCGGCTTCGATTCCCGCACCGAGACAAATGTGTGTGATCCACAAATATTGGTTGTGAGTCTGGGTGTTGTGGGACCGCAAGTCCCTCGTATACGATACCCACAATACAGGTTACAATTAAATTACATTGACGTCTCTGAGTGCGTTAGTAAACGATTAAAAACACAATCAAATAGTTATATTAATCAGTAATTGTTTAAATTATGCAAACTTAAAATGCGTAACTAATATGTCTACCCATTATCGAATACGTATTTATCTATTGCGGGCAAGAAACTTTACGCAAAATGGCGCCCGACCTTGAACTTTTTGGCGGGCGCACGGGAAAAATACGCGGGAAACCGTGTGCAGTGAATGTGCTCGGATGTATTCGGGAATACGAATGGTATATAGCAAATGTATAGGTATATGGTTTTTACCGTACACTGGTGCTAAAACCTGCCATAGTGACCCACCTTGTGCTGGTGGGAGGATACTTGTATCCGACCGGATAGCGACCACCGTACACTGGTGCTAAAACCTGCCATAGTGACCCACCTTGTGTGGGTCGCGTTCCAGGGTCAGCCAGTGTATATCCGGTTCTCCCCAGGGGGCTTGCCCCCTGATCCTAACCCTTTTCACATCCCTTTTTCCTTCCCCTCCCCCTTGGCCCTGTGGCAGGCCGGCATGATCTTGCCGACCTACGATGGACACATTGTTTATCATTGGTCGACACTATTCTTGGATGACGCTACACTTAACATCAGGTGTAGCGTAGTCACTTTACCGAGCCAGGATAAAAAAAAATGGTATAAAAAGCAGCGATAGCTCAGCGGGGAGTGGTATGGACTGTTCGAAACCAGCCCCAAGAGCATACACCACTGACTTTTCCAAGTCACGTGTTTATTAATTGTTAATTATCGCTCGCTTTAACGGTGAAGGCAACATCGTGAGGAAACCTGCATACCTGAGAACTTGATAAGATTTTTCGAAGGTATGTGAAGTCTGCCAACCCGCATTAGGCCAGCGTGGTGGACTAAGGCCTAATCCCTCTCATTCAGTAGAGGAGGCCCGTGCCCAGCAGTGGGACGTATCTTCTTACTGTGGGGTCAGGACTATGTATGTGACTGTTGGGTGTATTTATTTATTATTTATTAATGGCCGCGTCCCATCTGACAATTGTCATCCTCACATAATGAGTCGGCCAAGACCTTCTTTCTTAGCCGAGAAAACCGACGAAATATAAACAACTATATAATTGTAATGTTTTATGAACATGCGTCTCTGTCGCAGTGCCAGTTGCTATACGCCTAGAGAAATATTTTTTTTTTTTTACAAAATCATAAAAAGTATTTTTTTTTATCCCAGCACTGCAGTCCCAGCAATGCAATCCAAAAATACCAGTGACCACCGACAAACAATCTACACTAATATTCTAAGAGGAAAGATTTGTATTATTGTATGCAACGAATAAACATAAAAACTACTAGACCGATTTGAAAAATTTATTCACCACTAGAATCCTACATTATCCCTGATGAACATATTTTTATCCCGGAAAAAGCAGATCACGCGGCCGGAGCCGCGAGGAAAAGCTAATTAGTTTTATAGTCGGCCCACTTATTCTCAATTTCTTTGCACTAACTTATATCTATCTATCTAGGCATGTTATATAGTTAGTTGCCAACGTAGTGTCAGTTTTCAAGCCGCGCGAAGCCTTCGGAAAATGTGTCATAAACAACGTGGTGTATTATTCACGTGTTTAATTTTTTTGCATTTGCGTATTAAAATTCGTTGGCTAATTCATTTTACCCCAGTCATTTTAGCTTAAATTAGGTAAGAATCTCGGAATTCGAGATACCCGGCTGTAAGTCTGTAAATACTTGTGTATTGACACCCTAAAAGTTGTCTCAAATCCTACATATGGTAGGGTGTGCGCAACTATTAAATTTCAAGGTCAAAGGTCACAAAAATCGCTTTTTTCGTAAATATCTCATTTCCTATGGGTTTTTTGCTATTTGTATCTGTCGGAGCATAAAGAGTACAGACACTGAATTGAACTATTTAAATGACGTTATTCTACGTCAATTGTCGGTACCGCCACTCATATTGATAATTTGAGGGTGGTTTGCGTTGTTTACCTAGTAATTCTACTTTCGAAGTAGGGATAATGAAAATCCCTCTATATAAAGTGGCGTCTTGTCATTTCAAGATCAGTTGAGTTCCGTCCGCGATTCGTAACAGTCGGGAACTGCTAAAATTATGGCAGACTAGAGTCATTTGAGTACAGTGTCGATCTTAATAACTAGTTGACCGCAAATAACGTGATTTATAACCGCGAAGTGTTTCGGTTCAAAGTGTTAAAGTATCCTCAGCACTGTAACGGGTGGTTTTTCTGTTGCCGGCTCTTTTCCCACCTAAGATTGTACCTCCGAGCCGGTAGTAACTTAAAAGAGTGAATAAACGATAAAGTGATAACCCTGTGTCGTTATTATTGAGAGTTTTCATTCGCCGAACATCTTGACCACATCAAGTAAAGACTAAGGGTTGTAAAACCCTCCTCTCTGACTCATCTACATGGAGCTCGCCGCGTCATATCTATTATCAATATTGTAGAATACAAAATTCTCTACAAATTTTGTTTAAATTTTTTTTTCATACGGTGAACCGTTTTCGAGATAGAGGGCGGAGAGCGCGCGGTCACAGGATCACTTCAGGTCAAACGGTGCCTCCGGTCGAAAACGCGCCATATATAGTTGATGAACTATCCATAAATCAATGATTATAAATATTTGTAAATTTTTATTAACTAGCTATTATGTTATACTAGCTTTTGCTCGCGGCTCCGCCCGCGTGAACAGCATTTTCCGGGATAAAAGTAGCCTGTAACCGTCTGCAGGGCTCCATCTGTCTCTGTAGATAAATTCATCAAAATCGGTTTAGTGATTTAGGCGTGAAAGCGTGAAAACTTTCACCCCCTTTTTCATCCCTTAATAAATAAAATTTCCAAAATTCCTGAAACACGTATTTATTTATTTTACGTCAATAACCGAAATAAAAAATTTCGTTTATGTAACTTTCAAAATGACGGACTTGTGACCGCGCGCTCTCCGCCCTCTATCTCGAAAACGGTTCACCGTATGAAAAAAAGTTTTAAACAAAATTTGTAGAGAATTTTGTATTCTACAATATTGATAATGGATATAAATAGCAAAAAACCCATAGGAAATGAGACATTTACAAAAAAAGCGATTTTTGTGACCTTTGACCTTGAAATTTAATAGTTGCGCACACCCTACCATATGTAGGTTTTGAGACAACTTTTAGGGTGTCAATACACAAGTATTTACAGAGTTACAGCCGGGTATCCCGAATTCCGAGGTGAACCTACTAAAATGACTGGATTATTTATGTTTATTATTTAACACATCTGCGTTACATAATTTGACCAATATTTTTTTTATATTATATAAAATAACATTTATACTGAAGGTTAACTTCTGCAGTGTGTGAATTGCATACATTTTTAATTATTTTTTCCTACAAATTGTACCCTTATCATACCTTCCCATATATTCTGTTAGACCCGACCGCCATATTTATCTAGTTAACCTTACTAAAGCATTCGCAAGGACTTCTGCACTGCAAATATGGAGATAGTGCATTTATGTGAGTCACTCAGGCTTGTAAACAAGTATTAGATTATATTTATAAATAAATACACCTAAGTCACAAGGTGGCAGGCCCCTCGTATGCGAGAGGCTGCCTGGGTTGGTACCACCGCGCCGTCTATTTCTGCCGCCAAGCAACAGTGTGTAAGCACTGTTGTGTTTCGGTTTGAAGGCCATTGAAACCAGTGAATAACTGGGCATTATGAGACTTAACTTCTTATGTCTCGGGGTGACGAGCGCAGTTCAGTGCCGTGCAGTGCTTTGTAATTCAAAGTTCTGTGTGGTGTTGCTTCTGTTTATGGCGCTTACCATCAGGTGTGCGCCTTACTCGTCACGTCATTCAGTGAATGAAATAAAAAAATATATATTTGATACTAATCTTGTTTTTGAACCGACTTAAAAAAGGGTTTTACTGTTACAATATAATTACAAAACAAGCGGGTCGCTCGCATGATAGTAAGGCCGGTTTTGAGGTACGCGACCATAACAGGGCATTATGAGACTTAACAACTTATGTCTCGGGTTGACGAGCGCAGTCCAATGCCATGCAGTCATTTGTAATTCAGAGTTCTGTGTGGTGTTATGTTTGTTTATGGACAGGAGTGAGACAGAGGAGGAGAAAAGCGAATATACACTGGCTGATCCTGGAACACGATCCACACAAGGTGTGTGGGTCACTATGGCATGTTTTAACACTATGTGTACGGTGGTTACTACAGGGGCTATACCAGCAAATGCTCGTTTCGTCATTCAAGCTATTAAAAAAAATAAGATTTGTGAATACACAACGTGTTAATCGACTTCAGACTTCGAATCGGATCAGCGGTTTAGATTTTCCATACAAACTTTCATCCCCTTTTTAAACCCGTTCAGGGGATGATTTTTGAAAAATATAGTAGACTATGTCCTATTCTGACGTATAAGCTATATTATTGTAAAGTTTCATTAAAATCCATTCAGTAGTTTTTACGTGAAAGAGTAACAAACATCCATCCATCCATACTTACAAACTTTCGCGTTTATAATATTAGTAGGATTGTATATTTCTGGATTCCATCCACGAAGGTCGGCATCACCTTCTTCAAACATGAAAGAAGGAAGTTCTAATGTTAACATTCCGTGCGGTCAGATTCAAAATAGCCCAACCTTCAAGTATCCGATGCGCTCTACAGAAATGCACGTAAATATTATTGTAATAAGTTTATAGGGGCATAATGAAGATTTTCGGGTCGTAAATGGTTGGCACGGTGTTAGAAACCAGAGGTATGTTGTTTATAAAGTACATATTTTCAGAACCCCGTGGGCCCCAATTCTAGATCCCTCGGATGCGAGAGTTGGTACCACCGCTTTGTCTGTTTCTGCTGCCAAGCAACAGTGTAAGCACTGTTGTGTTTCGGTTTGAAGGACATTGAAGCCAGTGAAATTACTGGGCATTGTGAGACTCAACATTCTATGTCTCGGGGTGACGAGCGCAGTTCAGTGCCATGCAGTGCTTTGTAATCCAAAGTTCCGTGTGGTGTTGCTTCTGTTTATGAGCAGGCGTAGCGCTTTTCATCAGGCGAGCGACTTGCTCGTCTCGTCATTCAATCAAATTAGAAAAAAATGTACTTTTAAGTTTTTTTATTCTTTACTGTATTCTATATCTATTGTTGAATGATGTCTATACAAAAAGCGTATCTTTATTTATTTTTTTCATTATATTATCTTTCTATAAAACGAGGATATGCCAGACTCAGTATTTAACTTGATCGCCAAGAATACAAACATTAACAAGGGATATTATTTTTTTATCATCATGATATTTTGCCAAAATTCCTTTTGATATACAGATTCTGAAATTAGGACGTCCAGTGAGCCCTCGTATAAATATACCTAAAATAAGGTCATGTACAGGACCCTGTATAAATGTGGTAGCCTTGGTCGTTTATAAAGATTACTAGCTTTTCCTCGCGGCTCCGCCCGCGTGATCTGCTTTTCCCGGGATAAAAAGTAGCCCATGTCCTATTCTGATGTATAAGCTATATTATTGTAAAGTTTCATTAAAATCCATTCAGTAGTATTTACGTGAAAGAGTAACAAACATACATCCATCCATCCATACTTACAAACTTTCGCGTTTATAATATTAGTAGGATAGGATTAATACAACGTGTTACAGGAAAGGTGTGGACAACATATACTACGATATAAGTATTTCCACCCAACAATGCCAAATCCGATCGCATGATTCTTCCACCGTACATATGGCTTTTTTACATCCTTGTATCCCTGTGCCTGCATCGGTCATCTGCCTGTCCTTTCACAGGCCCCTCGTTTTGGTATTAGCATTTATCCAGGTCGGCATAACTCTGATGTCCACCGATAAACTCATTGTTAGTCGCTGGTTTTTTGGACTGCACTACGCTTACCATCAGGTGTAATGCAGTCACTTTGCCGTGCTCGGATAAAACACACTATGGAAACAGCCATATTAGCTGGTTGTAGAACAAAGAACCGAGTCGAGAGCCACCCACACGCTCCAGTACAATGACCAGGTGGTGTCAATGTCGTGATGATTCAGGGGCGACCTTCGCCAAGATCAGGTTATATCAGTTTTAATGGTGTATTTTTAAATTAGAAAATTATATGCATGTGAAATGCAGTTTATATCTTGGACGTCCGCCTACAAGGTGGACAGACGACCTGATAAAGGTCGCAGGATGTCGCTGGATGCAGGCCGCTTCCAACAGGTCGGTCTGGAAATCTTTGGGGGAGGCCTATGTTCAGCAGTGGACGTCTTGTGGCTGATGATGATGATGATGATGATGAAATGCAGTCGAGAAAAGCAAAATTTTTGAAGTGAAAACTTCTTTAGCCGCGTTGACGTTGACATGGATCCTGGATCCACACAAGGTGTGTGGGTCACTATGGCAGGTTTTAACACTATGTGTACGGTGGTCGCTATCCGGACGGATATGAATATCCTACCACCAGCGACCGGATTTCGGACCGGTTACATTATATTGCACTCAACTAGCTAGTTAGATATTTTAAATGTTAAATTTTCAGTTGTACCATCGGCTTCGGACAATGCAGCCGAATTTCGGTTTCGGTCAATTCAATCAACATCACTATTCGTCAACTAATTCGCACATCGAAATGTAAATAATGACGTAATTGGTCAGTATCGAATACTGCCAATATTCAGGGTCGTTGACCCGTCACCGGCCACGTATGACCACATCTATAACTGAATTGACAATTTATTTAATGATATCTTATGGTGCTGCCACACCGGTGTTATAAAATGTTATATAACATTTTCTAACATTAAACATTTATTAACATTATCTAATGGTGCTGCCACACCGATGTTATAAAATGTTTACAAACATTTTCTAACATTAAATCTAACATTTTATAACATTTTTTAACATTTTCTAACATTGTCTAACATTTTATAACATTTGAAAACATGACATCGGCCCTTCTTCTTTGACGGCTTCTTTGACGACGCCGCTCTCAAAAGTACCGCCGCCCGTTGTTAAAAAATGTTCAAAAATGTTACAAAATGTTACAAATTGTTAAGAAATGTTTACTAAATGTTGCTGCCACACCGGTGTTATAAAATGTTATATAACATTTTATAACACCGGTGTGGCAGCACCATAACATTGTGATAAAATGTTAGAAAATATTTGTTAACAAATGTTGTATAACATTTTATAACATCGGTGTGGCAGCACCATTTAGTAAACATTTCTTAACAATTTGTAACATTTTGTAACATTTTTGAACATTCTTTAACCGCGGGCGGCGGTACTTTTGAAAGCGGCGCCGTCAAAGAAGCCGTCAAAGAAGAAGGGCCGATGTCATGTTTTCAAATGTTATAAAATGTTAAAAAATGTTAGAAAATGTTAGAAAATGTTTGCAAACATTATCCGTCGGTGTGGGAGCACTTAAAACATCTAACAATTCTTAACAAAATGTAACAATTTTAATGTTAGAAAATGTTTGTTAACATTTTATAACATCGGTGTGGCAGCACCATTACGTTTACACAAATGTTACACATTGAAATAAAACTAATTTAAACGGATTTTATCGCGGTTTTTTATTGTCCCGTCTACGCAGAATCGGACCAACAACAAAACTTGATAATTTTAAACTGGGGGTAGATAATGTAACATTACAGACTCCGTGGCTTGTCGGGCGAGTAGCCGGCTGTGAAGCGAGAGGTCGCAGGTTCGATCCCCGCACCGAGACAAATGTTTGTGTGATCCACAAATATTTGTCTCGGGGTGTGGGTGTTGTGAGAGCGAAAGTCTCTCGTAGTTCCTGATACCCACGACACAAGACTCGTATCTTACTGTATAGGGTCAGGACTATGTGTGTGACGGTTGGGTGTATTATTTATTAACATTTTTGGGACCACCTACACTTCAGTCCACCCCGTGACCACGAAGGCTGAAAAGCTTTCGAAACGTCGCGTCGGGACTAAAATTAAAAAAAAAAACCGCGATAAAATCCGTTTAAATTAGTTTTATTTCAATAAGAATTTATTCCTAAATATCTAAATATGAATGCCTCGGTGGCGCAGTTGTATTGCGCTGTGCGAGACGAGCAAGGCGCTCGCCTGATGGTAACCGTCACGCCTGCCTATAAACAGAAGCAACACCACACAGAACTTTGAATTACAAAGCACTGCATGGCACTGAACTGCGCTCGTACACCGAGACATAAGATGTTAAGTGTCATAATACCCAGTAATTTCACTGGCTTCAATGTCCTTCAAACCGAAACACAACAGTGCTTACACACTATTGCTTGGTGGCAGTAATAGACGGCGCGGTGGTACCAACCCAGACGGCCTCTCGCATACGAGGGACCTACCACCTCGTGTGTCACTACGGCAGGTTTTAACATCATGTATAATCAAAACATTAGTAAGCAAGAAGCAGCGATAGCTCAGCGGGGAGTGGTATGGACTGTCGAGACGAAAGTCGCAGGTTCGAAACCAGCCCTAAGAGCATGCACCACTGACTTTTCTAAGTTACGTCTATATTAATTGTTAATTATCGCTTGCTTTAACGGTGAAGGAAACATCGTGAGGAAACCTGCATACCTGAGAACTCGATAAGATTTTTCGAAGGTATGTGAAGTCTGCCAACCCGCATTAGGCCAGCGTGGTGGATTAAGGCCTAACCCCTCTCATTCAGTAGAGGAGGCCCGTGCCCTGCAGTGGGACGTATATAATACAGGGCTAGTAAAAAATCAAAACATTAATCTTTAAAACATGCAAATGTATTTTTCATATTTTGTTTAAACGTCCTTGTCTCGCATCGGGTCGGTCGGGTCAACGCACCGATTCGTTACGTCTCCGCCGAAAATAAACGACTGTGTGAAAAAAAAACGCCAGAGTTTCCGTGTGTTTACGAGACTAGAGAAAAAGCTATTTACTCACGCCCGTATACCTGGCGTGGTAGGCAGACGTGCAACCTTTTTGAAGTGAAATGAAAATTCTTTAGAATCGTTGTGATTTGAAACTGATGAAACGAAAATGCGTCACGACAAAAACAAACATAATGTTTTGAGTGGTAGAGCCACGCTGTAGACAATTTTGTCTACAGCATGAATGGGCCGGCTCGACCGGGTCGTTACCACTGTCTCACAGAAAACCGACGTAAAGTAGCGGCTTGCTGCTGCGTTTCGTACGGTGAGTGAGATATCCGGAAGCCCAAATCCCCTCGCCATCCCTAATTATCACTTTCCTTTAAGGTCGGCAACGCGCCCATAATTGTTCTGGTTGTGGGCGTACATGGGCGGTGGAGATCACTTACCATCAGGTGACCCACTTGCTAGTTTGCCTGCCTATGCTATAAAAAAAAACGCGTTGCCGACCTTATAGAAGGTACTTTTTTTATCCGAGCACGGCAATGTGACTGCACTACACCTGATGGTAAGCGTAATGCAGTCCAAAAAACCAGTAATGAGCAGACAAACAATGAGTTTATCGGTGGTCACCAGTCATGCAGGCCTGTATAAATGCTTCTTTCCTCTTCGGGCAGGGAAGAAGTAAATCGAGGAGCCCACAACAGGACAGATGGATGACCGATGCAGGCACAGGGATACAAGGATGTACCCCTATACCCGCCCCAATCAACAATCAAGTCATGTCGCAAGCTCCTCGGGAAAACCGGATATACACTGGCTGATCCTAGAACGCGATCCACACAAGGCGTGTGGGTCACTATGGCAGGTTTTAACACCATGTGTACGGTGGTCGCTATCCGGGCGGATATGAATATCCCACCACCAGTAAATTATTGTTTTATCCGTAGATTGAGGAGTCGAGAGGATTGTCGCCGCCCCCCACAGTTACAGTAATTGAACTTCTAGTTAATTCAACAAAAAAATAACCGTTACAGTTAACTTGATACCGTTATTTAACCGTTGCTTCCAGTTTTATGTGTAAAATTGCAACTTTATTTTGACTAATGCCTACAAATTTTAGCAAAGTAATTTGTTTTTTTTTTGGTATCTTTTGACCGCTTTGTGCATCTCTCCCGCCGAGTATGTAAGTATTTTTCTGTTTTTTTTTATAGCATAGACCGCCAACCAAGCAAGTAGGTCACTTGATGGTAAGTGATCTCCACCGCCCGGCGCCCATGTACGCCCACAATATTAGAAGAATCATAGGCGCGTTGCCGACCTTAAAGGGAAGGGATAATTAGGGATAGGGATGGGGAGGGGATTTGGGCTTCCGGATATCTCACTCACCGTACGAAACGCAGCAGTAAACTTCTAATTTACGTCGTTTTTTTGTGAGACAGTGGTAGCGACCCGGTTGAGTCGGCCCATTCATGCTGTAGACCAAACTGCATACAGCGTGGCTCTACTCACTCAAAAAAAATTAAAGATACTATGCATTGATATTTGAAGCTATAAGGTTGTTATAAAACGATAAAATGTGCCGAATCCATTCGGACCTTCCGGACCCTAGGAGCCCTGTGGCGTTCGCGAAAACGTGAGTTCTTCTTCTTTTTTAACACGCTTTTATTAACTTCAGACGTATGTATGTTGGTATGTTTGTCTGTAACTTGTCTTTGAACGTGATTTTGACCTACTTCAAAACGTCGGATAAAATCTTGACAGCGCGATGTAAATTTGCCAGTGGCGCCATCTCATGATTTTTTCTTGTCAACTTGTAGCTTAAATGCAATAAAGGTGGCGCTGGTTGTATTGTTGTGTTATTTTGATACGAGTTTAGAACAAAATAAATAAATATTGTAAAAATTAAAACGTCCTTAAATATTTCATTGAATAATTGTTATAAATTACAAATTTATTACCTATAACTGTTATTGAAATTACTTCAGTAGTAAGGGATGTTCGCAAAACACTTTTTTTAACACGCTTTTTTATATTATTTACAATTAGTGGCAGCAATATAATAGAACATTGGATTATAGTCTACATGACACATTAAAATAAAACAAGAAAAAAATTAAGAGATGGCGCCACTGGCACATCTACATCGCGATGTCAAGATTCTCCAGCGAATCATTACCTCCGACGCTTTGTATGAACTATGGGTGTTGTCCGATTGATCGGGTACAGTTTTACAAATAGCTTGTTAAACAAGCCATTCGTAAAACTTGTTTCTTTCCTACCTCCTTCGTGACATTTTAACGTTTCAGCGAATTTTCCAATCACAAAGATTCGAAAGAAGTTTCACTTCAAAAAATGGTAAAAAAAATTAAAATACACCTTTTTATAGAAAATCAAACTAAAAAATCAAAAATAAATAATAGTTTAAAAAAACTAAAAAACACGCTTTTACATAAAATCCAACTAAAAAATAAAAAATAAATTTTAATGAATTCGAATTAGGAATAGTGTACAAAATTTAAAAATATATATAAATTAAGAATAGTGTAAATAAGAAAAAATATGTATTTTATTGTAAAAAAAGCGTGGGGTGCATGGTGTCAATAGTTATAAAAATATTTTATTGATAGATATGAGTAGAAGGATCATCATTTTGATAATGTCTTAAAAAGCACCCCACGTTTTTTTACAATAAAATACATATTTTTTCTTATTTACACTATTCTTAATTTATATATATTTTTAAATTTTGTACATTAATTTATGGCTTCGCATTATTATGCATTTTGCCAATGACAAATATAATTTATTCTCAAGTCTTAACAAGAACGATGAAATATCGGTGTGGACGTTTTCAAGGTCTTGTTGGAGTTTTGGTGTGAATTCCTTCCAGTACGATGCTTAATTCACTTATTTCAATGTTTCCATACACTTTTCATCACCGTAAATGTTTATTGCACAAATCCACACCACTTTTATACAACAAACACAACTCTTAACTAGTTTTTGAAACTAGTTTTAAAATAGTTGTAAATAAATTAAAATAATCGATGAACCGCACTGTCGGAATTCCCGCCAAAACTCCAAAACGTGAGTTGTTGTAACGTCATATTAAAATCGAACGATGATATAAGTGAATTATAATGACTCATTCGAATGATTCACACACTTTCATAACTTAAAACTCGATTACATGTATAATGTTACGATACATTCAAAGGTCATTTACAATACACGCAAAATTACTTTTTTTTATCCGAGCACGGCAAAGTGACTGCAATACACCTGATGGTAAGCGTAGTGCAATCCAAAAAACCAGCAACCACAAACAATGAGTTTATCGGTGTTCACCATTCCGGCATGTATAAATGCTTCTTGACTCTTCGGAGTGGGAAGCAAATCGAGGGGTCTGCGACAGTACAGGCCGATGACCGATGCAGGCACAGTGATATAAGAATGTAC
The DNA here is from genome assembly GCA_949126905.1 of Amorpha juglandis. Lineage (NCBI taxonomy): Eukaryota > Metazoa > Arthropoda > Insecta > Lepidoptera > Sphingidae > Amorpha > Amorpha juglandis. The sequence goes on from OX421392.1 coordinate 4,243,961, forward strand.
CCGCCCCAAACAACCATCAAGTCATGTCGCAAACCCCTCGGAAGAACGATATACACTGGCTGATTCTGGAACGCGATCCACACGGCGTGTTGATCACTATGGCAGGTTTTAACACCATGTGCACGGTAGTCGCTATCCGGGCGGATATGAATATCCTACCACCAGTCCGGCTTGGCTCAGAGGAAGTTAAGACACTGCCCGCCGTGTACACCTCACATTTGCTGGTGGGCCGGGCCCCTGTGATAGGAAGCGACGAAGTTCGAAAATGTACACCTAATGTAGCATAGAAATGAATAAATAAAGTTTGAGTGGTAGAGCCACGCTGTAGACAGTTTTGTCTACAGCATGAATGGGCTGGCTCGACCGGGTCGTTACCACTGTCTCACAGAAAACCGACGTAAAGTAGCGGCTTGCTGCTGCGTTTCGTACGGTGAGTGAGATATCCGGAAGCCCAAATCCCCTCCCCTTCCCAATCCTTAATTATCCCTATCCTTTAAGGTCGGCAACGCGCCCATGATTCTTATGGTAGTGGGCGTACATGGACGGTGGAGATCACTTATCATCAGGTAACCCACTTGCTCGTTTGCCGACTATGCTACAAAAACAAAAAAATAAAACAAATAAAGAAGGTTAGAATAGCCAATACAATAATAACATTGCAAGTTCATATAATTTTTTACCACAAAGAGTAAATTATAAGTAAAAAAGTATATGATGATGATGAAAATGATTGGTTTTTCCTATTTGCTGTTGTTTCCCAGAATATTTCTGTTTTAATAAAAAAATTAAAATACATAAAAATGCCAACATAACACGTTGCAATAATAAAACATATTCTGCTTTATAAACATGTTTTTCGAACTGCTTTATTTTAGTCACCGTATTTTATATTAAAAATATTAATATTGTGATGATATACAGGGTTATTTTTAAAACACCAGCAACCTCGCAGGGGTAGATTCCTAAGGTTATAAGCTACTACTTTTGTTCTACGACTTTTGATAATTTGTTAGATTTTATTTTCATACAAAAATAAGTATTCATTTAATTTCCGTCTTGAATATTAACAACGCGCATCGCAGATTACGTAAACAAATACGCGAAGCGAGGGGAACCGGGCTAGCGGCTTTGAAGGTCAACGTTCGAGCAGCTGAGCGGCGCCTTTGAGTCGCGCGCGCACGCCGCAGTCTACGAAGTAAAACACGACACAACAAAAACTTGTAAAATCATTTTTTTTTAAATATATTGAGTTATATCCAAACTCGTAGAACAAAAGTTGTTCCGTATGAGGTCAGCTATCTGGTCCTGCGAGGTTGCTGGTGTTTTAAAATTAACCCTGTATAGATAGGTATTCTACGTTACGTTAGGTCTACGTTTTCGAACTTCATCGCTTCGTATCGTTTATATCAGGGATTTCCAAACAATTTTGTACAAGCGACCCCTTTACCATAATTAACTAATACCTCAGATAGCCAAATTACTTTAATAATCCTATCTCTAGTTTTTTTCCTATTGATATAAAATACTTTTTTTTTTACTAGCCCTGTATTATATACGTCCCACTGCTGGGCACGGCCGTCTTCTACTGGATGAGATGGATTAGGCCTTAGTCCACCACGCTGGCCTAATGCGGGTTGGCAGACTTCACATACATATGGTATGCAGGTTTCCTCACGATGTTTCCTTCACCGTTAAAGCAAGCGATAATTAACAATTAATATATATAAAATACTTAACAATTTAAAAACTTTGTGGTTTTCGTTTTATATCGACACTTCCCCTTGCCCTTTGGGGAATCCCTGATTTATAGCATAGGGGCCCTGGAGTGTAGGAGTTGGGCTCGATGCCGCAACAACCGTCTCAGTAGTCCATTCCACCGACAGGCTATCACCACATTATCTTTCAAACACCGTCGACCTTCGCCCTCCGAGACATGAAATATTAAGGTCAAATATAATAAGACCCTCGTGACATTAAACAAGAATGAGGTCAAAAGAAAATTTCTTAGTATTCAGGTCACAAAATATAATCTAGATTCTAGCATATTAACGCAGTTTGTGAAAATAAATAGCACTTTCGTTGCATTGCCAACGGATGCGTGTGCGCTTAACACGCGTTGCGTTCTATTTTTAAACAAATGCATCATGTATATGGCCGGCATGATCGTGCCGACCAACGATAGACGCACTGTTTGTCTTTGGTCGACACTATTCCTGGATTGCGCTACACCTACCATCAGGTGTGGCGTAGTCATTTTGACGAGCCAGGATAAAAAAAAAAAAAAAAATGTACGGCGCACACGGTCAGTTGAAATTGTCAAGTCTTTATTGAATTACGGCTTTAAAATAAAACTAATTGAATTAGTTTTATTTCAAACGAATTTTATCGCGGTTTTTTATTTTAATCCCGACGTTTCGAAGACTTTTCAGCCTTCGTCGTTACGGGGTGGACCGCGATAAAATCCGTTTAAATTTGTTTTATTTCAATGTGTAACATTCGCGTAAACGTAAGAAATAATTATGAATAACGGCTGTTATGAGTACACTTTTTAAACTGCCTTCATCAAGTGGCTTTCGGTGTTATAGGCCATTTAATTTGACAGTTTTGATTAAGAGTTCTGGATCGACTTCAATAATGATATTTTTAATGGTAATAAAAGTGTAAAACTGAGAACCCCTGCGTTTTATTTACCCGCTCCACGAAGGGTGGGTAATGTTTTTTTTTAACCTAAACCTTAAATACATTCCACGTCAATTAGTAAAACATCTGTGACATTAAATAGCTGATGACCTATTAAACCAGGTATCACTCAGATGGGTCCATTCGTTTCAGTGTTTCCCAAGCTTTTTAGGCCATGCCCCACCTTAACATTTTTTCGTTAAATTTGTCACCAATATCTAGCAATGAATTTAAATAACCCAAAGCCAAAGGGTTATAGTCGTATCGAGTCCATTTTTAAATTGACCCCTTAACTATCAAACTGCCCCGCTGTGGGGCGTGGACCCCACGTCAGGAAACACTGGTTTAGGGCATAGGCGCTGCAATGCTAGACAGACACACACAATCACACCCAGACCGTTTACACCCCATAGCGTATCACCATTAGGACAATCAGGAATAAAACTATCACTATGCAATGGTATAAAAGGAAGGTGGAAAAAGATTATGTTGATGGTTGAAAAAGATTTTTTTTTCTTTAATTTGATTGAATGACGAGACGAGCAAGGCGCTCGCCTTATGGTAAGCGCCACGCCTGCCCATAAACAGAAGCAACACCACACAGACTTGAATGACAAAGCACTGCATGGCACTGAACTGCGCTCGTCACCCCGAGACATAAGATGATAAGTCTCCAATGCCCAGTAATTTCACTGGCTTCAATGTCCTACAAACCGAAACACAACAGTGCTTACACACTGTTGCTCGGCGGCAGTAATAGACGGCGCGGTGGCACCAATCCAGACGGCCTCTCGCATACGAGGGACCTACCACCTGGTGTAATAAAGTAATTAATTTCATCATTAAAGCATTGTCATTACTCAATAAAATAAAATTAGAAATAAACACATTTAAAACAATACCATTGTTACTTGTTATTCTAAAACAAATTAAAATAGGGCACGGAACGACGAAGTTTTTAATGTACTTTAAAAGTCAATCGACTTTATAAGACTTCATTGAAAAGGCTGTGTAAATGTTATACGCAGAATATGCGGTAATAGGTTTCCCGTATACAAAAGGCCGTCTGACTTTGCCGGCTTTGTATAGTTCTATCGTCAAACAATAGTGTTTAAACACTGTTGTGTAGTTTTGTAAGACGTGGAAGCCAATAAAGTTACGAGGTATTATGAAACTTAACATCTTATGCAGGGTTCGAGGATATATATCAATGGATATATATCAATATATATATCCGATATATATCCGATATATATCAAGCTGGGTTTGACGATATATATCAATATTTTTTTTATAATATATTGCAATACAAAAATTGTTTAAAAAATTTATGTTATTAAGTAATTTTTAGAGTTTGTTTCTGTATTTCTACTTCCCAAATATAGATGGCGTGGGAGTAGTGTTAAAACATACTCCCTAATGGTAAGTTCTAATCCATAATGGCAACACTTCTGCCCTAAAAGAAGAGTTTATGGTTTTTAGTTGATTTTGCCTTATCCAAAAACGAGTTTTTTTATTTTATAATTTTAGTATGTGTATTTAACACATATGCAAACAGTATTCATAAATAATACAATAAAATGGACCGTTTATTTTGAAAGTGGTGTAAGTCCATTTTTGAGAAAAATGAGCTATCACGTAATTCATGCTTAATTTAATGTAATTTTTTTATATATAATTAGTCCGTGTTTAATTTCTCAAAAAAATCCCATGTTTTGTACAACTTAAAATCGGGCGGTAAATGAAATTGCATAATCATTGATTATGAAAGTGGTGTAAGTCCAATCGACAGAGGTAGGTGGCATAGCAGATGGATGCCGATCAGTGTTTTGTTATTTTTCATTTATTTTATACTAGCTGTGTCCCGCGGTTTCACCCGCGGACGATTTGCATTGTTTCCCCTCCGTGTTTCCACTACTCGTAAGTTAAAAGATAGATATTAAAAAAATCGAGAAACGGCATTGAGAAAAATGAATTTTGTGTACACACCACAAGATTACTATAATGTAATAGCACAATGTAGAAAACAGGATAAATTCATTTTATATGAAACTAGCTTTTGCTCGCGGCTCTGCCCGCGTAAACAGCATTTCTCGGGATAAAAGTAGCCTATAACCGTCTTCAGGGTTCCATCTGTCTCTGTAGATAAATTCATCAAAATCGGTTTAGTGATTTAGGCGTGAAAGCGTAACAAACAAACTCACTTTCGCATTTACTTTCACCTCCTTTTCCATCCCTTATTAAATAAAATTTCCAAAATTCCTGAAACACGTATTTATTTGTTTTACGTCAATAACCGAAATACGAAATTTTGTTTATGTAACTTTCAAAATGACGGACTTTCATACATATTATCATCCCCTATTTTGACCCCTTTGGGGCGGAATTTTCTAAAATCCTTTCTTAGTGGATGCCTACATAACAAAATGTACATACAGTCCGAATTTCATGCTTGTAGCCTTGATAGTTTGCGCTCGGCGATGATGAATCAGTCAGTCAGTCAGGACATGTTATTTTATAAGTATAGATAGATGAAACGGGAGAGTTTCATTTCAACAAAAAATCTCCAAAATGCAATTAAAAAACAGATAAAAAAAATACTAAGGGGGAACAGGTCAATTGGTTGCAAATATGTTGATTGAGGTTCCTCAAAATTGCACCATATACCATTTTTTATAAAACAACGATGACGGACGCAGAATTTAAAATTATCAATTTATTACCACTACGTCCCGGAAGACCGTTAAAATTTGAAAAAATCGCCCTGGAGCCTTTGTACCAAAATGCCAGACCTATATACGTACGAAAAATATAAAGACATGAAGCAGCTACTACCCTATATACCTCCGATGCATCATACATATTTTGAAACACTACCACATGCAGAGATTAAGTAAATTCTTGTAATTAGTATCTTGTAATGACAATGTAATTGCCGTCTAAAATAAAATTTTATGTGTTGTTATGCGTATTTGTAAACAAAATTATATTAAAATGAAGTATATTTTAAGCGATATTTGATTTTTCAAAATTGAAATTAAACGATTTTTACAATTGTCTAATTTTGAAAGTGGTGTAAGTCCATTTACAGCACATAAATATGTGTTATCGTAGTCTAATTAGCCAAAAACAAATTTATATAAACAAATTAAATGTTGATAAAACAATAGAAAGAATGCCAGACCTCATATGATTTGCCTGTATTTTTAAATCAACAAATATAGAAACCTTTAATTTTCTCGAAACAAAAGAAAATGGACTTACACCACTTTCAAAATAAACGGTCCAAATAATAATATGGCTTTCATACAAAATGGATATATATCAAACTTGATATATATCGGATATATATCATAAATATCCGATATTTTGATATTTATAATAAATATCGGATATTTTCGAACCCTGATCTTATGTCTCGGGGTGACGAGCGCAGTCCAGTGCTATACAGGGCTGCGTATATCAAAGTTCTGTGTGATATTGATTTTCTTTTTTTAGAGACTATCCCGCCCACATCCGCCACTGTAACTCCTGTGCACCAGGATCAACAGTGGCACGCATTTTTGTTGACACCGAGCAGTGAAGCTCGGCGAGTCTCTGGGAATGCCTAAATGACTTTGTCCCGCAACGAAATTAATCAGATAAAAGGTTAGGGAGGAGTTGGAAATATTAATTGTCCACTTCCCTCCATAGCAGAGCGGGAGACAAAATAATGAACTATGGAGGTATTAACCTCAAGTGTAAGGACATTTACAACTGGAGAGACCAGATGTAAAGCACCACGGATGTCATTAAGTGGGTCCTATGACGCGAGCTATTAAACTTGATTCCAATAATAGATATGGCAAAAACGCCGGAAAGCACGAAAATTCTTCCTAGTATGTTGATTTTGTTTGTGGCCAGGCGTGGTGGTGGTTGTGCTTACCAACAGGCAAGTGACCTGCTTGTTTCGTCATTCAGGCTAAAAAACCTATGTGACCAATTTATAATTAGAAAATAAATATAACTCAGCTGATACCTAATATCATCTTTTGTCGAGTGGTAGAGCCACGCTGTAAACAGATTTGTCTACCGGGCCGTTACCACTGTCTCACAGAAAACCGACGTAAAGTAGCGTTTTGCTGTTGCGTTTCGTACGGTGAGTGAGATATCCGGGGGCCCAAATCCCCCTCCCCTTCCCAATCCACACAAAGCGTGTGGATCACTATAGCAGGTTTTAACGCCATGTGTACGGTGGTCGCTATCCGGGCGGATATGAATATCCTACCACCAGCATAATTTTGAGTCTATTTTCGAAGTATCGTTTCTTTTTTTTGTTATTTCTATTGCGTGTAAAGTAGTGCACAAAATTAAATACAATTCTATTCTATAGCATTAAATTCACTAAAAAGATTTGTTCATCTCTGCATTAACCTAAGGTTAACTGGGAGAGAATGCCTTTGGCATTAAGTCCGCCTTTATACATTGTATATAAAGTGTAAAATAAATAAATAAAATGATTGACGTCATGCACAGTTCAATCAAATACTTTTTGCATCGTGTTACGCCGACCTTATTTTGTTGATTAGTCATAAGCACACGTGTATATCCTTGATGGGATAGGCAGAGGTACATCAAAGCAACAACTCGCGTAATATATCCGTATCATAATGTGATAAGAGCAGCGATAGCTCAGCGGGGAGTGGTACGGACTGTCGAGACGAAAGTCTCAGGTTCATAACCAGCCCCAAGAGCATGCACCGACGATTTTTTTCAGGCGAGTCGCGTTCCGGTCTCAGCCAGTATATTATATTCAGTAACTCCAAGGCAATAAGAGACATTGCATCCCTTGAGGTTCGACATTATATTTGGACTGCACTATACTACTACTACTACTACACTAAACATCAAGTTCAATGTAGTCACTTTGATGTGTCAGGACAAATCCAACTAATTAACAGAATATGATAAAAAAAAAACACACATATGGATGCAAATATGCAATAACATATAAACCCACATCAAGTAAAAATTGATATATTCATTTTATTTTGTAATATTAAATTCATTAACTTAAATCAATAATTTAAAGTTATATTTTGCATAATCGTGCATGTGGATGTTTAATTTACGATTTAAAAAATTAAAGCGGAATTTAACCTACTGAAATATGATGAATTTAACAAAATAAAATAAGCAACTCATTTTTAACTTGATGTGGATTGAAATGTTATTATGTTTTGAGTGGTAGAGCCACGCTGTGGACAGTTTTGTCTACAGCATGAATGGGCTGGCTGGACCAGGTCGTTACCACTGTCTCACAGAAAACCGATGTAAAGTAACGGCTTGCTGCTGAGTTTCGTATGGTGAGTGAGATATCCGGAAACCCAAATTCCCTCCCCTTCCCAATCTAAATCCCAATCCAAATATTCCCTAATTATCCCTTTCCTGTAAGGTCGGCAACGCGCCCATGTTTCCTCTGGTAGTGAGCGTACATGTGCGGTGGAGATCACTTACCATCAGGTGACCCACTTGCTCGTTTGCCGGCCCATGCCATAAAAAAAATGTATTTGCATCCATATAGACATAAGTAACAACTGAGCGAAGTACAAACATAGCCTTGCATTGCCTTGACCTGCTTTCCATAAAAGTATAGTATTATATTGAACAAGAAAGGTTGCAGTACATTGTACAAACATATAAATAGTAGAATATAAGCTTATAATAAAGCACTGATAGGTCAACAGAGCTGTAGGGACTGTGGTGACGAAAGTCGCAGGTTCGAAACCAGCCCCAAAAGTTACATGAGTATTCTTAGTTAATTATTACTTGCATTAATAGTGAAGGAAACATACATATCTGGGAATTTTCAGACATTTGACAGCCTCCGTGGCTCAGTGGGTAAGTAGCCGACTGTGAAACGTGAGGCAGTGGGTTCTATTCCCGCACCGAGCAAATATTTGTCTGATCCCCAAATATTTGTTTCGGGTCTGGGTGTTGTGAGACCAAAAATCTCTCATAGTTCCTGATACCCACAACACAAGACTCGTATCTTACTGTGGGGTCAGGGCTATGTGTGTGACTGTTGGGTTTTATTTTAAAAAAAAAACTCCATATGAATTCGAAGGTATGTGAAGTTTGCCAACCTGCTTTGGCCAGTGTGGCCTAGCCTCTGTCATTTTGTTTATATAAAATCTAGCGATCCGAGCTAGCTTTGCATGGGTAAAAATATGTTTGATACGACATCACATTACAAATCTTTGAGTTTTTCAGCATTTCTGTTTTTCTGTACTGTAATATGTATGTATTACACATTTAAACCTTCATCATGAATCACTCTATCTACTGTTGAAAACTGCATTAAAATCCGTTGAATAGTTTAAAAGATCTAAGGTAATAGACAGCGGAAGCGACTTCATTTTATACTATGTAAAGAAAGCCAATAGGCATGGATTTAATATCCTGTGTAATAGCGAGTACAAGTGCACAGGTAGCAGACCACCCAACACACACTATACAAATTATGCAGTGATGAAAATGTTAGTCTACAAAGGAAAATTGTCTCCCTTTTTTTTATCCCAGCACAGCAAAGTGACTGCACTACACCTGATGGCAAATAGACAAAGCGATGGTACCTGTCCAGACAGCCTATCACAACAGGCATAACACTTAGAAGTTTGTCATATGCTCAAGTCTACCTTGGTAGATCCCACAGGTATATTTCAGTAGTCAAGCAGCAATGTGTCAGCAATGTTGTGTCGGTTTGAAGGACATTGAAGCCAGTGCAATTACTAGGCATTATGATACTTTACACTGTGTTTTGAAGGTGACAAGCACAGTGCTGTGTTATGCAGTGTTTGAAATTTGTAAATGGGATTGTTCAGTGGTTTTAATATTTATGTAGAGGTATGATGTTTATCATCATGCAAAATATCTGCTTGTCTGTTAATGGGGCAAGTAAATAATAATCTTGAGAGCAAAGTGTATGATTCTGAACCATCCTAAGGAATTTGTGTGAAATATGCTTTATAGAAATAAAACCAATTTAAACAGATTTTATATTGGTTTTTTAGTTCCTTCATGGTTATGGGGTGGATTGAGCCCACCCTGTGATCACAAAGTCTGAAAAGCTTTCGAAACATTGTGACCAAAATAATAATAAATAAAAAACTGCAATTAGCTCTGTTTAAATTATTTCTATAGGCAAAATTCACATAAACGTAATAATTCATAATATGCTATGTCATTAGCTCATAAACAATGTGATAATAATACTAGGCATGTATTATACACTTCCCACTGTTGGTCACAAGCCTCCTCTACTGAATGAAAGGGGTAAGGCCACAACACTGGACTTATGCAGCCAACCCAACAACAATTAACAATATTATTTATATGTCCCATAATCCTCACAATGTTATTCCAAAATAATAATACAAGTCTCCTAAAAAGAATAGTTTATTTCGTAAAAAATATGCTATATCTATAAAATACCTATAAAAAGCACTTTTTTTTAAATAATTGTTTTTAATTACATAGGCGTTTAGGAAGCAAATTTATTCCAATTGGAAAATTCCTAATGAAAATAACAATAAGATTATTTAATCCCATTGTTTTTTTTTATTCAGTGTGTTAATTTATTGAAAATATGTTCATGTTTTTTAGTTTTTATTCATGTAAACTGCCAAAATAATAAAAAGTTTTCACTGGCATTGCATGTACCTGTGAACTAAGTTGTAAGTACTATACCTATCTCTGTCTAACACGTAGAAAGGGTTCCTTATGAGAGAGATAGAATATAGGTCGTGCAAAGTGCAAACCCTTTAGGTATCACAGGTAAAATAGCATATATTCCCTGATAAGATAACGTTTTGTTAAATTTACTAATCGAAGCACGAAAATACTAACAAGAATTTTTTTTATGCACGTTCAACATGCTGTAACTTAGTCGCTAAGTAACAGAACCTTTTTTCCGTATACCTTGCAAGGTCGATTATTTTATTAGAGGTTACAAAAATTATAAAAATTAACTCCGGTGCAGTGTTACGCTTCGTTACCTCTTACAACGGACGATAGTCGAAGAAAACGTGTAAAAGTTTCTAGGAAAACCCCTACCCACTGAAACACTACAAAATACACCAACAAATTATGTCACTATACACTTGCAACTCGCGGTAAGCCGGTGTACAATACACCGAACGCAATTACGAACTTTGTACCGAGGTTTCCACTTTAATGATTATTTAATTTGTTATTTAAATGAAAAAAACAAGATCGCACGATCCACTAACCGGCCTGTGACTGACTTCCGATCGAACTAGGCACCGCTACACGTCATACTGACGTTTGTGAGGGACAGAGTTATGTGTTAGAGAGGAACAAAACATCAGATAGTACAGCTGCGCGACTGATTACGAGAGGTTACCTATCATTTATTTTGCCCTTAAATTGCGACAAGTATAAATTATCATCATCCGCAAATTATTTATTACGTTCTGAGCTTATTTCGCGTCGCAGCATATTTAAAAAGAAATTAGATTAACATGTTTAATAATGCTGCCATCTAGTGTCCAATTGTAACATTATAAAAATAAGTTCTACTGCTACTTGTCAGGAGGTGGTGTTAAAATCAACACATATTCTGCCTACAACATAAAACTCATCGTAGCATCTATTGATGTACTTATTTGAAAAACAATCACAATTAAAATAAAAACCTTTATTTTGTTAATAGACCACAAATGGCTCATAAACACGACATGAATAAAATAAATGACATTCATTTAAATAACTTCTCTACCGGTGCTTCAACAATGCGCACTGCTGCACCATGAAACTCAGCTGTAGCGTATTATAAAATTTATAAAATATAATTTTATTTATGTTTCCTTCGCCCCATAATAATAAATAATCCTTTTACATGTCATATTGTAATTTTGACATATGATTTTTGCAAGTAATTTCATACGAATGATGAAAAAAGTAAGCGTAGTGCAGTCCAAAAAACTAGCGATCACCGACAAACAATGAGTTCATCTGTGGCCACCAGAATCATGCCGGCCTGTATAAATGCTTTCCTCTTCGGAGAGGGAAGAAGCAAATCGAGGGGCCAGCGGCAGGACACGCGGATGACAGATGCAGGCACCAGGAATACAATGATGTACCTCTAACCATCAAGTCATATCGGAAGCCCCTCGGAAAAACCGGATATAACTGGCTAATCCTGGAACGCGATCCACACAAGGTGTGTGGGTCACTGTGGCAGGGTTTAACACTATGTGCACGGTGGTCGCTATCCGGGCGGATATGAATATCCTACCACCAATATAATATTGAGCATTCCGTCATTGAAAAACCCAATGTCACTTTTAACCGACACGCGAAATGGACCCGATACCTCAGTACAGCAGTTCTACCGCGTACGCAATACAAGTAAGTATTCTGTCTTTTTTTTTATAGCATTGGCCGGCAAACGAGCAAGTGGGTCATCTGATGGTAAGTGATCTCCACTGCCCATGTACGCCCACCACCGAAAGAATCATGGGCGCGTTGCCGACCTTAAAGGAAAGGGATAATTAGGGATTGGGAAGGGGAGGGGATTTGGGCTTCCGGATAACTCACTCACCGTACAAAACGCAGCAGCAAGCCGCTACTTTAAGTCGGTTTTCTATGAGACAGTGGTAACGACCCGATTGAGCCAGCCCATTCATGCTGTAGACAAAACTGTCTACAGCGTGGCTCTACCACTCATAAATCTACCGTCTCTTTTTAACATTGGGGAAAATAGTCTACTAGAAAGAGAAGAAATACTAACTCATATGCCTCAAGGTCACAGATGTTGGACCGTTTTTTGTCTATGAAGCGCGTGTATATCATTACTTTAAGATTTTAATATACATTGACGTACAGCTTTATAAAGCACCGTTCACACTTGTCGAGCTGAAAAGCATTTAAGATGGCAATGACAGCTGTTTTTCAATAACGGATTACGCTGTTGCGTTATTTTCCAAGAACTGGTATTGTAAGCTGTTGTCATTCTGTTGTTGTGTAATTTGCTGTTTTTTTGTTTGTATTTATCGTTTGTAAGTGTAATATGTTACGATAATGAATAATAACGGTCATCTGTATAGCCCGTTCATAATTGGACCTACTTACGTAAAAAGGAACCAACCCATAGCAAGTTCAAAAGGAGATACTGATTTTGTTTTACTAAATTCAATAATTTAAACTAATTTTATCTCGTAGTTTTTTGGAAAATGGAGCATGAAATATATCCCATGTACGATTTTGCAAATAATATAGTATTAAAATCAATGCAAATTAATTAATTTAGTAAAACAAAATCAGTACCTATCTCCATTTGAACTTGCTGTGGGATGGTTCTTGTTTGCGTGAGTAGGTCCAATTATACCATGACGTAACAAACAATATTCATAATGAAAACAAATCAAGTATTGAACTGTTGTCAAAACAAAACAGCAAATTATTAATCGTGACCTTGACTCAGCAACGAGCGTCTAGTGTCCTCTTTTTCACTCCTATTCGTTTTTGCGTAATGCTTGCTTGCTCGCACGGCGCGATGATGCAAACGACGCAATATGCAATATCTAACAACGGATAATCGACATTAGGATAATAACATCTCCTGTAATGTGTTATTACATTGCGCAAGAATAATGCATTACATTTAATTACAAAGTACTGCATGGCACTGAACTGCGCTCGTCACCCTGAGACATAAGATGTTAAGTCTCATAATGCCCAGTAATTTCACAGGCTTCAATTTCCTTCAAACCGAAACAACAGTGCTTACACACTGTTGCTTGGCGGCAGAAATAGACAAAGCGGTGGTACCAACCCAGACGGCTTCTCGCATACGAGGGGCCTAGCAACAGTAGAATGTGAAATGCAAGACCCGACTGTCGTTACTCAGAAAAATTTCACAAGTGACCGACCCGGAACACGATACCGCCGCATACACAGACCTTTTAGCAACCATTACTACCAAAACTTCATACCTACATACCTCATACCTTCATAACTATTAAATAAACATCATAAAAATATACTTCCAAATATTCCTATGAAAGTCACACATACTCATCCGTCAATGATTGCGCAATGATAATAAATATGACGTTATGTGTTGTCAAATAATACGCGAACATACATTCCAATTTCAAACTTCAAGGCTCAATGGTTCATCATAGACAAAGTAAAAAAGCCTCCTTTAACCAATAATAGGCTTACGCGTCGCTTTGTAAGAAATAAGCAACCAACAATTACGTAAAATACGTATGTAGGTATGTATCTATTCAAGGCAGCATTATCTTGATTTTGCACTGTTACTATGTTATTCTACGAATCAATTTATATTTCCTGTCTTTGATAATGTTGTATAAAGTTTATCAACCCTGGAAAAAAAACTAAAATAATATTTTTCTTGTTTGATTTGATAATAGTTAAGTTAATGCGAATATATTCATCGCTTATCACGAAAAACAGCGACACGTGTTATGAATATGATTAAGAATTTAATACAAGTGGAATTATTACAAAGTAGCAAAATAAATTAATAAATACACCCAACAGTCACATACATAGCCCTGACCCCACAGTAAGATACGAGTCTTGTGTCGTGGGTATCAGGAACTACGAGAGACTTTCGGTCTCACAACACCCAGACCCCGAAACAAATATTTGTGGATCACACGTCCATTTGTCTCGGTGCGGGGATCGAACCCGCTCGCTTCTCAGCCAGCTACTCGCCCGCTGCGCCACGGGGGCTGCCAAAAATATGACCATAAATTAAAAAGCAGGGGGATACATACATTTTTGGGCTGACGTAAGTTTCTAATTTATGGTTTTACAACTAAACTTTATCATAAACCAAATTATTCTGCTAGCTCATTTTTCCAAGTTCAAGCGGTCAAAGAAAAAGTTGTTGGACAGTGTTCAACTTTATTAGCTTTATCAGTCGAGCGCCTTGCCCGTCTCGTCATTCAATCAAATAAAAAAAACATATTAGGTAATTGAAATCTTTTAATACAACAAAAACTTTCATCAACAAACTGAACTCAACTTAAGAACAGTATATAGTACGCAAACCCGAAATATAAACAATACTTGTACTGTTGGCGTCCCTAATGCTTATCTACTTAGCAACTATATTTTTGATTTTCATACGGGACAATTGAAATATTAGCGGGGACACGAGGATAACGCGACAAACCGGGACATGTCCCTGTATACCGGAATGTATGGCAGCCCTTACGTAGATCCCTTAATTCTCTATTACATATCTTTTTTTTGTTAATGGCATCTGTTAGACATTACGCCAGTGTCAAGTTAGGATTATAAATCTTTGACTTACCTGGATGTTACAGTACTTTCTGTTGACATCGGCCAGGTCCTCAGGATCTGGACTGAGACTCCTCATAGTCGGCATTACGTCCTCTAACATTGTACCTGCCCCCTGTTCTGTGGACAAAAATAATTATTTAGTTTTTCATTCAGAACTAGCTGTCCCGTGCGATTTCACCAGCCACATATAATTAAAAGTTTGGGTTCAAATATTGAGGGGTGTGGGTGTTACGCGGAAAATCTTAAACAAATAAATAATAACCTAGAACCTCATTATTATAGATTACTAGCAGACCCGGCCACGCATTGCTGTGACTAATGGTGCTGCCACACCGATGTTATAAATGTTAGAGAATGTTAGAAAATGTTTGCAAACATTTTCCGTCGGTGTGGGAGCACTTAAAACATCTAACAATTCCTAACAAAATGTAACAATTCCTAACATTTGTTAGTAAATGTTTAATGTTAGAAAATGTTTGTTAACATTTTATAACATCGGTGTGGCAGGACTATAAGTGCCACCGTGGCCCCGCGGCCGGTACCGCCGCAATCGCTATGTCCCTGCATTTTAAATCTGTAATATCTTCGAAAATATCTATTTAAATTACATGCTGTAAAGGGCCATATTGATCTATATTAAATGCACAATGTATTTAAGGTACTTAATTGGATTAATGATGTATTGCTTCAAATGGCTTCCTAAATAAGCCATTATTTCTCGTAAAAAGTAAAGGATAAAAAATGGTTATTGTGGGTTATCCCTAAGATTTTTTGTAGACCTTTTTAAGGTGTACAATACTGTAGTATATTATTTTCATCTATCTCGTATATTATGCATGTATCTATATATATATATATAAGAAAATGGTGTTAGTTAGTTAGTTAGGTGTTAGCACTTATAACTCAAGAACGGCTGAACGGATTTAGCTGAAAATTGGTGGAGAGGTAGCTTAGAACTAGGAGACGGACATAGGATACTTTTATCCCGTTCGACCAGTCGTTTCAGTCAAGTCACTATAAAACGTGGTATAACAAAAACACATCTGAAATGACACAAAATGCAAATGACAGTGGAATAACAAAACTTAAATGACAGCTAAACGTAATTTTGTCTTTGGTTAAGTATGGTAAAAAAAAATACAATTATAAAAATGATAGCTAAACGTAATTATTATTGATAAAAAAAAATACTGATTTTTTTCTCTTTGACTCATCATTAACAATGCCGCGACCAAGACGATCAAATCTTTCCCGACAAAACTATGCATTTAATTATGTGATGATCTTTAGCAAAGTTGTTGTGCATGAGCCCATGAAGGTTTTTGAGAGGGTCCAATCAATTTTTGACACATGGCGCCACTGTTAGGCTACTTTTATCCCGGAAAAAGCAGGTCACGCGGGCGGAGCCGCGAGGCGGGACAGCTAGTTATACATATAAACCTTCCTCTTGAATCACTCTATCTAAAAAAAACGCTTCAAAATCCGTTGCGTAGTTTTAAAGATCTAAGCATATAGGAACAGACAGATAGCGGGAAGCGACTTTGTTTTATACTATGTATTGATTGACCACTATCGCTGCGAAGTATTCGCTCGGGCGACCTTATTATGTTATTAAAGGTAGGTATTTGCCAATGCAGTGACAAGTGCTGCCAGATATACAGTTTGACACTTAAATTCAATCAATTTCAACCGTTCAAAATTGAAACTATTTCCTAAATGGAAAGAACTTAGTATTCGTGTCTGGTACGAGCTTGAAGATTCCTTGGCGGCAATCAGCTCCTATGCCACCACCGAGGAAGCGGCACACCTGAAAACTGCGGTACTAAGAATCCAAGTTCGGGTATGTCATGCTACTTTATAAAGTAAAATAATTCCTCATTGGCATAAATTGAGCTGTTCTTATTCAAATAAATAATACTTGTGCAATGTATGTAGTGCAAATATGTATTGTTAATCAGTTTAGAAAAGAGCAACGTTAGAGTTTCTTGCCCTTTCTTCTTTAACGAAACAGCATTCCGAACTGGCGGTAGAGATAAATATTGACTGAATCTAAATGATGTTTGACATTTTATTGATTCAATGAATGATTTGATTTGATGTTTAGTGCGAATACATCGGCTACTGGAACGCTTTGTCCCTAGTGCTTCGACAATTCATTTCAACATTCAGTCTTAAGCATCCTTCGTAGGCCAGCGCTTTTTAGGTCTAACGCGGGATCGTACCCTCCCTGGAACAAATTGGCCTTGTGCCTGTGTGCATTCGTTAAATCTACACTAATATTATAAACAGACCGTAAGATTTGTATTTTTGTATGTGACGAATAAACTGGACCGATTTGAAAAATTCTTTCACCATTAGAATCCTACATTACCCCTGATGAACATAGGCTACCTTTTATCCCGGAAAAAGCAGAACACGTGGGCGGAGCGGCGAGGAAAAGCTAGTGTTATATATTTCCATGCTTGGTTGCTAACAGCGTGTTGTTAAATATGATAACACGTTATCAAACTTCCTTCTTGCGTTTTTATCTAAAAAGATGTTAACAATTCATTTGAAGGTCGAGTTATGAGAATCGTAATAAGGAAGTTAATACTGTAAACCGCCTCAATAATCATAATTCCATTTTTTTATGCAAACACCGCAAAGTAACTGCTCTACACCTGGTGGTAAGCGTAGTGCAGTCCAAAAAACTAGCGACCACCTACAAAATCCGGTTCTCTGCAGGGGGCTTGCCCCCTGATCCTAACCCTTTTCCCATACCTTTTCCTTCCCCTCCCCCTTGGCCCTTTGGCAGGCCGGCATGATCTTGCCGACCTACGATGGACACATTGTTTATCGTTGGTCGACACTATTCTTAGATTGCGCTACTTACCATCAAGTGTAGTGTAGTCACTTTGCCGAGCCAGGATAAAAAAAAAAACAATAAATAATTTATCGTAGTGTCACCAGAATCATGCCGGCCTGTATAAATTCTTCTTCCCTCTTCGGACAGGTAAGAAGCAAATCTAGGGGCCTGCGACAGGCGGATGACCGATGCAAGCACAAGGATATAAAATCAAAGGTATTTTTTTTTCGTATTATTTGCTGTTGCATAAAAAATAATGTATCATAATATACAACATTTTTTTTTTATAGCATAGGCCGGCAAACGAGCAAGTGGGTCACCTGATGGTAAGTGATCTCCACCGCCAATGTACGCCCACCACCAGAAGAATCATGGGCGCATTGCCATAATTAGGGATGGGAAGGGGAGGGGATTTGGGCTTCCGGATATCTCACTCACCGTACGAAACGCAGCAGCAAGCCGCTACTTTACGTCGGTTTTCTGTGAGACAGTGGTGACGACCCGGTCGAGCGAGAAGAATGTTCAACATATTATGAAACTACATACTCTATTGGCAATAATCAATACAGTGGCTCGCGTGCACGTGTTGGTAAAATGATCCGACTTTAATTTAAAGCCATTGCCACCGATAACTCGCCACTCACATGTTCAAATGGCAAATTATTATAAAATAACATTGATAATAATTTTGTAATGTAGACAAATAAGAGATATGTTATCAGCGCCATCTATCAGTCTGGTTACATAAACATATTTACAATTGTTGCTTTATTATTTAAATAGATGGCAGACGTATCCAGTTAATTGGCAATGATAAGGTAATATTATTCTGAGGAGGTTTAATTCCACTGGTTATTTTGAAGTGATAACTTCTTATGGGAGGGTGAACCGAAACGTTCCGTAACGCGAGCGGCGCCACTCTGTCTGGCTTCCTTTTCTCTCAGAGCGGGGGCCCACGTTGCGTTGCGGCGGCGGTGCGGCGCCGGAGCGATGTCGCTGCGTCGTTTTACATAGAAATAATTGTGGCATGTCACACGATGCGCCCCGGCGCCGCACCGGACTTGCAACCACCGAGACGAGGCGGGGAGGGGTGAATGCGCTGCGACGTCGGAGCGGCACCGCACAGTTGTCCATTTTATTAACAGACTGTCCAACGCTGCTGGGGCGACGGCGATGCTGCGACATAACAACGTTGCGGCGCCGCACCGCTCGTGTGCCCGCTGATACGGTGAAATCTTTGCGGTGCGGCGCTGCAACGCATTGTGTGCTCCCACTCTTAGGCAGGTTCCTCTGCTCCCACTTTAACCCACATTAGTTTAAGTTATCACTTCTGTCGAGCGTCCCGAGACGCACACTTTTTTTTTTTTTTTTTTATTGATTGAATGATGAGCAAGGCGCTCGCCTGATGCTAAGCGCCAGACCTGACCATAAACAGAAGCAACACCACACAGAGTTTGAATTACAAAGCACTGCATGGCTCTGAACTGCGCCCGTCACCCCGAGACATAAGATGTAAAGTCTCATAATGCCCAGTAATTTTACTGGCTTCAATGCCCTTCAAACCGAAACACTACAGTGCTTACACACTGTTGCTTGACGACAGAAATATGTAATGTATATTTTACTTTTTTATGGACGTATATCGATTTCTCCGCTAATTTTGGACCGAACTTGTTTTGTTTTTTATAGCATAGGCTGGCAAACGAGCAAGTGGATCACCTGATGGTAAGTGATCACCACCGCCCATGTACGCCCACCACCAGAGGGTCTGGGCCTCTTAATATCTCACTCACCGTACGAAACGCAGCAGCAAGCCGCTACTTTACGTCGGTTTTCTGTGAGACGTGTGGCTGTACCACTCAATAATATACTTTACGAATGAAATATGCTGTAATAAGATCTGAAACATCAAATTTATTAGGGGTTCCTACACAAGTCCTATTTCTTATTTTTATTAATGACGGGCAGAATTGTAAGCGCCACGCTTGCTTATAAATATGCACAACACCACACAGAACCTTGAATTACAAAGCACTGGACTGCATTCGTTACTCCGAGACTTAGGTTAATTACCTTAATGTAAAATAAATAAATACAGCCAACAGTCAATCTCATAGTCCTGACCCCACAGTAAGATACGGGTCTTGTGTCGTGGGTGTCAGGAGCTACGACACTTTCGGTCTTAACACCCAGACTCCGAAACAATTATTTGCGGGGATCGAACCCGCGGCCTCTCGCTTCTCAGCCGGGTACTCAACCGCTGCGCCATGGAGGCTGTCGAATGCTCCTACTTTTACTGTTTTCAAACCGAAACATAGTGCTTATACACCTCTGCTTAGCGGCTGAAATATAAAAGCGGTGGTACCAACTCAATTTTTTTTTTTTATGGTATGGCCGGCAAACGAGCAAGTGGGTCACCTGATGGTAAGTGATCTCCACCGCCCATGTACGCCCACCACCAGAAGAATAATGGGCGCGTTGCCAACCTTAAAGGAAAGGGATAATTGGGGATAGGGAAATGGAGTGGATCTGGGCTTCCGGATATCTCACTCACCGTACGAAACGCAGCAGCAAGCCGCTACTTTACGTCGGTTTTCTGTGAGACAGTGGTAATGACCCGGTCGAGCCATCCCATTCATGCTGTAGACAAAACTGTCTACAGCGTGGCTCTACCACTAATAAATATCCCTCAAATATCCCCCTAGAAGTCGTGCATGACTACTGCAAAGTTAAATCATTGTTTTATAGTGTCATTGCTTGCGTGCAAATAATTGTCAGTATCTAGGGCGACCTTTAGTCGATTTGAATTATAGCGTACGAACGTATAAACGATCACTGACTGTTCATGTACACACGTTGCTAGTAGGAGGTAGTGTTGCCAAGTTAAATTTTCCACTAAATGCCCTTTTTCCACTCCATAGCAAAGTGAGAGACAAAATAATGAATTGAGGAGGTATTAACCTCAAGTGTAAGTACATTTACAACCGGAGAAGCCAGATGAAAAGCAACACGAATGTCATCTACTTTGTCTTCGTGAGGACATGCAACTTATTAGGTTAATTATGTATTTATTAATTAAATTGTACATCACATTTAAATTGCATGTTTACATATTTTTTTTATCCGAGCACGGCAAAGTGAATGCAGTACACCTGATGGTAAGCGTAGTGCAGGCCAAAAAACCAGTGACCACCGACAAACAATGCGTTTATCGGTGGTTGCCAGAATCATGCCATCCTGTATAAATGCTTCTTCCCTCTTCGGAGAGGGAAGAAGCAAATCGAGGGGCCTGCGACAGGACAGGCGGATGACCGATGCAGGCACAATAATACAAGAATGTATCCCTGTACCCGCCCCAACCAACCATCAAGTCATGTCGCAAGCCCCTCGGGAGAACCACTAATACACTGGCTGACCCTGGGACCCTGGGTTTCAACACCAGTGTACGGTGGTCGCTATCCAGTCGGATACAAGTATACTCCCACCAGCAAAAAATAAATTAGGTTTATTTAAATCTAATACGATTCTTTTCCACACAATTTTTTGGAGAAATCATAGTCGCGTTGGCGACCTTAAAGAAAAGTTATAATTAAGGGATTAGGAAGGGGAGGGAGATTTTGGCTTCCGGATATCTCACCCACCGTACGAAACGCAGCAGCAAGCCGCTACTTTACGTCGGTTTTCTGTGAGACAGTGGTCGAGATGGCCCATTCATGCTATAGACAAAACTGTCTACAGCAATGTTTCCCAACGTGAGCCCACACCCCACAGGGGGGCAATTTGATAGTTAAGGGGGGCAATTTAAAATGGACTCGACACTATTTTAACCCTTTGGGTTATTTAAATGCAATGCTAGATATCGGTGACAAATTTAACAAAAAAAATTTAAGGTGGGGCATGGCCAAAAAAGGTTGGGAAACACTGCTCTACAGCGTGGCTCTACCACTCAAATTATTATATCATGCACTATACGTTGCTTAAACCGAATCACACATTTCTGTAACACGTTGTAATGTAATGTTATAATGTAACAGGCCTGACGGTTATTGATCAAAATTTATGAGTGGTAGAGCCACGCTGTAGACAGTTTTGTCTACAGCATGATTGGGCCGGCTCAACCGGGTCATTACCACTGTCTCACAGAAAACCGATGTAAAGTAGCGGCTTGCTGCTGCGTTTCGTACGGTGAGTGAGATATCCGGAAGCCCAAATACCCCTCCCCTTCCCAATCCCTAATTGTCCCTTTCCTTTAAGGTCGGCAACGCGCCCATAATTCTTCTAATATTGTGGGCATACATGGGCGGCGGAGATCACTTACCATCAGGTGACCCACTTGCTCGTTTGCCGATCTATGCTATACAAAAAAAAAACTATTTTTACGTAGCTCGAATGTTCGTAGAGTACAAATTCTGCTTAGTTTATGACTAATTATATAGTTTCGTAATGAATTCAGGTATATTACACATTTATTAATAGCGATTGGGTCAGATTTCCCAGAATTTTCATTGAACGCAACGTCATTGGGGTATTGTTTAGCTTACACATTTGCTGTCTGTCTTTTTTTTATTTGATTGAATGACGAGACGGGCAATTCGCTCGCCTGATTGTAAGCGCCACGCCTGCCTATAAACAGAAGCAACACCACTCAGAACTTTGAGTTACAAAACACTGCATGGCACTGAACTGCGCTTGTCACCCCGAGGATAATGCCCAGTAATTTCACTGGCTTCAATGTCCTTCAAACCGAAACACAACAGTGCTTACATACTATTGCTTGGTTGTAGAAATAGACGGCGCAGCGGTACCAACCCAGACGGCCTCTCGCATACGAGGGACCTACCACCTTGTAAAATTGTTTTGTCCTACTAGTTTGTCCGTCCTTGACACGAAGCCAGGAACCTTGTTGTTTCCATCGATCGCAGTTATATATGTCATTTAAAAGAAACTTATGTGTTCAACCAATCAGGGGCCGGCTTAAGCAATTTCTTTTATCCTGGCTCGGCAAAGTGACTACGCTACACCTGATGGTAAGTGTAGCGCAATCCAGGAATAGTGTCGACCAACGACAAACAGTGTGTCTATCGTAGGTCGGCAAGATCATGCCGGCCTGCCTAATTGCTTCTACATACTCCTTAAACTTCACAATTAACTTTAATATGGAGTCCCCGAGGCAATACAAGTCTAGGGGCCCTCACGGACTGGTATGGACTGCTGAGACGAAAGTCCCACGTTCAAAACCAACCCCAAGAGCATGCATCTCTGACTTCTAAGTTACGTGTGTAAATAGGCCGGCAAACGAGCAAGTGGGTCACCTGATTGTAAGTGATCTGCACCGCCCATGTACCCCCACAATACCAGAACAATCATGGGCGCGTTGCCGGCTTAAAGGAAAGGGATAATTAGGGATTGGAAAGGGAAGGGAAATTTGGGTCTCCGGATATCTCGTTCGCCGTACGAAACGCAGCAGCAAGCCTCTACTTTACGTTGGTTTTCTGTGAGACAGTGGTAATGATCCGGTCGAGCCGGCCCATTCATGCTGTCGACAAAAGTGTCTACAGCGTGAATCTACCACTCACAAAATGTATTCAATGTTAATTATCAGTTATTTTACGGTGTAGGAAGCAGGAATTTAGGAATAACCCATAACTGAGAAAATCTCTGGTCTCGCCAAGTAATACTTATTATATTTGTTGAATAGTACTTATTTCTCATGTGTCATAAACAACATATTATTCATGTGTTTTATTTTTAAAACACATGAATAATAGGCTAGGCAGTTGCCTACATTGCCTATTGTATAATCCGGCCCTGCAACCAATAAATATTCGTAGAAGAGCTGCCTTTATAACAGAGGGCAAATAAAGGTTAAGCTTTATTTAATTATAGGTAATTTATACATCAGTGGCGTAGTAGGTGAGTAGCCGGCTGTGAAGCGAGAGGTCGCGAGGTCGAACCCGCACCGAGACAAATGTTTACAAGGTGGTAGGTCCCTGGTATGCGAGAGACCGTCTGGGTGGGTACCACCGCGCCGTCTATTACTGCCGCCGAGCAACAGTGTGTAAGCACTGTTGTTTCGGCTTGAAGGACATTGAAGCCAGTGAAATTACTAGGCATTATGAAAGTTAACATCTTATGTCTCGGGGTGACGAGCGCAGTTCAGTGCCATGCAGTAATTTGTAATTCAAAGTTCTGTATGGTGTTGCTTCTGTTTATGGGCAGGCGTGGCGATTACCATTAGGCGAGCGTATTACTCGTCTCGGCATTCAAACAAATAAAAAAAAATACTAAAAAGTGACTGTATTTCACCTGATGGTAAGCGTAGTGCAGTCCAAAACACAGTGACCACCGACAAACAATGAGTTTATCGGTGGTCACCAGTCATGCCGGCCTGTATAAATGCTTCTTCCCACTTCGGAGAAGGAACAAGCAAATCGAGGGGCCTGCGACAGGACAGGCGGATGACCGATGCAGGCACAGTGATGTAAGTATACCCGCCACAACCAACCATCAAGTATGACGCAAGCCCCTCGGGAGAACCGGATATACACTGGCTGATCCTGGAACGCGATCCACACAAGGCGTGTGGATCACTATGGCAGGTTTTAACATGTATACGGGTGATTTATTCAGGACAGAACAGAGACATTGACGAGCACAATATGTGTGATTGTTTTACATAGATGTATATTTTTTTTATTGTTTACATTTTAGTCATTATTTTAGTCTTAATTTTACATGTCTCTGTACTTTTTATACCTAGCAATAATAATGCAGACAAACACAACAGTGTGTGCATTTCTTTTATTTCCTTTATTCTTTTATTTTATATATTTTATATATACTTTTATTCTTGCATTATTATGGGGTTTTTATTAATAAAAGATGTTGATAATTTATAGACATTTATATGACATTTATATGACATTTATATAGATAATTTATACATCTCTGAATAATAATATCAGAGGGACGAGAGTGGGGCATAGAGCCCCACAAAAAAAAAAAAAACGTATACGGTGGTCGCTATACGAGCGGAAATGAATACCACATGCAAGAATCACTCTAATCAATCCACATAAAAAATTGGCGGTGTCATGCATGTATGTATATTACACAAAAAAGATACTTAACAAATGGTTTGAGAACGTCCTTCATTTTTTCTGTCAGTTAATTATACGCTAGGCATCGTCAGCGTGCGTCGGAATATGAATTACTAGCTTTTGCTCGCGGCTCCACCCGCGTGATCTGCTTTTTCCGGGATAAAAAGTAGCCTATGTCTTATTCTGATGCAGCTATATTATTGTAAAGTTTCATTAAAATTCATTCAGTAGTTTTTACGTGAAAGAGTAACAAACATACATCCATACTTACAAACTTTCGCGTTTATAATATTATAGTAGGATTACACGACTCATGTTCATGAAATGCACGAATTAAACACGTGAGTTATTTATTCGTGTGAGTTATTTGTAAATATAGTATTGTACATGGACAAATCCATATGACGATTTTTATTGTAAATGATAACACAATTACTACATAATATAAAACAAAGTCGCTTCCCGCTGTCTGTCTGTCTGTCTGTCCCTATATATGCTTAGATCTTTGAAACTACGCAACGGATATTGATGCGGTTTTTTTAAATAGAGTGATTCAAGAGAAAGGTTTATATGTATAATACATGTATAATATAGTAGAGAAACACTGGTAATTTTAGAGGTTTCTAACGTGATGTCGTAAATAAACACATTTTTTTTAGCTTACATTGCAAACGCTGGTTAAACCCTACGAGATAGATCAAAATAATGTACTACAGTATTGTACACCGTAAAAAGGTCTACAAAAAAGTCCGCGATGGTATATGTCTATCTCTTAGGGATAACCCACAATAACCATTTTGTATCCTTTACTTTTTACGAGAAATAATGGCTTATTTACAAAGCGATTTTAAGCAATACAGCATTAATCCTTATCCAATTAAGTACCTTAAATATATTGCGCATTTAATATAGATCAATATGGCCCTGTACAGCATGTAATTTAAATAATTATTTACGAAGATATTACATATTTAAAATGCAGGGACATAGCGGTCGCGGCGAAAAAATAAAAATAAGCTCGGAGTTTCTTTCTGCCTTTCTTCTTCGGGTCGTCATCAGTAGGCAGCTAGAGAGAGGTTGGTAGGTTAGCTAGGCTAGGGACTCTGATATTCCTGCCAGTAAGGTCCACGACACATCCTTACCTTTAAAATCCTTATAGATTACTAGCTTTTGCTCGCGGCTCCGCCCGCGTGAACAGCATTTTCTGGGATAAAAGTAGCCTGTAACCGTCTCCAGGGTCCCATCTGTCTCAGTAGATAAATTCATCAAAAACGGTTCAGTGATTTAGGTGTCAAAGCGTAACAAACAAACTCACTTTCGCATTTACATTAACCCCCTTTTTCATCATTTCATTTTTCAAAATTCCTGAAACACGTATTTTTTTTTACGTCAATAACCGAAATACAAAATTTTGTTTATGTAACTTTCAAAAAGACGGACTTTCATACATATTCTCATCCTCTAATTTGACCCCTTTGGGGTGGAAATATCTAAAATCCTTTCTTAGTGGGTGCCTACATAACAAAATGAATATACAGTCCGAATTTCATGCTTGTAGCCTTGATAGTTTGCGCTCGGCGATGATGAATCAGTCAGTCAGTCAGGACGTCATGTTATTTTATAAGTATAGATTATTAATTTGCCCTACTCCCTCCTATCCTTGTCCTGATTGCCATATCCCCTGGTCCGTGAATCTGTTTTGGATTGGAACCTATATAGATTTGAGACCCCGCAGAACCAGTGCCGAGGACGAACCGCCCACCTGCCAAAGTCAACCAAGTCTGATTTTTTTCCTAGCCCTGTACTATACGTGTCCCACTGCTGGGCACGGGCCTCCTCTACTGAATGAGAGGGGTTAGGCCTTAGTCCACCACGCTGGCCTAATGCGGGTTGGTAGACTTCACATACCTTCGAAAAATCTTATCGAGTTCTCAGGTATGCAGGTTTCCTCACGATGTTTTGTTCCGTTAAAGCAAGCGATAATTAACAACTAATATACACGTGACTTGAAAAGTCAGTTTAGTATGCTCTTGGGGCTGGTTTCGAACCTGCGACTTTCGTCTCGACAGTCCGTACCAATCCCCGCTGAGCTATCGCTGCTGCTTCAAGTCTGATAATATAGCATTAAAATTGAATATGTCTTAGTCATGTTTGAATAAAACATGCACTTAGTTAATTGTACAGTTATTTTTTTAATTTACACCTTTTACGATGTATTTATGTGGTAACATCAGTAAATAGATTATTAAAAGATACATCGTTCTTCTTCTTTTTTATTTATGGCTTCGCATTATTATGCATTTCGCCAATGACAAGTATAATTTATTCGCAAGTCTTCACAAGAACGATGAAATATCGGTGTGGACAGTTTCAATGTCAAAATATATTAATTTACAAAAATATATTTTGTGGCTTATTCGGAAAATTTTTGGCTACAAGCGTTCTTTTACTTTGTGGTAGATGTCTCGTATGCGAAAGTCCATCTGGCTAGGTACCACTGCTTTGTCTATTTCAGTCCCAAGCAGAAGTACGTAAACATTGTTACACAAGTTACGTTTCCGCAAACCTATTGGTAAAAACAATTTAACTAAGTCGTCCATAATAAATTAGAAGACATTCAAATCTGATGGAGGTACATGTCAACTAACAGACGACGAAAACTTTGACGTCACCGTGTAAAATGGTCATTACGGTGGACGCGTGCGAGCGAGATAGTTTACCAATATTTAAAATCATAATTGCGGGCTCATTTTTAAACCGATTATGTTTTTACAAAAGAGTTCCTTTTTCATATTATTCTCTGTTGCATATAAAATCTAAATATATAAAACTCAAAGGTGACTGACTGGCATAGTGATCTATCAACGCACAGCGCAAACCACTGGAGGGGTCGGGCTGAAATTTGGCATGCAGGTAGATGATATGACGTAGGCATCCGCTAAGAAAGGATTTTGATAAATTCTAACCCCAAGGGGATAAAATAGGGGATGAAAGTTTGTATGAGACTTTGTCAATTTTGTAAATTTTAGCGGGCGAAGCCGCGAGCAAAAGCTAGTTTTTTATTAAATTTCAATTCTTTGGCTAATTTTAATGAGACTACTGTAAAGTGTATAGCAATTGAGGTTATAAACGTACTGCCGACATTATCAAGTAGCTTGATATTGCCGGTAGATAAGAGTACGGATGACATCTACGACAGACTGATATATTGATAGAATCACTATAAATTGTTTCTCAAAGGTGTTTTTAGTCGGAAATGTCATAATCCCATAATTCATCATATTTTTTATCCGAGCACGGCAAAGTGACTGCACTACACCTGATGGTAAGCGTAGTGCAATCCAAAAAACCAGCGACCACCGACAGACAATAAGTTTATCGGTGGTCACCAGAGTCATGCCGGCCTGTATATAAATGCTTCTTCCCCCTTCGAAGACGGAAGACGGAAGCTTTAATACAAATTATTGAAAAAAATTATTAAAGTCAGTTATACCGTTTGAATTTCAATTATTATTTTGTGAATTTATATCAATCAGTTTATATTTATCAATTTTATCGTATATCGATAAATATATAAAATAGGTCACGGGCAGCACTACACCAAACCCCCATATATAGATATAATACACGTTTTTTCCATGGTTACATACGCCAAGTCCTTAAATAGTCGTCAGTGGCATTGCCATAGCGCGTATCAGCTATTTATCATTTAGTGTTGTCCAACGTTGCCAATCGAATATCAACATTCGATAACACAGAAAATTCTTTATTTACGTTTTGGCAATGCATTCCTACGACTATAGTATATATGTATACGATATACAACACCTTTATAAGACGATGAGGCTGTATATTATGCAGTCCTTTGCCTTCCCCATAAAAGAAAAAAAAAACAAAGAGGAGACGAAGACTACAGAAAGAGTTTTGGCGGGAATTCTGACAGTGCAGTTCATCGCTTATTTTAATTTATTTCATAAACTAGTTTAGAGTTGTGTTTGTTGTATAAAAGTGGTGTGGATTTGTTCAATAAACATTGACGGTGATGAACAGTTTATAGAAACATTGAAATAAGTGAATTAAGAATCGTACTGAAAGGAGTTAACACCAAAACTCCGCCAAGACCTTGAAATCGACCGCACCCGTGTTTCATCGTTCTTGTAAAAATTACTTGAGAATAAACTATACTTGACACTGGCTAAATGCATAATACTGCGAAAGCCATAAATAAAAAAAAAGAAGAAGAGTTTTGGCGGGAATTCTGACAGTGCAGTTCATCGCTTATTTTAATTTATTTCATAAACTAGTTTAGAGTTGTGTTTGTTGTATAAAAGTGGTGTGGATTTGTTCAATAAACATTGTCGGTGATGAACAGTGTATGGAAACATTGAAATAAGTGAATTAAGCATCGTACTGAAAGGAGTTAACACCAAAACTCCGACAAAACCTTGAAATCGACCGCACCCGTGTTTCATCGTTCTTGTAATAACTTGAGAATAAATGATACTTGACACTGGCTAAATGCATAATACTGCGAAAGCCATAAATAAAAAGATAAAGATAAAGACTACAGAAAATACTAAACTTGTAATCTCATTCTCTCGCAGGCTAAATCCTATTTATGAATATGTGTGTCTCTTTTTACTGTCGCTTTTCCGTTTCATCAAATTTTCAAACCACAACGGTGCTAAAGAAGTTGCACTTCAAATCCCAAATTTTTAAGTCGATAAAAACTACACGTGAATTTCACACCTTGTTACTACGATATTAACAAAAGCACGATTTCCTGATATTTGTAATAATAAATGTTGTTATCTGTTATCAGATTTGACGATGATAGTGCCACGGATAATGCGTATTTGATAAGAACCTAATCTTTAGTTTGGCAGGGCTTAAACTAAGACCGAATGAAAACCGATCACCTAGTTATTAAACCACAAAGTGATGAATTTGCTGGTGGTAGGATATTCATATCCGCCCGGATAGCGACCACCGTATACATGGTGTTAAAACCTGCCATAGTGACCCACACTTTATGTGGATCGCGTTCCACCATCAGCCAGTGTATAATACGGTTCTGCCGAAGGGCTTGCGACATAACTTAATGGTTGGATACGATATATCCTTGTATCCCTGTACCTGTATCAGTCGTCCGCTTGTCCTGTCGCAGATACAACGATTTGCTTCTTTCTTCTTCGGAGTGTGAAAAAGCATTTATACCGGCCGGCATCTTAGTACCGACCGATAGACGGTTTTGTCTACAGCATAAATGGGCCTGCTCGACCGGGTCGTTACCACTGTCTCACAGGAAATCGACATAAAGTAGCGGCTTGCTGCTGCGTTTCATACGGTCAGTGATATCCGGAGGCCCCAATCCCCTTTCCAATGCCTAATTATCCCTTTCCTTTAAGGTCGGCAACGCGCCCGTGATTCTTCTGGTATTGCGTACATGGGCGGTGCAGATCACTTACCATCAGGTGACCCACTTGCTCGTTCGCTGACCTATGCTAAAAAACCGTCTTTTATTCGATGGTTGATATGGAACCTAGTATTAAACTGGTTAAACACAAGTTATAAAGTTTATTTCGTTTTTATTTTAAACAGTACTATAAATATTCAAGATATATGTGAATTAAATAGCATTTTTACATATTTAATTTCGGTAGCTGTCGAACTGGTTTGATAATGTAAACATTTGCGACAAAAAACAATCCATTTGCAATTTCAAAGTTTGTATTTACAAGGTGGTAGGTCCCTCGTATGCGAGAGGCCGTCTGGGTTGGTACCACCGCGACGTCTATTTCTGCCGTCAAGCAACAGTGTGTAAGTGCTGTGTTTCGGTTTGAAAGGCATTGATACCGGTGAAATTACTGGGCGTTATGAGACTTAACATCTTATGTCTCGGGGTGATGAGCGCAGTTCAGTGCCGTGCACTGCTTTGTAATTCAAAGGTGTGTGTGGTGTTGCTTCTGTTTATGGACAGGCGTGGTGCTTACCATCAGGCGAGCGTCTTGCTCGACTCGTCATTCACTTAAAGCAGCAAAACTCTACCGTATTTAAAGTCAAAATCGGTCCACCATTGGCGGAGAAAGCGATGTACATACATAAAAATAGATGAATTGAGGACCTCCTTCTTTCTTTTAAATCGGTTAATAATTAAATAAGTATTACTTGGCGAGACCAGACATTTCGTCACTTATGTGTTATTCCTAAATTAAAATGCTTCCTTACCGTTAAACCAACCGACGATTAACATTGAATAAACGAATAAATTTTGTTTTCCAACAAAAATAGTCTGCATTTGGTGCATAAATCGATGTACATACGTAAAAAAATACAATCCTAATTGAACCTTTTGAGTGGTAGAGCCACGCTGTAGACAGTTTTGTCTACAGCACGAATGGGCTTGCTCGACCGGGTCGTTACCACTGTCTCACAGAAAACCGACGTAAAGTAGCGGCTTGCTGCTGCGTTTCGTACGGTGAGTGAGATATCCGGAAGCCCAAATCCCCTTCCCTTCCCAATCCCTAATTATCCCGTCCCTTTAAAGTCGGTAACGCGCCCATGATTCTTCTGGTGGTGGGCGTACATGGGCGGTGGAGATCACTTACCATCAGACCCACTTGCTCGTTTGCCGGCCTATGCTATAAAAAAAACCTACTTACGCAAACAGGGACCGACCCACAGCAAGTTCAAATTGAGATACTGATTTTATTTTACTAAATTCAATGATTTAAACTAATTTTAATCTCGTAGTTTTTGACGTGACAACGTCTTATAATTCGATAGAGCCGGCTGCACGCACGAAAAAACATGACTCATGCGGCGTTACCTCGCTCTGAGGCGTTCCATGTAAGGCTTGAAGTGCAAGCGAGAGCGCGGAACGAGCGACAAAGAAGCACAATCGGCCTTTGCGTTCGGCAGCGTTCGACATCCGTCTCTCTCCTACTTGAGTGAGCGTTGCGTCTGCGTAGACAGCTGCTATACTATAGTACATTTACATGTTTTGATCGAGTATCAAGTGCAGTGAAAAGTGAATGTGGTGTCAATTAATTGTTTATAGCAACGATAATTACAGCGATAAAGGTAATGATTCTTTCGATATTAATTATCTTTATATATATAATTCTTCTGTGAGTGTGTATGTTCCTGAACTTCTCTTAAACGACTGGACCGATTTTGATGAAATTGTTTGTGTGTGTTCAAGGGGATCTGAGAATGGTTTAGATTCACAATTTTGTCCGCTGGACAATGTTTTTTTAATTAATTTTTAATTTATTAGTAGTTGTTGATTTTGGAATGTTCATTTTCCAATACAAACTGTTCTTGGGTACTATAAGCGCAGGTATAAACCGGATGGTTGTCGCTGCGAAGCTTGCCGTGATGACGGGTCGTATAGCGTCTAGACTGGACAGGACAGGGACAGGACAGTGAGACAGGACAGTGAGACAGGACAGTGAGACAGGACAGTGAGACAGGACAGTGAGACAGGACAGTGAGACAGGACAGTGAGACAGGACAGTGAGACAGGAAAGTGAGACAGGACAGTGAGACAGGACAGTGAGACAGGACAGTGAGACAGGACAGTGAGACAGTACAGTGAGACAGGACAGTGAGACAGGACAGTGAGACAGGACAGTGAGACAGGACAGTGAGACAGGACAGTGAGACAGGCCAGTGAGACAGGATAGTGAGACAGGACAGTGAGACAGGACAGTGAGACAGGACAGTGAGACAGGACAGAGAGACATGACAGAGAGACAGGACAGTGAGACAGGACAGTGAGACAGGACAGTGAGACAGGACAGTGAGACAGGCCAGTGAGACAGGATAGTGAGACAGGACAGTGAGACAGGACAGTGAGACAGGACAGTGAGACAGGACAGGACAGGGACAGGACAAGACGGGGACAGGACGGGGACGGGACGGGGACGGGACGGGACGGAGACAGGACGGGGACGGGACGGAGACAGGACGGGGACGGGACGCGGACAGGACGGGGGCAGGACGGGGACGGGACGGGGACAGGACTGTCCAACCGGAGGGAGGTGGGAGACGACCTGACTTAGGTCGTCGAAGTCAATTAAATGTGCGACGGGCTACCTCACGTGCAATGGCGCAGTACCTCACTTAATTGCATTTAATGTAAATAAAACATTTGTATTAAGTTTTGACCACATTTTACACAAATATATTATATAGGTGATACGAAGTTCACCGGGTCATCTAGTATACTTGTAAAAACTATTAAATTGTAAAAAAAATTGACATAATTGTAAGCAGGGTCCAATTGAGAACCTTATTTTATGAAGTCCGTTAAAACTTTTTTTTTACTAGCCCTGTATTACACATGTCCAACTGCTGGGCACGGGCATCCTCTACTGAAGGGGAGGGGTAAGGCCTTAGTCCACGCTGGCCTAATGCGGGTTGGTAGACTTCACATACCTTCGAAAAATCTTATCGAGTTCTCAGGTACGCAGGTTTCCTCACGATGTTTCCTTCACCGTTAAAGCAAGCGATAATTAACAATGAATATACACGTAACTTAGAAAAGTCAGACGTGTATGCTCTTGGGGCTGGTTTCGAAACTACAACTTTCGTCTCGACAGTCCGTACCAATCCCCGCTGAGCTATCGCTGCTTTTTAAAACTATATAACTATATTAAACTCAAGTCCGTTGACCAACTAACATTAAATCATGTGAGGTGGCTTTGCATGAGTAATGCCGGCAGGAAAATCATGTTTTATGAGTTGGTATTTTCCTGTATACACGGTTCCTGGCAATAATTGCTTATTGTTTTACATAGGAAACTTTTTGGCGTTTGCATTTTGCGGCAATATAATGATCCATGCAAGCCCCATTTAGGTATAGATTTTTTGTTAAGAGTTAAGCCAAGATCTATAAAGCAAATAAAACTTTGACTTTGTTAGTCATTTTTAACACGCTTTTATTATCTTCATACGTATGTTTGTATGTTAGTATGTAACGGAACCTTTGAACATGATTTTGACCTCCTTCAAAACGTCGGATTAAATCGATATTTGGCATACTTATCAAGGACGGATGACAATGCAATATTTAAAGTATTGTACATTGTGATTGATTATTTTTAAAGCATAGACCGACAAACACGGGTCACCTGATGATAAGTGATCTCCACCGCCCATGTACGCCTACAATACTAGAAGAATCATAGGCGCCGACGTTAAAGGGAAAGGATAATTGAGGGATTAGGAAGGTAATGCCATCTGCCTGTCCTGTCGCAGGCCCCTCGAATTGCTTCTTCCCTCTACGGAGTGTGAAGAATCATTTAAACAAGCCTGTGTCTGTGGTCGCTGGTTTTTTAGAACTCTATTGTGCTTACCATCACACATATTATGTTTATTGCAGTTTATATTTAAAAAAAAAGCTTTTAAATTTTTCAAATTTCAGCGTTTCATATACAATTAACTACTTCTTTAACACATTTGAAGTATATTTTAGACCTTATTACAGTGCGATAAGCGTGACAAGTAAATCAATGGCTTGTGTCATTGAAGGTCCATAATGTATAATCACAAACAATCAATAAGGTCGTGCGTCGTTTGTCGCATTACCTATGGCATATTTTATTAAAGACAATTATTTAGCCTGGCTTTTATAGACAGATGAAGACAGTTTTATATACGGTATATCCGTGAATGTCACAGAAAATTGTCTTCTTCTTCTTTTTAATTTATGGCTTCGCATTATTATGCATTTCGCCAATTACAAGTATAGTTTATTCTCGTCTTCACAAGAACGATGAAATATCGGTGTGGACATTTTCAAGGTCTTGTTGGAGTTTTGGTGTGAATTCCTTCCAGTATGCATAATTCACTTAAATCTCAATATTTCCGTACACTTTTCATCACCGTCAATGTTTATTGCACAAATCCCAGATATACACTAGCTAATCCTGGAACGCGCTCCCCACAAGGCGTGTGAATCACTATGTCAGGTTTTAACATCATGTGTACGGTGGTCGCTATCCGGGCGGAAAAAAATTACGCAAAAACGATTTAACTCACATAAAGTAAAAAATTTAATGTCAATTTATTTTGCTAAATACATTGGCAGCGATAGCTCAGCGGGGAGTGGTACGGATTGTCGAGACGAAAGTCGCAGGTTCGAAACCAGCCCCAAGAGCATACACCACTGACTTGTCTAAGTTACGTGTATATTAATTGTTAATTATCGCTTGCTTTAACGGTGAAGGAAACATCTTGAGGAAACCTGCATACCTAAGAAATCGATAAGATTTTTCGAAGGTATGTGAAGTCAGCCAACCCGCAGTAGGCCAGCGTGGTGGACTAAGGCCTAATCCCTCTCATTAATTAAAGAGTCCCGTGCCCAGCAGTGAGACGTATATAATACAGGGCTAGTAAAAAAAAATACATTACATTAAATCAATAATTTCAACTTCTATTTTGCATTATCGTACCTGGGGAATGCTGCGCTTACCATCAGGTGTAGTGCAGTCTTTGCCTTGCTCGGATAAAAAAGCCACAATATGGGTAACCTAGTGAGCAATAAATGTACACGTTTAAAAAATTAGAAGTCAAGTGATAAAATAAAAAATATCGCCGAAAGGCTACTTCGCAACTGGATAACTTTGCGATTCGCAAATTAGCGAACAAACGCTAATAACTGAAATATAAATGTTTGTATCAAATTTTGTTGAATATTACACTATAACATGATCTGTGGGCCAATGGAAGCAGATAGAGAATATGATGCTTATTGATGTATGTT
Source organism: Amorpha juglandis (assembly GCA_949126905.1). NCBI lineage: Eukaryota > Metazoa > Arthropoda > Insecta > Lepidoptera > Sphingidae > Amorpha > Amorpha juglandis. The sequence goes on from OX421392.1 coordinate 4,279,698, forward strand.
GTCCGAAAAAGTGTGGTTAGAATGTTAGGTAACCGATTATTATTATTATTATATTATAATTCATTTATTTCAATGTTCCATACACTATTCATCACCGTTAATGTTTATTGCACAAATCCACACCACTTTTATACAACTAACACAACTTTAAACTATGTAGTTTATAAAATAAATTAAAATAAACGATGAACTGCACTATCAGAATTCCCGCCAAAACACCTTACTAATGTTAATAAAATTAATTTTAGATAATTTATATAAATAAAAATTATTGGTCAAATTAACACGGACGTGTTAATACGCAAATGCAAAAAACTAAAACACGTGAATTCGTTGTACGCAAGCGCAGACACGTGATAGCATATTTGTAATCTATCTCATTCTCTCGCAGGCTAAATCGTATTTATGAATATGTTTGACTCCTTTTACTGTCGCTTTTTCGTTTCATCTAATTTTCAAATTACAACGGTGCTAAGGAAGTCGCTGAATGGAGGTCGCTTTCAACAGGTCGGTATGGAAATCTTTGGGGGAGGCCTATGTTCAGCAGTGGACATCCTGTGACTAATGGTGATGATGATTAAAGAAGTTTCACTTCAAAAATACAAGCTAAGCGGTCGCACCGAGGTTTTTTGCCGCTACTAATTTTAAAACCGCGACTTGTTTCATATAGCGCGGCAAAAAACCATACAATTTGCTGTCCATTTGTGACCTATAGATCTCTGTAGGTCTACACGCACGTAGCACATGCGGAGATCTTCGCGCGTTTTTTTTACTATAAATTAATTTTGTCTATTGATTACTGACATCTAATAGAAATAAAAAAATCAGGATGTTATCGTTTACCTTGATATTTTTCACAAAATAAATTGGTATGTTTTTTTATTTTATGATTGAATGACGAGACGAGCGCTCGCCTAATAGTAAGCGCTACGCCGCTTGCCCATATACAGAAACAACACCACACAGAACTTTGAATTACAAATGACTGCGCCCGTCACCCCGAGATATAAGATATTAAGTCTCAATGCCCAGTAATTTCATTAGCTTCAATGTCCTTCAAACCGAAACACATCAATGCAAACAGTGTGTAATGTTGCTTGGCGGTGGAAATAGACGCCGCGGTGGTACCAACCCAGACGGCCTCTCGCATACGAGGGACCTACCACCTTGTAAAGTGTACACAACATTCCATTATTTGCGTTAGGTGCCGGCTTTTTCTAAAATAGCAACACAAGCCCCTTGAAGTCCATCGTACACTACTAAAATTGTGGATGGTTTCTCTTTGCAATCGCTTAATTATCCTTTTCCTTTAAGGTCCGCCATGATTCCTTATGCATTGAGAATGTTCAGGAACGGTGGAGATCACTTACTATCAGGTGACTTGCTGGTTTTTCGCTCTCTGGTATTAAAAAATTCAGTGCGTGTACTCTAAGCGGTTAGTAGATACAACCGCCCGCGGCAAGAAAACCATAGTGTAGGCTAGGACTTACTACCATAGCATTATAAACTACAAGCCTTTGCTTGCGGTTCCGCCTGCGTAAGTTTTAAATAACAAATACACCCAACAGTCACACACATAGTCCTGACCCCACAGTAAGATACGAGTCTTGTGTCGTGGGTATCAGGAACTACGAGTGACTTTCGCTCTCACAACACCCACACCCCGAAACAAATATTTGTGGATCACTCAAACATTTTTCGCGGTGCGGGGATCAAACCCACGGCCTCCCGCTTCACAGCCGGCTACTCTGCGCTACAGAGACTGTGTACCCTAAATCCTTTCCTAGGGTTCAACCTTTCTTACTACCAAATTTAATACTACTACTACCACTAACACTATCAAAATTGGCTCAGCCGTTTAGTTGAGAAAACATTTTTCTTTATTTTTTTTTACAGCATAGGCCGGCAAACGAGCAAGAGGTTCACCTGATAGTAAGTGATCTTCACGGTCCATGTACGCCCACCACCAGAAGAATTATGGGCGCGTTGCCGACCTTAAAGAAAAGGGATAATTAGGGATTGGGAAGGGGAGGGTATTTGGGCTTCCGGATATCTCACTCACCGCACGAAACGCAGCAGCAACCCGCTACTTTACGTCGGTTTCCTATGAAACAGTGGTAACGACCCGATCGAGCCAGCCCATTCGTGCTGTAGACAAAACTGTCTACGGCGTGGCTCTACCACTCAAAAATATATAAACAGACAAAGTTACATTCTATACTATAATATATACTAGCTTTTGCTCGTGGCTCGCTTTATTTGTTCTACGTCAATAACCGAAATACAAGATTTTGTTTATGTAACTTTCAAAATGACGGACTTTCATACATATTATCATCCCCTATTTTGACCCCTTTGGGGTGGAATTTTCTAAAATCCTTTCTTTCTTCTTGCCTACATAACAAAATGAATATATAGTCCAAATTTCATGCTCGTAGCCTTGATAGTTTGCGCTCGGCGATGATGAATCAGTCAGTCAGTCAGGACATGTTATTTTATAAGTATAGATAATATTAGTATAGAATATAGATTTTATTTCGCGTTAAGTTATTGTGGTATTGCAACTGATAAAACCCTTTATTCGGGTTAACCTTTTTGTTCTAGATAAGAAGTAGTCTTATCTAATATACTCTACTCGATTGTTAAGAAATTTTCGTTATTTTTTGTAACTATAAATAATCTGAGTATAAACAGGAGTCGCCGTATCGTTTGGTTCTCGGAGAAATCCCGCTTCATTTTTTATTTGATTGAATGACGAGACGAGCAAGGCGCTCGCCTGATGGTAAGCACCACGTCGCTCATAAACAGAAGCAACACCACACAGAACTTTGAATTACAAAGCACTGTATGGCACTGAAATGCGCTCATCACCCCGTGACAAGATGTTGGATCTCATAATGCCCAGTTATTTCTGGCTTCAATGTTGTTTAAACCGAAACACGACAGTGCTTACACACTGTTGCTTGGCGGTAGAAATAGACGGCGTGGTGGTACCAACCCAGACGGCCTCTCGCATTCGAGGGACCTACCATCTTGTAAACGTGCCAAGCCTTCAACTTGGTCTGGAAGCGACGACACTGGGTTAGCGGAGAGTCAGCATGTCTATTGAGTTCAGACTTTACTCAATCAAACCAGGGTCATAAGAACAATAATTATTATTATGACACTGCTCAATGCCTTAAAAGATCTCGCTTTCAGTGATGGATATTTTTTTAACGTAGATAAATTATTCGTATAAGTTTGGGTGAACTTTTCTGTATCCGTCCGTCGACATTTTTTTTATCCGAGCACGGCAAAGTGACTGCACTACACCTGATGGTAAGCGTCTTGCAATCCAAAAAACCAGCGACCACCGACAAATGATGAGTTTATTGGTGGAACCAGTCATGCCGGCCTGTATAAATGCTTCTTCCCTCTTCGGAGAGGGAAGAAGCAAATCGAGGGGCCTGCGACAGGACAGGCGGATGAACGATGCATGCAGGCACAGTGATACAAGGATGTATCCATATACCCGCCCCAATCAATCATTAAGTCATGTCGCAAGAACTGGATATACACTGCCTAATTCCGAAACGCGATCCACACAATGCGTGTGGATCAGTATAGCAGATTTTACCACCATGTGTACGGTGGTCGCTATCCGGGCGGATATGCATATCCTACCACCAGCAGATTCTAGGAGGAAACAGAATATTTTGTAAGACATTTACTACGCTTTTACAATCACAAGCCACAAAATTCGAATTATCTCACAAATGAATGTAAATAAACTTTGAAACACCAACTAGGTAAGATAAGGCTCATAGCGTCTTAAAACTCGCCATCATTAATTATCTTTTTATGCAAGATTAAACCAGATATAAATAGCAATACTCAATATAATAATTCGGAGGCGCAGTTGGAACTCAAGGTCGCACGTATGTTTTATTATCTTTGCCTATTACATCATTGCGACAACAAAAAAAATGCTCTTTAGAAATCAATGGTATTCATATTTCAAAATTGTATTTCCCCCTTACGTCATAACATGTGCAAAATTGAAATGTCAAACATAAATAGGGATTCCGTCACACTCGATTTGCCCGTGCGCAAAAAAGATAGATAGATATTGTAAAAGTTCAAAAGGTCAGCATGGTTGATTAACAAATTCAATTAACATCGATATCGTCATTGTCTTCTAGTGTTATACATTTGGATTGTATAACAGAGGCCAACAATGTTTATTTACGTCATTTTTTTATACAACTTTCACTACGCGCGACAGAGACAAACGAAGAAAATAATGACCAACGACAACTTACGCTATTAAATAAATCCAAAAAGAACAGTCACAGCACTATCACCACGGAGATTGTATTTCAAATTCACAAATTTAAAAGATAAACAATAACCCTACCGAGTTGGAAACACGCGCGATTAGTACGCGAAACGTGGGCGCTAGTGCGACGCAATTTGTCCGGGTTATAATCACCAACGAACGCGCGCTACGGCAGCTGTTGGCTGACTGACTGATGGTCATTGGCGACTCAAGTTAAGCGTAAACATATTGGCGATGTGATAATGAGTGATAACATATCTCGAAGAGGCGGTGGAAAATAAGAATGTTTAATCTTGTGTACAATTTTTGCAATCGCGAAACGAAAAGTTACGTTGCGAATCATTGGCGACAGATGGCGTTAATGATAATTATGGCGCCAATTTTTTTCCAGTTTTTACTAATTTTTTTTTATTTTTTTTTATAGCAAGGCCCTACAAACGTATGTCAGCTGATGGTGAGTGATTTTCACCGCTCATGGATACTCAAAAATCCGTAGGGCTCATGGGTGCGTTGGGCATGGGGGATTTGGGCCTCCGGAAATCTCCGGAAAACAAAACCACTAGATCCAAGAATTACTTTCCATACTTTAATAGAGCCGCGATATACTTGGACGCAGCCTGATACTTGATAGAACGGGCTCGATCTAGGCGTATACTACTATATCACAAAAAACCGATGCTTTTCTCTGTTCTCCCGAGGAGCTTACGACTTGACTCGATGGTTGGTTGGGGCGTGTACATCCTTGTATCACTGTGCCTGCATCGATCATCCGCCTGTCCTGTCGCAGGCCCCTTGACTTACTTTTTTTCCCTCTTCGAGGTGTGAATAAGCATTTATACAGCCCGGCATGATTCTGTTGACTACCGATAAACTCATTGTTTGTCGGTGGTCGCTGGTTTTTTTGGAATGCACTGCGCTTACCATCAGGTGTAGTGTAATCACTTTGACGTGCTCGGATAAAATTAAATCATAGCCTATACTTTTTATTCAAAACACTGTTTCTTGGAATGCTTTTTATCCTGCTATTTTTGTGGTATTGTACAGTGACTCATTCAACATGCGAACATACGATAACTAGGTACATTTTATAATTCACGCAAGTTCCAGTGCATTTGGCAGTTGCTTCCAAATAAGGATTATAGTTTTCAATTCGATTTTCTTTATGACGAGCAGAATAACATTATAATGATTTTTTACGCTTACGCGTATGTTACACATTAAAATCTAGTCCATCCCGTGACCACGAAGGCTGAAAAGTCTTCGAAACTTCGGGACCAAAATAAAATAAAAAACCACGATAAAATCCGTTTGAATTCGTTTTATTTCATTTTTTTTTATCCTGGCTCGGCAAAGTGACTACGCTACACCTGATGGTAAGTGTAACGCAATCCAAGAATAGTGTCGACCAACGATAAACAATGTGTCCACCGTAGGTCGGCAAGATCATGCCGGCCTGTCAAAGGGCGAAGGGGGAGGGGAAGGAAAAAGGGATGGGAAGAGGGTTAGGATCAATCCCCTTAATCAATAAATCGATTTAGGGAGAACCGAATGTACACTGGCTGACCCTGGATCGCGACCCACACAAGGTGAGCAGTAGCCGTACTATGGCAGGTTTTAGCACCAGTGTACGGTGGTTGCTATCCGGTCGGATACAAGTATCCTCCCATCATCTGTTATGTTTTAATTAAAACATAACAGATTAAACATAAGCATGTGTATGTACATATATATATTTTTTTATTGGTAATTTTATCCATAGGTCCAGCTACCAAGTCTCAATTGACCAACCATAGTGCAAGTCCCAGAACTTTTTATACGTCCTGGTGGTACGTATCGTGGGTGAAAATATCTTCCCCTTTTCCATCATCTTCATCCTTTTCTTCTGTTCTCTACGGATCTTCCTTTTTATTGCCTCTAATCTTTTGTTATACGCGGCTATAGCCCTTTCTTTTTCCACTTCTGTCCTGTTGCCAAGCGTACTCTTTTCTGCAATAAAATAAAAGGTCAAGTTTATGGTGTTGGTCACGCTGTACATTTAACCGACGAAAAACGGAGGTTCTCAATTGGTCTGTATATTAGGTTTTATGTATTTTCATAAATAAGTCTAAGGCTGGATTGCACCATAATAGCTGTTATAGTTAAGATTTATGTCCAATTTGACGATAATGACGAGACGAGCAAGGTCGCCTGATGGTAAGTGCTATGCCTGCCCATAAACTGAAGCAACACCACACACAACTTTGAATTAATCGAAAGACAGCCTCCGTGGCGTGCGATCCACAAATATTTGTTTCGGGGTCTGGGTGTTGTGAGACCGAAAGTCTCTCGTAGTTCCTGATACCCACGACACAAGACTCTTATCTTACTGTTGGGTCAGGACTATGTATGTGACTGGTCTGTTGGGTGTATTTGTTTTATTTATTTAATTACAAAGCACTGCATGGCACTGAACTGCGCTCGTCACCCTGAGACATAGACTTAAGTCTTATAATGCACAGTAATTAAAAAAAAAGTGTATTTTATTATATTGTAAACTTACCCGCCACAGCATCTGCAAACGGCCCCTTACTCCGATAATTCTTATATTTATTTTCGATTTCATGTAACATGTTACACAAATGTATAATGTCTGTACTTTGAAAGAGTATGTTTGTATATATATACAACATATACGTGGTGGGAGCTAAGTGTATGTCCTGGTTGAACTCAAATTTCCTCTGGATTAAATGGTATAGCTCTAGGATGATCTGATACTTGAAGATAATCTCGTGTGTCACATAACCAATTTCGTATTCCACATTGTCGTAGTATATGTAACGGATTTGGTAGTATTTCCGTAGATCTATCATACTGGAACAATTAAAGGGTAGCGTTAGGTTTACGAGTGGTAGTGCCATGCTGTAGATAGTTTTGGCGCGAATTCTGGCAGTGTGGTTCGTCGCTTATTTTAATTTATTTCAAAAACTAGTTTTAGTTGGGTTTGTTATATAAAAGTGGTGTGGAGTTTGTGTAATCAAGATTGTGATGAACAGTATATAGAAACATTGAAATAAGTGAATTAAGCATCTTACTGGAAGAAATTCCCATCATAACTCCAACAAGACTTTGAAAACGTCCACACCGTTATTTCATCGTTCTTGTCAAGACTTCACAATAAATTATGCTTGTCATTGGCGAAATGCATAATAATGCGAAGCCATAAATTAAAAAGAAGAACTTACGCGTTTCGATAAGTTGTAGACAAATAATAGCAGACTCGAAGGAAAGCGTCGTCGTTTGCAAAATGACGTAAATCATACAACCATTCCCATTGTATATATTGTCTCTGTTTCTCTGGATCCATCCTTGTCACGTTAACTAAATCTGCAATGAACGGTGTACAGTGTTTCAAATTCGTATAAAATTATTATTGACGAAGTGTGAGACTGGTAATACATACTGTGAAATTGTGAAATAGGAAAGAATTGATCGAAAACTAATTTCATATTCGACTAATGCCTTAGTTCCCAAAGTACTAATACAGAGTAATACATTGAGTTGGTACTTCTAACTTGCATTTTTTTTTATTTTTTTTTTATAGCATTGGCCGGCAAACGAGCAAGTGGGTCACCTGATGGTAAGTGATCTCCACCGCCCATGTACGCCCACTACCAGAAGAATCATGGCCGCGTTGCCGACCTTAAAGGAAAGGGATTGGGAAGGGGAGGGGATTTGGGCTTCCGCATATCACACTCGCCGTACGAAACGCAGCAGCAAGCCGCTACTTTACGTCGGTTTTCTGTGAGACAGTGGTAACGACCCGGTCGAGCCGGCCCATTCATGCTGTAGACAAAACTGTCTACAGCGTGGCTCTACCACTCAAACATCCATTAAGCTGTGGAAAAGTTTGCCGGCACACGTGCTCCCCTATAATATAGGGTCCTTTAAACGGAGTGTGAAGAGGCATGATCTTGCCGACCTACGACGGACACATTGTTTATCGTTGGTCGACACTATTCCTGGATTGCGCTACACTTACCATCAGGTGTAGCGTAGTCACTTTGCCGAGCCAGGATAAAATAAACCCTCCATAGTATGTATTTGTTATATGAACAGCAGCGATAGCTCAGCGGGGAGTGGTATGGACTGTTGAGACGAAAGTCGCAGGTTCGAAACCAGCCCCAAGAGCATACACCACTGACTTTTCTAAGTTACGTGTATATTAATTGTTAATTATCGCTTGCTTTAACGGTGAAGGAAACATCGTGAGGAAACCTGCATACCTGAGAACTCGATAAGATTTTTCGAAGGTATGTGAAGTCTGCCAACCCGCATTAGGCCAGCGTGGTAGACTAAGGCCTAACCCCTCTCATTCAGTAGAGGAAGCCCGTGGCCAGCAGTGGGACGCATATAATACAGGGCTAGCAAAAAAAAGTATGTATTTACGAAATATCATCTTACGAGTTCGGTTAGTATTATTAGTAAGGTTATTTAAAGTGTCCTCGGTAAGATCAGCATCAAAATCGTCATCATCAGCCGGTGGTTCCACTTCGGTGGTAGGTTCCGGGACGGTGGTGTAGTCTGCATCGGTAGGGAAGGTTATCTCAGGTTCCGCTCCCGAAGTAGTAGAAGGTGGTTGTTCGGTTATGGGCTGTGAACATGTGATCAATGACTGTCCGGATGATGCAGTGATACGTACTGTTATAAACCTCAACTGTACCCGCTTATGCTTACTCTATCCTCTATTCTGCTCCGTCAGCATTATCTCTACCCTAGTCGCTCCACACTTCCATCTACTAGTCTTAGTCTCCTTTCAATTCTCATCTCGGGCGGTTGTCTAAAACTCTATTTTTAGTTTTATTAAAATAATCCTTTTTTAAAAAGGGTAATCGCGGAGCCCTTATAACAGTACGTAATACCACTGCTATGCTGAGGTCTCGGGTTCCATCCCCGGGTCGGGTAGAGTGATATTGAGTTTATCTATCACGAAATTGACAAGGAAATTGAAATTTACAAGGTGGTAGGTCCCTACAAGTAGGTGGGTCCCTCGTATGCGAGAGGCCGTATGGGTTGGTACCACCGCTTTGCCTATTTCTGCCGCCAAGCAACAGTGTGTAAGCACTGTTGTATTTTGGTTTGAAGGACATTGAAGCCAGTGAAATTACTGGGCATTATGACACTTGACATCTTATGTCTCGTGGTGACGAGCGCAGTTCAGTGTCATGCAGTGCTTTGTAATTCAAAGTTCTGTGTGGTGTTGCTTCTGTTTATGAGCAGGCGTGGCGCTTACCATCAGGCGAGCGCCTTGTTCGTCTCGTCATTCAATCAAATAAAAATGCTCAGTATCAGTACGGAGTCTGGAATTGTGGCCGGTATGGCAATAGTAACATCGTGAGGAAACCTGCATACCTGAGAACTCGATAAGATTTTCGAAGGTATGTGAAGTCTGCCAACCCGCATTAGGCCAGCGTGGTGGACAAAAGCCTAACCCTCTCATTCAGTAGAGGGTTAGGTATTACAAGGCTAGTATAAAGTCGTTTTAAAGTAACAATAACTTAAGGTCTCCCCAGGGGGTTTGCCCTCTGATCCTAACCCTTTTCCCATCCTTTTTCCTGCCCCTCCCCCTTGGCCCTTTGGCAGGCCGGCATGATCTTGCCGACCTACGATGGCGAGCCAGGATAAAAAAAAAGGTTGTCTGGAAAAAATCGCCGGTTGTGATAAGACCGCCCATTGTATCAGCCTTACTGTATGATCCTTGCTTTTAAGTTACTTTATCTGATGTGTTCTCTATTTATTTTTTTTTATCCGAGCACGTCAAAGTGACGGCGCTACACCTGATGAAAGGTATAGTGCAGTCCAAAAAACCAGCTCAACTCACAAACAATGGGTTTATCGGTGGTCACCAGAGTCATGCCGGTCTATATAAATGCTTCACCATCAAGTCCTGTCGTAAGCCCCTCGGGAGAACCGGATATGACTGACTGATCCTGCAACGCGATCCACATAACGTGTGTGTGTCACTATGGCAGGTTTTAACACCATGTCTACGGTGGTCGCTATCCGGGCGGATATGATATGAAAAATATAGTGTAATACTGTAATTGGCTATAGTAGATATAATTTAGTGTAAAAATAAAAGATTTTAAATGCTGTTGGATTACCAAATAAATAAATAAATGATTATCCTACCACCAGCAACTTAATTTGCTTTTAGCTAGTCGGGTGTGAATAATATCTAGACTTAATTTTTACTAATTTAAACTCACAGTTTCTGTAGTGTGATCAGTAATTTCGGTGACTTCTGGTAATTCAGTTGTAGTATCGTAATCTGGATCGCCTCTCATTGTTTTTATTATAACTGAAAATATGCCTTTGTCTATACTATGCATGAATTTCTTTCTTTCTGCCTTTTATTATCTGTGCAAGGCAAAGTGACTGCCCTGTTCCTGATGGTAAGCGTAGTGCAGTCCAAAACACCAGCAATGAGCAGACAAACAATGAGTTTATCGGTGGTCACCAGAGTCATGCCGGTCTGTATAAATGCTTCTTCACGCTTCGAAGAGACTTGTTGATGACCGATGCAGGTACAGGGATACAAGTATGTACCCCTATATCCGCCCCAACTAACCATCCAGTCATGTCGCAAGCCCCACGGGAGAACCAGATATACACTAGCTGATTCTGTAATGCGATCCACACAACGTGTACGATGATCGTTATCCGGGCACATATGAATATCCTCCCACCAGCAAAACCTGGCATTTAATTCAGCTTAAAGCCGGACTCCGCCTTGCTCCATCACGATTTGACGATAAATTTGGTGTTATGTGGTCATTTGATCCGTGACGTGTCAGCACAGCACGACAGCATCAGGGATGTCTACGAAATTTATTATCTATCGTTTTCAAATTTTAACTTTAAGTTCAAATCTCAATAATTCTTATACCGGCTATAACGTTTTCATCATTATTCGTAAATAATAATTTAGTTTTTTGAGTGGTAGAGCCACGCTGTAGACAGTTTTGTCTACAGCATGAATGGGCTGGCTCGCCCGGGTCATTACCACCGTCTCACAGAAAACCGACGTAAAGTAGCGGCTTGCTGCTGCGTTTCGTACGGTGAGTGAGATATCCGGAAGCCCAAATCCCCTCCCCTTCCCTATCCCTAATTATCCCTTTCCTTTATGGTCGGCAACGCGCCCATGATTCTTCTGGTGATGGACGTACATGGGCAGTGGAGATCACTTACCATCAGGTGACCCACTTGCTCGTTTGCCGGCCTATGCCATAAAAAAAAAAAAAAAAAAAAATAATTTCACTGTATTGAATATTTTACTACAATATTATTTGACATATACCTTAGCCACAGCAACGCGTAGCCGAGTCTGCTAGTATATTATATCTTAGGCATACAAAACATACAAATAACACCGAGCGTACACTCAGTGACGTTATAAAGCTTAAAATTTAATATAAGTACTTACAAATCGTAACGAATAACAACAAACACTTCATTACAGCTCTCAATTTTAGAAATATAGTTAAAAAAACAATAACATGTTCAAACCATTGTATATAATTTAATAATGATTTCTTTTTAGGTTTATTAAAACTTTTAATAATCATTACAGGCTTTTAATGGGTTTCTTGAAAGGTATTAATCGTTTTAGTTAGTTGTTACTTGAAATTAAAATCCAATTATAAACATAGCCAGTCTGAGTACTCATCAATTATAAACATAACCAGTCTGAGTAACAGATAGGAAATCTGTTCGCTTAGATCTTTTAAACTATTAATGCAAACAAGACTATGTATAGAAAATTCTATAGATTTTGGTTTTTTTTTAACACGCTTTTATTATTGAATAGTATGGTTTTAACACGCTTTTATTTACCTTAATACGTATGTTTGTATGTTAGTATGTTTGTATGTAACGGAATCTTTGAACATGATTTTGACCTCCTTCAAATCGTCGAATTAAAACGAAATTTGGCATACTTATCAAGGACCGATAACAATGCAATACTTCAAAAGAAAAAAATGTATTTTATTGTAAAAAAATGCGTGGGGTGTTTTTAAGATACTATCTACAATAAAATACATTTATTCTTCAAATTTATTAAAATTTATTTTCTATATTTTAGTTAGATTTTCTCTTTCTTTAAACTATTATTTTCTAGTAGCTTTACCAGCTGCACTCGTTTTCAGAAGCCTGTAAAAGCATTAATGATTGTAATAATTCGTTTTGAGTGGATCACGGATCCATAGGTCGTATTGACCGTAGAGTAAACCACGCAATCACACATGTGTGCCTATGGTCCATATCTCCCCCCCATATATAACAATTCTGGACTATTCCATAGTAAAAATATGGAAAAATAATAATAATAGATAAATACATAGATTTAGTATAATTGCCGAGTGTATTTTGATGATGCTATGTATACATTAGTTGATACTGATTTCTATAATATAAGTTTCTTTTACTTTTGTACTGACTTGTCATAAGCGTTATTTCAATTGCCTACATGATTAATAAACTATTTCATTTTAATACACATGAATGTTTACTCTAATGATAGATTGATTGAATAATTCGGGTCGTGAAATCAATACTTAAGCGAACAGGTCATTAATCATCATCAGCCATCAGGACGCCCACTGCTGAACAAGGATTTCCAGACCGACCTGTTGGAAGCGGCCTGCATCTAGCGACTTCCTGTTATCTTTATCAGGTCGTCTGTCCACCTTCTAGGCAGACGTCCAACGCTGCGCTTACTAGTATGTGGCTTTTGCGAATAAAATTATTATTATAGATAATTTGATAAATTATAGAGAGTTATATTCTAAATATTTTATGTCGCTTCTACATTATCTAGTGCATCTTCATGAAATCGACTTCCCTAATCTTCGAACCCCACACCTTCTTCTCTCCATCCCTCCACTTCACTACTCCGCCGCCTCTTCTCCTTACGTCTTTTGGTCTATGTTTTATTCTGAACTCATTCTGTTTTTTCTCATACTCTCTCCGTTTCTCTTCGTGCTTTTGCAATATATCGTAGAACATGTTCTGTTCTAGTCTTATTTGATTGTAATCTCCTTCTAGAAGATAAAATGATCTTGATAATTAATAATTGAATAGCATTCCTTAAAATATAAATACATACATAAGCTCACGCCTTTATCCTCAAAGGGATAGGCAGAGGTGCCACTAGTGCTGCACCCACATTTAGCCAAGTTTGTTTCCGTTCCATGATGTGATAGGGAGCTCGTCTATCACCATACCAGGTACAAATACGAATCACTGTATTTTTTTGTATTTAGATTACTGTACATTAAATGACGAGACGAGCAAGGCGCTCGCCTGACGGTGAGCGCTATACCTGCCCATAAAAAGAAGCAACACCACTCAGAACTTTGAATTACAAAACACTGCATAGCACTGAATTCCGCTCGTCACCCCGAAACATAAGATGTCTCACAATGGCCAGTAATTTCACTAGCTTCAATGTCCTCCAAACCGAAACACAACAGTGCTTACACAGTGTTGCATGGCGGCAGAAATAGATAAAGCAATGCCTTTGACCTTGAAGGGGTAGGCAGCGATGCCACTAATGCCGCCGAGCTTAGATCCCTCCATGATGTGATAGGAAACACGCCTATCACAATACCGGGTATAAATACAAAGCACTGTCTGACAAAAATCGACGTAAAGTAGCGGCTTGCTGCTGAATTTTGCACGAAGAGTGAGATATCTGGAGGCCCAAACCCCTCCCCTTCCCAATCCCTTAATGATCCCTTTCCTTTAAGGTCAAACACGCTCATGATTCTTTTGATATTGTAGGCATGGGCAGGTGGAGATCACTTACCAACAGGTGACCCAATTACTCATTTCCCAGCCTGTGGATTTTTTATTGAATGACGAGACGAGCTAGGCGCTTGCCTGATGGTAAGCACCACCTGTCCATAAACAGAAGCAACACACAAAACTTTGAATTACGCAGCACTGCATGGCACTGAACTGCGCTCGTCACCCCGAGACATACGTTTTTTTTATAGCATAGACCGGTAAACGAGCAAGTGGGTAACCTGATGGTAAGTGATCTCCACCGCCCATGTACGCCCACCACCAGAAGAATCATGGGTGCGTTGCCGACCTTAAATGAAAGGAATAATTAGAGATTGGGAAGGGGAGGGGTAATTTGGGCTTCCGGATATGTCACTCACCGTACGAAACGCAGCAGCAAGCCGCTACTTTACGTCAGTTTTCTGTGAGACAGTGGTAACGACCCGGTCGAGCCAGCCCATTCTTGCTGTAGACAAAACTGTCTACAGCGTGGCTCTACCACTCGATGATGTTGATACCACTTGATAGATGTTAAGTCTCATAATGCTAAAAACTTACGAACGACGTGATAAGAGTTGAGATGGTAGGTAATGTCGTAAGTATTCCTCATGAAGTGGGTCATGTTTGTCAGAGTTCGGTAAATCTCCAGCATGTGTTTGTAGGAGTCCTGAATACCAGCTGCTATTGACCCTAACTCGTATGTGATGGTATGCATATATTTCTCTTGGATCATGGCCGCTTGCGTCAGCTTGTAGTCTGCGTCTAGGATATTAATAACTCGACATAAGTAAGCTCCGCTGCAATTGAATTTAAAGTATTACCATATAAAGCCTAAATATTTATGAGTGGTAGAGACAAGCTGTAGACAGTTTTGTCAACAGCATGAATGGGTCGGCTCGACCGGGTCGTTACCACTGTCTCACAGGAAACCGACGTAAAGTAGCGGCTTGCTACTGCGTTTCGTACGGTGAGTAAGATATCCGGAGGCCTAAATCCCCCGCCCCTTCCCAATCCCTTAATTATTATCCCTTCCCTTTAAGGCCGGTAACGCGCCTATGATTCTTCTAGTATTGTGAGCATTCATGGATGGTGGAGATCACTTACCATCAGGTGACCCACTTGGTCGTTGGCCGGTCTATGCTATAGAAAAAAGATAACCACGACAACAAAGGCAATGCAACGGCTTTTTTGGTTTATCCTGGCCCGGCTATATGTCTACACTGGACCTGATGTTAAGCACTGCTGGTGGTAGATGTTCATATCCGCCCGGATAGTGACCACCGTACACATGGTGTTAAAACCTGCCATACACCCTGTGTGGGTCGCGTTCCAGGATCAGCCAGTGTATATTCGGTTCTCCCGAGGGGCTTGCGACATGACTTGATGGTTGGTTGGGGTGGGTGTGGGGGTACATCCCTTTATTACTGTGCCGGCATCGGTCATCCGTCTGTCCTGTCGCGGGCTCCTTGATTCTTCGCTCTCTGAGGAGGGAAGAAGCATTTATACAGGCCGGCATGACTCTGGTGAACACCGATAAACTTATTGATTGTCGCTGGTTGTTAATTTTTTGGACTGCACTACGCTTACCATCAGGTGTAGTGCAGTCACTTTGTCGTGCTGGGATAAAATAACAGAAAAAAACACAAATTCCGACCGTCAAGAAACAATTACACAGGCCTGAAATTACTGGCTGACTGTGGAACCCAACTTGTTTGAACAAGTCACTATGGCGAGTTTTTCACATCACGTGTACAGTGGTTGCTATGCAGGTACAAAACATTAGCGTAATGCTTGGTAATTGCTTGGCTTGGTTATACAATGTTTTTTGGGTCGAACGCTCACAATGTATTATTTAAACACGGTGTATTATTACGGAATGTTTGAACCGCAAATGGATTTGTGATCGTTCAATTTTTTTTATTCTAGTTCGGTAATGTGACTATGTTACACCTGATGGTAAGGGTAGTGCATTCCAAAAAACTAGCGACCACCGACAAACAAGCAATCATTGAGTTTATCGGTGGTCACCAGAATCATGCCGGTCTGTATAAATGCTTCTTCTCTCTTCGGAGAGGGAAGTTGCAAATCGAGGGGCCTGCGACAGGACAAGCGGATGACCGATGCAGGCACAGGGATACAAGGATGTACAGTACCCGCCCCAATCAACCTTCAAGTCATGTCGCAAGCCCCTCGCGAGAACAGTACACTGACTGATCCTAGAACGCGATCCATACAAGGTGTGTTTGTCACTGTGGCAGGTTTTAACACCATGTGTACGGTGGTCGCTATCCGGGCGGGTATGAATATCCTACCACCAGCAAACTTTTTTTTTTATAGCATAGGCCGGCAAACGAGCAAGTGGGTCACCTGATGGTAAGTGATCTCCACCGGCCATGTACGCCCACCACCAGAAGAATCATGGGCGCGTTGCCGACCTTAAAGGAAAGGGATAATTAGAGATTGGGAAGGGGAGGGGATTTGGGCTTCCAGATATCTCACTCACCGTATGAAACGCAGCAGCAAGCCGCTACTTTACATCGGTTATCTGTAAGACAATGGTAACGAGCCAGCCCATTCATGCTGTAGACAAAACTGTCTGCAGCGTGGCTCTACCACTCAAAAAACTTGCCAACCTTTGACGAGTTCTGCAGTCATATTTATCAAATGAGCTGCTATCAGTTGTTCTGCCCAAGTCGGCCATTCTATAGGTTCTGGTGGCTGTGGTTCGCACCAGGATGTATACAGCAACGCTGAAACAATATCGGATGGTAAGCCACGTTTCCGCATAAATATGAGCAACTGCTAGTTTTGAGAAAGATAAAAAAATATTTCATAATTTTATGAGTGGTAGAGCCCAGCTGTCACATTGCAAGGAAAGACAGTGGCAACCTCGAGAAGCTCATTGTGACCGGCAAAGTAGATGGGAAAAGGCCTCGTGGACGCAACCCGATACGTTGGTCTGACCAGATCCGCACCGCTCTTGACTTTACAGTTCACAACGCCCTTCACACCGCCAGAGACAGAAACAGATGGAGAAAGATGCTACGAGAGAAAGTGATGCAGAAGGGAGGTCACGACCCTCAATGCTGAAGAATACGACGCAAGGGGGAGAAGAGCTAAGTTGTAGACAGTATTGTCAATGAATGGGCCGGCTCGAACGGGTCGTTACCACTGTCTCACAGAAAGCCGACGTAAATTAGCGGCTTGCTCCTGCGTTTCGTACGGTGAATGAGATATCCGGAAGCCCAAATCCCCCTCCCCTTCCCAATACCTTAATCATCCCTTCCTTTTAAGGTCGGCAACGCGCCTATGATTCTTCTAGTATCGTGGGTGTACATAGACGGTGCAGATCAATTACCATCAGATGACCCACTTGCCCGTTTGCCGATCTATGATATAAAGAAAACGACTTACGAGAGACACACAAGGACATTTGTGATCCCTTGTGATATTAGATATACTCACATAGAGTCAAAATGATTTCACCTTGAACCATTATTTAATTATTATACTCGTACAGAGAGATATGCAAGCTTCTGAAAAAGAATACAGAAACGAGTAATAAAAAATATAATAACAATCTTTTCTTCCATCTGTCCTTACCCCACTCGCAGTGGGGTCGGTGCAACATGCTTTTTAACACATGTTACAGAAACATTTGGCTTGGAGTTTTTACGACCGGCCACCTGTCTGACGCTAGCCCCTCTTGTTATCCCAGAACGACAAAGTTGTTTTGAAGTGAAACCTTTAGAATCGTGATTTGAAACTCGATGAAACGAAAATGCGTCACGACAAAGACAAACATATTCGTAAATAGGATTTAGGGATTTAGGGGAGAAAGAAGAAATCAAGGGGCCTATATCCATATCTATATCAATCGCAAGACATCTATATCCACCGCAACCAACAAGTCATCTCGCAAGCCCCTCGGGAGAACCGGATATACACTGGCTGATCCTGGAACGCGATCCTCACAAGATCTTTCACTTTCCCAGGGGTCAATATAACCAAAAACCGCAAAGATTTTAAATTGGTTGGTATTTTACATCAATAATAAAAAAACTAGAGATAGGATTATTAAAGTTACTTGGCTATGGGGTATGAGCTTTTAGTTCTTTTTGGAAAAGGGGTCTCTGGTCCAAAATAGTTTGGGAATCCCTGGTGTAAAGTATTAATTAGCTTAAAAATGGTATATACCAAGTAAAATACTTGCATTAACAATTGCAGAATTTGTACACTTTAACATAGGTTTTAACAATCCTTTAATGAAACATTTAAGTTAAACGTAAATTATATACTTCGGTAATTTTACACATCGTTAATTTAGGTTTGTTTTAAGGTAAACAAGCTTGTGAACATGAAACATTTACTGGGTTTATTGTTGTATTGTAAGTAATGAATAATTAATTAATAACCTAACAGATTTCTAATGCCTCCACTGTAGACACGTTTTGTCTGCAGCATGAATGGACCGATCGGAGCAGTAACAATGTCCCGAAAAGACTGTAGGACTGTAAGACGTGAAGTGAATGTTTATTTTTTTATAGCATAGGCCGGCAAACAAACAAATGGGTCACCTGATGGGAGGGGGATTTGGGTTTCCGGATATCTCACTCACCGTACGAAACGCAGCAGCAAGCCGCTACTTTACGTCGGTTTTCTGTGAGACAGTGGTAACGACCCGGCACATTCATGCTGTAGACAGAACTGTCTACCGCGTGGCTGTACCATTCAAAGATATAAAAATTATTTATTTTATTAGTAAGCCAGTTATACAGGGCAGACAGTCGAGAGAGAGTGTTTCGCTACATTGGTTCGAAAACGAGCACAGCAAGTTCAAATGTTAAAATTTTGCTAGATTCATTAATTTAAATTAATTTTAATACCGTATTTTTAACCAAAATTGTACGTGGAATATATTTTATTTCCGAATTTTCCAAAAAAACTACGAGATAAATATAAATTATTCAATTTAGTAACACAAAATCACTATCTCCATTTGAACTTGCTGTGGGTTGGTTCCATTTTGCGAAAGTAGATCCATTTAGTATTTTGTGTAAATGTATCATGTTTCTTCTTTCCGTCAGGTTATCTGGCTTCAGCTCAGACGCCGCTCCCGGAAAATGAACTCAAATCAGCATTAATAATAATCAACTCCACTGTTGATATCATTCATAATACAGATGCGAAGATATCAAAGTTAAACTATATTCGACAGGTACGTAATAATACTCTTAGAAATTCAATGAGAGATGACTTTAAATAATAGGAGGAACACAAATAACATGATCACTTTCAAACTAATTTATTTTATTCACAAAGAACAAACCCGTGTCAGGAATAACAAATTGTTGAATTGCACTTGTACAGACTTAGTATGAATAACTACGACAGAATTACTACTACTGTAACGGTCAGCCAAGCAAGGCTGGCTACTATAATAACGGCCACAATAGTTACTAAGGTCTTCACTGCACGATGGTCGATGACGGAATGCGAACTGCGTCCTGTCAAGTCGTGCACCGCTCTTTTATACATAATTTTAGGTGTATCTACCCGATGACAATTTTATAAACGCCATCCGCACAGATTATAAAAAAAATTACATCTAACAATATATATATTTTTATTTGATTGAATGATGAAACGAGCAAGGCGCTCGCCTGATGGTAAGCGCCACGCCTGCTCATAAACAGAAGCAACATCACGCAGAACTTTGAATTACAAAGCACTACATGGTACTGAACTACGCTCGTCACCCCGAGACATAAGGTGTTAAATCTCATAATGGCCAGTAAT
Source organism: Amorpha juglandis (assembly GCA_949126905.1). Taxonomy (NCBI): domain Eukaryota; kingdom Metazoa; phylum Arthropoda; class Insecta; order Lepidoptera; family Sphingidae; genus Amorpha; species Amorpha juglandis. The sequence continues at coordinate 4,299,640 of OX421392.1, forward strand.
TTCACTGGCTTCAATGTCCTTTAAACCGAAACACAACAGTGCTTACGCACTGTTGCTTGGCGACAGAAATAGACGGCGCGGTGGAACCAACCCAGACGGCCTCTCGCATACGAGGGACTTACCACCTTGTGTTGTTACCGCTGTCTCACAGAAAATCGGCATAACCAACTTGATGTTGTATTTCGTACAGTGAGTGAGGTATCCGGAGGCCCAAATCCCCTTCCATGATTGATTATCCCTTTCCTTTAAAGTCGGCAACGCGTCCATGATTATTCTTGCGTGATGGACATTTTTTTTATAGCATAGGCCGGCAAACGAGCAAGTGGGCCACCTGATGGTAAGTGATCTCCACCGCCCATGTACGCCCACCACCAGAAGAATCATGGGCGCGTTGCCGACCTTAAAGGAAAGGGATAATTAGGGATTGGGAAGGGGAGGGGATTTGGGCTTCCGGTTATCTCACTCACCGTACGAAACGCAGCAGCAAGCCGCTACTTTACGTCGGTTTTCTGTGAGACAATGGTAACGGCCGGGTCGAGCCAGCCCATTCATGTTGTAGACAAAACTGTCTACAGCGTGGCTCTACCACTCAAGACGTTTATGAGCGGTGAAGATCACTTATTATCAGGTGACCCACTTGCTCGTTTGTTTACAATTCACTTTCAGGACAGCGTGAACACAGCTCCGTTTGAAGTGGGCTACCTTACCTACACCCTGCAAGAAAAATATCGAAAAATGGTGGACAAATTCAACACGAGTACCTACATGAAACAACGTCTGTATTTAATGGAGCTTGTACTTATTCTAGAAGAAATAGAACGGCATTATTGGCAGGTAAACAATAGATTTTGATGGTGGGAGGATACTTGTATCCGACCGGATAGCGACCACCGTACACTGGTGCTAAAACCTGCCATAGTGGCCCGCCTTGTGTGGGTCGCATTCCATGGTCAGCCAGTGTATATCCGGTTCTCCCCAGGGGGGCTTGCCCCCTGATCTTAACCCTTTTCCCATCCCTTTTCCTTCCCCTCCCCCTTGGCCCTATGGCAGGCCGGCATGATCTTGCTGACCTACGATGGACACATTGTTTATCGTTGGTCGACACTATTCTTGGATTGCGCTACACTTACCATCCGGTGTAGCGTAATCACTTTTCCGAGCCAGGATAAATAAAAAAATATATACAAGGTGGTAGGTCCCTCGTATGCGAGAGGCCAAGGTTGGTACCACCGCGCCGCCATGCAACAGTGTGTAAGCACTGGTTTGAAGGGCATTGAAGCCAGTGGAGTTACAGGGCATTAGACTTAACATCGTATGTCTCGGGGTAACGAGCGCAGTTCAGTGTCATGCAGTGCTTTGTAATTCAAAGTTCTGTGTAGTGTTGCTTCTGTTTATGGACAGGCGTATCATAAGGCGAGCGCCTTGCTCGTCTCATCATTCAATGTTTTATATCTTAATACAATAGTATGTGCTTAATACAACGCAAAAAGGACCCACAGCAAGTTAAAATGGAGATTGATTTTGTTTTTCTAAATTCAATTAAATTAAAGATTATTCTTCTAATTCATGGGAATTTTAACGATTTATTGACAGGTTTACTATTTAATAAAATTATTATTTAACAGCTTTATTATTTAATAAACTTATTATTTTACAGCTTTATTATTTAATAAACTTATTATTTACCAGCCTTACTATTGAACAACCTTATTATTTTACAGCCTTACTATTTAACAACCTTACTATTTTAAAGCATTACTATTTGTTCAGGTGGAACACATTTCGAATATGATGCATGAAATAGAAAGAAAATATAAAGTGCCGACTGATTTGCACATTAAATATGAGTATGAAGCTCATGGTATGCCGACACATTACCACGGCGAGCCCACTGTACATACCACTTCAAGACGCAAGAGATTGAAGGTGGATAAGTATTTACAGGAAAGGATGAAGCCGACCACACCGAAAACCACACGGAAATGGTGGGATTTGGATTATGGATGGGAAATAAATTATTTTTGGTAAATGGATATTTTTTATTTTCCTGATGATTTTATTTTTTACTAGCTGTGCCCGCGAACTTCGTTTCGCCATCTTCATACAAACTTTCATCCCCTTTTTAAAACCTTCAGGGTTTGATTTTTGAAAAACCTTTAGGGGTTGAAATTTAAAGAAAAAAATAGCCTATGTTTAACCCTACTACTACTACTATATTTGTACCAAAATTCATTGAAATCGGTTCAGCGGTTTAAATTTTTCATACAAAAAACAACAATGAAAAACATAGTAGCCTATGTCTTATTCTGATGTATAAGCTATATTATTATAAAGTTTCCAGTAGTTTTTACGTGAAAGGGTAACAAACATCCATCCATCCATACTTACAAACTTTCGCGTTTATAATATTAGTAGGATTTTGTTACGGATTTTACGGTTTCGGCTAATAGTTTTTCTTTTTTTTTATCCGAGCACGCCAAAGTGACTGCACTTTACCTGATGACAAGCGCATGACAAGGTGTGCGATGTTGACCTTCGCAATTCCAGAAATCATGTATGAGTTACCATGCTGATGGTAGGATATTCATATCCGCCCGGATAGCGATCACCGTCCAGATAGTCTTAAAACCTGCCATAGTGACACACACGCCTTGTGTGGATCGCGTTCCAGGATCGGCCAGTGTATATCCGTTTCTCTCGAGGGGCTTGTGACATGACTAGATGGTTGGTTGAGGCAGTGGCCCAACCAAATATACCCCTATAGTGATAGGGGTATATTTTTGTATCCCTGTGCCGGTCATCCGCTTGTCCTGTCAGAGGACTCTCGATTAGATTCTCTCTTCGGGGCGTGACGAAGCATTTACATAGGCCGGCATGGTTCTGGTGACCACCCATAAACTCATTGTTTGTCGATGGTCACTGGTTTCTTTAGACTGCACTGCGCTTACCGTCAGGTGTAGCGCAGTCACTTTGCCGTGCCCAGATAAAAAAAAGAGTTTTAGGAATGGTATGGACATTGGTAAGTGGAGTGGTATTTGATTCGAAACGCAATCGGAAGCTGCTACTGCACGTCACATGGGCTTTCTGTGATAGTGGTAATAACCCGGTCGAGCCAGCCTTTATACTGTAGATGAAAGTGTACATAGAAAAACCTCAAAATAATATTTCCAATGATCATCGTTAAATATACGTAATCACCATTAAATCCTAATGGATTTGAACACTTATAATTTGTAATTAAAAACAAAGTGTTGATATTATTATTTAAAAAAAATGTTACGAATAATACTCACGATTTGGTGTGGTAAGTAATAATAAATAAATTCATTGCCATTTCGGCTGTTTGATTAAAAAATCTGGGCTACTTGTGAATGTCATGATATTATATTACTAGCTTTTCCTCGCGACTCCGCTCACGTGATCTGCTTTTTCCGGGATAAAAAGAAGCCTGTGTTACTCAGTGATAATGTAGCTTTCTAACGGCAAAAGAATTTTTGAAATCGGTCCAGTAGTTTTTAAGTTTATTCGTTACATACAAAAATACAAATTTTTCCTCTTTATAATATTATTGTAGATAACCAGACACAACCAGACTTATGGAATAAAAAATTGAAGGATTAAATTGAAACATGTTTATTTTATTAAAAAGGTACATTATTGTACATAATTATAAACATTATTTTCTTGCGGAGGCCTTTTTTAGTTGAAAGAACACCTGTGCCAAAATAGAAGTAACATAGAAGAGTTAATATAAAGTAACATAGAATATCCATCGCAATTTCACAAGGTTGTAGGTCCCTCGTTTGCGACAGGCCGTCTGAGTTGGGACCACCGCTTTGTCTATTTCTGCCACCAAGCAACAGTGTTTAACCAATTACTGGGCATTTTGAAACTTAACATCTTATGTCTCAGGGTGACGAGCGCAGTTCAGGCCCATGCAGTGCTTTGTTATTCAACGTTCTGTGCGGTGTTGCTTCTTTTTATGGGCAAGTGTGGCGCTTACTATCAGGCGAGCGCCTTGCTCGTCTTGTCATACAATCAAATAAAAAAAATACTGTGACTACAATAAAGCAATCAGTAAAAACACGTGTAGCAAGAGAAACGTGTTACGTTTTTTGTTTTAAAACTGCAACGTGATATGATGGATTGTTTTAATTCTTTTTTATCACTAAACAAAAACATTCTTGGAAAGAACTATGAACAGGAAGACCAATCATTTTTCATATACGTTTTTAGTCACAAATTAATCATTGTGGTAGTAATTTATATAAAATATTATTGTAATGTATATTCTATATCTATTTTACTCTATGTATGTATGTTAATAATTGTAATATCATTATGTAACTAGAATAGAATATAAGAATCTTTTTTCTTATTAATATTAAAAAATAGTGCTGACCTTTTTTTTATTTTTTTATCCTGGCGCGGCAAAGTGACTACGCTACACCTGATGGTAAGTGTAGCGCAATCCAAGAATAGTGTCGACCAACGATAAACAATGTGTCCATCGTAGGTCGGCAAGATCATGCCGGCCTGCCAAAGGGCCAAGGGGGAAGGGAAGGAAAAAGGGATGGGGAAAGGGTTAGGATCAGGGGGCAAGCCCCCTGGGGAGACCCGGATATACACTGGCTGACCCTGGAACGCGACTTTTAGCATCAGTGTACGGTGCTCGCTATCCGGTCGGATACAAGTATCCTCCCACCAGCAATGTGTGTTAATAATTGTAATATCATTAACTACACTATCGTATTGGGTATAAACCTGTAATTGATAGATGTATGAGTGTTTAAATAAATAAATTTTCCGAACTTCATTCTTTGTTTGTGATTTATAGAACGGGGGCCCTGAACAGTCATAAATAATCCACCGTCTCGGCTCGATCTTGCCACGGAGGCAAGAAAAAGCAAAACTACTTTCTCATACTCTGTGGTAGAGCCACGCTGTAGACAGTTTTGTGTACAGCATGAATGGGCCGTTACCACTGTCTCACAGACCGATGTAAAGTAGCGGCTTGCTGCTGCGTTTCGTACGGTGAGTGAGATATCCGGAGGCCCACATCACCGTCCTCTTCTCAATCCCTAATTATACATTTCCTGTCGGCAATGCACCGATGATTTTTCTGGTATTGTGGGCGTGCACGGGCGGTGGAGACTTACTGTCAGGTGACCCACTTACTCGTTTGACGGCCTATGCTATAAAATAAAAGTGTGTATGCAATTCACACGCGGCAGAAGTGAAACTTCAGAATTATTAAAATAAATTAATTAACCAACGAATTATAATACGCAAATGCAAAATAATAAAACACGTGAATAATACACCGCGTTGTTTGACACATTTTTCAAAGACACGTAATAGCATACTTGTAATCTATCTCATTCTCTCGCAGCTTAAATCCTATTTATGAATATGTTTGTCTTTGTCGTGACGCATTTTCGTTTCGTCGAGTTTCGTTTCAACGATTCTAAAGAAGTTTCACTTCAACAATTCCAGTGTCATCAGTGACTGGCCAAAAATCATACAGAGTTCATGACTTCATGGGCCAAACTGACAAAGACAAATTGAAGATTCTCGCGTTAGAACTTCTGAAAGACGCCAAGCTAAAGTTGCGGCAGGTTGCGGGGATAAAGGATGAGCATGGCGTGTTGATTGCTTTCGATGTTGGAGTAATTATTGGTAAGGGTTTTTGGTAAATATCTCGTATCAAGTTGCCTTCGAAGATAGGAGAGGGGAGGGAGAGGAGATCACACCTATAACCTCTCCACCGCCGGAGATGCATTTGTATTATTCCACTTTAAAATTATAGATAGAGGCACGCTGTAGACAGTTTCGTCTACAGTATGAATGGACCGGGTCGTTACCACTGTCTCACAGAAAACCGACGGAAAATAGCGGGTGGCTGCTGCGTTTCGTACGGTGAGTGAGATATCCGGAAGCCCAAATCCCTTTCCCAATGTTGCTTGGCGGCAGAAATAGACAAAGCGGTGGTACCAACCCAGACGGCCTCCGCGTCCGAGGGACCTACCACCTTGTAAAAACCGCGCCTATCTTGCAGCACAACTGCAGATTGTCTGATAGACTCTTATCTCACCGGAACCCAACCCTCACCATCAAATTATTTTTAGGTCAAATCCGTGAAAAATACAAGCGAATGCTGGAGACATATCGCGAGGCCAGAGATCGCTTCACCAACAGGACCATGCTCCAAGGCCCTGGGGTCAGGGAGCTACGTCCTCTCCACTACATCGTCAGCATGGAATTGGTCCACATGAGGGAAGTGGACATCGACAAGCTGGTCCATGTGCTGGAGGCAATTCCGAAGAAGGTCCTTGAGACAGGCAGCTCGCCATTCGTTAAGGGTTTGAAGCCGCCTAAGATGTTGAGGACTGGTGGTGTGTATGGGTTTGGAATTAAAATAAGATAGAAAAAAAAAAATATATAGCATAGACCGGCAAACGAGCAAGTGGGTCACCTCATGGCAAGTGATCTCCACCGCCCATGTACGCCCACAATACCAGAAGAATCATGGGCGCGTTGCCGACCTTAAAGGAAAGGGATAATTAGGGATTGGGAAGGGGAGAGGGATTTGAGCTTTCGGATATCTCACTCACTGTACGAAACGCAGCAGCAAGCCGCTACTTTACGTCGGTTTTCTGCGAGACAGTGGTTACGACTCGGTCGAGCCAGCCCATTCATGCTGTAGACATTACTGTCTACAGCGTGGCTCTACCACTCATATAAACTTCTTTAGAATCTTTGTGATTTGAAACTCAATGAAACGAAAATGCGTCACGACAAAGACAAACATATTCATTCTCCTACCAGCATAAAGTACACTGACTGGCGCCGGACTGCGCTCCTCCTGAGATCTGCATCGAAATTCAATCAGTAGATTTACGTGATTAGCGTTTAAATTGAGAGACACTCAGACATTTATGGAATATTGTTGTTACTAGATTCCCAACTCGCGCTGCGCATAAAGGAGGAGGAGTTGAAAAGCAAGTACAGAGACGAGTACACGATGAAGAAGCTCGGAACCAACAAGACTGGGTGGGCCTGGGACATATATTCTATTGCTTAAATAAATAAAACAATAATATAGCTTAATCGATTTATTATATTATTTACTTACCTACCTACTTTTTTCATCTCTGCATCACCCTAATGTTGACTGAGAGAGAATGCCTTCGACAAGTCCGCCTTTATACATCTTTATATATAAACATTTTGTGTCAAGTTGTTTGTTCGCGAGGAACTCCTAAACTACTGAACCGATTTTAATCAAATTTTGTAAACTGTGTGCAGTTGGTAGGTCCCTCGTATGCGAGAGGCCGTCTGGGTTGGTACCACCGCGCCGTCTATTTCTGCCACCAAATAACAGTGTGTAAACACTGTTGTGTTTCGGTTTGAAGGACATTGAATCCAGTGGAATTACTGGGCATTATGAGACTTAACATCTTATGCCCCAGGGTGACGAGCGCATTTCAGTGTCATGCAGTGCTTTATAAAGTTCTGTGTGGTGTTGCTTCTGTTTATGGCCAGGCGTGGCGCTTATCATCAAGCGAGCGCCTTGCTCGTTTCATCATTTAATCAAATTAAATAAAAAGTAAATAAAAAAAATCAATAATTTTATTTATGTCAGAAAACACAACACACTTGTATTCAATTTACCAATAATAGTCAATCTCCCATCCGTAATCGATTGGCCACCATTTATTGTATTTTTTCTTCGCTACTGGCTCGTACGTCTTAATCTTCATCTTCAAGTACAACTCTCGCATCTGCTTCATCCTTTTCTTTTCCATCTTCATGTGAATCTTCCTTTGTCTTTCATTATCTTTTATCCACTGCTCATGTTTTAGCACTTCTTCTAAATCTACTGGGTTCAGCATTTCTCGAAACTCTTCTATGTAACTGTTAGAATACATGATTTTAGTAAAATGGACCAAATTCGTAGTGGTCCTAATGAAGAATGCCGGATATGCCTAGGTTCTATTTAGTATATCTTCTTTTTGTTTGCTCTATTAACCTTCTTAGTATTTTGTCAAAATTTTTCTTAATTCAACCTACTTATGCACCTAACTACGTCTAATCTTATAAATATTTTCTCTTTATCATGTTCCTTTTACACACCACATAAAGCTCTTTCTTTCTTTCCTACCTCATTCCTCATTCCTTTTCATTAGAAGAGGAAGCCCGTGCTTACCTGTAGTACACTTATATACTTAGTGGAGATAAGAACAAAAAAATCCCAAAATAAGATATTGATCTGGTGGTATCGTTTTATCTGCAGCTAATTACAAAGCTTAAATTTTACGCACATCTTAAAACGTAAATATGTACAGTAAAATGATGAATTACCACATTCCTCCGTCCTAAAATACCACTCACTGTGGACTGTCCTTTATTTAAGAGGAAGATAATAAGGAGAATTCTGTTATGCAGGTTTCTTCACGACGGTTCCTTCATCGTGATATCAAGCGATAATTAACAGTGATTACACACTTAATTTAGGAAAGTCAGATATGCTCAGTTTTCGTGCTAGATATCGCTAGATGCAGGCCGATTCTAACACGTCGCTGGTGGGAGGATACTTGTATCCGACCGGATAGCGACCCCCGTACACTGGTGCTAAAACCTGCCATAGTGGCCCACCTTGTGTGGGTCGCGTTCCAGGGTCAGCCAGTGTATATCCGGTTCTCCCCAGGGGGCTTGCCCCATGATCCTAACCATTTTCCCATCCCTTTTCCTTCCCCTCCCCCTTGGCCCTATGGCAGGCCGGCATGATCTTGCGGACCTACGATGGACACATGTTTATCGTTGGTCGACACTATTCTTGGATTGCGCTACACTTACCATCAGGTGTAGCGCAGTCGCTTTGCCGAGCCAGGATAAGAAAAAAGAGGTCGGTCTGGAAATCTTTGGGGGAGGCCTATGTTCAGCAGTGGACGTCTTGTGGCTGATGATGATGATGGACTCCTGCTATTTTTGTCAAACCACTCTCCAATGATCCATCGACGCTACATACAAGAGAAGGTCTATTGAATCGTTAACTTACCTATACTTTTTAGGTATTTCATGGGCCATGTTAACCAGATGGTAAATTTCGAAATACAATTTCTGTATCAACTCTGTTCTCTTCAATGTGGCAAACACAGAATCTGCCTTAAACTCCATTGGTCTTTTCACGTGCTCCACCATCTTTTTATATCTGTAACTAACTAATATTATAAACGCGAAAGTTTGTAAGTATGGATGGAGGGATGGATGTTTGTTACTCTTTCACGTAAAAATTACTGAATGGATTTTAATGAAACTTTACAATAATATAGCTTATACATCAGAATAAGACATAGGCTACTTTTTATCCCGGAAAAAGCAGACAACGCGCAATTTGTTATTTTAATGCTTTAGAAATAATGTATGCTGGATTACACCAACTTTCTTTAGCAATGAGAAACATATTAAATTTCCGGTTAAGCAAAAAATGAGTTGCACCATTTGACAAATGTTAGATGACGTCATAACTTTAGTTGTTAACCGTAACCGCCCGATATTCGCTAGTTAAGGCTATTGTTTAAGTTCAATAGCTATCAGATGGTTCAATTATAACCTCCAAACCGATATATCTCCTAAAGCGTCTGTGCTCCAAAATAATATCATGTCCCTGTTTCTAGAATTAATCGAGGAATCTAATAGTATCGGAACACGATGGTTCAACACATTCCACAGTCAATGTTAAAGTCAGCGTTACTGTTATCGTCAAAGTTGACATAAATCTTAACTATAACTGCTATTATGGTGCAATCCAGCCTTAATATTTTACATCAACTGCGGTGGCGTAGTTCTATTGTGTGATGTTTTGCCTATCAAGACAATGAAGTATATATATAAAACTAGCTTTTGCTCGCGGCTCCGCCCGCGTGAACGTTTAAAGTTGACAAAGTTTCATACAAACTTTCATCCCCTATTTTATCCCCTTGGGGGTAGAATTTATCAAAATCCTTTCTTAGCGGATGCCTACGTCATAACATCTACCTGCATGCCAAATTTCAGCCCGATCCCTCCAGTGGTTTGGACTGTGCGTTGATAGATCACTATGTCAGTCAAGTCACCTTTGAGTTTTATATATTTAGATATTACCTTTCAATGATCTCCCCCATAACATACCCCTGTTCATAATACGGCGACTCCTCATACATGAACCTCATGGGATTCATTTCCACGGTCCTCTTCTCAGCGTCTATCAGGTATGTCCGCATTATTTCTAGAAGTCTGTCAGGTACTAATGCGCTCATTTCCCAGTCTTTGAACTTGTCTTTGTTGAAGTCTTGTTCTGGAGATGATGGGGTTGCGAAGACTAATAATGAAATTATTATAATTAAAATATTTATTGAATCATTAAAACGTCAAATATCGTTTAGATTCAGTCAAATTTTAACTCTACCGCCAGTTCGGAATGCTGTTTCGTTAAAGAAGAACGGGTAAGAAACTCTAACGTTGCTCTTTTCTAAACTGATTTACAATATTTGCACTACCTACATTGAAATAATTATTTATTTGAATTAGAGCTCAATTTATGCCAATGAGGAACGTTATAAAGTAAAATAATAAAATTATAATAGTTTTGTGCATGAGCGTCAAGTGTGAATAAATAAACTAAACAAGCAATAACAGTTTGGGTAGACCAGTCCACAAAAGCAGCACCCGTTCACGAGCATGACGCATGTGCCAGCCATCGGCCTCCTCAACCATGTTACAGGGAAGTGACCGACCCGGCACACGACGCCGCCGCAAGCACAGACATTAAAGCGAGCATGACATACACAAACTGCTCACTGCTCAGTCTTTATGAATTCCCAAAAAAAACTATTATTTATTGATTAGATAATGTAAAATCGACAACTTCAGTAGCTTCGAGTAGCAGTCTATGAAACGAGAGGCCGCGGGTTCGATCCCCGCACCGAAAGAAATGTTTAATAAAAACAATCAGGCCCTCCCCCCTTTCACTGGCTTTAAAGTCCTTTAAGCTGGAACACAACAGTATTTACATATTGCTGCTTGTCAGCAGAAATGTACAAAGCAATGGTACCTATCATCACCTAGTAAGCATATATTATTTTACCTAATGGTAAGCGATGTGCAGTCCAAAAACTCGGCGACCACCAACAAACAATGAGTTTATCGGTGGTCACCAGAATCATGCTGGTCTGTATAAATGCTTCTTCACACTCCGAAGAGGGAAGAAGCAATCGAGGCGCCTGCGACAGGACTGGCGGATGACCGATGCAGGCACAGGAATGCAAGAATGTACCCCTATATCCGCCCCAATCAACCATCAAGTCATGTCGCAAGCCCCTCGGCAGAACCGGATAAACATTGGCTGATTCTGGAACGCGATCCACACAAGATGTGTGGGTATCACTATTTACACTAATATTATAAAGAGGAAAGATTTGTATTTTTGTATATAACGTATAAACTTAAAAACTACGGACCGATTTCAAAAATTCTTTCACCATAAGAATCCTACATTATCCCTGATGAATATTTGCTACTTTTTATCAGGGAAAAGCAGATCACGCGGAGCCGCGAGGAAAACCTAGTGTTATTATATTGTCTAAGATTATATTATCATGTACTTACACAGTAAAATAAACAAAATATATAATTCTATAAATAGCTCGTACTTAGTCGTGGAGAAAACACCAGACCGCTTAATTTTTGGCACCATTTTTCTTTTTTACTCACTAAAGTAAATTATAAATAGAAAAGTGCTTCCAGATCTTCATAGAATTTTGGATCTAGATTTTTCTCATCTAAATGTAAAGCAGACCCGCATTCAGTAAGTTTATGGGAGTCGAGACCCAAAATAATTTTTTTTATACCAATTTGGTATACAGGTTTGGTTTTTTTTTATAGTAGAGGCCGGTAAACGAGCAAGTGGGTCACCTGATGGTAAGTGATCTCTCCCCGCCCATATACGCCTACAAATCATGGGCGCGTTGCCGACCTTAAAGGAAAAGCATAATTAGGGATTGGTAAGGGGAGCGAGATTTGGGCCTCCGGATATCTCACTCACCGTGCCAAACGTAGCAGCAAGTCGCTACTTTACATCGGTTTTCTGTGAGACAATGGTACCGACCCGGTCGTGCCGGCCCATTTATGCTATAGAAGTATTCGTAAGAGTATTCGTTCGTCGTAAGATTCGGCTCTGTGCAAACGTTTTGTTAATTTAGAAAATTTAATGGCTCCTATGCTATCGATAAACTGTTAATTAAGTTGTGGCTGCCACACTTAGGCACATAACATACTTACTCATGATCACTGTAGAACTTCGGTAGGATGTGTATAATAGATAAGAATCTTGAGTGTAGATGAAATGATAGAAGTAAAGTCCACAAGTAAAGAGTTTATTAGCACAAGAAGATACAAGAAGACAGAAGGAGAAAAATAAAGAAAGAGTCTAGAGAGAAGCGAAAGCAATAAAACTAAAATCGGTTTACAACAATGTACGTAAGCGCCAGCGAGTTACGAGTTCGCGTCGCATGCGTCAGCTCACTGACTACCTGCGGCCGGCCGGGGACGCAGTGATAGGCGGAGCTTGTGCGCCTCGCTCCGACCGGTTACGTGACGTAGGCCATTGTTCACTGATCGCTATATAAAGCGATTGCTGTACGTTTGTACATTTAAATTATTTTTAATTGTAATGTGTAATTATTTTTTATGTAACTTAATTTATTATTAATTTTACAATAATATTGCGGCTAATACCGCCACAATCACAATTCCCAAGGATACAAAACATACAAGGTGGTAGGTCCCTCGTATGCGAGAGGCCGTCTGGGTTGGTAACACCGCGCCGTCTATTTCTGCCGCCAAGCAATGTGTAAGCACTGTTGTGTTTCGGTTTGAAGGACATAGAAGCCAGTGAAATTACTGGGCATTGACACAACATCTTATGTCTCGGGGTGACGAGCGCAGTTCAGTGCCGTGCATTGATTTGTAATTCAAAATTCTGTGTGGTGTTGCATCTGTTTATGGACAGGCGTGGGCGTTTACCATCAGGCCACGAGCCTTGTGTCGTGACCATATTTGTGGATCACACATATATTTGTCTCGGTCCGGGGATCGAACCCGCAGCATCTCGCTTCACAACCGGCTACTGCGCCACGTAGGCTGTCAAATTTTTAAAAGAAAACACATATTACCATTAGTTAAATATACATTTATTCGAAATTACAATATCTAATTACTTTATCACACAAATCATAAAGCCCATCGCATAACCTTTCACTCCAGCACACTCCCACTATGGACCACCAATCACAAGTCGGCAGGCGGCACAATTCAGAACTAATAGAATCTGTCAAGTTTGAATATTTAAAAATCGAACTGGCTTTCGACAACAGCGCCAACTGCCAACTACGGCTCCCAACACACTTCGACGAAACTGAAGCGTATCAGCCATCGTATTCTATTTTCTTTTTTTCTGTTTGAAAATGGAATGGCGATGGTTGAGACGTTGCAATGCCGTTGAAATATGCCAAGAACCGTTATAATATGGTGATCTGTTCACAAAAGACAAAAAAACCGTCAACATCAACTTATAAAAGCGTGTGACGTAACAATACGTCATATGTCCGTTAGGACGCCATTTTGTTTTAAAACCAACAAAAATAAGTAACGTTTGCATGCTCATATCTTTGAAAATTAAATATGTAAATAAATATATATTGTGTCGGTAGGTAGATTACAGATACGAAAGTTTCATAAAATAAATTATTGTTTCACATCTTACGTATTTCATGTACTGTAAAGAATCAAAGTACGGTCAATATCCATTGTCAGTTTACTCGACTTACTCGTTACCAATAAAAGACCAACGTCCGGTTTCTGAAAGGCAGATCATTGGAAAAATTTACTAATCATCTGTCAAATCTCATGTTTGAAGCCCAAAAAGGGTTCTTCTCCTTTTTTATTTATGGCTTTCGCATTATTATGCATTTTGCCAGTGTCAAGTATAATTTATTCTCAAGTTATTTTTACAAGAACGATGAAACACGGGTGCGGTCGATTTCAAGGTCTTTTCGGAGTTTTGGTGTTAACTCCTTTCAGTACGATGCTTAATTCACTTAGTTCAATGTTTCCATACACTGTTCATCACCGTCAATGTTTATTGCACAAATCCACACCAATTTTATACAACAAACACAACTCTAAACTAGTTTATGAAATAAATTAAAATAAGCGATGAACTGCACTGTCAGAATTCCCGCCAAAACTCCCCCAAAAAGGGTTACGCAGGTTATTTTGTAATTGGACCTACTTACGCAAAAAGGAACCAACCCACAGCAAGTTCAAATGGAGATACTGATTTTGTTTTACTAAGTTTTTTGGAAAATCGGGCATAAAATATATGCCATGTATGATTTTGCAAAACAAACACGGTATGAAGATCTAATTAAATTATTGAATTTACCAAAACAAAATCAGTATCTCCATTTGAACTTGCTGTGGGTTGTTTCCTTTTTGCGTAAGTCCAATTACAAAATAACCTGTAACTTATAAATGGCTGTAAAGGTTTTCTTTATACCTAATTAAGTCCCATCTTGATCTTTCAAATAGTTCCTCATTCATTCATTCATTAAGACCGTTTTTGGTCATTAAGGGTCATAGCTCATTAGAGCCACCCGGCACCCGACCAGCACCGCCTCGCCTCGAGCGGTTAGTATTCTTTATATGGAATTCTATTGATACGCGCTCATTACATCAAAGCCGTATCGTCACCGGATCGCTTCGCTCGCAAGTTGGCCACGCGCGAACAACGGGTGGACCACTCGGTGACAACTCGCGGCTCGCACGCTTGCCTTGCATGGACCGCGCGCTGCCCGCGAATGATTCACGCGAGGGCGACGCGTTGGCGATGCGTCTTTCATTTTCTTTTTCATCAAGCTTGACAGCTATGAGAGCCAATTCACGGTTTGTAAAATTTGACATTACGAAAAACACGTGTAGACCTAGTGCTAATGGTAACAGACTACTCGAAAATTCGTAGACCAAGCGATGTCCACTCGTTGGCCACGCGAGGTTCACAGGTTGATCTCGCGACGTTCACAAGTAACAACGCGTCGTCCACCCGTGGACCACCTGTCGACAACGAGTTGACGCCGAACGACGAGGCGGTGCTGGTCGGGTGCCGGGTGGCTCTAATGAGCTATGACCTTAAAGATACATTTTACATCACTTTCGATGAGGTTATATTTTACCAAACAAGATGCAAAGAGGATACAATCACCTACCCAAATATACAGTTTTTGTATCTAATCTGGCCGCCTTACTTTAATTCTTTACAAGTATTTTTTTGGATACCTAAAATATCTTCAATCTATCTACCGACACAATATCATCATCCTACGTCCATCGCATAGCAGACAGAGACAATAAATTCACCAAAAAAACCCGAAACGGAAGCAAACATAATTTCACAATTCACTTCTTAACTTTAAACTGGTCAAAAAACGTTTTTAGTACAAAAAAAAATACGTAATTTTATAAATATTCTACGTATGGTGATATTTTTCATATCAATTTCATTTTAAATATAAATTATGTATAATCTTTATAAATATTTCAACAAACTTAACATGATTATAGGGTAGGTAGACTTGATTGTTTTTGTTATTTTAATCAATAAATGAAGTTATCCAAAACCTATTGCAGAATGAATTTCATTAATCCGTCCACAAAAAAATAAATTAGAAGTCATTCAAACCTGATGGAGGGGGGGGCTTGTCAAATAACAGACGACTCAAACTTTGACGTCACCGTGGCAAATGGCCATTACGGTGCACGCGTGCGAGCGAGATAGTGAGATGTCCCCACTACACGCCCATCTTTGCTCCTACCAATATTTAAAATCATAATTGCGTGCTCATTTTTGAACCAATTTTGATTGTGTTTTAACAAAAGGATTTCTTTCTCGTATTAGTCTCTGTTGCATATAAAATAATGGATAATATTCAACATAGGAAACTAGCCTATTGCAGAAAAATATTAGCTTTTATAGGTATTTACTCTTTACTTTATGTGTAGTTTTGATAGATTCATTCATCATCATCATCAGCCATAGGACGTCCACTGCTGAACATAGGCCTCCCCCAAAGATTTCCAGACCGACCTGTTGGAAGCGGCCTGCATCCAGCGACTTCCTGCGACCTTTATCAGGTCGTCTGTCCACCTTGTAGGCGGACGTCCAACGCTGCGCTTGCCAGTACGTGGCCTCCATTCCAGAACCTTCCTGCCCCATCGGTTATCGGTTCTGCGAGCTATGTGGCCTGCCCACTGCCACTTGAGCAGATTAGCAAGCTCAAGTTTTGATAGCTTATAAAGGTTATATGATTACATTCAATTATCCATGTGCTGGCATAATACAAAATTTTCAGAGATCCAGTGTTTTAGATTTAAAATGAAATTGATAATTAAAAGTTAATACTTTACATGTGTCAGACGACAAAAAAAAATATCAATTCGATAAATCGACTCCTATGATTTGTTTTAACACTTAATTAGCTTTATATATTTTTGAATTCAATACATAGACACGGGCTGCGAAAGTCCACTCGACTTTTAGTCGCACGACAAAAGGCTGCGACAAAAAATCGTGACGACTAAAAGTCGCCCGTCAGTCGCAATCACCGTCGAAACGCCTTAACTATTATAAAGTTCTGAACATGAATCTTTCAAACGATTAACTGTACATATAATTAACATTAATATTTTTCATTGTTTCTATACAAGTACAGTACAAAAGTCCGTAATTTTTAAAATTCCCATTAATTTTTTAGCATTACTCGAAGACAATTCCAAAAAGACACCTTACAATTTGTTATAAGTTAGTATATTTTTTTTTTTGTTTAAGTTTGCGTTAAATACAAATTATAAAAGAAAAACAATTTCTCAGTCCGTCATGTACACCGGCCGATTAAAAATCGACGTTTTGAGATCACAATAAAATCGCATCGCTTATGCAAACTTTATCTTAATGTGTAGTGGAGTATTGTATATTTCATACTAATGCGTTAAGCTTAACTTAACACTGATTATTCACTAAAATAATAAATTAAATAATTTAAACAATTTAATGCTAAAAATTATGCTATCGCTCGGTATTGAAAGCTGTCGGACGTGCGACTAAAATGGGGCGCGTACAAAAACAATTGGTCGATTTATTGCGTTTTTTTAGCGGCATCGTGTCTGTAAACACCAGCACTACCACATGTCTTAATTTTCAATACCGATAACGGTACTGTATTGTTACCCATTTATATATATTTTTTATCCAGAAGCAACACCACACAGAACGTTGAATTACAAAGCACTGCATGGCACTGAACTGCGCTCGTCACCCCGGGACATAAGATGTTAGGTATCATATTGCTCAGTAATTTCACTGTCTTCAATGTCCTTCAAACCGATACACAACAGTGCTTGCACATAATTGCTTGGCGGCAGAAATAGACGGCGCGGTGGTAGCAACTCAGACGGCCTCTCGCATACGAGGGACCTACCATCTTGTAAAATGGCATGTATGGCAAAGAGTAGTTCATTTGACACAGCTTTAATAAATTATTTTTTACGGACAAATACACAAAACTCCACTATACATTGGAAAATATAAGGCAGATTTGAAGACAGATTTTGATTGTCAATATATTAAAAAAAAATCGTTTTTCATCTTTGCATCTGTATGACGAGACATACTTTTTTTTTTTTTTTTTTTTTTATTGCCTTGATAGGCAGACGAGCAAGCGGCCCGGCTGATGGTAAGCGGTCACCGCCGCTCATGGACATCGGCAATGCCAGGGGCACAGCCAAGCCGCTGCCTACCACAAAATGTCACATTCAGTTAGTCTCAGTTATTGAGCGTGTTCGGGCGAACATTTATTCCACCGAATAAACAACGAATGTCAACAATCAAATTGACTACGTAAACAAGTATGGCTATGTAGTCAGCAAGTCAGTTTGTGCCCAGAAGCGTGGTACTCAGCCGCTTAGAACTTTATGCTGAGTGTCATAATTTAACTCAGAACTTTGTTCACCCAAACACGCTCATTGATTAGGTTTCTACCACGAAATGCTCAGTATCAGTCCGGAGTCTGAAATTGCCCGGTATGGCGATAGGCACGCCCCCTATCACATCATGGGACGAAAATACGCTCGGCCAAATGTTGGTGTACTGGTTACAACTCTGCCTACCTTGTAGGCACGAAACGAGACTCGAAATCTTGTTTCAACGTGTTTGAACCGCAAATGAATTATACATTCAACTACTATGTCTAGCCATACAGTACAAGTACAGTAATTCAAATAAAATTTTAAAAACTTCAAAATATATTGACAACCAAAAATATATTATTCAATAAATATTGGTACTGGAAATTACAAAAACTAACGCTCGGTTTCTGAAAGAGTTATCAATGTAAAAAATTACTAATCACCTGTCAAATCTCATGTCAATTCAAAATTGTGTTGCTAGAAGAACGCTTTTGATTTTGACACACGTGTGAAGCGCTATTTTGGGTTTTTGGGAAATTTATAATTAATTCTATCGTCAAATGGTGTGACAATTACTAATGTAATCGATCGTAATAAATGAGATGAAAATTTTAGAATGTCTATATTTTGCTAAGATCCGGTACATAAACTCTCACTGTCAGGTGTATGTAACGACTCTTAAATATGGCCACACCTTTCTAATACAATTATATACGCTCAGATGGTCAATGGAGTCTCAACACATAACACCATGGGTGCCTGCAGCAGGGTGCAAGGTGCAACCCTGTCAGCGGGCAGCGGGGATTCCCCGAGCAATAACACCAACCATCGACTACAGAGGTTAAGTATGCTTTCGATTAGCGAAACATATTCAATCAAATACCCGCGCGATTTGAATTTGACATTACATTTATTTACAGAATATACATGGATAATTGTATATTTTATATTAGTTAAAAGTATAATGTGTAGATGCAGATGCACCTCCCTGAAAGTAATCCTGGCGGCGCCCATGCACTACACTGTACTTTGGTGTTCAAATGAATTGTGATAATACATTCGAATACAAGTATAAGATAATAGACTGGTTGGTCAGTCGATTAGTCGGCCAATCGATCGATTCGGATACCATACGACCGACTTTAGTGTAAGAAAATAGTAATAGCAATGCTACTAAAGTATATCGAATTCTTCTGAAAGCGGGATCACGCGGTTCGATTTTATTTGATCAACTAACTTGTGAAGAATCAACAAAACTGTACGGTTATGGCTTTTGTTGAACAATTCGATAGAAACCCTGTACAAATCAATCGATTATGCAGTCGATTAAGTAAAATCTAACCATGTGATCGTTACAAGGACCGATTTTTCAATCTCCAAATAAATATTATTTATCAGATAAAATATAGTATCGTTAAATACAAAATCATCATACTGTAAGTACACACGGAGAAGCCAATGTCAAATTTACTTCCAAAATTGGCTCATTAATGCGTTATCTGGCAGATAAAATTTATTCGGACATTGAATAATCGGCCCTTAGTCATCGAACCAAAAATAAACTATAATTTCCAGTACCAATTATATTTTTTTATGTTGAAAAATTAGCTAATGTATGTATCACCGGTGACTCATTGAATTCACTATTTCTGCAAATTTTTAAACCACTATTTATTTCTTAACTTTAATTTATAATTATTATATACGCTGGCATTATTAATGTAGTTGAGAAGTGAAAGGAATCTTTTATAATACCAAGCAAGCCTATTTTGTCCTTTCCATATTATAAAGATAAATATTGGGGATAAATAGTTCAGTGACTCACATTATACAATTCAAAATAGTAAATTGGTATGCAGTTAATAAAAAATTAAATGAATCACCGATGGCACAATTTCTGTATACTACCCGCATCGTTTCAAAATCGAAAACAGCCAATAATTAAGCCGACATATGATCACCGGTGATTTCATAACAATGTGGATCACCGGTGACTCATGCGTTCAATTATATATAAGGTCACGTACGACTTAATAATTAAGGTTCGCGCCATATTACGGTCTGTGAGACGCCGACAATGCCAATTTTATTTTATAATTTTACATACAAGTTATAAAGTTGGACATCTTTAGCGTCTTATACGTCGTAATATGACCCAAACCTAACATGTATCCAGTTGCGAATTGTGGAGGAAAACCGATTGCAAATTCAGGGAGTCAAGTACCACCGAAATACTTTCTTTGGGACGATAAAATTGCCAAAATGTTACCCTCGAATCGCCATAATAAATAAAAGTTGCATCCTCTGCAACGCATTCCTGGATTCACGCGTGATCACCGGTGACTCATACCGAATGTCAAATTTATCTAGCCGATCTGCCCGATTTCTCACCACAATGACAATCCTCAGTGATCGAGTCGAGCGATACCAGACTCTCTTGTGACGTTCTGAGACAAGCCCTACATCTGGAGTCGACGGAATTTCCGCTCTGAGAATTAGCATCTTCGGAAACGGACTCCAGACTTCGTAAACTCTCTACGGAAGTCAATTTATATGATCTTCGAAACTCCGCTATTTCCTCTTCGCTCATATTCAAAGCTAGAAGTGAGTCACGAGCCATTTTGCCTAGAGAAGATACTTTTTTCTTTTTCTTTGATAAAATAGCTTCCATTTTTGTCAATGGACATGGTTTGTTCAGGCTTTCGGGCAAGGATTTCGGGCTAGATCCACTTCTAGTGCGCAGTTTCGTCCGTCTTTCGGGTATGTCACGCGGTGTGGTGCTTTCCGGAACTTTGAACACTATCGTTTTCGGCTTAGGACTGGCTTTCTCACCTTCGTTACTCAACTGCGATAAGTCTTCTAGGGAATTAGATTTTTTCAACTTAGCTCTCTCTGGTATCACTGGAGACGTCTTTAGTCCTATTATTTCCTTCGCTGTGAAGACCTCTGGTACTTCGATTGCCTCATCAATTATCAATTCTGGCGATAGATCTATTATTTCTTTCAATTCTGCCTCCTCTAATTCTTGAGCCAGAGAACTCTGGGCTTTTTGTTGCTCAAATTCTTGATTTTCGAATATTAAGTACGAAAGAGCGTCTTTGCCTAAATCTACTGCTTCCATATATTGTACATTACTTTCATTCTCACTAGGTTCTTGTGATGTCACTAGTTTCTGGTCACAGTCATCATCAATAAAATTCAACTGGATATTGTTATCGGCTGCTTCATCACAAGTTTCGTCTATTGTCGCTATTGGTGCCAAATCACTTTGGACCTTATTGTCATCGGGTTTGAGTTCAGCTTTGTCTAACAACGGTGCAGTGACTTCCCATACCGCATTGACAATTGGCTGGTTTTTCACTTGTCTTTCAACCAACTCAAAAGCCAATGCTTTTGTGTTACTCATACTTGAAGTCAATGTATTTTCTGGGCTAATATTCTCCTTTATTCCTCGAATAACTTTGCTAGGCAGTTTGTCAACAGGATGTCCCGTTTCAGGACTGTTTTGCTTATCCAGGGAATTTTCAGACCCAGAAGATTTAAGCACAGCGGCGAAAGACCTAGGTCTTACCACGTCAGGTTTCAATTCATCGAGTTTAACCTCTTTAACAGTTTCTGCATCCGGTAATTCACCAGAATTCTTATTATTATCACCCGATTGGGCAGTTTCACATACATTCCTATTCATATCGTTGGGCTTTACGAGATCTGTATCACTGGCTCTATTACCATTAGAACCGGTGTCACTTTTTAAGCTTAAAACTAAACATTTTTGTACTAAATTGTCATCGGTGGTGTCGGTAACTTTTTTCTCCACTTCAGCAGTCTCGCTTTCCGAAACTTGAGTGGGGAAGGATTGGAATTCGCTTAAGGTGTTATCCGTATCTGTTGATGGGGTTTTACTATCCAGTTTTCTTGAAAAAGACTCATCCACAAATGATACTTGGACCCGCTCAGACAGAGTTGAGTCTGTAGCTTCAGAAGAACTGTCGTCTCTGTCATCTTTATCTCTATCTACTGTACTTCCCCATGACCAAAACGAGCTGGTTAGGGACGAGTCCTTCCTTGGAGGAGTGTTAGAACTGAATTTTCTCTCATCATCGCTCTGAGAAGTTCGTGAAAAGAGACTTGTGGGGTGCTGGAACAGGCTTAACAACTTCTCCAAATGCGAGGGTTTGACCTCCCTATCAGGATCCGGTCTTGGTATATGAAAACTTGAGGATGGAGCCACCAAGGATATCTTCCTTATGCGGTCCAAGCCTTTACTCTTCAAAGCCGGAACATCTAACAGACTAGAAGCTCTTTTCGGAGACGATGTTAAAGTCTCTTGGAGTGGACAGTTGTCTTTTTTAACAGTTTCCTTCAAGCTAGAGTTGTTCGTAAGAGTGCCTTCGTTAGACGAATTATCTTCCTTATTCTCTGATGGATGTTGGAGAGAATACTCTATTCCAGAATCAGCTGACGTAACCATTAATTTTTCCTGTTTTGCCGATTCTAATGAACTGACACTAGCTTCCAAACTAGATAGAGAATCATGCATTTTTGTTGTTATACCGAAATATATTGGCGAAACACTTTCGTTAGAACTAACTGATGTATTTAAGAAGTTATTCACTGGTGTCACTTCACTAGTTGATTCTATACTGCTTTCAGTCGAGAGTCTGACATCAGCTTTTCTTCTATCCAACTCTGTATCCGATTCTATAGACTCCTGTATTATTATAGGCTTAGTCAGAGCCTGTGGGTGATCGTTAAGACTTTCCACAGAGCTTCCAGATATCTCAAGCGACGAGCTACTATCGCAAAACGGACTTCCAGTCAACCGCTTGTTCATCAGTCGCGAGACCTCCAAATCCGGACTGTCCAAACTCGATTCACTTTTATTTTTCTTAAGAACTACACTATCTCGTATATTAGCAGGTACATTTTCAAATTTATTTACATATTCTCTAACTAAATCTTTTGTATTTTTCGTTGATAGATCGCGCATCTCCTTTATTATATTGCCTAAGTCTTCGGTCAGAATTTTTATCTGCTTCATTGCTGTGTTCTCCTTTTTTATATCATCTATATTAACGAATTCATTATCATTAGCGTTTCTGACTTCATTCTTGACCGTGACTTCGATTTTAACGTCAGTTTTTTGATTGTCATTAACTTCAACACACTTTGAAACTAGATTAGTTTCAAACTTGAGTATATCACTTGTAACTTCACTGTGAGTCACTTCAGTTTTGTCTTTGTAACACTTCACCACGTCACTGTAAGTTTTTTCTTTCACTAAACTGTCTTTTACACTATCAGTCTCACTAACTTTAATCTCTGGCGGTGATTCCAGTCTGGACTTAATTTCTGAAACTATAATTGCAGATCTGGGTATTTCTGGACCAGGTCCTAATATGATTGCGGTATTTTCAGGTACTGTAGGTACTTTTGGAACTTCTTTGGTCCCAATTTGAGCCACATCAAACTTATCACTCACTATCACATCACCAACATTTCCAACCAGAATTTTTTCTGGATCAACAGTAGTTTGACTTGCGACATCTTTAACAAGTTCACTTGAAACAGTGGCTGTCGGTACTGGAATAGACTTTGAATCTGATTCCACAATCTCAATCCTTGACTGTTCTGTTTTTAACCCTTCGTTAACTGCAGTAAGTGCAACAAAAGCTGGTATTGTAGAAACTGGGTTCGCAGAAACAATTTTAACCCCAGGTCTGTCAGGATGGCTTTTGGTAAGTGCAGTTACGATAACTGTCATATTATCTTGAATTCTTGTTTCTGTTTCCGTAGCCATATCCTGTGCGATATTCCCTGCAACTACACTCTGTATAGTAGTACCCGTTTTATCATAATCCTTTACACTTGTGATTATACACGGTGCTTCAATTTTCACAGAATCACCCTCTACATTTGTAGTAGTTATATAAGGTGCTTTAGAAACACCTTGTACATTTGAAGCTATACATGGTGCTTCAATTTTCACAGAATCCTGCACACTTGTAGTAGTTATACATGGTGTTTTAGAAACAGCCTGTACACTTGTCACTATACATGGTGCATCAATTTTCACGGACTCATCCTTTGCACTCATAGTTATACATGGTGCTTCAATTTTATGTACACTTGGTGTCATTGCACAGGGAGTTTCAATTACTCCAGATTGTACAGTCGTTGTTGGCACTTGACTGGGTACCACAATAGGTTTCACTGGACTCTCCGCACCATTGGTACCATCAGCTCTTTCTGGGTAGGTGATCTGTGGTACTGGTGATGGTGAAGGCGAGGGTGATGGGTGGGTGGGATTGTACATGGTGTCGTAGTTTCTCGTGACTGAGAAACGGGAGGTGCTGCGTCGAGGTTGCGTCGCCGGATGCACTTGTATCTGAGGTGGTTCTGCTACCTAGAATTTAAAGGTATTCTGTATTATTATTATTATTATATATATGTTGAGTGGTAGAGCCACGCTGTAGACAGTTTTGTCTACAGCATGAATGGGCTGGCTCGTCCGGATCGTTACCACTGTCTCACAGAAAACCGACGTAAAGTAGCGGCTTGCTGCTGCGTTTCGTACGGTGAGTGAGATAACCGGAAGCCCAAATCACCTCCCCTTCCCAATCCCTAATTATCCCTTTCCTTTAAGGTCGGCAACGCGCCCATGACTCTTCTGGTGGTGGGCGTACATGGGCGGTGGAGATCACTTACCATCAGGTGACCCACTTGCTCGTTTGCTGGCCTATGCTATAAAAAAAAAAAAAATATTGTGTAAGCTTAAATTTGTTTTTAATACTAATTCACTGTTGGTCAATGGAGATTAAAACGTTATGTACTCAACAAGGTGGTCGGTCCCTCGTATGCGAGAGGCCGTCTGGGTTGGTATCACAGCTTTGTCTATTTCTGCCGGCAAACAATAGTGTGTAAGCACTGTTGTGTTTCGATATGAAAGACATTGAAGCTAATGAAATTACTGGGAATTATGAGACTTAACATTTATGTCTCGGGGTGACGAGCGCAGTTCAGTGCCATGCAGTGCTTTGTAATTCAAAGTTCTGTGTGATATTGTTTCTGTTTATGGGCAGGCGTGGCGCTTACCATCAGGCGAGCGCCTTGCTCGTCTCGTCATTCAATGAAATAAAAAAAATAACTAATGCAGGCCGAAGTGAGTCGGTTCACCTGCCCCCTACGCCTCCCTTTAGTTTCTGAATAGAATAGCTGATGTTGCTCGTAAATGACTTCAAAATAGTATTGTTTTTTTTTATCCGATAAAGGCGCAAAGTGACTGCACTACACCTGACGGCAAGCGCAGTGCGGTCCAAAGAAACCAGCGACCACCGACAAACAATGAGATTATCGGTGGTCACCAGAATCATACCGGCCTGTTTAGATGCTTCTTCACACTGCGAAGAAGGATGAAGCCAATTGAGGGCTTGCGACAGGACAGGCGTATAACCCATGCAGTCACAGGGATACAAATATGCACCCCAACCAACTATCAAGTCATGTCTTAAGCCCCATGTGGGTCACTATGACAGGTTTTAACAACATGTGTACAGTATATGTATGCTAGCATGTGTCTTTGCGCCAGTGTACAACGAAGCCTTCGGAAAATGTGTCATACACAACAATGGTGTATGATTCACGTGTTTTATTTTTTTGCATTTGCATATTAAAATTCGTTTTTAATTAATTTGTGTTAATTATTCTGAAGTTTCACTCATACCTTGTGTGTGTAACACACACTTTTTTTGATGTAGTGTATTATATTAGTCTGTAATTTCATTGGCTTCCAACAGGTCGGTCTGGAAATCTTTGGGGGAGGCCTATGTTCAGCAGTGGACGTCCTGTGGCTGATGATACTATTGCTCTACTATTCGTTGTTTCTTTCTTTATAATTTTCTAACTAAACAAGTACATATGTGTCACCTAATCTAGTAATGTTGTATACACTTCCAGTTGGATTTTGATTAGACTTTAGAACTATATCTAATATATTAAGCAACTTAGTATTAGTATTGTCAAAATCTGTTAAGTGTATCTTAATAAATAAATAAAAAATAAATAAAAATAAAATAAAAAAATGATGATGATGATGATGATGTATTATATTACCTGCATCACTTTGAACCTCGACGGTGTTGGACAGTATGTGGGTCGGGTGGGTGTGGATGGGCTCGAACTGTCTGTGGAAGACTCCCTGTCTGGCGTCACTCGAGTCACCTGCAATACCAACATGTTTGTACAGTGCATATAATTTAATTAAATAGTTTATTAATCATGTAGGCAATTGAAATAGCGCTTATAGTCAGTACAAAAATAAAAGAAATTTATGTATAGGAATCAGTATCGACTAATGTATATGTCGGCGCCGTATCAGAGGTACTTCCCATATTTTTATTTGTAACAACACGAGTTATATAGAATTACTGCTCCCTGCTGCTGATCAGCAATGGTGTAAATAGCAATTCTTACAATAGAAATCCCTTCCATATTATTGACAATCAAACATATATAAGCAGCGATAGCTCAACGGCGAGCGGTACGGACTGTCGAGACGAAAGCCGCAGGTTCGAAACCAGCCTCAAGAACATACACCTCTGACTTTTCTAAGTTACGTGTATCATCATCATCATCAGCCACAAGACGTCCACTGCTGAACATAGGCCTCCCCCAAAGATTTCCAGACCGACCTGTTGGAAGCGGCCTGCATCCAGCGACTTCCTGCTATCTTTATCAGGTCGTCTGTCCACCTTGTAGGTGGACGTCCAACGCTGCGCTTGCCAGTACGTGGCCTCCATTCCAGAACCTTTCTGTCCCATCGGTTATCGGTTCTGCGAGCTATGTGGCAGAAGTTAAGTTCAGTTAAGTTAAGTTACGTGTATATGAATTGTTAATTATCGTTTGCTTTAACGGTGAAGGAAACATCGTGAGGAAACTTGCATACCTGAGAACTCGATAAGATTTTTCGATTTCAATTAAATAAACAAAGTATTTATGTACTCACACAGAACCGTGAGTGCGGCACGGGACTGCCTGCTGGTGACGGCGCCGGTGACGGTGCAGGTGATGGTGCAGGTGAGCGCAGACGGACGGTGCGACGCTCCTCCTCCGGACACAACGGCGTCTGGCGACAAACCACACGCTGAAATTAAACTAATTTAAACGGATTTTATCGCGTTTTTGAAGTGACAACTTCTTATGGGAGGGTGAACCGAAACGTTCCGTAACGCGAGCGGTCCATCGACCAGCCAGCGTTAGCCGACCTCCCTGGAACATCGATTATTTCGAAGTCCCAGGTGGCGTCACACAGTGACCAGTCAGCTTGGACCGGACTTTGACCGGACTTTCACAAGACTTTGACCGAACTTTCACAAGACTTTGACACGACTTTGACACGACTGTGATATGACTGTGGAAGGCTCCTCCGCTCTCACTTTAACCCACATTAGTTTAAGTTATCACTTCTGTCGAGCGTCCCGAGACGCACACTTTTTTTTTTTATCGCGGTTGTTGTGTAACATTCGCGTAAACGTAAGAAATCATTATGTAAACCAGCTACCTTAAACACCTTATACACTGTGCTTTATAGTTTCTGCAAGGACACTAAACACTATTTCGCCTTCGCCTTATTACTCTATATTTGTTAAGTTTATTTACACAGATGGTGTATGTAGGGTATGTTTATAACATGTGTTGGCGATGATAAATAATTTGTAGAGAAGTGGAATAGAATATTTGAAGTGTAGTACATTTTTTAGTAAAGTGGAATAAAATAAATTGAAATTGAGTGAAATAATTTGTAGTGAAATGGAATAATTTGACGTGGAGTAAAATAATTTGAGGTTCAGTGACTTGATTTCTAGTGAATTAGAATAATTTGACGTGGAATAAAATAATATGAGGTTCAGTGAATTGATTTATAGTGAATTAGAATAATTTGACGTGGAATAAAATAATATGAGGTTCAGTGAATTGATTTATAGTGAATTAGAATAATTTGACGTGGAATAAAATAATTTGAGATTCGGTGAATTGATTTATAGTGAATTAGAATAATTTGACGTGGAATAAAATAATTCGTAGTAAAGTGGAATAAAAAAATTAAAGTGAAATGGAATAAAAACATTTCAAGTGAAGTGGCATAAAATATTTTAAGCAAAATTGTAGTGAACATACCCTGAGCGCCTGCGCGGTGTTGCAAGTCAGACTGATCTTGCGATGGTGCGGTGGTCGGTGTGACGCGCCCGTCTGTTCGTCAGCTTCGTTACGATGACACAGCGCGCGTATCGACAGCGTCAGTCGCGACACTAGCGCCATCTCGCTCTCTACACCGTCAGCGGTCGCGGGAGTCGACTCCTCCTGTCAGGACCAAAAGCATTTTTTTTTATAGCATATGCTGGCAAAAGAGTAAGTGGGTCAACCTGATGGTAAGTGATCTCCACCACCCATGTACGCCCACAATATCAGAATCATGGGCGCGTTGCCGACCTGAAAGGAAAGGGATAATTTGGGATTGGGAAGGGGAGGGGATTTGGGCTTCCGGATAACTCACTCACCGTACGAAACGCAGCAGCAAGCCGCTACTTTACGTCGGTTTTCTGTGAGACAGTGGTAACGACCCGGTCGAGCCAGCCCATTCATGCTGTAGACAAAACAGTCTACAGCGTGGCTCTACCACTCAAAAATAATAATAGTTTTTTTTTTTAAATCGATGCAAACATACTATCAAACGTACTGGCAAGCGCAGCGTTGGACGTCCACCTACAAGGTGGACAGACGACCTGATAAAGATCGCAGGAAGTCGCTGGATGAAGGCCGCTTCCAACAGGTCGGTCTGGAAATCTTTGGGGGAGGCCTATATTCAACAGTGGACGTCTTGTGACTGATGATGATGATGAAACATACTATCAAGCGAACGTGGACGAATCAATGTGGACTGCATCGGTCATCCGCGTGTCTTGTCGCAGGCCCCTCGTTTTGCTTCTTCCCTCTTCGTAGTGTGAAGATGCATTTATACAGGCCGGCATGATTCTGCTGACCACCGATAAACTCATTGTTTGTCAGTGGTCACCGGTTTTTTTGGACTGCACTGCGCTTACCATCAGGTGTGGTGCAGTAACTTTGCCGTGCTTGGATAAAAAAATGTAGAAATAGCGACAGCCTCCATGGCGCAGCGGGCGACTTATAAAGCGAGAGAGACAGATTTATGTGATCCACAAATACTTGTTTCGGGGTCTGGGTGTTGTGAGACCAAAAGTCTCTCGTAATTCCCGATACTTATAACACAAGACTCATATCTTACTGTGGGGTCAGGACTATGTGTGTGACTGTTGGGTGTATTTATTTATTTATACCTACCACCTACTATTCTATACTTGGGTATCTCTTACCACAGGATCGTCAAGATCAATCTGCGTCACCGTGGTGTTCTCCTTCATAGCAGTCATTATGGCTTGCAGGCCCGCGCCGCCCAGTCTGTTGTCTCGCAGGTCTAGCCTCTGTGGACAGAGAGGTAGCTGTTATGCTATGGTGATGTGGGATGCAGGTATTGTTGTAGATGATCGAACGAGTGTACTATGAGTGAGTGGATGACAGTGATCCAGTAAACGAATGAACGGATATAAAGACGAGTTAATGAATGAGCGAAGCATGCTCGAGGCGCGCCGCCTGTAGCCCGAGCTAGTGACTGAATGAATGAGTGAGTGAGTGATTGAATGAGTGGATGATTGAGCTAGTGAACGATTGAGTGAGTGAACGATTAAGTGAGTTTTTTTTTGTGATGACGCCTGATGTAAGCCTGACCTGACGAGAGTCGGATGCATACAGCTTCACCGGACTTTCGGGTGAGCGCTTTAGGTGCTCTCAACCCTTGACTTTAATTGACCACGCTGAGGGCATTAAGTGAGTGAATGGTTGAGTGAATGACTCAGTGAGTGAATGATTGATGTGTGAATGATTAAGTAAGTGAACGAATGAGTGAATGATTGGGTGTGTGAATGATTAAGTGAGTGAATTTTTGAGAGTGAGCGAGGGAATTACTGAGTGAATGAGTGAATGAATGGGTGAGTGAGTGAGTGACCTGCAGCGCGGTGGAGGCTCGCAGCAGGTCGGCGAGCGGTCGCGCGGCGTCGGGTCCGAGGCGCGCCGCCTGCAGCCCGAGTGAGTGTGCGTGACACAGTGAGTGAGTGAGTGAGTGAGTGAGTGACCTGCAGCGCGGTGGAGGCTCGCAGCAGGTCGGCGAGCGGTCGCGCGGCGTCGGGTCCGAGGCGCGCCGCCTGCAGCCCGAGTGAGTGTGCGTGACACAGTGAGTGAGTGAGTGAGTGAGTGAGTGAGTGAGTGACCTGCAGCGCGGTGGAGGCTCGCAGCAGGTCGGCGAGCGGTCGCGCGGCGTCGGGTCCGAGGCGCGCCGCCTGCAGCCCGAGTGAGTGTGCGTGACACAGTGAGTGAGTGAGTGAGTGAGTGAGTGAGTGAGTGACCTGCAGCGCGGTGGAGGCTCGCAGCAGGTCGGCGAGCGGTCGCGCGGCGTCGGGTCCGAGGCGCGCCGCCTGCAGCCCGAGTGAGTGTGCGTGACACAGTGAGTGAGTGAGTGAGTGAGTGAGTGACCTGCAGCGCGGTGGAGGCTCGCAGCAGGTCGGCGAGCGGTCGCGCGGCGTCGGGTCCGAGGCGCGCCGCCTGCAGCCCGAGTGAGTGTGCGTGACACAGTGAGTGAGTGAGTGAGTGAGTGAGTGACCTGCAGCGCGGTGGAGGCTCGCAGCAGGTCGGCGAGCGGTCGCGCGGCGTCGGGTCCGAGGCGCGCCGCCTGCAGCCCGAGTGAGTGTGCGTGACACAGTGAGTGAGTGAGTGAGTGAGTGAGTGACCTGCAGCGCGGTGGAGGCTCGCAGCAGGTCGGCGAGCGGTCGCGCGGCGTCGGGTCCGAGGCGCGCCGCCTGCAGTCCGAGAGACACGAGCCCGCCGCCGCATAAAGCCCGGACACCTTCTGCTCCGACGGCGTTGCGACCGATGTTCAGCACGCATAAAGACGATGATGACCGCTGCCGACAAAGACATGCGTAAATGTACATTATGTTAACACTACCCCCGTTATAGCTCATATCTTAGCACTACCTCTGTTATAGCTGATATCTTAACACTAACTCCGTTATAGCTGATATCTTAGCACTACCTCCGTTATAGCTCATATCTTAGCACTACCTCTGTTATAGCTGATATCTTAACACTAACTCCGTTATAGCTGATATCTTAGCACTACCTCCGTTATAGTTGATATCTTAGCACTACCTCCGTTATAGCTGATATCTAGCACTACCTCCGTTATAGCTGATATCTTAGCACTACCTCCGCTATAGCTGATATCTTAGCATTACCTCCGCTATAGCTGATATCTTAGCACTACCTCCGCAATAGCCGATATTTTATCACTACCTCCGTTATAGCTGATATCTTAGCACTACGTTCGCTATAACTGATATCTTAGCACTACCTCCGCTATAGCTGATATGTTAGCACTACCTCCGTTATAGCCGATATCTTAGCACTACCTCCGTTATAGCCGATATCTTAGCACTACCTCCGTTATAGTTGATATCTTAGCACTACCTCCGTTATAGCTGATATCTTAGCACTACCTCCGTTATAGCTGATATGTTAGCACTAATAAACAAATGCAAAAAAAATAAAACACGTGAATGATAAACCACGTTATTTATGACACATTTTTTTGACAAAAAACATATCTTTATCTAAGTTAAGTTATAACTCACCAACGCTTTACTGAGATGTGTGGCACAGTTCCTGGTTAGCTGATTGTTCCATAGCACCAGAAACGCGAGACCGCGCGCCTCGTGACTGCCCAGCACTGTCCGAAATATAATTACAATAATTAATAATAGCCTCCGTCTGACAGCCTCCGTGGCCCAGCCAGTTGTGAAACGATCGAACAGTTGTGAATCGATTCCCACAATGACACAGATCTTTGTGTGATCCACAAGGAGGCAGGCGGCCAATCGTAAAAACTACTTAATGTTTCTATCATGTTTAAAAAAAAATGTGCGCGAGTGTGTGTTTAAAAAAAGAAAGAATAAATGTACAAATGAATAAAAAAATATAAAAAAAAACACCATTGTTTTTCACTTTTGTCACTGCTCCATGTTTGTACGGATCTATTATTCATAAAAATAATAATTTAAATAATCTCTTTAAATAGAGCAATGTAACGCTAATGAAAAATCAACTGACGCGTTTGGCCCAAATTCTACAGGTACATTTATTTTTTAATTTTTTTTAGTAGCATTATGTCAGTAATCATCAGCACTACCATCTGCTTGTTTTCAGAAGATTTCTCCAAAACATGAGCTTCTCTATGTCTCAATCCAATTCTAGTACATTTAAATCGACTCACAAGGACAGTTATTGGGTGATATGGGCGAGGTGGCAACCGACGGTGGAGTCTGCGCCGCTTGTTCAACCAGCGCATCCGCTATGTGACCCACGCCTGCATCCTGCAACAAATTAGATTTTTGAAGTGTAAACTTCTTTCAGCGCGGTACGCATATTTTTTTTATGTTTAGAACTTTTGACTGGGTGAACCGATTGGGGACCGGACTGAGTACCGGACTGGGAACCGAACTGGGAACCGAACTGGGACCGGACTGGGGACCGGACTAGGGACCGGACTAGGGACCGGACTTAAGTTTTTTTTTATATATCTAATGTTACGATATCACAGCAACATATACCGAGTATAGTTACGATATCACAGCAACATATACGTTTAGTTTGGCGTTTCGCCGTCGGGATCGCATCTTGTTTGGTAAGTTTTCACTTCTGTCCGGCACTCCCGGAGTGCAACCCGTAATTTTTTTTTTTTATTTATTTATTTTATATTACACATGGAATCATATTGTGCAGTTGAAACATAGTAATGAACCGAGCCACGAACCAAGCTCCGAACCAAAGAACGAACCGACTTATGTATACCTGTATCTGGTTGTTGGACAGGTCGAGCAGCTGTATCGTGCTGTTGAAACGTAGCAGCGAACCGAACTGCGAACCAACCGCCGAACAGACTTATGTCTACCTGTATCTGATTGTTGGACAGAGCGAGCAGCTGTATCGTGCAGTTGAAACGTAGCAGCGAACCGAGCTGCGAACCAACCGCCGAACCGACTTATGTATACCTGTATCTGGTTGTTGGACAGGTCGAGCAGCTGTATCGTGCTGTTGAAACGTAGCAGCGAACCGAGCTGCGAACCAACGGACGAACCGACTTTTGTATACCTGTATCTGGTTGTTGGACAGGGCGAGCAGCTGTATCGTGCTGTTGAAACGTAGCAGCGAACCGAGCTGCGAACCAACGGACGAACCGACTTTTGTATACCTGTATCTGGTTGTTGGACAGGTCGAGCAGCTGTATCGTGCTGTTGAAACGTAGCAGCGAACCGAGCTGCGAACCAACGGACGAACCGACTTTTGTATACCTGTATCTGGTTGTTGGACAGGTCGAGCAGCTGTATCGTGCTGTTGAAACGCAGCAGCGAACCGAGCTGCGAACCAACGGACGAACCGACTTATGTATACCTGTATCTGGTTGTTGGACAGGTCGAGCAGCTGTATCGTGCTGTTGAAACGCAGCAGCGAACCGAGCTGCGAACCAACGGGCGAACCGACTTATGTATACCTGTATCTGGTTGTTGGACAGGTCGAGCAGCTGTATCGTGCTGTTGAAACGTAGCAGCGAACCGAGCTGCGAACCAACGGACGAACCGACTTATGTATACCTGTATCTGGTTGTTGGACAGGTCGAGCAGCTGTATCGTGCTGTTGAAACGCAGCAGCGAACCGAGCTGCGAACCAACGGGCGAACCGACTTATGTATACCTGTATCTGGTTGTTGGACAGGTCGAGCAGCTGTATCGTGCTGTTGAAACGTAGCAGCGAGCCGATCTGCGCAGCATCCGCTGCAGACAGCCGGTTGTCGCCTAGTCGTAGCTCTCGTACTGAGCTGTTCGATTTCAACGCTATTACTGTAACAAAAACATGGTCAATTTAATATAACATTTTATTGGTTTTTCTTCTTGGCACGACAAAGTGACCACTGGATCCGTTGGTAAGTTTAATACATTCCAAACGTTATGGCAAACATCGAAAACATAACATACATATCACGACAGTCGCCAGAGTTATACCGGCCTGATTTCATTTAATACACACTGGCTAATCCCGGAATACGACTCGCCTGAATTAGCCACTATGTTTGGTATATCACCATGTGTATGAGACTTTTTTTTTATCCGAGCACGGCAAAGTGACTGCACTACATCTGATGGCAAGCGTAGTGTAGTCCAAAAAACCAGCGACCATTAACAAACAATGTACTCATTCGGTGGTCACCAGAGTCATGCCGGCCTGTATAAATGCTTCTTCCCTCTCTCGAGAGGGCTAAATAAACACACCCAACAGTCACACACATAGTCCTGACCCCACAGTAAGATACGAGTCTTGTGTCATGGGTATCACTAACTACGAGATACTTGGTCTCACAACACCCAGACCCCGAGACAAATATTTGTGGATCACACGTTCATTTGTCTCGGTGCGGGGATCGGACCCGCGGTCTCTCGCTTCACAGGCTACTGGCCTGCTGAGCCACGGAGCCTGTCAATGTGTTAGGTGTGTGTGTGTGTGGTACTGACCGAGACACAGCAACGGTTCGCCGCACAGCAGCGCCCTCTGCAGCGTGAGCGCGCGCACGCGGCACGTGTGAGGGCGGAGCGCCCGCGCGAGCACCGGCGCGTGACACTCCTCCACGGAGCCTGTCAATGTGTTAGGGGTGTGTGTGTGTGTGTGTGTGTGTGTGGTACTGACCGAGACACAGCAACGGTTCGCCGCACAGCAGCGCCCTCTGCAGCGTGAGCGCGCGCACGCGGCACGTGTGAGGGCGGAGCGCCCGCGCGAGCACCGGCGCGTGACACTCCTCCACGGAGCCTGTCAATGTGTTAGGGGTGTGTGTGTGTGTGTGTGTGTGTGTGTGTGTGTGGTACTGACCGAGACACAGCAACGGTTCGCCGCACAGCAGCGCCCTCTGCAGCGTGAGCGCGCGCACGCGGCACGTGTGAGGGCGGAGCGCCCGCGCGAGCACCGGCGCGTGACACTCCTCCACGGAGCCTGTCAATGTGTTAGGGGTGTGTGTGTGTGGTACTGACCGAGACACAGCAACGGTTCGCCGCACAGCAGCGCCCTCTGCAGCGTGAGCGCGCGCACGCGGCACGTGTGAGGGCGGAGCGCCCGCGCGAGCACCGGCGCGTGACACTCCTCCACGGAGCCTGTCAATGTGTTAGGGGTGTGTGTGTGTGGTACTGACCGAGACACAGCAACGGTTCGCCGCACAGCAGCGCCCTCTGCAGCGTGAGCGCGCGCACGCGGCACGTGTGAGGGCGGAGCGCCCGCGCGAGCACCGGCGCGTGACACTCCTCCACGGAGCCTGTCAATGTGTTAGGGGTGTGTGTGTGTGTGTGTGTGTGTGTGGTACTGACCGAGACACAGCAACGGTTCGCCGCACAGCAGCGCCCTCTGCAGCGTGAGCGCGC
Source organism: Amorpha juglandis (assembly GCA_949126905.1). Lineage (NCBI taxonomy): Eukaryota > Metazoa > Arthropoda > Insecta > Lepidoptera > Sphingidae > Amorpha > Amorpha juglandis. The sequence goes on from OX421392.1 coordinate 4,335,285, forward strand.
GCACGCGGCACGTGTGAGGGCGGAGCGCCCGCGCGAGCACCGGCGCGTGACACTCCTCCACGGAGCCTGTCAATGTGTTAGGGGTGTGTGTGTGTGTGTGTGTGTGTGTGGTACTGACCGAGACACAGCAACGGTTCGCCGCACAGCAGCGCCCTCTGCAGCGTGAGCGCGCGCACGCGGCACGTGTGAGGGCGGAGCGCCCGCGCGAGCACCGGCGCGTGACACTCCTCCACGGAGCCTGTCAATGTGTTAGGGGTGTGTGTGTGTGTGTGTGTGTGTGTGGTACTGACCGAGACACAGCAACGGTTCGCCGCACAGCAGCGCCCTCTGCAGCGTGAGCGCGCGCACGCGGCACGTGTGAGGGCGGAGCGCCCGCGCGAGCACCGGCGCGTGACACTCCTCCACGGAGCCTGTCAATGTGTTAGGGGTGTGTGTGTGTGTGTGTGTGTGTGGTACTGACCGAGACACAGCAACGGTTCGCCGCACAGCAGCGCCCTCTGCAGCGTGAGCGCGCGCACGCGGCACGTGTGAGGGCGGAGCGCCCGCGCGAGCACCGGCGCGTGACACTCCTCCACGGAGCCTGTCAATGTGTTAGGGGTGTGTGTGTGTGTGTGTGGTACCGACCGAGACACAGCAACGGTTCGCCGCACAGCAGCGCCCTCTGCAGCGTGAGCGCGCGCACGCGGCACGTGTGAGGGCGGAGCGCCCGCGCGAGCACCGGCGCGTGACACTCCTCCACGCCGCCCTCGCTCACCTCCAGCTCGGACAGCTCGGCGCTCTGCAACGGTTACACGAAGAATATTTAAAAACATACATAGTCCTACTCAGAGGCGTCTCTAGCACATGTAGCGCCCGTGTGCAATCATTACCCCAGCGCCCTCTAGTAGCTGATCTTTTAAACAGAACATTTTTTTTTTATCCTGGCTCGGCAAAGTGACTACGCTACACCTGATGGTAAGTGTAGCGCAATCCAAGAATAGTGTCGACCAACGATAAACAATGTGTCCATCGTAGGTCGGCAAGATCATGCCGGCCTACCAAAGGGCCAAGGGGGAGGGGAAGGAAAAAGGAATGGGAAAAGGGTTAGGATCAGGGGGCAAGCCCCCTGGGGAGAACCGGATATACACTGGCTGACCCTGGAACGCGACCCGCACAAGGTGGGCCACTATGGCAGGTTTTAGCATCAGTGTACGGTGGTCGCTATCCGGTCGGATACAAGTATCCTCCCATCAACAATGACGTACCTTCTTGATCATTCGAGACGCGGCCTGCCATCCCCTGATGCCGAACTTCCTCGGCCCGCTGATGGCCACTATGCTCGCACTCTCGTAATATTCTATCATGTCGAACAACGCCTCCTGTGGACAGACGATGTAGAAATTACATTTTTTTTTATAGTAGAGGCCGGGAAACTAGCTAGTGGGTCACCTGATGGTAAGTGATCTCCACCGCCGGTGAACACCTACAATACACAGAGAATCACGGATGCGTTACCGACTTCTTCTTTTTTATTTATGGCTTTCGCATTATTATGCATTTTGCCAGTGTCAAGTACAATTTAAACTCAAGTTATTTTTACAAGAACGATGAAACACGGGTGCGGTCGATTTCAAGGTCTCGCCGGAGTTTTGGTGTTAACTCCTTTCAGTGCGATGCTTAATTCACTTATTTCAATGTTTCCATACACTGTTCATCACCGTCAATGTTTATTGAACAAATCCACACTAATTTTATACAACAAACACAACACGAAGCTAGTTAATGAAAATTTTTTAGTGGTAGAGCCATTACATAAGAGACAGTTTTGTCTACAGCATGAATGGGCTGGCTCGACCGGGTCGTTACCACTGTCTCACAGAAAACCGACGTAAAGTAGCGGCTTGCTGCTGCGTTTCGTACGGTGAGTGAGATATCCGGAAGCCCAAATCCCCTCCTCTTCCCAATCCCTAATTATCCCTTTCCTCAACGCGCCCATTATTCTTCTGGTGGTGGGTGTACATGGGCGGTGGAGATCACTTAACCATCAGGTGACCCACTTGCTCCTTTGCCGGCCTATTTAAAAATAAAAAAAAAACAAATTAAAATAAGCGATGAACTGCACTGTCAGAACTCCGTTAACGACTTGTAAAATGTATGTTCAAAGCCCTCCCCCCCCACTCACCGCTCCCTCATCATCGATCTCCGCGTGCTCGATCTCGAGCCGTCGGAACTGAACCTTGGACAGCAACGCTTCGAGCGCGTCGACCGGCGGCGTGCCGAGCAGCGCGCACTCGGTGAGCGCCAGCCGGGGCGCGCGCGTCGCACCGCCGATAGACGATTCTGGCAGCTCCTGAACATATATAGAACGATAACTCATTTTGAAATTAAACTAAATTAAACGGATTTTATTGCGGTTTTTTAATTTAATTTAATTTAATAAATGTAACGGATTTTATCGCGGTTTTTTATTATAATTTAATTTAATAAATGTAGCGGATTTTATCGCGGTTTTTATTTTAATTTAATTAAAATTATAAACTGCGATAAAATCCGTTTAAATTAGTTTTATTGCAATGAGTAAAATTCGCATAAACGTAAGAAGTTATTATGATAACCATTTTATTTATTTTTATTTAATTGAATGTCGAGACGGGCAAGTCGCTCGCCTGATGGTAAGCGCTACGACTGCCCATAAATAGAAGCAACACCATACATAACTTTGAATTACAAAGTATTGCACGATACTGAACTGCGCTCGTCACGAATCATAAGATGTTAAGTCTCATAATGCCCAGTAATTTCACTGGCTTCAATGTCCTTCACACCGAAACGACAAAGCAGTGGTACCAACCCAGACGGCCTCTCGCATACGAGGGACCTACCACCTTGTAGAACTTTGTCGTGCTCGGATAAAAAAAAATCTCGATCCCGGAATCGAACCGCGGCCTCTCAATTCATACGTATACTAGCCCGTTGCACCACGGGGGCTTTTGTATGCTGTTTGTAATAAATATACAACTCACACGTATCTGCTGTAGGACCGATTCGATAGGAGGCGTATTGTGCCTCCTACACGACTCGAGGTATTCCGCGGCGAGCTGCGCGCGCGTCGTTGACGGCACTGTAACAGAACGATACAACATTAAAATACAAGTAACTACACAACATACGAACTATCCTTATAGTATAAGATCCCGGAGAACATTGACCTTCACCCATCTGTTTACCGGATGAAAATAATATTTTAGGGTATAAAATGTGTTGCTGAACACATACCAATAGGGTTGCCTAATAAAATAGTTATATATCTCATAAAAAAATACTACTACACAATAGAGGAATATTTTGAAGAATAAAAAAAATCCTACTTCAACTACACATTTTGAGTGAAATATCGTTTTTATCTTTGAATATTAACTGTTAAAAGTAAATGTATGGATGGATATGTAAATGCATTTATATGTATTTTAATATTAAGATTAGCGCCTTCAGATTTGCAATGCCTGACAAAGGCTACTAAGTTAAAGCACATACTTTGTATTATTTAAGACCATTATTGTACACTTGGTATGCAAATAAAATTATGATTATATTTGATTAAGATTATGATAATATATAAACCTTTCTCTTCGATCACTCTATCTATAAAAAAAACCGCATCAAAATCCGTTGCGTAGTTTTAAAGATCGAACATACATAGAGACAGACAGACAGCGGGAAGGGACTTTGTTTTATATTATGTAGTGATGATAAAAAATAAAGTCCCACCCAACAGTCACACACATAGTCCTGACTCCACACTAGGTTAAACCTGTATCGTGGGCATCAGGAACTACGAGGGACTTGCGGTCCCACAGCACCAAGAGCCGAAACCAATATTCGTGGATCACACCAATGGTCATTTTTGTTGGTGCGGGGATCGAACTGACGGCCTCTCGCTTCGCAGCCGGCTACTCCCCCACTGCGCCACAGAGGCTCCCAACTTAATATCATTTACACAGTCTTAATAATATGTATACAAAAAACGCTTCGACAGAACCTCCCCCTTTTATTAAGTTGGTTAAACATGACGTAACGCCCACTCATGATCCACATACGATACATATTTCCAAGAATCTTAGACCACGGTCAATTATTAATTCAACATAAAACTAAGATACGATGATGTCATCATATTATGTCCACCCGGTGATCTTATTTGGGACGTGCGAGCGAGACGGATGTAAATCGCTCCCTTTCCCACTTTCAGAACGTGTCGTATAATGTGTGGAAATTATTTATTTGTGTTCTATTTGTGTATGAGATATATGTGATAGTAAAATTAAGTTTCTATTTACGATTTAATAACACCAATATACGTAAATTTATATTATTATCTCGATTGCGCAGTTTTATTGCGTACGCGGTACGACTGGTGTGCTGAGATCTTGGGTTCCATCCCAGGGTTGAGTAAAATTATATTGTGTTTTTCAATCACGAAATGCTCGGCAAAGTGACTACGCCACACCTGATGGTAAGTGTAGCGCAGTCCAGGAATAGTGCCGACCAACGACAACATTTGTATCGTAGGTCAGCAAGATCATGCCGGCCTGCCTAACTGCTTCTTCACAATCCGTTTAAAAGCCCCATAATATTATAGGAAGGAGGGAACACGTGTGCCGGCATATTCCACAGCTTTATGGTCCCGCAGAAGTATGATTAAGCGAACTTTTTAGATCGAGCCGAGATGGAGGAGACCACGAAGCTGTGGCTCCGCAAGCCAACACGCGTGGTTCTGTTAAGGAAAGGATGGGATAGGGTCAAACAATTGTGCCCAGTATGGCCCCTATCACATCATGGGCGCGGAAATAAGATCGACAATATCTGGGTGTACTGGTTACACATCCGCCTACCCCTGCGGGAATTACAGGCGAGTGTGTATGTATGAATTAAAAAACATCGAACAGAGAACTTCGACCTTTTTGTGTCGTTTGAAAAGGCACAAATGCGTGGTCTAAAACGACTTTAATCATGATCACAAGTTAGTATATTCGAAAGAGACGAAGATTGTCGAACCGCAATACTTCAATCGCAGAATAATATAGTACTGTATGCTTTTTTTTTTTATCCGAGTACGAAAAAGTGACTGCACTACACCTGATGGTAAGCGCAATGCAGTCCAGGAATATGTTTTAAGTGGTAGAGCCACGCTGTAGACAGTTTTGTCTACATCACGAATGGGCCGGCTCGACCGGCTCGTTACAGCTACTACCGAGGCTCTACCACTCGCTACATGACGAAGGATATTGATGACGGTTAGATTATGCAATACATCATCATCATATTGACCAAAACGTCGAATATTCATTCATCACCATTACTGACGAACGACACAACGGGTGACCTTGGGCAACCGTCCCTCGCGAGATCAAGGTTACACCGGCAGTTCACTATGAAAACATTGTAGTATACTAGTTTACTAATCGGATAACAGAGCTGGCATTAACCGGTCAAGTACGGGACTCAGTACCATGAACTTTAAATTTACTACGCCTCGGTGGCGCAGGTGTATTGGTTACGCAGTACGACTGCTGTGCTGAGGACTTTGGTTCGATCCCCGGGTCGGGAAGTGCTCAGTATCAGACCGGAATGTGGATTTGTGACATACATAGAATAAAGTAAGTATAGAATAGCCATTATAATAATAATATTTGTAACATAAATTAATACATTTAATCCATTTGCTGGTGGTAGGATATTCATATCGGCCCGGATAGCGACCACCGTACACATGGTGTTAAAACCTGCCATAGTCAACCACACGCCTAGTGTGGATCGCGTTCCAGGATCAGCCAGTGTATATCCGGTTCTCCCGAGGGGCTTGCGACATGGCTTGATGGTTGATTAGGGCGGGTATAGGGGTACATCCTTGTATTACTGTGCCTGCATCCGCCTGTCCTGTCGCAGGCCCCTCGATTTGCTTCTTTCCTCTCCAAAGAGGAAAGGGTGTTGGATAGGGTATACTCCGAAGTTGGTCCCATAAAAATTATGAACAAAAACTCTAACCCTAAGGGTAGAAAAAAAATAAGGGAAATAATAAAAAAGGGGTAAATAATGATTTATTGTGTACACCTCTCATACCTTGTAGTTGTCTCATATTAATAAATAAATTCTACATTTACATTAACATTATCTATAGATACAAAATAATGAAAATAATAACTTTTTAACAAAAAAAATTCAACCTACGGAAAAACTGAAAAGCAAAAAATATTAAAACGTGTAAAAAAACGCAATTTCTGTTGATTGGCAGCGACACAGGCACCGACTCCAAAGAAACCTGTGATTGCGGTTTTTTATTTTATATTTTTCAATTTTTTCGTCGATTAAATTTATATTTTAAAAGTTTTTCGCAAAATAGTTTCCTTTTCGTATTATTGTGGGGTGCATACAAAATAACATCATCGTCGTCATCATCATCAGCCACAGGACGTCCACTGGTGAACATACGCCTCCCCCAAAGATTTCCAGACCGACCTGTCGGAAGCGGCCTGCATCCAGCGACTTCCTGCGACCTTTATCAGGTCGATAAAAAAATATCCTACTAATATTATAAATGTGAAAGTTTGTTTGTTTGGATGTTTGTCCTACAATCACGCTGAAACTACTGAACGGATTTTGATGAAATTTGGTATACAGTAACAGGGTATGAGCTGACTTGGGTGATAGGCTACATTTTATCCCGGAAAAAGCAAATAACGTGGGCGGAGCTGCGAGCAAAAGCTAGTATAAAATAATATAAAATAGTCAGTTAACTGCCCTATTCTAACATGAACCGAACTTTGACACCAACAATTTACATTACGTACATTACATTAAAACTAAATTGTTGCTACACAACAAAGTGTGTTTATAGTATTTATCTATACGGTACGGATGTTTAGCGCCCTTGGACCCCGTGTCCTTCACCTTAGGGTCAAGGTCGGCCGTGTTACATTGTCGTTTTACAACAGTGCGGGTAGGTGTTTACTGTTATTGTAGAGTCACGCTGTTGACAGTTTTGTCGACAGTAATTGTCAGCTTTTGCTCGCAGCTCCGCCCGCATAAACGTTTAAAATTGCCTAAGTTTCATACAAACTTTCATCCCCTATTTTATCCCCTTGGAGGTAGAATTTATCAAAATCCTTTCTTAGCGGATGCCTACGTCATAACATGTACCTGCATGCCAAATTTCAGCCCGATCCCTCCAGTGGTTTGGGCTGTGCGTTGATAGATCACTATGTCAGTCAGTCACCTTTGAGTTTTATTTATTTACTAGATGACCCGGTGAACTTCGTATCACCTACATAATATATTTGTGTAAAATGTGGTCAAAACTTAATACAAATGTTTTATTTACATTAAATGCAATTAAGTGAGGTACTGCGCCATTGCACGTGAGGTAGCCCGTCGCACATTTAATTGACTTCGACGACCTAAGTCAGGTCGTCTCCCACCTCCCTCCGGTTGGACAGTCCTGTCCCCGTCCCGTCCCCGTCCTGTCCCCGTCCTGTCCACGTCCTGTCCGCGTCCCGTCCCCGTCCTTTCCCCGTCCCGTCCCGTCCCCGTCCCGTCCCCGTCCTGTCCCCGTCTTGTCCTGTCCCTGTCCTGTCCTGTCTCAGGGTCCTGTCTCACTGTCCTGTCTCACTGTCCTGTCTCACTGTCCGGTCTCACTGTCCTGTCTCACTGTCCTCTCACTGTCCTGTCTCACTGTCCTGTGTCACTGTCCTGTCTCACTGTCCTGTCTCACTGTCCTGTCTCACTGTCCTGTCTCACTGTCCTGTCTCACTGTCCTGTCTCACTTTCCTGTCTCACTGTCCTGTCTCACTGTCCTGTCTCACTGTCCTGTCTCACTATCCTGTCTCACTGTCCTGTCTCTCTGTCATGTCTCTCTGTCCTGTTTCACTGTCCTGTCTCACTGTCCTGTCTCACTGTCCTGTCTCACTGTCCTGTCTCACTGTCCTGTCTCACTGTCCTGTCTCACTGTCCTGTCTCACTTTCCTGTCTCACTGTCCTGTCTCACTGTCCTGTCTCTCTGTCATGTCTCTCTGTCCTGTTTCACTGTCCTGTCTCACTGTCCTGTCTCACTGTCCTGTCTCACTTTCCTGTCTCACTGTCCTGTCTCACTGTCCTGTCCCTGTCCTGTCCCTGTCCAGTCTAGACGCTATACGACCCGTCATCACGGCAAGCTTCGCAACGACAACTCAACAACTACTAATAAATTAAAAATTAATAAAAAAAACATTGTCCAGCGGACAAAATTGTGAATCTAAACCATTCTCAGATCCCCTTGAACACACACAAAAAATTTCATCAAAATCGGTCCAGTCGTTTAAGAGAAGTTCAGGAACATACACACTCACAGAAGAATTATATATATAAAGATAAAGATAGATGTTATCTGCTACCATCTTGCTGGTGGTGGTAGGATATTCAAATCCGCCCTCACCACCATACACATGGTGTTAAAACCTGCCATAATGATCAACACGCTTTGTGTGGATCGCGTTCCAGGATCAGCCAGTGTATACCCGGTTCTCCCTGTTGGTTTATTATATTTGAATTGCAAAAATTAATGAACCTCTTTATTATAATACTGTATGGTTCGCTTATGATTTTAAAATAAGTATTTGTCACACCACTGCATTTTGTTTTTCCTCTCTGTTCTTGTTTTCGAACTAGGTGTCAGACGCATTGCTTCCTTGTAATAAGAAAGTCTAATATATAATTTTAAATACTTATAATCTGCTTTTCATTGCCCACACATTCATATAATTCAATAGGTTATGGGCCCAGTGTTCGCTATTTAAAGATATTTGCATTTTTCATAATGGAAAAGTCTAGAGTAAAACGTAACATAAAGCCTTTCGATGGTGAAAAATATAGCATGTGGAAGTTTAGAATACGTGTTTTTCTAAACGAAATGGACGTGATAAATGTAATTGACGAAGATCCGTTGGTTGATGGTTGCGAAGTTTGGGAGAAAAATAACCGGATTGCAAAAGGCATTATCGTCGAGTACTTAACTGATTCCTATCTTTATTTAGCAAAAGAAGATATTTCAGCGAAAGAAATTTTAAAAAGTTTAGATGCGCTGTATGAACGTAAGAGTATTGCAACGCAATTAGCATTACGAAAAAAATTGTTGGGACTAAAACTACAAAGTGATGTTGCACTTATAAAACATTTTTCTATATTTGATGACCTCATATCGGAATTATTTGCTGCTGGAGCAAAGTTAGAAGAGATGGATAAAGTGGCCCATCTATTGCTCACTTTACCCACAACGTACGACGGAGTGATATTGACGTTAGCTTTCGTAAAAACACGACTTCTAGATCATGAAGTGAAATTGAAAAACGAATCAAGTGATACCAGCTTAAAAGTGTTGCAAGTAGAAATGTCCCATGATATTTCAAAGAAAAGAAAATTTAATAAATATCAACATTATAATAAAAATATTCAGAATAATCAACAAAGGATGAAAAATTTACAGTTTTTAAGATGTCATTATTGTGGACGCAAGGGACATAAAAAGATTGACTGTTACTATTATAAGACAGCTAATCGGTATAATACAAAAATGACAAGAACAGTTCAAGCAATTGAGATTAATTCGGAAAAACCATCGACATCAAATCTTGCATCTGGATTTGCCTTTTTGACCGGAGATTACCAACAAAATGACAAAAATAATAAAATAACTTTTCTGTTGGACTCTGGTGCCTCAGAACATATTACAAACAGAGAAGATTTATTTATAAAATTTATTACTGTACCTACACCACTAAAAATTTCAGTTGCTAAAAATGGTGAATTTATTTCAGCTACGAAAAAGGGTTCTTTAGAGGTGACCAGCAATTTGGGCGTTCGAGGAGTTTTAGAGGATGTGCTGTTTTGCCCTGATGTTCCCTACAATTTATTGTCGGTTTCCAAGATGCAGCGGGCCGGATATATAATTATTTTCAATGCATATGGCGCTCACGTATATAAAAACGGTAAAAACATCATTCGAGGTAAGCTCACCAATAATCATTTATTTGCTATAGATTTTATAACTGCTGTAAACTACACACACCCTGTTTCCCAATCATGCAGTAGTGAGAATAAATACAAACTATGGCATCAACGTTTGGGACATATTAGCAAAAGTAAATTTTTAACATATTAACCGACCATTGTTGGTTGTCCATTCTGATGTCTGTGGACCTATTACTCCAACTACTATTGATAATAAGAACTATTTTGTGATTTTTATTGATCAATACACTCATTACTGTGTTACATACCTATTATCTTACAAGTCAGATGTATTCGCTGCATTCAAAGACTTTGTTGCTAAAAGCGAGGTACACTTTAATACAAAAGTGGTTAACTTATATTGTGATAATGGTGGAGAGTACTTATCTACAGAGATAAAAAACTTCTCTACTGAAAAGGGAATCACTTATCATTTAACAGTTCCGAGGACTCCACAGCAAAATGGCGTTTCTGAACGAATGATAAGAACTATTACTGAAAAAGCTCGTGCTATGATAAACGGTGCTCAATTAGATAAAGTTTTCTGGGGTCAAGCAGTCTTGACTGCTGTATATTTGATAAATTTGACACCGACTAGGTCCCTGAAACTTTCACAAACACCATTCGAGCTGTGGCATAAGACAAAACCACAAATAAAATATTTAAAGGTTTTTGGCTCAACAGTGTACGTGCATAACAAAACTGCTAAAACGAAATTTGATGATAAATCATGGAAAGATATTCTTATGGGTTATGAACCAAACGGTTATAAAGTTTGGAATCCTAATTGCGAGAAATTTGTAGTAGTCAGAGATGTTATTGTGGACGAGACTAATTTTCTTCAGTCCAGGCCGTCTTTAAAGCCTGAAGAGATTAGTAAAAAATCTCAGGACAAAACTGATAATGACTATACTTTGAAATCAGTGTCCAAGTCTCGGAACTCTGACGGTACTAAATCAGATATTGATAAATCTGATGGACAAGGTGAATGTCCGGTTAAAGCTCGCAAAGTAAACCATGATATCGCTGTTGAGTCAGACCAAATACATTTAAAGGATTCTTTGCAAAGTAAAAACACAGGTAAAAGTACTGAACTTAGTAGGAGTGATAGGATCAAAGATCGTGCCCCAGTATCTTATAGTGAAATTGACGATTGTAATGATTATTTAATGTGTGCTCAGTCTATTGTATGCGAAGTACCAAAGTCGTTTGTTGAAATTAAAACTCGAGACGATAGAGCTCAGTGGGAAAGCGCAATAAGGGATGAACTCCATTCATTACATAAAAATAAAACATGGGTATTAGTACCGCGACCAGCAAATAAAAATATTGTAGACTGTAAGTGGATTTTTAAGGTTAAAAATGATGAATTTGGAAATCCTCAAAGATTCAAGGCGCGTCTGGTTGCCAGAGGTTTTAGCCAAGAATACTTGACTGACTATAATGAAACATTTGCACCTGTCGCCAGGATAGCTAGTTTCAGGTTCATAATTAGTTTCGCGAATCAATTTAATTTGTTGGTTCATCATTTAGACGTTAAAACAGCCTTTTTAAATGGCAAATTAAAAGAAGAGATCTATATGAAAGTTCCTGATGGCGTTATAAGTAAAGAGGGCTATGTTTGTAAATTACAAAGATCATTGTATGGGCTAAAACAAGCGGCCAGATGCTGGTTTGAAGTATTTGAAAAATCACTTAAAGATAAAGGATTTCAAAATTCACCAGTTGATAGATGTATTTACATGCTAGATAATGGAGATATGCGTAAAAATATATACGTGGTACTATATGTTGACGATTTAGTAATAGCATGTACTGAGCTCGAAATGATGAATAATTTCAAAAGATATTTAATGACTAAATTTGAAATGACTGATTTAGATGAAATAAAAATGTTTCTCGGTATAAAAGTCACTAGAGATGGTGATCAAATGACTTTAGATCAAAGTGCATACATACAAGCAGTTCTGACTAAATTTAATATGCACGACTGTAAACCGGTCACTACCCCTTTAGAAAAGAAAGTAGATTATGACACTTTGAACTCTGAGGTGTCGTATAATGCTCCGTGCCAAAACGTTATAGGCTGCTTGATGTATATCATGCTATGTACTCGGCCTGACTTAAGCGTCAGTGTAAACATACTGAGTAGGTACACAAACAAAAATAATAAAGAACTATGGCAATGCCTTAAACGTGTACTTACAGTTGATTTGAAACTATGTTATGTAAGGAGCAACTACGATGATATCTTGTGTGGGTACGTAGACTCAGATTGGGGTGGTAGTGATAAAAGAGACAGAAAGAGTACAACCGGGTATTTATTTAAAGCAATGTACTTTTTGAGCAATGTACAATCACCTGGAGTACTAGAAAACAAATGTCAGTAGCAGCTTCGTCCACAGAGGCTGAATACATGGCGTTGTTTGAATCAGTCAGGGAAGCATGGTGGCTAAAGTCTTTAGCAAACAGTATAAAATTAAGCATAGATAAACCTATAATAATTTATGAAGATAATAATGGCTGCATTAGTATTGCTAATAATCCGACGAGTCATAAGCGGTCAAAACATATGGATATTAAATATCATTTTTCTAGGGAACAAATAAAGAAAAATGTAATAAAATTAAATTACATTCCCACAGGTGAACAGCTAGCCGATGTTCTGACGAAACCGCTGCCTGGAATAACCTTTATAACTATGAGACAGAAAATGGGTCTAAAATAACAGTACTTTTTACCTAATGATTTTAATGCAATGTATTTGAATTAATTGATTATTGAAATGAAATGGTCTGATTAGGTTTTTCTGGGTTTTCCCTAATCCATGCAACGAATGTTGGACCATTATTGTATTCTCCCAGCAAATACTTGGAAGTCAATGTGTTCTGTTTAGTTATTTGAAATGTGTATTAAATTTGTATAATTATTGATTAATTTTTGAGGGGGCGTGTTGGTTTATTATATTTGAATTGCAAAAATTAATGAACCTCTTTATTATAATACTGTATGGTTCGCTTATGATTTTAAAATAAGTATTTGTCACACCACTGCATTTTGTTTTTCCTCTCTGTTCTTGTTTTCGAACTAGGTGTCAGACGTATTGCTTCCTTGTAATAAGAAAGTCTAATATGTAATTTTACTTATAATCTGCTTTTCATTGCCCACACATTCATATAATTCAATACTCCCGAGGGCCTTGCGACATGACTTGATGGTTGATTGGGGCGGGTACTGTACATCCTTGTATTACTGTACCAGCATCGGTCATCCGCCTGTCCTGTCGCAGGCCCCTCGATTTGCTTCTTCCATCTACGCAGAGGGAAGAAGCATTTATACAGGCCGGCATGACTCTGGTGACGACCGATAAACTCATTGTTAGTTGGTGGTCGCTGGTTTTTTGGACTTCACTACGCTTACCATCAGGTGTAGTGCAGTCACTTTGCCGTGCTCGGATAAAAAAAATCCGAAAAATCCGACCCTGTTTTTTTATAGACTGGTAAACGAGGTTGTGGGTCACCTGATGGTAAGTGATCTCCCATGCATGAACGCTCAATACCGGTAGAATCATGGCTGCTGGCCGTAAAGAAAAGGGGATAATTAACGGACTGGGCGAGGGATGGGGATTTGGGCCTCCGGATATCGCACTCACGGTACGAAACGCAACAGCAAGCTGCCACTATATGTCGCTGTTCTGTAAGACAATAGTAACAACCCGGTCGAGCCGGCCCATTCATGCTGTACACAAAATTGTCTACTGCGTGGCTTTTTTTTATATAGCATAGGCCGGCAAACGAACATCTGGGTCACCTGATGGTAAGTGATCTCCACTGCCCATGTACGCCCACCACCAAAAGAATCATGGACGTGTTGCCGACCTTAAAGGAAAGGGATAATTAGGGATTGGGATGAGGAAAGGGTTTTGGGCCTCCGGATATCTCACTCACCGTACGAAACGCAGCAGCAAGCCGCTACTTTACGTCGCTTTTCTGCGAGACAATGGTAACAACCCGGTCGAGCCAGCCCACTCATGCTGTAGACAAAACCTCACATTCTTCTTCTTCTTTCTGCCTTGCGTTATCCCGGCTTAGTGCCAGGGTCCGCCTTCCTACTTAAACGCCTCCACTTCACTCGATCTTGAGCATCCTCTATAGTGAGACCATTGGCTCTCATGTCTCCCTCCAATACGTCAAGCCAACGCTTTTAGGGGCCGTCCACGGGATCGTACCCCTGCTACGATCTGGCTCAGGCACCTGCGACCGACGTACTCCTGTGGTTTCCTCAAAATTATGGCAGGTAATTTTAGCACGTGTTTACGTACTTGATACATCCTGATGTCTGCCGCTACTAATCGGAGCTGGACGGGCGCCAAACACCTTGTGAATATGAATTATTGGCCAGCATATGAGTTGAATCACACCTTTGTGAAGTCGACTTGTTTATGGGTTTGTTGATGACTCGACATAATATTTTTTTTTTTTATCCTGGCTCGGCAAAGTGACTACGCTACACCTGATGGTAAGTGTAGCGCAATCCAAGAATAGTGTCGACCAACGATAAACAATGTGTCCATCGTAGGTCGGCAAGATCATGCCGGCCTGCCAAGGGGGAGGGGAAGGAAAAAGGGATAGGAAAAGGGTTAGGATCAGGGGGCGCGCCCCCTGGGGAGAACCGGATATACACTGGCTGACCCTGGAACGCGACCCACACAAGGTGGGCCACTGTGGCAGGTTTTAGCACCAGTGTACGGTGGTCGCTATCCGGTCGGATACAAGTATCCTCCCACCAGCAAATTTTAGCTCGACACGTGTTCACGTACTTCACTACATCCTGATGTCTGCCGCTACTAATCGGAGCTGGACGGGCGCCAAACCCCTTGTTAATATGAATTATTGGCCAGCATATGAGTTGATTCACACCTTTGTGAAGTCGACTCGTTTATGTGTTTGTTGATGACTCGACATAATATTAGTTGAAATAAAACTAATTTAAACGGTTTTATGTTTTATTGGTCTCGACGTTTGAAATTAACTTTTTTTTTTATTACTAGCCCTGTATTATATACGTCCCACTGCTGGGCACGGGCCTCCTCTACTGAATGAGAGGGATTAGGCCTTAGCCTACTACGCTGGCCTAATGCGGGTTGGTAGACTTCACATAACTTCGAAAAATCTTATCGAGTTCTCAGGTATGCAGGTTTCCTCACAATGTTTCCTTCACCGTTAAAGCAAGCGATAATTAACATTTAATATACATGTAACTTAGAAAAGTCAGTGGTGTATGCTCTTGGGGCTGGTTTCGAACCTGCGACTTTCGTCTCGACAGTCCATACCATTCCCCGCTGAGCTATCGCTGCTTGAAATTAACAAACATCAAAATTAAAGTTAGCACAAGCCTGGGATCCGATTATACATTAGTCCACGTGGTGAAGATTGGCACGCTTGACTTCTATATAGATCGATGTACATCACACAGATCCGATCACATCTACTTTTTATTTAATTGAATGACGATACGAGTAAGGCGCTCGCCTGGTGGTAAACGCACGCCTACCCATAAACAGAAGCAACGCCACACAGAACTTTGAATTACAAAGCACTGCGTGGCATTGAACTGCGCTCGTCACCCCGAGACATAAAATGTTGTCTCATAATGCCCAGTAACCTCACTGGCTTCAATGCCCTTCAAACCGAAACACAACAGTGCTTACACACTGTTGCTTGGCGGCAGATAGACGGCGCGGTGGTACCAACCTACACGGCCTTTCACGTACGAGAGACCTACCACCTTGTAAATACGCTTGATCTACGAACCGATACCCACTTGTTTAATAAGAACAAATCGTAACGAAAACGTGACGACACCAAATGGAACACGTGTTACATGGAGGGGTATCGAGAAGGAGGGGGGGGGGGCACTATTTGGCACTCGACCATTTCACACGTGAAACAAATCGAATGACACTCCAGTTTAGTAACGTTGGTTGAATAATGCTCGTTGACTTTTGATAATGATATCGTCAGTAGTAAGTACTCGCCTAATTGGGACCTCCGGATATCTCACTCATCGTACGAAACGCAGCAGCAAGCTGCTACTTCAAATCAGTTTTCTGTGAGACAGTGGTACGGCCCATTCACGCTGTAGACAAAACTGTCTACAGCGTGGCTCTATCACTCGCAAGCTGTTTTTTACAACTACGTTCACCGGTACGCAGTACAACTACGCTACTTCAAATCAGTTTTCTGTGAGACAGTGGTACGGCCCATTCACGCTGTAGACAAAACTGTCTACAGCGTGGCTCTATCACTCGCAAGCTGTTTTTTACAACTACGTTCACCGGTACGCAGTACAACTACGCTACTTCAAATCAGTTTTCTGTGAGACAGTGGTACGGCCCATTCACGCTGTAGACAAAACTGTCTACAGCGTGGCTCTATCACTCGCAAGCTGTTTTTTACAACTACGTTCACCGGTACGCAGTACAACTACGCTACTTCAAATCAGTTTTCTGTGAGACAGTGGTACGGCCCATTCACGCTGTAGACAAAACTGTCTACAGCGTGGCTCTATCACTCGCAAGCCGTTTTATACCACTACGTTCACCGGTACGCAGTACAAGTACGCAATTCAATAAACACAAAAAAATATAAGCACGCGCGGTACAATTGCTATGCTGAGGTCGCGGGTTCTATCCCGGGTCGGGTAAAACTGATATTGGGCTTTTTCTATCACAAGTGCTCAGTATCAGCCCGGGAGTCCGGAACTGTGTCGGGTATGGCGATTCGAGGATTAAAGGCGTGAGCGCCTTTTTTTTTTGATTGAATGACGAGACGAGCAAGGCGCTCGCCTGATGGTAAGCGCCACGCCTGCCCATAAACAGAAGCAACACCGCACAGAACGTTGAATTACAAAGCACTGCATGGCACTGAAGTGCGCTCGTCACCCCGAGACAACATGTTAAGCTTCATAATGCTCAATATTTTCACTGGCTTCAATGCCCTTCAAACCGAAACATAACAGTGCTTACAAACTACTGCTTGGCGGCAGCAATAGACGGGGCGGTGATACCGACCCAGACGGCCTGTCGCATACGAGGGACCTACCACCTTTTAAAACGTATATAAATAAATATCAGCCACACAATTGGCATCGCATCTGAAAAATCCACGTTCAAATATCGCCACATCACTCTACACCTGCACGACATTGCAACGCGCGCGAATCGACCGGTGACCGCAGGGTTGGCGCGCGTATTCTCGCAAGTTACTTGAAGTTTCGCTGGTGGGAGGATACTTGTATCCGACCGGATAGCGACCACCGTACACTGGTGCTAAAACCTGCCATAGTGGCCCGCCTTGTGTGGGTCGCGTTCCAGGGTCAGCCAGTGTATATCCGGTTCTACCCAGGGGGCTTGCCCCTTGATCCTAACCCTTGTTCCTTTCCCTCTCCCTTGGCCCTTTGGCAGGCCGGCATGATCTTGCCGACCTACGATGGACACATTGTTTATCGTTGGTCGACACTATTCTTGGATTGCTCTGCACTTACCATCAGGTGTAGCGTAGTCACTTTGCCGAGCCAGGATAAAAAAAGTTAAGTGAGTCTAAGCAGTAGAGCCACGCTGTAGACAGTTTTGTCTACAGCATGAATGGGCCGGCTCTACCGGGTCGTTATCACTGTCTCACAGAAAACCCACGTAAAGTAGCGGCTTGCTGCTGCATTTCGTACGGTGAGTGAGATATCCGGAAGCCCAAATCCCCTTCCCAATCGCTAATTATCCCTTTCCTTTAAGGTCGGCAACGCGTCCATGATTCTTCTGAGGGTAGGCGTACATGGCGGTGGAGATCACTTACCATCAGGTGACCCACTTGCTCGTTTGCCGGCCAATGCTATAAAAAAAAGTGAAAAATTCTTGTGACTTATATCCTAACGGATGTTATCAATAACATGAAAGATTGACAGCCTCCGAGGCCCCCATCCATCATGGTCAGGGGTCCCTCGGGTAGCTGATCCACTTGATTACTATCAAGCTCATTTTCCGTGAGTAGCTTCGTTTCGATGAGACGACCAACAATTCCCTATGCGAAAATTCTCTATTGTGGTAGATTACTAACCAGATGATTTTTATGTTTTTACTTAGTTAATATTTATATAATTTAACTGTCATATTGTCCTACAAATAAAATAATAATTTTTTGAGTATCATCAAATGGAAATATTCTATCCTTGCTACCTCTGTTAGCTACCACAATAGAGAATTTTCGCATAGGGAATTGTTAGTCGTCTCATCGAAACGAAGCTACTCAGGGAAAATGAGCTTGATAGTAATCAAGTGGATCAGCTACCCGAGGGACCCCTGACCATCAGATTTGAATGACTCCTAATTTTTGAAGTGAAAACTTCTTTAGCCGCGTTGAGCACTTTTTGGTAGAGGCTAAACTTGTGGTTTCGCGTCACCGACATGCTAATGTTAATTTAGACTATACACGTATAACACATCGTATATACCTGACCGTGTGCTGTGCGCGTTTAGACGCTTTTTGTATGGGTGAAATCTTGTGAGCTTTGAGTATCTGTAGCTATACAGTCAGTCAGTCAGTCAGTCCGCCAGTCCGTCAGGAGTCGAGTTGAAATGAGTTGAGAGTGAGTACCAAATAAATATACTTAGGTTATAAGTTTTCACTTCTATGGGCACATATAATATGACTGCCAATTTTTTTATTTTTTTGTTAATCAGCCTATCACAATATTTTGCCAGTTGTGCCAGCCCTGTCCCCACCTAACAGGGCTACTGTAATGTCGCTATTTAAAGCATCGCCTAGATATAATACGCGGTGTCAACCAGCTTCGTGTCAAGGTGCTGCCACGTTATATTATATTAAATAATGTGGCATCAATGAAGCCCTGTCGTACAGATTTCGTTTGGTCAAATGTTGTGGTGTTTATGTTAATTTTATTTGTTTATGTATTTATTTATTTTACACTTTATATACAAAATGTATAAAGGCGGACTTAATGCCAAAGGCATTCTCTCCCAGTCAACCTTAGGGCAGTGCAGAGATGAACAAAGTAGGTGCAAAAAAAAAAAGAATACATATTGTAGAAATATTAAACATTAAAATATGTTAAACGATGGTCAGTGTCTTTATTTCAAATCACTGTAGAATATCGTTATTTAAATGGGTCAATCCAGTGTCCGTACTCTTCATGATCCGACATAATATATTATATAATATATAAAACAAATTAATGTGATTCTGCCACTCCGTCCAACAATAATTGACGAACTCGTAATTTGAAAGCTACTCGTGTAGTGTACAACCTGATTTCGAGTTTATAATTGAACTAGCTTTTGCTCGCGGATCCGCCCGCGTGAACGTTTAAAATTGACAAAGTTTCATACACACTTTCATCCCCTATTTTATCCCCTTGCGGGTAGAATTTATCAAGATCCTTTCTTAGCGGATGCCTACGTCATAACATGTACCTGCATGTCAAATTTCAGCCCGATCGCTCCAGTGGTTTGGGCTGTGCGTTGATAGATCACTATGTCAGTCAGTCACCTTTGAGATTTATATATTTAGATAAAACGTTTTAACAAAAATAAATCCGACTTAAAAAAAAGCTACAGGAAGCAGTTCCGAAGAGGGAAGAAGCATTTATACAAGCCGGCATGACTCTTGTGACCACCGATAAACTCATATTATCTTTATATATATAATTCTTCTGTGAGTGTGTATGTTCCTGAACTTCTCTTAAACGACTGGACCGATTTTGATGAAATTTTTTGTGTGTGTTCAAGGGGATCTGAGAATGGTTTAGATTCACAATTTTGTCCGCTGGACAATGTTTTTTTTATTAATTTTTAATTTATTAGTAGTTGTTGAGTTGTCGTTGCGAAGCTTGCCGTGATGACGGGTCGTATAGCGTCTAGACTGGACAGGGACAGGACAGGGACAGGACAGTGAGACAGGACAGTGAGACAGGACAGAGAGACATGACAGAGAGACAGGACAGTGAGACAGGACAGTGAGACAGGACAGTGAGACAGGACAGTGAGACAGGACAGTGAGACAGGACAGTGAGACAGGAAAGTGAGACAGGACAGTGAGACAGGACAGTGAGACAGGACAGTGAGACAGGACAGTGAGACAGGACAGTGAGACAGGACAGTGAGACAGGACAGTGAAACAGGACAGAGAGACATGACAGAGAGACAGGACAGTGAGACAGGACAGTGAGACAGGACAGTGAGACAGGACAGTGAGACAGGACATTGAGACAGGAAAGTGAGACAGGACAGTGAGACAGGACAGTGAGACAGGACAGTGAGACAGGACAGTGAGACAGGACAGTGAGACAGGACAGTGAGACAGGACAGTGAGACAGGACAGTGAGACAGGACAGTGAGACAGGACAGTGAGAGGACAGTGAGACAGGACAGTGAGACCGGACAGTGAGACAGGACAGTGAGACAGGACAGTGAGACAGGACATTGAGACAGGACAGTGAGACAGGACAGTGAGACAGGCCAGTGAGACAGGATAGTGAGACAGGACAGTGAGACAGGACAGTGAGACAGGACAGTGAGACAGGACAGTGAGACAGGACAGAGAGACAGGACAGAGAGACATGACAGAGAGACAGGACAGTGAGACAGGACAGTGAGACAGGACAGTGAGACAGGACAGTGAGACAGGACAGTGAGACAGGACATTGAGACAGGACAGTGAGACAGGACAGTGAGACAGGACAGTGAGACAGGACAGTGAGACAGGACAGTGAGACAGGACATTGAGACAGGAAAGTGAGACAGGACAGTGAGACAGGACAGTGAGACAGGACAGTGAGACAGGACAGTGAGACAGGACAGTGAGACAGGACAGTGAGACAGGACAGTGAGACAGGACAGTGAGACAGGACAGTGAGACAGGACAGTGAGAGGACAGTGAGACAGGACAGTGAGACCGGACAGTGAGACAGGACAGTGAGACAGGACAGTGAGACAGGACATTGAGACAGGACAGTGAGACAGGACAGTGAGACAGGCCAGTGAGACAGGATAGTGAGACAGGACAGTGAGACAGGACAGTGAGACAGGACAGTGAGACAGGACAGTGAGACAGGACAGAGAGACAGGACAGAGAGACATGACAGAGAGACAGGACAGTGAGACAGGACAGTGAGACAGGACAGTGAGACAGGACAGGGACAGGACAAGACGGGGACAGGACGGGGACGGGACGGGGACGGGACGGGACGGGGAAAGGACGGGGACGGGACGCGGACAGGACGCGGACAGGACGGGAACAGGACGGGGACGGGACGGGGACAGGACTGTCCAACCGGAGGGAGGTGGGAGACGACCTGACTTAGGTCGTCGAAGTCAATTAAATGTGCGACGGGCTACCTCACGTGCAATGGCGCAGTACCTCACTTAATTGCATTTAATATAAATAAAACATTTGTATTAAGTTTTGACCACATTTTACACAAATATACTATGTAGGTGATACGAAGTTCACCGGGTCATCTAGTCTATATATATAAAAATGAATCGCTGTGCGTGTGTCTCGCCAAAACTCGAGACTGGCTGTACCGATTTGGCTAATTCTGATCTTGAAATATTTGTGGAAGTTCAGGGAAGGTTTACCCGGTGAGAAAAAATGAGTAACATAAATAATAAGTAAAAGAAAACACTAAAAACGAAAACTTAATTTTCCAGTACAAACTGTTCCTGGGTATGAAACACTTGAAGTCTTTTTGATGTGAAACATCTATAAGCGCAGGTATAAACCGGATTGTTGACAGGGACAGGGACAGGACAGGGACAGGACAGGACAGGACAGGACAGGACAGGACAGGGCAGGGCAGGGGCAGGACAGAGGGACAGGACCGGAAAGGGACAGGACTGGGACAGGGACAGGGCAGGGACAGGATAGGACAGGGACAGGGACAGAACAGGATAGGACAGGACAGGACAGGGACAGGGGCAGGACAGGACAGGGGCAGGACAGGACAGGGGCAGGACAGGACAGGGAGAGGACAGGAGAGGGACAGGACAGGGACAGGACAGGACAGGGCAGGGACAGGACTGGGACAGGGACAGGGCAGGGACAGGACAGGACAAGGACAGGACAGGGACAGAACAGGACAGGACAGGGAGAGGACAGGAAAGGGACAGGACAGGGACAGGACAGGGACAGGGACAGGACAGGACAGGGACAGGGACAGGACTGGGACAGGGACAGGGAAGGGACAGGACAGGAGGACAGGGACAGAACAGGATAGGACAGGACAGGACAGGGACAGGACAGGACAGGACAGGGACAGGACAGGACAGGGACAGGACAGGACAGGACAGGGACAGGGCAGGACAGGGGCAGGACAGGGACAGGACAGGGACAGGACAGGGACAGGACAGGGACAGGACAGGACAGGGACAGGACAGGACAGGACAGGACAGGACAGGACAGGACAGGACAGGACAGGGACAGGACAGGACAGGGACAGTAAAGGGCTGGGACAGGACAGGGACAGGACAGAACAGGGACAGGACAGGATAGGACAGAACAGGGACAGGACAGGGACAGGACAGGACAGGACAGGACAGGGACAGGACTGTCCCACCGGGGGAGGTGGAAGACGACCTGACTTAGGTCGTCGAAGTCAATAAAATGTGCGACGGGCTACCTCACGTACAATGGTGCAGTACCTCACTTAATTGCATTTAATGTAAATGAAACATTTGTATTAAGTTTTGACCACATTTTACACAAATATATGTAGGTGATACGAAGTTCACCGGGTCATCTAGTCTATATATATAAAAATGAATCGCTGTGCGTGTGTCTCGCCAAAACTCGAGACTGGCTGTACCGATTTGGCTAATTCTGATCTTGAAATATTTGTGGAAGTTCAGGGAAGGTTTACCCGGTGAGAAAAAATGAGTAACATAAAGAATAAGTAAAGGAAAACACTAAAAAACGACAACTTAATTTTCCAGTACAAACTGTTCCTGGGTATGAAACACTTGAAGTCTTTTTGATGTGAAACATCTATAAGCGCAGGTATAAACCGGATTGTTGGCGTTGCGAAGCTTGCCGTGATGACGGGTCGCCACGCTATACTAGACAGGACAGGGACAGGACAGGGACAGGACAGGGGCAGGACAGGGACAGGGACAGGGACAGGGACAGGGACAGGACAGGGACAGGGACAGGGACAGGGACAGGGACAGGGACAGGGACAGGGACAGGGACAGGGACAGGGACAGGGACAGGGACAGGGACAGGGACAGGGACAGGGACAGGGACAGGGACAGGGACAGGGACAGGGACAGGGCAGGGACAGGGACAGGGACAGGGACAGGGACAGGAGAGGGACAGGGACAGGACTGGGACAGAGACAGGGCAGGGACAGGACAGGACAGGACAGGACAGGACAGGACAGGACAGGGCAGGGCAGGGCAGGGCAGGACAGGGCAGGGCAGGACAGGACAGGGCAGGACAGGACAGGACAGGGCAGGACAGGGCAGGGGCAGGACAGGACAGGACAGGACAGGACAGAGGCAGGACAGGGACAGGACAGGGACAGGACAGGACAGGGACAGGCCAGACAGGACAGGGTTGGGACAGGCCAGACAGGACAGGGACAGGACAGGAACAGGGACAGGACTTTCCCACCGGGGGGAGGTGGAAGACGACCTGACTTAGGTTGTCGAAGTCAATTAAATGTGCGACGGGCTACCTCACGTGCAATGGTGCAGTACATACCTCACTTAATTGCATTTAATGTAAATTAAGCTTTGTATTAAGTTTAGATCACATTTTACACAAATATTATGTAGGTGATACGAAGTTCACCGGGTCATCTAGTAAGATATATTTTTATGTTATTTAGTTACATATTGTTATGCCAGTATATAATAAATGTTTTCTTTCTTTCTTTCATATGTAATACTGCACTACGCTTACCATCAGGTGTAGTGCAGTCACTTTGTCGTACTAGGATAAAAAAAAGAAAAGCGACAACTTGCGACAGGACAGGCGGATGACCGATGCAGGCACAGTGATACAAGGATGTACCCCTATACCCGCCCCAATCAACAATCACTGGCTGATCCTTGAACGCGATCCACAAGGCGTGTGGGTCACTATGGCAGGTTTTAACACCATGTGTACGGTGGTCGCTATCCGGGCGGATATGAATATCCTATCACCGGCTAATACTTAACCTTGTCGAGGAGACACATTCACTGTAGACCAGTGTTTCCCAACGTGGGGCCCACGCCCCACAGGGTGGCAATTTGATAGTGAAGAGGGGCAATTTCAAATGGACTCGACACGACTTTAACTCTTTCACTTTAGGTTATTTAAACGCAATGCTAGATATCGGTGACAAATTTAACAAAAAAAATTTAAGGTGGGACATGGCCTAAAAAAGGTTGGGAAACACTGCTGTAGACGAAACTGTCTACAGAGTGATAAATACTTCCTTTTTTGTCAGCAGTTAAATACTAACAACGAAGCCTTGATGACGGCACGTAAGCAAAAACGATTGTCAGCGCGGCGGTCATAATGATTGTGTCAATTACCGGGAATCGAACTGACGTACCAACGCTTTGAATTATTACATTGCATTATTATGTGTTGAGTAACTGTGAGCCGTCTTATACGGCCCATATTCAGAGGCCACGCTCGGTGTTTCTCTACGCGATCAAATCAGAAATGAGGAGATCCGTAGAAGAACGAAAGTCACCGACATAGCCCAGCGGATTAGCAAGCTGAAGTGGCAGTGGGCAGGCCACATAGCTCGCAGAACCGATAACCGATGGGGCAGGAAGGTTCTGGAATGGAGGCCACGCACTGGCAAACGCAGCGTTGGACGTCCACCTACAAGGTGGACAGACGACCTGATAAAGGTCGCAGGAAGTCGCTGGATGCAGGCCGCTTCCAACAGGTCGGTCTGGAAATCTTTGCGGGAGGCCTATGTTCAGCAGTGAACGTCTTGTGGCTGATGATGATTATGATGATGATAATGTGTTGTGGTCATCAGGATATTGAGTTATCAATATGGTTGCATTATTCTTATTTATTTATTTGATTGAATGACGAGACGAGCAAGACGCTCGCCTGATGGTAAGCGCCATGCCTGCTCCTAAACAGAAGCAACACGGAACATTGAATTACAAAGCACTGCATGGCACTGTACTGCGCTCGTCACCCCGAGACATAGGAAGTTAAGTCTCATAATGCCCGGTAATTTCACTGGTTTTAATGTCCATCAAACCGAAACGCAACAGTGCGTATACACTGTTGTTTGGCGGCAGAAATAGACAAAGCGGTGATACCAACCCAGACGGCCTCTCGCATACGAGGGACTCACCACCTTGTAAAAAGTTACACACGTAAGTTTTTATTCACACCTCACATCTAAAGAAATATTTATTGTACGTTTTTTTTTACTAGGCCTGTATTATACATATCCCAATGCTGGGCACGGGCCTACTCTACTGTATGAGAGGAGTTAGGCCTTAGTCCGCCACGCTGGCCTAATGCGGGTTGGCAGACTTCACATACCTTCAAAAAATCGTATCGAGTTCTCAGGTATGCAGGTTTCCTCACGATGTTTCCTTCACCGTTAAAGCATGCGATAATTAACAATTAATATACACGTAACTTAGAAAAATCAGAGGTGTATGCTCTTGGGGCTGGTTTCGAACCTGCGACTTTCGTCACGACAGTCCGTACCACTCCCCGCTGAGCTATCGCTATTTTTTTATTATTAGCCAACAAACGACGTGATATTTTCTCACACCGCATCATAACGCCTACATCACACAAAGCGTCAGAATATCTGATACAAATCTGTCACATCGCGTGACCGTTTCTAAGAAACCGAACATAATTGTACTATTTATACTACACTATAGACAACCTAGAAGGAAAACAATCAACACAAACTTATACATGTGCACGCGCCGCGCAGTCTACGCGGTCGGATCACGCGACGCCTCCCATTGGTCGACACGTGCATGCCCCCCCCCTGCGTCACGTACTCGCGTGACGTCATACTGCATCGTCCAATTGCATACAGTGCAAAAAGAAAAAAAGTTTAATGAAGTAGCAGCTTGTTGCGTTTGATACTATGAGCAAGAAATCCGGAGGTGTAAAATCTCTCCTCAAACCCCCTCGCCTTCAAAATACCTTAATTCCGATATTAATAAATAATTAAATAAATACACCCAACAGTCACACACATAGTCCTGACCCCACAGTAAGATACCGAGTCTTGTGTCGTGGGTATCAGGAACTACGGGAGACTTGCGCTCTCACAAAACCCAGACCCCGAAACAAATATTTGTGGATCATACAAACATTTGTCTCGGTGCGGGGATCGAACCTGCGGCCTCTCGCTTCACAGCCGACTACTCGCCCGCTGCGCCACAGAGGCTGTCGCGGTAAAGTAGCGGTTTGCTGCTGGGTTTCGTACCGTGAGATATACGGAGGCTCAAATCCCCTCCCCCTTCCCAATTATTTGTCACTTTCTTTTAAGGTCAGCAATGCAATTTTGCTGGTGGTAGGATATTCGTATCCGAACGGATAGCGACCAACGTACACATGGTGTTAAAACCTGCCATAGTGACCCACACACCTTGTGTGGATCGCGTTCCAGGATCAGCCGGTGTTATGCGACATGACTTGATGGTTGGTTGTGGCGGGTATAGACATACATCCTTGTATCCCTGTGCCTGCATCGGTCATCCGCCTGTCCTGTCGCAGGCCCCTCGATTTGCTTCTGCCCTGACTGGAGTGTGAAGAAGCATATATACAGGCCGGCATGACTCTGGTGACCACCGATAAACTCACTGTTTTTCGGTGGCTGCTGATTTCATTTGGACTGCACTACGCTTACCATCAGGTGTAGTGTTACTTTGCCGTGTTCGGATAAAAAAAATGATATGATTCGTCTGTTGTGTATGTATGTTTAACGGTGACGGAAACATCGTGAGGAAACCTGCATACCTGAGAACTCGATAAGATTTTTCGAAGGTGTGTGAAGTCTGCCAACCCGCATTAGGCCAGTGCGGTGGACTAAGGCCTAACCCCTCTCATTCAGTAGAGGAGGCCCGTGCCCAGCAGTGGGACGTATATAATACAGGTCTAGTAAAAAAAAAACATGATTCGTCTGGTATTATAGGCATTAGTATCGTATTGATAATATTTCGCAGCTGATTATTTATTTACGTTCTTATCAAACCAATGTCATGCATTCACAAAATATTATGTCATCGAGTGATACAGTTTTTTTTTTGTGATAGGTAAATGCATATTTTTGTAATTACGTCAATGTTTTGTATACTTTTTTTATAGCAGGAGGCCACAAGCGAGCAAGTGGATCACCTGATGACCTGACGAGTGGTACAGCCACGCTGTAAACAGTTTTGTCTGCAGCCTGGGACCGGGTCGTTACCACTGTCTCACAGAAACCCGACGTAAAGTAGCGACTTGCTGCTGCGTTTCGTACAGTAAGTGTGATATCCGGAGGAACAAATCCCCCTCCCCTTCCCAATCCCTTAATTGTTCCTTCTTTTTAAGGTCGGCAACGCGCCTATGATTCTTCTAGTATTGTAGACGTACATGGGCGGTGGAGATCATTTACCATCAGGTGACCCACTTGCACGTTTTCCGGTCTCAAGTCAAGATCATGCCGGCCTGCGTAACTGCTTCTTCTCACTCCATTTAAAGGACCCCATATTATAGGAAGGAGGGAACACGTGTGCCGGCAAACTATTCCACAGCTTAATGGTCCGGCACAAGTAAGATTTTGCGAACTTACTAGTTCTTTTTTTCAGTATGCCTATTTGCATCCATATTTTTTTTATTTAATTGAATGAAGAGACGAGCAAGGCGCTTGTCTGATGGTAAGCGCCACGCCTGCCCATAAACAGAAACAACACCACACAGAACGTTGAATTACAAACCACTGCATGGCGCTGAACTGCGCTCGTCACCCCGAGACATAAGATGTTAAGTCGGGACCAAAATTAAAATAAAAAACCGCGATAAAATCCGTTTCCACTTAAGGGCCGTCCGTGAGCAAAACACCGCGCGATCGAGGTTTTTAGAGGCTATCTAGTCATTACTTAAAATAAATATTGATTAAATAAATATACAATATATTTTTACAATCTGTCAGCTTTACTTTGTTCGATTCAAATTCATGTTAATGCTGATATATATTTTTAAATTGTCGTTATAAATGAACCATAAAAATGGGAAAAATGCAAAGATTCCGTGCGTCTCCTTTTAAAGTACAGAATGTTATCAAATGAGATTAACATCACTAGATAGGCAATTTAATAACGAATATTTTGCCCGTTTTAAATTTTCGAA
The DNA here is from genome assembly GCA_949126905.1 of Amorpha juglandis. Taxonomy (NCBI): domain Eukaryota; kingdom Metazoa; phylum Arthropoda; class Insecta; order Lepidoptera; family Sphingidae; genus Amorpha; species Amorpha juglandis. The sequence goes on from OX421392.1 coordinate 4,363,697, forward strand.
AAGACCAAAACCTGATTTTTTAAATCAATTATTCGCTAAATACGTGCATATTCTGCACTCGCCGAGTACACGATTCAGTATGGCGCGAGACAGTCAAGGTCGTTTGCTCACGGACGGCCCTTAATAGTTATTTTTTTTTATGCATGCCTATTAGCATCCATTATTATATGTCACATTACATTTTGACAGCCTCCGTGGCGCGGCGGGCGAGTAGCCGACTGTGAAACGTGAGGCCGTGGGTTCAATTCCCGCACCACGCAAATATTTGTCTGATCCACAAATATTTGTTTCGGGGTCTGGGTGTTGTGAGACCGAAAGTCTCTCGTAGTTCCCGATACCCACGACACAAGACTCGTATCTTACTGTGGGGTCAGGGCTATGTGTGTGACTGTTGGGTGTTATTTATTTTATGTCGGACATGTGTCTATGTGTCAGACACAGTAAATGTTGACCACAGCTTGGTCAGTTGATAAGAATATGTAATATTATGTAAGCATTCGTTGATATCACATGCTTATATGATAAGAGAATCGTTAGAAAAAAAAACATACGACGCAGTCTGTAATACATTCTACAGAACAATTTAATTCATTAACCGGCGAAAAAAAAACGGCGGAGATACTTAATTAGTTTTTCTGTCAGGCAGATAGAAAGATGTTGAGAATTATTATTTTACTAGCTTTTCCTCGCGGCTCCGCCCCCGTGTACTGCTTTTTCCGGGATAAAAGGTAGCCTATGTTACTTCTAATACCTCCAATAATATGTGTACAAAGTTTCATGATGATCGGTTAAGTAGTTTTCGCGTGAAAGCGTAATAAACAAACTTACATTCATCATCATCATCATCAGCCAAAAGACGTCCACTGCTGAACATAGGCCTCTCCCAAAGATTTCCAGACCGACCTGTTGGAAGCGGCCTGCGTCCAGCAACTTCCTGCGATCTTTAACTTACATTCACATTTATAATAATAGTAGGGTGTAAGTTTTTTTAGCTTAGTCCGGAAACGAGCCGGTGACGAGTAAGTCGCTCGCCTGATGGTAAACGCCACGCCTGCCCATAAACAGAAGCAACACTACATAGAACTTTGAATTATCAAGCACTGCATGGCACTGAGCTACGCTCGTCACCCCGAGACATGTTAAGTCTCATAATGCCCAGTAATTTCACTGGCTTTAAACTGAAACACAAAGGTGTTTACACAATTTTGCTTGGCGACAGAATTAGACAAAGCGGTGGTACCAACCCAGACGGCCTCTCGCATACGAGGGACCTACCACCTTGCGATTACATTCATTCATAATGGAAAAATTATTAAAAGCAATTAAGATAAACGAAAATAAAAACTAGATATAAGACCATAAATCGATAACACGACGACACATCGACTAAAAATAACTAATAATAATCTACTATCTATGAATAATTCCACGTGGAAAGGTAACATCGATACATTAATGGTGCAGTAAAACCAGAGGTTTCCAATTTTTTTTTATAGCATACGCCGGCAAACGAGCAAGTGGGTCACCTGATGGTAAGTGATCTCCACCGCCCATGTACGCCCACCACCAGAAGAATCATGGGCGCGTTGCCGACCTTAAAGGAAAGGGATAATTAGGGATTGGGAAAGGGAGGGGATTCGGGCTTCCGGATATCTCACTCACCGTACGAAACGCAGCAGCAAGCCGCTACTTTACGTCGGTTTTCTGTGAGACAGTGGTAACGACCCGGTCGAGCCAGCCCATTCGTGCTGTAGACAAAACTGTCTACAGCGTGGCTCTACCACTAAAACTAATAATAATCTACTATCTATCCATAATCCCACGTGGAAAGCTAACGTTGATACATTAATGGTAAAATCAGAGGATCCCAGGCATTTTACAAGGTGGTAGGTCCCTCGTATGCGAGAGGCCGTCTGGGTTGGTACCACCGCGCCGTCTATTTCTGCCGCCAAACAACAGTGTGTAAGAACTGAACGAAATACAACGGTTTGAAAGACATTGTAGCCAGTTAAATTACTGGGTATTGTGAGACTTAACACCTTATGTCGCGGGGTGACGAGCGCAGTTCAGTGCCATGCAGTGCTCTGTTATTCAAAGTTCTGTATGGTGTTGCTTCTGTTTATGGTCAGGCGTGGCGCTTACCATCAGGTGAGCGCCTTGCTCGTCTCGTCAATTAATGAAATAAAAATAAAAAAAGGCCTAGTGATAGAGTCACGCTGGAGACAGTTTAGTCTACAGCGTGAATGGGCCGGCTCGACCGGGTCGTTACCACTGTTTCACAGAAAATAGACGTAAAGCAGCGGCTTGCTGCTGCGTTTCGTACGGTGAGTGAGATAACCGGATGCCTAAATTACCCCTATCCTTCCCACTCCTTTAATTATCCTTTTCCTTTAAGGTCGGCAATGCGCCCATGATTCTTCTGGTATTGTGGGCGTACATTGGCGGTGGAGATCAAAAACCATCAGGTGACCCACATGCTCGTTTGCCGGCCTATGCTATAAAAAGAAATAAAAAAAAAGAAAATAAAAAAAGGCACTTAAATTCCATCTACATTTTTCCTGGGTTAAAACGACCAGCGATCGGCAACAAGCAATCCATGTTTGCCGTAATATATATTATGTACATCACAACAATAACAATATGGAATAGCTGATAAACGACCGGTGCGGAGTGCAGATATATAATCGCAACTTCCCGACCGTCATGCGAATAAAAACGTATTACATGTGGAACGTATGTATCTTCTTCTTCTTCTTTTTATTTATGGCTTTCGCAGTATTATGCATTTAGCCAGTGTCAAGTATAATTTAATCTCAAGTTATTTTTACAAGAACGATGAAACACGGGTGCGGTGGATTTCAAGGTCTTGTCGGAGTTTTGGTGTTAACTCCTTTCAGTACGATTCTTAATTCACTTATTTCAATGTTTCCATACACTGTTCATCACCGTTAATGTTTATTGAACAAATCCACACCACTTTTATACAACAAACACAACTCTAAACTAGTTTATGAAATAAATTAAAATAAGCGATGAACTGCACTGTCAGAATTCCCGCCAAAAATCCGTATGTATCTTGAATGCACGACAAAAAACGCTTTTAATTTGATTGGCTGACGAGACGGGCAAGGCGCTCGCCTGCCCATAAACAGAAGCAACACCACACAGAACTTTGAGTTACAAAGCACTGGATGACAATGAGCTGCGCTCGTCACCCCGAGACATAAGATGTTAAGTCTCGTAATGCCCAGTAATTACACTGGCTTCAATGTCCTTCAAACCAAAACACAACAGTGCTTACACGCCGTTGCTTGGCGGCAGAAATAGACAAAGCATCGGAACCACCTCTGACGGCCTCTCGCATACGAGGGACCTACCACCTTGTAATATATAAAACACCCAACAGTCACACATAGTCCAGACCCCACACTGCGTTAACCTGTGTCGTGAATATCGGGAACTACGAGGGAATTGCGGAGCCACAACACCAACACCCCAAACAAATATTCGTGGATCACACAAACATTTGTTTCGGTGCAGGAATCGAACCCACATCGCCCACTACGCTACGGAAGCGTATCAAGTGTGCGTGCTTGACTGCGTGCGTGTGCGAGACACACGCTGTCGATGATTAACTTTTTTGTTTTGTTTTTTCTAAACTAATGTTATAAAGAGGAAAGATTTGTTTGCATTTTTTCTTTTTATAGCATAGGCCGGCAAACGAGCAAGTGGGTCACCTGATAGTAAGTGATCTCCACCGCCCATCTACGCTCACCACCAAATTAATCATGAGCACGTTGCTGACCTTAAAGGAAAGGGATAATTAGGGATTAGGAACGGAGGGGCATTTGGGCCTCCGGATATCGCACTAACCGTACGAAACTCAGCAGCAAGCCGCTACTTTACGTCGGTTTTAACGACCCGGTCTAGTCGGCCCATTCATACTGTAGACAAAACTGTCTACAGCTTGGCAGCTTGTCCACCACTCGTATATTTTGGGATATTATTACTTTTTTACGAATCAAAAACGTATGCTATCTCCAACTCATGATAGGCCTGGTTCAAACAACGCATTTATAAATAGCTGCACTAGTGTTAAATATAACGCGTGGCCGGCATTTTCCTACGTTTTCACCTACCGCAAGTGTTTTTGGCAACTGCTGATCCGCCAAGGTGATTGTCGGGTGGCGTGTGCGCGTGTCGAATCGGCATAATTTTATTTTTATTTTATTTGCAAAACAAACAGTACATACTTATCATAACTAAATTACATAACTTTATAAATATCTAATGACCATTATATAAGTTTTCGCATGTTAAATAATACTATATTATGCTTATTTGTATTAAACACATAAGATGAGAAGATAGAAGATAATCGTAATATAGGTACAGTAACTACAATAGGGGTAGTTGACTTGATTTTTTTAAAATTATTTTAATCAATACGTTACCCAATACCTATTACAGAAAGAATTTCATTAATATGTCCACACAAAAAAAATGGCAGTCATAGGAACTGCCGATAGAAGTGAAAACTTATAACTTAAGTATATTTATTTAGTACTCACAACTTAACTGACTGACGACTGACTGAAACTAAGAACTCACAAGATTCCACCCATCCAAAAAACGTCTAACGCGCACAGCACACGGTCAGGTATATACGGTGTGTTATACGTGTATAGTCTGAATTAACATTAGCATGTCGCTGACACGAAACCATAAGTTTACCCCCTATAAAAAAGTGCTCAATGCGGCTAAAGATTTCACTTCAAAAATTAGGAGTCATTCAAATCTGATAGGAGGGGCGCCTCGGAGGCTGTCAATCTTTCAAGTAATTTCATACTTCCGTTAAGATAGTCACAAAGTCTTGACACTTCTAAGAGTTTTGTGTCGTCGGAATAAACTGAGTGAGTGTCTGAGTGTAGAGCTGCCCTGTATATAGTTTTGTCTACAGCATGAATGGGCCGGCTCGACCGGGTCGTTACCACTGTCTCACAGAAAATCGACGGAAAGTAGCGGCTTGCTGCCGCGTTTCGTACGGTGAGTGAGATATCCGGAGGCTAAAATCTCCCCCTCACTATCCCAATCCCTCAATCATCCTTTCCCTTTAAGGTCGGCAACGCCCCTAGTGCCCCTAGCTCTAGGCTCAAGTGTCTCGTATCTTACTGTGGGGTCAGGACTATGGATGTTGGGTGTAAAAAAAAATTGTTTCTCAACAACGGCCGATTCAAAACGACGTAATCGTAAATATAGTTTGCCAAATCCACGAAATCCGAGCGTAATGCTGTCTGTACACACGAGCCAACACCGTCGTTTCCATCATTAACATCCAGTGAAGATGAATGAAACGATGAATTTCTATTGTAATAAAATAAAATATAAATACACCCAACAGTCACACACATAGTCCTGACCCCACAGTAAGATACGAGTCTGAGTGTCGTGGGTATCGGGAACTACGAGAGACTTTCGGTCTCACAACACCCAGACCCCGAAACAGACCGAAAGTCTCTCGTAGTTCCCGATACCCACGACACAAGACTCGTATCTTAATGTGGGGTCAGGACTATGTGTGTGACTGTTGGGTGTATTTATTATTATAAGTCATAGTAACAATATAAATGAGGTAAGCCATTTTTTTTTAAATATATTTTCGCTATGTTTTCACACACCGTGACTAAACCGAATGATCTCATCGGTGTTTTATGTTTATTTTTAAACTAAACTATGAACGCATACGGTAAAGAGGATTTCGTGTAATTACTGTGGTTAATTTTTTAACCACGTCGAAAAAGAGGAGTGTTTATAATGTCGACTGTTTTTTCGCCGGTGGTAGGATATTCATATCCGCCCGGATAGCGACCACCGTACATATGGTGTTAAAACCTTAATGACCCACACGCCTTGTGTGGATCGCGTTCCAGGATCAACCAGTGAATATCCGGTTCTCCAAAGGGGCTTGCGTCATGACTTAATGGTTTCTTTTTTAATTGATTGAATGATGGGACGAGCAAGACGCTCGCCTGATGGTAAGCGCCACGTCTGCCCATATACAAAGGCAACACCACACACAACAATGAATTACAAAGCACTGCACGGCACTGAACTGCGCTCGTCATCCCAAGACATAAGATGTTAAGTCTCATAATACCCAGCTGGGTATAAGGGTTGGTTGGGTCGGATATAAGAGTACATCCTTGTATCCCTGTGTCTGTATCGGTCATCCGCCTGTCCTGTCGCAGGCACCTCGATTTGCTTCTTCCCTCTCCGAAGAGGGATTTATACAAGCCGGCATGACTCTGGTGACCACCAATAAACTCATTGTTTGTCGGTGGTCGCTGGGTTTTTTTTACTGCAATACAAAACCGCATCCGTATCAATTCATTCGTTTAGACTTAGACGCTACGATGATAACTTATAGTATGATATTACACATACAGATTTTTTTATCCGAGCATGGCAAAATGACTGCACTACATCTGATGGTAAGCGTAGTGCAGTCCAAAAAACTAGCGACCACCGACAAACAATGAGTTTATCGTCAAACAGAATTGTGCCCTACTGTATAAATGCTTCTTCCCTCTTCGGAGGAAAGAAGCAAATCGAGGGTCCTGCGACAGGACAGGCGGATGATCGATGCAGGCACAGTATTATAAGGATGTACCCCAATACCCGCCCTAATCAACCATCAAGTCATGTCGCAAGCCCCTCGGGAGAACCGGATATACACTGGCTGATCCTGGAACGCGATCCACACAAAGCGCGTGGATCACTATGGCAAGTTCTAACACCATTTGCACGGTGGTCGCTATCCGGGCGGATATGAATATCCTACCACCATCTTTTATCTGTAAGTGGGAATTTCCTGGCCGCAAACAAAAGGTATTTATTTATTTGATGCATTGATGAGTAAGTTGAAGATGTAGCACAATGAAGTCACCGGTTGCTTAGCAACTGACGACCGCGGCCCGCGAGTCGTGACCATTTTGGCAACCATTCAACATGACTCGGTGTTCATTGTCACAGATTTGTTTTCCTTGTGTGATATCATAAAGGGTTGTATGGATGCAAATACGAAATAACATTTCAACCCACATCAAGTAAAAATTTAGATCCCAATTTCATTTTAAAGAGCAGCGATAGCGAAAGTCACCGACATAGCTCAGCGGATTAGCAAGCTCAAGTGGCAGTGGGCAGGCCACATAGCTCGCAGAACCGATAACAGATGGGACAGAAAGGTTCTGGAATGGAGGCCACGTACTGGCAAGCGCAGCGTTGGACGTCCGCCTACAAGGTGGACAGACGACCTGATAAAGATCGCAGGAAGTCGCTGGATGCAGGCCGCTTCCAACAGGTCGGTCTGGAAATCTTTGGGAGAGGCCTATGTTCAGCAGTGGACGTCTTGTGGCTGATGATGATGATGATAGCTCAGCAGAGATTGGTGCCGACCGTCGAGACGAAAATCGCAAGTTCGAAACCAGCCCCAAGAGCATACACCACTGACTTAATTTATGTGTATATTCATTGTTAATTATAGCTTGCTTTAACGGTGAAGGAAACATCGTGAGGAAACCTGCATACCTGAGAACTCGATAAGATTTTTGGAAGGTATGTGAAGTCTGCCAACCCGCATTAGGCCAGCATGGTGGACTAAGGCCTAACCCCTCTTATTCAGTAGAGGCCCGTGCCCAGTTGTGGGACATGTATTATACAGGGCTAGCAAAAAAATATATATATTTTGCTATTAACTTGAATCAATAATTGAACCTATTTACTCAAACAGGAACCAACAACCCACAGCAAGTTCAAATGAAGATCTATGTACTGATTTTGTTTTACTAAATTATACATTATACTCGGTGTTTCTCTACGTGATCAAATCAGAAATGAGGAGATCCGTAGAAGAACGAAAGTCACCGACACAGCCCAGCGGATTCGCAAGCTCAAGTGGCAGTGGGCAAGCCACGTAGCTCGCAGAACCGACAACAGATGGGGCAGGAAGGTTCTGGAATGGAGGCCACGTACTGGCAAGCGCAGTGTTGGACGTCCGCCTACAAGGTGGACAGACGACCTGATAAAGGTCGCAACAAGTCGCTGGATGCAGGCCGCTTCCGACAGGTCGGTCTGGAAATCTTTGGGGGAGGCCTATGTTCAGCAGTGGACGTCCTGTGGCTGCTGATGATGAAACTATACGAGCCTCGCACCATACCGGGCACGATTCCAGACTCCAGACTGATATTGAGCGTTTCGTAATAGGAGAACCCAATATGACTTCACCCGACCCGGGGATCGAACCCGCGACAGCACAGCAGTCGTATCGCGTACGCATTTTAACTGCGCCACCGAGGCAGTCAATACTACTAAATACTATATTTAGTGCAACACATATAGGAGGTAATGCCCTGAAAATCGATTTTTGCGTGGATTACGTTCATTCGTTCGACTTTTAACTTCGAAATGATGTTTGAATGGTTTTTTTACTAGCCGTGTACTATATACGTCCCATTGCTGGGCACGGGCCTCCTCTACTGAATGACTGAATGAGAGGGGTTATGCCTTAGTCCGCTACGCTCTGGCCTAATGCGGGTTGGCAGACTTCACAGACCTTCAAAAAAATTATGTCGATTTTTTTTTACTAGCCCTGTATTATACATGTCCCACTGTTGGGCACGGGCCTCCTCTACTGAATGAGAGGGGTTAGGCCTTAGTCAGCCACGCTGGACTAATGCGGGTTGGCAGACTTCACATACCTTCGTAAAATGATTTCGAATTATTTACGTAAGTTATTTTTTATCGAGTCGATGGCATTTTAGAATAACGCTATTGCAAGGTGAGTGTCTCAAGTTGTCGACAGACCGCAACCAACTGTTGTTTCGTTTTGAAGGACATTGAAGCCAGTGAAATTACTGGGCATTATGAGACTTAACATCTTATGTCTCGGGGTGACGAGCGCAGTTCAGTGCCATGCAGTGCTTTGTAATTCAACGTTCTTTAAGGTGTTGTTACTGTTTATGGGCAGGCATGGGTGGCGCTTACCATCAGGCGGCTTACTCGTCTCGTCAATCAATCAAATAAAAAATAATAATAGTGCATTACAAAAAACCAGCGACCACCGACAAACAATGAGTATATCGGTGGTCACCAGAGTCATGCCGGCCTGTATAAATGCTTCTTCCCCTTCGAAGAGGGAAGAAGCAAATTGATGGGCCTAATAGGACAGGCAGATGACTGATGCAGGCACAGTAATACAAGGATGTACACCTATGCCCGCCCCAACCAACCATCAAGTCATGTCGCAAGCCCCTGAGGAGAACCGGATATACACTGGCTGATCCTGGAATGTGATCCACACAAGGCGTATGGATCACTATGGCAGGTTTTAACACCATGTGTATGGTGGTCGTTATCCAGACAGATATGAATCCTACCACGAGCAAATCAGTCTGCGATCATTAAATCATTTTTTTTATTTCTTGTTGGTTGAGATATATTGCTTAGTAAGGTCAATTTATCTTGATAATTTCAAACCCTGGCCAAAATTCAGGGAGCAGTTTGGTATTCTATGCTTAGTGATATTAAATAAGTTTAAATATTGATAATTTGTCAGACTTTAAAGAATTTAAGAGCTCTGCTTTCTAAAAGGCAGGCAACACATCGATGATTTCTCTGGTATAGGTGTCTACATGGTGATTACTTACCATCAGGTGATCCACTGACTCAGTTGTCCCCTATGCCATGAAAAAAAAACTATTACTTAGAGATGTCAATTAGATTAGAGATTATTTCTGTTTGCAGTAACTAAGCGTATTTACATTTTCCGTACTGAGTAAAAAAGAAGAAATTACTTCTGAGTGGGGATATAGACAAATACTCAGAAACAAATTAATGTTTACAACCTCTTCACACGCAGCAGTTTATGTGACTGTTAGATTCCAGGTTATATGTTTTAACTGACTGCAAAAAAAGAAGGATGTCCTCAAAGCTGCATTTTTTATGCATATTGTGGAAATTTTTGTTTGAAAAATTTTCATTTTATAGAATTTAACTGCAATAAGGCCCCAAATAAATTTTGTTAACATCAGATAATGGAGTACAGAGTAAAGAATGAAACTCACACAATTGTCACAATTGTGTTAATTCAATTGAAGATTGTATGCAACTGTACTTACCACTAAATATTTAAGACAAAGCTTAAAAACAACATTAAAAAAACACTGAAAGTAAAAAAAAATCTAGAGATATTTTGGAGTAGATGCAATTTCAATTGACTGACAACAAAAATTTTGATTTAAAAAAAAACCTCTGTAAATTGTTATTTTTTATAATTACAGTATTATTTTAATAAAAGAAAATAATAATATAGGATTAAGAAATATTTATAGAGTTTGACCAAGTAGAATGATCAAAGAATGGATCTTATAAAAAACTCCATGGTATAATGAAAGAGTTTTGTTTATGTCCACAGCATTGTCTTGACTTCTGTGGGTAATATTTACCATTTTATTAAAGTTCTTATTGTTAATATATAGATTTTATAACTGTATATTTATTATTGGACAGATATGTCTTAATTTAATTTAAATATTTTTCTTTGACGATGTTTGACGATTAATAATTTTAAAGTATATTTGAGACAAGGTAGGTATAAATATACAGTCGTATTAGCAAATCACGGTTGTAAAAAAATCCTGTAGACAAATTGCTGCACTTTGCCAACGCCGTATTTTTTATTTGTGCAAAACTTACCATCGTGCCAAGGGTTAGCTGGCTCGAAGTACTGAGTGACCAACTGCCCCTCGTCAGGGAAAGTTACTGAACGTGATGGTTTCTTTTTTTTCTTCTCAAAATCATTTTGCTGAGTGCGGTCACAGGTTTTCTGTACCACTTCACTCGTCTTAGGGCTGGCGTTCGGGCATGCCGTGTCTTTATCAGGATCGGTAGACATATCTATCGCGTAAACTACTGTCTAAAACCACCACAAACGACCACATTAGCAAAAAAATACACATTAATCATATAACAAAACTCAAATCACTTATCACCACAGAACACGCACGAATAGATCCAATGTTTTTATAGAGTACACCTAGATAATTCACCGGCCATTACGCATTTTTTTCGGGTTTCGTATGAATTTTTTTACAACAATTTTTTTCTTATTGTTCGTTTCGAATCAAAACATTCCGCACCTTTCATACACCGTTTGCCGCCATATTGGATTGAACGAGACAAAAGGAGGGTTCGTGGATATTCCCGCATGGGGGCGCTACATCTTTTTAGTGTTGCCATTATTAAATTAAGAAATGATATAATTTATCAACCTGCTTAGCACGCCATCTAGTGCTAAGTAGCATCTTTATATTATACCTTTGGTTATTCAGAATACTATTTAGTTCATTGTGTAATCGCTAGGTGGCATTAAAAAGAATAAACCATATTTTTTTGCTCGAACAGTGACTTATTTGATACAGACTATAAAAAACAATTAAAAGCGAAACTACTATAACGTATAACTCACAGCTAAGTTACTATAATATTTAAAAAACATATACGGTACGAAGCACAAACATATAATAATTATTTCTGTTAAAAAAGCAGCCCGCAATATTTATGATTTCAGCACATTTTGGGTTAGGTGAACTAAGTAAGCGCCAGTGTGTACACACTGCTGTTTCGTTTTAAAAGACATTGAAGCCCATGAAATATATATTGTTAACACTTTAATGCCGAGATGAATAATAAAAATAATAGGACACAAATAAAATGATCAATTTCAAACTAATTTATTCTATTCACAGAGAACAAACCCATTATTTCCTATGCACAATAGGTGTAAAACATCCTAATACATGAACCAACCACCCGGGGCGGGACTTGTCGGAAGATCGCCCCTCACGACTCGTCAGAGACCTACGAGGACTTACGTGAGGCATGGCTTTGCGTGTGTGTATCGGTTCACATAAAAGCATGCATTAAACCAGTACGGACAATGACTGCCGACAGACATTAGGTGTCTAAAACGCTGCACGAATCGCCACCCGCGTGACTTTCCGGTAGCCCTGCTCCAGGACAACTTAACAGATTAAGTTTCCGAGCACACTGGGATAGCGTGTCCGATGCACTCCAAGACAAACGCTCCTCCCAGCTTCACTCCACATGTCTGCCGTCAGACATGTCCTACGCTGCACGAATCGCCACCCGCGTGACTTTCCGGTAGCCCTGCTCCAGGACAACTTAACAGATTAAGTTTCCGAGCACACTGGGATAGCGTGTCCGATGCACTCCAAGACAAACGCTCATCCCAGCTTCAATCCACAGTTAACCCAGTAATTTCAAGGTATTCCCAACACAACATGTGGCCGCAATAAAAGCTTTACTTGTATGCACGCTTAGTATGATTAACTACGACAGAATTACTACTACTGTAACGGTCAGCAAAGCAAAAGGCTCGACTACGATAATAACTAACACTACGGTCCGTACTACGCGACGACTGAATGCGAACTGTCCCTGTCGAGTCTTGCACCACTCTTTTATACATTATTTTAGGCGGATCTACCCGTCAACAATTTTATAAACACCGTTCGCAGAAATTAATAAAAATTAACACCTAACACGGCCTCTCCTGACATGTGCGCGTCCCGAGCACATTAGGTATTTACAGAACAGACAATGAGTTTAGAAGAATACAATGCAAATGATTCGTTTCTAGACGGAGCCGTTATTCAATGCCACTGCCGCTGAACAGAACCGCTGTCGTTGCATTTCACAGCTTTCGTCTGCCTGCATGACGCACCCGACGAGCATCTTACACCTCCTGGGTAACAAAAATACACGGCAGAATTTAGGTACGGGAATCGAACCCGCAGCCTGACGCCTGTCCGCTGTGTTGCGGAGGCCGACTGTTATCCGATACCCATTTGACACTTTCTTTTATTACAAAAGTTCAGGAACATAGCTGTGTTATGCACCGCTTCGACCAATCCTGACTAATTTAAACAATCACTGCTGTAGCCTTTGTAAAGGTTTAAAGTTAAAAAGCTTAATATGAATCCTAGCTTGGGATTCGACATTAATTTTACTCTTAGAAATAAAGCAAACGAGAATTAGTTCACCATGGATACACATCAGTCCTTAGATGTCTTCAGCAGGACGTACAGATAAAGGACCGGGCAATTCTTTCCGCAATTCCGGATAGACCTCTTCATCATCGTCAGCACCAGGCTCACCGTTCGACAATCCGTTTGAACATGTAAAAAACACACAAGGAGAACGTTAAAAACGGTTATTACAGTGCTCTAAAACACAAAAGGAGAACATTAGAAACGGTTATTACAGGTTCGTATGTGTCTGAAGCATAACTCCTTAATATTTTTATCTTTTCAAATCCGGACTTCCATCAGTCCCCATACACTGCCACACGACACTAAATATTACATGCCTTCCGAATGACCTTTTGACTCAGGTATAAAAGCTGCGAAATTGCAAACGCGCGTCGAACTCAGATAAACTCATTAACGGAGACACTCCTAGCCTGCGACGCCAGTACGGAAGGTATCTTTAAGGGAAAGACGTAGGTCTGTCACCCACAAACCTTAAGATCAGCTCACAACACTCACAATCTAAGAGTGTACTGCCTAAACAAACAGATTCAAATCATGTAACCGGGCCATAGTGCCCATTCAATGTCTCAGTCCCAGCCGTGAGAGAGCTAGGTCCGATTGATCGCCACGAGTACTAAAAACATCAGGGGGAAACGTAAGTTTACAACCCACTTATCTTAAAACTCTGTAATGTGGTCGAGCAACCAAACTCAACATTCCCGGCTCGGGTACTTGATACTTCACCTTGCGCACACTTATTCATGCACGCACAAACATCCTGTTTCAGCAACCACGTTTGCCAGTGATGGTCGACCAACGGCCGTGAAGCGGAAAACCGCCACGCGCCACAATAAGCGCCGGCCAGCGTTACGTGTCACCACTGCTATAAAATGGAAAGATCTCACCAAATCCTCGGCGTATAACTCAATACTCGTAAATCACAGTCATCCAGCAAAGTCGCTCTGTAAGCTGTACGGGTGAACCATCACACCGTGGCTACGGCGGCGTTATGCTCCAACGGTCGGGAACTCTTGCGCACCAATATCTTGCACTCCATGCCCGCGCCGGTGCCACATCAGTAGAACTTGTCCATTATAGTCCATGGATAAATTAAAACCACTCGTAGACAGTCACAGTTCATCGCGTAGTTACTGACATGTCGTGTAGTTACCAACACAAGTGCATTTAAAGTTCCAGCATTAGCTATTAAGTAATGCCTTGAAAATTTAACTGTCAAGAAGATGATGATAGGCTGCGGAGCCTATCCCACTTCTGATGTTAACACTTTAATGCCGAGATGAATAATAAAAATAATAGGACACAAATAAAATGATCAATTTCAAACTAATTTATTCTATTCACAGAGAACAAACCCATTATTTCCTATGCACAATAGGTGTAAAACATCCTAATACATGAACCAACCACCCGGGGCGGGACTTGTCGGAAGATCGCCCCTCACGACTCGTCAGAGACCTACGAGGACTTACGTGAGGCATGGCTTTGCGTGTGTGTATCGGTTCACATAAAAGCATGCATTAAACCAGTACGGACAATGACTGCCGACAGACATTAGGTGTCTAAAACGCTGCACGAATCGCCACCCGCGTGACTTTCCGGTAGCCCTGCTCCAGGACAACTTAACAGATTAAGTTTCCGAGCACACTGGGATAGCGTGTCCGATGCACTCCAAGACAAACGCTCCTCCCAGCTTCACTCCACATGTCTGCCGTCAGACATGTCCTACGCTGCACGAATCGCCACCCGCGTGACTTTCCGGCAGCCCTGCTCCAGGACAACTTAACAGATTAAGTTTCCGAGCACACTTGCATAGCGTGTCCGATGCACTCCAAGACAAACGCTCATCCCAGCTTCAATCCACAGTTAACCCAGTAATTTCAAGGTATTCCCAACACAACATGTGGCCGCAATAAAAGCTTTACTTGTATGCACGCTTAGTATGATTAACTACGACAGAATTACTACTACTGTAACGGTCAGCAAAGCAAAAGGCTCGACTACGATAATAACTAACACTACGGTCCGTACTACGCGACGACTGAATGCGAACTGTCCCTGTCGAGTCTTGCACCACTCTTTTATACATTATTTTAGGCGGATCTACCCGTCAACAATTTTATAAACACCGTTCGCATAAATTAATAAAAATTAACACCTAACAATATAATATGGTCATTACTTGATAACATTTTTCAGTGTACTTATCAAGATAATCTGTGATAAAATCTCATGTCTCGTGCAATGCTACACAAGACTCTAAATAATTCAATTGTTTTATAACAGAGGGCGCCAAACGCAGTTGGTGTCATTGTAAGTAATCTATGAACGCCTGTTCTGTAATACCAGATTAATCACCATAGATAAATTACTTATATTGGAATTAATCATAGACGCATTGCGGGCCTTGCGGCTCACAAAGAGGGTTAATTATGGGATTAAGAAGAAGACGCGGGATTTGAGTCTAGAATTCAAAGTTCTAACTTTCTAATTGTTGTTACTTGCCTCGTTGTTAAATGACGTCGATGGCTAATGTCCTACAAAATGAGACACAACTTTGTATTCCGTCTGCCTGACATTATCCCGGCTTAGTACCAAGGTCAACTTCCTGCCTAAAAGCTTCCACTTTGCTCTGTCTTGAGCAGTCTCCGTAGTGTCAGTATCAAACGACAAAAACAAACGTGTTTCATATTTTTACATGCTTTTTATTAACTTCACCTGTATGTTTGTTTGTTTGTTTGTAACCGACTCCTTTGGGCGCGATTTTGACTCACTTTAAACGGCCCGATTTCGTTCAAACTTTGTAGATTTATCGAGGACCGATGACAATACAATAATTTGATAAAAAAAAAAATAATTTAATAATAATAATAATAAAATAATAATTTAATTTAATTAATTATTGATATTCGGGTTAGGAATTATAATTGTACTCTCTGGATCTTCGTTAATTATAGGGAATATCGTAGTATCTAATAGTGTCAATAGATGGCGCTTTTTTGATGTTCGGGTTTAAAATTAAAATTATACTCTCTGCTACAATATATTTATATTTTAACTAAAAAATAAAAAATAAATAATAGTTTAAAAAAAAACTAAAAAACACGCTTTTATAGAAAGTCTAACTAAAAAATTGAAAATAAATTTGAAGAAAACAATGTATTTTATTGTAAAAAAAAGCGTGGGGTGCTTTTTAAGATACTATCTAAATGATAATCCTTCTACTCATATGTGTCAATGTAATATTGATTACTATTGACACCATGCACCGCACGCTTTTTTTTACAATAAAATACATTGGTCTAAGATCCCGGGGAACATTGACCTTCACCCATCGGTTTACCGGATGAAAATAATATTTTAGGGTATAAAATGTGTTGCTGAACACATTCCAATAGGGTTGCCTAAAAAAATATGGTCAAGGATAGGTTTTACGAATTTAAAAAAAAATTAAAAAAGATATTATTTCACTGACTTGCTCACCAATTAAATGAACCTTCAATGAAAGCCTACAATGTATACTACCTGCAAAAGCTAGGAGCTGGATGAGCGCAATGACCAATTTTTAGTTACCTGTTTGCACACGGCAACCAGGTAGTAGTGGCCAGAAAAAGGTAGGCAACCTATTTTTTGCAGGTAGTATACATTGTAAACTTTTCATTGAAGGTTAATTTTTTTTGGTAAGCAAGTCAGGGAAATTATAAAAATATATTATTTTTTTTAAATGTTAATTAATCATATTCTTGACCATATTTTTATAGGCAACCCTATTGGTATGTGTTCAGCCACACATTTTATACCCTAAAATATTAGTTTCATCCGGTAAACAGATGGGTGAAGGTCAATGTTCCCCGGGATCTTGTACTACATTGTTTTCTTCAAATTTATTTTCAATTTTTTAGTTAGACTTTCTATAAAAGCGTGTTTTTTAGTTTTTTTTTATTATATATCGCCCGAGGGGCTTGCGA
Source organism: Amorpha juglandis (assembly GCA_949126905.1). Taxonomy (NCBI): domain Eukaryota; kingdom Metazoa; phylum Arthropoda; class Insecta; order Lepidoptera; family Sphingidae; genus Amorpha; species Amorpha juglandis. The sequence continues at coordinate 4,380,792 of OX421392.1, forward strand.
CATGACTTGATGATTCGTTGGGACGGGTATAGGGGTACATATCTGAATTACTGTGCCTGCATTGGACATCCGCCTGTCCTGTCGCAGGCCCTTCGATTTGCTTTTTTCCTCTCCAAAGAGGGAGTAGAGGTTCAGTTTTATCTGGTTGGTAGTTGCATATGTTAGGCCGCGGACTCGAAGTCAGCGGCCAGATCGCGCGGCGCGACGAGCGGCGTAGTGTTGTACTATGAGAAATTAGTGTCTGTTCGCGAACGAAATTGATGTGAATATGATGTTCCATATAAAAAATCATTGAAATAATTTGCTCCACCACGTCGGCGGGCATTTTTGAAAATACACAGCACTACGTCAATGCAGACGCGCAGTTTCCGCTCGACTGGCGCGCGCCGCTCGTACGCCGCTCCTCGCGCCCGCGCCGCGCCGCTGCTTTCGAGACCGGGTCCATTTGAATCAGAGTTCCCCAAACTTTTTTGTGTCGTAGACCCTTGCCATGTATTTCCGTGTTGGGTAGACCCCCTACTTACCTGATATTGATTTCCTGTAAATTTCTAACTGTAGTGAAGTTTAGTGTTAAAAACTTAAAGTAAAAACACATGTTAATTTATACATTTATTTATATAATATATAGATTAATTGAATTTAAATAAAAACTACTCAAAATAAAATTTTGTATCTGTTATGTAAAATATCCGTAACATTAAATAAACTATAAATCAAATAACATAAGCAATAAGTCAATATTTTTAGTGAGAAGGATGAACCTGATGCTTTAATAATAAAGTATCAACATTTGGCGTCAATTTTGTAAGGGTTAATCTTAAATCTCCTCGGCTAATGATGTCCAATTTTTTTACTTCATAGGTACTTTTATAAATAATGTATATGTTTTGATATTATAAGATAGTATGATGTAAGTAAATAGGTACTATCAGTGTATGTGTTGAGATCCACTATCGTGGACCCCATTTTCATTTCATGGACCCCCAAATTTTTTTTGCTGACGTAGACCCCTTGCAGGTTGTCATAGACCCCCAGGGGTCGATATAGACCACTTTGGGAATCACTGATTTAAATCCATGCATTTGAACGCGCCGCACCCGCGCCGCCGCCGCTTGCCGCTGACTTCGAGTCCGCGGCCTTAAGGTCCCAGGGCGGGGTAAGCGCCCCTCCTTGCCGCCACATGTAGTAATCATTACTACAATAATTATTGGAACGAAGTTCCTTACGGCAGGCTTGGAGGGGATAGGGATTTTGCTGCGTGACCGAACTGAAAAAAATGTGATAGAAAAAAGCGTAAGAAAACAGCGTAAGAAAAAAGCGTTAAAAGCGCCGCATAAACAGCCAGTGTTAGTTCCTTTTTGCCTGCACCAAAATTGTGTGCGAATTTCAGCTCAATCAGTTTTTAAAATGAAATTCATTCAGCCAGTTATACTTGTAGACGGGTGATTATCCGGTTGAAAATGGTAAAAATAGAAACAAATTTATAGTAGAATCAAACCCATTGTAAAAGGAAGAGAATACAACAAAATTGATAGGAAAAATAAATTAACGGCGATCGGAGGTCGGGAAGTGGGAAGGGGGGGGGGCTTTTAAGGGTAAAAAACGGTTTATCTCGATTTCCGAAAAAACTACAAGTCTTATGGAAAAAAGTTAAATCGCAAAGTTGTAGGTAATAAAAAGATCTACAACTTTTGTATACACACTTTCTTCACATAACCTCAAAATATATGTGAAAAATTCAAATAACCAAGATTTTTGTTTTTATTTTTATCTATTATAATAAATCATTTTTTTTTCACGAAATTTGGTGAAAACTTACCTTTTTGTATCCCAAATACACTGTAATTTTTTTGATTTAAAATATTTATTTTTGCACCTTATTTTGACTTAATATCGAAAAAGCAGCCTAATTTTCAAACGAAAATTCTCACGTCAAAATATGAGCTTTTTTAAAAAAGTCTGTTGGCTTCTTGTTCATTGAATTCTCTAGTTTCTGATGGTGTAAAAATATATATACATTACTATGGTAAATGTGCTCAGAAAATGTAAAGTTATAAGTTAATATTTAATAAGACATATCTACAATATTTTGAGTAAGTTGTAGAATCTTCTTTAAATTATATGCGTAGATGCCTCTTTATTGTTATTTTAATATAACTTATATACCTGAGTGATCTACGGAAAATTTTAGCCCATCATAAAGACGTGGGGAAGGGGCTAGGTGGGTCTGGGCCTTACTACCTGTTATTTAGTAGTTCGTTTCTTTGCATTTTCTGAGCACATTTACCATAGTAATGTATATATTTTTTTACACCATCAGAAAGTAGAGAATTCAATGAACAAGAAACCAACAGACTTTTTTAAAAAAGCTCATATTTTGACGTGAGAATTTTCGTTTGAAAATTAGGCTGCTTTTTCGATATTAAGTCAAAATAAGGTGCAAAAATAAATATTTTAAATCAAAAAAATTACAGTGTATTTGGGATACAAAAAGGTAAGTTTTCACCAAATTTCGTGAAAAAAAAATGATTTATTATAATAGATAAAAATAAAAACAAAAAACTTGGTTATTTGAATTTTTCACATATATTTTGAGGTTATGTGAAGAAAGTGTGTATACAAAAGTTGTAGATCTTTTTATTACCTACAACTTTGCGATTTAACTTTTTTCCATAGGACTTGTAGTTTTTCCGGAAATCGAGATAAACCGTTTTTTACCCTTAAAAGCCCCCCCCTTCCCACTTCCCGACCTCAGATCGTCGTTAATTTATTTTTCCTATCAATTTTGTTGTATTCTCTTCCTTTTACAATGGGTTTGATTCTACTATAATTTAATTATGTTTCAAATTGGAAAATCACCAGTCTATTGAAGTATTTTTATATCTCCTTCGATTTTTAAAAGATTACGCTAGCTCGTTATTATTTATAATTACATAAGTTGATAAAAAATGCTATACAATAGCTTTACCGCGGCAGTCTCCGAGTGCTACACGTCCTTTTTTTATTTTGTCATTTTAGTTGATAATTTGTATTTTTTACAATTTGTGTCGATTCTACATTAGCCGAAGGAACTTCGTTCCTACCTGGTGTCCCACGACACACACCAATTATTATTGCAATTATTGCTGCCGACCCCGCAAGTAACACTAACTGAAACCCAAAACAATAAAAGACCATAAAGGTAACTAAATTATTTATTAAACTCAACATTACATCTGTACACTCATACGCTTAAAACTACTATCTTTGTATATCTTATTTGTAATATTTTGTATAAATTTGTCATGAAACTACTTTTATTGTAAAAAATCACTTCATGGACGACAAATGGCTTAAAGTTAATCGGTTGACTTAAAACTTCTACACAATTTTCATACAAACTGTCTACAGGGTGTAAGAGGAACGCTTCCGAAAACTAATACAGCTGATAGTGCTGATGATTACGAACTTGATACCACTAAATAAATCGTGAAGTAAAGATTTTTCATTTTGGGCCGACTAATCTTTACATCTTTGGCCTATGTTCAGCAGTGGACGTCTTGTGGCTGATGATGAATCTTTACATAGTGTAAAATGAAGTTGCTTCCGCTATCTGTTCGCTTAGATCTTTTTAACTATTCGACGGATTTTGATGCAGTTTTCAACAGTAGATAGAGTGATTCATGAGGAAGGTTTATATGTATAATACATACATATTATAATACAGAAAAACTGAAAAATTCAAAGATTTGTAATGTGATGTCGTAACAAACATATTTTTACACGTGCGAAGCCGGCGCGGGTAGCTAGTGTACAATATACCGAAAAAATGGAAATTTAAGGCGGTCTTAGGAAAAGTACAGTTCTTCGCATCAGCTGATTATTTTAATAGCGTCAATTGCTATTTAAAATATTTATTTACATGAGTAGTTAAACAATATGATACGAATTGCTGTTGTATTTATCTATTCAAATATGATGCTGCGTGAAAAACATAAAAATATGTAATTTTTTTAGTAATTTCATGAATTTTGGAAGCGTTTCCCTTACAACCTTTTTTTGAAAACGATAAGGGTCCCGACATACTACGACCATTTCTGTTTAAGACTTTTTTATAAATTTAAAAATAGAACATCGTTGGCATTGAATGTGTAGTGTAGCAAACCAAAGGCATTAAGACGAAACACGCATGCCTATATCTCTTGTTTAAATATGAATGTAAATTAAACTATTTATATTCAGATAGGGTCTCGTACAATAAGTGAGGATATAAGTCTCGTTACGTGACCGACCAATGACCGATGGCGTCTGCTACATCGTAGTCTATCGAGGCCCTAAGCGTGTTCTGTGTGAATACACTTGTACGTTGCAATGAGTATGAAACATGGGCGCCGCCAGCATTACTTTCAGGGAGGTGCATCTGCATCTACACATTATACTATTAACTAATATAAAATATAGAAGTATACATGTATATTATGTAAATAAATGTCAAATTCAAATCGCGCGGGTATTTGATTGAATATATTTCGCTAATTGAAAGCATACTTAATCGCTGTAGTCGATGGCTGGCGTTATTGCTCGGGGAATCCCCGCTGACAGGGGGGTGCAAATGCACCCCCTTGCACCCTGCTGCCGGCGCCCATTAACAGAAAGTATGCAAGTAATAAACATTAGAACGCAATTAGAACACTTCCGAATGTTCTATCGCGTCACATAAGTAAATACCACTTCAACTGAATTTAATAGCGATCAGCAACTTCAAACGGCGATAGCTCAGCGGGGAGTGGTACGGACTGTCGAGCGGAAGTCGCAGGTTCGAAACCAGCCCCGAGAGCATCCACCTCCGACTTCTAAATTACGTGTGGAATTATTAATCATCCCTCGATTTAAAATGAGTTTAAATCATTAAATTTAGAAAAACAATATCTCCATTTGAAGTTGCTGTGGGATGGTTCATTTTTGCGTAAATACGTCTATTTTAGGTACAAAATAATATCATTGTAAGTTTATGATTTGCACTTCCGCCATATTTACCGTAGTCAGTGTAAAATTTCATAATCAAAAATTATAGAGAACAAAAAATATTTTTCTAACATTTTAAGGCCTCACTTACATTTGTAAGTTTTACTTACAAACATATACAACTTGAATAACGTGTACAGATTCACCAATCTGCGTTTGCGCGCACTATGAGTCGTCATAGTAAGCTTTTTATCACTAATTAAGGCTAAATAACACACGCATAACGGTTTTATGACAATATAAATATGACAGAAATGCAAAAAAAACTCGCATTTAATTTTGTCTCTGACACACTTGTGATATTCTTATTAGGTACTTAAAAAAAAACAATAACCATAATCCATTACCAGAGACAACGCTGTTTGGTTTCATAAACAATTTTGTTTTATTCTAAACCATAAATGGTAAACGATAATGACACAACACCGAATTAAATTTTCCACAAACTGCTGAATAATATCAACGTGTCTAAGGCTGAATGGCTGGCTAAGGCCTTTACCTTTTAAAAAACAAGGAGAGAACGATACTAAACAAAAAAAACAAAAAAAAAGTCTGCGTCTCAGGACGCTCGACAGAAGTGATAACTTAAACTAATGGGGGTTAAAGTGAGAGCGGAGGAGCCTGCCTACTGCTGCCGTATGCGTGAGAGAAAGGGAAGCCAGACAGAGTGGTGCCGTAAAGTGTTACGTTACGGCGCCACTCTGTCTGGCTTTCCTTAACGCGTTACGTTACGAAGTCCGGTCAAAGTCGTGTCAAAGTCGTGTCAAAGTCGTGTCAAAGCCGTGTCAAAGCCGTGTCAAAGCCGTGTCAAAGTCGTGTCAAAGTCGTGTCAAAGCCGTGTCAAAGCCGTGTCAAAGTCGTGTCAAAGTCCGGTCCAAGCCGACTGGTCACTGTGTGGCGCCACCTGGGACTTCGAAATTATCGATGTTCCAGGGCGGTCGGCTAACGCTGGCTGGTCGATGGACCGCTCGCGTTACGGAACGTTTCGGTTAACCCTCCCATAAGAAGTTATCACTTCAAAAAGAAGGCAACGTGTCAAAATCGTTCAGCGGCTGAAATTAATAAAGGATAAATTTTGGCGGGAATTCTGACAGTGCAGTTCATCGCTTATTTTAATTTATTTCATAAACTAGTTTAAAGTTGTGTTTATTGTGTAAAAGTGGTGTGGATTTGTTCAATAATCATTGACGGTGATGAACAGTGTATGGAAACATTGAAATAAGTGAATTAAACATCGTACTGAAAGGAGTTAACACCAAAACTCCGGCGAGACCTTGAAATAGACCGCACCCGTGTTTCATCGTTCTTGTAAAAATAACTTGAGAATAAATTATACTTGACATTGGCAAAATGGATAATAATGCGAAGCCATAAATAAAAAAGAAGAAGAAGTTAACAAACAATCTTTTTTAAGGATATTGAAAATATCATTATATCGTTGTATCAATCCTTTTTATGTGCTATATATAGGTCGGGTTCGATCCCCGGGTCGTTTATTTGGACAATTTATTAATTTCTGTCACTATTGAATGTATCCAACCACTTTTTTCGGCCGACACGGCAATAACAACTGATGATTTTGTCTCTGGACATGAATATAGAAGTATTACAGTCAACCTGGGTAATTTTGGCTCACTTTAGAGGTAATTTATAGTAGTACGGATTTACTTTTATTGTTATTTGTCATAAATGAGTGTTTCTAGTGGGATATTGGCCTTTATAATCTAAATTTCGGTGTTATTTATCAAAACGATAAATAAAAGACCCTTAAATTACCAAAAATTTGGTGAGCCAAAGTTACACTGACATTTGGGTAACATTAATAAGTATGAGGAGTTGATGAAGAAAATCTCTAATTTATGTAGTTTTTTTTACTCCTCGGTAAGATTAGCTTGTCATATTGATAAAAAAAATACATTTCGTTTATATCACTATCTCCTTTTTAGTGGCAACGTAGGGTTGCCATATTAATACAATATTAAACTGCCTGGTTTATCGAAATCAACTTATATTTAATGGACCTCTTAAATCAAGTTATTATTGTATTAATCAGGTTTTGATGTACTTATAATCATCGAGCAATGCCTAAAATAATAAATAATAATAAAACAAACTCAATCACATATAAAAAAGAAACATAATATCGGCTCTCAATTCCCCCATACCATGTATAGAAATTGATCATCAATCGCATAAGAATCGCCTCGTTTTGTGATTTTAGATCCTCCAAATCGACTAACTATATTTCGGGGGTGACAATTAAATAAGTCAAGCTTTGATGGCCACTTCCACCCTTCAAAACTTTTTTGCATAATTGAAATTTTCACGCATTGTCTGTCCTCGCCCCGAGCTAATGTTACCCCAAATGGTCTGAAAATGAAACGGATCGAAGATTAATTAAAGATTTTTTAATAAATCTATCAATATCGCGGGATATTTCAGTGTTATTACATAAAAAACATATGATTCTTCAACATAAAACTGAACTCGCCTTCTGTAGTTCTTCTGTAGTAACTGCTATACACAACTTTTTAGCAAGTTTATTTTTAACTCTATTTACCGCCAAAATTTTGAATGATGAGAAATAAATATATATTTGACAAATATCAAATGTCACTGTAGGTTTCGTTCAAAAACACTTTTTACCTTCATAAATTAAACAACTTATTATTATACAGTGATTCAGTAAGCAGAGAAAAAATTAAACGTTCAAATACAAGTTAGTGAGTCAATGTTACATTGAAAGCTTAAGTTACCCAGGTTGACTGTACTTCAACCTACAAATAATATATATTCGTATATAATGCTTACAAATTATTTAAACTTTATGGCATTATGGCGCCAGAGGCTTTGCCTTATAAAATCGAACAATTATAATATTTTGGACGTTTACATATTAATATATTTAAGTTGGAAATTAAGGACGTTTTAACGTAAGCACAATAGGGGATATGACTTGTTTTTTTTTCTGAAGTGAAACTTCTTTATCGGCGTTAGAAAAATAAAATCGTCACATTTTTCTGTTACGCGGCACGCGTCACATTTTTGACTTTGACTGGATTTTGACCAGACTTTGACTGGACTTTCATCGGACTTTAACCGGGCTTTGACCTGACTTTGACCCGACTTTGACTGGAACAGGACTTTGACTGGATTTTGACCAGACTTCAACCGGAGTTTGACCATTTTTCGAAAAATAAGGTCATAAAGAAGTTTCACTTCCTACGTGTGTACACTAGTACACGCACACTTTTTTTTTTTAATCATTTTTTTGCGTTCCCCAAAATCTTATATTTTTTATAGCATAGACCGGCAAACGAGCAATTGGGTCACCTGATGGTAAGTGATCTCCACCGCCCATGTACGCCTACAATACTAGAAGAATCATAGGCGCGTTGCCGACCTTAAAGGGAAGGGATAATTAAGGGATAGGTGATGGGGATTTGGGCCCCTTTTTAGTTCTGTTTTCGCAAAATAATTTCTTTTTCGTATTATTTTCGGTTGCATATAAAATAATGTATAAAATGAGACATAATCTAATACCTTATTATTAAAACTAATATATTATTTATGTGATGTGTTTCTTTTTCGAAGGTATGTGAAGTCTGCCAACCCGCATTAGGCCAGCGTGGTGGAGGCCCGTGCCCAGCAGTGGGACGTATATAATACAGGGCTAGTAAAAAAAAAAGATGTGTTTTGTATATTATGTATATGAAAGGCCAAAATATCTAGAGTAAACTTTACAAGAAAGTGATTTAGTTTGTATTTTTATCCGAGCACGACAAAGTGACTGCACTACACCTGATGGTAAGCGAAATGCAGTCCAAAAAACCAGCAACCACCGACAACCAATGAGTTCCAACCTGTATAAATGATTCTTCCCTCTTCGGAGGGCAGAAGCAAATCGAGGAGCCTGCGACAGGACAGGCGGATGACCGATGCAGGCACAGTGATACAAGGATGTACCCCTATACCCGCTCCAACCAACCATCAAGTCATGTCGCAAGCCCATCGGGAGAACCGGATATACACTGGCTGATCCTGAAACGCCATCCACACTAGACGTGTTGATCACTATGGCAGGTTTTAACACTATGTGTACGGTGGTCGCTATCAAGTTGGATAGAGAAATGACCAGATCATGCTTATATGACAGCCTCCGTGGCGCAGCAAGCGAGTAGTCGGCTGTGAAGCGAGAGGCCGCGGGTTCGATCCCCGCACCGAGACGAATGTATGTGTGATCCACAAATATTTGTCTCGGGGTCTGGGTGTTGTGAGACCGAAAGTGTCTCGTAGTTCCCGATACCCACGACACAAGACTCGTATCTTACTGTGGGGTCAGGACTATGTATGTGACTGTTGTGTGTATTTATTTATTTATTTATGCTTACGTTAAAATGCCAGAAAACATGTTGGAATAGAGTAAATATTTCGTTAAAAAGATTTAACAAAATCTACATATTATATCAAATAATTTTTGGTCTTCTTACGTATATATAATCATATATTAGTAATATTACAATTATTTTGTATATACAGTGAAACCTGGATAAATGGGCCCTGGATATGGAAACCTCTGTTATTGATAATTACAATGAGGTCCCGACACTTTTGCATTGAAATACCTCTGTTACTGGCAATTTTCAAACCTTTGTAACTGAGATTTGATTACTTAGATTTTTTGATGTTTACCTCTATAATTGGAACTTTGTAGCTCAATAGCTCGTATAAGTGAGACAATTCATCAGGTGTAGTAGTCAAGTTATGACGCGTTTGTTTTGAGAAGGTTTTTTTTTTATTTGAATGAATGACGAGACGAGCAAGGCGCTCGCCTGATGGTAAGCGCCACGCCTTCCCATAAACAGAATCAACGCCGCATAGAACTTTGAATTACAAAGCACTGCATGGCACTAAACTACGCTCGTCATCCCGAGACACAAGATGTTAAGTCTGATAATGCCCAGTAATTTCGCTGGTTTCAATGTCCTTCAAACCGAAACACATCAGTGCTTACACACTGTTGCTTGGCGGCAGAAAGAGACGGTACGGTGGTACCAACCCAGACGGCCTCTCGCATACGAGGGACCTACCACCTTGTAAATTTAAATTTAATTTAATTTAATTAGACTGTTTATTAACATTTCGATCTCTCATGGTGGGACCCTCTATAAATAAGACAACTGTCATGTTAACCTGCTTATTTGGGAAACTGGGTAAATGAAAAGCCTCTGTAAGTTATCACAAAAAAATAAAAAAAAACTAACTAAAAAATAGAAAGTAAATTTTGATAAATTAAAAAAAAAAAGTATTTTATTGTAAAAAAGTGTGGTGTTAAAAAATGGAGGTCCTTACAAATCCCACTTATTCAAGTTTCACTGTAATTATTCCTATTATTTAATTGAATTATCTATTTTTCAGTTACGGTTAAATTAAATTGGTCAGACAATGCAATAGACAAACAATATGTCTTATGATTTTTTTTTTACCATATTAATTAATGGCTTATATTGCCCATAACATAATAGAAAGAGTTTTAGTGATCCCCTGAAAAATATTTAAATTATATTTGACAAATATTTGTCTGATCAACAAATATTTGATACTGGTGTTGTGAGACCGAAAGTGTCTCGTAGTTCCTGATACCCACAACAAGACTCGTATCTTATTGTGGGGTCAGGACTATGTGTGTGACTGTTGGGTGTATATTGACAGCCTCTGTAGCCCAGCGGGCGAGTATCCGCCTGTGAAGCGAGAGGCCGCGGATTCGATCCCCGCCCCGAGACAAATGTTTGTGCGATCCACAAATATTTGTTTCGGGGTGTGAGTGTTGTGAGAGCGAAAGTCCCTCGTAGTTCCTGATACCCACGACACAAGACTCGTATCTTACTGTGGGGTCAATATGTGTGACTGTTGGGTGTTTTTTATACTTTTATTTTTATTACATTACCCTGTTTTGGCGGTCTCTCCTCCTGATTATGAAATATGCGGTTGATTTTTCCCAAAAATATGTTTCACATTTCTTACACTTGTAATATTACTAATATATTATTTTCAAATATCAATTTGGGTCACTTTATTTCTTTCTTTATTTTCAAGTCCAATACTCCATCTGTAAAAGAAAGATAATATTTAAGTGAAAAATCCTTGAATCGTGATGAGAATAGGTGGTAGGCCCCTCGTATGCGAGAGGCCGTCTGGGTTGGTACCACCGCGCCGTCTATTTCCACCGCCAAGCGACAGTGTGTAAGCACTGTTGCGTTTCGGTTTCAAGGACATTGAAGCCAGTAAAATTACTGGGCATATGAGACGTAACATCTTATATCTAAGAATGACGAGCGCAGTTCAGTGCCATGCAGTGCTTTGTAATTCAAAGTTCTGTGTGGTGTTTCTTCTGTTTATTGGCATAGACGCTTAGACCATCAGCCGAGCAACATGCTCGTCTCATCATTACTATTATATTAAATCTAACATTATTACATGGCATTGTAACTTACCATCCCCATGGTCGTATACAATCCTCCGCGGCGCAGACTGCTTCCTGCCGTGGCCTCTTCGCCTCCCCTCTTTTACGGATAGATTTAACACCCCCTCATCCCTTCCCAGAAACACCCCTTGCTCCTTCACCGAGTCTTCGATAAACACGGTCTTGGCAATAATTTTCTTCTCATCACTTTTGAAGATATGATTTACACTTTGCGAGACTATTTTATCAATTCTACATTGAAATATTTTGGTATCGCTTTTTTTGATGCCATTGACGCCGTTTTCTTTGGGTGTGTGAGATTCTGTTGGTTCTATGTGGGGCACTTCCTCTGTGTCGCATCGTTCATGTAGTATCTGTAGCATAAATATTACAATACAATACAAAATACTTTACTGTATAACCAATAATCACTTAAAATAATTTTTATTGATAAATTTTATTGATTTTGTAATTAAAGTAAAAGGAGTAAATTTGCAATGTTAATGAATAATTTGAGTACAAAAAAAAACAAAAACAATGTAATGCTAATATTCAGAAGACCCGCGGCTCAGTTTCTTGGTGCTTCTTCTCAGACCAGTGACCATTTACGAAGCACCGGTGGAGACATTTATATGAAATTTTCTTCTCTAAAGACTGAAGACGCGACGACTCTTTTTATTTTCTCATCTACTTACCGACATATTTGGTGGTCACAACAAGTCACAGTGACTAAACTACCTAACTAACTAAATAGGTACTGATTTTTTTTTATATCATATGCCGGCAAACGAGCAAGTCGGTCACCTGATGGTAAGTGATTTCCACGGCTCATGTACGCCCACTATAGCAGACGAATCATAGGCGCGTTGCCGACCTTAAAGGAAAGGGATAATCAGGGATTGGGAAGGGGAGGGGGATTTGGGCCTACGGATATCTCATTCACCGTACGAAACGCAGCAGCAAGCCGCTGCAATGTAGTTTTCTGTGAGACAGTGGTAACGACCCAATCGTCTACCTGACTCTACCACTCAAAACCCACACCAAGTTTTTTTTTTATCCTGGCTCGGCAAAGTGACTACGCTACACCTGATGGTAAGTGTAGCGCAATCCAAGAATAGTGTCGACCAACGATAAACAATGTGTCCATCGTAGGTCGGCAAGATCATGCCGGCCTGCCAAAGGGTCAACGGGGAGGGGAAGGAAAAAGGGATGGGAAAAGGGTTAGGACAAGGGGGCAAGCCGCCTGGGGAGAACCGGATATACACTGGTTGACCCTGGAAGGCGACCCACACAAGGTGGGCCACTATGGCAGGTTTTAGCACCAGTGTACGGTGGTCGCTATCCGGTCGGATACAAGTATCCTCCCACCAATCAAAATGGATAGAAGCGAAAAGCCAGGGCGTCGTGCCGGCACGCACCGTGGCTCTACCACTCAAGTATGCTCAAGTATGGACAGAAGCGAAGAGCCCCCTCCCCATCCCCCCTTACCTGCATCAAGTTATTCCCGCCGCGCCGCCAGCCGTCTCCGCTCGGACAGAGCGTCGGATGGCACGCACCGTGGCTCTACCCCTCAAGTATGGACAGAAGCGAAGAGAGCCACCCCCCTCACCTGCATCAAGTTATTCCCGCCGCGCCGCCAGCCGTCTCCGCTCGGACAGAGCGTCGGATGGCACGCACCGTGGCTCTACCCCTCAAGTATGGACAGAAGCGAAGAGAGCCACCCCCCTCACCTGCATCAAGTTATTCCCGCCGCGCCGCCAGCCGTCTCCGCTCGGACAGAGCGTCGGATGGCACTCACCGTGGCTCCACCCCTCAAGTATGGACAGAAGCGAAGAGAGCCACCTCCCCATCCTCACCTGCATCAGGTACCGTCGCAGCGCCACGCAGCGTCCCCGCACGTGGTCCCGCCGCGCCGCCAGCCGTCTCCGCTCGGACAGGGCGTCACGCACCGTGGCTCCACCGCTCAAGTATGAACAGAAGCGAAGAGACACCCCCTGATCCTCTCACCTGCATCAAGTACCGTCGCAGCGCCACGCAGCGTCCGCGCACGTGGTCCCGCCGCGCCGCCAGCCGTCTCCGCTCGGACAGAGCGTCACGCACCGTGGCTCTACCCCCCAAGTACCCACTCCAAGTATGGACAGAAGCGAAGAAGTTTTGCTGGTGGGAGGATACTTGTATCCGACCGGATAGCGACCACCGTACACTGGTGCTAAAACCTGCCATAGTGGCCTACCTTGTGTGGGTCGCGTTCCAGAGTCAGCCAGTGTATATCCGGTTCTCCCCAGGGTGCTTGCCCCCTGATCCTAAACCTTTTCCCATCCCTTTTTTCCTTCCCCTCCCCCTTGGCCCTGAGCCACCCCCCTCTCCTCACCTGCATCAAGTACCGTCGCAGCGCAACGCAGTGTCCCCGCACGTCGTCCCGCCGCGCCGCCAGCCGTCTCCGCTCGGACAGGGCGTCGTGCCGGCAAGCACGTACAGCACGCAGCTCGCGACCCAGGCGACGCAGGTGTTCCACGCTACGACGACGGCTGTTTTGAGAGGCCAGCTGGAACAAGGAATTTTGAACTTGGCATTCATGATAAATTCATAATATCCTCGAAGATTCGTAACTCATATTTTTAATGTCTATTTTCTAACTATTTGTAAGTTTTTCAAACGTAATTGTTATTATTAATAATACTCGTACTTGTATATTACTTTCTGGAACACATGTTTTGAGTTATAATTATTGTTCATCAAATATCTCATAATGTATAACCTGTTTTGTGTTTAATAAATAAAATAAAAATAAATAAATTTATTACGAGTGGCCACCAGAGGGGTCGAAAAATCTTAAAAAATTGGTCACGTAGTATGTGTACGTTCCCTTACCATCAGGTTTAGTGCAGTGGTAACTGCACTAAACCTGATCTGACATGTTTTACGCAAAGTGTTGCGTGCTCGGATAAATTAATAAAAAATTGGGATGTAGGGACACACATGTAAATTAGGTTAAGTTTGTGGTAACGTGAGGTATGTGTGAGTGACGAATGCAATATATGCCTAGTATTATAGTATTTTTATGTATAATATAGAGGCGGCTGCGCCCGCCAGTAAGTAGTTAAGTTAACAGTCGCGAATAAACCATGCTAGTTTACACTCGTATTATTATTGTCCAATCCTCATAATGGGTAATATAACCCAAACCTATTATTACAGCTAGTAATGTATAAAATTAAACATGGCCAAATACTCTATTATACGAGGCACCCGCTTTGGCATTAATAAAAAAATCGGTAGGTAGGTAATTACTTTATATTTCAAAACCAAGGCCACGAACAAATTTCAAATTATGATCTCAATAATACGACAGACAAAAGTGCGTCCTACGAACTCGGCATGTAAAAGGAACCGTTGCGGTCAACACGACGGAACTCGACACCGGCGTGCATTCACACGATACCAGCATTCACTGACTGCCAGCTTGCGAAATATTTCAAGGACTGTTTATTTGTACGATATTAATGAAAAAATATTTTTCAAAATACGAATTTTATAACACAAGTACACACTTATTATTATGTTTTTTTTTATTTGATTGAATGACGAGATGAGCAAGGCGCTCGCTTGATGCTAAGCGCCACGCCTGTCCACAAGTTCCCTTCTTCTTTCTTTCATTTTCTGTTTTCATACGTGGTGCCTTCACTAGGCAAGCATGTATCGAGGGGTCCTATATATTTTTATAGATAGAGATATATCATGTTTTAATGTGATCACAAAATGCCATTTGAGTGGGAGAGCCACGCTGTAGACAGTTTTGTCTACAGCATGAATAGGCCGGGTCAACCAGGTCGTTACCACTGTCTCACAGAAAACCGACGTCAACTAGCGGCTTGCTACTGCGTTTCATACGGTGAGTGAGTTATCCGGAGGCCCAAATCACCCGCCCCTACCCAATGCTTTATTATACCTTCCCTTTAAGATCGGCAACGCGCCCAAGATTCTTCTAATATTGTGGGCGTACATGGCCAATGGAGATCACTTACCATCGGATGATCCAAATGCCCGTTAGCAGCCTTTGGTATAGTAATAATAGATTTTAAATTTAAAAAATCGATTTCACAAGCATGAATCGGAACGCGACTGACACAAAGTGGGTCATTAAAGCGGGTCTTTTTTTTATTTTTATTAGTCCTATATATTATATTCGTCCCACTGCTGGGCACGGGCCTCCTCTACTGAATGAGAGGGATCAGGCCTTAGTCCACCACGCTGGCCTAATGCGGGTTGGCAGACTTCACATACCTTCGAAAAATCTTATCGAATTCTCAGATATGCAGGTTTCCTCACGATGTTTCCTTCACCGTTAAAGCGAGCGATAATTAACAATTAATATACACGTAACTTAGAAAAGTCAGTGGTGTATCCTCTTGGTGCTGGTTTCGAACCTGCGACTTTCGTCTCGACAGTCCATACCACTCCCCGCTGAGCTATCGCTGCTCAGCGGGTCTTCACACCATGTATAGTGGTCGCTATTCGGGCGGATACAAGTATCCTCCCACCAGCTGTTTTGTGAAGTTGACTAAACAAGATATAAATTGCAACCTACATCTGAATTTGCACCTATAACTGCCAGTAGCTTACATCCTAAGCATAGTAAGGTTTATAATACAATCATACCCTGTTCTTTATCCGTCTCCGCAGCCCCTTGAGGAAGGCGAGATCATCCTCGTTGAGTTTGAGTGCATGAACTCTGTCCGAGTACTTGCAAGTCGGCAGCCCGGCCACTTCTTCCACAGTCATGTTGATGCCTCTCGCTGGAACAAAAAAGATATACAGGGTTACTTTTAAAACACCAACAACCTCGCTGGAATAGATAGCTAACCCCATAAGGAACAACTTTTGTTTTTTTTATAGCATAGGCCGGTGAACGAGCAAGTGGGTCACCTGATGGTAAGTGATCTCCACTGCCCATGTACGCCCACCACCAGAAGAATCATGGGCGCGTTGCCGACCTTAAAGGAAAGAGATAGTTAGGGATTGGGAAGGGGAGGGGATTCGGGCTTCCGGATATCTCACTCACCGTACGAATCGCAGCAGCAAGCCGCTACTTTACGTCGGTTTTCTGTGAGACAGTGGTAAGAGACAGCAGACAGCCAACCCTTTCATGCTGTACACAAAATTGTCTACAGCGTGGCTCTACCATCTTCTTTTCTTTGTTCGACGAGTTTGGTCATAATTCTGACGAGTGACTGACGGCTAGATAAATGGGTCAAGTCCAAAGGCGCTAGCGCTGCACCCCCTTGCTCACACTTCGCAGGGATTTGTTTACGTAATCTTTGCGATGCGCGTAGAGTTATGAACATTCAACCCAGAAATTAAATTAATACCTATTCTTTTTCTTCGCTAAGAAAGGATTTTGATAAATTCTACCCCAAAGGGGTCAAAATAGGGGATGATAATATTTAAATGCTGTTCACGCGGGCGGAGCCGCGAGCAAAAGCTAGTAAATTAATAATACTCAATTAATATACAGAGAGACAGAGATAGATAGATACATAATAGAATTAATCATACTACATTAATACCCTAATTTTAATCATTTGTTTATTATGATTGATAAGATTGATTGATCGATCATAGCCCTATAAATTAAAAGTGCGTGAGCGAGAATAACAATGCGGGAATGAGACAAAAGGTCAACCATTTATCATTTACTGTTGTCCAAAGTTGCAAGTTGAATATTGACATGTTATAAATTAGATAAAAAAGAAAATGTTTTATTTATGTCCTCACAATACAATCAGATTTGGTACTATGGGGGGTGGGATACTTATGGTGTGCACTATATCACACCCCCGGTGCGACACTGTCACTTATGCAAAAGATTTAGTTTTTCAGGAGAAGCATTTAAAACTTTGACACCTCACAAAACAATGACTTAAGAATATTATAGATGAGATGAACAGCTTATACTACAACGTCAATTTTTTACTTTAGTTTTGGATAAATATTAATCACTGTATATTGTAAAAAATATACTTTATCAATATTTCACTAATTTTTGCATTTTTTGCAAAAGTGAGTGTCGCACCGGGGGTGTGATATGTTGCTTGAATTTGACCACATATTTGTGTAACAAATATACAACATTTGTTAATTTTGGTACTTTTTATTTCTCATTAATAAAGCATGAAACTGTAAAGTATTTCAAAATATGGCTTTAAAAAAGCCATATTTAAGATAATAGTAAACCCTACAAATAAAAGTTATGTCATACAGAAATAATAGCGTGTCATGAAAATATGTGCACAAGTACATATGAAATATACATACAGTAGAATCCCGATTATCCGGACTCCGATTATCCGGACTCATTCTTCACGGCTCTAATTACCGTCGTAGAAATGATTTGACAGCGCAACTAGACATTTTACGACGAGTTTTTTTCCTTCCTTCGATGTGTAGGTGCTGCTCTCATTTGTGCGCGCGATAGTGTTTGCTATTATTTCATTTTAATTGATACCATCCAACTAATAGGTTGTATTTTTTTACATTTCTGTTTACGTTTTGCGTTAGAAATCTATAATGTCTAAGCGAAAAGGAGTAATGTTATCTCTCAATGACCGCCCTGAATTCCACATTTTAACTGATGAAGAACTCATTAACAATAATTTGAAAAGTAACGATAAAGAAGATGAAGGATAGACTAAAACTGGTGATGTATGTGAAGCTATTGGAGCTCTAAATAGCGCTTTTAAATGGTTTGAAACACAGGACAAATCGTATCCCATACAGTTATTACAACTGAAGCGTATTTTTTTTATCCGAGCACGGCAACGTGACTGCACTACACATGATGGTCAGCTTAGTGCAGTCCAAAAAACCAGCGACCACCGACAAACAATGAGTTTATTGGTGGTCACCAGAATCATGCCGGCCTGTATAATGCTTCTTTCCTCTTCGGAGAAGGAAGAAGCAAATCTAGGGGTCTGCGACAGAACAAGCGGATGACCGATACAGGCACAATAATACAAGAATGTACCACTGTACCCGCCCCAACCAACCATCAAGTCATGTCGCAAGCCCCTCGGCAGAACCGGATATACACTGGCTGGCCCTGGAACGCGACTCACACAAGGTGGGTCACTATGGCAGGTTTTAACAATAGTGTACGCTACGCACGGTGGTCGCTATCCGGTCGGATACGAATATCCTCCCACCAGCAAAGTATCAGGGACTTGGCCGCAATGAAAAGATTTTTTTATTTGATTGAATGACGAGACGAGCAAGGCGCTCGCCTGATGGTAAGCCTGTCCATAATCTATTTATAGAAACACCACACAGAACTTTGAATTACAAAGCACTGCATGGTGCTGAACTGCGCTCTTCACCCCAAGACATAAGATGTTAAGTTTAATAATGCCCAGTAATTTCTCTGGCTTCAATATCCTTTAAACCGAAACACAACAGTGGTTACACACTGTTGCTTGGCGGCAAAAATAGACAAAGCGGTGATGCCAACCCAGATGGCCTCTCGCATACGAGGGACCTACCACCTTGTAAAATGTGATTCATTACGTCAAAGATTAATCACAAATTATTTCCAACCAACATTTTAAATTACATAGGCTACTCGATTTTTTTATATATCGTATTAAAATACGCATTATTAAAATACTAAATAACGCATGTCCCTTTCTATAACAAAAAGGTATTAAAATTTGATTACTGTTTTATTTAACTTTGAAATCGATTATCCGGATTTTCGATTATCCGGAATACCCCTGGTTTTAATTGATCCGGATAATCGGGATTCTACTGTATATAACAAAAGTAGTATACATATGAAATAAGTAAAGTAAGTAAGTATACATATGAAATAACAAAAAGTAGGTCCACAACTGAAAATAAATTAATCATAGTTACGTTACTTGAAATACATAAAAGAGCGTTAATCAGTACAGACGAATATTTATTTATAAACATCGAAAAGTTTTTCACAACATTTAAGTTTGTTCACCAAACTTTATAAGTTACAAATTTTGCATTTAAAGGCCATTAATGTAACTTAAAACCCGAAATGTCGCTTAATAACACCATTAAACCATGTAATGAAACATAACAACAGGCCAATAGTATAAAAAAATGCGCAAATGTGCGTCATTATACTAACTTACCTGTTGATTTGTGCACTTACTACTTTTTATTATTTTTAAGCTGTATATAAAATTAGCTTACCATCCAAAATTTCCTGGTCCAGTTGATATGAGGACGTTTGCTTCGCATTATCGTCCATTCTTCATATTTGTATTGTTGTTAAAAAACGATTTATTTTGTTAAATTCTTACGTATCTATGAGACATTTTAGGTTAGTCCCTGTCAGATGCCACTGTCAAGTGTCAATTGTCATGTGAAATAGAGATGAGGCTTATAGAAAGTAGTTTATATAGTTGTTTTAGTTGATATTGCGATATCAGAAACATTGTGGGGAAAATTAAATTAAATTGTGAAATTACAGGGTGTTATAAAACTCAACGTTTTATATCTCAAATTGATGAACGTAGTCCGGTGTTATGTAATGCATTGTCATTCAAAGTTCTGTGTGGTGTTGTGTCTGCCTATAAGCAGAACAGAACACCACACTGTGGTCCAGACAGCCCAATTAATAGTCGATTTCATTATTGAAGCAAATAAAACAAAAAAGCTTTTTGTCTTTTTTTAAGAGATTATATGCTCTTTAATTACAACATTTAACTCGATACAAACACGAAAGGTAGTAGTCAGAAAAGTATTACAATAGAACGTGCCCATTACGCCTACATAAAATTGCACGTACACATTGGCAAAATGTAGCACAAGTAATTTTATGGGTTAATTTATGAACAGTTGCACGTGCAGCAACCACACTTCACTACACTTCACATTACATAAGTAATTGTTAATCATTAGTTCCATCTGCTAGCTTTTATACATATGTTTATATCGAGGTTATACATCTTTGCTTCTGCTCAATGCACCCTTTACCGCCTTGAAAGATTGCCCCATTCTGAAAGTAATCCGTGCTATACTCATAAGCTAACTAGAATAAATAAATAGTCATTTTTAATGACCAGCTACTCATAACAGCAGGATAAATATTTATTTACTAATTAATAATTATTTACTGGTTAGTAAAAACTGACATTTCAAAATCGACCATATACAAAACCGACTAGCCATAATTTTTGTACTCTTTGTTTTAACAAGAATATTTTTTGGAATATTACCTGCTCGATTTCCTGATTCAGATCTCTTTTCCAAAACAGGAAAAAGTCGGAAGTAAAAAAAGAGGTTGCATATCGCTACATATAATTTATTCGTAGTTACATATCTGTAGACATGGGTCACAGATGGATAGTCCAGTGAAAACGGTAATGTGACTTAGAAAAAAGGATTGAAAGAAAAACAGATGCTTAAAATATTGATATTACAATGGTCATTACAGTTTGAGCGTGCGAAGGAGTTAATAATTTAAATATTTCAACTACACGATAAATCGACTATCGACAATTCATTATATATCAAAATACATAATCCCTAGTCTCTATTCCCTGGCAACTGGCAACTGGGCAATTGGCAATTGTGCAGTGACTGAAGTGACAAAAAATATTTCATTTTGTTTTTGAGGAATGCGGAGCCGGTGAATATAAAACTGTGATTTTTCTCGATTTATTTCGGAATATAACACGTGTAAGTTATACAAAATGAATTACAGTTTGATATAATGCGTTAATTGCGTGAAATGTGGTTGAAATTCATTGTTTAGTAATAAACGCATGACTCCGGAGTGTTACGGACTTTTGTCCGATCGCTTACCAAAATAACATGTGTTTATTAAAGTCTGGTGATTTCTACAATAAATGATATTCGTTTTTACGTTACTTATTTAACGCTAATGGTTGCTATGTAAATAATATAAGTAGTAGCGGCTTTAAATCGGTTCTAAGTTTGACAGGAACGCGATATATGCGTTTTTTCGTTGTACGAAGCTTGATATCCGTTAAATTTAAAAAAAGCTTTACGACTCTTCCTTGAAGTCCTTTCTATGAAGTATTTAGATAAGGTATTTTATACTTGTTAGTGAAAACTGCTATAGACTAGTATGCACAGAGTATTGATTTAGACTGTGGTTGGCAAATCGTAGCTCGCGAGCCATATGAGCCTTTTCGGTTCCTTGAGTACGGCTCTGCCTTAAATAATTAATTTTGGTAATGAAATGTGTTTTGTATTGCTAAATTCGGAACTACGAGGTACAGCGAAAATAAATTTTTATTTTGGCCCATAAAATAAATTTTTACTATAGTGTTTGGCTGTTATCTGACGAAAAAACAGAGGGGGTATCAATTCGAGTTTGGTGAGAATTTTGAATTGGGAAAGTCAGATAAACTTTATTAAGTCCAGACACACTTATTTTTATTCAAGCACGGCAAAGTGACTGCACTACACCTGATGGTAAGATGAGATGTATGACCGATGCAGGCACATTAATACAAGGATGTACCCCTATACCCACCCCAATCAACCATCAAGTCATGTCACAAGTCCCTCGGGAGAACCGGATACACTTACTGATTCATCAACGCCCAGCCCATGGATGTAGAAAGCTGAAATTTTGCACAGAGGTTTTTTTATTTCTTATTTTTTTATTTTTCCTTGTGGCTCAGGAGTAGGGCAAATTGACAATAATCTGTAATTTTAAAGGTAAGGAGATGTGTCGTGGACCTTACTGGCAGGAATATCGATCCCTAGCATAGCTAACAATATTCTATGATATTGATTCGGCATTTCTTCTCATGGCTAGCAACGAAATGCCGATAAAAAATAAAAAATAAAACTAATCTAGTATTAAGAATATAGACATGTAAAAGTAGTATTTATGATCCAATTTGCAGAATAAATGATTTGAATTTGACACTTAATTTTTCTGCAGCGATATGGCAACACGGGGAAGGAATTTCAACAATAATCAAGACTGGGATCCCATGAAGGAGGACTTTAACAATACAACATATGATGCACAGTATCCTGACGATAATGCAAGGTGAGGGATTTGTGGTCTTTGTTTTGTAAGGCTTCGGCAAAAAGCAACATTTGCTCAGCAGGGGTCTTTATTATTTTTATTGGTGCACGGCAAAATGACTCCACTACACCTGATGGTAAGAGAAGTGCAGTCTAAAATTACCAGCGACTATCGACAAACAATGAGTTTATCAGTAGTCACCAGAATCATGCCAGCCTGTATAAATGATTTCTCAATCTGAAGAGGGAAGAAGCAAATCAAGGGGCCTGCGACATGACAGGCGGATGACAGATGCAGGCACTGTCATACAAGGATGTAATTTTTCTTTCATGAAATGCTTAGTTTCAGCCCGGAGTCTGTAATTGACCCTGATAGTGGTAGTGTAGTTTTTGAGTGGTAGAGCCACACTGTAGACAGTTTTGTCTACAGCATGAATGGGCTGGCTCGACCGGGTCGCTACCACTGTCTCACACAAAACCGTCGTAAAGTAGCGGCTTGCTGCTGCGTTTCGTACGGTGAGTGAGATATCCGGAAGCCCAAATCCCCTCCCCTTCCCAATCCCTAATTATCCCTTTTCTTTAAGGTCGGCAACAGGCCCATGATTCTTATGGTGGTACATGGGCGATGGAGATCAAGTGACCCACTTGCTCGTTTGCCGGCCTATGATATATAAAAAAAAAATATATGGCGATAGGCTCGCCCCTATCACATCATGCGACGGAAATACGCTCAGCGACATGTGGGTGTACAGTGTACTAGTTACGCCTCTGCCCACCCTGTCAGGGATTACAGGTGTAAGGGTGTGGGTATGTAAATATTTTTTTTGTTCCATCAGTGACGGAGTGCAGCTTGATCATTGTCGTCTTTACATAACTAATATTCCGAAAGGACTGAATGATGAAGGTCTTCGAGCGGCTTTTGCCAAATTTGGAACACTCCTGGAGGTTCATGTCAGCAAGGATCCACTGAAGAGATACGGTTTGGTGTCATTTGAGACTGCCAGGTTGGTGTGTAGGGTTTATTTTTGATAATAATACTAGCTGTCCCTCGCGGTTTCACCTGCATGTTACTGCCCTGCTCCCATGGGTCATAGCGTGATCCTACTAATATTATAAACGCGAAAGTTTGTATGGAAGTATGGATGGATGGATGGATGTATGTTTGTTACTCTTTCACGTAAAAACTACTGAATGGATTTTAATGAAACTTTACAATCATATAGTTTATACATCAGAATAAGACATGGCCTACTTTTTATCCCGGGAAAAGCAGATCACGCGGGCGGAGCCGCGAGCAAAAGCTAGTATACATATAAACCTTCCTCATGAATCACTCTATCTATTGTTTTGAATAGTTTAAAAGATCTAAGCGAACAGACAGCGGAAGCGATTTCATTTTATACTATGTAAAGAAGATTCGTTTTTTTTGGTATTAGGCTGAATGACGATACGAGGTGATCGCTCGCCTGATGGTAAGCGTCACGCCTGCCCATTAACAGAAGCAACACCACACAGAACTTTGAATTACAAAGCACTGCATGGCACTGAACTGCGCTCGTCACCCCGAGACATAAGATGTTGTCTCTTAATCCCCAGTAATTTCACTGGCTTCAATGTCCTTCAAACCGAAACAACATTGCTTAAACACTATTGCATGGCGACAGAAATTGACAAAGCGGTGGTACCAACACAAAAGTTCTTCACACTCCGAAAAGTGCAAGCAAATTGAGGGGCCTGCGACAGGGCAGGCGGATGTCCGATGCAGGCACAGGGATACAAAGATGTACCCCTATACCCCTATAACCCAACCAACCATGAAGTCATGTCAGAGACACTGACACTGGCTGATCTTGAAACGCGATCCACACAAAGTGTGTGGGTCACTATGGCAGGTTTAACACCATGTGTACGGTGGTCGCTATCCGGGTGGATATGGATATCCTATCACCAGCCAGCCTCTCACTTCATAGCCCAAGTAAATATTTGAAAATAATAAATTTTATTTGTCGACAGTGAAGCCAAATTGGCCATGATGAAGATGAACAGGACGGAGCCGCTAAAGCTAAACTTGTCAATAGCTCATAAGGTAAGTAATTTAAAAAGATTCATATAACTTTATAAGTAATGGTGCTGCCACACCGGTGTTATAAAATGTTATATAACATTTTCTAACATTAAACATTTATTAACATTATCTAACATTGTGATAAAATGTTAGAAAATGTTTGTTAACAAATGTTGTATAACATTTTATAACATCGGTGTGGCAGCACCATTTAGTAAACATTTCTTAACAATTTGTAACATTTTTGAACATTCTTTAACCGCGGGCGGCGGTACTTTTGAGAGCGGCGCCGTCAAAGAAGCCGTCAAAGACGAAGGGCCGATGTCATGTTTTCAAATGTTATAAAATGTTAGCAAATGTTAAAAAATGTTAGAAAATGTTTGCAAACATTTTCCGTCGGTGTGGGAGCACTTAAAACATCTAACAATTCTTAACAAAATGTAACAATTTTAATGTTAGAAAATGTTTGTTAACATTTTATAACATCGGTGTGGCAGCACCATAAACTATTGAGTTTTGGCGGGAATTCTGACATCATCTTACTGAAAGGAGTTAACACCAAAACTCCGACAAGACCTTGAAATCGACCGCACCCGTATTTCATCGTTCTTTTAAAAATAACTTGAGAATAAATTATACTTGACACTGGCAAGATGCATAATAATGCGGAAGCCATAAATAAAAAGGAAGAAGTAAACTATTATATCGACCCGCGCCGGCTTCAGACGGGTAAAAATATGGTTGTTACGACATCACATTACAAATCTTTGAATTTTTCGGCTTTTCTGTACTATAATATTATGTATGTATTATACATATATAAACCTTCTTCATGAATCACACAATCTATTGCTGAAAACTGCATTAAAATCCGTTGAATAGTTTAAAAGGTCCAAGCGAACAGACAGCGGAAGCGACTTCATTTTATACTATGTTGAGATTAAACCACACTCACTCACGCCTGTAATCCCCGAAGGGGTAGGCAAAGGTGTATCCGGTACACCCACATTTCATTTCTCATATCTATGAGATAGTGGTAATAACCCGCCGTAAACAAAACTATATAAAATGGCGCGTATTAAATTGCGTTCCTTTTAACGCAGCCGAAGAGACCTGACAGACAAGGGGACAACAAAGCTAGAAGTAACATGACCAGTGGCAGAGAAAAGAGCAGCTATAGGGAAGACACGGCGAGCGTCGGCAGCAGAGGGAGATATTCCAGGTGGGTTTATTTTTATTAGTTACTTAGCTGTACCCTGCGCGCGTTGCTACGCCACCAACTAAAATAAATTTGAAGGAAAGGCATTACACAAATATATGAAATTCATTGGAATGTCAGTGGAGCCATCTGTCGAAAAGTGCTCGTACCAACTCAGAAACCTTCGTGGGCTCATGCACAACAACTTTGCTAAAGATCATCACATGATCAAATGCATAGTTTACGATTCTATAAAGAAATTACAGACAAACATTCATTTTTATACATCATCATCATCAGCCACAGGACGTCCAGTGCTGAACATAGGCCTCCCCCAAAGATTTCCAGACCGACCTGTTGGAAGCGGCCTGCATCCAGCGACTTCCTGCGACCTTTATCAGGTCGTCTGTCCACCTTGTAGGTGGACGTCCAACGCTGTGCTTGCCAGTATTTATATATATATAGATCAATAATTATTATAGCGTCGAGAGAAGCAGGTCTAAGGTTGTGACTAATGTCTGCCATTCGTTCACTCTAATTTGTTTGAGATAAAACTTTGCAATCGTATTGGTTGGACTTGCGCGAAGGTTTTTTTTTATCCGAGCACGGCAAAGTGACTGCACTACACCTGATGGTAAGCGCAGTGCAGTCCCAAAAACCAGCAACCACCGACAAACAATGATTTTATCGGTGGTCACCAGAATCATGCCGGCCTGTATAAATGCTTCTTCCCTCTTCTGAGAGGGAAGAAGCAAATCGAGGGGCCTGCGACATGACAGGCGGATGACCAATGCAGGCACAGTGATACAAGGATGTACCCCTATACCTGCTCCAATCAACCATCAAGTCATGTCGCACGCCCCTCGGGAGAACCGGATATACACTGGCTGATCCTGGAACGCGATCCATACCAAGGCGTGTGGCAGGTTTTAACACCATGTGTACTTAGGTCGCTATCCGGGCGGACATGAATATCCTACCACCAGCAGGTTATAGTACAATTAAATTACATTAGATAGTCCGCGTGTCCTACCGGCCAATGTATTTAAAAGAACAAGGAAGTAGTGATCAAACAAACAGATCTTTGATGACGTGAGTGAGTACTAAGGAGGGATAATTGAAAATTCATTCCCTAAACGGCTAAAGTAGAGGATGAATGTTTGTATTGTCATACAATATCAAACAGACTTTTCAATACAACACTTCGTAAGTGTACTCCAATAAAAAAGAAAGGATTATTTTCCTAAAATCATTCAATAAATAATACTCACATTCAGTTTACGGCTTATGGAGTGACTACACAAGTCCGAGGTCAGTGAGCGTTTTCGCGCGAAATTTGAGGTCAGTTTTGAT
Organism: Amorpha juglandis; assembly: GCA_949126905.1. Classification (NCBI taxonomy): domain Eukaryota; kingdom Metazoa; phylum Arthropoda; class Insecta; order Lepidoptera; family Sphingidae; genus Amorpha; species Amorpha juglandis. Next base: position 4,407,915 of record OX421392.1, read on the forward strand.
TTGCATTTGAATTAATTATTTGTAAATAATATTTTTTTTTTGGCATCTTTACGTACCTATTCTATACCTTATAAAACTAAAACTCCAAGTTCACCATTGTCGAAAATCTTATTTTTGAAGTTATACTTCTTTAGGCGCGTTATGAAAAAATGATGAGAGTGAAATTTTAAGATGCGCGCGCACCTGTGACACAAAATTAACAGTATGAAGCCGTCTGCTTAACCGCTCATTAAGTCTCGAAAAAAAAGCTACCAACAAAATAGGAATTGAACCTCGATATTAGTCGCGCATGTTGGTACGCTCGTCACCTCTGATCACTGTTTTCATATTTATAATATTTATCAACATGTCTCTAGTTTATACATTCACAACACGTGTTTGAGTTTCATACAAGTGCGAATTATATATGTGCTAATAAATTATATTCAGTAGTGATTTAAATTGAATATTTTGATTGATATTACTTACTATTTGTGAATATTAGTGAAAAAAATTGTGCTTATATACTTTTTCAAGTGCTCCAATATAATTGAGGTTAACTATCCGTATGTATTATTTATTGATATAAATTAAAATACTTTTATTTAATATAATTAACACTAAATATTTAATGATGCCAAAGAAGTATAACTTCTCACGCGCGTACATAAGTACACGCACCCATTTTTTTTCTCTATTAATCATTTTGGCCAAAGAATAACTCTAAAACCAGTATTTATTATATTATTCCGCGTATCCATTGTGATTATTTTCGCATAATTTTATCGATATTATGTCTGCAATTAAAAAACAAAACAATTTGAATTTCGCGGGCTAGAACTGCAGATTCCACTTTGTTATTGTGCTCCACTTTATTACGGCTGTATATTTCGTGTTACATAAGTCTCAAAAAAAAAGTTTAACCTATCAGAAACATTAATTCAAATACCATTTCATGATTGGCCAATATCCTTTCTTGCTGTACAATTAATTTTGAATGCAAAGCGAGCTATTGGTTGATTTAATTATTGCCGGTAAAATTCATTATGGCCGCATGAGTTTGTTGTGCGAAGTTTTCGTTGGACATTTTCGCAGTTTACAACTTTTCAGTGAACTTTACCGGGTGATATTCACTTGATTTATAGTAAAAAGTGTGTATGGAGTAAGTTTGTATTTAAGTTAGTGTTATTTCCATTCGGAATATTACGAAATCGTAATAATGATGCTCAACAAATATTTTTCGTCGATACAGCAAAAAGAGTAAGTTTTAATATTGTGTGTACAGTTTCTTTGCTATATTTACAATATTATCGCGAGTACAATGATAATATTGTTAATGGTCGATATTTTTGGTGTCTTACGTGCACCTACCCACTTACAAGTGGTTACAGAACAATGATACATTATTTCGTTGGATTCGTTCTTATATCCATTTTCGAGAATTAAAACAATCGGCCCTATTATTCTGTAATATCATGTTGTTCTAATTTTGTTTCTTACAAGAGATACATTGGTGGTTGAAAAAAACTTGAGAACTAGTCAATTAATTAACATGTTTTTCGTCGCGGGTAGAATGATCAGTGTACATAACTATCAGTTTTGGATGATTATTTTTATGAAAACATGTCATAAAAGTATGATGTAAAGATTCTTCGTGTCAAAGTTAGTTTTTTCATGTCTTTATATACTTATACCTATATATATCTCGCTCAGCCGAAAACTTTGTTTAATGTTTGAGCTGTGTGACCGGCCGCGGCAATAGTAAGTGATGTACCAAGCAATAACTTCAATGTTACAAGGTGGTAGGTCCCTCGTATGCAAGAGGCCGTCTGGGTTGGTACCACCGCGCCGTCTATTTCTGCCGCCAAACAACAGTGTGGAGGCACTGTTGTGCGGTTTAAAGGACATTGAAGCCAGTGAAATCATTGGGCATTACGAGACTTAACATCTTATGTCTCGGGGTGACGAGCGCAGTTCAGTGCCGTGCAGGCATTGTAATTAAAAGTTCTGTGTGATGTTGCTTCTGTTTATGGGCCAGTCGTGGCGTTTACTATCACGCAAGCGCCTTGCTCGTCTCGCCATTCAATCAAATAAATAAAATGTATACGACTAGACCGGCAGCGCGGTAAATAAACATTGCGCCACTAAATAACATAAATATTACTATCTCGCTTACTCTTATCTAGAACTCATCTCTCGCTCCCTGTCTGGCAAGTGGCAGCTGTAAAATTCCCGCGTTGTGCGATACAATTTTACTTCTAATAAATAGCCCGTGTAATAGTATAGGTACATTGAAGCCTTTTGTACCTTGAGTGTAGGCCGTAATAGCACGAGATCCGGCAGTAGAATCTCTACGTTCATGACGTAGATGCTCAAGCTCAAATTTCTACATTCATTTTGAATAGGACAATACATTGATAATAGGGTGCCAGTCAAAAAGTGCCCGCATATTTTTTTTTTTTTTAAATATAATTACATTTTGGGAAAAAATTTCGTTCATGGTGTAGTTAAATAAAGCATTGTTCCTACTTTTTAGTACGGCAACTATGGTTTTTTGAATTCTCTACATACATAGCTGTGTAATAGGAACAATGCTTTATTTAACTACACCATGAACGAATTTTTTTCCCAAAATGTAATTATATTTAAAAAAAAACAAAAATATGCGGGCACTTTTTGACTGGCACCCTATTATCAATGTATTGTCCTATTCAAAATGAATGTAGAAATTTGAGCTTGAGCATCTACGTCATGAACGTAGAGATTCTACTGCCGGATCTTAGGCTATAAGTACTAAGTAATTCTACGAAAGCTGCTATCTGAGAAGTCACAACGAACTATTGTCGCGGTTAATATAAATAAAACTCTGCTCACCATTCAGACCGTGTGACGCGTCTATGTCCCGATGTATTCCAAATTCAAAACCTTTCCTATTTGCGATCTTGTGGTGGAATTAGGTTTTTTTTTTCCGGCTACGTTTTTTAAATTTCGAAGCAGCAAAAGTTCTCGAGAAGATCTCTGGGGATGAGATTACATAAACTTTTGTCGGTGAATGCATACATCGTGCTTGCTAAAATTATAGCAGGGAAAATTCATGGATAATCTTTGACAGTGATTAGTGTTTCGGTTTAATTATATTCATTATTGTTATTAACCGACGGAAAAAAACGGTGGAAGTTCTTAATTTACGTGTATGTATACCTATTTGTTTTTTATGTATAACTTTGCTGCACGCATAACTCTGCCAGATGAACTCTGATGACCAATTTGGATAATTCTTTTTCCATTCGAAAAAGAGTAGCCCCATGCCGCCGTTCAAAAATTTAGTTTAAAGTTGTGTATGTTGTGTAAAAGTGGTGTGGATTTTTGCAATAAACATTGATGGTGATGAACAGTGTATGGAAACATTGAAATAAGTTAAATTAAGAATTCTATTGGAAGGAATTCACACCAAAACTCCAACAAGACCTTGAAAATGTCCACACAGATATTTCATCGTTCTTGTGAAGACGAGAATAAATTATACTTGCCGTTGGCGCAATGCATAATAATGCGAAGCTATAAATTAAAAAGAAGAAGAGTGACTTAGTGTGGTTAACATTGTGTGTGACTGATTGACAGCCTCCGTAGCGCAGCGGGCGAGTAGCCGGCTGTGAAGCGAGAGACCGCGGGTTCGCCCCCCGCACCGATACTAATGTTTGTGTGATCCACAAACATTTGTTTAGGAGTCTGGGTGTTGTGAGAGCGAAAGTCTTTCGTAGTTTCTGATTCCCGCGACACAAGACACGTATCTTACTGTGGGGTCAGGACTATGTGTGTGACTGCTGGGTGTATTTATTTATTTATGTTTGTAAAACTGTCCTTCTTTTTTGAAGTCAGTTCAAATTTTTATTTTATTTATTGTTACAGAAAGGAGGAGGCTAGTAACGGAGAAGGTGAAACTGGCAACGGATTCTCTATGGAAGATGATGGTAATATGGTAAGTATACATTATATCCTCAATTCCCAAAATGGTCCAAAGTGGGGACTCTACGGGGGTCTACGTTGGCGTGACAAAAAAATGGGAGTTCACAATCCGTAAGCGGGGGACCACGAAAATGTATCTGCTTACGATAGTGAAGAACTAAAATGTTGGCTTGACTTCACCTATCAGTGTAGGCAGATAATATTTTAAGAAGCTCAGCGACTGTTACTTGTCGAGTTTGGGGAATGTTTTCTTTTTTTTAATTCGAGCACGGCAAAGTTACTGCACTACACCTGATGGTAAGCGTAGTGCAATCCAAAAAACCAGCGACCACCAACAAACAATGAGTTTATCGGTGGTCACCAGAGGGGCCTGCGACAAGACAGGCGGATGACTGATGCAGGCACAGTGTTACAAGGATGTACCCCTATACCCGCCCCAATCAACAATCAAGTCATGTCGCAAGCCCCTCGGGAGAACCGTGGTAGAAATGTAGCTGCATGGGGTCCACTGGAATCAGCTTGAAAGTGGTCTATGAGGAAATCGTCTGGCAACTACTGTCTCCACTGCCTCGGTGGCGCAGATATAATGCGCACGCGGTACGACGACTGTGCTGAGGACCCGGGTTCGAAGCACGGGTCGGATTATCATCTTATATTTATAAGTGTTTTTTTTACGAGCTCTGTATTATACAATATATATATATATATATATATATATATATATATATCTTTAAGTATCACATACAATAAGTATATTTCTTCACAAAATGAAATTCAAGAGTTAATTAAAATATGTGAAGATAATCAAAGTCATCATAGCTTAAATAATAATGAAGTAGTAGGACAATTAAATGTAGTGAATTCTATGACCTGTGACTCAACGGCAACATATGAGTCTGAGAGTTCAAAAAATAAATTTAATATTATAACCCCTTGTGAAGACTCCTTATCAGTTATAAATTCATGCGAGTCCCCAAGGGAGCTTGTACCTCCTAAAAACGATACTTTAAGTTTAAATAAAAAAATTAAATATCAATCAATACTATACAGTGATAATATAGGCAAAGGTATTGGTGTTTTGTTAAAAAATAGTTTTAATCACTCTGTAACAAATAACTGTATGCCAGGAGTGAGCTACACAGAAATAATAGAAAAGTTAAAACTAGAAAAATGTATTAATAACTCATGCATTACACTGCTTGTAGGGAATTGCCTTGGTTTAAAGAAAAAGGACATAACCGACGGTTTTAAGTCAATGTTGAACTTAACTTGTCCTAAGATCATACTGTGTGCCTTCCCATATCTAGACAATGTGTCTGATAGGGTAAATAACCATATATATCTTTTGAACAGACACATGCAATTTTTAGTGAGTCACTATAATGATAAATTTATTTATTTTGACACCAATATATTTATTGGTAAATATAGACTGACAAAGGATACTTTGTATCCACCTAAATTTTTATTAAAATTGATTGCTACATCAGTAGCTTATTGTATTAACACAGTCATAAGTAGTATGACAGTGAATTTGACCACCACTGTTAGTAGTGTTACTAAAATAAATGTGGTGAATAATTTAAACATGTAAATGTGACAACAGAGAAGCATAAAAATTATTTAGTTTTATCACATCAGAATATTAACCGCTTCTCTGGCAAAATTTTAGACATAGAACTTTTTATTGACTTGTATAAAATTGATATCTTGTGTTTCACAGAAACCTGGTTGAAGGCGCACCATATGAACTTTAATGTAAATGGCTTCAGGGTCGCCAGCTCGTTCAATAGGGTGTCTGCAGAGGGTGGAGGTGCCTTAATTCTAGTCCAAGATAATGTTACATTTAAGGAAAGGAAAGACATTTCTCACCTCTCTGTTGAGCGAGTATGTGAGGTCGCATGTGCGGAAACCGACCTATACATTATATTATGTGTATATAGGCCTCCTTCATCTAACCTATTAAGTTTTATTTCAATTATGGAGGATATCCTTATGAAATTTAAAAATAATAAAAAAATTATAGTCTGCGGAGACTTTAATGTTAATATTCTGGTTGATTCTCCGGATAAATGTAAATTTGTATCATTATTTGGCTCATTTAATTTAAATTGTTTGTTTACTGAGCCAACTAGGGTCACATATGCGTCGGCAACATGTATTGATAATATTTTAACCAATTTCAATACACTAGATAAGTTTGTAACAACAGGTGTTCGGTCAGATCATAAGTGTCAGATGGTCAAACTTAACAATAATATAAGTAAAAATCAGAACCCCATTACATTAAGGCCTCTGACAAAAAACAACTTATTAAATTTTAGAAACAATCTAGATTCGTTAATGTACACTTTTATGCCAAATTCTAACAATCCAAATGACATGTATAATGCTTTATGTAGTAAAATCTGCAATGAATTTAATAAAACTTGCAAACCAAAAACACTTAAATCTAGCCCTAAAATTAACTTTGCAGCCTGGGCTACTAAAGGCATTCGGCGTAGTAGAGATATTTTATATGACTTATACGACAGAAGGTCCTATACACCTGATGTCAACTTTTCAAACTACGTCAAAAATTATTCTAAAATATTTAAAAAAGTATGTTTGCAAGCTAAAGCCGCACATATTAGTGAAAAGTTAAGACGATCAAGCAACAAAATAAAAACTACCTGGCAAATAATTAATGCTGAAACTGGTAAAAATAGAATTAGTGACAACTTGATAACTTTACTTATAAATGACGAACTAGTTTCAGATAAGCTCTCTGTTGCTAACTACCTTGAGAAATATTTCACTAACATACCCATAGAGACTACTACATGTCTACAGTCATCAGCGACTTTAGCAGAATCATTGTTATCAGAAAATGTCAAAGGAGTTATGCCTCATTTTAATTTTGACACGATATCTCATTGTGAAATAATTAAAGCATTTAAGAAACTTAAAATTAAAGGCACCGAAGATCTATGGGGGTTATCTGTTAAAGCTATAGAAGCTATTATAATAAATATTGCTCCCATTTTAGCAGATATTTTTAATTTTTGTGTTAGTGACGGTACTTTTCCCGATTTAATGAAAATTAGTAAAATTGTGCCCATTTTTAAGAAAGGCTGTGTAAATAGCGCCTCGAATTATAGACCTATATCTATATTACCAGCTCTTAGTAAGGTTTTTGAAAAAATAATGCTGGACCAAATGTTGGCGCATTTTGATAGGAATAGGATATTGCATAATAAACAATTTGGGTTTACAAAGAATCGGTCTACTCAAGATGCTGGTTCTGCCTTAATGACATCTGTATTGGAGGCATGGGAGGGATCACAGGATGCTCTTGGTGTGTTCTGTGATCTCTCCAAGGCTTTTGACTGCGTCGACCATCAAACCCTTATTGCTAAACTCAAGTACTATGGATTTTGTGGTACATCTCTCGATCTTGTGATATCCTATTTATCTGGTAGGGAACAAAGAGTGTCTATTGAAGGCGTCACTTCAGTGGGATCCACAGTTAAAATAGGGGTTCCACAGGGTTCCATTCTGGGCCCTTTTCTGTTCTTAGTTTATATTAATGATCTTCCGTACATGGTAGAAAAGATGACAGACATAGTTTTATTTGCTGACGATACATCTTTAATATTCAAAGTAAATCGCAAGGATGAAAATCTAGTTACACCCAACAACATTCTAAATTTGATATTAAATTGGTTCTCTGCGAATAATCTTCTATTAAATGCAGGTAAAACAAAATGTATCCGTTTTATATTACCAAATGTTGGAAGGGTGAAGTCGCGCATTGAATTAAACGGAGAAATATTGGATCTAGTCTCTGCAACTACTTTCCTAGGAATAACCATAGATAGTAAATTGCAGTGGGACCCTCAAATTGAAAAATTATCCGGTAAATTAAGTGCTGCAGCTTTTGCTGTTCGGAAAATAAGACGCTTGACTGATGTTTCAACGGCTAGGTTGGTATATTTCGCATACTTCCACAGTATTTTGTCCTACGGCATTCTATTGTGGGGTTCAGCTGCTGATATAGACACTATATTTATATTACAAAAAAGAGCAGTTCGTGCTATATATGACCTAAGTAGCCGCGATTCCTTACGATCTGTATTCAAGGATAGTAATATACTGACTGTGCCGTCTGAATACATCTATCAAAATATTATGTATGTTCGTAAAAACCTCAATAAATTTAAGAAAAATAGTGACATTCATAGTATAAATACGAGGAACAAAAACAAACTCGCTGTACCCGCTTTTAGAATAGTCAAGACTAAAAAGTCATTTATGGGTAACAGCGTTAAATTTTATAACAAGCTCCCCAATAACGTAATTAATATGCCCGATAAAATGTTCAAGGCACACATTAAACGAGTGCTCATGTCTAGGGGCTACTATAATGTTAAGCAATATCTAGAGGATAGACATGTTTGGCGTTCGGTTCCTTCTTGCATACTGCGACCTCCTAGGGACCCTGTAGCTTAAACTATGTAGGGAATAAACTCATAAATTTACCCTAAATAATTAAATATGTTGATCTTTAAATGACTTCAATATAATACGAGCAAATTAAATAAATAAATTTTAATGAAAACTACAATAAATTGAATTAAAGACGACCGATCGTGTAACAAATAAAATACCTACGTGAATATGGCAATTTTTTAATCGACAAGTCATTATTTTCGAGAATAGCTTAAGCGGATCAAAAACAAGCCCACTGAGTTTGTTCGCCAGGTCTTCTCAGGCAGGGTCGCGTTTGGATCTGGTGGTAGTTTTAAAACAATCAATCTGGAGATACACATGATCCGTATTAATCTGCCTTATAACTAACTATATATTTAAAAGGCTTTGTATTTCCGCAAATAATTTGGATTGAAAGACTGGACCAAAAACAAGCCCACTGAGTTTGTCTAGCTGGAACTTCTCAGGGCTGGGTCGCGCCGCGTTGAATCCAGCGGTAAAGGAAGCCCACTTGAGTTTGTTTCGCCGGGTCTTCTCAAGGTGGGTCGTTTTGGATCCGGTGGTAGTTTTAAAACACGTGCCGTTTTCGATAATGCCTATGGTCCATATAGACGACCCCTCAAAATATATGATGATTCTGGACTATTCCATAGTAAAAATATGGAAAAATAATAATTATAAATAGTTTTAGTGTAATTGCCGAGTGTATTTTGATGATGCTATGTATGTATGTATACATTAGTTGATACTGATTTCTATGTAATATAAGTTTCTTTTACTTTTGTACTGACTTGTCATAAGCGCTATTTCAATTGCCTACATGATTAATAAATGCTTTCATTCTTTCATTCTTTCATTCTTTCATACATGTCCCACTGCTGGGCACGGGCCTCCTCAACTGATTGAGAGGGATTAGGCCTTAGTCCACCACGCTGGCCTAATGCGGGTTGGCGAACTTCCCATACCTTCGAAAAATCTTATCGAGTTCTCAGGTATGCAGGTTTCCTCACGATGTTTCCTTCACCGTTAAAGCTAGCGATAATTAACAATTAATATACACGTAACTTAGAAAAGTCAGTGGTGTATGTTCTTGGGGCTGCGACTTTCGTCTCGACAGTCCGTACCACTTCCCGCTGAGCTATCTAAGTGTTTTCTAAGTGTATCCATTGTTAATTATCGCTCTTTTTAACGGTGGCTTCACAAGAATTTCGGAGGTGTGTCAAATTTACCACTCAGGATTAGAGCTGTGTGATGGACTAACCTACATATTGATTATACAGGTTCATGCCTACAGCACAATACACGAATGTGCCACACCATTTATAAATCTCCTCTCTCTCTCTCTCTCTTCCTCTTGCCCTTATCCCACTCGTAGTGGTGTCGGCGCAACATTCTTTTTAACACATGTTACAGAAACATTTGGCTTGTAGTTTTTACTCCCGCCTGTCTGACATCATCAACTCTGGGGAGAAAACACACCCAGACCCGAAACAAATGTTGTGGATCATACAAACCTTAGTGTCGACGCGGGAATCGAACCGGCGGCCTATCGCTTCACGATCGGCACTCGCCTATTATAACATTGAGGCTGTCACACTGTATATACAAAGAAAAACATTTTTTTTTACTAGCCCTGTATTATATACGCCCATTTGCTGGGCACGGGCCTCCTCTACTGAATGAGGGGGGTTATACCTTAGTCCACCACGCTGGCCTAGTGCATGTTGGCAGACTTCACATACCTTCGAAAAATCTTATCGAGTTCTCAGGTATGCAGGTTTCCTCACGATGTTTCCTTCACCGTTAAAGCAAGCGATAATTAACAATATACACGTAACTTAGAAAAAACATATAATTTTACCAATTTTTTAATTTTTTCTACAGACTCTCACAGACCCCCTGGACGCGAGCCTGAACCTCGAGCTGGAGAACCTGAAGCTGGAACAGCTGAAGCTGCGCGAGGAGCAGCTCATGTGCAAGCACCGGATGCTGTTGCTGAAACAAGCCGAGAGGAAACCGGTGAGTGGGGTCCTATAAATAAATAAATAACACCCAACAGTCACACACATAGTCCTGACCCCACAGTAAGATACTGAACTATCTGACAGATATTTAATTTAAACAATAGCTTTAACCAGCGAATCTTGGGCCGTGACGGTAACAGCTAAAGTTATGACGTCATCTAACATTAATTGTCAAACGGTGCAACTAATTTTTTGCTTAACCGGTACTTTAACATGTTTGTCATTGCTAAAGTAAGATGGTGCAATCCAGCATTAATACTTTAACATTTCACTATTACTTGCTTATATCGCGTTAGAGTAAGCAGATACATAATAAATGATAATAAATACACCCAACAGTCACATACATAGTCCTGACCCCACAGTAAGATACGAGTCTTGTCGCGTGGGTATCAGGAACTACGAGAGACTTTCACTCTCACAACACCCACACCCCGAAACAAATATTTGTGGACCAGACAAACATTTGCTCGGTGCGGGAATCGAACCCACGGCCTCACGTTTCACAGTCGGCTACTCGCCCACTGCGCCACGGAGGCTGTCAAGGTCATAAGGTTGTGGAGTGCATGAAACAAGGTACAAGGTGATAGGTCCCTCGTATGCGAGAGGCCGTCTGGTTTGGTACCACCGCGCCGTCTATTTCTGCCGACAAGCAATAGTGTGTAAGCACTGTTGTGTTTCGGTTTGAAGGACATTGTAGCCGGTGAAATTACTGGGCATTGTGAGACTTAACATTGTCTTGTGGTGACGAGCGCAGTTCAGTGCCATGTAGTGCTTTGTAATTCACAGTTCTGTGTGGTGTTGCTTCTGTTTATGGGCAGGCGTGGTGCTTACGATAAGGCGAGCGCCTTGCTCGTCGCGTCATCCAATCATATAAAAAAATAAAAAAAATAAAAAATTCACGCAATGGTATAACTGTGCTGTATACAGCTTTGTCTACAGCATGAATGGGCCGGCTCGACCGGGCCAATACCAATTCTCACTGAACATTGATTTGAAGTAACAGCTTCTTAGTACAGTAAAATCTTCCACATATCACTTACCTTTTGTGAGTGTCAAGTGGGAAACCTGATGGTAAGTGATCTCCACCGCCAATGTACGCACACAGTACTAGAAGAATCATAGGCGCGTTGCCAACTTTAATGGTAAGGGATAATTAAGGGATTTGGGCCTCCGGATATCTCACTCACCGTAGAAATGCAGCAGCGAGTTGCTACTTTACGTCGGTTTTCTGTGAGACAGTGCTAACAGCGCGGTTGAGCCGGCCCATTCATGCTGCAGACAAAATTGTCTATAGCGTGGCTCTGCCACTCCACGCCAGTACTTCATAATTCAAAGTTCTGTGTAGTTTATTATTATTAGTATCATCATCATTATTAGCCACAGGACGTCCACTGCTGAACATAGGCCTCCCTCAAAGATTTCCAGACCGACCTGCTGCTGCTTGCTGATGGGAGGATATTTGTATCCGACTGGATAGCGACCATCGTACACTGGTGCCAAAACCTGCCATAGTGGCCCACCTTGTGTGGATCGCGTTCCAGGGTCAGCCAGTGTATATCCGGTTCTCCCTAGGGGGCTTGCCCCCTGATCCTAACCCTTTTGCCATCCCTTTTTCCTTCCCCTCCCCCTTGGCCCTTTGGCAGGCCGGCATGATCTTGCCGACCTACGATGGACACATTGTTTATCGTTGGTCGACACTATTCCTGGATTGCGCTACACTTACCATCAGGTGTGGCGTAGTCACTTTGCCGAGCCAGGATAAAAAAAAAAGTGGCCTGCATCCAACGACTTCCTGCGACCTTTACCAGCGCGAGAAGCTATGCCTCTGCGCTCGCCAACCCGCCTGCCTGCCAAGCGTGGCGAGTAATGGCAAAACCTCCCATATGATAGTACAGACAATTATTGGTATAAATATATCCAATTTTGTTTCAGGCACATCAAGGTTCCGGCAATACAAGATGCATCCTGCCGGATGGTAGGATTGTTGTGAGGAATGTCACTGAACGGTGAGTTGAGACAGTTATAAAATATCGATAATTATAGCCTCACCATTTTAGTGGTAGCCTAATAAGGCTGAGAACTGTCAGGTGCTGGGTTCAATCCCCAGGTCGGGCGATCACAATTTGTATTTGAGTATTTAGAGCAGTGTTTCGCAACGTAGGGCCCACGCCCCACCGCGGGGCAATTTGATAGTTAAGGGGGCAATTTAAAAATGGACTCGACACGACTTTAACCCTTTCGCTTTGGGTTATTTAAATGCAATGCCAGATATCGGTGACAAAATTAACAAAAAAATGTTAAGGTGGGGCATGGCCTAAAAAAGGTTGGGAAACACTGAGCTAGAGTATTTAAAGCAAATTATTTAGGGCCAGCGCTCATTGACGGCATGGCACGGCATGGCACGGCAGGTCATGCTGCGGCATCCCGCGGCGTCCCGTGGCATGCCGTGGCATCCTGCTGAATGCCCAGCCACTCTCTCTCTCTCTCGCGCACCGCGGCAATCCGTGGAATGAAACGGCATGCCACGGGACGCCGCGGGATGCCGCGGCGCGTCGCGTCATGCCACAGCATCCCGCGGCACGTCGCGGCACTGTGGTATTGAAATAAAGTAACGTGAATTCTAAACTCGTGGCAATAAGATTCAAAATAACTTGATTAGTAATAAAATCCTTTGCCATGCCATGCCGTCAGTGAGCGCCGGCCCTTACAGTTCAGTTTCGCGCTCGCACCTTACGAGTTTCACTTACGCGAATCGCTATGAATTGGGCCGTGGTGACTATTTACCATCAGTTGACACACTTGGGCGGTTGCCGCCTCTTTCATAATAAGAATCCTCATAGTTTCCAACCATGATATGGTTTAATCTGGTGTGAGGTCAGGAGTATATGTGTGATTGATTTTTGGGGTTTTTTTTATAGCATAGGCCGGCAAACGAGCAAGTGGGTTACCTGATGGTAAGTGATCTCCACCGTCCATGTACGCCCACCACCAGAAGAATCATGGGCGCGTTGCCGACCTTAAAGGAAAGGGATAATTAGGGAATGGGAAGGGGAGCGGGATTTGGGCTTCCGGATATCTCACACACCGTACGAAACGCAGCATCAAGCCGCTACTTTACGTCGGTTTTCTGTGAGACAGTGGTAACGACCCGGTCGAGCCAGCCCATTCATGCTGTAGACAAAACTGTGTACAGCGTGGCTCTACCACTCATAAAATATAGTTGATGATCCAGGGTTAAACATAGGGTATTTTTTTCTTTAAATTTAAATTTAAATTTCAATACCCTTAAGGGCCCAAATAGGGGATAAAAGTTGGAATGAAAGCTTTTTGATGGCGAAATACTTTTATCGCTTCTGGTCTATAATAATTTACCGGCTGAATGAACTGGGATGAATTTGGCACATAAGTATATGATCTAGCATAAAACTTACAATGTATTGTATTCAGATAGTCCGTTCCCGTGGGATCTAATACAAAATTACATTCACGCGGACAGGGTCGCGAGCAAAAGATAGTACTCTTATATAATACTTTTATGTATGTAAAATCTTCATATGTTTTAGTGGTTTGGACACCCGCGATGCCGACGTCGCTTACGGCGCAGGCGCTGGAGATTCGGTAAGTTCAATAGACATTTTGACAAATTTTGGCATTGCATGGCAACTAAAGGTGCTTAATGAAGAGGGTGAAATTTGTATTTATTTATTACTAGCTGGTGCGAGGTGCGCTTCGCTTCACTTAAAAAAATCGGCCTTTTGTAATACTGATAATGCGCAATGCATTTTTTTTTTACTAGCCTATAATGCGTCCCACTGCTGGGCAAAGGCCTCGCCTTTATTGGTTATTAATTAATATAATGCATTATTGGTCCAATTAATAAAATTTGTATATATCGTAATGCGTTGTGAAATATGTTTATTTTAATGATTTCTTATGTTTACGCGAATATTACTCATTGAAATAAAACTACAGTCAATCGGGGTAACTTTGATTAACAATGGTAACTTTGACAGTCAAATCGCCAACTACTTTTTAATTTTTACGTTGACAACTTTAAGTGCAATAACATTGAATGTATGCAATGTGTGTACACAACAAACTTCGTAAATGAACTTTTTTAAAAAAAAACGAAGTTCTTAAACGAAGTTAATGTCAAATCTTTCGAAAAGTTATGTACTGCGCTCAATTGTTGTATTTTTTTAGTGGAAAACTTTCAGATAACTCGTGAATCGTGCTGCTATCTTTAAATAAAGATAGAACTACAACTTTATGGTTTTATTGGCTTAACTATGACTCCATTGCATCTGACATTTGTTATAAATATTAAACAACGCTACCCTGAAGCCATAAAATGTTTAAAATTTATGATTCCTGTGATAATTAACATCTGTATCAAAGTTACCCATATAGGGGTTGTAACTTTGACACACAACAAAATTGCAAGTTTTTAATATAATTTACTATTTTTATAGGCCATAAATAATTTGAGAGTATGAAAACCAACCTGAGAGCACTGATTATGCTAACTCTTTTGTTTCATATTTACCATGAGTAAAAGTTAGCTATAAAATATAGTTTTGATCTGTCAAAGTTTGACAGATTGACTGTAATTTAATCGGATTTTATTGCGGTTTTTTTATTTAGTTTTGGTCTCTATGTTTCCAAAGATTTTCAGCCTTCGTGGTCACAGGGTGGACTCTCTGAAAATTAAAATAAAAAACCGCGATAAAATCCGTTTAAATTAGTTTTATTTCAATATTTTTATTTTAATTCTGTTGTTCTTTTGTTATACATGGTGATATTCAAATAAATTGTATCTATGATTCAAAATTTAATAAATTTAACTATACGGCATTAACGCCATGAGTGACCAATGTAACCATATCAGTTGGTGTTCCAATGCTGCCACATGCATGTATACAC
Organism: Amorpha juglandis; assembly: GCA_949126905.1. Lineage (NCBI taxonomy): Eukaryota > Metazoa > Arthropoda > Insecta > Lepidoptera > Sphingidae > Amorpha > Amorpha juglandis. The sequence continues at coordinate 4,423,280 of OX421392.1, forward strand.
AATTTCATATCAATTCGACCTATGGTTCAAAAGATAAAATAAATAATAGTTTAAAAGAACTAAAAAACACGCTTTATTAGAAAATCCCAAAAAACTGAAATAAATAATATAGTTCATTGTAAAAATATTAAATAAAAAATTGTAGCGTGGGGTGCTTTTTAAAATATTATTCAAATTATAATCCTTCTACTCATATCTGTCAATAAAATATGTATAACTATTGACACCATGCACCCCACACTTTCTTTTACAATAAAATACATGTTTTTCTTCAAATTTATTTATTTATTTTTTTGTTTTTTATATGGGATTTTATAAAAAAACTTTTTTTAGTTTTTTTTAAATATTGAATTCATCAGTCCTTGATAAGTATGCTAAATTTCATCATGTTCAAAGTTTCACATACACACACTAACTGAACTGAAATGTGTGCAAAGTTTCATGGTTTCATGAGTTTTTGTGAACATATACATATACACGCATGCATGCTATTATTATTATTTATTTTATTCTATTTCTATAACATTTGTTATATCAATTTAAGAAGAATACTACTAAGCACTATTTATACCTAGAGATTTTGCCGTACATCTAAACGGGAATGTGACAGAGAACAGAAAAGATTTATACTAGAGACCATGAAAAAGCTGATTTGCCCTTATTTAGATTATTTTATGCGTATTGTTTTATTTACTATAAATAAATATTGAGATTCTACGGTACCCGGTAGTGTTGCCAGATCCATTTGCCCAAAAATCGGGACTTGAAGTTCTAATGAAAGGGGGGACATCTGGCAACACTACTACGCAGGCCAATGTTAACTTATAGTTTTTTGATATGTAAATAGTACCCGAGACAAAAAATAATTACAGTACTACGATTTAAGATGTTGATGGTCCAATATAAAGCACATTAGATTATGTGCTCATTTTTCTCTTGACTGTTCTATCATGCGCGGAAGCCCGGACATTGTTTGCATATCCGTGATAAATAGTATCAAATAACGTTTGCTTAAACACCATATCTTTCCGTAATATTCAATGTAATTTTAGCCCTCCATGGTCCAATCTACGTTCATTCTCTATTGAGATTACACAATGGGTTTAAGTTCTGTATTGAGACGATTGATTCCGTTCCGTGTGCTATTGGATGACATTCTGGTATAGTCTCGGATACACAGGAAATTGCTGGAAATTTTATTGTTGCATCTGTTATAACATATCATCTGTATAGTAACATTGCGTATAGTCGTAAATAAAACATTGGCATGTTTGGTCATTTCTAAAAGTTTATAAATATGAGAATGTTAATGGATATCAAAATTACTGTCTGGCAATACAAATAAACATATTACAGTACCTGTACTTCAAAAACACCGTCAACTTTTAGCCTTTTAAGATTCGGAATCTCGAAAATGTTCGCTAAATTAGGCTCATAACTCGAATAGGAAAGGCGACAAATCTGACGACACGTTTGTCTGCAGAACGAGACGACACTCTGCTCGTGCAAGACCGCAACCAAGTCGAAATGTTCCTGGGAAGTGTGCTCCGACGGAAGTAGCACCCCATCTACTTGCATCCTATGCTCTGAGGACCACAGTGTCAAAGATAAGTCAGAATTAAACAGTAGAGTAACTTCCAGACGGTGTACGGCCAGCAAAAGATCTGATATAACGAGTAAGAAATTTGATATGAAACATCAGAAAAGTGACGAAACCTGTGATTTGAAATTTAGCGATTTTTACACCGATTCTGAAGATGAAGATGAAACTAATAGGCTTATACAGTTAAGAAATGCTGACTATATGGATATAGTTGAGGAAGATTTGAAAGTTGTTATAGCTTTGGCAGGATATCCAAAATCTAGGATGCGTCTGAAACAAATGGAACAGTTCCAGAAATGTTTGAACGATATTGTCAGTATGCAAGTTAAGAATGGTCTTCTCAAACGGTCTCCTGTTTTCATAGATTACTATCTAAATCGTGGTGCTATAGTATGTATATGCAAGGACTGTGATACTAGAGATTGGATTGTTAGGATCTCTGCAGGGTTGCAGGATCGTTTGGATTGCAATTTAGTGTTGCTTAAAGCGAAGGTAAAAAGATTATGTCTAGCTGTCATGAAAATTCCACGAGTTTGCTGGCCAACAACAGCCAAGGACGCCTTTAAACTGTTACAATACTTCAATCCTACGTTAAAAACTCATATGTGGAGAATATATTCCCAGAAAATTACAGATGATGTAGAATGTACTTCGTTTTTGATAGATAGGGTATCTGGAGAAATAATTCGAGGCCCTACATTCAAAAACGTGATTGATTATCAACAAATGGAGTTTGAATTAACTGGATACACTGAGATCTACTACGAATGTCTTCTATCAAGCATGCAAGAAGATTTAAGTAGTGTTGCTTCCAGGGTTAAACTTCTAGAAGAATTGAAATCAGAACAAAATACACCGAGAAATGGATCAGATGATTCGAAACATCCAGCCATTGAGGATAAAGAAGTAAATAATAATGAATTAATGGACTATGATGATGCTGAAGTGACTGTTGTAATAGAAGAAGTCGACGATTCTGAAAATGTTGATGTTAAAAAAGATCAAGAAAGTTCTTTACGCGAAGATGTACTACAGAAACTTAAAGACGTACATTACATTGGCAAGAAAGATGAAGTTTTGTTTTGGTCCGATGAAACAAATGACTATACCAGTAATACGGGATGCACTGAAGTTATTAAAAATGAGGAAGAATGTATTGAAGCAGACAACATTTTTTCAACATCATTCGTTGCTGTTTCTGAACAAACCGGGTCGTTATCTGACAGTACAGTCAATCTGATTGCTCGAGGTAGCAATTTAAATATTGACAGTAACAGAGGAATCGCATACCATAGAAGAACGAATTACTTGCACGTAGAAAATGAGCTGAAACTAGCTATTACTTTAGAAGGGTATCCACAAAATAAACTAGAAGGCACGCATATACGTCGTCTAAAACATTTATTTAAAGAATACAGGCACAAGGATATGAAATTAAAACGATTTGCTAACCTGATTATCCCAAAATTTCAGGACATATATTTGTCCAACGGAGCTGTGATATATATTTGTGATAGTTTAGAAACTAAAGATTACTTAGCGGAAGTTTTGCCAAAGTTTATTCACTCTACAGGTTTGAAACTAATGTTTAGAGAAATTACAAGTTTGGTTAGGTACACTCGAATCGTAATGAGATTGTCTGAAGAGTTAGCTCATGTGGAATCTTCAAAAATTTTGCAAAAACTTCAAGTAAGATATCCTAATTTGAAGCCTGAGTGTTGGAAGTACTATTCTGATGTCGCTGGTAAGCAAAAACGAGAGTTTGGTGTCGATCCGCAGTCTCTCGAAGTAATTAAAAGTGACGACTTTGATGCAACTTACGAAGGTGAAACTCTAAGCTTCCGTATTATAGATAGACAGAAACGAGACGTTAGTTTTGAAGAAAAATCTATTGTAAAAGACGTTAAGAAACAAAATGCTCTCGTGAAAAATATGTATGTTCCCATAGATACTAAAATAATGAATGCCCCACTCACTAGAATAAGAACAAATCATTATTCTGATATAATTCCAGATGATTTGAAATTGTATTTAGGTCCGTCAAACTACCCTGAACTTAGGGTTGATGAAACACTATTCCATACTATAAAAAGAGCTTTGGAAGATATTGTTTTCGAATCGGTTGAATCTAACGAGTTGGCAGACGAAAATGTACCGAAAATTCACGATATTTATCTATTTGATGGTGTAATATTCATCATATGCCAAGATAGTGCATCTAGATTATGGATAGCAGAGGCAGTTCCTAAAGTAAATAATAAGTTGAATATGCAGTTAAAATGTACAGAATTTCGTGGCGCTGTTGGTATTATAAGTATGGTTGTTAAAACAGAGAAAGATGTTGAACAAGTAATAGATACATTACAAAGTCAAAATCCACGACTCCGTACTAAATATTGGAGGAAAATAAGCACTGTTCGTTCTAAAACTAAGCTAGATGTAGTCTTACAAATTGATAAATTAAGTGCTGAAGTTATCACTAGCAAAAATTTTAACAAATATATAGGAAAAAACGCAGTACAATTCAAATTGGGACATTTGCAGTCTCTAATAAAACCTAAAGGTAGTTTAGAAGAATTGACAAAAAAATACATTAAACGGGAAAATAAAGCTGCAGATAAGGTGAAAAAGGAAATAGAGAAAGAGGCTATAAAAGAACAATTTTCGAATCGCGAAAAATCAGTTGAGATTAAACAGGAATTGGAGAATGTTATTGATTATAAAATAAGCACAAAAAAAGATAATAATGAAAATATATCCGATTTAGATCCTATGGTGATAGAACCAGATACAAATTCGCCGAAAAGTTTTGATAACGAAACGCAACTGAAAGACGAAACCTTCAAAGTTATTCTCAAAATTCCTGTAACCATATTGCCAGATAGCATAGACGATTTGAACATTATTTTCGATCTTTTAGAGGATAAAAACCCAGGACTTAATACAGAATTATGGCAGATGTACACAGAAACTGAATACCCTAGTAATGGTAAATTTATTTTATATGTTGATAACCAGTCTGTGTCTGTTATCAAAAGCAAGGATTTCTCTTCGTACATCGGTGGGGAGAAGCTTAAGTTTTATTTCTAATTTTAAGTTTGTCGCTTGTCCATGTAAACGAAAACTAAGCAGCTATGTTCGCCGTATGTCTGCCGTCCTCAGACGCAACTTGAGCCTTAGGGTTTGTTTCTACTAGTGAGTTTCTCGCAACGTTTTTGTTAAACGCTCTATCATGTACACCTAACGAAATAATAACAATATTCATGTTATATTCTTCTCTTTAGTTATGGAGATGATTCCTATCTATCTAAATGGCATAACATGCTTAGACCATTTCAGCTATCCTTTTGGTTTTTTCTCCGTAAAAGCTAATGAATGTATTATTGTTAATGTATTATTCTTATAGAAGTACTTACTTACATTTATATAACTTACTTTTTTTCACTACATTTACTTCCACGTTATTTCTTTTCTTTCACTCGCTATTGTAATCATCACATTTAACTCCTATTTGTAATTTATGTGTCTATCGCCGCGTGAAACTTACTAGTGGAGTAGGCCCCTTAGTTTAGGCGTTTTGCTTAATTTTATTTACCGTTACGTTAATAGTTGTTAAACGTGTTAGTTTAGTTATTTTTATAATTTTTGTATTGCCATGACATTCCTTTGTATTTGTCTGAATTCTCGAAACCCAACGAATATTATCGAAAAATGACTGTGATATTTTTAAAAGTAGTTGTTATCAAGGCCATATTATACCCACCGTATGTTTTATGAATCGATATAATTAATGATACAATTGAATATAAGGATCGATACACAGTAGACTCTCGATAATTTGACACTCAAGGGACCGGAGAAAAATTTCAAATTACCAAGAGAAAGGGAGGAAAAAATCGAGAAAACAATAAAAATCAACTAAACAAAGCTGGTGATTTATTATTTTAAACATATCACATATTAACATTTTGAAAAGAAGTCCGTAATTTTTTGTTGAGTGAGCGACTTCAGTCTATCATTATCCAATGAATTTTCCATCGTGATAAGAGCTGAGAAGAAATCGTCACAGGTAATCTGCATAATAAATGCTTCAAATTATAGAGAGTAGGGAAGCCCGGACTTAGTAAGATACTATTCCTTCAACTTCAAATTACCGTTGGGAACAATTAATATTGATTTTATTCAATTTATCGAGTATTTTACAAAGGACCGTGAAAATAATCAAATTATCGATAGATTCTAATTACCGAGTGTCAAATTATCGAATGTCGACTGTGAAGTTAAATTTATAGACTGTGATTAAATTAAAACATGCTTGGTTGAACGTTGCCAGTTGGTTAGCTTGGAACAAAGTGGTCTGTGATCAAATGTTGAGAAAACCGTTTCTTTTATAACATAGGCAATCGGGCAAGTGGATCACCTGATGGTAAGTGATCTCCACCGATCCTATGTACGCCCACAATATCAAAATTTTATTGTGTTGACGCTTGCTGTAAGCCTGACGCTAGTCGGCTGTATACAGCTTCACCGGACTTTCGGGTGAACACTTTAGGCGCTCTCAACCCTTAACAGTACCAGAAAGTGACAAATGTTTGTGTGACCACAAGTATTAGTTTCTGGTCTGGGTGTAGTGTTACTTTAAGTCCCTCGTAATTCCTGATACAATATAGGTTCACGTAGTGTGGGGTCAGGACTGTGTGTCATTATTGGGTGCGTTATATTAGCTGGTGGAAGAATAGCGACCACCGTACACATGGTCTTAAAACCTCCCATAGTGACCCACACAAATTGTGTGGATCTCGTTCCCAGGATCAGCCAGTATATATCCGGTTCTCCCGAGGGGTTTGCGACATGACTTGATGGTTGGTTGGGGCGGGTATAGGGGTACATCCTTGTATCTCTGTGCCTACATTAGGCATCCGCCTGTTCTGTAGCAGGCCCTCCGATTTGCTTCCTCCTTCGGAGTGTAAAGAAGCATTTATACAGGCCGGCATGATTCTGATGACCAATAAACTCATAGTTTGTCGGTGGTCGCAGATTTTTTTGGACTGCACTACGCTTATCATCAGGTTTAGTGCAGTCACTGTCGTGCTAGGATAAGAAAAAAAAACGTGGTTGCTTAAATAAGTCCAGTGTTTGTCTCATATTGCTACGGCCCTACTTACCTATAGTTAGTTACTTAGAATGGCAGCATATTATTCTTATTTCTCAACGCTCTAACGATAACAATTTGGAAGTTTTACATAAGTTTTATAATGGTAGGTATTTTTTAGTTTATTTTTACTGTACCAATAATGTTACCTTATAAATGATTGTTTTTTGGTCTCTAGTGTAATCTCGATTTAATTTTATGAATAAATTTGGTTTTAATTTTTAGTTGTTTTTGTTTTTTTTTGCATGTATATTTTTTCATTTATTTTGTATACATGTATATATTATACTTATACTCTGGATATCAAAATAAGTATCTTAACGATATTTATACGTACACATGCACACACAAACTCACACACACGCATAGCATTAAAGCAAATGTAAATCTATTAAACAAATGAATACTTTAAAAAAACATTACATTTTCTTTCAATTATTCTGACTTGCGTTGGACATTGTACTGTGAAGTACACGCACATCAAAATGGTATGGTCACAATATTATCACTTTAAAATATGCTTTGAGCTTGAAAACCAGCTTAAACTAATTCTTATATTTTGCTGCTTTTTTAGCATATTCGAAAATGGTTATCAATAATTATTTTATAAGCTTACAGATGCTATATTTTTATGAACGTTTATTATACCCCCTGGTTACAATTATACTGTGTGGCGATTAGGTTAGCACATTAAATAATACTAAGTATACTACATGTCATTCTTTAACCATACACAAAAAATAAATGAAATACCTACGATATCTTAATCAAGGGTCATTTTTTCTGATTTAACATTTGAGAACATCATGTAAATGAGTAAGGATATCACCTGACAAATACTGCTAGGTCAATGAACCACGAGCGGCGATGTGACGCGGACATGCGTGAGACAAAGTACCTATCGCTGCGATGTCGCCACTTTTACAGGTCATTCAACTACAATTTAACAAGGTGTTTTATTTCGTGGCAATTTTTAAGGTGTTTATTTTGTTTGAAAGTTGCTTATTTTTATTTTTGGTATAAATGTTTATTTTATTCTTTGAGCAAACTTATATCAACTAGTTTTAACCGCTGTATCATTTAATGTGATAACCAAATCGCCACTCGGTATATCGTCAATCTTAGTCTTTGTCGGAAATATGTACACGTGACAATGATCTAATATTGTATATCTGTTACAACGTTAGATTAGGTAGTTATTTCTCTTTTGATAAATTGTGTTGTCCCCTATGCTAAAAAACGATACGAAGTGACGAAGTTCGAAAACGTAGACCTAAAGTAACAGAAAACTTTATAAAGGGAAAAATGTTTTATGATTGCAACGATGATTTACTTTTTAAATTCTTATTTAATACATAAAAAAACTCTCCGAACCAACAATAAATAGGAAAAATCAAGCATGTTTAATATTCGATTTTACTTATAAATTATTCTTTGTGGTAGTAAATATTATTTTGATGACTATTCTATACCTAGGTACTTTACATACTGTATGTATGTTCCAAAATTCGTTGCTTTGGTTCGGATTTATAGAATAAAGGCTCTCTGGTTCTGACGGCTAAGGATTGGCATTATTGTAATTAATAAAAAAAAAAGATTAAAAAAAAGGAAATAAAATAATTCGTAAAAAAAATATCGCATTGTGAGAAAAGTGAAATGGAAAACGCCTAAGCTCGTAATTTTTTATCGTATGTCTATTGCTTTTTTATGTTGGTTTGCTGCTTTGCATTTATTTTTATGCCACGAACAAAGCTTGTTATATTGCTGGCCTTATGTTAGTTAAAATTAATATTCTAAAGTAAGGATGGCGAACAAACAATAAGGTAATATTAAAGCTCGTTTAAAATTATACATTGTTTTATATGCAATAGAAATATGAAAGAACGCGTGGAATGCATTGAGGCATATTTACCATAGATGTGCTTCCCATAGATTCCCATAGTTTTTTTAATAATCGACGTCACGCCGTCTTACTTTTTTGTTGTCCTGGAATTAATATTTCAGGTTTTAATGTGAAACGGCATATTTAAAAAAAAGAGGGGATAGACGTCACTTGCACGAAAGCTTAGCTGGTGGTATGATATTGATATCCGCGCGACCACCGTACAAATGGTGTTAAACCTGCCATAGTGACCCTTGTGTGAATCGCGTTCCAGGGATCAGCCAGTGTATATCCGGTTCTCCCGAGGGGCTTGCGACATGACTTGATCGTTGGTTGGAGTGGGTATAGGGGTACATACTTGTATCCCTGTGTCTGCATCGGTCATCCGCCTGTCCTGTCGCAGGTTCCTCGATTTGTAGCATTTATACAGGCCTTTCACATGACTGGTGACCATCGATAAACTCATTGTTTGTCGGTAGTCGCTGATATTTTCGACTACACTACGCTTTACCATCAGGTGCAGTCATTTTGCCGTGCTCGGAAAAAAAGCTCGCGACCGCCTGATCGACATTTTGCGCCACGAATTTTGTTCAGCGTAGCACATCTATGTGTAGGTCACAATATTTATACCGATGGTGGGAAAGTTCGCGGATCAGTTCTGCGTTCGGTGCGGCGTTACACTGTTTGTTCGCCTATTCTATTATGAGTGTAAAAACGATGCTTGACGCTTGCCCGATATCAGTTAACGTATAAAAACACATACAAAGTGGCGACTAAATGTGACGCAGCACCCAATGCCGGCACTACAGCGCGACGCTTGCCGCCAGTGTGTCGCTTGCGGTGTGATCGCCGATCAGTTCTGCGTTCGGTGCGGCGTTACACTGTTTGTTCGCCTATTCTATTATGAGTGTAAAAACGATGCTTGACGCTTGCCCGATATCAGTTAACGTATAAAAACACATACAAAGTGGCGACTAAATGTGACGCAGCACCCAATGCCGGCACTACAGCGCGACGCTTGCCGCCAGTGTGTCGCTTGCGGTGTGATCGCCGATCAGTTCTGCGTTCGGTGCGGCGTTACACTGTTTGTTCGCCTATTCTATTATGAGTGTAAAAACGATGCTTGACGCTTGCCCGATATCAGTCAGCATATAAAAACACATACAAAGTGGCGACTAAATGTGACGCAGCACCCAATGCCGGCACTACAGCGCGACGCTTGCCGCCAGTGTGTCGCTTGCGGTGTGATCGCGGATCAGTTCTGCGCTCGGTGCGGCGTTACGCCGTACTGTTCGTCGCGATGCCAGCGGAGGGATTGGAATGACCGCCACAAGGCCGTGTGCCATAATTTAGCGCGGTGAGTTGATTTGTTTTTTATTTGGTACGAGTATTATTTATTTATTTATTTGCTGGTGGGAGGATACTTGTATCCGACCGGATAGCGACCACCGTACACTGGTGCTAAAACCTGCCATAGTGGCCCACCTTGTGTGGGTCGCGTTCCAGGGTCAGCCAGTGTATATCCGGTTCTCCCCAGGGGGCTTGCCCCCTGATCCTAACCCTTTTCCCATCCCTGTTTCCTTCGCCTCCCCCTTGGCCCTTTGGCAGGCCGGCATAATCTTGCCGACCTACGATGGACAAATTGTTTATCGTTGGTCGACACTATTCTTGGATTGCGCTACACTTACCATCAGGTGTAGCGTAGTCTATTTGCCGAGCCAGGATAAAAAAAAAAAAAATAAGGAACTACGTTCCAAAAAATGACACACCGTCGACAGCTGCACATGATACGATATATAAACAGAATATTACAATGCCACAGACAATGTGCACTATCATCAAAGGTGTATTCAACCATCTTGAGTCTTACAGTATACAATTAATAGATATTGAAAGCCATTATTACATAATAGTATTAGTGATGCTTTTTTAATTTTTGTTTATTTGATTGCGTGACGAGATGAGCAAGGCGCTCGTCGGATAGTAAGCAATATGCCTGCCCATAAACATAAGCAAACACCATATAAAACTTTAAATTACAAAGCTAGGCACTGAACTGTGCTCGTCACCCCGAGACATAACCATATAAAACTTTAAATTACAAAACTAGGCACTGAACTGTGCTCGTCACCCCGAGACATAGATGTTGAGTCTCATAATTCCCAGTAACTGGCTTCAATGTCCTTCAAAACACAACAGTGCTTGCCCACAGTTGCTTGTCGTCAGAAATAGACGGCGCGGTGGTACCAACCCAGGCGGCCTCTCGCATACGAGGGACCTACCACCTTGTAAAATCTTCTCGACAGTCCGTACCACTCCGCTGAGTTATCGCTGCTTTAATAACATGCTGCGTTAGGGTTTGGTCAAACAGCGAACGGGGCGGGACGGCAACGCGACGCTGACGGGACGGCATATAGCTAGTCGAGCGTCGAGCGCGACGGTTCTGTGTGACATTTCCTATATAGACTAATGCATTTTTACTGCTCACGTCCCGTCAGCGTCGCGTTGCCGTCCCGCCCCGTCCGCTGTTTGACGAAACCATTATTGTTATTTGATAAATTCAACGTATTTTTTACAGTTTATCATCGCAAGGCGTTGACGTGAAGGACGCACCGGAGCTTGTAAGGTATACATACAATATTATTATTAAGATTTAGGTATCAAGATATAGTATAAAAAGGTTCTATCTGTCATTAAATGACGCGATCTATTGTAAAATTGCTGGTACCGTCATTCATTTGTGAAGTGAAAACTTCTTTAGCCGCGTTGAGAATTATTTGGTAGGGGCTAAACTTGTGCCGCGTCAGCGACATGCTAATGTTAATTCAGACTATTATATACACGTATAACACATCGTATATACCTGACCTGCGTGCTGTGCGCGTTACACGCTTTTTGAACGGGTCAAATCTTGTTTGCTCTGAGTATCTGTAGCTATACAGTCAGTCCGTCAGTCGAGTCGAGTCGTATCGAGTTGAGTTGCGAGTAAGAACTAAATATACCTAGTATATTTAAGTTATAAGTTTTCTCTTATATCGGCAGGCAGTCTATGACTGCCAATTTTGCCAATTGCCAATTTTTTTATCCGAGCATGGCAAAGTGACTGCCCTACACCTGATGGTAATCGCATTGCACGCAAAAGTCCCACCCACACAGCTAGGCTAGGGATTCTGATATTCCTGGCAGTAAGGTCCACGACACATTTCCTTACCTTTAAAATCCTTACAGATTATTGTTAGTTTGCCCTATTCCCTCCTGCTTTTGTCCCAATTGCCATAACCTTCACCCTAGTCCGTGAGTCCTTACATTTAAGGATGCCTTCCGTCTTCCCATGCTTGTTGGTATGTCTTTTCTGCCAGCCTATAGCGCGGCGGTTATTCCAAAGTTCCCATAATTTTAAGTTAGTTTTATTAATGACAAATGTTCTGTACTTGATCTGTCATAAGCGCTTTCTTAGCCTAGATGATGAATAAATATTTAGATGTTTTTATTTGAGAGAATATAAAGTGTAAATAATATTGTGTTTAGCATTCCCCCCGCGCCACCGCTGCGGAGACCTCGCTCACCGGCCGTGGAACGTGACGCAGCACGGAGTGATGATGCCGGGAGCGACAGAGGCAATAAGGTAAACATTTATGTCACTGCATTGTCGCTTTAGTTCTAATAATAATAAATAAATAAATAAGTACACCCAACAGTCACATACATAGTCCTGACCCCACAGTAAGATATGAGTCTTGTGTTGTGGGTACCAGGAACTACGAGAGACTTTCGCTCTCACAACACCCAGACCCCGAAACGAATATTTGTGGATCAGACAAACATTTGTCTCGGTGCGGGGATCGAACCCGCGGCCTCTCGCTTCACAGCCGGCTATTCGCCCGCTGCGCCACGGAGGCTGTCACTTAATAATTCACCTTGTGAATTCTTTGTTGTACTTACATCCCGTTTAATGTCTTCTTGATAATTCTCTCCATCCAATGGTTGCCTGGAAGAGATCGCTTTTAGTGATAAGGCCGCCACTTGTGGCACATTCATTTATTTGCTGTATTTTGTCTGTTATTGTTTTCTGTTTTTTATGTGTGTGTCTACAATAAAGAGTTACTATCTATCTATGGTGGTAGGTCCCTCGTATGCGAGAGGCCGTCTGGGTTGGTATCACATTTTTGTCCATTTTCTGCCGCCAACCAACAGTGTGTAAGCACTGTTGTGTTTCGGTTTGAAGGACATTGAAGCCAGTAAAATTCCTGGGCATTATGAGACTTAACATCTTGTGTATCGGGGTGACTAGCGCAGTTCAGTGCCATGCGGTGTTTTCTAATTCAGAGTTCTGTGTGGTGTTACTTCTGTTTATGGGCGGGCGTGGCGCTTACCATTAGGCGAGCGCCTTGCTCGTATCGTCATTCAATCAAATAAAAAAAAAGATGTGAAATCATGGCAACAGGAGAAATTCGACATTCGTGGGAGTGTCACTTCTCTAGGGATGTACGACTTTTCACTTTGAATCGATTTTTTAAATCGCAGGCTCTGCAATCGATTTTGAAATAGGCACTAAAAATTAATTATTTTTTTCCAGAACTACCGTCAAGGTGACAGAAACGCTAACGCGGGCAACCGATTCAACCAGAAAGGTGGTGCTCCATACAATAGAAACCAAGACGGCAGACAGAACTTCAAGCCTCGAGATGAGAATGAAGGAGAAAATAATAGAAGTGAGTTTTTGGTTACCTGTGCTGTTGATTTTATGGTTGGCAGTGGCTTGCCTCCGTGCCCTGCCATTGCTGAAGTTATGTTGGCAACGGGTTGCCTCCATGCCCTGCCATTGGTGAAGTTATGTTGGCAACGGGTTGCCTCCGTGCCCTGCCATTGGTGAAGTTATGTTGGCAACGGGTTGCCTCCGTGCCCTGCCATTGCTGAAGTTATGTTGGCAACGGGTTGCCTCCGTGCCCTGCCATTGTTGAAGTTATGTTGGCAACGGGTTGCCTCCGTGCCCTGCCATTGTTGAAGTTATGTTGGCAACGGGTTGCCTCCGTGCCCTGCCATTGTTGAAGTTAATCCGTGGATGTGTACCATCAGGCTGACTGCATGCTTGTTTACCTGGGCAAAAAAGTGACAAATTTTATTCTACAATTTTTTTAATAGCATAGACCGGCAAACGATTAAGTGGGTCGCCTGATGGTAAGTAATCACCACCGCCCATGTACGCTAACAATACCAGAGGAAATGGTGGCGCGTTGCCGACCTTAATGGAAAGGGATACTTAAGGGATTGCGAAGGGGGATTTGGGCCTCCGGATATCTAGCTTACCGTATGAAACGCAACACCAAGCCACTACTTTACGTCGGCTTTCTGTCTTGACAGTGGGAACGGTTGAGCCGGCCCATTTATGCTGAGTAAAAAAATAAGAAATGAATAGTTTTATATTATATTTTTTTTAGTGGTATCATATCTGTAATCACCAGTACTACCACCCGTTTTCATTTTTGGAAGCGTTTCCCTTACACCCATGGCAAAGTGATGGCAAAGTCATGGCAAAGTGACTACACTTGACCTGAAGTACAGTGCAGTCCATAGTGTCGACCGTCAAGAGACATTGCGTCCCTCGACGCTGAATTCTGCCTGAAGTCACTGGATATACACTGGCTGATCTCGGAACGCGACTCACCTGAGCGAGCCACTTTGGCGGGATTTTCATCATGTATACAGTGGTCTCTGTCCAGTCGGGTACAAAAATATATAGAGATTTGCTTAATTTGCTTTTGCTTCTTTCAAAAAATCCCATCAAAATTTGTAATACAATCGTTTTTCTCTTGTTTTTTTTTATATAGACCACTGATTTCCGTGCGATGTTTCCGTATTCTATAAATTGAATCGCTGTTTATAGTTGTAAGTGGACTTCAGACGACCGGTGATTTTCCAATTTGAAACATAAATAAATTATAGTAGAATGAAACCCATTGTAAAAGGAAGAGAATACAACAAAATTGATAGGAAAAATAAATTAACGGCGATCTGAGGTCGGGAAGTGGGAAGGGGGGGGGCTTTTAAGGGTAAAAAACGGTTTATCTCGATTTCCGGAAAAACTACAAGTCTTATGGAAAAAAGTTAAATAGCAAAGTTGTAGATAATAAAAAGATCTACAACTTTTGTATACACACTTTCTTCACATAACCTCAAAATATATGTGAAAAATTCAAATAACCAAGTTTTTTGTTTTTATTTTTATCTATTATAATAAATCATTTTTTTTCACGAAATTTGGTGAAAACTTACCTTTTTGTATCCCAAATACACTGTAATATTTTTGATTTAAAATATTTATTTTTGCACCTTATTTTGACTTAATATCGAAAAAGCAGCCTAATTTTCAAACGAAAATTCTCACGTCAAAATATGAGCTTTTTTAAAAAAGTCTGTTTGTTTCTTGTTCGTTGAATTCTCTACTTTCTGATGGTGTAAAAAAATATATGTAACATTACTATGGTAAATGTGCTCAGAAAATGCAAAGAAACGAACTACTAAATAACAGGTAGTAAGGCCCAGACCCACCTAGCCCCTTCCCCACTTCTTTATGATGGGCTAAAATTTTCCGTAGATCACTCAGGTATATAAGTTATATTAAAATAACAATAAAGAGGCATCTACGCATATAATTTAAAGAAGATTCTACAACTTTCTCAAAATATTGTAGATATGTCTTATTAAATATTAACTTATAACTTTACATTTTCTGAGCACATTTACCATAGTAATATATATATTTTTTTACACCAGCAGAAAGTAGAGAATTCAATGAACAAGAAACCAACAGACTTTTTTAAAAAAGCTCATATTTTGACGTGAGAATTTTCGTTTGAAAATTAGGCTGCTTTTTCGATATCAAGTCAAAATAAGGTGCAAAAATAAATATTTTAAATCAAAAAAATTACAGTGTATTTGGGATACAAAAAGGTAAGTTTTCACCAAATTTCGTGAAAAAAAATGATTTATTATAATAGATAAAAATAAAAACAAAAAACTTGGTTATTTGAATTTGTCACATATATTTTGAGGTTATGTGAAGAGAGTGTGTATACAAAAGTTGTAGATCTTTTTATTATCTACAACTTTGCGATTTAACTTTTTTCCATAGGACTTGTAGTTTTTCCGGAAATCGAGATAAACCGTTTTTTACCCTTAAAAGCCCCCCCCTTCCCACTTCCCGACCTCAGATCGCCGTTAATTTATTTTTCCTATCAATTTTGTTGTATTCTCTTCCTTTTACAATGGGTTTGATTCTACTATAAATTTGTTTCTATTTTTAGCATTTTCAACCGGATAATCACCGGTCTATTAAATAGTTTTTATATAAACATAGATCTGCTGTCTAGTCTGTAATCTGTAACTTTACCTAATAAAATAAAATAATAATTAAATAGTGGAAGCGAAGATAGAGGGATGAACTGCATACTTATAGAATGGATTTACCCATAAAAGAACTCGATAGGGATGAATAGAAGAAGGATAGGGAGGCTTTTGCCCTGCAGTGGGACTTATCAGGCTTATAAAATAATAAAATTCAATTTTCCTTTATCTCACAGACCAAGCGGCCTATAAGAACGTGCCACGCATAGACACACCGAAATTGAAGCCGAAAGATACTCCCACGCATAAGTTCAGAAGCCCGAAACCGGCGAGAGATGAGAGAGAAGATAAGCCAACGCCAGTTAAAGAGGAAGTTAAAGCTAAAGTGGAAATCAAGCCGCCCCCTGTAGAGGTTCAACCCACGCCTGTGGTCAAGGAAGTTAAAGAAGTACCGGTGAAGATTGCTCCTAAAGTTGTGCCTAAAACGTGAGTAGTTGTATACATAGGTACAAGCGCATAGAAACAGTTTTTTGAAGTGATAACTTCTTATGGGAGGGTGAACCGAAACGTTCCGTAACGCGAGCGGTCCATCGACCAGCCAGCGTTAGCCGACCTCCCTGGAACATCGATTATTTCGAAGTCCCAGGTGGCGTGACCGTGACAGTAGCCAGTCGGCTTGGACCGGACTTTACAGGACTTTGACTGGATTTTGACCGGACTTTGACAGGACTTTGACTGAACTTTGACCGCCTTTTGACAGGACTCTGACCTATATTTGACCGGACTTTGACTGGACTTTGACAGGCTCCTCCGCTCTCACTTTAACCCACATTAATTTAAGTTATCACTTCTGTCGAGCGTCCCGAGACGCACACTTTTTTTTATAATGATTTCTTAAGTTTACGCGAATGTTACTCATTGAAATAAAACTAATTTAAACGGATTTTATCGCGGTTTATTATTAATTTTGATCCCGACGTTTCGAAGACTTTTCAGCCTTCGTGGTCACGGGGTGAACTGAGGTGTAGGTTGTCCAGAAATGTTAATGTTACATTATCTACCTTCAGTTTACAATTATTTATAAAGGGGAATGCCCATCTCCCATACAAAAAATGCCTAAGATGAACAAAAATGAATTATACACCAATTTGTAGTTAAAATTAAAGTAAAACTATTACAATTAAAATGTCTATCCAAAAACTTGGAGGAGGCTGGTTAAAAACATTTTGCCTAAAATATATTTTACGTGTTGAAATTGGGATCTGACAAGTGCAAATATCGGTCATTTAATTAAGTTAAGGATATATCATCATTCATAGATAAAACAATGAGGTATTATATTGGAGCGGACGTCGAATCGGAAGCAAAAAGTTTGGTACTTACGAATAACTTAAACAGAAAAACTATCTGTCAAATACGATTTATATTTACTAATGTCAAATTCGACATTCATGTACATTTACGACAGTCAAATTAAATACTATAATAATAATTATAATACTTTCCCCCTAGTGTGTAAAACTTGAGAATAATACAACTATTCTTATTTTAATCTAAATAGATTATATGACTATTTGAAGTTTCTGTCCATTTCCAGGCATTTTATGGGCGTTCTCATTTATGTTTTGGTCCGATCTACGCAGAAAGAGCTCACAGTGTCTTGAGGTTTGGCAGTTGGTCTTTTGGGTTCCGATTTAATTAAATGTTATACATTTAATCGCGATAATCCGTTTAAATTAGTTTTATTTCAATCAGTTTTATTATACGAGCACGGCCAAGTGACTGCACTACACCTGATGGTAAGCGTAGTGCAGTCCAAAAAACCAGCGACCACCGACAAACAATGAGTTTATCTGTAGTCACCAGAGGCATGCCGGCCTGTATAATTGCTTCTTCCCTCTCAGAAGATGAAAACCTGTATGTACCTCTATACCCGCCCCAACCAACCATCACGTCATGTCGAATGTCCCTCGGGAGAACCGTATATACACTGGCTGATTCCGGAACGCGATCCACACAAGGCGTGTGGATCACTATGGCAGTTTTTAACACCATGTGTACAGTGGTGGCTATCCGGGCGGATATGAATATTCTACCACCAGTTTGGGTAGGTTCCACCGCTTTGTCTATTGCATCGTCAAACGCCTGTGCAGAAGCATTGTTGCATTTTGCTTTAAAGAACATTGAATCTAGTGAAATTACTGGGCATTATGAGACTTAACATCACTGCGAAACGTGAGGCCGCGGGTTTTGTTTAGGTCTGGGTGTTGCTCTCTGTGTCTCTCGTAGTTCCTGATACCCACGACACAAGACACGTATCTTAATGTGGGGTCAGGACTATGTGTGTGACTGTTGGGTGATATTTAATTTTTATCTTGTCTTTTTTTTTATAGCATAGGCCGGCAAACGAGCAAGTGGCTCACCTGATGGTAAGTGATCTCCACCGCCCATGTACGCCCACCACCAGAAGAATCATGGGCGCGTTGCCGACCTCAAAGGAAAGGGATAATTAGGGATTGGGAAGAGGAGGGGGATTTGGGCCTCCGGATATCTCACTGACCGTACGAAACGCAGCAACAAGCTGCTATTATACGTCGGTTTTCTGTGAGACAGTGGTAACGACCCGGTCGAGCCAGCCCAATCATGCTGTAGACAAAACTGTCTACAGCGTGGCTCTACCACTCAAAAAGTCTCTCGTAGTTCCTGATACCCATACAAGACTCGTATCTTACTGTGGGGTCAGGACTATGTGTGTGACTGTTGGGTGATATTTAATTTTTATCTTGAGCCTAAAATAATCATTGTTGTTTCCAGCTACCTCATAGAACATCTGTCTGTCGGTGACTCGGTTCTTCTGTCAGTCGACGGTAAAGCCTCGGATTGTAGAACGACCCGACCCGGATACATATGTCTCTCCATACATGCGAAGTTCGAAGCGGATTATCAGAAGTTGTGCGAAGATTACGTCCTAGATTGTGAAGCTGACACCACCGAGTTGATGTAAGTATGCTTTAATGCTTATATTATTTACTAGCATTCCCTCGCGGCTCTGCCCGCGTGATCTGCTTTATCCGGGATAAAAAGTAGCCTATGTTCATCGGGGATAATGTAGGATTGTTATGGTGAAAGAATTTTTCAAATCGGTTCAGTAGTTTTTAAGTTTATTCGTTACATACAAATCTTTCCTCTTTATAATATTAGTGTAGACTACCATACGCTCGCGGCTCCGCCCGCGTGTAATTCTGCACCGTTATATTATCGATATCGCCTATGTTCAGGGATCATGTAGGATTCTAATTCCGTGGCTTGTTGGGCGAGTAGCCGGCTGTGAAGCGAGAGGCCGTGGATTCGATACTGGTGCGGCAAAGTGACTATACTGGACTTGATGTTAAGTACAGTGCAGTCCAAATGTTGACTGTCAAGAGACATCGCGTCGCTCGACGGTCGGCAGAATTATAGTCTGAAGTCACTGGATATACACTGGCTGATCCCGGAACGAGTTAGTTTAGAGTTAGTTATTCACCATGTATATCGGTCGCTATCCAATTGGGTACAAAAATGAGGGTACGTTCGATGCTGACGAATGAAGCAGAAGATTTACCACCTTAATTCGTTGTAATCTAAATATATAAAACTCAAAGGTGACTGACTGACATAGTGATCTATCAACGCACAGCCCAAACCACTGGAGGGATCGGGCTGAAATTTGGCATGCAGGTAGATGTTATGACGTAGGCATCCGCTAAGAGAGGATTTTGATAAATTCTACCCCCAACGGGATAAAATAGGGGGTGAAAGCTTGTATGAAAATCACGCTGGCGGAGCCGCGAGCATAAGCTAGTATTATATATGTGTAAGTATGTATATGTATTTATTATGCATATCTATTTATGTATATGTTTATACTTCCACTTGTTTGTATGTTATGTTTATATGTATTTCGTAATTTTGTAATAGTTTTAGTTTATACTTGTTGCACCTACTTTGTCTATCTCTGCACCATCCTAAGGTTGACTGGCAGAGAATGCCTCTGACATTAAGTCCGCCTATATACATATTTTGTATATGAAGTGCAAATAAATAAATAAAAATACCAGGTACCCTCCCGCCAACTAATCGAATAAGAAATTGCGTAGTATAGCGTATGGAATAATCTTTTTTTTTCATACATATCAGAACAACTCCAATATCAACTAGCATAGTTTCCACTAGACGACTTATCGCCTCGATGGTTATCCAACGACTGACTGTCACTGAGCTCCTGACTCAATAATCAAAACGCTGTTTCGACCCCACCACTCACAATCCTTTCACCGGAAGTTGTCACAAAAGAGTGACAGGGTCGAGTAGTGTGGCTATTTAAGAAAAATAAAACTACCTTTTATAAAATTATTACATACATAATATAGGCTATATCATAGACTATAGGGTTTAGTTCCAGAAGTAAAACACTATATTCACTTTATCCGTTTAATATTGTAGTTAAGACACCTTTACACGACAATTAAATGCACTTTACCGATGTGTACTCTTTGACGACTACGAAACGACTGCCGTGCTCCGTCTGTTGTCCCACTATTTATATAGATTATCCCCACGCCGCGCCGTACAATTAGAGTGAGGGTAGTCAATTGAGATACTGTATTTATGACCGTGATTCCCGAGAGGTAGTTGAGTGAAATATAGTATATAATAAGCTGTTATATACCCGTATCTATAATCTAACAGATATATTATTATATATAAGCTAACAATAAATACGGTAACAGATCTCACGGTCACGAGCCCCGTCCTATCAGACGATGGCTAGAGGCACTAAAGGAGGACCTTAGAGTCAAAGGAACGTCGGGTGTCCCGGAACTACTGACCACCACCGAAAGGTAGATCACGGACGTATAAATAAGGAGGCAGACCGAATATCTTTATATATAAAAAAATCGTGTCACGTTGTTTGTCCGCGATGAACTCCTAAAGTACCGAACCGATTTTAATCAAATTTTGCAAACTGTGTGCAGTTTGATCCAACTTGAAAGATAGGATAGTTTATATATCAAATTATACTCGCAATATGTTTTTATTGCAAATTATTTGTTATAATTATCTGTGAGTTCCATAAGATTGTAACAGATGGCGGTGTAAGGTAATTTTTCCGCTGGATTGAGTAAATTCCCACTATTTGTTAATATTATTATCATTGTCTACCATAATTGTTTATGTCGTGGGCCACACATCATAAATATCGTCCACGGGCCGCAGTTCGATGACCACTGCCACTTATTAGTGTCACGTGTGGTGGCTACATAACAATTGGGTGTTTTATTATGTCTAATTTATACATTATTTTTAAGCATCCGAAAATAATGCGAAATATAAACTATATTGCGAAAACAAAACTAAAATTGGATAAAAAAGAGCGTGCAGTTATATTTTTCAATATTGGAATCATAATGTTCGGTCTGGTTTCTAACATGCGTTAGTGAGGTACATGTACAGTGGCGCCATCTATACAAAGTGCTTGGTGTTTGAGCTTTGCATACGTAACTCGACCACACGCCGCTAGATGTCACTGTTCACAATTTTCGTACATGCTTCGTTTATTTTCAGTTTTCTTTTTGCGTAGCACGCAGTGGTAGGCTATTTTGTTATCATCCAATTAAACTTTAAGGTCGAATTGCACATCGATACTAAATTTTATTTAACCACTAAACATGTTTAATAAAGTATTATTTTTTTATGTAAGCTCGATGTGTAACACCCGGTTTCTCGAAGGCTGATCAAATTAACAGAACTTTGATTTTGACAGCGCTGTCAAATCAATTCGAGTTTCTGAAATGTTATTTTGTGAAAAATGTATTAATCTCCGATCTAATTTGCGAACAATCGCTTGTTAGTAACTGACACACTATTTGACGATATTCCGTTCACGCCGTTCCATACGTCAAATTATATGAATTTAGAACATTGACGCAAACGCCAATGTTTCAAAAGTTAATAAAAAATTAAATCTGTCTTAGAAAAACCCAACAACAACTAAATCGCATATTACTTACTAATATATTACACAGCGTTACTACTAATTATTACACAGCGGATTGCGATTTATATTTTAATACCCGCACGGATGCGCTGAATATATATTTTTTTATGCTAGACATGTGCTATTTAAATATATCATTTCGTTATGTATGTTTCGTAGAAAAACCTAATATCACTTTTATATTTCGATTGAAAGTCTGTTTAGATGGTTCAAATCGCATGTGATTTAGCAGTTGATCAACTTAAATTAAATCGTGCAAACTCTGTGTAAAGTAAAAGGAATATTTAAGTGATTAGGAATGGGAGGGGGGGTGTATTTGGCCGCTTGATTTCTCATTCATCGTACGACACTCAATAGCAAGTAGCAATTTCACGTCGTGATTTGTTATCTTTACGCGTATATTACTCATTGAAAAAAAACTAACATAAACGGATTTTATCGCGGTTTTGTTATTAACTTTGATTCCGACGAGTCCATTTTTTTTTTTTTATCCTGGCTCGGCAAAGTGACTACGCTACACCTGATGGTAAGTGTAGCGCAATTCATGCCGGCCTGCCAAAGGGCCAAGGGGGAAGGGAAGGAAAAGGGATGGGAAAAGGGTTAGGATCAGGGGGCAAGCCCCCTGGGGAGAACCGGATATACACTGGCTGACCCTGGAACGCGCCCCACACAAGGTGGGCCACTATGGCAGGTTTTAGCACCAGTGTACAGTGGTCGCTATCCGGTCGGATACAAGTATCCTCCCACCAGCACCCGGTCGGATACAAGTATCCTCCCACCAGCACCCGGTCGGATACAACTATCCTCCCACCAGCGGTTTAATAAAAAACCGCGATAAAGTCCGTTTAAATTTTATTTCAATGCATTTCAAATCGGTTTTTGTTCCCACAGCCTAACGCCAGGCGTGAGCTTGTCCTACCTGAATCCGGAGGATGGTGGATGGTACCGCGCCCGCTGTCTCAATCCCACCACCGTGGCGCTCCTCGACACAGGCAAGATCGTGACACTGAAGACCAGCGACAAACTGAAACACCTGCCCCCCAAGTATCACGAGATACCGGAGTTCTGTTGCATATTGGACGGTGATGTTGAGGTAATTTTCTGAGTTCGTCTTATTTAAATTAGTCTCAATCCCACCACCGTGGCGCTGCTCGACACAGGCAAGATCGTGACACTGAAGACCAGCGACAAACTGAAACACCTGCCCGCCAAGTATCAAGAGATACCGGAGTTCTGTTGCATATTGGACGGTGATGTTGAGGTAATTTTCTGAGTTTGTCTTATTTAAATTAGTCTCAACCCCACCACCGTGGCGCTACTGGACACAGGCAAGATCGTGACACTGAAGACCAGCGACAAACTGAAACACCTGCCCCCCAAGTATCACGAGATACCGGAGTTCTGTTGCATATTGGACGGTGATGTTGAGGTAATTTTCTGAGTTCGTCTTATTTAAATTAGTCTCAATCCCACCACCGTGGCGCTGCTCGACACAGGCAAGATCGTGACACTGAAGACCAGCGACAAACTGAAACACCTGCCCGCCAAGTATCAAGAGATACCGGAGTTCTGTTGCATATTGGACGGTGATGTTGAGGTAATTGTTTATGAGTTTGTCTTATTTAAATTAGTCTCAGCACCACCACCGTGGCGCTACTGGACACAGGCAAGATCGTGACACTGAAGACCAGCGACAAACTGAAGAACCTGCCCGCCAAGTATCAAGAGATACCGGAGTTCTGTTGCATATTGGACGGTGATGTTGAGGTAATTGTTTATGAGTTTGTCTTATTTAAATTAGTCTCAGCACCACCACCGTGGCGCTACTGGACACAGGCAAGATCGTGATACTGAAGACCAGCGACAAACTGAAACACCTGCCCGCCAAGTATCAAGAGATACCGGAGTTCTGTTGCATATTGGACGGTGATGTTGAGGTAATTTTCTGAGTTTGTCTTATTTAAATTAGTCTCAACCCCACCACCGTGGCACTACTGGACACAGGCAAGATCGTGACACTGAAGACCAGCGACAAACTGAAACACCTGCCCGCCAAGTATCAGGAGATACCGGAGTTCTGTTGCATATTGGACGGTGATGTTGAGGTAATTAATCTGCGTTTCTTATTTAAATTAGTCTCAATCCCACTACCGTGGCGCTCCTCGACACAGGCAAGATCGTGACACTGAAGACCAGCGACAAACTGAAACACCTGCCCGACAAGTACCAGGAGATACCCGAGTTCTGTTGCATATTGGACGGTGATGTTGAGGTAATTTTCTGAGTTTGTCTTATTTAAATTAGTCTCAACCCCACCACCGTGGCGCTACTGGACACAGGCAAGATCGTGACACTGAAGACCAGCGACAAACTGAAACACCTGCCCCCCAAGTATCACGAGATACCGGAGTTCTGTTGCATATTGGACGGTGATGTTGAGGTAATTTTCTGAGTTCGTCTTATTTAAATTAGTCTCAATCCCACCACCGTGGCGCTGCTCGACACAGGCAAGATCGTGACACTGAAGACCAGCGACAAACTGAAACACCTGCCCGCCAAGTATCAAGAGATACCGGAGTTCTGTTGCATATTGGACGGTGATGTTGAGGTAATTGTTTATGAGTTTGTCTTATTTAAATTAGTCTCAGCACCACCACCGTGGCGCTACTGGACACAGGCAAGATCGTGACACTGAAGACCAGCGACAAACTGAAGAACCTGCCCGCCAAGTATCAAGAGATACCGGAGTTCTGTTGCATATTGGACGGTGATGTTGAGGTAATTGTTTATGAGTTTGTCTTATTTAAATTAGTCTCAGCACCACCACCGTGGCGCTACTGGACACAGGCAAGATCGTGATACTGAAGACCAGCGACAAACTGAAACACCTGCCCGCCAAGTATCAAGAGATACCGGAGTTCTGTTGCATATTGGACGGTGATGTTGAGGTAATTTTCTGAGTTTGTCTTATTTAAATTAGTCTCAACCCCACCACCGTGGCACTACTGGACACAGGCAAGATCGTGACACTGAAGACCAGCGACAAACTGAAACACCTGCCCGC
The DNA here is from genome assembly GCA_949126905.1 of Amorpha juglandis. Lineage (NCBI taxonomy): Eukaryota > Metazoa > Arthropoda > Insecta > Lepidoptera > Sphingidae > Amorpha > Amorpha juglandis. The sequence continues at coordinate 4,448,362 of OX421392.1, forward strand.
CAAGTATCAGGAGATACCGGAGTTCTGTTGCATATTGGACGGTGATGTTGAGGTAATTAATCTGCGTTTCTTATTTAAATTAGTCTCAATCCCACTACCGTGGCGCTCCTCGACACAGGCAAGATCGTGACACTGAAGACCAGCGACAAACTGAAACACCTGCCCGACAAGTACCAGGAGATACCCGAGTTCTGTTGCATATTGGACGGTGATGTTGAGGTAATTTTCTGAGTTTGTCTTATTTAAATTAGTCTCAACCCCACCACCGTGGCGCTACTGGACACAGGCAAGATCGTGACACTGAAGACCAGCGACAAACTGAAACACCTGCCCGCCAAGTATCAAGAGATACCGGAGTTCTGTTGCATATTGGACGGTGATGTTGAGGTAATTTTCTGAGTTTGTCTTATTTAAATTAGTCTCAACCCCACCACCGTGGCGCTACTGGACACAGGCAAGATCGTGACACTGAAGACCAGCGACAAACTGAAACACCTGCCCCCCAAGTATCACGAGATACCGGAGTTCTGTTGCATATTGGACGGTGATGTTGAGGTAATTTTCTGAGTTTGTCTTATTTAAATTAGTCTCAACCCCACCACCGTGGCGCTACTGGACACAGGCAAGATCGTGACACTGAAGACCAGCGACAAACTGAAGAACCTGCCCGCCAAGTATCAAGAGATACCGGAGTTCTGTTGCATATTGGACGGTGATGTTGAGGTAATTGTTTATGAGTTTGTCTTATTTAAATTAGTCTCAGCACCACCACCGTGGCGCTACTGGACACAGGCAAGATCGTGACACTGAAGACCAGCGACAAACTGAAGAACCTGCCCGCCAAGTATCAAGAGATACCGGAGTTCTGTTGCATATTGGACGGTGATGTTGAGGTAATTGTTTATGAGTTTGTCTTATTTAAATTAGTCTCAGCACCACCACCGTGGCGCTGCTCGACACAGGCAAGATCGTGACACTGAAGACCAGCGACAAACTGAAACACCTGCCCGCCAAGTATCAAGAGATACCGGAGTTCTGTTGCATATTGGACGGTGATGTTGAGGTAATTGTTTATGAGTTTGTCTTATTTAAATTAGTCTCAGCACCACCACCGTGGCGCTGCTCGACACAGGCAAGATCGTGACACTGAAGACCAGCGACAAACTGAAACACCTGCCCGCCAAGTATCAAGAGATACCCGAGTTCTGTTGCATATTGGACGGTGATGTTGAAGTAATTAATTTGAGTTTCATCATCTTTTGCATCATTTGCTGGTGGTAGGATATTCATATCCGCCCGGATAGCGACCACCGTACACTGGTGCTAAAACCTGCCATAGTGGCCCACCTTGTGTGGGTCGCGTTCCAGGGTCAGCCAGTGTATAACCCCAGGGGGCTTGCCCCCTGATCCTAACCCTTTTCCCATCCCTTTTCCTTACCCTCCCCCTTGGCCCTTTGGCAGGCCGGCATGATCTTGCTGACCAACGATGGACACATTGTTTATCGTTGGTCGACACTATTCTTAGATTGCGCTACACATTCCATCAGGTGTAGCGTAGTCACTTTGCTGAGCCAGGATAAACAACAAAAAAAAATGATGTTAAAACCTGCCATAGTGATCCACACGCCTTGTGTGTATCGTGTTCCAGGATCAGCCAGTGTATATCCGGTTCTCCCGAGGGGCTTGCGATATGACTTGATGGTTGATTCGGGCGCATAAAGGGGTACATCCTTGTATCCCTGTGCCTGCATCGGTCATCCGCCTGTCCTGTAGCAGGCCCCTCGATTTGTTATTTCCTCTCTGAAGAGGGAAGAAGCATTTATACAGGCCGGCATGACTGGTGACCACCGATACACTCATTGTTTGTTGGAAGTCGCTGGTTTTTTGGATTTTACTACGCTTGCCATGAGGTGTAGTGCAGTCACTTTTCCGTGGTCGAATAAAAAAAAAAGTTTCATCATCATCATCAGCCACAGGACATCCACTGCTGAACATAGGCCTCCCCCAAAGATTTCCAGACCGCCCTGTTGGAAGCGGCCTGCATCCAGCGACATCGTGCGACCTTTATCAGGTCGTCTGTCCACCTTGTAGGTGGACGTCCAACGTATTTATCTGAGTTTGTCTTGTTTAAATTATTTATACAGGGTGTAAGGGGAACGCTTCCGAAAACGAAGAGAGGTGGTAGTGCTGGTGATTACAGGCTCGATACTACTAAAAATTATAATATTATTATATGTAAACCTAATATCACTTTTACCCGGTGCTACAACGTGGTAGATCCCTCATATGCGAGAGGCCGTCTGGGTTAGTACCACCGCGCCGTCTATTACCGCCGCCAAGCGACAGTGTGTAAGTATTGTTGTGTTTCGGTTTGAAGGACATTGAAACCAGTGAAACTACTGGGCATTATGACACTCAACCTTATGTCTCGGGATGACCTCTCGCATACGAGGGACCTACCACCTTGTACTTATTATTGAACTTGTTGTGGTTAGGTTCTACTACCACTACTACATTTCATCATCATCATCATCATCATCATCAGCCACAGGACGTCCACTGCTGAACATAGGCCTCCCCCAAGATTTCCAGCCCGACCTGTTGGAAGCGGCCTGCATCCAGCGACTTCCTGCGATCTTTATCAGGTCGTCTGTCCACCTTGTAGGCGGACGTCCAACGCTGCGCTTGCCAGTACGTGGCCTCCATTCCAGCACCTTTCTGTCCCATCGGTTATCGGTTCTGCGAGCTATGTGGCCTGCCCACTGCCACTTGAGCTTGCTAATCCGCTGGGCTATGTCGGTGACTTTCGTTCTTCTACGGATCTCCTCATTTGTGATTTGATCACGTAGATAAACACCGAGCATAGCTCTCTCCATAGCTCGCTGAGTGACTGTGAGCCGTCTTCTACTACATTTATGATCATCTTATTCGTCAGGTCGGTGCCAACCTCGAATGCAAGCTGATATCGAAAACTCCCACCGGTTACAAAGTGAGCATTCACAACGTGGACACTGGCAGTGAGATGGGGGACGGTGAGGTCGCCAGGTGGTCGCCGGAGGTCGAGTATCCGGCTGAAGCTGTCGCACCCGGTAAGATGTTTTTACACGCTTTATATTAGCTTCACTTGTATGTTTGTATGTTTGTAACCGACTCCTTTGGGCGCGATTTTGACCCACTTTAAACGGCCAGATTTCGTTCAAACTTTGTAGATTTATCGAGGGCCGATGACATTACACTAATTTGAAAAAAAAAAAAAAAAAAATTTTTTTAACTAAAAAATGAAAAATAAATAATAGTTTAAAAAAACTAAAAACACGCTTTTATAGAAAGTCTAACTAAAAAATAGAAAATAAATTTGAATAAAACAATGTATTTTATTGTAAAAAAAAGCGTGGGGTGCATACAATAATAAAATTATAACTATGGACACCATGCACCCCACGCTTTTTTTTACAATAAAATACATTGTTTTATTCAAATTTATTGTGTATTAGGTCGACGAAATAATAAGTGGGTCATCCAATGGTAAAGGACGCGGGTTCGATTTCCCTGAACTTACAATTTTTATTACTTGTAGAGACTTTTCATTTAGCTTGTTTACCAAATAGGCAGGTTAACATTACAGTTGTTATATATGTGGCGACATTTATCGGATACAAATGTCCATTAATCTTGATTGCGTTAGCAAAATTTGTGCGACGGTTACTCTATATACAAGTTTCGAACATCAACCATACGAGGGGCCGTGGCTGGTCAGGTATAACACCCGTCTGACTGGAGATTTCTATTTGTTAGAGGGACACGTACATTCATTTTCCCACAGCAGATGTTCTGAGACTTTTTCCCATAGACCACTTTTAAAATTTTGCTGGTTTTGGTGGAGACCCCTTGCAGCTACATTTCTACCATATTTCCAAAACTGAGTATGGAATATGCAAGTTTTTACAAGTACCAGTTGTCGAGTTTCTTAAAATATTATCTATTTACATAGACAGGTGATATCAAGCTAATATTTTAATTCTTCACTATTGAAAGCAGATAAATTTTGGTGGTCCCCCACTTATTAATTGTGACCCCCATTTTTTGTCAGGCTGATGTAGACCACTGTAGTCCATTTGGACCACTTTGGGAACCAGGGTTTTACAGTATACAAGAATGTTCTGTGTGTTGTGTTACCAGCTGGCCGCATCCCGTCTGTGTGTTGTCTTGCACTAGAGAGCGGGTTGTGTGTGCTGGTGATGCTCTCGTGACTTTACAGTATACATTAATGATCGCTTTTAACGATAAGACCGTCTTTTGTAACTTGATTTAGTTGTAAGGTTTTTATTGTATAATTTTAATTATTGGTGTGCAATAAAGAGTTATCTATTTACGTAATGGGATATGTTTGTGTGTTGTTAGCCCTTTGCCCTACAGTATACATTAATGTTCTGTGTGTTGTGTTGCCAGCTGGTCGTATCCCGTTCGTGTGCCATCCCTTGTTATCGAGCGGGTCGCATGTGTTAATGACGAAGGGGATTTCTGTTCTACAGTGTACATTAATATCCTGTGTGTTGTGTTGCCAGCCGGCCGCATCCTGTCCCTTGTTGTCATGCGGGTCGTGCGTGCTGGTGACAAAGGGAATCTCTGACTCTACAGTATACATTAATGTTATGTTTGTATGTTATCAGGCCGTATTCCATCCGTATGCCGTCCTGCACTAGAGAGTGGCTTGCGCGTGTTACTGACGGACGCGTGCGGTGCTCGTGTGTGCGTGCGTCCCTCCTCCGCGCACGCGCAGAGAGCGTTCGACGCGGTGCTGCAGGACGTAGTGCTGTACGGAACCGCGGGTAAGTGTTGATTATACAGCATAGACTAGAAGGTCGTATCCCATCCGTATCCCGTCCGGCATTAGAGAGCGGCGTGCGCTTGTTACTGACGGACGCGTGCGGCGCGCGTGTGTGCGTGCGTCCCTCCTCCGCGCACGCGCAGAGAGCGTTCGACGCGGTGCTGCAGGACGTCGTGCTGTACGGAACTGCAGGTTAGTACCGTTTTTATAGCATAGACTAGAAAGACTAAAGCCTAACCCCCCTCATAGAGGAGGCCCGTGCCCAGCAATGCGACATGTATAATACAGGGATAGTAAAAAAAAATAGGCCACAAGACAAACAAGTGTATGAGCTGGTGGTAAATGGTTTCCACCGATACCATGTACGTTCACAATACTAGAAGAATCATGAATGCGTTACCGACCTTAATGGGAAGAGATAATTAGTTATAAGGAAAGGGAGAGAATTTAAACCTCTGAAGATCTCACTCACTGTACGAAATGTAACAGCAAAACGCTACTTTAAGTCAGTTTACTTTAGATAATGGTGATAACCCAGTCAAGCCGGCTCCACCACCCACCTATATATACAATATCAGTAAAATCGTGGGCAAATTGCTAACCTTAATGGGAAAAGATAATTAGGGATTGAGAAGAACAGTGAGTGGAATTTAGGCCTCCAGATATCGTACAAAAAGCAGCAGCAATCCACTATTTTGGGTCGGTTTTCTGTAAAACGGTGGTAACGACCCGGTCGAACCGACCCATTCATGCTGTAAACAAAACTGTCTACAACATAACTCACAAAAGGAAAAAAAATATGGACAGTAATAGGCAAACACATTAAAACCCACAATAAAAAAAAATAATATTCATTTCATTAAACTAAATTCATTAAGCCAATTAAATAAAAAAAAACGTGAGGAATATCCCGTTTATGATTTTTGTTTCTTAATTACATTACACATCATACTTAATTTTTTCTTTTTACTAGCCCTGTAATCCGTCTCACTGCTGGGCATGGACCTCCTCTACTGAATTTTAGGAGTTAGGCCTTAGTCCACCACGCTGGCCTAATGCGCGTTGGCAGACTTCACATTACCTTCGAAAAATCTTATCAAGATCTAGTTCTTATTGTAAATCCAATAAATTAAAAAAATTAAATAAATTTAGCAAAATAAAATTAATATCTTAATTTTAAATTAATGTGATGTGAAATATTAATACATTTGCATCCAAAGATGCTTCGAATGGCAAACTTACTCATTTGGAGTTAGTTAAAAAATGTATTACATAATGTAAAAGAATTTTAAAGGATTTTTTTTATTTAATTACTACACAATTCGATTTTATTAGCCAACTGACACAACAACCAAATATAATTTTATCACATCACTTTTTTTACACAGCTCCTCTCTCCTCTCCTCTCCTCTCCTCTCCTCTCCTCTCACCTACTCCTCTCCACTGCATGCGCACTTCGCCCCACCTCCGCATCTCTCCTTCGATCTGCTCATCGGTCAATACAACTACTTCCTTTACAATTATTGTCAAATTCCTTCACAATTATCATGCAATGGAGCCCTTTTTTTTATATTAAAAAAATATTTTTTCAATAAGTACCTTGTGATGTAACCTGCGGAAGAGCGGGGTTTCCTGCTACAAGTATTTCCATACTTACTAGGAGACCTTCATCTCATTTGTATAATTGTACTTATGGTAACGAAATAAATATATTTTTTATTTTTTTCATTTTTATTGTTACAGCTACTCCGCTGAAAGAGCCACCAGTGCCGGGACAGACCGTGGTGGCGAAGTTCTCGGACGGGCTGCACTACCGAGCGATAGTGCGACGCACCAACGTCAAGCAGAACAAATACCAACTGGAGTACATTGAATATGGTAATTACACATTCTTTTTATCCGAGCACGAGTAAGTGACTGCACCACACCTCTGCCGTTATAACTAAAAATGCAGTAATCGCAAAATGGCGGTTACGAGATAAACGCAAAAAACATATTTTTTTTGCATGTACGGCGAAAATCATTACATAAAAAACATACTTCGAGTGAATTTTTTAATGAAAATATGTATTTTTTCATGTACATTAACCTCTTGGAATGCCATTTCTGGAAAAAAGTTAAAATCTCAAAAATGTCGATTACTGCATTCTTTGTTATGAGGGCAGACCTGATGGTAAGCGTAGTGCAGTCCAAAAACTAGTAACCACCGGCAAACAACGAGTTTATTGGTAGTCACCAGAATCATGCCGGCCTGTATAAATGCTTCTTCCCTCTTTGGAAAGGGAAGAAGCCTGCGACAGGACAAGCGGATGACTGATGTAGGCACAGGTATACAAGTATGTACCCTTATACCCGCCCCAACCAACCATCAAGTAATGTCGCAAGCCCCTCGGGAGAACCGGATATACACTGCCGGATATATCTTGGAAAGCGATCCACACAAGGCATAGAGATCACTATGGCAGGTTTTAACACTATGTGTACGGTGGTCGCTATACGGACGGATATGAATATCCTACCACTAGCACCATTCATGGCAACATTTAATTTTTTCAACATACATACCTCTATTAGTAGATTAAATTAAATTATATCCAAATTAAAGCAACCCAATTCTTTTCTTATTTCGGAGTCCGACTGTTTTCATTCATGATTTCTCCTTTGAATTATATTTTATTCTAAACAGACGTACACGCAAAATGACGTCATAAATACGGAATAACGGTGTTATATGCCTTTGCTTTGCCTTTAAACAAAACTGTTAGTTGACGCTAGAGATTTTTTGGTGTTTTTAAAAATGACTTCGATGTGAGGTTGCTTGGTGTTGTGTTTTTACAATGAGTGACAATATATTTTTTTATTGAATGACGAGACGAGTAAGTCTCTCGTCTGATGGTAAGCGCCACACCTGCCCATAAACAGAAGCAACACCACACAGAACTTTGAATTACAAAGCACTGCTCGTCACCCCGAGACATAAAATATTAAGTTTCATAAAACCCAGTAATTTCACTGGCTTCAATGTCCTTCAAACCGAAACACAACAGTACTTATAAACAGTTGCTTGGCGTCAGAAATAGACTGCGCGGTGGTACCAACCCAGACGGCCTCTCGCATACGTAAAACATCACAAGAACCAGGCCTCAGATTTCTAGGTTATATTAATATCAATATACCTATAAGTCCAGTCCATCCAAAGTTTGCCTGGAAGAAATTGCCTTTACCAATAAGGCCGCCAATTGTACTTCTTTTTATTATTCTAAGATGTCTATTGTATATTTTCAATACTTTATGTTGTGATCTATCTATACTTATAAAATAACATGTCCTGACTGACTGACTGATTCATCATCGCCGAGCGCAAACTATCAAGGCTACAAGCATGAAATTCGGACTGTATATTCATTTTGTTATGTAGGCACCCACTAAGAAAGGATTTTTAGAAAACTCCACCCCAAAGGGGTCAAAATTGGGGATGATAATATGTATGAAAGTCCGTCATTTTGAAAGTTACATAAACAAAATTTTGTATTTCGGTTATTGACTTAAATACGTGTTTAAATTAAATACGTTTTTCAGGAATTTTGGAAATTTTATTTAATAAGGGATGAAAATGGGGGTGAAAGTTAATGCGAAAGTGAGTTTGGTTGTTACGCTTTCACGCCTAAATCACTGAACCGATTTTGATGAATATATCTACAGAGACAGATGGGAGACGTTTACAGGCTACTTTTATCCCGGAAAATGCTGTTCACGCGGGCGGAGCCGCGAGCAAAAGCTAGTGTACAATAAAGTTATAAATAAATAATATGTCATTTATGACAACCAGGTAACATAGACGTCTCAAAACTGGAGCTGTTGTACCCGTGTCCCCAAGACTACGACGTGGGCAAGGTGCCGGCCGTCGCGTCGATACTGACGCTCGACGTCGACGTCGCGTTGACGCCGGCCGCTAACAAATACCTCGAGGATTTGAAGGAGGTCGAAATGATACTGGTGAGTAAATAAATAAATACACATAATAAATGGTAGAGCCACGCTGTAGACAGTTATGTCTACAGCATGAATGGACTGGCTCGACCGGGTCGTTACCACTGTCTCACAGAAAACCGACGTAAAGCAGCGGCTTGCTGCTGTGTTTCGTACGGCGAGTGAGATATCCGGAAGCCAAAATCCCCTCCCCTTCCCGATCCCTAATTATCCCTTTCCTTTAAGGTCGGCAACGTGCCGATGATTCTTCTGGTGGTGGGCGTACATGGGCGGTGGAGATCACTTGCCATCAGGTGACCCACTTGCTCGTTTGCCGACCTATAGTATATAAAAAAAAATATATAACACCCAACAGACACACATACTGTCTATAAGACATTGCCCGGAGCGATAAGGCCGCCAATTGTACTTCTCATATTAGTTACATATTTTAGTGTACTGTCCTGTACTCCTTGTGTACAATAAAGTTTAAATAAATAAATAGTCCTGACCCCACAGTAAGATACGAGTCTTGTGTCGTGGGTATCAGGAACTACGAGAGACTTTCGCTCTCACAACACCCGGGCCCTGAACCAACTATTTGTGGACCACATAAATTGTTGTTTGCCACCAATTGACAGCCCCCGTAGCGCAGCGGGCGAGTAGCCGACTGTGAAACGTGAGGCCGCGGGTTCGATCCCCGCACCGAGACAAATGTTTGTGTGATCCACAAATATTTGTCTCGGGGTCTGGGTGTTGTGAGATCGAAAGTGTCTCGTAGTTCCTGATACCCACGACACAAGACTTGAAAAAAAATTGTTTCTGGTCCAGTTATTATAAAACTTTAAGACTGCTCGGTGGCGCAGTTGTATTGCGCACGCGGTACGACTGCTGTGCTGAGGTCTCGGGTTCGATCCCCGGGTCGGGTAAAAGTGTTATTCAGTTTTTCTATCACGAAATGCTCAGTATCGGCACGGAGTCTGGAATTGTGCCCAATATGGCGATAGGCTCGTCACCTATCACATCATGGAACGTAGAAACGCAAAATGTGGGTCTACCGATTACACCTCTGTCTATCCATTCTGGGATTATAGGCGTGAGTGCGTAAGTATGAACATTTGTCTATATATGTATTCTGTAATGTTGTAATAGTCCTAGTTTATACTTGTTTCACCTACCCTGTCTATCTCTGCACCATCCTAAGGTTGACTGGTAGAGAATGCCTCTGGCATTAAGTCCGCCTATATACATATTTTGTATCATCATCATCATCATCATCAGCCACAAGACGTCCACTGCTGAACATAGGCCTCTCCCAAAGATTTCCAGACTGACCTGTTGGAAGCGGCCTGCATCCAGCGATATTTTGTATATAAAGTGCAAATAAATGAATAAAATAAATTTGTAAAATTACATTACGTCGATGAAGTACCAATACCTCCTAAGTGTTGAGAATCTAATTTTACACCAGACTGTTTAAAATAAGGGTTTATTTTACAAAAACTGTTTAAAATAAGGTTTTATTTATTTTGATCAACTATTGATAGTAAAATAGTTTCCAATACATTACCTTTTTATTAGTTACTAATATGTGGTTTATGTTTACGCCTATTGTAATAAAAAAGTAATTTTGGACTAAATTGTCAGTTAGGAGGTATTGGTACTTCATCGACGATAATACTTTCACATTTTCCCATATAGACGCTACCGGACGGCGCTAAAACAGCTCCAAGCGGCAGCGTCGCTTCACTGACAGTGGCCGAGACCAACGAGAATGTGCAGAAGAAGGTGCTGGAACTGTCCACGCCCGATTGGAAGAAGATTGAAGAGAGGGGCGGGGACGTTGTCGGTAAGCACTATGGGATAAGATTATAAAAACATGTGACACTGTTCGAAAGAAACTGTGCTCGAAAGTGACACTTTTCAGAAGTGACATTGTCCAAATGTGACTCTTCAAAAGTAACACTAAGGCTGGATTGCACCATCTTACTTTAAAAATAACAAACATGTTAAAGTACCGGTTAAGCAAAAAATTAGTTGCACCATTTGACAAATTTTAGATTACATCATAACTTTAGCTGTTAACAGTAACTGCCAAAGATTCGCTGGTTAAAGCTATTGTTAAAGTTAAATAGCTGTCAGATGGTTCAATATTCTAAAGCTGTTGTAGATAACTATGCCAAAGAATACGATGGTGCAACACATTCCGCAGTCATTGTTAAAGTCAGCGTTAATGTTATCGTCAAATTTGACATAAACCTTAACTTTAACAGCTATCATGGTGCAATCCAGCCTTAATATATTTATTTGAAATATCCACCAGGGTTTAACATTATGATGTATGGCTTCAAGCCCACGTCAATCATTTAGGCTTGGTTGCACCATAATAGCAGTTATAGTTTACGTTAAATTTTACGATAACAGTAACGCTGACTTTAACATTGACTGTGGAATGTGTTGCACCATCGTATTCAGATACTACTAGATTCCTCGATTAGTAGCAGAAGCTAGAAGCAGGGGCATGATATTATTTTGTAGTCCAAAAGTAACACTGTTGAAAAGTGACACTGTCTAAAAGTACCAAAGACCTGTCCAAGATTTACACTGTCTAGAAGTGACACTATACAAAGGTAACATTGTTTAAAAGTTACACTTTCCAAAAGTGACACTAACACATTTTGAGACTCAACATCATAATATGTCTTGGAGTGACGAGCGCAGTCACGGCCATGCAATGCTTTGTAACACGAAAGTTCTGTGTGGTGTTGCGTCTATTTACCATCAGGCGAGCAACCTGCTCGTTTAGTCATTCAAGCTAACGGTGTATATCCGGTTCACCCGAGGGGCTTGCGACATGACTTGATGGTTGATTGGGGCGGGTATAGGGGTACATCCTTCGCACTGTTCTGTCGCAGGTCTGTTCTACTTCCTACTGTCCTGTCGCAGGCCTCTCGATTTGCTTCTTTCCTCTCCGAAGAGGGAAGAAGCATTTATACAGACCGGCATGACTCTGGTGACCACCGATACACTCATTTTTAGTTGGTGGTTGCTGTTCTTTGGATTGCACTACGCTTACCATCAGGTGTAGTGCAGTCACTTTGTCGTGCTCGGATAAAAACAAATGAATAATAAAGTGGCAATTGTTCAAATGCGACTTTGTTCAAAAGTGACACAGTCAAATGTAAGCGTAGTGCAGTCCAAAAAACCACAGCGACCATCAACAATGAGTGTCGGTGGTCACCAGAGTCATGCCGGCCTGTATAAATGCTTGTATGCTGTATTAATATTCTATTGAGTAAACAATTGTTTTTTCCAGAAACCGAATGCCTAATGTACAGTGATCTGGAATGTATGGAAGTGCCCGCGGCCGGTTGCTTACTGGATGTGCTCGATGTTAATCTCTTAGAGGACGGCAGCGTGTCGGCCTGTCAGAAGGACCTGGCGCATGCGCAGTACGTCGCCACGCACCTCGCGCAGAGGGTAAGCAGGATACTGACTTGTGAAACTTGTCGATGTCCCATTGGTGCAGTGGTGTCGGTGCAACGCTTTTAACACATCGCACCTCTAGAATTACAATGACGCAAATGCAAAAATCTTGAAACAGACTTTTTAATCTAACATTACAACATACCACAGGAATATAAATGTATTTATCTTAAAGTGAATATAATTAGGATTAAGATAATATTATGTTTAAATGTATATTGTTGATAGAAAAAAAGATATTTTGAAAAAGCAATCAAAAAGTTTAAAATTCAATTTTCTCGGTTTCATACTATTTGCACTTACGTCAATGTAATTCTAGAGGTGCGACATGTTAAAGAAACATTTGGTGTGAATTTCTTACGCCCCGTTTCTGAAAGGGTGACAATGTACAAATTAACTATCATCTGTCAAATTATCTGTTTATTTCTGCTGGCAAGCAACAGCGTGTAAGCACTGTTGTGTTTCAGTTTGAAGGACATTGAAGCCAGTGAAATACTGGGCATTGTGTGACTTAACATCTTATGTGTCGGAGTGCCCTGCAATGCTTTATAATTCAAAGTTCTGTGTGGTATTGCTTCTGTTTAGCATCAGACGAGTGACTTGCTCATCTCAACATTCTTATATAAAAAAAAAGTGTGCGTCCCGGGACGCTCGACAGAAGTGATAACTTAAACTAATGTGGGTTAAAGTGAGAGCGGAGGAGCCTGCCTACTGCTACCGTATGCGTGAGTGAAAGGGAAGTTACGTTACGAAGTCCGGTCAAAGTCGTGTCAAAGTCGCGTCAAAGTCGTGTCAAAGTCGCGTCAAAGTCGCGTCAAAGTCGTGTCAAAGTCGTGACAAAGTCGTGTCAAAGTCGTGTCAAAGTCGCGTCAAAGTCGTGTCAAAGTCGTGTCAAAATCGTGTCAAAGTCGTGTCAAAGTCGTGACAAAGTCGTGACAAAGTCGTGACGAAGTCGTGTCAAAGTCGTGTCAAAGTCGTGTCAAAGTCGTGTCAAAGTCGTGTCAAAGTCGTGTCATTGTCGTGTCAAAGTCGTGTCAAAATCGCGTCAAAGTCCCGTCAATGTCGTGTCAAAGCAGTGTCAAAGCCGTGTCAAAGTCGTGTCGAAGTCGTGTCAAAGACGTTTCAATGTCGTGTCAAAGTCGTGGCAAAGCCGTGTCATAATAGTGTCAACGTCGCGTCAAAGTCGCGTCAAAGTCGCGTCAAAGTCGTGTCAAAGCCGTGTCAAAGTCGTGTCAAAGTCGTGTCGAAGTCGTGTCAAAGACGTATCAATGTCGTGTCAAAATCGTGTCAAAATCGCGTCCAAGACGCGTCAAAATCGCGTCAAAGACGCGTTAAAGTCGCGTCAAAGTCAAGTCAAAGTCGCGTCAAAGTCGCGTCAAAGTCGTGTCAAAGTCGTGTCAAAGTCGTGTCAAAGTCGTGTCAAAATCGCGTCAAAGTCGCGTCAATGTCGTGTCAAAGCAGTGTCAAAGCCGTGTCAAAGTCGTGTCGAAGTCGTGTCAAAGACGTTTCAATGTCGTGTCAAAGTCGTGGCAAAGCCGTGTCATAATAGTGTCAACGTCGTGTCAAAGTCGCGTCAAAGTCGTGTCAAAGTCGTGTCGAAGTCGTGACAAAGTCGTGTCAAAGACGTACCAATGTCGTGTCAAAGTCGTGGCAAAGCCGTGTCATAATCGTGTCAAAGTTGAGTCAAAGTCACGTCAAAGTCGCGTCAAAGTCGCGTCAAAGTCGCGTCAAATTCGTGTCAAAGTCGTGTCGAAGCAGTGTCAAAGCAGTGTCAAAGCCGTGTCAAAGTCGTGTCAAAGACGTATCAATGTCATGTCAAAGTCGTGGCAAAGCCGTGTCAACGACGCGTCAAAGTCGTGTCAAAATCGCGTCAAAGTCGTGTCAATGTCGTGTCAAAGCAGTGTCAAAGCAGTGTCAAAGTCGTGTCAAAGTCGTGTCGAAGTCGTGTCTAAGACGTATCAATGTCGTGTCGAAGTCGTGTCTAAGACGTATCAATGTCGTGTCAAAGTCGTGGCAAAGCCGTGTCAAAGTCGTGTCAAAGTCGCGTCAAAATCGCGTCAAAGTCGCGTCATAGTCGCGTCAAAGTCGTGTCAAAGTCGTGTCAAAGCCGTGTCAAAGTCGTGTCAAAGTCGTGTCGAAGTCGTGTCAAAGACGTATCGATGTCGTGTCAAAATCGCGTCCAAGACGCGTCAAAATCGCGTCAAAGACGCGTTAAAGTCGCGTCAAAGACGCGTTAAAGTCGCGTCAAAGTCAAGTCAAAGTCGCGTCAAATCGCGTCAAAGTCGTGTCAAAGTCGTGTCGAAGTCGTGTCAAAGACGTATCAATGTCGTATCAAAGTCGTGGCAAAGCCGTGTTATAATCGTGTCAACGCCGTGTCAAAATCGCGTCAAAGTCGAGTCAAAGTCGCGTCAAAGTTGCGTCAAAGTCGCGTCAAAGTCGTGGCAAAGTCGTGTCAAAGTCGTGTCAAAGACGTGTCAAAGTCGTATCAATGTCGTGTCAAAGTCGTATCAAAGTCCGGTTGAAGTCCGGTCAAAGACCGCTCAAAGTCTTGTGGAAGTCCGGTCAAAGTCCGGTCCAAGCCGACTGGTCACTGTGTGGCGCCACCTGGGACTTCGAAATTATCGATGTTCCAGGGAGGTCGGCTAACGCTGGCTGGTCGATGGACCGCTCGCGTTACGGAACGTTTCGGTTCACCCTCCCATAAGAAGTTATCACTTCAATAATTGATGACGTTTATATGGAAATTGAAATATCGCCCGTAAAAGAAGAACATGGTAAGAAGATATTCTGTTTATTCTGTCAAAAAACTAATATGTTACAGATGGCTGCATATTGCAATAGCGAGCTGGGCCGACAACCATACTTGCCTAAAGCTGAGGAATTGTGCATAGCGAAATGTCCACCGAGTAAGATAACTTTATTTTTCTTTTAAACAACAAAACGTTATTGAATTCTCGATTTTCGATGCTTTTAACATACATACTATGTATGCATGCAATACTATGCATACTATGTATGCAATATACAATTAGATAAATTTTATGATATTTTTTGAAGTGAAACTTCTTTAGAATCGTTGTGATTTGAAAATTTGATGAAACTATAAAGGTTGGTCACTATAGAGGTTGGAAAGAAACAAGTATGAAATGTAATATTACGCATTAAAGTTTTAAATATTTTTTTTATCTCATTCTCTTTTCTGAAGTTTCACTTCTGCCGTGTGTGAATTGCACACACACACATACTTCTTTTTTATTTTACTTTAACGGGAAACGTACACGAAACTATCTGGCTTCCCTTTCTCTCACGCATACGGCAGCAGTAGGCAGGCTCCTCCGCTCTCACTTTAACCCACATTAGTTTAGGTTATCACTTCTGTCGAGCGTCCCGAGACACACACTTTTTTTAGTTAATTTAATTAATTAGGTTCATTGTTAGTGCATATTGTTGTTAGATTTAACACAACTTTTGTTTTTTTTCTCTTCTTTTACTACGAAGCTGTATATCTTGAATGCTGTGTACAGTAGTAAATAGACGCCAGATTTATATCATGTCCTTTATGAGAGTGACTCTATGTAAAATGTAGTCTTTTGTCTGTATCTGTACCAATAAATTATATATATTTTTTTATAGTATAGGCCGGCAAACGAGCAAGTGGGTCACCTGATGGTAAGTGATCTCCACCGCCCATGTACGCCCACCATCAGAAGAATCATGGGCGCGTTGCCGACCTTAAATGAAAGGGATAATTAGAGATTGGGAAGAGGAGGGGATTTGGGCCTCCGGATATCTCACCCACCGTACGAAACGCAGCAGCAAGCCGCTATTTTACGTCGGTTTTCTGTGAGACAGTGGTAGCGATCCGGTCGAGTCAGCCCATTCATGCTGTAGACAAAACTGTCTACAGCGTGGCTCTACCACTCAAATAATAATTTATAGAGTATGGTACGGTACGGTATTATAGATGGATGGCACACTTAAACAGCCTTAACGCTAGAAGGGCAATAGATTGTTTAATACGTTGGATTTATCATCAGGTCAACAGTGGTTCCGCGCCGTGTTCCTGGAACAGCTGAACGGTCCTGGCGGTGATAAGGCCAAGCTGCTGTACGTGGACACCGGCTACCTGGCCGTGGTGGCCGTCAGCCTCATCAGGAAGATGGTGCCCGAGTTCGTTAAAGGGTTGCCGGCGGTCGCGTCGCATTTCGATATTAAAGGTACAATATCATTGACATACATATTCCGAGTGGTAGAGCCACGCTGTAGACTGACACCGGCTACCTGGCCGTGGTGGCCGTCAACCTGATCAGGAAGATGGTGCCGGAGTTCGTCAGAGGGTTGCCGGCGGTCGCGTCGCATTTCGATATTAAAGGTACAATATCATTGACATACATATTCCGAGTGGTAGAGCCACGCTGTAGACTGACACCGGCTACCTGGCCGTGGTGGCCGTCAACCTGATCAGGAAGATGGTGCCGGAGTTCGTCAGAGGGTTGCCGGCGGTCGCGTCGCATTTCGATATTAAAGGTACAATATCATTGACATACATATTCCGAGTGGTAGAGCCACGCTGTAGACTGACACCGGCTACCTGGCCGTGGTGGCTGTCCACCTGATCAGGAAGATGGTGCCCGAGTTCGTTAAAGGGTTGCCGGCGGTCGCGTCGCATTTCGATATTAAAGGTACAATATCATTGACATACATATTCCGAGTGGTAGAGCCACGCTGTAGACTGACACCGGCTACCTGGCCGTGGTGGCCGTCAACATCATCAGGAAGATGGTGCCGGAGTTCGTCAGAGGGTTGCCGGCTGTCGCGTCGCATTTCGATATTAAAGGTACAATATCATTGACATACATATTCCGAGTGGTAGAGCCACGCTGTAGACTGACACCGGCTACCTGGCCGTGGTGACGGTCAACCTGATCAGGAAGATGGTGCCCGAGTTCGTCAGAGGGTTGCCGGCTGTCGCGTCGCATTTTGATATTAAAGGTACAATATATTTTTGAGTGGTAGAGTGTAATAAACGAGGATTGAATTAATACATGAGTGTTGGTTGTTCGGAGACCTTTAATTGAATGCTCTCAATTAACTGCCGAAAAACTTATTTATACATATTATAAAACTGACGTTGCTTAACCTCTGCTTAACTTTGGTGTAATATTCGTCGAAGACATATTTAATCATAATTATTAAGAAGTCCTAAATACCAAAGGCTACTTTGTTAATACAAATGGTGCAACATTCGTACAAGCTTGAGTTTATTAACTTATTTCGCAATATTACACTACAAGAGCCACGCTGTAGACAGTTTTGTCTACAGCATGAATGGGTCGGCTCGACCGGGTCGTTACCACTGTCTCACAGAAAACCGACGTAAAGTAACGGCTTGCTGCTGCGTTTCGTATGGTGAGTGAGATATCCGGAAGCGCAAATTCCCTCCCTTTCCCAATCCCTAATTATCCTTTTCCTTTAATCCCTTCCCTTCTGGTGGTGGGCGTACATGAGTAGTGAAGATCACTTACCATCAGGTGACCCACTTGCTCGTTTGCAGGCCTATGCTATAAAAAAAACTTAATGACTTAAGCCTGGGGGTGTGAAATTACTGGGAATGATGAGACTTATGTCTCGGTATAACGAGCGCAGTCGAGTGCCATACAGTGCTTTGTAATACAAAGTTCTTGCATCTTGCGCTTACCATCAGGCGAGCTACCTGCTCGTCTAGTCATTCAATAAAAACAAATCCCATTCAATTCCAGATTTCCCACCGAACCCCACACAAGACATGCTGTCAAGAGCGAGACAGCATATGAAGATAGACGAGGAAGGTCGCGGCCAGCTACGAGTCACGAATTGTGTTAAAGTTGATGACGGCCTGTACACAGTCGAGGCGAAGGATCTGTTACTCGCGATGGCGGGCAGGAAGTAAACCGAATACATCGTTTATCGATACAAATAAATCGATACCAAGTATCTAAACTATATATTTATATAAAGTAAATATATCGACAAGCATATGTACAACTAATTTTGTATAGGATCGAATTTGGCACCTCAATTGGCCCTTTTTTTACGCAATAGTTTAGTCGACTTATTAAGTGTGGTGGACGAATGATCAACTCGATACCGATATCGAGTTGATCGATACGTTGTCGATATCGAGTTGATCATTTGTTCACCACACTTAATAAGTCGACTAAACTATCGAGTAAAATATAGGCCAATTGATCCTATACAAAATTTGCTGCATATCTGCTTTTCAATATATTAACGACATATAAGTATACAGTTTGTTACAGAGGTTGTTGAAAATGATCACTCGACATAGACAAAGTATGACTACTACACAAGTAGTTTACAAGTAGTTCTTGTATCAATAAAAATATCGATAATGGTTACTTTTGTCGAAAATTTTAAAAATGTCGATTTTTTTTAGGTTGGAGTTTATCGATAAATGACGCATTTACTATTAACGAGTAAAGTATTGATAATAGTATCTACTTATTATTTACAGTTATAGATTGTTATTTTATTTCGACACATGATGTCAAGTGGATATCATATCGATAGATGTCATGAATGTTATATCGATAAAAATATCGATAATTGTCAATTGTTGACAATTTAATTATATTTCCAGTGAGATGATGTCTTTTACGCTAACATTACATTAGTTTATAAGTTTAAGTATTCAAATATTAGTAAAAAAAACATTTATGTTTAAACATATTTTTATTATAATAAGTGACTTATATAGAAGTAATACGGTCTTACACATCTTGCTTTGTGTGCGTTTTGTGTTTGTATAAAGACAATGTATGTGTCATTATTGACTTTATAATGTATAGGATATATCCTGATGCGTTACTGCAGCACAATTCAACATTATATGTTTTTCACAGCTCACGTATACATAGAACTATGTGCAAAAATGAAACTATTTATCTATAAAATATAATGATCGTGTTATACACAAAGCAGCCATATGACCTAATTTTCACTAACAATACATTATAGCGGTCTGGACAATAAAACAGATAGATGGATTAATACAGTAATAACTTGACGAATGACAACAAGTATACAGGGTTAATTTTAAAACACCAGCAATCTCGGATCAATCTCTATCAGGATCAGATAGCTGACCCCATACGGAACAACTTTTGTTCTACGAGTTTGGATATAACTCAATAAATATATAAAAAAATGATTTTACAAGTTTTTGTTGTGTAGTGTTTTCTTCGTAGACTGCGGCGCGGCGCGGCGTGCGCGCGCGACATAAAGGCGCCGCTCAGCTGCTCGGGCGTTGACCTTCACAGGCGCTAGCCCGGTTCCCCATTTCGCTTGCTCGCTTGCTTCGTGTATTTGTTTACGTAATCTGCGATGCGCGTTGAAACATTCAAGACGGAAATCAAATGAATACTTATTTTTGTATGAAAATAAAATCTAACAAATTATCAAAAGTCGTAGAACAAAAGTAGTAGCTTATAACCTTAGGAATCTACCCCTGCGAGGTTGCTGGTGTTTTAAAAATAACCCTGTATATTTAATAACGATTTAATAGTACAATTGTTCTGCCGACACGGCCACATTAACGCACGCGCCTTGCGGTGTCGTCTAAGATCCCGCGGAACATTGACCTTCACCCATCTGTTTACCGGATGAAAATAATATTTTAGGGTATAAAATGTGTTGCTGAACACATACCAATAGAGTTGCCTTAAAAAAATATGGTCAAGGATAGGTTTTGCGAATTTAAAAAAAAAAGAAGATATTATTTCACTGATTTGCTCACCAAATAAACGAACCTTCAATGAAAACCTACAATGTATACTACCTGCAAAAGCCAGGAGCTAGATGAGCGCAATTACCACTTTTTAGTTACCTGTTTGCACACGGCAACCAGGTAGTAGTGGCCAGAAAAAGGTAGGCAACCTATCTTTTGCAGATAGTATACATTGCACACTCTTCATTGAAGGTTACATTTTTTTGGTAAGCAAGTCAGGGAAATTATAAAAAAACATTTTTTTTAAATGTTAATTAATCATATCCTTGACCACATTTTTTAGGCAACCCTATTGGTATGTGTTCAGCAACACATTTTATACCCTAAAATGTTATTTTGATCCGGTAAACAGGTGGGTGAAGGTCAATGTTCCCCGGGATCTTGTACTAGTGCGTGCGCTCGCGAACGTACTCATACGCTCAGTGCTGTGTCGAGTTACTCGTGCGTAGACATGCGCAAAACGTTACTCTATGTAGTAATGCCATATGGTATGATATTTCGTACCGCGTAATATATCATTATAGCATTACTGTAGACATGACCTGAGATGACACGCTATGTGAACGGCCCACTATTACTTGTACTGAATGTTCAGTCAGGACTCAGGTGTAATGTAATAGCAATAGATAAATAGACCTTTTACACCTCGATCGCACAATTTCTCGAACTTTTACGATTGCGCGTCCCGCTTCACCGAGCCGCCCATGTGTATATTATGGCCGTGTGCACGTCATGTTTAATGTCATGTGTCATGCAACATTTTGCCGGGTAACAGGTACTGTTACAGTACGCGGTCGTGTTATATTCAGGGTTCGAAAATATCCGATATTTATTATAAATATCAAAATATCGGATATTTATGATATATATCAAGTTTGATATATATCCATTTTGTATGAAAGTCAGATTATTATTTTATTGTATTATTTATGAATACTGTTTGCATATTGCAAAATCTACTTTTATATAAGGCATAATCAACTAAAAAACATAAAATCAGAATCCTAAAACAGGCAGAAGTGTTGCCATTTATGGATTAGAACTTACCATTAGGGAGTATGTTTTAACTCTACTCCCACGCCATCTACATTTGGATATAGAAATACAGTAACAAACTCTAAAAATTACATAATAATATTAATTTTGAAACCATTTTTGTATTGCAATATATTAATAAAAAAACATTTGATATATATCGTCGAACCCAGCTTGATATATATCTTGATATATATCCATTGATATATATCCTCGAACCCTGGTTATATTACGCGTCATGCATTGCTCACAGTACTATACTACAGTACATCTGTACTCGTGCGCCCGCGGTGTGGAGGTACAAGGGGTAGGATCGCCGGTACGAGAACTATATGCAAATACACAATAACATTTCATACCACATCAAGTTATAGTTCGACCTACTTACGCAAACATGAACCAACCCATAGTTAGTTCAAATAGATATACAGTAATACCCCGACTTACGCTACCCCGTTTTACGCGAATTCGCAGATACGCGGTTATTCTTTTTGATGGCCGAGCGCGTCAGCTCTCCTATTCCGCCATGTTAGTGGTCCGTTTACGACAGGTTCGAACGTGTTCCGCGTTGAATTGTTTTACGTACGTTGTCTTTTATTGATAACCTCAAATTATGTCACTCAAAAGTGCATGCAAAGTTGTACCCCGACTTACGCGAATTCGACTTACACGGTTATAGCTCGGTCCCACCTATCGCGTAAGTCCGGGGTATTACTGTACTGATGTTGTTTTGCTAAATTCATTAATTTAAATTGATTTTAATACTGTGTTTTTTTGCATGTTATCTATCGTACATGGAATATGTTTCATGCCCAATTATTTAAGAAAATTCGGGGTCAAATTTGTTTAAATTAATGAATTTAGTTATACAAAATCCGTATCTCCATTTGAACTTGTTGTGGGTCGGTTCTCGTTTGCGTAAGTAAACTCAATTGAAAAGTACATACATTAGATTGTGTTATTTTTGAAGTGATAACTAATTATGGGAGGGTGAACCCATTCGTTCCGTAACGCGAGCGGTCCATCGGTCAACGGAAGGTTCGAGAATATTCGAGAACCTTCCGTTAATCTTGATTTAATTTCCGCAATTTTTCGATTGCTAATTTTCCATAATTTTAAATTCCCTCCACTCCGAACGATTAAATTTTCCAGAAAGTTCCAGTATATTCGTATGCTTTCATCCCAATTTGGGGTTGATATTGTTTTAAAAGGTAAATTCTACGACCGAAAATAAACGCTCAGTCCAAACCTCCACATAAAAATTTAGAAAAAAATAATCTGTCTCATGGCGATGATACATTTTTTGTGAAATAATTATCGGGACGTCCGCCTACAAGGTGGACAGACGACCTGATAAAGGTCGCAGGAAGTCGCTGGATGCAGGCCGCTTCCAACAGGGCGGTCTGGAAATCTTTGGGGGAGGCCTATGTTCAGCAGTCGACGTCCTGTGGCTGATGATGATGAATTATCGGGACCGCACTGGACATTTTCGTCGACCACTTATTAATATCGACCTTTTCTATGATTATTACTGTTTTTATTTGATCACAACTTTTACAAACAGTTGCGTCGTTTTTCCACTTTAGACTAAATAAAAAATTTAGTTATAAAGTAACAATTCTTTATTCAAATAGTGTTTTACAAGAACTTTTGAATTGTCTATGAACAATTTGAATAATTAGTATTCTGTTAGCGATCAACCCTTCGTTGATGGCACATTTTTTTATAAATTCCCCATTTATTAAATTTCATTACTCGACTAGAGATATGTTGTGAATATCTCGTGTGTATATTCCAATTTCTTGCGACATTTTTACTTCAAAATTTTTAAATCTCATAAAAATATGGGCTTTATTATTCGACACTCGTTCGAAATTCGTTTTTCCATAGAAAAAGTTTTGATACGTTTCTTGTGACTTTACGTAATGATTTCTTACGTTTACGCGAATGTTACTCATTGAAATAAAACTAATTTAAACGGATTTTATCGCGGCTATTTATTTTAATGTTGATCCCGACGTTTCGAAAGCTTTTCAGCCTTCGTGGTTACGGTCATAAAACCGCGATAAAATACGTTTAAATTAGTTTTATTTCAATGACATTTTTACGACTTAATGTTTGAACTGAGTAAGTCTATCTATATTCCAGAATGGGATTCGATTTGTAATTGTTCATAAATAAATCAAAGACACACTTGCATATTTTAATGAGAAATAAAATAAAAATAAAGTATTACGCTACCTTTGATTTAAAAGTTTGCCATAATCGACTATTATGGTCAAACAAAGTTAAAACTCCATGTAGCACCATTTCGCACCAAATTCGTGAGTGTGTGGCCAATGTTATCTTCATAAATAAATCGGAGGCAAACTTTCATGGGCATACATATTTTATGAAAGATGTCATCTACTTTTGATAAAATAGTTAACCAAAGAGTTAACAGAACCCAGATTAGGTTCGTCTACAAATCGAAAGATTCAAATTTTTTAACTCTTAAATCCCAGTTTGATTTCCTGAATGGGGATTAACTTTGTAGCGTTAGAGTTGCGTGCACATCGGATATATCTTCAAATGTTTGATATCAGTTGAAGCTCTGGTAAAAGTTTTTTCAATTTTCTATTCCCTTTTGTTTATGGCAATTTTTTTATGCAGTAAAATTATATGCAGTCGTTGTTCTGGTCAGAAGTTGACAAGAACAATTTCATTATATGCAGTCGTTATTCTAGTCGTATATTGACAAGAACAATTTCATTATATCTAGTTGTTGTTCTAGTCTGCTGGTGGGAGGATACTTGTATCCGACCGGATAGCGACCACCGTACACTGGTGCTAAAACCTGCCATAGTGGCCCACCTTGTGTGGGTCGCGTTCCAGGGTCAGCCAGTGTATATCCGGTTTTCCCCAGGGGGCTTGCCCCCTGATCCTAACCCTTTTCCCATACTTTTTCCTTCCCCTCCCCCATGGCCCTTTGGCAGGCCGGCATGATCTTGCCGACCAACGATGGATACATTGTTTATAGTTGGTCGACACTATTCTTGGATTGCGCTACACTTACCATCAGGTGTAGCGTAGTCACTTTGCCGAGCCAGGATAAAAAAAAAGTCGTATGTTTCCAAGAACAATTTCATTATATGTAGTCTTTGTTCTGGTCAGAAGTTGACAAGAACAATTTCATTTTATGCAGTCGTTGTTCTAGTCGTATGTTGACAAGAACAATTTCATTATATGCAGTTGTTGTCCTAGTCGTATGTTGACAAGAACAACTTCATTATATGCAGTCGTTGTTCTAGTCGTATGTTGACAAGAACAATTTCATTATATGCAGTTGTTGTCCTAGTCGTATGTTGACAAGAACAATTTCATTATATGTAGTCTTTGTTCTGGTCAGAAGTTGACAAGAACAATTTCATTTTATGCAGTCGTTGTTCTAGTCGTATGTTGACAAGAACAATTTCATTATATGCAGTTGTTGTTCTAGTCGTATGTTTCCAAGAACAATTTCATTATATGTAGTCTTTGTTCTGGTCAGAAGTTGACAAGAACAATTTCATTTTATGCAGTCGTTGTTCTAGTCGTATGTTGACAAGAACAATTAAATACATGTTAAACCTAGTTTGGGGTCAGGGCTATGTGTGTGACTGTTGCTGTTGGTTATATATTTACTTTCATAACGACATTCATCATTTCCCCTACAAAATTTCCCGGGAGTTTAATTTAATAATAATAATCATTTATTTCAGACCATCTATGTCCATATAATGTTTACAAATTATAAAAACAATATAACATTTAAACAATACATGTTATAATAGTTTTATCCATTATTATTTTTATTGTATGGACCTTTGTCCTACTGTGTTCTCAATATCGGCGATATACAATCCCTTTGGGCAAAATATAATTGCGTAGAAAATTATCCAGTTTTGATCTCAATATAGTTACTTTAAAAGAATTAAAAGTGGTTTCTCTGTTTTGATTTCATTACTCCACGTTAATGCATGTTTCACCACTCTCCTTAATATGGGTACTAATATTTAATGTCAAGTAGGCGGACGTTTGTAAAAACTAACGCAAGTTCTTTCTGGATTACTGAAAAGAAGTGGAGTACTACTTCACATATTGTGTTCTATTTTGAAGCCATCATCTATCGTGTGTGGAACAATCGATATTTCATTATTTAATATAGCTTTTCATCGCGGCTCCGCCCGCGTGATATGTTTTCCCGGGATAAAAAGTAGCCTATGTTCGTCAAGGATAATGTAGGTGAAAGAATTTTTCAAATCGGTCTAGTAGTTTTTAAGTAGACCTTTCCTCTTTATAATTTTAGAGTAGATGGACATCCACGATGTACATTCACGTGATGTAATAAGAGCTACATTTACCCGGAGTTTTTCACTATTCGTGACCGCATTGAATAATGATTATCATAATTTATTGTGAATAGTCGTTACGGTGTCGCGGTGGCTGTGTTTTTATTTGATTTTCCACTTAGTTTATTTACAATTCCGCTTCCGATTTACATAATTTCCAACCCAGATCGGGACGCGGCACTTTCAAGTTTCCCATCAACTCCCAGAGGTATCCGGGCAAGACTAGTGCCCGCAATCCTTACCACTTACATTTTACACGTTATTCCTTACAACGTGGTGTCAAGTTCCTACCTCATGTTCCCTTTTTTATCTCGTCGCCATTTGCAATCTTATGTAGCATAATCTTTATTTTATTAATTTAGTAAGATGTTTGATTTAAATTCGCGATATTTACTTTTGAAGTAGCTTCCATTTCCACTTTTACCAATTTCATGATGTCTACAGTTTTACTAATTGAACGTTGGCAAGATTAATTTCATGATATCCAGTTATTGAGTTGAAAATAATTTCATTATATTATGTCACAGTTGTTTCTCTAGTCGGAATATAACAAGAACAATTTCATTATATCCTTGGTTGTTTTTCTAGCCGGAATTTAACAAGAACAATTTCATTATATCCATGGTTGTTTTTCTAGCCGGAATTTAACAAGAACAATTTCATTATATCCATGGTTGTTTTTCTAGCCGGAATTTAACAAGAACAATTTCATTATATGCATGGTTGTTTTTCTAGCCGGAATTTAATAAGAACAATTTCATTATATCCATGGTTGCTTTTCTAGCCGGAATTTAACAAGAACAATTTCATAACACCCATGGTTGTTTTTCTAGCTGGAATTAAACAAGAACAATTTCATTATATCCATGGTTGTTTTTTTTAGCCGGAATTTAACAAAACAATTTCATTAGTTCTTGTTCTGGTCGGATGTCGACAAGAACAATATCGAGACACAATGTGTTGAGATGCGATATAATTTTAAATTATTCTTTTCTTTTGAAAATTTCTTTTAGGGTAAGAAGGGTGAATTGTTTCCACAAATTCGAGCTGGGGTCCTTCCACAACCTATTAATAAAATCCTTTATTCAGACTTTACAATAAAGATTCACACTTAATAACTAATTATTATTTTTATTATAGGTTCTGCGGCTCGAGTGCAAACGAACTTGAGTACAATTTGTTTTCACTCTAATAAAAGTTTAAGAAATCACTCGAGTAAAAAACGACTCGAGTCGCGTCACTACTCGAGACACCGAATCCACTCGGCGCGCCGAGTTGACTCTGTAACTCGAGTGCAAACGAACTCGAGTCAAATTTGTTTTCACTCGTATTCGAGTTTAACAAATTCACTCGAGTCACTCCAGTAAATAAAGTCTCGAGTCACTATTTTATTCGACATCGACGATTTCGTCTGTTTGCCCAACTTTGGCAAAGACCTCTAACATTTTCCATTCCACTCTGTCGCTTGCTTTTCTTGTCCATAGATTCCACACTATCTTCCTTATTCTCTTCTTCCCAAAGTCTGAACTGCCTTCCACTCTTTTGACAGCCTCCGTGGCTTGTCGGGCGAGTAGCCGGCTGTGAAGCGAGAGGCCGCGGTTTCGATCCCCGCACCGAGACAAATGGACGTGTGATCCATAAATGTTTGTTTCGGGGTCTGGGTATTGTGATAGCGAAAGTCTCTCGTAGTTCCTGATACCCACGCCACAAGACTTGTATCTTACTGTGGGGTCAGGACTAGGTATGTGACTTTTGGGTGTATTTATTTATTTTTCCATTTCCTGTGTACCAAAACGTGAAGGTCCAATTCTATTTCCCAATACCTCTTAAAATCAATATGTTTATTCTGCAAATAGGCCACAAAGGGCTCTTTTACACGTCAATAATAGATACATTTCATTGAAATGTCTCTACCGGTGCTTCGGAAATGCCCACTGGTTTGACAAGAAGCACCAAACTGAGTCGTACTTACAGAACTTACAATGTGGCCAGTCCATTTCCACTTACGTTTTTTAATAATAATAATAATTTTTTATTTCAGACTAATTCGGCCCATTTAGTTTACGCAAATATTACACATTGAAGTAAAACTAATTTAAACGGATTTTATTTTTAGTCCACCCCGTGACCACGAAGGCTGAAAAGCTTTCGAAACGTTGGGATCAAAATTAATAAAATCCGTTTAAAATAGTTTTATTTCAATTTGATTGTTTTGTCACGGTTGTCACACATGTTACGATTTATCGGTGCGATTTTTTCCCTCTGTTGTGACGTTGCGATTTCTCGGAGCGGGCCAGACATTTATTTTACGTTAGAGAAAGCAATTGTAACAAGTAAGCTAATATGCTTTAACATTGCAACACACTAGTAAACATTTAGATATTCATTTACGTATGTTTAGTACTTGGGGTGCATGGTGTCAATAGTAATTAATATTTTATTGACAGATATGAGTAGAAGGATTATCATTTTGTTAATATCTTAAAAAGCAGCCCACGCTTTTTTTTTTAATTTTTTTCTTCTAATATTTCCGTTTTTTAGTATATATTTCTATAAAGCGTGTGTTTTAGTTTTTTAAAACTATTATTTATTGCTAAATTCATTACATATAAGTAGGATAGATTTCGTATTGATTTTTTTAACAAAATGGTAACATGTATCATTATACAATATAGATACGTTAAATTACTAATTGAATGAATTTAGCAATATCAAATTTAACCTGAGGAAAGAAGAAAAAAGATAATTATAATAAATGTTGTATTTTCGACATTTTGAAAGTTTGATTGATGCTGACAGAATAGTTTAAAAAAGTGTAGTTTTGTTATTGGTAGTTTTATAAGCAGTGATTGTAGTAGTTAGTGCATTGATATACAAAAAAAAAACAAAAAATACAAAAAAGGGTTTTTTTTGTATATCAATGAGTTAGTGTTAATAAAAAGCTTCTAATCAATAAAATAAGAAAGTTAAAAGGTGTTTTTCTTTCTGTATTTTTTTATCTGTGTAAGTGAATGTGACTGCACTACACCTGATGGTAAGCGCAGTGCAGTTCAAAAAACCAGCGATCACCGACAAGCAATGAGTTTATCGGTGGTATCGGAATCATGCCGGTCTAAAAATTACTGGACCGATTTCTTTCCCCATTAGAATCCTACATTATCCCTGATAAACATGGCTACTTTTTATCCCGGAAAAAGCAGATCATGCGGGCGGAGCCGTGGGGTAAAGCTAGTTTTATTACATTAGTAAGAGTGAGATGGTCTACGGTCATTCAATAAAGAGCAAAAAGAGTGATTCCGGCCAGGATCGAACTGGCGGCCTTCTGCGTGTAAAGCAGATGTGATAACCACTACACCACGGAACCCGTTGAGTAACTTGGTAAAATTAAAAATCAATTAACTAACAATACAATATTTTTTAACATCCATTTTAAATTATAGTTAATACTTCTATTTCATTTATTTACTTGCTTTTTGTTTCATATGTTTGTCTATTTACAAAAATGTCCGTACTAAAATAAAAATTAATATAGTGACATCTATTATGCGTTATTAGCACTATATTGTAAAATTGTTTATAAAGGACAACAGTAGTATTAGTAAAAATACTAGATGGCAATAGTGTCATTTTATCATATTATTTATCTATTATTAATCTCACAAAAACTCCTAATAGACCGATGATTTTCCAATTTGACCCATAAATAAATTATAGTAGAATGAAACCCATTGTAAAAGGAAGAGAATACAACAAAATTGATCGGAAAAATAAATTACCGGCGATCTGAGGTCGGGAAGTGGGAAGGGGGGGGGGGGCTTTTAAGGGTAAAAAACGGTTTATCTCGATTTCCGGAAAAACTACAAGTCCTATGGAAAAAAGTTAAATCGCAAAGTTGTAGGTAATAAAAAGATCTACAACTTTTGTATACACACTCTCTTCACATAACCCCAAAATATATGTGAAAAATTCAAATAACCAAGTTCTTTGTTTTTATTTTTATCTATTATAATAAATCATTTTTTTCACGAAATTTGGTGAAAACTTACCTTTTTGTATCCCAAATACACTGTAATTTTTTTGATTTAAAATATTTATTTTTGCATCTTATTTTGACTTAATATCGAAAAAGCAGCCTAATTTTCAAACGAAAATTCTCACGTTAAAATATGAGCTTTTTTAAAAAAGTCTGTTGGTTTCTTGTTCATTGAATTCTCTACTTTCTGATGGTGTAAAAAAATATATACATTACTATGGTAAATGTGCTCAGAAAATGTAAAGTTATAAGTTAATATTAATTAATAAGACATATCTACAATATTTTGAGAAAGTTGTAGAATCTTCTTTAAATTATATGCGTAGATGCCTCTTTATTGTAGGGGGGGGGGCCTTCCCACTTCCCGACCTCAGATCGCCGGTAATTTATTTTTCCTATCAATTTTGTTGTATTGTCTTCCTTTTACAATGCGTTTGATTCTACTATAAATTTGTTTCTATTTTTACCATTTTCAACCGGATAATCACCGGTCTATAAAGCGTTGGACCTATTACGATGATTTTTTTGTGTGTGTTTGAGTGGATCCCGGGATGGTTTAGATTCGCAATTGGACCCGATAGGTGGCGCTGCAAAACTTTTAATTATATGTTGCGGCTGAAACCGCACGGGACAGCTAGTGAAAAATAAAATGTAATTATAATTTGTGATATTTTAAAAAAAATGTGGCATCTGTATCACAAAGTTCAAGTCAACGTTACCATCAAACTTAATACAAAATAAACGAAGTATAAACAAAATTATAATTTGGTACTTTGTATAGTGGCAGCGTAACACGTTATCGATGTAAATGTACATAGTGAAACAGGCTTTAAAAGTAATGAACATAATATATGTAAAGCAATTTTAAAAAAGGACTCCATATCAATAGCGGCAATTTTTTATTTTTATTTATGGCTCCTGCAGTACTATGCATTTAGCCAGTGTCAAGTACAATTCATTCTCAAGTTATTTTTACAAGAACGATGAAACACGGATGCGGTCGATTTCAAGGTCTTGTCGGAGTTTTGGTTTTAACTCTTTTCAGTACGATTCTTAATTCACTTATTTCAATGTTCCCATACACTGTTCATCACCGTCAATGTTTATTGAACAAATCCATACCACTTTTATACAACAAACACAACTCTAAACTAGTTTATGAAATAAATTAAAATAAGCGATGAACTGCACTGTCAGAATTCCCGCCAAAACTCAATAGCGGCAATTGTTAAAAAAATACTGTGTTATAAAAATAACATACACCGCCTGTTTAGTTCTATACTAGTTTGTTAGATGGCGCTGTACTTCAATTTTCTCACATACGCACTCACGCCTGTAATCCTCGAAGGGATAGGCAGCGGTATAACTAGTATACCCACATTTTACTGAGCTAATAATTTTCTCATTAGACGACTTTTGATTAAACAGCCACATAAAATAAATTTATTTGGTACATTTACGTTTTAGTTTGTAATCCATTTACCTTGCTACTTAAAATATTCAATAATATGTAACATAAACCCTGTCGGGCGTTTTAACTGTAAAATCATCGTTTTCTGCTTTTTTTTATTTAATTGAATGACGAGACGAGCAAGTCGCTCGCCTGATGCTAAAGGCCACGCCTGCCCATAAATAGAAGCAACACCACACAGAATTTTGAGTTATAAAGCACTGAGATATAAGATGTTAAGTCTCAATGTCCAGAAATTTAACTGGCTTCAATGCCCTTCAAACTAAAACACAACTTGCTTGGCGGCAGAAATAGACGGCGCGGTGGTACCAACCCAGACAGCCTCTCGCATACGAGGGACCTACCTTGCTTTCCTGTTGAACCCGAGTTTTCTAGACGAAATCGTAGTCAATAGCTACAAACATTTAATTAGAGTAATATCAAAGCAGTAAACGTTACTCAGCGATATCTTATCATCGGATATCTAAACGAACACCTGCATAAGTACTTATGAATACAAATTAGATTTGTAAATGTAACATAGTATACTTACTTTACGAGGTTTTTTTTTTATGGCATAGGCCGGCAAACGAGTAAGTGGGTCACCTGATGGTAAGTGATCTCCACCGCCCATGTACGCCCATCTCCAGAAGAATCATGGGCGCGTTGCCGACCTTAAAGGAAAGGGATAATTAGGGATTATGAAGGGGGGGGGGGGGATTTGGGCTTCCGGAAATCTCACTCACCGTATAAAACGCAGCAGCAAGCCGCTACTTTACGTCGGGGTTCTGCGAAACAGTGGTAACGACCCGGTCGAGCCAGCCCATTCATGCTGTAGCCAAAACTGTCTACAGCGTGGTTCTACCACTATAAGTATATTATAAGTGTTTTTTTAGCCTACATGATGAATAAAGATTCTGATGTTATTTATTTGATTTGACTCTGTGTCTATGAATAATCTGTTCGCCACTAAGAAATGACTACAATCTTTTTTTTTATCGATGTCGGAAAGGCTCCAAAGGTCCAGATGAACATCATTGAATGTCTGGCACATGCTGATTTGAGTCCTATTAGCACAGTCGTGGTGTAACATGCATACCAACAGAAATTGTTATTTGTGACTTTTCAGTGCAATTTTTTTTGAAGCCGGTTTGTACATTTTGTAAAATCTTATGGTATGGACTGTCGAGAGGAACGTCGCAGGTTCGAGACCAGCCCAAGAGCATACACCACTGACTTTTCTATGTTACGTGTATATTAATTGTTAATTATCGATCCTTTAACGGTGAAGGAAACATCGTCAGGAAACCTGCATACCTCAGAACTCGATAAGATTTTTCGAAGGTATGTGAAGTCTGCCAAACCGCATTAGGCCAGCGCGTTAAGGCCTAATCCCTCTCATTCAGTAGACGAGGCCCGTGCCCAGCAGTGGGACGTATATAATACAGGGCTAGTAAAAATAAAATTTAAAAAAAATCTTATTTTGTTGCCTATTTAAATGTTTTATGGATGAATAAGTTCCAAGAGATTATGCTTTGGGAATGTATCGACGCGATTATAATCTGGTGATAAAATAGTATCTACATTTATGAATATGTGTCATTATCGTTAATCGATGCGATATATTCTGTTTCTTTACAAGTTTTAGTCGAGACTGACCACACGTGTTAGTAATGTGGCGTGATCATATTTTAGTCGTATTAGGTGAGTTGTCAATTGTTTTTTTCGCATGTCTAATGGTTTCTGAAAGGTGTATTATTATTTTATTGAATGACGAGACGAGCAAGGCGCTCATCTGATAGTAAGCACCACGCCTGCCCATAAACAGAAGCAACACCACACAGAACGTTGAATTACAAATCACTGCATGGCACTGAACTGCGCTCACACGACGTGTTTTAAAAAACACGTGTCGTTTCTGTAATGCCTATGGTCCATATCGACATCCCCTCAAATATTTAACAATTTTGGATTTCCTAATAAAAAAAAGTTTAAATTTATAGATTTAGTATAATTGTTGAGTGTAATTTGATGATTTGATTGAATGACTGGCAAACAAGTAACTGGGTCAGCTGACGGTAAGTGATCTTCACCGCCCATGATCGCCCACAATACCAGAAAAATCATGGATGCGTGGAGGAGGGCCTCTGGATATCTCACTCACCGTACGAAAAGCTGACACTTTACGTTGATTTTCTGAGACTGTGGTAACAATCCGGTCGAGCCCGCCCATCATAATGGTACCTACTAACAGTACCTAAATTGCAAGAGCATACATCTCTGACTTTTCTAAGTTACGTATATAAATTGTTAATTATCGCTTGCTTTAGCGGTGAAAGAATTATCGTCAAGAAACCTGCATACCTGAGAACTCGGTAAGATTTTTCGAAGGTATGTGAAGTCTGCCAACCCGCATTAGGCCAGCGTGGTGGACTAAGGCCTAACTCCTCTCATTCAGTAGAGGAGGCCCGTGCCCAGCAGTTCGACATGTATAATACAGGGCTAGTATTATTATTATATGGATATAGTACTAGCATTTGCTCGCGGCTCCGCCTGCGTGAAAGGCTTACTTTTATACAACCTTTTATCCCTTATTTCATGTGTCCATCTATAAAATTGACGAAGTTTCATACAAATTTGCGATCCCTATTTCACCCCCTTAGAAATGGAATTTCCAAAAATCCTCTCTCAGTGCTCCCCTACACTCCCTGAGAAAGCTTCATACCAAATTTCATCTTTCTACGCTCAGTAGTTTCGGCTGTGCGTTGTCCGTCAGTCAGTCAGTCAGTCACTCAGTAACGGAAGAGTTTTTTATACAGTGAAACCTGGTTAAGTGAGACATCAAGGGACCTGCAATGTCGTTTCACTTATAGAGGTATTCCACTTACCCAGTGTCTCAGATATACAAGTATAAATAAATATCTGTCTCATTTATACAGGTTATTTCAGTTGTACAGGTGCGATCATTAAATAAAGTAACGTGTTATGTATGTAAATGAGTTTTATTAAAAAAAATATTATGTACTTAAAGGTAATCATACAAATGTAATCAACAAAACAGAATGTATCAATTATAAAAATCTGTCATTTTAGTTTGTCGTTTGGAAGTATCAGCCATCAGATGTTTTTCGATATTATAAATTTTATCAAATATGTTTTGGTCACCAATTGATGACATTTCAAAATAACTGTGCAAAGTTTCTAGTGCTTTTACTGCTTCGCGTTTAGAATTTTTTACTAAATTTACTTCCGCGCTCATTTCATCGTCTTCTTCTTCATTTTCAAACAAACAATGTTATCTATGATGATAAATCGAAAGAACAAATCCCAGATATAGAGGTTTACCTCGTCCCACTAACAAAGGTAATTCAGTGCCAAAGTGTTGGGACCTCAGCATGAGTTCCAGTTATGGAGGTTTCTCACTTATCCAGGTCCCACTTAACCAAGTTCCACTGTATATTATTTTTTTTTATTATCCTGGCCCGGCATAATGACTACGCCACACCTGATGGTAAATGTAGCGCAATCCAGGAATAGTGTCGAACAACGATAAACAGTGTGTCTATCGTAGGTCGGTAAGATCATGCCGGCCTGCCAAAGGGTCAAAGGGGAGGGAAGGAAAAAGGGTTAGGATCAGGGGGCAAGCCCCCTGGGGAGAACTGGATATACACTGGCTGACTCTGGAACGCGACCCACACAAGGTAGGCCACTATGGCAGGTTTTAGCACCAGTGTTATATATTTATTTTTTCCAGGATGCATCCTCCACACACACTCAGTAGTGGCTCTATGGTCTTGTTCACAAGACAATGATTGCTCAAGCCTCGCCGGCAGTATATGCAGCGGCGGCAATTGCGTTTGCCCGCCAGGCACCGAGTCTGTACTTGGAGGCACTTTGTGTGCTGATGGTAGGTAAAAATATATATTTTTATTTATTTACTAGCTGTCCCTCGCGGTTTCATCTGCATGCTACTGCCCTACTTCCGTGAGGCATAGCGTGTATGTATAAACCTTCCTCATGAATCACTCTATGTATTGCTGAAAACTGCATTAAAATCCGTTGTATAGTTTAAAAGATCTAAACAAACGAAGCTACTTCATTTTATACTATGTAAAGAAGATTATCACGAAATGAGCACGACTCTCGCATGATGATAAGAAAGAAAGAAAGAAGAAAGAAAAGAAAGAAAGAAAATAAGTTTATTACAGCATCTCACACAAATAATAGTAATAAAATAAAAGTAATAACAAGCAAAACAACTATAGCCTAGTAGATATAATAGGTGCCCACTAGTCAGTTGTATGAGGCCGTAAATAGTCCCATCTCAGCTTAAAATGCTGCAACGTGTAATGCGTTGCAGCGCTGATTTTGAGATGGAACCCTAGGTGACTTCACGGTCAACAGTACTTTTTAAAATTAATACGATAGAAGTTTACATGGTAAATAAAATAATAATTAAAAATTACGATTAAATAAAATACTTGATAAGCGTTAAGACTTCCACGCACAGCCAAGATCTCTGGCTGCGATCTTGCGACCTCTAGACACAGTCGCCGACCTCGATCTTATCGTGAGGTCTGTCTAGCGTCCACCAATCAGGGCCCGTATCCCGTCGTCAATCATCTTAAGTAGAGTTGCTGGTTTTGGCGGGAATTCTGTCAGTGCAGTTAATCGCTTATTTTGATTTATTTCATATACTAGTTTAGAGTTGTGTTTGTTGTATAAAAGTGGTGTGGATTTGTTCAATAAACATTGACGGTGATCAACAGTGTATGGAAACATTGAAATAAGTGAATTATATAAGCATTGTACTGAAAGGAATTAACACGAAAACCCCGGCAAGACCTTGAAAGCGACTGCACCCGTGTTTCATCGTTCTTGTAAAAATAACTTGAGAATAAAATATACTTCACACTGGCAAAATGCATAATAATGCGAAAGCCATAAAAAAAAAGAAGTAGAGTTGCTAAGATTTTGGGCTGTTACAATATTTTACAGAATTAGATACAAAAAAATATTGTATAAGGAATATAGTATAAGGAAAAAATTATATAGACAACGGTTTATTTTTGTTTATGTATGCAATTTATCAATAAGATTCCAAAAACATAGTATCATAAAGCACAAAAATAGTTTAGTAGTTTTAGTGTGCTGGTGAGAGGATACTTGTACCGACCTGATAGCGACCACCGTACACTGGTGCTAAAATCTGCCATAGTGGCCCACCTTGTGTGGGTCGCGTTCCAGGTTCAGCCAGTGTATATCCGGTTCTCCCCAGGGGGCTTGCTCCCTGATCCTAATTCTTTTCCCATCCCTTTTCCTTCCCCTCCCGTTGGCCCTGGGATGAGAT
Source organism: Amorpha juglandis (assembly GCA_949126905.1). Classification (NCBI taxonomy): domain Eukaryota; kingdom Metazoa; phylum Arthropoda; class Insecta; order Lepidoptera; family Sphingidae; genus Amorpha; species Amorpha juglandis. The sequence continues at coordinate 4,484,669 of OX421392.1, forward strand.
ACTGCGGGGTCGCCAGTATTCCGTTGGCAGGGACCCCGTAGTTCATCCCAGGAACTTGGATACATTGTTTATTGTTGGTCGACATTATTCTTGGATTACGCTCATCAGGTGTAGCGTATTCACTTTGCCGAGCCAGGATAAAAAAAAAATGTTGGTTTCCAATTATACATTCTGGCAACACAATTCGGTAGAACGCTGCGTGGATCGCAGAACTCAGTAAGCGTAAGATAGCGCGCGTCTCCATTCAAAAAGACAATCTCAGATTGCAGATTGCACTAGGCATGTTGAAAGAATATTCATTTCTTTTATGATATATTTTATTTAGTATCGAAAGTATAACTAAAGAGATATTTATTTAAAATTAAATACCATGAAATGTGGACCACAAAATGTCTAATAGCAGCAATGTATCGATTTTTTTCATGTTATATCAAAATCGATATCGATCCTTTTTAGAAATATCGATAAGATATAAATGTATACTTGTTCAGGATTGGAATTTATGCTCAATACCAATCGATAGGCTCGTTTCTTTTTTATAGCATAGGCCGGTAAACGAGCAAGTGTGTCATCTGATGGTACGTGATCTCCACCGCCCATGTACGCCCACCACCAGAAGAATCATGGGCGCGTTGCCAACCTTAAAGGAAAGGGATAATTAGGGATAGATAGGGTAGGGGAGGGGATTTGGGCTTCCGGATATCTCACTCACTGTACGAAACGCAGCAGTAAGCCGCTACTTTACGTCGGTTTTCTGTGGTAACGACCCGGTCGAGCCAGCCCATTCATGCTATAGACAAAACTGTCTACAGTGTGGCTCTACCACTCGTACAAAACTGTTCGCAATGTTCGCAAATATATATTGTTGGACTATACTTCACACGGGAAAGTCTAGTAAATTATAATTTCATGGTTAATTTCGTCTTATTACCTAAACCTAATTAGTCCATTGACCCTTTAATCGGGTTTTAAACCACCATCTGTTTGATAAGATATATTTAAATAATACTTCGAAAGATTATGTTACATTGTATGTTAATTGTGATAATTATTTATAAAAACTGTCTGCCTCGGTGGCGCAGTAATGTTGCATATCCGGTACGACTGATGTCGGGTCTCGGGTTCGACCCCTAGGTCTTATTAAACGATTTCTTAAACTTTTTTTTGTATCTCAGCACGGCAAAGTGACTGCATTACGCCTGATGGTAAGCGTAGTGCAAGTGCAATGGGCCGGCCCAACCGGGTCATTACCACTGTCTCACAGAAAACCGACGTAAAGTAGCGGCTTGCTGTTGCGTTTCGCACGGTGAATGAAATATCCGGAGGCCCAAATCCCCCTTCCCAATCCCTCAATTATCTCTTCTCTTTAAGGTCGGCAACGCGCCCTTGATTCTTCTATTGTCGACGTACATGGGCGGTGGAGATCACCTACCATCAGGTGACCCACTTGATCGTTTGCCGATCTATGCTATAAAAAGATCTATTCATTTTTCAGTGGCCCCATACCACGCGTCAAGTTGCCTTGATGACCACCAGTGCTCGAGGCTCCTCACCTCATTTGAATGCAGACGTGGCAGTTCTGAAGGTAAGCTGAAGAAAGGCTAATGGTGTTTTGTTTCTAGATAGTCTTCCCCTATTTCTGCTATGGATTTTGACACTAATGCATTATTTCCTCTAGTGCAGTGTTACCCAACATGGGGCCCAGGCCCCGCAGGGGGGAAATTTAAAAATGGACTCGATACGACTTTAACTCTGTCGCTTTGGGTTATTTAAATGCAATGCTAAATATCGGTGACAAATTTAACAAAAAAATTTAAGGTGGGGCATGGCCTAAAAAAGGTTGGGAAACACTGCTCTAGTGCATTATGTCTAAGTGGACACCCAGGAGTCCACGGGAATCTCGACGGAGATCTACGTTGGCGTGACAAAAAACTGAGGGTTAATAATTCGTAAGCGTAATTCTTTTTTTTTTATAGCATAGGCCGGCAAACGAGCAAGTGGGTCACCTGATGGTAAGTGATCTCCACCGCCCATGTACGCCCATCACCAGAAGAATCATGGGTGCGTTGCCGACCTTAAAGGAAAGGGATGGGAGTAATTCGTAAGAGGGACCACGAACATTTATCTGCTTTCGATAGTGAAGCACTAAAATGTTGGCTCGACTTCACCTATTAATGCAGGCAGGTAACATTTTAAGAGAAAATTGCATAATTCCATATTCAGTCACAGTTTTGGGAATATGGTAGAAATGTAGCTGCACGTGTTCCACCGGAACCAGCTAAATTTTGAAAGTGGTCTATGAGAAAAATGTCTGGGAACCTCTGGTCTAAATTATTTCTCAAAAGTGTTTTTTTTTGTCGGAACGCTATAACTCCCATAAATCTTCATCAAATTTAATGATTCAAACAGCATTTTAAAGCTTATGTTTGCAGCTATCGACTTAAAAAGTTAAAACACAAATATTTTAAAATTATCGCTTTTGCCAAAAGAGATGAAAATTAACAGTGCCATCTGTTGACAGTATAATCAACAATTTTTTTGTATTGTTAATTTAGGACTACTTTATTATATTACCTGATTAAATATCTTCATGTTTTCCTTTTTCAACTAACTCCATAAAAAGGAGGAGGTTCTCAATTCGGCGAGTTTTTTTTCTGTAGACAAAACTGGCTCTATCACTCAACTATACCAAAAATTACACCTAAAAGTTCACCTCAATTTTTCCATTCCAGGGGGCAACTGCTTCTGCCGCGAAGGTTTCCATTACTACCTAGGTCGGTGCTGGAACTCCATTGACTACGGGGAGTCGTGCCAGAGGAGTGAGGAGTGTATGTCTCCCCTGCGCAACCCTCACAGCCTCGTGTGTAACCAGACGTGTGAGTGTGCGGAGGGGTACTACCTGAGGCAGAGGGGGGAGTGCAGGAAGACTGGGTTTGGTAAGTTTGACTTGTTTATTTGTTATTTTCTATCCATTGCTAGACATAACGTTAAGTTGTTTTTACTTGATTGAATGGCGAGCAAGGCGCTCGCCGTATGGTAAGCGCCACGTCTGCCCATAAACAGAAGCAACACCACACAGAACTTTGAATTACAAAGCACTACATGGCACTAAACTGCGTTGTCACATTTTTTTTTATCCTGTCTCGGCAAAGTGACTACGCTACACCTGATGGTAAGTGTAGCGCAATCCAAGAATAGTGTCGACTAACGATAAACAATGTGTCCATCGTAGGTCGGCAAGATCATGCCGGCCTGCCATAGAGCCAAGGGGGAGGGGAAGGAAAAGGGATGGGAAAAGGGTTAGGATCAGGGGGCAAGCCTCCTGGCGAAAACCGGATATACTCTGGCTGACCCTAGAACGCGACCCACACAAGGTGGGCCACTATGGCATGTTTTAGCACCAGTATACGGTGGTCGCTATCCGGTCGGATACAAGTATCTTCTCACCAGCAAACTGAAACTGCATGTCCTTCAAACCGAAATACAACTGTGCTGACATACTGTTGCTTGGCAGCCTAAATAGACGGCGCGGTGGTACCAACCCAGACCGCCTCGCATACGAGGGACCTACCACCTTATAAAATTATTATTATTTATTTCTCAGCTGTCGGAGATGGTTGTGTATTGGACCAGGATTGTCACTTCCTGAATGCAGCCTGCGACATCACTTCATTCCAGTGTTACGACACAACTGCTGGTGAGTAACACAAAAGTGTTTTTAGTGGTATAGCCACGCTGTAGACGGTTTTGTTTACAGCATGAATTTGCCGGGTCGTTACCACTGTCTCTCAGGTAACTGACGTAAAGTAGCGGCTTGCTGCTACGATTGGTACGGTGAGTGAGATATCCGGAGGCACAAATCTACCTCCCCTCCTCAATCTCTTTCCTATAAGGTCGGCAACGCGCCCATAGTATTGTGGGCGTACGTGGGCGTTGAAGATCACTTACACCATCACACACTACGAGACACGCCTTGATTTATTAAAGAAGGACAAAAATGTTACACCTTTAACAAGATCAATAATAGCAGCAATAGACTGTTTAAATCAATTATTTACTTTACCTAAAACCTATTTCAGAAAGAAATTTGTAAGTCTGTCCAAAAACAAATAAGTTAGAAGCCATTCAAATTTGATGGAAGGGGTACTTGTCAAACGACAGGCAACGTAAACCTTGACGTCACCATACAAAATGACTATTACAGTGCACGCGTGCGAGCGAGATAGTGAGATATCCCCCCTACGCAACCTTTACTTATATCATTAATTAAACATAATTTTGGACCAATTTTTGACAGCCTCCGTGGTGCAGCTGGCGAGTAGCCGGCTGTGAAGCGACAAGCGACCGCTCACAAAATGTTTGTCCCGCACCGAGACAAACATTTTGTGAGCCACAATTAATACTTGTCTCGGGGTCTGGGTGTTGTGAGAGCGAAAGTGTCTCGTAGTTCCTGATACCTATTAAAATTCGTATCTTACTGTCGGGTCAGGACTATGTGTGTGACTGTTCTATTTATTTTGCCTTATACCTATTTTCAGAACCACAAACCACCGAGAGTCGTCAATCCACCACCAATGACTACACAATGGATCTAACCTACTTGCTATCATCACGACAGCACGGAGCGGCGTGCTCAGAGACATATCCCTGTCCAGAACCGTTTATTTGCCACTCTGGGGCTTGTATATGCCCCGTCGGATATTACGCTAGCAGTAACGGGACTTTGTGTTTGGCTGGTAAGTTTAACCGACTGCAAAGAAGGTAGGTCCCTCGTATGCGAGAGGCCGTCTGGGTTGGTACCACCGCTGTCTATTCTGCCGTTAAGCAACAGTATAAGTACTCTTGTGTTTCGGTTTGAAGGATATTAAAGCCTGTGAAATTACTGGGCATTGTGAGACTTAACATCTTATGGGGTTACGAGCGCAGTTTAGCGCCATGCAGTGCTTTGTAATTCAAAGTTCGTCATTCGATCAAATAAAAAAAAGGTTCAATCTATATCTATATACATATATAAAAGAAAGTGGTGTTAGTTACACCACTTATAATTCAAGAACGGCTGAACGGATTTAGCTGAAAATTGGTGGAGAGGTAGCTTAGAACCAGGAGACGGACATAGGATACTTTTTATCCCGTTCGACCGCGTTTCAGTCAAGTCATTATAAAACGTGTTATGACAAAAACACAACTGACATGACACAAAACGCAAATGACAGTGGAATAACAAAACTTAAATGACAGCTAAACGTAATTTTTTCTTTGGTTAAGTATGGTAAAAAATTTGGCAATTATAAAAATTATAGCTAAACGTAATTGATAATATCATCAGTACTTAATTTGTTTTCTCTTTGAATAATCATTAACAATGCCGCGACCAAGACGATCAAATCTTTCCCGACAAAACTATGCATTTGATCATGTGATGATCTTTAGCAAAATTGTTATGCATGAGCCCACGAAGGTTTCTGAGAGGGTACGATCAATTTTCGACACATGGCGCCACTGTTAGGCTACTTTTATCCCGGAAAAAGGAGATAACGCGGGCGGAGCCGCGAGGGACAGCTAGTTTTTTATATATGTACGATTTAAAATGAAGTATAAAATTAAAATTTAAAACGAAGTGACTCCAGTGGACCTGATGTTAAGTTTAGTGCAGTCCAAATATAATGTCGACCGTCAAGGGGCTTCGCGTCCCTCGACGGTCGGCAGAATAATGCCTGAAGTCACTGGATATACACTGGCTGATCCCGGAACGAGACTCGCCTGAATATTATGTTTTTTTTTATTTAATTAAATGACGAGACAAGCGAGGCGCTCGCTTGATGGTAAGCGCCACGCCTGTCCAGTGTCCATAAACAGAAGCAACACCAAACAAAACTTTGACTGAACTGCGCACGTCACCCCGAGACGTAAGATGTTAAGTGTCAATGCCCAGTCATTTCACTGACTTCAATGTCAAAACCGAAACACAACAGTGCTTACACACTGATGCTTGGCGGCAGAAGTATGTTTATTTGTTCACCATGTGAACGGTCGTCGATATCCTATCGGATACACAGAGATATCCAATACTCTCCCACTAGTTACTGTTTTGTTTCAGAATTGGGATCACCATCTACACCAGAGCAGTGCGTGGGTCTCTTCGCAGAAGTTAGAAATGGGGTCTGCACGTGTATGGCCAACTTCTTCTTCGAAGAGAATATGAGGGATTGTATTAGAGGTACGTTTACGTTTTTACGTTTTTGAGTGGTAGAGCCACGCTGTAGACAGTTTTGTCTACAGCATGAATGGGCTGGCTCGACCGGATCGTTACCACTGTCTCACAGAAAACCGACGTAAAGTAGCGGCTTACTGCTGCGTTTCGTACGGTGAGTGAGATATTCGGAAGCCCAAATCCCGTCCCCTTTCCAATCCCTAATTATCCCTTTCCTTTAAGGTCGGCAACGCGCCCATGACTCTTCTGGTGGTGGGCGTACATGGGCGGTGGAGATCACTAAGCATCAGGTGACCCTCTTGCTCGTTTGCCGGCCTATGCTATAAAAGAAAAAAAAACGTAAAAGTAAGAATAGTGAGTGTCCCCACTACACGCCCACCTTTACTAATACCAATATTTAAAATCAAAACTGTGGGCTCATTTTTGAACCGATTTTGATTGTGTTTTAACTAAAGGGTTTCTTTTTCGTATTATTTTCTGTTGCGTATAAAACAATTTAAAATATTCAACATAGGCAGCGATAGCTCAGCGGGGAGTGTTATGGACTGTCGAGACGAAAGTCGCAGGTTCGAGACCAGCCCCAAGAGCGTACACCACTGACTTTTCTAAGTCACGTGTATATTAATTGTTAATTATCACTTGCTTTAACGGTGAAGGAAACATCGTGAGGAAACCTGCATACCTGAGAACTCGATAAGATTTTTCGAAGGTATGTGAAGTCTGCCAACCCGCATTAGACCAGCGTGGTGGACTAAGGCCTAATCCCTCTCATTCAGTAGAGGAGGCTTGTGTCCTGCAGTGGCTATAATACAGGGCTATTAAAAAAAAAAAATAGTGACTTATTTTTTATTATCACAACGTGTTATGGGATATTTTTATGTGCTTTTTTCTGTTTTCATCATTTTATCATAGGAAACTATTGTTTGTTTTTAGCAACCCGTCGCATCACAGACTCTTGTGTGACGGATTCCAACTGCTTTACATTTGGAGCGGCTTCTCGCTGTGGCGCGCCACAGGACCCCTGGTTCCTGAGGAACTGTGAATGTATACCTGAGTTGGCAGTGTGGGACGCTTCAAGGAATATGTGCAGATTGTTTGTGGGTAAGTGACTTTTGAAGTGAAACTTCTTTAGAATCGTTGTGATTTGAAAATTTGATGAAACGAAAAAGGCGTCACTAAAGAGGTTGGAAAGAAACAAGATCTCAAGTATGTAAATATATAAAATGTTATATCTCGCATTAAAATTTTAAATAATTTCTAAGCTTGGTAAAAGTATTATAAAAATAATAAACATTTTAATTATCCTAATACCACTGATACTCTATTTTTATCTCATTCTCTTGTAGGCTACTTTTTTGAAGTTTCACTTCTGCCGTGTGTGAATTGCACACACACACACTTTTTTTTATTTTTTATAAATACATGCAACAGTCACACTTAGTCCTGATCTCACAAAGGTGAACCAGTGTCGTGGATATCAACTACGAGGGCCTTGGGCTCCCACAACACACCGAACCGAAACAAATATGTGTGATCACACAAAAAATTCTTTCGGTACGGGAATCGAACCCACGGCCTTTCGCTTCGCAGCCGACTACTCACACTGTGACACGCAGACACCTTGCTAATGATACTTCTCTACAAAACATGTGGTAGGAATATTCGTCTTGTAGCATTTACGATCGACCATAAACACACCCAGACCGGTAACAATGGTAGAGCCACGTTGTAGACAGTTTTGGTCTACTCTTTGTTTACTCTTTGTTTCTAGCAAGACCTTGAAATCGATCACACTCGTGTTTCATGATTCTTGAAATACCTATCACATATGACGGGGCTGTATGGGCTAGACCCCTTTGCTTTCCGAATAAAAGGGAATTCCCTTATTCTCTCGCAGGATAAATCCTATTGAATATGTTTGTTGTGTTTTGGCAGGAATTCTGACAGTGCTGTTCATCGCTTATTTTAATTTATTTCATAAACTAGTTTAGAGTTATGTTTGTTCTATAAAAGTGGTGTGGATTTGTTCAATAAACATTGACGGTGATGAACAGTATATGGAAACATTGAAATAAGTGAATTAAGAATCGTGCTGAAAGGAGTTAACACCAAAACTTCGACAAGACCTTGAAATCGACCGCACCCGTGTTTCATCGTTCTTGTAAAAATACTTGAGAATAAATTATACTTGACACTGGCTCAATGCATAATACTGCGAAAGCCATAAATAAAAAAGAAGAAGAAGAATATGTTTGTCTTTTTCCTGTCCCTTTTTCGTTTCATCGAATTTTCAAATCACAACGGTGCTAAAGAAATTTCACTTCAATAAAGCTTATATGTCACCGAGACGTGGCCTCTGAATATGGGCCGTATAACACGGCTCACAGTCACTCAGCGAGCTATGGAGAGAGCTATGCTCGGTGTTTCTCTACGTGATCATATCAGAAATGAGGAGATCCGTAGAAGAACGAAAGTCGCCGACATAGCCCAGCGGATTAGCAACCTCAAGTGGCAGTGGGCAGGTCACATAGCTCGCAGAACCGATAACCGATGGGGCAGAAAGGTTCTGGAATGTAGGCCACGTACTGGCAAGCGCAGCGTTGCACGTCCACCTACAAGGTGGACAGACGACCTGATAAAGGTCGCAGGAAGTCGCTGGATGCAGGCCGCTTCCAACAGGTCGGTCTGGAAATCTTTGGGGGAGGCCTATGTTCAGCAGTGCACGTCCTGTGGCTGATGATGATGAAAGCTTATATATATTTCACGTGAAAGATTTTATCTATAATCATAAATATTGTATGCCTACATATTACATACTTATTGTTATCTATGATTCAGCAGATAAAATTATCTTTAATGTTTTGTTTGTCATTACACACCTGAATGAGATTAATGAATAAGCTATTGGGGTAACCGATTATTTTTGTATCCGCCCGGATAGCGACCACCGTACACATGGTGTTGAAACCTGCCATACTGATCCACACGCCTTGTGTGGATTGCGTTCCAGGTTCAGTCAGTGTATATTCGGTTCTCCCGAGGGGCTTGCGATATGACTTGATGGTTGGTTGGGCGGGTATAGGGGTACATACTTGTATTACTGTGCCTGCATCGGTCATCCGCCTGTCCTGTCGCAGGCCCCTCTTTGGACAGGAAAGACAGCCTCCGTGGCGCAGCGGGCGAGTAGCCGGCTGTGAAACGAGAGGCCGCGGGTTCGATCCCCGCACCGAGACAAACATTTGTGTGATCCACAGATATTTGTCTCGGGGTCTGGGTGTTGTGAGACCGAAAGTCTCTCGTAGTTCCTGATACCCACGACACAAGAATCGTATCTTAGTGTGGGGTCAGGACTATGTATGTAACTGTTGGGTGTATTTATTTATTATTTATTATTATTAAGAAGCATTTATACTGGCTGTCATTATTCTGGTGACCACCGATGAACTCATTGTTTGTCGGTGGTCGCTAGTTTTTTGGACTGCACTACGCTTGCAATCAGGTGTAGTGTAGTGACTTTGCCGGGCTCGGATAGGTCTTGTTGGAGTTTTCGTGTGAATTCCATCCAGTACGATGCTTCCACATATTTCAATGTTTCCATACACTGTTCATCACCGTCAATGTTTATTGAACAAATCCACACCACTTTTATACAACAAACACAACTTTAAATTAGTTTTTGAAATAAATTAAAATAAGCGATGAACCGCACTGTCAGAATTTCCGCCAAAACTCCATGAAAATTCTTACATTGACTTTGGTAGAGTTCATATCGAAGTTTACTACACAGTCACTTTCTTGACTACTTAATTGCGTTTATAAATCTCAGCCTAAGAGGTCTCTAACGTATATCCATCTCTTTCTTTCTCCAGGTATCGGCGAACAGTGTGAGGAAGACAGCGACTGCATGGCTGGGGACATGGAGATCCAGTGCGTCAGGAACGCGGTGGGAGCTGGCATCTGCACGTGTCCTGAAGGACTTACACCTGTCGATGGATTGTGTCTTACTACAGGATTGGGTAAGAAGAAAAAAAATAAGCTATGTACTGTTAGTTATTTTATTTTGCTGGTGGTAGGATATTCATATCCGCCCGGATAGCGACCACCGTACACTGGTGCTAAAACCTGCCATAGTGGCCCACCTTGTGTGGGTCGCGTTCCAGGGTCAGCCAGTGTATATCCGGTTCTCCCCAGGGGGCTTGCCCCCTGATCCTCACCCTTTTCCCATCGCTTTTTCCTTCCCCTCCCCCTTCGCCCTTTGCAGGCCGGCAGGATCTTGCCGACCAACGATGGACACATTGTTTATCGTTGGTCGACAATATTCTTGGATTGCGCTACACTTACCATCAGGTGTAGCGTAGTCACTTTGCCGAGCCAGGATAAAAAAAATAGACTCATTGTTTGTTGGTGGTCACTCTATTGTTTGGACTGCATTGCGCTTACCACCAGGTGTAGTGCAGTCACTTTGCCGTGCCTGAATAAAAAGAGTGGAAGTGTTTTCTTTACACCCTGTATTACTGTTACTTTTGTCTGTCCTGTCTTTTTTTTTTTCCTGGCTCGGCAAAGTGACTACGCTACACCTGATGGTATTAGTGTAGCGCAATCCAAGAATAGTGTCGACCAACGATAAACAATGTGTCCATCGTAGGTCGGCAAGATCATGCCGGCCTGCCAAAGGGCCAAGGGGGAGGGGAAGGAAAAAGGGATGGGAAAAGGGTTAGGATCAGAGGGCAAGCCCCCTGGGGAGAACCGGATATACACTGGCTGCCCCTGGAACGCGACCCACACAAGGTGGGCCGCTATGGCAGGTTTTAGCACCAGTGTACGGTGGTCGCTATCCGGTCGGATACAAGTATCCTCCCACCAGCAAAACTTGTCGCTAACCTGTTGTCTTGTCTGCAGCCCTGAATGATACCTGTCAAGCTTCAACCGAATGTACCGCCACACCACACACTGTATGTACAGACGGACGATGTTCCTGCGACACTGCCTATCAGGAAATGGGGGACTATTGTGCTCCTGGTAAGTTTATTTTGAGAAATATGATTTTATTGTGAGAAAAAAATTAACTGTTATCCAAAATTTGTACCTGTACTAACTATAGTACAATTTATGTAATACATATTATGTTTATAGTAGAGTCTAGCAAACGATCAAGTGGTGATTATGCTTTAATATTACTCTTATGTAAGTGACTTTAGTGACTTTTTTATTTTAGGGCTATGCTTGGTGTTTCTCTACGTGATCAAATCAGAAATGAGGAGATCCGTAGAAGAACGAAAGTCACCGACATAGCCCAGCGGATTAGCAAGCTCAAGTGGCAGTGGGCAGGCCACATAGCTCGTAGAACTCATAACCGATGGGGCAGGACGGTTCTGAAATGGAGGCCACGTACTGGCAAGCGCAGCGTTGGACGTCCGCCTACAAGGTGGACAGACGACCTGATTAAGAACCCAGGAAGTCGCTGGATACAGGCCGCTTCCAACAGGTCGGTCTGGAAATCTTTGGGGGAGGCCTATGTTCAGCAGTGGACGTCCTGTGGCTGATGATGATGATGAATACATATTTTTTATAGCAGAGTTTAGTAAACGATCAAGTGGTGATAAAGCTTTAATATTACTCTTATGTAAATGACTTTAGGGATTAAATTCTATAAACATTAGTATCTATGCGAGGCATCATAAAAAATGAACCATTTTGATTGCGGTATTCCAGATATATGTAAAGGAAATCTCAGGCGTTTAGGTTTTTTTGGCTTCCATCATTTATTGTTGAACGGATGTATAAAAATCTGTCTGCAATAGGTTTTGGCTAATTTATGGGTTTTATAATACTTATGCTGGATTACACCATCTTACTTTAGCAATGAGAAACATGTTAAAGTACCGGTTAAGCAAAAAATTAGTTGCACCATTTGACACATGTTATATGACGTCATAACTTTAGCTGTAAACCGTAACCTTCCAAGATTCGCTGGTTAAAGCTATTGCTTAAGTTAAATATCTGTCAGATAGTTCAATTATAACCTCCAACCCGATATGTCTCCTAAAGCGTCTGTGCTCCAAAACAATATTATGTTCCTGCTTCTAGAATTAATCGTGGAATCTAGTAGTATCGGAATACGATGGTGCAACACATTCCTCAGTCATTGTTAAAGTCAGCGTTATTGTGATCGTAAAATTTGATGTAAACCTTAACTATAACTGCTATTATGGTGCAATCCAGCCTAAGAACATTGTTGGATGTTTTTTTTCAGTAATCAACGGGACTTGCCTCGTGGACACAGACTGCGTGATCGAGAACACAGTATGCGTGAACACTACTGATGTATACATATGTCAGTGTAGACAAGAATATGTCGAAGAGGATGGTGGATGCTGGCCTGGTGAGTTTTTTTTAATTTCAGACTGGCTTTGGTTCCCGGCTCAGCCCGTGTTTTTTTTTATAGCATAAGCCGGCGAACGACCAAGTGGGTCACCTGATGGTAAGTGATCTCCACCACCCATGTACGCCCACCACCAAAAGAATCATGGGCGCGTTGCCGACCTTAAGGGAAAGGGATAATTAGGGATTGGGAAGGGGAGGGGATTTGGGTTTCCGGATATCTCACTCACCGTACGAAACGCAGCAGCAAGCCGCTACTTTACGTCGGTTTTCTGTGAGACAGTGGTAACGACCCGGTCGAGCCAGCCCATTCATGCTGTAGACAAAACTGTCTACAGCGTGGCTCTACCACTCTAAAGATTAATATTATCAATGATTAATATACTATTTAATTTCATATGATTATTATTTTCCAGTGTCATACGGCATCGAATCACAGTGTAATGTATCATCCCAGTGCAGGCAGACTTTGGGAGAGGGTAGTGAATGTCTCAACGGAAGGTGTTCGTGTTTGGAGTCCTTTCATCACCGGGATGGACGTTGCTGGCCTATGACGGGTAAGATTCTACTGGCTTTTTATCCCGGCCCGGCAAAGTGACTTCTTCTTCTTCTTTTTAATTAATGGCTTCGCATTATTATGCATTTCGCCAGTGTCAAGTATAATTTATTCTCAAGTTATTTTTACAAGAACCATGAAACACGGGTGCGGTCGATTTCAAGGTCTTGCCGGAGTTTTGGTGTTAGCTCCTTTCAGTACGATTCTTAATTCACTTATTTCAATGTTTCCATACACTGTTTATCACCGTCAATGTTTATTGCACAAATCCACAACAACAAACACAACTTTAAACTAGTTTTTGAAATAAATTAAAATAAGCGATGAACTGCACTCTACTGTGCTGTTTATCCTGGCCCGGCAAAGTGACTTCTTCTTCTTCTTTTTAATTAATGGCTTCGCATTATTATGCATTTTGCCAGTGTCAAGTATAATCTATTCTCAAGTTTTGTCTCAAGAACGATTAAATATCGGAATGGACGTTTTCAAGGTCTTGTTGGAGTTTTGGAGTGAAATCCTTCCAGTACGATGCTTAATTCACTTATTTTAAATGACAAACAATGAGTTTATCGGTGGTCACCAGATTCATGTTGGCCTATATAAATGCTTCTTCACACTGCGTAGAATTATTGTGTTTTGGTTTGAAGGACATTAGAGTCCGTGAAATTACTGGGCATAATGAGACTTAAGCTTAGCAGTGATAAGCGCAGTACTGTTATACATAACACCAAGCGTTTGCTCATTCATTTAGACAAATAAATATCACGTTATTTTTCAGGACTATTCGAGCCTTGTACGAGACGAAGCCAGTGTTACCTATCCGGTATGTCTGAGCGAGTGACGTGCAGGAACAGTCAGTGCCAGTGTGAATTCGACTATCCCTACTCTGAAGAACTACACACGTGCAGTAAGTATTTTTTTCTCAAGTGTCTTCTTCTTCTTTTTTTTTTATTTATGGCTTTCGCAGTATTATGCATTTAGCCAGTGTCAAGTATAATATATTCTCGAGTTTTTTTTACAAGAACGATGAAACACGGGTGCGGTCGATTTCAAGGTCTTGTCAGAATTTTGGTGTTAACTCCTTTCAGTACGATTCTTAATTCACTTATTTCAATGTTTCCATACACTGTTCATCACCGTCAATGTTTATTGAACAAATCCACACCACTTTTATACAACAAACACAACTCTAAACTAGTTTATGAAATAAATTAAAATAAGCGATGGACTGCACTGTCAGAATTCCCGCCAAAACTCCTTCTCAAGTGTCAGATTTCCCGCCATAACTATTTCTTCTTGTCGATGAAATTGGCAAAGGATTCCGTTAATATACAGTCGGACTTGTAATATATTTTATTGCGAAATCGTAGGGATTTAAAAAAGATAATTTAATACAGTCAACCTGGGTAACTTAAGCTTTCAATGTAACATTGACTCACTAACTTGTATTTGAACGTTTAATTTTTTGTCTTCTTACTGATACACTGTATAATAATAAGTTGTTTAATTTATGAAAGTAAAAAGTGTTTTTAAACGAAACCTGCAGTGACAATTGATATTTATCAATTATATATTTTTTTCTCACCATTCAAAATTTGGGCGGTAAACAGAGTTAGAAATATACTTGCTAAAAAGTTGTGTATAGCAATTACTACAGAAGAACTACAGAAGGCGAGTTCAGTTTTATGTTGAAGAATCATATGTTTTTTATGTAATAACACTGAAATATCCCGCGATATTGATAGATTTTTTAAAAAATCTTTAATTAATCTTCGGACCGTTTCATTTTCAGACCATTTGGGGTAACATTAGCTCGGGGCGAGGACAGACAATGCGTGAAAATTTCAATTATGCGAAAAAGTTTTGAAGGGTGGAAGTGGCCATCAAAGCTTGACATATTTAATTGTCACCCCCGAAATATAGTTAGTCGATTTGGAGGATCTAAAATCACAAAACGAGGCGATTCTTATGCGATTGATGATCAATTTCTATACATGGTATGGGGGAATTGAGAGCCGATATTATGTTTCTTTTTTATATGTGATTGAGTTTGTTTTATTATTTTTTATTATTTTAGGCATTGCTCAGTAATTATAAGTACATCAAAACCTGATTAATACAATAATAACTTGATTTAAGAGGTCCATAAAATAGAAGTTGATTTCGATAAACCAGGCAGTTTAATGTTGTAATAATATGGCAACCCTACATTGTCACTAAAAAGGAGATAGTGATATAAACGAAATGTATTTTTTTTATCAATATGACAAGCTAATCTTACCGAGGAGTAAAAAAAACTACATAAATTAGATATTTTCTTCATCAACTCCTCATACTTATTAATGTTACCCAAATGTGAGTGTAACTTTGGCTCACCTAATTTTTGGTAATTTAAGGGTCTTTTATTTATCGTTTTGATAAATAACACAGGAATTTAGATTATAGAGGTCAATATCCCACTAGAAACACTCATTTATGACAAATAACAATAAAAGTAAATCCGTACTACTATAAATTACCTCTAAAGTGAGCCAAAATTACCCAGGTTGACTGTAGTCTGGATGGTATTAGACGCCTTTCATACATGCATTACCTATATGAATTTTTGCTTAGGGTTTATCCTGTTTTATAATAGACTAGCTTGTACTCGCGGCTCCGTCCGCGTGAAATCATTTTATACTATTAATTTATTTGATATACAGCGTGTTACAGAAACATGTGGTTTTGTTTAAGGGTTGATACATACACATGTCTAGCTGTATTTGTGTGCAAAATCTAGATATCCTAAAATTTCATGCTAATTTAATCCCAATGTTATTACGAACAATAAGATCGATTACATCACTATAAATTAAGTGAATTGCGTGAGCTAGAATAACAATGCTTGGATGAGATAAAAGTTCTGCTGTTTATCATTTAGTGTTGTCTAAAGTTGCAAATTGAATATCGATATGTTAGTCATTCGATAAAAAAGAAAATTCTTTATTTATATTCTACTAATACAATCGGCTTTAGTACTATGGGGGGTGTAATTCTTATATTATACACTATACGTTTCATAAATTTGCCCACACTTCTCTGTAGCACGTTGTAGAATCGGCCATTGGTCTAGTTGTTTGAAGATCCGCAAGGACCTGAGTTCAAATCTAGATTGTTTAAAAAAAATTGTGTTAATATTTTTTTTTGTTTCAGTGTCATCTGCCAGTTCTATTCTCGCCAATGCATCGATCCTGTTGACCGCCTTAATTTATTTATACTCATTATGAAAGTGATAATATAGTTATTTATTTTTAGTAATAAAGTTACAATAATACAAACGTTTGTGTTTTAATATTGACCTTGATATTTGGTAAAAAAAAAAAAAAAACTATTCGCTATTAGGCTTTTAAGCCGGAGGGCCATGTTTGGACTGTATAGATAGGTATGGATGGATATCATTATTATTTTATCGAGTAGTAGAGCCACGCTGTAGACAGTTTTGTCTACAGCATGAATGGGCTGGCTCGACCGGGTCGTTACCACTGTCTTACAGAAAACCTACGTGAAGTAGCGGCTTGGTGCTTTCGTACGGTGAGTGATATCCGGAGTACCAAACCCCCCTCCACTTTCCAATTCCTAATTATCCCTTTCCTTTAAAGTCGGTAACGCGCTCATGATTCTTCTAGTATTGTGGGCGTACATGGTCGGTGGAGATCACTTACCATCAGGTGACCCACTTGTTCGTTTGCCGGCATATGCTATAAAAAAAGTTTTGAGGCAAATTTGTACACTATCAGTATTTAAACAAGTTTACAAAACCCACATCTAGTTGTATTTGTTTATGTCCTAGCAATGCATTCGGGTTTATTGAAATAAAACTAATTTAAACGGATTTTATCGTGGTTTTTTATTTTTATTTTGGTCCCGACATTTCTAAAGCTTTTCAGCCTTCACGGGGTCACGGGGTGGACTGAAACGTCGGAACCAAAATAAAATTAAAAAACCGCGATAAAATCCATTTAAATTAGTTTTGTTTCAATTATGTACCATTCGCATAAACGTAAGAAAGCATTCGGGTTTTCTATTATGGGGGTGAAACAATTATATTGAGGACTCTACGTTGCTTAAATTTAACCACATCATTCTGTAATACGTAGTAGAAACAAAGAAAAGTCTATGGAGGTTGATAAACTCTGTACTTAGCACCATAAACAAATCTTATAGCGTGAACAAAACATAATACGTGCGTTGGACCAATAAAAATATAGGTCTCTGATTGTAGTAGTCTTTATTACAAATTGTTTAAAATATTGGGTTCCACTTCATTAATATCCGAGAAAAAATGTTTTATAAGTTACTATAAAGGCAGATTTTTTAAATTTAATGACGAGACAAGCAAGGTGCTCGCCTGATGGTAAGCGCCACGTTTGCCCATAAACAGAAGCAACACCACAAAGAACTTTGAAATACAAAGCACTGCATGGCACTGGATGGGGCCCGTCACGCCGAGACATAAGATGTTAAGTGTCATAATGTCCAGTAATTTCACTGGCTTCAATGTCCTTCAAACCGAAACACAACAGTGCTTACACACTGTTACTTGGCGACAGAAATAGACAAAGCGGTGGTACCAGCCCAGACAGCCTCTTGCATATGAAGGACCTACCACTTTGTGAAATGAATGTTAGTAATTAATATTAGACCGGCGTATCTGACACAATATGTTGTGATGATCGGAAATTAAAGGATCTGAGGCGGCGCTACACGAAACGCGGGGTTCATTAGTTTTACGAGGCCTTTTGCTAGAAGAGGCTCTTTCATTTCCCTGTCAGAAATAAAACATTAAATTAAAGTACCTGGGCGACCGAGCTCTGCTCGGGCGAAAAATTTTTTTTTTCGTTTTCTAATAATGAAACCTAGCTAGAAGATATTATTCGCCAATAGATGTCAGGAATTAAGTCTAACCTCAAAGCAAACACTCATTGACTTCGTGTTACTTAACAAAGCCACCTGCTGTTGTGCTCACAAAAAAGTAGTAATTAATTAATTATTTCGCCAATAGATGTCAGGAAGAGTCATATTTTTCTTCCAAGTTTATGTTTAAGTTGATAAAACACGAATAAAATGACATTTTCTAAAAATGATTCCCAGCTAGATCGATTTATCGCCCCCGAAACCCCCTATATACTAAATTTCATGAAAATCCTTGGAGCCGATTCCGAGATTCCAATTATATATATACAAGAATTGCTCATTTAAAGATATAAGATAAGATAAGATGAGTTGAACTATATACTAATAGGTATGAGTTTGCGAGTATTTTTGCTAATCAAATAATGGCAAAAACTAACCAAAAAAACCCAAAGTAACGACTCGAGGATTTCCCGAATCTCGTGTGCGGAATCGTCTTGTTTAATCTTGTTGGACATTTCTGAATAAATACTACCCATGTGTACGGATATAAATATGATTATCTAAACCTTTATATCTATTTGTAAACCTTTTTACGACGCCTTAGGTGCGAGGCTGTCGCTGATGGGTAACGCTGTGCTGCCACTGATAAGGCAAATTTACATTGTGCTTCCGCCTGAAAATTTCCGCCCAAAGCTGTAAGTAATCTTTTGTAATAACACATAAAGGCATTGAAAATAATTTGTATTGATTTTAGGAAAGTTAACTACTTAATTTATGAATGATGATGTTATTATAACGCTAATAAAGATATTGTTTTAATTTATTGAAAAATAAATGCAGACCAAAATAAAAAAAGTGTGAATGAAACATTTTTTCATTATTAACTATAATGAAAAAGTGGTAGTAAGTCAAAGGAATCAAAGGCCATACAGCACCGCATTACATACATTTTTCTAACTACACGGAACACAACGGTTGTGGGAACAAATTACAGTCAACCTGGGTAACTTTGGCTCACTTTAGAGGTAATTTATAGCAGTACGGATTTACTTTTATTGTTATTTGTCCTAAATGAGTGTTTCTAGTGGGATACTGGCCTCTATAATCTAAATTCCTGTGTTATTTATCAAAACGATAAATAAAAGACCCTTAAATTACCAAAAATTTGGTGAGCCAAAGTTACACTGACATTTGGGTAACATTAATAAGTATGAGGAGTTGATGAAGAAAATCTCTAATTTATGTAGTTTTTTTTACTCCTCGGTAAGATTAGCTTGTCATATTGATAAAAAAAATACATTTCGTTTATATCGCTATCTCCTTTTTAGTGGCAACGTAGGGTTGCCATATTAATACAATATTAAACTGCCTGGTTTATCGAAATCAACTTCTATTTTATGGACCTCTTAAATCAAGTTAATATTGTATACATCAGGTTTTGATGTACTTATAATCATTGAGCAATGCCTAAAATAATAAAAAATAATAAAACAAACTCAATCACAAATAAAAAATAAACATAATATCGGCTCTCAATTCCCCCATACCATGTATAGAAATTGATCATCAATCGCATAAGAATCGCCTCGTTTTGTGATTTTAGATCCTCCAAATCGACTAACTATATTTCGGGGGTGACAATTAAATATGTCAAGCTTTGATGGCCACTTCCACCCTTCAAAACTTTTTTGCATAATTGAAATTTTCACGCATTGTCTGTCCTCGCCCCGAGCTAATGTTACCCCAAATGGTCTAAAAATGAAACGACTCGAAGATTAATTAAAGATTTTTTAAAAAATCTATCAATATCGCGGGATATTTCAGTGTTATTACATAAAAAACATATGATTCTTCAACATAAAACTGAACTCGCCTTCTGTAGTTCTTCTGTAGTAATTGCTATACACAACTTTTTAGCAAGTATATTTCTAACTCTGTTTACCGCCCAAATTTTGAATGGTGAGAAAAAAATATATATTTGATGAATATCAATTGTC
This sequence comes from Amorpha juglandis, assembly GCA_949126905.1. Lineage (NCBI taxonomy): Eukaryota > Metazoa > Arthropoda > Insecta > Lepidoptera > Sphingidae > Amorpha > Amorpha juglandis. The sequence goes on from OX421392.1 coordinate 4,504,707, forward strand.
ACTGCAGGTTTCGTTTAAAAACACTTTTTACTTTCATAAATTAAACAACTTATTATTATACAGTGTATCAGTAAGAAGAGAAAAAATTAAACGTTCAAATACAAGTTAGTGAGTCAATGTTACATTGAAAGCTTAAGTTACCCAGGTTGACTGTACTTTCATCTGTTTTGTATATTTAAAAAGAGCACTGGCTGATTGGCGTCGTCGGCACCGAAATTCCAAATTCAAATTAACAGAAAAGGGCGAACACGCACGTAACAAGGCCGATTAAAAAATAAGAAACATATCACGCATCACGTTTACTTGAAATTCAACCTTATAATGATGAGGAAAGAGTTTTCAATACATCTAATATATCAAATTTGAAAATATAAGGAAAACATTTAAATGGAGGAAAACGTTTCGTAATTGGAATTCAATCTTTTGTACTTACAAATTAAGTATGAATTTGGTTGACTAGTAAATTTACATCCCCAAGTTGATGAGGGTATTAATATTAAACTGTAATTTAATGGAATAAGGTAGAATTTGTAAAATGTACAGAATTGTTTTTAAAGAAAAGCGGCCGAGGCAAAGGAACTAACGTGTTATGCCAAAGGTCAAATAGCTAAACATATCGCCCTTTGTGTTGGATTTATTGGGAAAAAATTGTTGTTCGTGTATTACATTGAACATGATACCTACTTTGTTTTTACATTTGTCGAATATTAACGACTTACTAGCAAGGGGGTGGACAGAGCTGTGTTGGAACTAATAACATTTAACGACAGCCACCACTAAATGCTCCGCTCAGAATTCAGTGTGACAACTTTTTTTGCTCCGGTAAAACAGTAAGTCTGTCCGATGGTAAGCGGCTACTACCATGGACTCCAGTAATGCCAGGCCACACCCAAGCTACTGTCTTTTGCTTTGGTCTTCAATATCAATAGTATAAAAAAGTCACTATATTTATCCTGGCTCGGCAAAGTGTCTACGCCACACCTGATGGTAAGTGTAGCGCAATCCAAGAATAGGGTCGACCAACGACAGACGACGTGACTATCGGTGGTCGAACTGGACCACTGGTAACTAATGAGCTGGCATCTATGTCTACCCTTTCAGGGTGCAGACGTGTGCTTATTTATTTATTTATTATTAATGAAAACATACAGCACATATAATACATTTGGTTACAATGACATGATTTACACATAAGCCAAACACATTTTTCACAAATAAATCATACTAAAGTAGAAGACAGTTAAATACCTAGGTTTAACAGTTGAATATGGTTAAATCAGGATAGTGCCAAAAAAACACAATAAACATGCTTTCTGAGTTAGTACAATCGTATTACAACAAAATAGAGACATAACATACATTAATGGTTTTCAACTTTTTCTATCAGTTTCTTGTTATATTCCCTTAGTTTACAATTAAATAAATCAATATGACAATAACGATTATTGTGGGTAGTACAAGCTCTGACCAGGAATCGATTCATAGAATAATTTGTTCTACAAAATGGTGTTGAGAAGACAGCATTAGAGCGTTATGTGTTTATTTTAGCACATAGACAATTGCGTTCGATCTATCTATCGATGATCTAATACTAACTAATATATTATGTACAACTATGATATGTACCTAAACCTTATGATCTTAATAATAATTGCAAACTAGTTTTGAATAGTGGTAGGCAGCGGCTTGGCTGTGCCTCTGGCATTGCCGATGTCCATGAGCGGCGGTGACCGCTTACCATCACGCGGGCCGCTTGCTCGTCTGCCTATCAAGGCAATAAAAAAAATAAAAAAAAAATAGAGCAACGTTCTAACGTTGCTCTATTCAAATTTAGTTTCTTGCCCATTCTTCTTGGCAGCCTTGCGAACTGGCGGTAGAGTTTTGACGGAATCTCAATAATGTATTGTAACTAGCTTTTGCTCGCGGCTCCGCCCGCGTGAATGTTTAAAATTTACAAAGTTTCATACAAACTTTCATCCCCTATTTTATCCCCTTGGGGGTAGAATTTATCAAAATCCTTTCTTAGCGGATGCCTACGTCATAACATCTACCTGCATGCCAAATTTCAGCCCGATCCCTCCAGTGGTTTGGGCTGTGCGTTGATAGATCACTATGTTAGTCGGTCACCTTTCAGTTTTATATATTTAGATAGACATTTTACAGATTAAATAAATGTTTTGAATTTAATCGTTTTAAACGGAGATGATTGATGGATAGCTGAAAGCAGATACTATCTATCTTACGACTCATCCATCGATCATACCAAAGCATCAATCAATAAGTATCTGATGGGCTAGATTTAAAATAAGCCTAAAATAATTGCCTAAGGCATTAAAGTCCGCCTGTATACCGTGTGTACAAAGTTTACAGGTCCCTGTTCTATTACTAATAGTCGTATAAACAATTGAACAGACGTTAAACCCGCTTTTAAATAGAAAAGTACTACAATCTTATAATATTTTCTTAATGCGAGTAACGGGCTGTGTAGTGACCACGGCTTCGGTTTCCGCACCGATGTAAAATGTTTGTTGCTCGTTCGTCGATCTATGCTATAAAAAAAAAGTCAGATAATGACTTCTGTCCACTAAGCTTAAGTCTACGATGTATCTGCCGATAAAGATTTTTTGTTAATATGGACTAGTCTCTTGCTTAGTCTCCGAGTAAAATGGCTGTAACATACGAGGGTGGATCAAAAAGTACTTAGAAGTGCATATTTATAAAACCTCTTTGGGAGAAGTTTGATATTAGAATTAAGAGTGTCAATCATCTTCTTTTCTTTTTTATTTATGGCTTTCGCAATATTATGCATTTTGCCAGTGTCAAGTATTATTTATTCTAAAGTTATTTTTACAAGAACGATGAAACACGGGTGCGGTCGATTTCAAGGTCTTGCCGGAGTTTTGGTGTTAATTCCTTTCGGTACGATTCTTAATTCACTTATTTCAATGTTTCCATACACTATTCATCACCGTCAATGTTTATTGAGCAAATCCACACCACTTTTATACAACAAACACAACTCTAAACTAGTTTATGAAATAAATTAAAATAAGCGAAGAACTGCACTGTCAGAATTCCCGCCAAAACTCATTTGGGAGAAGTTTGATATTCATATTAAAGAGCCAATCATGTCATTAAAGAAAAACGTCGTGGAAAACTGTCATTTGGCTAAGCAAACCTGAAAAGGGAGAAATAATTTGACTCGTCACCGCATTTTTATCGCAATCAAATCAAAATGACCGCCCTATACAATGCGGAAAGCTATTCAATCATACCAGTGTTTGGAGTAATATAAATGTGTTAGCTATTTCGATTGTACTTTGCAAATGACTTTATTCAACCTGTAAGGTGACGTAGACAAATATTATGTCCTTGTCTATGGCATTGTGAAGCCTAAAAGAATAGACCTTTTAACGCGGCTTTCCCCTAATAACCTGGTTTGATTTAGTGTTAACCTCTACCCGAGGTCAAAAGTCCTGAGTTTTTTTAATTACAATTAAATATGATTGACTTTTTGTGAGTGGTAGAGCCACGCTGCAGACAGTTTTGTCTACATCATGAATGGGCTGGCTCGACCGGGTCGTTACCACTGTCTCACAGAAAACCGACGTAAAGTAGCGGCTTGATGCTGCTTTTCGTATGGTGAGTGAGATAACCGGAAGCCCAAATCCCCTCCCCTTCCCAATCCCTATTTATCCTTTTCCTTTAAGGTCGGCAACGCGCCCATGATTCTTCTGTTGGTGGGTGTACATGGGCGGTGGATATCACTTACCATCAGGTGACCTACTTGCTCGTTTGCCGGTCTTTGCAAAAAAAAAGTATTTTTGTCAATATATGAATTAATGTGAAAAACCAACCATACCGGATGGTTCAGGCGTGTCGCGTTTCGGAGTCATTGTAAATCCAGTAACTTCAGGCCAGCATAATAATGCCGACCATCGAGGGATGCAATGTGTCTGGACGGTCGACATTCTCCTTAGACTGCATTGTTCATCAGGCCCAGTGCTGCCGTACCAGAAAAAAAAAGACATTTAAATAAAAACTGAGTAACAAATCTTTACATATTATAAAATGAAGTCGCTTCCGATGCCTGTTCGCTTAGATCTCTTTAAACTATTCAACGGATTTTAATGCAGTTTTCAGCAATAGATAGAGTGATTCACGAGGAAGGTTTATATGTATAATACCTATATATTATAGTACAGAAAAGCCAAAACATTCAAAGATTTGTAATGTGATGTCGTAACCAACATATTTTTAACCGTGCGAAGCCGGCGCGGGTCGCTAGTCTACACTAACATTATAAAGAGGAAAGATTTGTATTTTTGTATGTAACGAATAAACATAAAAAAAAAACAACTGGACCGATTTCAAAAATTCTTTTGCCGTTAGAAAGCTACATTATCCCTGATAAACATAGGATACTTTTTATCCCGGAAAAAGCAGATTACGCGGGCGGAATCGCGAGGAAAAGCTAGTTAAAAATAAAATAAACCAATTTGATTTATATCTCAACATAATAACTCAATAATATAACTCAACATCTGAATTTATTTTCAGCTTTTGACCTTTTTGTCTGTTTTATTTCTGTGAAAAGAATATTAATGGTTAAGTTAGGTTATAATAATAATTTGTTATTCGTCTTGACGTCCACAAACGTCTAGGTACTATGGTATATGTATAGTCTATGGTTTACGTCAAGAGTTGCGTAGGGGTTCTGTCAGAATCGCATGTCGGTAATAACTTACTATACAATACTGGAGTAGGGTGTGAGTTATAGCGGAGAAGTTAACGAATTCAATTCAAATTCAAAATTCAAATCATTTATTCTGTAAATTGGATCATAAATATCACTTTTACATGTCAATAATTTTATACTAGATTACATTTATTTATCTTTTATCGGCATTTTAATTAACAATATCACGCTGGCTCTTGGCAGCAGTAATATGTCTACAAGCGTAAGCGTGTTAATTACAGCTAGTAATTAACACGCTTTATTAGCTTCATACGTATGTTGAAGTGATAACTTCTTATGGGAGGGTAAACCGCTTCGTAACGTAACGCGAGCGGTTCATCGATCAACGGAAGGTTCGAGAATATTCGAACCTATGTTTAAGATATTAACAAAATGATACTCCTTCTACTCATATCTGTCAATAAAATATTTATAATTATTGACACCCCTCGCTTTTTTTTACAATATATTTTTTACTTAAAATTTATTTTTTAGTTAGATTTTCTATAAAAGCATGTTTTTTATTTATAAGTTAAAGTACTGTACCGTATTACAAGGTGGTAGGTCCCTCGTATGCGAGAGGCCGTCTGGGTTGGTACCACCGCGCCGTCTATGTCTGCCGCCAAGCAACGGTGTGTAAGCACTGTTGTGTTTCGGTGTGAAGGACATTGAAGCCAGTGACATTACTGGCCATTAAGAGAATCAACATCCTATGTCTCAGGGTGAGCGCAGTCCACTGCAGTGCTTTGTAATTCAAAGTTCTGTGTGTTATCGCTTCTATTTATGGGCAGGTGTGGCGCTTACTACCAGGCGAGGGATTTGCTCGTTTCGTCATTCAATTAAAATAATAAAAAATCCCTCGCGTGTCTAAATACCCGCTGAAAAAGAAGCCATACCTCAAGAAACCTATTAAATTTTTGCTTAGCGCCTAACGTATAAAATATTACGTAGATTGGTGTTATTTATAGCACCGCGTTATAAGTGTATGTTGCAGTCACCATCTGTTTTGTAAGACAACTAATTGGATGCATACGCAATAACATTTTAACCCTCAGCAAGTAAACATTGAGATTGCTGTAATCTGTGGTAAATATCTCTTGATCTTAAAAGACCAATCTGAGTTTCTTGGTGCTTCTTCTCAGACCAGTGGGCATTTCCGAAGCACCGGCAGATTCAAATGACATGTAAAAGTGCCCTTGGCGTCCCAATTACATAATAAAGAATTTGAATTTGAAAGTGCTACACATAACGCCATCTATTGGCCAAGTCACTGCTAGTGCTAAGTAAAAATACTGTCATGGCGTCACTCGCCAAGTTTATATACTTCACGTAAGATATTAAACTGTGTAAAAGTAACATTATATTAAATAAAAATTCACTGAATACTACTAATGGCTTAATTTGTTAAAACTCCATCACTCCAACAGAGATAATAATTTTAATTTGCTAATATTTTTTTTATGGCATAGGCCGGCAAACGAGCAAGTGGGTCACCTGATGGTAAGTGATCTCCACTGCCCATGTACGCCCACCACCAGAGGGATCATGGGCGCGTTGCCGACCATAAAGGAAAGGGATAATTATGGATTGGGATGGGGAGGGGACTTGGGCTTCCGGATATCTCACTCACCGTACGAAACGCAGCAGCAAGCCGCTACTTTACGTCGGTTTTCTGTGAGACAGTGGTCATGACCCGGTCGAGCCAGCCCATTCATGCTGTAGATAAAACTGTCTACAGCGTGGCTCTACCACTCAAAAGCAGCGTGGCTCTACCACTCAAGGTCACGGTCAAGAGCGAGAGGTCGTGGAACACGATGGCCGCCTTCTACGAAACAGTCATACGCGGTCAAACGCGGAAGGAGGTGGCGGAGCGCGAGCGGAAAATCACACACCAGCTCGCTATCCGCCGCCGAAGAAGGCAGGAGGTGGCAGCTGGTGGGAGGATACTTGTATCCGACCGGATAGCGACCACCGTACACTGGTACTAAAACCTGCCATAGTGGCCCACCTCGTGTGGGTCGCGTTCCAGGGTCAGCCAGTGTATATCCGGTTCTCCCCAGGGGCCTTGCCCCCTGATCCTAACCCTTTTCCCATCCCTTTTCCTTCCGCTCCCCCTCGGCCCTTTGGCAGGCCGGCATTATCTTGCCGACCTACGATGGACACATTGTTTATCGTTGGTCGCCACTATTCTTGGATTGCGCTACACTTACCAACAGGAGTAGCGTAGTCACTTTGCCGAGCCAGGATAAAGGTATCACGCGCAGGAGTATGCGGGAGGCACTCCTACCTCCCTGACAAAGGCTTGGACGGCGGATACATGGAAGTCCGTCGTCTGAAATAAAAGACCACGCGGTGGGGCGGTACCCATAAAGGGTGCCCCAATGTAAAAAAAGGTTGATATTGCGTATTTTGCGCTCAAACCTGTCTTCTTCCTACAAAAAAAAACATTCTAGTCTTTTCCTAAAATGTCTAGATTCCACATTCCAGCGACACATGCCCAACGACGTCTGACCTCCATCACTTTCTTCGCCTTGTCCAACAAAATACAGTTTATTAACACCATGTATATAGAAATATGTATTTTACTCTAACGGCCTGTTTCACAACCTCCGAGTATACGATACCTAAAGTTATTCAACAGTTTTTTTTTATTTGATTGAATGACGAGATGAGCATGGAGCTCGTCTGATGGTAAGCGCCAAGCCTGCTCATAAACAGAAGCAACACCACACAGAACTTTGAATTACAAAGCACTGCATGGCACTGAACTGCGCTCGTCACCCCGAGACATAAAATGTTAAATCGCATAATGCCCAGTAATTTCACTGGCTTCAATGTCCTTCAAACCGAAACACAACAATGCTTATGGTCAGGGGGCCCTTGGGTAGCTGATCCACTTGATTACTATCAAGCTCATTTTCCGTGAGTAGCTTCGTTTCGATGAGACGACCAACAATTCCCTATGCGAAAATTCTCTATTGTGGTAGCTAACAGAGGTAGCAAGGATAGAATATTTCGATTTGATGATACTCAAAAATTTATTATTTTATTTGTAGGACAATATGACTGTTAGATTACATAAATATTAACTAAGTAAAAACAAAAAAATCAGCTGGTTAGTAATCATTCTTATGACCTCGTTATCGATACCTATTGGAAGCCCCTCCTTCCAATAGGTATGATTACTAACCAGCTGTTTTTTTTTTGTTTTTACTTAGTTGATATAATTTAACTGTCATATTGTCCTACAAATAAAATAATATTTTTTTGAGTATCATCAAATCGAAATATTCTATCCTTGCTACCTCTGTTAGCTACCACAATAGAGAATTTTCGTATAGGGAATTGTTGGTCGTCTCATCGAAACGAAGCTACTCACGGAAAATGAGCTTGATAGTAATCAAGTGGATCAGCTACCCGAGGGCCCCCTGACCATTACACACTGTTGCTTGGCGACAGATATAGACGGCGCGGTGGTACCAACCCAGACGGCCTCTCGCATACTCGCATACGGACCTACCACCTTGTAAAGTTATTCAACAATTTCTTCTTCCACCTGCCCTTATCCCACTCGCAGTGGGCCAACACCACATGCTTTTTAACACATGTTACAGAAACATTTGGCTTGTAGTTTTTACGACCGGCCGCCTGCCTGAAACGTCCAGACCCGAAACAAATATTTGTAGATCACACAAACAATTCTCTCGATGTGGGAATCGAATCCGCGGCCTCTCGCTTCACAGCCGGCTACTTACCCATTGCGCTACGGAGGCTGTCCAAAGTTATCGACAGATAATATAATAAAATACTGCAAAACTAAATTAAATAATACTTATCACAGATTTTAATATTCAACACAACAAAATATCATTTTAACGCAAATAAAATGAATTTAAACGGATTTTACATTTCACAGGGTGGACCACGAAGGCTGAAAAGCTTTCGAAACGTTGAGACCAAAATTAAAATAAAATAACCGCGATAAAATCCGTTTAAAATAGTTTTATTTCAATGTATAACATTCGCGTAAACATAAGATATCTTAAGTCTCGGGGTGACGAGCGCAGTTCAGTGCCATGCAGTGCTTTGTAATTCAAAGTTCTGTTTGGTGTTGCTTCTGTTTATGGGCAGGCATGGCGCTTACCATCAGGCGAGCGTCTTCCTCGTCTCGTCATTCAATCAAATAAAAAATTGCAAACGAGTAATTGGGTCGTAAGTTGTCGTTGTCCAGGCAGAAATATGTATTAGGATGCCTAATACATACTCTAATAATATCCACCAGTAGAAAGGATGGTCTTATTTTTTTTTATAGCATAGGCCGGCATATGAGCAAGTGGGTTACCTGATGGTAAGTGATCTCCACCACCCATGTACGCCCACCACCAGAAGAATCATGGGCGCGTTGCCGACCTTAAAGGAAAGGGGTAATTAGGGATTGGGAAGGGGAGGGGATTTGGGCTTCCGGATATCTCACTCACCGTACGAAACGCAGCAGCAAACCGCTACTTTACGTCGGTTTTCTGTGAGACAGTGGTAATGACCCGGTCGTGCCAGCCCATTCATGCTGTAGACAAAATTGTCTACAGCGTGGCTCTACCACTGAAAAATAAATCAAAGAAATTTTCGTGACCTTACCACCGAGCTATAAGGACGCATAAAGAACTGTTTTCTTGGCCTCGGGCGGGGTTGCTTATAATATATTATGGGGTGGGGGTGAAACTACCCCTAATTTAAACTGTTATGTACAGGCTGCTCTAAAACATAATGGTTTATTGTAGCGGCGTGGGTTTAAACACCGAAAAAGGCGCGATCTACGTTTTGAATCACTTATCTATCTGTTACGTTAGAGTTTCTTGCCCGTTCTTCTCAAGCGAAACAAGATTCCGTACTAACGGTAGAGTTTCCAATCCAAATAATGTATTGTATTTTATGGGTTCTACAAATATTTTGAATTTGAATTTGGAACACAATGACAACTGTCAAGAGATATTGATTCCCGCGAAGTTGGCAGAATTATGTCAGAAGTCACTGGATATACACTGGCTGATCGGGTCAGCCACTAAGGCAGGTTTTTCACCATATGGACGGTGGTCGTTATCCAGTCGAATACAAAAATATCAGATATAATAACAAGGAGTCATTATTGAAGATTTTTCGTTACTAGAATAGCTTAATATTATTCACACAGTCATTGCTATGTAGACGGGTCCCTTGTTCTCTATAATGACTCGATAATTACGCATTGTCAATTGATATTTGATCGATAGAAAAAAAAAAACAAATTACATATTCTGTAACACCCTGTACACTCAAAGGCGTACAGCGCGGCCGTCTTCAAAGCCAGTTGATCGCGCCGAGCCACCGTGCAACCACGAACAGTAATAAACTACAGTAACCACCAGTGAAATTAAAAAAAAAGTTTAAAGAAAGTTGACCATCATGATAAAAGCGGATTTTAAAAATAAAACACGCTTTATGCACGCTTTTTGGGCTGTTTGTTTAATGTCCTTTGACTGAGGTAAAAAAGAAAAATATTTTTGTTAGACAGGTATTTTTAGAAAATAATCTTCGTTATTTCAGATTTTTTTTTTAATTATATTATTTTAGTTTTTGTAGCATATTTTTAGGAATATACGGAGGCTTCTCATACTTTTTTTTTTGAAAATATATTTTATTGTTAAGAATATTTATTACGTAGTTCAATTTTATTAAGTACAGTTAGCAACAGCAGTTTAATTTGATGTCTTTTATATCTGTTCATTTTTTAACGGAAATAAAGCTATATATTTAATGTCAGTAATTATGAATATATGTATTCATTTCTATATTTACTATTGTATAAAAAAATATTTATCTTCCTTAGAAAATGTTCATTAAAAAAGCAACCCAATTTCTGGATTTTTATTTATTAGTTTTATTATGGTTTTATTTTAATACACGCTGCAGCTTTTTGCAACAATTGACATAAGAAAACAGGCTTGAATCTTTCATCTTCACATAAATATTTCACACTACAGAACATCCAGCATATTTTGGTAAAAATAGCCAGTATTTTGTCAATGTTTCAAATTAATATTATAACATTTATCAGCTATAAAATTGTCCAAAATTAAGCCACCTGCCAATTTATGTTTGGTGCTCTGAGATATTTAAAAAAAGAAAAGCAAATTTTCTCATCTAATTTTTTCTATTTATGGAAAAAGGCAAAGGAATTTAATTCCAAACAGATCGTAACAATTTTTGTACTTTTCTTGACAAGTAGCATTAACTACAGATATGTCTAACGTACTACTCGTTATTTAAAAAGTAAGTTGTCGTTAAATTCGGTAAGACTTTACCAGATTTATTTTTCAACTTATTGTCAAGAGACGTTCTTAAATTAATGTATTACAATAATTCTAAAGTTCTTTACACACGAATAATACATAATTTTTGGTCCCGACGTGAAGGCTGAAAAGCTTTTGATACGTCGGGACCAAAACTTTATAAAAAACCGCGATAAGATCCGTTTAAATTAGTTTTATTTCAAATGTATAAAATTTCTACAAATATTTGCCTCGGGTCTGGGTGTTGTGGGACCGCAAGTCCCTCGTAGTTACTGATACCCATGATAGAGTCCATATTCTATAAAAATACGAAGCGAAAAAGTTCAAAAGCGTAGATTTAATGTTACATAGAATAATACTATACTAATAATAGAAGAATACAATAATAATATTTCTAATATAAAATACTGTGTTATCAGTTTATAAAAGGGAATATGTTCTATTATTGCAATGTATAACACATTATGCAATGTGTTATGTTGGATTTTCATATATTTTTTAATTATTTTTATCACTAAAACAAAAAAATTCTAGGAAACAACAGTAAAAGGGAACAATCAATCATTGTTCATACGCGTTTTTATTAACAAGATTAATGTTTGTTGTAATAATTTACATCTAAAATATTATTAATGTAATGGCTATTCTATACCTGCTTTACTCTATGTATGTTCCTAACTTCGTTGCTTCATTTCGGATATACAGAAGAGGGCCCCAGCCACCTAAGAATATGGAAGTATTTATTGAATTCAATCTCAGTGCATTTACAAAAGTCTAGTATATAGTTCAACCTATTTTATTTATAACAAACTAGATGACCCGGTGAACTTCGTATCACCTACATAATATATTTGTGTAAAATGTGGTCAAAACTTAATACAAATGTTTTATTTACATTAAATGCAATTAAGTGAGGTACTGCGCCATTGCACGTGAGGTAGCCCGTCGCACATTTAATTGACTTCGACGACCTAAGTCAGGTCGTCTCCCACCTCCCTCCGGTTGGACAGTCCTGTCCCCGTCCCGTCCCCGTCCTGTCCCCGTCCTGTCCGCGTCCTGTCCGCGTCCCGTCCCCGTCCTTTCCCCGTCCCGTCCCGTCCCCGTCCCGTCCCCGTCCTGTCCCCGTCTTGTCCTGTCCCTGTCCTGTCCTGTCTCACTGTCCTGTCTCACTGTCCTGTCTCACTGTCCTGTCTCTCTGTCATGTCTCTCTGTCCTGTCTCTCTGTCCTGTCTCACTGTCCTGTCTCACTGTCCTGTCTCACTGTCCTGTCTCACTGTCCTGTCTCACTATCCTGTCTCACTGGCCTGTCTCACTGTCCTGTCTCACTGTCCTGTCTCAATGTCCTGTCTCACTGTCCTGTCTCACTGTCCTGTCTCACTGTCCGGTCTCACTGTCCTGTCTCACTGTCCTCTCACTGTCCTCTCACTGTCCTGTCTCACTGTCCTGTCTCACTGTCCTGTCTCACTGTCCTGTCTCACTGTCCTGTCTCACTGTCCTGTCTCACTTTCCTGTCTCACTGTCCTGTCTCACTGTCCTGTCTCACTGTCCTGTCTCACTGTCCTGTCTCACTGTCCTGTCTCACTGTCCTGTCTCACTGTCCTGTCTCACTGGCCTGTCTCACTGTCCTGTCTCACTGTCCTGTCTCAATGTCCTGTCTCACTGTCCTGTCTCACTATCCTGTCTCACTGTCCGGTCTCACTGTCCTGTCTCACTGTCCTCTCACTGTCCTGTCTCACTGTCCTGTCTCACTGTCCTGTCTCACTGTCCTGTCTCACTGTCCTGTCTCACTGTCCTGTCTCACTGTCCTGTCTCACTTTCCTGTCTCACTGTCCTGTCTCACTGTCCTGTCTCACTGTCCTGTCTCACTGTCCTGTCTCACTGTCCTGTCTCTCTGTCATGTCTCTCTGTCCTATTTCACTGTCCTGTCTCACTGTCCTGTCTCACTGTCCTGTCTCACTGTCCTGTCTCACTGTCCTGTCTCACTGTCCTGTCTCACTGTCCTGTCTCACTGTCCTGTCTCACTTTCCTGTCTCACTGTCCTGTCTCACTGTCCTGTCTCTCTGTCATGTCTCTCTGTCCTGTTTCACTGTCCTGTCTCACTGTCCTGTCTCACTGTCCTGTCTCACTTTCCTGTCTCACTGTCCTGTCTCACTGTCCTGTCCCTGTCCTGTCCCTGTCCAGTCTAGACGCTATACGACCCGTCATCACGGCAAGCTTCGCAACGACAACTCAACAACTACTAATAAATTAAAAATTAATAAAAAAAACATTGTCCAGCGGACAAAATTGTGAATCTAAACCATTCTCAGATCCCCTTGAACACACACAAAAAATTTCATCAAAATCGGTCCTGTCGTTTAAGAGAAGTTCAGGAACATACACACTCACAGAAGAATTATATATATAAAGATATTTCGTAACATAGAAATAACTAGCAAAATTGTAAAAACTGCGTATTCGATGATAATAGAGTCGAATTAAAAGGATCTGATTGTTTAAAATTTCATTCTTTCGTAATCACCATTTTCATATCACAATTTATATTCCATATTGACTTTTTTCAAAGGTATTTTGGCAAAAACACTTGTATATTATTACACTATGGTGACTAAAATCTGTCATAATGACGGTTTAGTCATTGAATTATATTTGTAGTCAGCCATTTTTGTCACATAAACGCAATAGTTATATATCTTTTTACTGCCATTAAATACGTAAAACGACTAGATAGATAATATTAAATTAAATTAAACTAGGTTAAATATACGACCTACGAAACTCCGCACTTCTGAAGTATATCGATTGAAAAAAGTCAATCCGCCATCTTGAAAAACAAGTCGCCATTTTGAAAAACGGACTTTGCGAGTGTAAAAAATGTTTTTATTAATCGAGATGCAACGGAGGGAAGCTGCTTTGGGGATTCTACTCCTTCTCCTTATGTCGTTGACGCGGGACTCGTCTGAAGCCTTGAGTACCTTCGGGGTATCGAACACCAAGCCGCCCGTTGCGAAGCCTACGACGCCACCGGGTAAGCGTTTTATCCTATGATGGGACACTGCACTCACTGATTTTCGCTATCACTTGTGTGTTTGTGGCACGTATAGTAACTTCGAGACTGAGTGGGTCGATTTGACCGCGATGGGACTTTTTGTCCCAATTTTTCGTATAAAAACTCTGAAATGAACCTCATAACACGGTGTTTCCCGAGCGCTATGACATGTCTTTAAACGAGGATTAAAAAGAGTATTCCTTCAGCGATAGGTAGCGGCTTGGCTATGCCTTTTGCATTGCCGATGTCCATGAGCGGCGATGACCGCTTACCATCAGCAGCATTACTCGTCTGTCTATCAAGGCAATAAAAAAAATAAAGCGACAAAAATGCGAAGTAGTTACATAAGTTGTAAGTATTTCTAAATTATTTTTTAAAAAATAAAATAAAAATAAAATAATTCTAGGGCTCTTTAAGGGACATATTTAAAACTAGCTTTTCCGCACGCAGGCGGCTGCGTGTTCTGTTTTTTTGGGATGAAAGTTAGCCTATGTTACTCAGTGATAATGTAGCTTTCTAACGGCAAAATAATTTTTGAAATCGGTCCAGTAGTTTTTAAGTTTATTAGTTATAGCATCGCAACAATTAGTTATAGAACTTGATAAGATTTTTCGAAGGTATGTGAAGTCTGCCAACCCGCATTAGGCCAGCGTGGTGGACTAAGGCCTAATCCCTCTCATTCAGTAGAGGAGGCCCGTGCCCAGCAGTGGGACGTATATAATAAAAGGGCTAGTAAAAAAAAAAAATTATAGCAAGAAATTTCGCTTTTGATTTCCATTTACTTTGACAGTCATTGTATGTGTTTACCGCCAAATGGAGAGTAGCATATACAAATAACACGAGAAACTGTAATATATTTGAATTACTAAATGTCAGAAGTATTTTTTATTTTAACAATTTGTCCAACAACGGTTTAAAATTAACATTTAACTCTGATACTATCAGTTTTGCCACGTTGATAGCTTTCATGCATGTTTTGTGTGTTTAAACCACGTTACCTGTGCTTGTAATGACGGAGAAATCTAATATGTCTGCATGTACTTATGAAATAAATAAACATTATTGTAAAAAATAAATTCATGTTGAATAACGACGAAAAAAAAAAGAATAAAAACTCTTTTGTACTCTAGTCTACTTACGGAAACTATTCTAATTTTAAAAATGTAGAATTTGACTGTTTGTCTTTGAATAATCAAAAATTGTTGAATCAACTCAATAGTTATAACAGGTTTAAGACGAGTCGAATGACTTTCAACAAGAAACTTGAATAGAAGGACTGTGCTAGCAGGGTCACACGGCCAATTGATAGTCTAGTGACGTTTCAAATCCCATGCAATTTAACAGATGAACAACTAAAAAGTTTATAGTTTTATGTCGTTATACTTCTAATAATTCGAACTACTCAGTCTCGAAAATTAAAGCAATAATAAAACGATAAATAAATAAATGCTTTGTCCCATTATATGAAGAAATGCTTACCAAAATATAATCATCACTTGTCATTTGTAAAGAATAATCATTAAATTTTGAGTAGATTATTTTTTTCAGTAAAGTATCGCTTCGATTGCGAGCATGAAGGGTCAAGTCAAAAGACGTGGCCGTCATTATAAAAAATAGGTATTTTAATGATTGTCTATTTTTTTATACATAAGGAATAGGGGGAATATTTTTAGTCCAAGTAATGTGTCCGAAAAAAGAAGTCTTAAAATGACTGGCTTTGAATAGATTGAATTATTATTTGTTAATAATTTGTATTTACATGTTAAATTACCTCGAGTGCGAAAGTATATTAAAATTAATACATAATTATATTCAGATTTACGAGTTTTTTTGAGTCCTAGCCCTGTATATACTATATACCATAAAATCTCTCAACGTTAACGTAGTTTAGATTCATCGACCACAAATCTTTCTGTAATTATCCAATATATTACACATAATGTCTGTCTTCATTACAATTTACTCCATATATCACTATATTTATAAAGAACTTACTGCAACTGTAAATAAGACACAAAATCATATTATTCAAGTTATATGTGTAAATATATAACCTTTTTCATTTAAGATATTTAGTGTATTAGGTTTATAAATATACAGCATAGTATTAAATTAAGATATTTGTATTGTTTAAAGCAGTCAGTATACGAATTAGAAATCATTTAGCTTTTAAAAATCAATTCAATGTAAATAAAAATATTACGAAAATGAAATACTCGATACCAAAACATTTTATTTTAAATATAATGGAGGACAAATTTAAATCTAGACTAAACAATTTCTCTGTCAAATATAAAGGAAATTACTTTTCAGACTCAAGGACTATAACGTAAAAATGCGGCGGAATTCCGTTATCCTCCTATTGGTCTTACATTTCGGCCTAAGCCTGGCTGCTTTTAGTCCAGCATTCGGTATTATAAAACCGGAAACGCCATTACCGCCTTCTCCCACTACGCCTTCCGGTAAGACTCAATATAATGGGACAAACAATTGTAAAAATACTTTTAATTTTAAATTAGCTTTGTATATGCTTGTTTTGTGTGTTTAATGTTTCAATTTTCTCAAAATGGATTTTCGGGTAAGTGTTTTTATTGTAGAAAAGATAAAGTAGTTTAAAAATGAATGATCTCTGTAGATGTTGGAAGATTTAAAAAAAGTTTAACTTGAAGTGCCATTTAAAAGTTAATATCTAATTTAAAAGCAGCATTATAATATAAGGTACAATGACAGTTTATAAAACATATATCATAAAACCATTACCTAAACGCATGTTTAATCATCGCTGAATATATCAAACTTCCACCTAACATCGTCTAATATAAAAGCTGTCATGCACAAAGCTCAGAAATGTACAACATTATCTACTTCATACATAAAAAAATGTTCATACATAACAAAAAATTTAACGGCTGTAGCCACCGCTTGCCACGTGACAAATAGAAAAAAATGCATCTGCCTATATCTAGAAAAAAAAACAGCTCCTATGCATTGTATTCATTCATAGACAAATGTATGAACATAAATCTTTTCATAGACAAAAATATAGAAACGCCTTTAGGCATTAGCAAAATCCGCTGAAAAAAAATACATTCCATAGACAATGGAAATGTGTTATAACAAAAAAACAGCCATATTTTTACTGGTTTTAATTAACGGATGGCTGAAGATACAGTGCACCGAAGGGTTTGGGATATCCTCCTTCGGCAAGGCGTATACTGAACCGCCAAAACCTACCACCTCAACTGTGTCGCCCGGTAAGAATATTTATTAATAAACACATGCAAACATAATTTCTATTGTTTGAAAGATGTTTTAGTTTAAAAAATATTATTGGTACAGTTTAATTAAACAGGGAGATTAAAAAAATATACATCTAAGTATAAAAAACAAGGTATTTCGCGCAATGAACGAAAAAAATACATCCTGCTACATATGTTTTTTAAGTACTGACAAAGATAAAAAGAAAAAGAGGGTTGGTATAATTGACAGCTTTCGTGGAGGCCGTGGGTTCGATTCCCACACCGAGACAAATGTTTGTGTCTGCTGTGGCATCGTGGTCCATATAGCAGTTGTTCGAATTGAGTGTGTGTTTTCACTTTAAAAGTTTTTTTTTATACATAAGCCGGCAAACGAGCAAGTGGGTCACCTGATGGTAAGTAATCTCCACCGCCCATGTACGCCCACAACGCAAACACGTCCGCTCGCTCTTAACCTATTTTTATTCACCACCGAGCCATTGGTTGACCTAACAAGGTGGAAGGTCCCTCGTATGCGAGAGGCCGTCTGGGTTGGTACCACCGCGCCGTCTATTTCTGCCGCCGAGCAACAGTGTGTAAGCACTGAAACACACAACAAACACAGTGAAATTACTGGGCATTATAAGACTTAACGTCTTATGTCTCGGGGTGACGAGCGCAGTTCAGTGCCATACAGCGCTTTGTAATTCAAAGTTCTGTGTCGTGTTGCATATGTTTATGGGGCTTACCATCAGGCGAGCGCCTTGCTCGTCTCGTCATTCAATTAAATAAAAAAAACGATGTTAATGTAGAGACGTATAGAGGATTTATTTTTTAATAACTATACAATGCAATCGATTCTTATTCATCTGGTATGAGAAACCCAATAAACATACGAGCTGTTTCATGTTTGGCCTAGCAAAGCAACCAAGTGCTTCTAGCAATAAAAAAAAGAAAAAAATACGAAGAAGTTATGTTTGTATGTGAAAAAATATAAAATAATGCAATAAATTTTACTTAAACA
The DNA here is from genome assembly GCA_949126905.1 of Amorpha juglandis. Lineage (NCBI taxonomy): Eukaryota > Metazoa > Arthropoda > Insecta > Lepidoptera > Sphingidae > Amorpha > Amorpha juglandis. Next base: position 4,523,080 of record OX421392.1, read on the forward strand.
CCAGAAATGATAAATAGGTGCTAAGATTCGAAAATAAATAGATTTTTGTAGCTCTTTATAATTATAATAGTAACAGAAGTACGATTAAATGAATTACATTCAAAATTCATTAACTAAAATCTGTTTTAGTTATTTTTTTGCAATAATTGAATTCTAAACTGCGTATTTATAAAGATAATATTAGATAATATAAACCCACCACTGTCTCACAGAAAACCGACGTAAAATAGCGGCTTGTTGCTTTCCAATGGTGACTGAGATATCCGGAGGCCTAAGTACGCATCTCCCGATTCCCTTAATTATCCCTTTTCTTCAATGTCGGCAACGCGTTCTAATTTTTCTGATATTGTGGGCTTTCATGGGCGGTGGAGATCATTTAACAGGTGACCCACTTGCCCCTTTGCAGGCATATGCTATATAAAGCGCTTGTAATAATTACAAGCACCGTTTAGGACTTATTGTTTTCAAGTAGGTATAGTGGGTTCACACGGTTCAATTTTAGTTGATCAATGACTAAATCGCATGCAATTCGAACCGTCTGAACAGATATTCAATGGAATTGATCAACAATATACGGCTTTTGTTGATTCAAATCAGTTGATTACTTAAGATCGTTCCGTGTGAACACGTTATGTGTTTTAACATGAGGCGTAGAGCGGCAATATTTATTGACAAGACCTAATATATGACGTCACTGGAAAGGCGAAAATAGTTAAGCGCTAATACGTGAACGTACGTTTACGGTGGAGTGTTTTAAAGTTGCTTTTTACAATAATAATTCTATGATTTTTGTTTTTGTTTTTTATATTTATATTTTTTTGGAAAAATAATATTCAATAAAATATAAGTTTAACTGAAAATTATCCAGTAAGTAATTTTATATGCATTTTTATCGTAAAAAAACACTTGAAAATGTTCTACCGTAAAGTTCACGTATTGGCGTGTTAGTAAATTTACCTTTCCACTGACGGTAATATGATGGCAATAATCATGGTTTAATATGTTAACTGCGCACTCAGGACGTCAGCTTACTTTAATTGTCAAATCATTAAATCACTTCTGTGAATTTAATTATTTCCATATTCAGACCCAGTTAACCTTATACTCGGTCACTGAATACAAAAAATGGTTTATACTTCGTTAGTGGCCATAGAAATAATCATATACTGACGTCGCAGAGAAATAATCGAATCATCGAAATAAAGAAATGACTAAAAGACAATTTAAGTTGATGTGACATCACTGACTGATGCAGTAAATGTCAAAGTTAAATTATGAGGATGTAATAAAGTTTTAAAATAAGTAATACGAGTTTTGGCGGGAATTCTGTCAGTGCAGTTCGTCGCTTATTTTAATTTATTTCATAAACTAGTTTAAAGTTGTGTTTGTTGTATAAAAGTGGTGTGGATTTGTGCAATAAACATTGATGGCGATGGACAATGTATGGAAATATTAAAACAAGTGAATAAAATACTGGAAGGAATTCACCAAAACTCCAACAAGACGTTGAAACGTTCACACCGATATTTCATCGTGCTTGTGAAGATTTGAGGATAAATTATAATTGTCTATGGCGAAATGCATATTAATGCGGAGCCATAAATAAAAAAGGAGAAGAATAAGTAATAATTTTTCACTTCAAGTTATAAGTAGCTGATCAAAGTGAAAAAATGCACTTAAATAAAAGTAGCGATTACAATTAGAGATTAGAAGTGTCAGAATTAGCAATATATAGCTTCTTCTAGATGTAGTTATAAAACCTAAGTTTACATTTTTACAAAATAATTGAAATATTGCAAATGCTTTCGTAGTGGTAGATTGAAAAATAGTTCCTAGGTGTAAACCAATAAATGTTGTAGTTGCTTTAAAAAAATAAGAACAACCATAGACAATGCAGATGCTTTTGTAAATAAAAAGTAACACCACATCTTGACGAGAAATAATTGGAAGGAAAGTCTGCCGTCATAACTAAGAATGCAGTAATCGCAAAAGGGCGGTTACGAGATAAACGCAAAAAACATAATTCTTTTTTGTTTGTACGGCGAAAATCATTACATAAAAACATACTTCGAGTTAATATTTTTATGAAAATATATTTTTTTCATGTAGGTACATGAACCTCTTGGGATGCCATTTCTGGAAAAAGTGAAAATATCAAAAATGTCGATTACTGCATTCTTTGTTATAAGGGCAAAAGTGTTTGAAAGTTGAAACTTAATAAACTAAACACGTTCGAAAATTAGTCTAGAACATTCAAAAACATAATAACTTCAAAAAAGTGCAAATGCCAAATTAGATTTTAAAAAATATTACATTTATAAACAGAATTGGCGACTTTTTCTTGGAAATGAGGTATATGATGATTTTATTACCGTTGATAATTAATACACTCACAGTACAATACAATCATAATACACTAGGAATCACGAAGTAGAGAAAACATTTTTTTCTGGTATATGCTAGGAATTAAGGAAAAAAACATCAATTCAAAATATTTACATTATTTATTTATTTACGGATGATTATTACCACAAGCTACATTCCACATACACTTAATTATCCTTAAAATTATAAAAAAAGAAGACCTACGACTGCGATCGTACTATCAGGACTTTTAGATAAAGACTATAATTATTTTTAACACAGAAAAATAATTTAAAATGGCGATTTGTTAAGATATTGAAAATAAACGTAATTCCTATATTTTTAGGTGACAACGCCAGTAACCACGTTTTATAACCATTTTTTATTAATTACAATGAGTTGTTTTTTAAAAATTTAACAACACTATGTAGTTATTAAAAATTTACACACCGCAAAATTATAAACTCCGTCATTATCACAGACAATTTTACTGCCACGAATTACGTAATTTATTTCACACAATTTTATTACTTACCACTTTTTCAAGGTCTTTAATTATTTAATAGACGTCCAAAAACAGAAATCTTAACACTTCACACACTCACTTTTACAAACTCAAAAAAAATAGGTGTTTCAAAATTTTTGAATGATCACCTTAAAGATTAAGTGACCAACATTGACAATATTTAGGCTGAACTTTTTGACACAAAAAAGGCGAAAAGAATTGTACATGCGTGTACACGTTGAGATGTGGTGTAGACGACAAGCAGCAGCGGCTGTCCTGCCGCTGCTATTAACAGGATGGCTAGCCACTGACATGTCAGAGGCCCTGACAACGTTCGGCAAGACTGTCACAACGCCGCCCAAGGAAGCTGGTCCGAAGGCGCCTCCAGGTACGTTTTTTAAATTGATCGATTTCAAGCAATGGTTTTGACAGTGAATCGATTGCAAATTCATCGATGATTGTCAAAGTTTTAAATCGATTGAATCACCGCTGCTGAATCGATCGAGTTTGACAAATTGTTAATGGTGAATCATTGGATTTTTATAACGAAGATAATTTGTCAGTAGTGAAATGATTTATTTTATCAATTTCTATCATCGATTTTGACAATTTGTCACTGATAAATCGATCGATTTTGACAATTTATCATTGATGAAGAGATCGATTTTGACAATTTATCATTTATGAAGCGATCGATTTTGACAATTTGCCACTTATAAACCGATAGATTTTGACAATTTATCACTGCCGTCCAATTTCTGACAATTGATGGTGGAACACTAATTCTGTGATTTAATTTGTTTTCAATGTCAAATTAACAATTTTGTTAAATTTTAATCGATCAATTTCGTGCTTTCAACGCTTTTGCACAGTATTATCTACAATTATTTATTGATTAAATAAAATATTATGTAATTTATTACTATAATAGCACATTGTACTTTAGGAGTTTTTCAAAATGTTGATATTATTCTTAAATATATCTAACTGTTATAATGCATATATAGGTGGTAACGCTAATTTAATTTAAGATACACAGCCTGCCTGCTATCAAATACATAACGCAAGCTTATTATTAATAAAAAAAAAACATAATAATAAGTAAGTACAGACAAGTCCAATAAGCACTCCTTTCTTTTCACAATTACATAGTTTATAATTAAGTATACATAGAATAGATATTAAGGTCTGGTCACCATTCCATATCATTTTACCATCAGGCGAGCGACCTACTCATATCTTCGTCTAAAGCTAATAACAAAAAATGTGTGTGCAATTCACACATGGCAGAAGTAAAACTTCAGAGTTATTAAAATAAATTAATTAACCAACGAATTTTAATACGCAAATACAAAAAATATAACACGTGAATAATACACCACGTTGTTTATGATACATTTTCCGAAGGCTTCGTTGCACGCAGGCGCAAAGACGTACAGTGACAGCATACTTGTAATCTATCTCATTTTCTCGCAGGTTAAATCCTATCTATGAATATGTTTGTCTTTGTCATGACGCATTTTCGTTTCATCTAGATTCAAATCACAACGATTCTAAAGAAGTTTCACTTCAAAAACAGTCTAAAGTATTTTCAGCATGACTCTACACACACAACATTTTTGCTGGTGGTAGGATATTCCTATCCGTCCGGATAGCGACCACCGTACACATGGTGTTAAACCTGCCATAGTCCACACACCTTGTGTGGACCGCGTTCCAGGATCAGATAGTCTATATCCGGTTCTGCTGGGTGCCTTGCGACATGACTATGGTTGTTTGAGGCAGGTATAGGGGTGCATCATTGTATTTCTATGCCTGCATCGGTTATCCGCCTAACCTGTTCGAGGCCCCTTGATTTACTTCTTCCCTCTTTGGAGTGTGAAGAAGCATTTTTATAGGCCGGCTTGATTCTGGTGACCACCGATAAACTCACTGTTTGTCGGTGGACACTGTCGAACTGCACTGCGCTTGCCATCAGGTGTAGTGCAGTCACTTTGCCGTGCTCGGATTAAAAAAAACATTGTTTATTTGTTCAATAGATTATTTTAGTCTATGGACATAAAATATGTTCTAATAAATCATTTTCTTGACACAAATAGTTATGGGTTTCATAACAAGTCATCAATCAAAATGACAATAATGTATGATAAATGGTTTCTGCGAATTATACCATAATATACTATTATTGTACTATATGTTCGTTACAAATGATTAATGACTAAGTTTCAAAACTAGTTGCAATAGTACAAGATCCCGGGGAACATAGACCTTCACCCATCTGTTTCATCATCATCATCATCATCAGCCACAAGACGTCCACTGCTGAACATAGGCCTCTCCCAAAGATTTCCAGACCGACCTGTTGGAAGCGGCCTGCATCCAGCGACTTCCTGCGATCTTTATCAGGTCGTCTGTCCACCTTGTAGGTGGACGTCCAACTCTGCGCTTGCCAGTACGTATCCATTCCAGAACCTTTCTGTCCCATCGGTTATCCGTTCTGCGAGCTATGTGGCCTGCCCACTGCCACTTGAGCTTGCTAATCCGCTGAGCTATGTCGGTGACTTTCGTTCTTCTACGGATCTCCTCATTTCTGATTTGATCACGTAGAAAACACCGAGCATAGCTCTCTCCATAGCTCGCTGAGTGACTGTGAGCCGTCTTATACGGCCCATATTTAGAGGCCACGTCTCAGTGCCGTATGTCATCACTGGTAACACACATTGATCGAAGACTTTAGTCTTTAGGCACTGAGGTATTTTTCTGTTTACCGGATGAATATAATATTTTAGGGTATAAAATGTGTTACTGAATACATATCAATAGGGTTGCCTAAAAAAATATGGTTCAGATAAATTTTCGTGGTCCCCCGCTTACGAATTGTTAACCCCCATTTTTTGTCACGGCAACGTAGACCCTCGTCAAGTATCCCGTGGACCACTTTGGGAACTAAGGATCTAGTTACACCTTTGCCTACCCTTTCTAGAATAAAAATAAGTAAATACACATAGCTGGCAGCCACGCAATTATTATATTAACATAAAACTTCCGTTACAATAACCTCGGCCATATTGATTTACATGAATCGGTGAACTGCGTAACTGGTTTTTGCTGGTGGGAGGATACTTGTATCCGACCGGATAGCGACCACCGTACACTGGTGCTAAAACCTGCCATAGTGGCCCACCTTCTGTGAGTCGCGTTCCAAGGTCAGCCAGTGTATATCCGATTCTCCCCAGGGGGCTGGCCTCCTGATCCTAACCCTTTTCCCATCCCTTTTCCTTCCCCTCCCCCTTGGCCCTTTGGCAGGCCGGCATGATCTTGCCGACCTACGATGGACATATTGTTTATCGTTGGTCGACACTATTCTTGGATTGCGTTACACTTACCATCAGGTGTAGCGTAGTCACTTTGCCGAGCCAGGATAAAAAAAAAATATGCGTCATAAGTAAATACACATAGCTGGCAGCCACGCAATATGTTAACATAAAGCTTCCGTTACAATAACCTCGGCCATATTGATTTACATGAATCGGTGAACTGCGTAACTATTGAATTATGACGTCTTTTAAACGCAGCAATACGGAATAGAATCATAAAAGAAGAGGCGGTCCCTGAGTTCTTAGAAAAAAGCACATTTCTTATTAAGGTACTGGTAATTGGACCTACTTTTTTTTTTTTATTCTGTCTCGGCAAAGTGACTACGCTACACCTGATGGTAAGTGCAACGCAATCCAAAAATAGTGTCGACTAACGATAAATAATGTGTCCATCGTAGGTCGGCAAGATCATGCCGGCCTGCCAAAGGGCCAAGGGGGAGGGGATGGAAAAGGGATGGGAAAAGGGTTAGGATCAGGGAGCAAGCCCCCTGGGGAGAACCGAATATACACTAGCTAACCCTGGAACGCGACCCACATAAGGTGGGTCACTATGGCAGGTTTTAGTACCAGTGTACGGTGGTCGCTATCCGGTCGGATACAAGTATCCTCCCACCAGCAACAGGAATCAACCCACAGCAAGTTTAAGTGGAGATACTGATTTTGTTTTACTAGAGAGTGGTAGAGCCACGTTATGGACAGTTTTGTTTATGAATGTGCCGGCTCGACCGGGTCGTTACCACTGTCTCACAGAAAAGCGACGTGACGTAATAGCTTGCTGTTGCGTTTCGTACCATGAGTGAGATATCCGGAGGCACAAAGCCCCCACCCCTTCCCAATCTCTCAATCATCCATTTCCTATAATGTCGGCAACGCATGCCAGAGACTCGCCGAGCTTCAATGCTCGGTGTCAACAAAAATGCGTGCCGCTGTTGATCCTGTTTTTTTTTTTATTTGATTGAATGACAAGACTAGCAAGGTGCTCGCCTGATGGGATATGCCACGCCTGCCCATAAACAGCAGCAACACCACACAAAACTTTGAATCACAAAGCACTGCATGACACTGAACTGCCCTCGTCACCCCGAGACATAAGATGTTAAGTCTCATAATGCCCAGTAATGTCACTGGCTTTTCAATGTCCTTCAAACCGAAACACAACAGTACTTACACACCGTTGCTTGGCGTTAGAAATAGACGGCGAGGTGGTACCAACCCAGACGACCTCTTGCATACGAGGGACTGGGTCCCGACCCGGACCCGGTCGTTACCACTGTCTCACTGAAAACCGACGTAAAGTAGCGGCTTGCTGTTACGTTTCGTACGGTGAGTGATATATTCGGAGGCACAAAACCCCCTCCCCTTCCCAATCTTTTAATCATCCCTTTCATATCGTCGATGAAGTACCAATACCTCCTAACTGACAATTTAGTCCAAAATTACTTTTTATTACAATAGACGTAAACATAAACCACATCCCTTAGTAACTAATAAAAAGGTAATGTATTGGAAACTATTTACTATCAATAGTTGATCAAAATAAATAAAACCTTATTTTAAACAGTTTTTGTAAAATAAAACCTTATTTTAAACAGTCTGATGTAAAATTAGATTATCAACACTTAGGAGGTATTGGTACTTCATCGACGATATAAGGTCGGCAACGCATCTCAGAGACTCGCCGAGCTTTACTGCTCGGTGTCAACAAAAATGCGTGCCACTGTTGATCCTGGTGCACAGGAGTTACAGTGGCGGGTGTGTGGGCGGGATAGACTACTTAGCGACTGTTTCCCTTCACCGAGTACCACTGTGTGACCTTTTCATGACTCTCCGAGTACCTATAACTCCAGTATTGATATATTTTAGGACTATTTATGATTTATTGAAGGGGTATAGGATTGCGTGCAGTGTTTTTATGGTTTCCAGTGCTCATTCGTACCATACCTTCAGTCCGTGACCTTAGCCATCAATTCGGTAGGTACACTGATTTATTCATTCTGGGTATTTGCCTCGATTATTGATAAGCTACATTCCATCATTTTCTGTACTATAATGTGTATTTATTATACATATAAACCTTCCTCATGAATCACTCTATCTGTTGCTGATAATTGCATTAAAATCCGTTGAATAGTTTAAAATATATATGCGAACAGACAGCTGAAGCGACTTCATTTTATATATATATATTTTTTTATATCATAGGCCGGCAAACGAGCTAGTGGGTCACCTGATGGTAAGTAATCTCCACCGCCCATGTACGCCCACCACCAGAAGAATCATGGGCGCGTTGCGTTAAAGGAAAGGGATAATTAGGAATTGGGAAGGGGAGGGGATTTGGGCTTCCGGTTATCTCACTCACCGTACGAAACGCAGCAGCGAGCCACTACTTTACGTCGGTTTTCTGTGAGACAGTGGTAACGATCCAGTCGAGCCAGCCCATTCATGCTGTAGACAAAACGCTGTCTACAGCGTGGCTCTACCACTAATAAATACTATGTAAAGATGTTACAAAAATATTTGGCTTGTGATTTTTACAAGCCGCCTAACTGCTGTCAATGCCTCTGGGGAGAAACCACACCCAGAACCGAAACAAATATTCGTGGACCACAAAAACATCTATTGCCGTTCGGAGATCGAACCTGCGGCCTCTTGTTTCACAGCCGGCAACTCGCCCGCTGCGCCACGGAGGTAGTTCTAAACTTTATCGAATGAAATTTCTTAAAAAAAATCGTACCACTATTAGTCAATGTTGATAAAAATCAAAAACAATACGCGCCGAGTTGCGCCTCCTCCTTTTTTGAACCGGATAAAATAAAGATGATCAGTTTTATCCATACGGTATTTTATCATAAATGTCAGGCAAATTGAAAGATTGCCAACGTAGATTATGCAAATGGAGCAACGTGAAAAAATATAAAAACAATATGGCGCCCGCATAAAATGGCGGGAAGCATTGTGAATGCATAATTTTAACCTAATTATCTACATCGCTTTCGCAATTTGAATTGTAAAAATGTAGTTTTACTGCCCTTTTAGATTGCTAGTAGTATGTTTTACCATTTCTACGTACGTAGAACGTAGAAATTAAAAGTAAATTTCAAACAGTGATATTTTTCAATTAGAACTGAACCGAAATACGTTTATCTGTCTGGCATAATCCTGGCTTAGATCCAGACGTTTCTCTTTCATCATTATCAGCCACAGGACATCCACTGCTGAACATAGGCCTCCCCCAAAGATTTCCAGACCGACCTGTTGGAAGCGGCCTGCATCCAGCGACTTCCTGCGACCTTTATCAGGTCGTCTGTCCACCTTGTAGGCGGGCATCCAACGCTGCGCTTGCCAGTACGTGGCCTCCATTCCAGAACCTTTCTGCCCCATCGGTTATCGGTTCTGCGAGCTATGTGGCCTGAAATTCTCAGACGTTCTTAGCAAGAATTTTGAAGATATGTTAAGTTTGCCAACCCGCATTAGTTCAGCGTGGTGGCCTAAGGCCTAACCCTCTCATTCAGTAGAGGAAGCCCCCTGCGCAGCAGTGGGACGTGTATAATACAGGGCCATCATTATTATTAAATATGCAACCTGGCTACTGCACGAATGTGGCAAGATCCGGTACGGAAGCGGTATAGACCATCCATTTAACCTGACCCCTCACGTGACCTTCCCCGCCTCCGCGTCAGTAATAAATGCCAGCAAGCGCGGGGCGAAGGAGATCTTGATAAGCTGGTAATTGCCTGGTGTAAATCTAAACTGCTTCCGAAACTTATCTAACAGCGCCATCTTTTGGTAGTGAACGTAAACTAGGTTATTAAGGGTGGAAAGTTCATTAGTATGTTCCTTTAACATTTTACGAGTGGTAGAGCCACGCTGTAGACATCGCGTTCTTGGATTAAGTAGTGTATATCCGGTTCTCCCGATGGGCTTGAGATATGAATCTAATGGTTGGTTAAAGGGGTACATCCCTGTATTCCTGTGACTGCATCCGTCATCCGCCTGTCCTGTCGCAGGGCCCTTGATTTGCTTCTTCCCTCAAACTCCTCTGCATACGAGCAAGTGGGTCACCTGATGGTAAGTGATCTCCACCACCCATGAACAACCACTGTACCAAAAGAATCATGGGAGCGTTACCGAACTTAAAGGAAATTGATAATTAGGAATCGGGAAGAGAGGAGATTTGAGCCTCTGGATATCTCACTCATAACAAAACATAACAGCAAACCGCTATTTTATCGGTTTTCTGTGAGACAGTGGTAACGACGTTTTTAATTTATAGAGGTACCCAGACCAGATAGACTAAAATAATATAAATAAATTACTTAAAAATGTACTTCATTAAAACAAAATTTTGATAGAGGTATAAAAAATACAAATGAGACATTTATAGTTTGATCCCATTCACCTTACAGATTATAGTAAATTATTTCTTTAACATGAGATAGAAAGCGATGTGGCGTTGACCCCAGTTTGAGTTGGTTAATGAAAAAAGAATACCATACAAATACAAAAAAGTACAAACCTAAAAAATATATGAAACTTCGTCATATCACAAACAATATTCACATTTCATTGCCAAGTTGTTCCACATTGAACGTCGCGTGCAGAGAAATGCAAATGTCGGCAACAAACACAGCCTATTCCACTTGAAAAGGTTAACAAAAGAATGCCTACAATGTTGAAATTCTTGTATATATGTAGTTCTCAACGTAGTTACATGATAATATTTAAAAGGTTTGGACATCTTTAAAGTTAAAAAATAACTATGCCTCACTAGGAGTATACAGACAATGCTGTTTCGTTAAAGAAAAACGAGCAAGAAACTCTAACGTTGCTCTTTTCTAAAGTGATTTACAATACATATTTGGATGTACCATTCTGATCAGACATCTTAAAGCATTTTAATCCCTGACAAAAAGAATGTTTATATTTTTTTTATCCGTCGTTGTGTCTGTAGCATAATAGAGCCTAAATTAATGGATGGATTTGAAGGGGTTTTTTAAAATCCGACAAAAATAACACTGTTATTAAGTATTACCCCTATATCTGTAGTTGATGTCTGGTTTCTGTCTAAGGAATCATATCCAAATGTAGTTTTTTGTTTGAAAGCTGGTTTATTCGCGATGGCTGGTTTATTTGAAGAAAATCTATTCAGCCACTTCAATTTACAGACTTTTTTTATAATTGACGTCAGTTGTTTAATCTAATTTTACTTGCAAAATTAGGTTACCTACTAGTACGCTTTCAACTTGTTACTCGTGTCTTCCTTTCTTGCATGCGTTTAATGCAACGACGTATGCAGTAGTGCACGTGTCACAAGTAATGTTCGTGCAATATTTAGACTAAGTTATTTATTTGTACGCTTTCAACTGGTCACTTGTGTTTTCCTCAGTTGCATGCGTTTAATGCAATGACGTATGCAGTAGTGCACGTGTCACAAGTAATGTTCGTGCAATATTAAGACTAAGTTATTTATTTGTACGCTTTCAACTGGTCACTTGTGTTTTCCTCTGTTGCATGCGTTTAATGCAATTACGTATGCAGTAGCGCACGTGTCACAAGTAATGTAATTAATGTTAACTCACAGCGCATGCAGCACGCACGGTGATCTCAGAGGCATACGTCAACAACGCAAGTTGAAGATGCGGTTTGAGATAGTATTTTGTACACCTAGCCATTAATACCTTTAGACATTAACTAAAAACATTAATTCTTAAATGTCTGAACAGATTTTCTTCAATCATAGTTATGAACCATTTGTATTAAATTAGGTTCAATAAACACAAACGGCATTTAAACACATTAAAGGAGTCAACTCTTAATATCCCTATTTATTCTTGGGAGTTAAAAACCTACCATGTACTAGCCGGACTTGTGCACCAGGATGGTACGGATTTTATTATATTTTAGACAAGCTGATATCCGCAACTTCGTCCGCGTGGTATTTAATTAAAACTATTTTTTAAAAAAACAAATGTAGTCTAAGTTAATGCTTGTTACATCAGCTATCTGCCAGTGAAAGTCCCGTCAAAATCGGTCCAGCCATTTGAGATTTTAGCCGAAACAGACAGACAGACAAAAATTGAAAAAAAAAATGTTGTTTTGGTATATGTACCATGTATACATCCAAATGTACTTAGTAAAAAGCGGTTATTTTAATATTACAAACAGACACTCCAATTTTATTTATTTGTATAGAAGATAGAGCTGGCAAAGGTAAGAGAGATATACAGATGGCACAGGCTTTGTAATAAAGTTTCCTTTGCATCCTTTGGCCACGAAACTTTTAAAAAAGAATTCCTCCATCACACGGGTTGCCATTATACATGGGCGCCGCTAGGATTACTTTCAGGGAGGTGCATCTGCATCTACACATTATACTGTTAACTAATATAGTATTATACATGTATATTATGTAAATAAATGTAATGTCAAATTCAAATCGCGCGGGTATTTGATTGAATATGTTTCGTTAATCGAAAGCATACTTAACCTCTGTAGTCGATGGTTGGTGTTATTGCTCGGTGGATCCCCGCTGCCCGCTGACAGGGAGCAAGTGCACCCACTTACAACCTGCTGCTGGCGCCCATGTCTCTATACTATCTAATATGACTACACGCGTGTGTGCTTTCCAGCTCGTCCGTGTTCGCGGCAGGCGGAATGCGCGGGTATATCGAGCAGTTCCTGTGTCAGGACACACTACGACTCGGTGACTCGGTGTCTCTGTGGTGACAACTCCCCACCTTTAAATGGACAGTGCGAAACTCAGGTCAAATGTAAGTACACGTTCATATTATTTTTCTTATACTATTTTTCTATCCTACTTTTTTACTAGCCCTGTATTATATACGTCTCATTGCTGAGCACGGGTCTCCTCTACTGATTGAGAGGGATTAGGCCTTAGTCCACCACGCTGGGCTAATGCGGGTTGGCAGACTACACATACCTTCGAAAAATCTTATCGAGTTCTCAGGTATGCCGGTTTCCTCACGATATTTCCTTCACTGTTAAAGCAAGCGATAATTAACAATTGATATACACGTAACTTAGAAAAGTCAGTGGTGTATGCTCTTGGAGCTGGTTTCGAACCTGCGACTTTCGTCTCGACAGTCCATACCACTCCCCGCTGAGCTATCATTGTTATCCTACTAATAAAGCTAAGCTGGTGGGAGGATACTTGTATCCGACCGGATAGCGACCACCGTACACTGGTGCTAAAACCTGCCATAGTGGCCCGCCTTGTGTGGGTCGCGTTCCAGGGTCAGCCAGTGTATATCCGGTTCTCCCCAGGGGGCTTGCCCCCTGATCCTAACCCTTTTCCCATCCCTTTTCCTTCCCCTCCCCTTGGCCCTTTGACAGGCCGGCATGATCTTGCCGACCTTCGATGGACTCGTTGTTTATCGTTGGTCGACACTATTCTTGGATTGCGCTACACTTACCATCAGGTGTAGTGTAGTCACTTTGCCGAGCCAGGATAAAAAAAAAAAAAAAAAAAAAAAAAAATGTTAATTTGAAAGTTTGGATTTCCGGAGGTTTGTATGTTTGTTTGACAAGGTTGGTCCCTCGTATACGAGAGGCCGTCTGGGTTGGTACCACTGCTTTTTCTATTTCTGCAGCCAAGCAACCGTGTGTAAGCAGTGTTGTGTTTCGGTTTGAAGGACATTGAAGCCAGTGTAATTACTGGGCGTTATGAGACATCTTATGTCTCGGGGTGACGAGCGCAGTTCAGTGCCATGCAATGCTTTGTAATTGAAAGTTCTGTGTGGTGTTGCTTCTGTTTACGGGCAGGCGTGGCGCTTACCATCAAGCGAGGAACTTTCTCGTCTCCACATACAATTAAATAATGATACTATTGTTAATAACTATTTACTATTTTTAATAACAATCAATCTGGGCTGGCTGGTGGGAGAATACTTGTATCCGACCGGATAGCGACCACCGTACACTGGTGCTAAAACCTGCCATAGTGGCCCACCTTGTGTGGGTCGCGTTCCAGGGTCAGCCAGTGTATATCCGGCTCTCCCCAGGGGGCTTGCCCCCTAATCCTAACCCTTTTCCCATCCCTTTTTCCTTCCCCTCCCCCTTGGTCCTTTGGCAGGCCGGCATGATCTTGCCGACCTACGATGGACACATTGCTTATCGTTGGTCGACACTATTCTTGGATTGCGCTACACTTACCATCAGGTGTAGCGTAGTCACTTTGCCGAGCCAGGATAAAAAAAAATCCTCCGTCGTGTCGGAGTCTAGTTTAAGCTAACTGGGTCGTCAAAAGTTAATTGCCGACCTCCAAATGTAATCTCAGGTTCCGTTGAATTGCGTGTACGAAACTAACTCATTACCCTGAACTTAATTTACTACGATTAAGATCAGACTAAATAAAACTATAGTTAAAGAGAAAATTAAGGCCTCAAGTGGTGCTCGATATCTGGATGCCCAAAAAGGTTGAAGAATAAATAAATAACACCCAACAGTCACACACATAGTCCTGACCAGTAAGATACGAGTCTTGTGTCGTGGGTATCAGGAACTATGAGAGGCATTCAGTCTCACAACACCCAGACCACGAAACAAATATTTGTGGATCAGAGAAGCATTTGTCTCGGTGCGGGGATCGAACTCGTGGCTTCACGATTTTAGGAATCCAGGCGTGGATTTGTCAAAATTTTACTGCCTGTAGGGGCAGTAGGTAACCAATTCTATCGGCAAGCATAATAATAAGAACGGCTATTAGAAGATATGTACCTACAGCGCGTGATCGAATCGAATGTAAAAGAAAAATCAAAATGTTTTGTTTTCCTAAAATGAAGTCTGGCAAAGGTTCGTCGGATTTATGAAATGCTGCCAATGGTCCGTGACAAAAATAATGTTTTTAAATCCTGCTTTCAAAGGTTATAAGCTTCCAGTAAACAGTTAGTACCCTTTGGTTACGGAACAATTGAATGCCATAAATAAATATGACTGCAAGTCAGTATGTATGTCATTATTAGATTTAGTTCATTTTCGTGATAAATTAAAGGTTACTTTGTACACGATTGCGTGATTGCCTTTCGAGTTACGTGAGAAGGAACATCTAATAAAAATCTTTATGTTAAAAAAACTGTGGTGTCGTGCCGACCACTCATTACGGATAACAATCTAACCGAACCACTTTATAATTTGATAAAATTAAAACTCTTTACTGGGTTTAATTTGTGCTTGGAACTATTTATGTGGACGGTGTGCCATGAGCGACCTTCGTTATAAACTTTAAAAAATAAAAACAAAATGGCCGACGGCGCGGCGGTTGGGCAGGGTTCACACTGATTAATTTATTGTCTTGCTAAGGGCGTAATCGGTCCACAATTGGCTTAGAAATTGATGTACATAAAAAAGCAAAATAAAACCGCCGAATTTACAACCGCATTTTTGTCGCTTAAAAATGGCCCCTATCAGTTTTAGGAACGAAAATAAACTCGAATTACCGTGTGGCGTGTGTGCAGCACCAGTTGCAACTCTTCCTATCCCTTCAGAGATACAGGTGTTTATAACTTTATAAATTTATGATACCCCCAGCCCTCTACCACGTATGCGCAACCAGCGACGACTGTAACGATGGGCTCGTCTGCCTGACCCCCAACATTACCGGCACAGCGCCTCCACATCTTCGTGTCCACACGCCGCAGGAGAAGATCTGTCTGTGCGACACTGAAAATGGCTTCAAGGAGAAGGACCATACTTGTAATGGTAAGAGTCGGGTAACAGGAGAGGAGCATAGATTATTATTTATACGTGTTACAGAAATCATACACGTGATCACATCATTATGTGGTCATATTCATATTGCCCGTCGCCAGACATCAAAAAATTTGTAATTCCTTCAAATGTGTGTACGTAGGTTAAATTCGGTATTATACATATAAAAAGGTTTTTATTCCTAACTTGACATTGGCATTATGTTTAAATACAATTGCCATTAAAAAAGAATGTTTTTATTTTTATGAAGTCTGGGCCAAACATTTCAAGAGCGTACAGCCTCGGTCAGCGCATTTACCTTACAGAGTGACGGGTAAGAAAAGTAGAAAACAAACTTAACAAATGATTCCTTAGGTCCTTAGATTCTCATTTGCATACAAAATAATTTTATTGCGATGTTACGCCACGCTGCAGCGCTGGCTATGTTGAATTACGTGGTTATTCTTCTTGGCTCGGTCATTTCAATATACAAGGTATATTACAAGTTTGATATTTTTGGAAATCGATAGGCTTTTTTTTTGTCATATGCAGTCAATAATAACATTAAAAGACCCAGTAATTCTTTATTATTTTACAACTTTTTAATGGGAAACCCGAAATGATAGTGTTGTGAGGACATTTATTTTTATGCGCCACTGATTCGTTAACGTAAAAACCATTAAATTCTCTTTTTTTTCTTGCAGATGGAGACATTCTAAAAACTTCGCTCTTTGCTATTATCACCGTAACCTGCATACGAAAAATTCTTACACAGTAAAACGTTTACATTGCATGGCCATTTTAATCTGCCCTTAAATACTTTTGTAAATTAAATATAAATAATACCATTATAAAGGTAGGAAAGATAAAACATAATGATTTTTTAAACGTTTGCTAAGTAGTATTAAATATTCCAATGAAACACCATTAGATAAGTATGTATGTAAATGTTTTCCAATTCTTTTTTCTAAATATACAAAGCGCTTAAATCTTATGTGAAACGGAACGGATAAAAAACGTTAAATGTCAAAGTATAGATAATAAAATAGCGATACCGATTATAAATAGCAAATATATAATAATAGCACTTTTGAGATATACGTTAATTATTAAAATAACATAACGAAAGATGGAATGTGGACATATTCATTTATTTCGGACAAGCTGTTAAAAGGTCACGGAAAAACATTGGACATAACTGATTGTTTTAAGCGAAGCCTACATTTATATGCGACCTTCACGAGATTAAACATTTGGTGGTCTATGTTTCCGGGGATTCACTAAAATAAATAATTAATAATTCGATAAAGGCAGCCAAATTAAAGGCATGATAGACATAATATGTGTAAATTATTATGTCTCGAAAATTTACTACACATTTCTAAATCATGTATAGCAATTTAATCCACTTAAAATCACCTAATGCCTTTATTTACACATTTAAAGGTACTGTAAATAACATATTATTGTAATTCGTAATATTTCTTTAATAATTTTTGCATTTCTTGGCATAGCTCCTTTCTTAGTAACACCTATCAAAAAGTAACAATAATTTCAGAAAAGTATATTAACATGGATTATAAAAACTAAGCCACTGTTTAATAATATACAATAAACTTTGTCATAATGGCCACGAAAATTGAGAATTACGCTAAGGCCGATTATTTAAATGAAATTAGTGAAGTTATGCAGTTTTTAAAATATACATAAATTTTTAATACGATGGAATGTAAAAGTAATTTTTTATGCATAATTAATAACGCCGTGAAAATATTAATTCTTGAAGCCACTTTTTCATAAACAGTTATTGACAGCATTGTAACAATTAAATGCCTCTCATCATAAACCATATGAATTAAGAAAGATTCTCAATTTTTTCCTTATTATCAGGAAGCCTCTCTAAGAGACTCCGATTCACTTGAAAATCTTCACTCTGGTATAAAAATTTAAAATGCTGTCAATAAGAGGAAAAATAAAGCCCTTAACATTGTAACTAGACTAATATACCAGCTTGTCTGTAATTAAAAATAAACGAATCCTAGATTTAATATGTTTTATAGCTTTCAAGTTTTTGTAGATTAAATCTAGTCCGTCCATAATATTAGAAAATAAATAGAAATTAAATGATGCGATCAAATCGCAATAAAACTAAGTTCTTCTTTAATATTTTGTTAAAACGTTACTATTCTATTCATTAACTTTTAACATCAGCATTACATCATAATATGAGTGATTTGTCTCAATCACTCTTTAAAACTCAACTTAAAGTGGAGGTAAAATATATAATGCGATTATATTAAATGTTTATGAATAAGAGAAGTACCATCTTTTCTAGGCATATCGTACTCAGAGCTTAATATAAATAGTTATAGAATTTCAGATGTTTTTAGATTAATGTAATTAAGTCTGTTTGAATAAAATGCATTGTCAAAAAATTGAGTTTTATTTTTATCAAGATATAGATTTAAAAAGCGATAACTCAGCGGGGATTGGTAGGGACTGTCGAGACGAAAGTCGCAAGTTCTAAACCAGCCCTAAGCGCATGCACATATGACTTATAGCTTGCTTTGACGATAAAGGAGACATCGTGAGGAAACCTGCATACCTAAGAATTTTCTCACATGAATTCCAAAGGTATGTGAAGTATGCCAACCCGCACTAACCTAGCGTCGTGGATTAAGGCCTAACCCTTCTCATTCGGGAAGGACGCCCGTACCCAGCAGTGGGACGTATTTAATATGAGGGTATTATTATTATTATTATAGAGTTCAAACCCAGTCCATTAGATACGTGGTACACACTCTGACTTTACGAAGTTACGTGTGTATTTAATTAAAACTACCACTTTAACGGTGACGGAAATTGTCGTGAGAGTACCAGCGTACCTAATACGGTATATTAGTATATACTAACGAAAATAGCTGACGGTTAAATCTTACTCGAATATTGTGAAATAGGCCCTGAGCGCTTGTTTCACATTGCCCTAGGAAACGTTAAATTTACACTATTATAAAGAGGAAACATTTGTATTTTTGTATGTAACGCATAAACTTAAATCCATCGATATGCATTAATTCCAGCAATGTCGAGAATTAAATAGCATTTAACTAAATATTATTTAACGTTTATTATTACCGTTTTTTATAACAGTAACTGTTTACATTGAGAACTGTCATTTGTCAAACGAGACAAAATGTCAATATTCATGCGGTGTAGGAAAACGTGATCATTGTATATTTGTGGTAAGATTAAATTAAAAAAATGGCTAAAGATCCGCTGGATGAGATGTTAAACTTTTTAAAACCTGAATCGCGAATAGATTTAAAACACATCGCTGTGGACCATTTAGTTGGTTTATCTGCTAGTGAACACGGAATAACTTCGTTGTTGAACAACGAAAATATTATCAAAGCAATCATCGAATTAACAGATGACCGAATAGAGGAAGTTGCTAAAAGTGCTTTATTGATCCTAATAAACGTCACAGTGCACACCAGAGGCGCGACTGAGTTGTTAAAGTACAAAAATAGCGCTCAGAAAAATATCATTGACTTATTGATTTCCTATGTACTAAATCCACAGAAGAAAAACGCGGATGCGGCTTGCATGATACTTTCCAACATAACACGACTTGAGGACGAGTTAGAAATATGTTTAAACACATTCATTCCACATTTAAATGATATATTGAATGCATTTGCAAACATAGAATTTAATAAAAAAGGTTCCAATTTAAACTACTTGGCTCCGATGTTCAGTAACTTATCTTGCAGTCACAGGATACGAAGATGGCTTATAGAGGAAAATCCTCACGTACCAGTCATAAAGTTGTTACCGTTTTGTAATTACATGCAGTCTAGTGTTCGTAGAGGCGGGGCCATTGGTACTGTCCGAAACTTATCCTTTGATACAGACTGCCACAGTTTCCTACTAAGTAATGATGTGGATCTGCTAACGTACATTCTAAACCCCATAATGGGTAATGAAGATTACCCTGATGAAGAGATGGACTGCTTACCGATAACTTTGCAATATTTACCAAAAGAGAAAACCAGAGATGCAGATTTAGATATAAGAATAATGGTGCTAGAGACATTGAACAAACTTTGCGCGACACGGCAAGGTAGGGAGAAGTTACGAAGTAACGGAGTATATTATATACTTAGGGAATATCATAAATGGGAGAAGGATCCGAAAGCGTTGCTCGTTTGTGAAAATGTAGTTGATATACTGATACAGAAAGAAGAAGAAGTAGGTGCAGATGATTTGAGCACTGTAGAAGTACCAGAAGAGATGAAAGAAAAATTCCAAAAGATGGATGAAGATTTTTTAAAGGGTTTTCAATAAATATATTTCGATACATTAATTGTTTTATTGTATATGTTTGATAATGTGATTGCTAAGCATATTATAAATAAAAACTTTATTGTTATTTGGGTTACATTTAATTTTGAACATATCGTCGATGAAGTACCAATACCTCCTAACTGACAATTTAGTCCATAATTACTTTTTTATTACAATAGACGTAAACATAAACCACATCCCTTAGTAACTAATAAAAAGACAATGTATTGGAAACTATTTATTATCAATAGTTGATCAAAATAAATAAAACCTTATTTTAAACAGTCTGGTGTAAAATTAGATTCTCAACACTTAGCGAGGTAATGGTACTTCATCGACGATATACTTCATATGAAAGGAGTGAGAGCTCAACAGATGTAGCGCAGAATGTCTAGGCCAGTGTTTCCCAACCTTTTTTAGGCCATGCCCCACCTTAACATTTTTTTGTTAAATTTGTCACCAATATTTAGCATTGCATTTAAATAACCCAAAGCGAAAGGGTTAAAGTCGTATCGAGTCCATTTTTAAATTGCCCCCCTTAACTATCAAATTACCCCCCCGCGGCGTATAGTAGTTAGTCGAGCGCGATGGTTCTGTGTGACATTTTCTATATTGACTAATGCATTACAACTGCTCACGTCCCGTCAGCGTCGCGTTGCCGTCCCGCCCCGTCCGCTGTTTGACCAAACAATCACTGTGTCGACATAAACAAATAGGGCGCGTTTATATGACACGGAATCCGCGCGGCGATCGCATTTGATTCCGGGTCTTGGTGTTGTGAGACTGAAAGTCACTCGTAGTTTCTAATACCCATGACACAAGACTCGTATCTTACTGTGGGGTCAGGACTATGTGTGACTGTTGGGTATACAGTAATACCTCGACTTACGCTACCTCGTTTTACGCGAATTCGGAGATACGCGGTCATTCTTTTTGATGGCCGCGCGCGTCAGCTCTGCCTCTCCTATTCCGCCATGTTAGTGGTCCGTTTACGACAGGTTCGAACGTGTTCCGCGTTGAATTGTTTTACGAACGTTTTGTTTTATTGATAACCTCAAATTATGTCACTCAAAAGTGCATGCAAAGATGTACCCCGACTTACGCGAATTCGACTTACACGGTTATAGCTCGGTCCCACCTATCGCGTAAGTCCGGGGTATTACTGTATTTATTTATATATATAAAATTGCAGCAATTTTTATTTAATATTCTTTCCCCAAAAGCAATTAAATCAAACAAACCATAAACAAAGTAATTATTTATTTACATCATTTACAACTTACAAGTCAAAAATATGTAATTATAATTCTTAGATTCTCCTAATGGTGCTGCCACACCGGTGTTATAAAATGTTAACAAACATTTTCTAACATTAAACATTTACTAACATTGTCATAAAATGTATCAAATGTTATAAAATGCTTTGTAAACATTTTATAACAGCGGTGTGGCAGCACCATAATGGTATGTGACACACAGCATAGCCCAGCGCCCATAGCACTGCATCGCATAGCTTCACGTTTTTAAAAAAACCGTCCGCTGTCAATACACACAGAGTAGTTCTTGGGCCCACACAAGTAGTAGTAGTTCAGGAGAAAATATTCAATTTTTTTATTATAACAAAAATATTAGATCTTATTTATGTAATTCTAGACATTTCTTTCGTAAAATACTAAGGGAGATTTGCGCAACGTTTCTTAATCGTATTAGACCACGGACATGTTTCAAAATTACAAATTTCCTTACGATTACGATTCTTACACATATCTGATATATATTAGTGGTGGTAGGTAGTATCATATTCTGGTGGTAGGATATTCATATCCGCCCGGATAGCGACCACCGTACACATGGTGTTAAAACCTGCCATAGTGACCCACACACCTGGGGATCGCGTTCCAGGATCAACCAGTATATATCCGGTTCTACCGAGGGACTTGCGACATGACTTGATGGTTGGTTGTGGCGGGTATAGGGGTAAATCCTTATATCACTGTACCTGCATTGGTCATCCGTCTGTCCTGTCGTAGGCCTCTCGATTTACCTCTTCTGGCATGATTCTGGTGACCACCGATAAACTCAATGTGTTAAAAGGTCACTGGTTATTTTGAAATACACTGCGCTTACCATTATGTGTAGTGCAGTCACTATGCTGTGCTCGGATAGAAAAAAAACAATGAGTTGCAGACAACGGCACCGGGACAGCCAGCAGAAGTGTGCATTTTTGAATATTTTGGAATGGTTAGGGAATCATTTCACATAGACTGCTTTATTTATCAGTATAAAAGTACTATTATTTATGTCTGGTCAAAGACCGGTCAAAGTACACACTATCTATCATACACAAAAATGACAATTTATATTATTGACAGTTTTGTCTACAGCATGAATGGGCTGGCTCGACCGGGTCGTTACCACTGTCTCACAGAAAACCGACGTAAAGTAGCAGCTTGCTGCTGCGTTTCGTACGGTGAGTGAGATATCCGGAAGCCCAAATCCCCTCCCCTTCCCTAATTATCCCTTAGCTTTAAGGTCGGCAACGCGCCCATGATTCTTCTGGTGGTGGGCGTACATGGGCGGTGGCGATCACTTACCATCAGGTGACACACTTGCTCGATTGCCGGCCTATGCTATAAAAAAAAAATAATAATAATAAACTAATGTGGGTTAAAGTGAGAGGAGGAGCCTGCCTACTGCTCGCGTTACGTTACGTATCGGTTTATCCTCCCATAAGAAGCTATCACTTCAAAAAGGTTAATGGGTAAATACGATTTAAGGATCGTTATGCAAGTTACCCTTGATCTTACTTCATTCTAGACTAAACTCCTTAACAACTAGTTTTCAGACTCCGCCGGACGGTATGTCTTGATGCCCTCCATCCTGGCCTTCCTCCGCTCGGATCTGGTAGCACCACGGATTTTCGTTATAATATGCGGTCCTTTCTTGGACGGATCCGGTATGTATGTGGTGGCAACCTCCTGAGAAAAGAATGAATGTTATTGGCTATTTTTTTTTTAAAGCATAGGCCGGCAAACGAGCAAGTGGGTCACCTGATGGTAAGTGATCTCCACCGCCCATGTACGCCCACCACCAGAAGAATCGTGGGCGCGTTGCCGACCTTAAAGGAAAGGGATAATTAGGGATTGGCAAGGGGAGGGGATTTGAGCTTCCGGATATCTCACTCACTGTACGAAACGCAGCAGCAAGCCGCTACTTTACGTCGGTTTTCTGTGAGACAGTGGTAACGACTCGGTCGAGCCAGCCCATTCATGCTGTAGACAAAACTGTCTACAGCGTGGCTCTACCACTCAAACAATGTGTGGATAATGCAATACTCACATCGTCCCAGTTCTCCTCGCTCTGTATGACAGGCGGGGTCGACAGTTCCACCGTTGGCCTGTAGTCGTCATCCGTGATGTATATCTGAGAGTCTAACATGATCCTTTTCGGACACACCGTCACGTGGTACTGTAATAAAGTTTACACAACATTATAGTTTCACTAGCTTTTGCTCGCGGCTCCGCCCGCGCGATTCTGTTTTTTTCCGGGATAAAAGTAGCCTATGTCTTATTCTGATGCATAAGCTATATTATTGTAAAGTTTCATTAAAATCCATTCAGTCGTTTTTACGTGAAAGAGTAACAAACATACATCCATCCATTCATACTTACAAACTTTCACGTTTATAATATTAGTAGGATATACAACGAAAATCACCGACATAGCCCAGTGGATTAGCAAGCTGAAGTGGCAGTGGACAGGCCACATAGCTCGCAGAACAGATTACCGATGGGGCAGAAAGGTTCTGGAATGGAGGCCACGTACTGGCAAGCGCAGCGTTGGACGTCCGCCTACAAGGTGGACAGACGACCTGAAAAGGTCGCAGGAACTCGCTAGATACAGGCTGCTTCCAACAGGTCGGTCTGGAAATCTTTAGGGGTGTTCAGCAGTGGACATCCTGTGGCTGCCGATGATGATGATGATGATAATGATGATACAACGTCTTACAGAAAGTTTTCATCCGACTGTCCTGTCGCAGGCCCCTTGATTTGCTTCTTTCCTCTCCGAAGAGGGAAGAAGCATTTATACAGGTCAGCATGACACTGCTGACCACCGATAAACTCATTGTTTGTTGGTGGTCGCTGGTTTTTTGGATTGCACTACGCTTACCATCAGCTGTAGTGCAGTCACTTTGCCGTGCTCCGATAAAAAAAAAACTTACATCCAATTCAACGTCGTTAACGACATGTGTGGCGTCAAACGGGCAGGACACCTTATTGCAGTTGGGGTACTGCTTCCTGCACTTCTGCAGGTGGACGTGCATCCGGTAGTGTTCCACTTGGTGCGCCATGTTGTAGGGGCACGTCGTCATTTGGTTCGGTTTCAGCAATAGATAGTGATTCATGAGGAAAGTTTATATGTATATCACGCTATAACCCATAGGAGCAGGGTAGTAACATGCAGGTGTAATCGCGAGAGACAGCTAGTCTATACATATATAAAAATGAATGTTTGTCTTTATATTCTTTATAGAATCGTAAACTATGCATTTCATCATGTGATGATCTTAAGCAAAGTTGTTGTGCATGAGCCCACGAAGGTTTCTGAGTTGGTACGACCAATTTTCGACAGATGGCGCCACTGTCATGCAATAAGACCGTGACATGAATTAGAACATAGACCACGGGCGACAGTTAGCATGCTATAAAAAAAAATAACTTACATCCAACTCGACGTCGTTAACGACATGTGTGGCATCGAACGGGCAGGACACCTTATTGCAGTTGGGGTACTGCTTCCTGCACTTCTGCAGGTGGACGTGCATCCGGTAGTGTTCCACTTGGTGCGCCATGTTGTAGGGGCACGTCGTCATTTGGTTCGGTTTCGGGGCGGCCATTGTCTGTAATGAAAATTAAAAAAAAAATATGGTTAAAAAAAAATATCTAAACAATTTTCAGCCAGTACGCATACACACTCATGCCTGTAATAATAATAAATTTTTTAAAAAAATCCGGTTCAAAAAATAATTAAACA
Organism: Amorpha juglandis; assembly: GCA_949126905.1. Classification (NCBI taxonomy): domain Eukaryota; kingdom Metazoa; phylum Arthropoda; class Insecta; order Lepidoptera; family Sphingidae; genus Amorpha; species Amorpha juglandis. The sequence goes on from OX421392.1 coordinate 4,548,412, forward strand.
ATTTTCAGTCAGTGCAGTAATACGCACTCAGGCCTGTAATAACCGAACCGGACAAACTTATAATACCCCTCTTTTATCAGGGGTTAAAAATTAATAAATTTATTATACTTTTAATTAATTAATGGTAGACCCACGCTGTAGACAGTTTGGTCCACAGCATGAATGGGTTGGCTCGACTGGGTCGTTACCACTGTCTCACAGAAAATCGACGTAAAGTAGCGGCTTTCTGCTGCGTTTCGTACGGTGAGTGAGATATCCGGAAGCCCAAATCCCTTCCCCTTCCCAATCGCTAATTATCCCTTTCCTTTAGGGCGCATTTATATGACAAGGAATCCCACCGCGTTGCGGCCGCGCGGGCGCCTCGCTCGAATCACTCGAAAAACGAATGTAAACTCTATTGACTAAGCCATAATGTTTATTCTTCGCAACGCTCCAACCACGCGGCGACTACGCGATCGTGTAAACGCGAGCGCGGCCGCCGCGCGGTTAGTTACTCACAAAGAATGTCAACGTTAAGTCCTAGTTAATAAGACATACATTTGCTATGACTGAAAAATTTTTCGTGTCGTCTAACCGCAGCCTTAAGGTCGGCAACGCGCCCATGATTCTTCTGGTGTGGGGGTACATGGGCGGTGACGATCATTTACCATCAGGTGCCCACTTGCTCGTTTGCCGGTTTATGCTATAAAAACAAAAAAAAACTTGACAAAGATACTTGTGGAAGATTCATAAGAGGAAAACTTGATATGATATTTTCCTGTTATTATTAATAATTATATCAAAGTAACTCAATTTATATAATCAAATACTGTACAAGGAAACAAGGGTGTATGTATGTATACAGCAAAGTGACTACACTGGACTTGATGTCAAGTCCAAATATAATGTCAACGGTTAAGATATTGAGACCCTCGATGGTCGGCAGAATTATGCCTGAAGTTACTAGACATACATGGACTGATCCCAGAACCTAACTTGCCTGAGGGAGTCACTATGGCAGGTTTTTCAGCATATGTATGGTGGTCACTAGCCAGGCATAGACCATAATGGAGGCTTTCTGCTAAATTCTCACGTATGGTGTATGTGAAACCATCTCCAATTAAATTAAGTTTTGAAATGAAATTAAATTAAATAGTTTATTAATCATGTAGGCAATTGAAATAGCGCTTATGACAAGTCAGTACAAAATGAAAAGAAACTTATATATAGAAATCAGATTAATGTATACATAGCATGATCAAAATACACTCGGCAATTACACTAAATCTATTTATTTATCTATTATTATTATTTTTCCATATTTTTACTTTGGAATAGTACAGAACCGTTATATAGTTTGGGGGGTCGTCGAAAAAGTTTTTAAAGTAAAAGGACCTCCATATTGTGCTGTCCAGGGATGTTGTTCCAACCCATGCTGGTTTGCAGTCACTCCTGACTCCCTAAATATCAGTTATGTAGAAGATACAGTGTATATATAGCGGTAAATGAGAACTAAACTATGTTCACGTGGAGTTTTTTAAACTTTTTAATGTAAAATAATAGCGTGAAATATAATCAGTGTATTTAGACAAATTTTCGCCAGGATAGTGCAACATACGACATGACTTACAACAAAAAACAGACTTGTTTGTTCCATTTTGGTATGAAAGCAGTATAACAAAGGTTGAATCTTACAAACGTAACAAATTGTTTTATTATATAAAATGTTTATGCATTTTCGTACCTGCTTTGTCAATTTGTAGGAAACTTGAGGAATTCGTTTACTATTTTGGTAAAAAGCGATCAAAATGCCACAAGTTACCCACTATTACAAATTCAAAAAATTGAATTTTCTCAATACTTCAGTTTATGAAATTCATTCGTTCCATCAGTGACTAGTGCAGACTAGTGAATGCTAGTGAAGTGAAACCCAAAACACAAAAATATAACGAATGAATGAATAAATGTTTGAAATAAACACAGCGACATAGTTGATTCGGATTCACACGGACTGGATCAAATTGTAGCTCGATCCTTCAACATAATATTGATTAAATAATTTATTTATTTTAAACTTATAAACATGCTTTTTTTTCTATTACATTAGGTATTTAAAGACATTAATAATGTGTAAAATCAATATTTATGGTTTCATTGTTATTATATTATATTTTTTTCTGGGAATTTCAAAACGCTTTTTTTAACTTCAGTTTTATAGCCCCGACAAATGATTGATATCATTAGCAAAACTTTCGTGAATGGTTAGGTATTTAATCTAAATGTTACGCATCACTTATAGCATTCGCTCATTGCCAATATTGCCAACACACACTTTTTAATACGGTTTTCCGTACGATTCATTACCCGAACCTACCTCAAATCATGACCATATCTCTTGGTCCACAAACGACTTTTACATCTTTATGATTTAATTTTTTAAGTCCGTGATCCAAACACAAGCACTTATGCAAAACAAAAATGCTTTAGAATTACTCGTATTAGAAAATATATAATAGTTTAAAAAACAATTAAGATCATGCTTTTATAGCAAAGCCTAACTAAAAAATAGAAAATAAATTTGAAGAAAAAAAATATATTTTATTGTAAAAAATATGTATTGCTGCAATATTCAGAATGTAGATACTACGATATTATATACGATATTATAATTAGCGGTAGGTCCAGAGAGATCCAGACAAGTGGATAAATTTGGATATCATGTAATTCCTAACCCGAATATCAAAAAAATGTTTTAATAAAATAGTAAACCATACAGCGATCTAACTCTACCCAGTGTAGAGCGCCATCTATTGACCCATAAGTTAAATTTTATACAAAACGCAATTATTTATAATTAATCATAATTTACAATATTGCATTGTCATCGGTCCTTGATAAATATGCCAAAGCCCTTGTGCAGCATCTGTTTCTACAGGAAAACTCCAGAAATGTATTGAATCTAGTGTGCGTGAGTTTTTTAGTAGGCGTAATTGAAACGCTTTTTGCTGTAATAATAATACTGTTTTATTTAACCGTCTGTGTATAATTTTTTGTTTCCTTGTTTTTTTTTGGGAAACTGGTAAATTTCGTATTTTCCGGTAAGCTGAATGTACTTTTTAGCGAATTATTACTGGCACTCCTTCATTCATTCCATCAAAATGTGCCGTTGTTATTGTATTTGATAAATATTTTGATACAGTAATTTTACAGATTTGGTGTATTTTTCTAGCTTATTGACTGAATTTCATATTGTATGTAGCAATGGAGGAAGTTTATAAAGATCCCGTCCAATTTTCTAAAGGAATTAATCTAAGGTAACCAAAAACCATCGTTTTCGCGGTTTCTATATCTTCAAAATGAAGTAATTCTAATCTCTACCACATTAGAATAAAGTTGATATTGGCTTGTGCATGCGGTTTTAGAATGTGTTCCATAAAAAGGAAAACATTTATTTAGCGTACTGTCTCTTCCGCTCAAAGGAAATTGTATAGCTTTCTCTTTTACCTAAAATGCAGGGGCGTATTCAGTATATCCACAGAACATCGTACCTATTGTAAATTAACATTGTTTTTTTTTGTAATTTTGTTTGGAATTTTTTGGCAGGGCGGTGCAGTGCCGGTATGTCGGGGCTCGGTTTGGGATTTGGGTCATAGAACTTACCTGTTTAAACCTTATTATGTATGAAATATTTATCTGTGCGATTGCTGGGCTGTAGTCTAGTACAGTTATGATAGATTTTGTAAACAATGACCCTTTCTGTTTTCTCTTCATATATCGACTAACAGATGCCACTGGATGGAGGAAACTTTGATGAAATATTATAACTTTGATGAAACGATTTTTTGCTTATTTACAGTACGGATTACTAGTTTGATACTCCATCAATAGTAATTTTATACGTATTTCAAAACTGGGAACGTATTTCTATCTCGTACTGGGTCTACTATTCTATAGAGAGATATAGCCCAAAATACATGTGAGAATGCCATTTTACGCCCCCATTTTGGTCGTGGTCCAGCGTTTATATTTCGATATTGAAATGGAAAAGAAGCATAATAATCACAATTCACGTTGGCTGATGCGATACATTGAACGCGAACGCCCATCCCTCGTGGCTTACCTCAAGGAGAGCTCCATCCCGAACAATCTTACTGTATCTTACGTGTCTTAGTCCTATTATTATTATTGAAACATACTATTATTACAATAACTCGACAAAACTAAGGAACTAATTAGATATGATGTGAGACTCCGTCGCGTGCCGGCGCGACGTCTTCTTTAACTTTTGAGGCGCGCGAACTATGATATAAATATACACGGAGTTAATAACCTTTTCCTTTTTTAAGTCGGATAAAATATGGTGCGCTTGGTTTTCACACATGCTGAATTACTTATGTGGACTGTTTAGATTATGCCGTCAATGTTAGTATACTGTTTTTTTTGTAGTGAATTAATGACGTCAGAAATGGAGTTTCACATAGACCTAGATTTTAAGAAGAAGAAAAGTAACCCTATGATAAATGCGGATGAGGATTTATTTCCTGACATGGATGAAGAAGAGGACAGGTGATTAACTCAGTATTTGAATTATATTTAACTTGTATGATACAAACTTTTTGTAACTAGCAAATAAGCTAGTCTGTCGCCTGATGATAAGCGATCTCCATCGCCCATTAACACCCGTAATACCAGCGCAATCTTTGGCGTGCTGCCAACCTACAAGAGATATTTGCATTGTACACATTATTTGTAGGGGGGAGGGGGGACTTTGGATAAACGCAGCAGTAAGCTGCAATTTCACGTCAGCCTTTTTGTAAGACACTGGTTACATCCTAGTTGAGAGCTATTATCAAAACTGGAAAACCACACTTCTCACAGAAAACTGACGTATAGTACCGGCTTGTTGGTGCGTTTCGTACCCGAGTGAGATATCCAGAGGTAACGGGTTCCAGAAGTGACATTATGTCTCCCAACCTTGGTAATAAATGAAAACATCATTACATTAAATTTAACCAACTATTATGATTTTTATGAATCAATTATTAGACTACTAAGTACTAAATTATTTCATGCTGTTTTTATACACCTGCGTCATTAAAGGAGTTCGCTCTACGACTGCTTATAAACAGAAGCAACACTATTCAGAACTTTAATGTAGTATTTAATAGCTGACAATAATCAACATCTGTGGTTTTCTTATTAGTGATACCGAAGACGTGTTAAAAAAAATTGAAGAGAGAACTGAAAATATGATGCTTTCGTCTCCGGAGTACCACTCGTTCGAGAAGTTGGCAGCTAACATGGTGGATTGTGTGTCTAGTGGAGATGTCAAAATACTTATCATTGAAGAAGGTATGTGCCCTGGTTCATGGCTTCAGACGCGTCATACATATACTATATACAAACACATTTCAGCCAATAGTGACAGATATCTAATTATTGTCTTTGTTCAAACACATTACGCATTATATAGCAAGACGTGTAAGAATGAACTGAAATAACTAGAAATTGAACTTAGTATGGGGCGTATATATTTCCATTAATAGATTACTATAATATTTTATGCTCCTTATGGTCCAGATTGTAACAGGAGTTATTTTCCAGGTGATGGTCCCTTAGTCCCAGTAGATGCTGAAGTAACAATACACTATGCAGCGTATTGGGAGAAAGCCAAAATACCTTTTGATTCGACGCTAACCATGAACCAAGGTGCTCCGAAGGTAAATCACAATGTATGATTATGATTAGCTTTAATTGATCCATCGCCCATCATATAAACACGACTAAATCTATCGTGATTCTACAGAGATTAGCTGCGATGTGGTCCCATGTAAATTTGGTTAAGATCAGATGATGAGGTACGGAGTCATAAAATTAAATTCCTCAACGGACAACAGCCCAGTTGTCACGATTGTGATATTGAGTTAGTTTTTGCATACCATAGCTGTACTTAGTATTGAAAATTTAAAAATAAAATAAGATTTGGTTAAAAATAGGCTGAGGTTTACATACATACGCAATTACGCCTGTTATCCCTGGTGGGGTAGGCAGAGGTGTAATTAGTACACCAGTATACTTATTATCTGATATTAAAAAGAGTGCGGTTCTCAAATCGCTTTTATTTTTTTTATTTACTTATTTGTACTTATACTTTATTTGTTCACTCATAACTCAAACGGATAACAGCAAACGTATCGCCATTCGGTTTTTGAAGTTTTAAACTTATAATTAATCTATAGTCAATATGGTTTATCTCAAGGATGGACTCATATGTACCTGGGTAGAATTTAATGATGAATACGAAGAAAAAAAATTAATTCCTCAACGAATAAAAGTAAATGCATTTGAAGTAATTTGTTTTTATTTTTTTTATACTCATAATCCTTTTTATTGTTTACGTCACAGCGCATACGCCTCGGTGCTGGTCGTATCATACCCGGTCTAGAAATAGGTCTTACAACAGTGAAGGGTCCCACGGCAAGATTCAATCTGCTAGTCCAACCAGCTGCAGCATGGGGGCTACGCGGTGCACCCCCCAGGATACGCCCAGAACCGGCCCTGTTTGTGATCGTACTGTATGACGTTAAGGACAATCAAGCCGCTGTGAGGTAATTTTTATAAATATTACAGCGCATACGCCTAGCCGCAAGTTTAGATATAGGTCTAACACCAATGGTCCCATGGCTAGTTTAGTATCTCTATTTTATTAGATGTAATTGAGAGGCTCTACGAAAGAAAACATTGAAAAGTATTAATATTTTTTTAGATTTCTGGAACAAGTTTGACGATTAGAGTTCACAATGCACTTGATGGTAAGTACAGTGCAGATCAAATATAATGCCACTGAGATATATTATTAGTATTTGTCAACTGCAATTTATAAAACCGGCAACAGCCTAACGCAATTGAGAGTGGAACAGACTATCAAATGAGTTGCGGGTCCGATTCTTTTTCTTGGTACACATCTATGACTTTATAAGGATTCGTGTGTATTTCGCCTGTTTAAACGGTGATGGAAAACATTGCGAGGACTCCTGCATACCTCAGAATTCTAAAAAAGAGTTTTAAAGGTATGTGAAGTATACCTGCACTGTATAACCGCATTTTAATAGCGTGTTGGACTAAGGCCTAACTCTTCTCATTAGGAGATGACTGCTTAGCAATATTATATGGCTGATATTATATTTTGTTTATTTTGTTTACAGATTTAACGATCTCCCAATGGAAGAACAATCGAAGTTTGAAACAACATCAAAAACAGTTAAAGCTTTACGTATGGACGCAAAGGAGTTGTTTCATAAACGGAAATATTCTAGGGCAATCAAAAACTACCAACAAGCCATGACGGTCTTGTCCATGGCTCATCCAAAAACTGAAGAGGAAGAGGTAGAACTAAAAAAGAATAGAATCAAAATCTATGTTAACTTAGCAGTATGTTATCACAAGTTAAATAAACCAAAATATGTTTTACTAATGTGTGAAAATTTGGATAAAATTATTGACATAGATAGCCATTGTAAGGCATTATTTTATTGTGGTAGAGCACATGAACAATTGGGGAAAGTAGAGGAAGCTATTAAGTATTATAAAAAAGCTTTAAAACTAGAGCCTAAAAATAGAGATATAGGTAAAGCCCTAGCTGATTTAGACGATAAAACGAAAAAATCTGAGAAAGTGGAAACAGCAATGTGGCAGAAAGTGTTTAATACAGAAATACAAGAGAAGAAAACGTATACAGTGGATCCAGATTTTCAAAATGATGTTCTTAGTATGTGTGAAGATTTGTCTAGTAGGGAAGAGCATTCAAAATTCGATTTACCTTCTGGTTTAACGAAAGAGGAAGTAGAATGTATTAAAGGTCTTGTGGAGGGCTTCAGTAATCTCGTGGTTTCTGAAGAGGGTAATGGTAATGCTAAAAAAGTCACTATAGTTAAGAAATTGTAGACTTAGAATAGTGCCATCTCGGGAGCACTCGCCCAAATATTCATCAAATAAACTACTATACTAAGTCAAGCGAGCCATTTTTTGTAACCGCTGTGATATCATAAGAGTGATTTCATTTGTAGAATTTTCACACTCGGGGGATCCACTCGCTTGTTTGCCGCCTTAACTAAAATAAAAACTATGTACGTTAAGGCATCTGGTCGTAAAATATATCAACTAAATCTTCCTGCAACACGTGTTAAAAAGCATGTTGCGTCGACCTCACTGCGAGTGGGATAAGGGCAGGTGCAAGAAGAAGACAATTTTCTTGTCTATGCCTCACGTACTTACGATTTAGCCCAAATATGTACTTCGATATTGGCACGCGAAATAGGTATTGTGCCATCTATAAGAACTCTATTTGTGGGGACTATGATGGGCCTATTATGATTATTTTATCTTGTTAATTTGAATTTATTACTTCTTAATGCTTTACTCCTAAGTATTTTATATTCGTACTGCAAATTTCTTATTATTACTTATAATGTAATCACTTTGTCGCAATATGTTAATATCTTGCCATTTTTTTTATTCAAGAAATGTTATGGTAAAATAGTTATTTATGCTTGATATTGATTTAATTCATCGATTATCTTCTCACCTGTTAAGTATGTTTTTTAGTATAGTGCGGTATTAGTTTAAAATTCACTTTTTTAATTACGAACTTAACTAAAATGTACCTATATAATATAACAGGCTACATCCTGTAAGATTCATCGCTTAACCCAAACCGGAAAGAAATTATGTAGGGCTTTCTCAAAATTCAACTCCTCAAATTTAATTATTTATATGCGCGACTTTCAAACTGTATTGTTTTTGGCGAATTTGTGGGATTGATAGGGAGATATAATCTGAGATTGTTTGTTGAAAACGGCGGTAAGAGAAGAAAGGAGTTTTCAAACTTTTTTTATGTTGTGTGATGTGACTAAATATCTAGGTAAAGTGCCGAGGAACTGGTAGTTACAATATAATTTTGGTCTCATTAAAATTAGACTAATCTTGTAAATAAGTTTGTAATAAACCGTCTAAACTATCTTTAGTTTAGTTGGGGACAACAGAATTAACACACACACAGTTGGTGAATTGTTGCGGTTCCTTGCTCGGGTGTATGATTATTATAAAAATATTTTCAAAGTTTACTTTATGTTTATACCTAAAGATTTCATATTACAGTTTTGAGTTAAGTTTTATGTTATACAAGTAAATTAAAATATGTAAGAAATACTCCAAAGAACATATCGTTGACGTAATACGAGAAGTCTGTTAAAGAGACAATGTGTGAATATTGTAAGAAAGGTGGAAAATAGAAACAAAAATTATTTTTAAGGAATATATTATTTTTCCAATTGTTTTGTTTTTTCTTTTTGATTACTTAAGATGGCTGGCATAACAAAAATAAACAGTTTCAGAGCAAAGTCAAAGTCCCTGCATTGTAATTTTATGTGAACAAATTTTATGGCATACTTTCCAGTTTTAAAAACTATTTCGTTGTAGTTCTGACTCCACTTAATTAAATTACCAATGAAAAGAAACGCACTTAAGTGATTTGTAACCTAAATAATACGCGTAATCTGGTGAGATTTTGTAGATTAATAAAAAAATACACTATACATTTTACACACTTTGGGGCCATACACACAAATGAAATTTACTCTTAATTACACCCTTATCCCTTGAGCAAATCGCCTAAATTCGTCCCTGCGCTGCGTGATATTTTTGCATATTGCGGGGCTCCGCAGCATTTTACCAAATCATGAAAAATTCAATGAAAATATATTGTTTTAAATGAACCTCAGTGCGAATATTATCAACATTTTTATGGAAATAAATTTATTTCAAATAAAATCCGTTATGTATGTACATACTATGTATGTATTAATAAAACAATTTAAAAACACGTTTCACAAACACATATTTTATCATAGCCAAAAATAGCATGAAATAAAACGCCAAACGTCAAAAGTTGGAACGTCTGACGTGTATTGAAAAATTTCTTTTTTGAAAACGTTTGCGAAACATCTTGCATACGTTTATTTCTCTACTTTATCAACATTTAGAGGATTCGATAAGGTTATTATCGCGAGTCCACGTATTACACTACAGGTAAAATTAATTTTCCACACTAGCCACTGTTATGAATTACATTTTAAAATAAGAACATCATAAGAAATTAAAAAGTTGTTACGATTTAGTAATTTGTGAAAAGAGCGGGAGGTAATACGTGATTTTTTCTTTTAGATTTAAAATGCTGCGGTTAATAATTTTAGCTGCATTCCTGCAGTGCACAATATCGCAACAGTATCAACAAAAAGTAGCCCCAGGAGTTCCACCACAGAACTATCAGGTAAGTTTTGCGATACAAGATTAAAAAGAAATGCATTTAAATTATGTCGTCATCAGAAAGTATATACAAACTATCACTTGAGATTTTAGTCACATATATTAATATTTAACACATAGTTTTTATAAATTAACATTAATTAATTTCTTGAAGTGATAACTCAATGTAATACTTCCAGATTTTTCACTGTTTAAAGACCATTCTTTATTATGTAAAAATGTATGTGGGAATATGGGAACCTAATATGACAATCCTTATATAAAATTTACCTTAGATTATAAAACCGGAATGCTTGAATTCTTTACAGTTATGCAGTCAAATAAACAAGATTATTAATTTTGTAATTAATTATGGTTAATTAATTGTGATTAATTAATTATATTAAGTCAATATCTCATGATAGTCCTTTTTCCAAAAGTTCAGACTGAATTGTGACCTGTAACATTTCTTGTCTTTGCTTTAAGTGCTTAATATGTTATATTCCTTCTCTGAAGGAAGAAGCATTTATACAGACCGGCATGACTGCTGACTACCGATAAACTCATTGTTTGTTGGTGGTCACTGGTTTTTTGGATTGAACTACACTTACCATCAGGTGTAGTGTAGTCACTTTGCCATGCCTGGAAAAAAAAGGATATTAAAAAAAGCTAAATTTTTATGTTTTTATTATCTGTGGTTAAATCTAAAATCATAATACTTAAGAGGTGTTGATATAGACCTTGGGCATCACCAAAACGTCACAAAACTACCACCAGATCCAATACAATCCATCTTGAGAAGACCCGGCTTTACAAACTCAGTGGGCTTACTTTACCAATGGATTCAATGTGATTACATTTATCTCTGTTTACAATACTTTAATTTTATTTTGGTATCTTTGTGTTATCTCTGTAATTCCCTTGAGATTATACGATGGATACTAATGAAGGGTTTAAGTTTAAATCAATAAAAATTTATAGTAATATAAAACATAATATATGGGTTTCCCGCTGATTAACTAGTCTTATTCAATACTAGCTTTTCGTCGCGGCTCCGCCCGCATGATCTGCTTTTTCCGGGATAAAAAGTAGCCCATGTTTTTCAGGGATAATGTAGGATTCTAATGGTGAAAGAATTTTTCAAATTGGTCCAGTAGTTTATAAGTTGACAAACATCCCAAATCAAAAACTCACAAACTTCCAAATTTTCTCATTTATGATATTAGTTGAAAGTTGTATCTGCCTTGGTGTCGCAGTTGTATTACGTATTTTTTTTTCGATTGAATGACGAGACGAGCAAGGCGCTCGCCTGATGGTAAGCGCCACGCTTGTCGCAAACGAGGGACCTACCACCTACGTATGCAGTACGACTGTTGTGCTGAGGTCCCGGGTTTGAGCCGGGGTCGGGTAAAACTGATATTGGTATTTTCTATCACGAAATGCTCAGTATCAGCCCGCAGTCTAGAATTATGCCGGTATGGACAGGCTCGCCCCCAATCACATTATGGGACGGAAATAGGCTCGTCGAAATGTGACTGTACCGGTTACGCCAGTGTTTCCCAACCTTTTTTAGTCCATGCCCCACCTTAACATTTTTTTGTTAAATTTGTCACCGATATCTAGCGTTGCATTTAAATAACCCAAAGCGAAAGGGTTAAAGTCGTGTCGAGTCCATTTTTAAATTGTTCCCCTTAACTATCAAATTGCAAATGTAACAGTCCACCCCGTGACCACGAAGGCTGAAAATCTTTCGAAACGTCAGGACACAAATAAAAATAAAACACCGTGATAAAATCCGTTTAAATTAGTTTTATTTCAATGTGTAACATTCACGTAAACGTAAGAAATCATAATATAACATTCCTTTTTTTGTAGTGGTTTAAAAACAAATGCACCACAACACACCTTACTAACACATGGTTTTTCGAAAGCTGATCAAAATAACATTTAATTTTTGAAGTGAAAACTTCTTTAGCAGCGTTGAGCACTTTCTTGGGATGGGTATACAATGTTAAACTCGCGTAAGGACACGTGACCTGATCCAAAATCCGTAAGACGGAGTGTTAAATGTTTTTATGTAGTATAAATTGTCATTTTTGTGTCCAATAGCGCAATAAATGAATATTGTATTTAACCATACAAAAGATAGTACTGTTATACTGACAAATAAAGCAATTCGTAAACAGAAGCAACACCACACAGGCCTTTGAATTACAAAGCACTGCATGGCACTGAACTGTGCTCGTCATCCCGAGACAAGCGTTGACCACGCTTCTAGTAACTTCTAGTAATTTTGACTTGACATGATATTTGACAGGTGATTAGTTAAATTTTACATTGATCAGCCTTTCAGAAACCGGTCGAAAGCAAATAAGATTGTTATTTCGTTTTGAATAATTCGCAATACGTGTTAATTTTTTTCTTCGTCAGTATTACGTGATAAATTTCTTAAAGGAAGTTCTAATGACCTTGGGCTTGTTACCTACTTAAGGCGCCGGCGCATCACGAATTCTTTTTAAACGCCCAGTGTGGTGTAACAAATTAATTTGTAACTTCAAAAAAATATATACGGGTTACGGAAAAAGTACTTAGAAAAAAATGATAACCGAATAGAGTTTTCAAAAGTAGTTTAGTGTTCTATAAAAAAATCAAACGCCGCTTAAAAAAGTGAAAATAAAATAACAAAAAAAATTGCATGTTAAGGTCGGAACTCTGTATTTTTTGAAAATACAAACAACTTTTAATGACTATTCGATAGACTATAGAGCATTTAATTAAAAACTGAACCACGCCATTATTATTCATATCTATTTTTTATAGCATAGATCGACAAACGAGTAAGTGGGTCACCTGATGGTAAGTCATCTTCACCGCCCTTATACGCCTACAGTACCAAAAGGATGATGAACGCGTTGCCGACTTTAAAAGAAAGGGATAATTAAGGGAAAAAAGGATAATTAAGGGAAAAAAGCATAATTAAGGGAAAAAAGCATAATTAAGGGAAAAAAGGATAATTAATGGATTGGGAAGGGGAAGGAGATTTGGGCCCCTGGATATCTCGCTCACCGTACGCACGAAACGCAGCAGCAAGCCACTATTTTACGTCGGTTTTCTGTGAGATAGTGGAAACGAACCGCCCAAGCCGTAGACAAAACTGTCTACAGCGTGAATAGAGAAGGAGACAGTTTTGTCCACAGCGTGGCTCTATCACTTAAAAAATATCTAGTAGAATATTATTTTAATTCATTTCAAGATCTTCCATAATTATTTCTCTATTAAAATATTTTGACTCGACGTGTGGACATTAGCATTCTTGTTTAAACCGGTTTTAGCGTCTTCTATTAATGTCAGAACATTAGAATTATCCTATGAAATTCTAGTTGATATTCACTAATAATAATCTACACTAATATTATAAAGAGGAAAGATTTGTGTTTTTGTATATAACGAAATAACTTAAAACTACTGGACCGAATTAAAAAATTCTTTTGTCGTTAGAAAGCTATATTATCACTGAGTAACATGGGCTACTTTTTATCCCGGAAAAGGCAGATCACGTGGGCGGAGCCGCGAGGAAATGCTAGTAATGGATAAATAAATAGATTTAATGTAATTGCCGAGTGTATTGTTACTGATGCTATGTATACTTAGTTGTTACTGGTTTTGTATATATAAGTTTCTTTTACTTTTGTGCTGACTTGCCATAAGCGCTATTTCAATTGCCTACATGATTAATAAACTATTTCATTTTTATTATTAATAATTAGTTATTTCTTAAGTAATGATTTCTTTCTATTTATTACTTTAAAGGCGTGTTTCACAATGTCTGTTTAAACATTAGATTAAAATAAAGCATATTTATACATATGCGTATTTCATAATTTTGTATTTTGCTTTCATAAACTTTATTTGATGTGTAGCGTTTATTTGGAGTACTTGAACATTGTGAAACAAGCGCTAAATTAATGATTCTAATGCTTAACTAATATTTAACTAACAAACTTTCTTTTCTATAGCAACCCCCGCCCCCTCAGCCGATGCAACAGCAGGTAATTATATAGATAAAGAATTAAAAACAAATTAAATTAAATAAATAAATAAATACACCCAACAGTCACATACATAGTCCTGACCCCACAGTAAGATACGAGTCTTGTGTCGTGGGTATCAGAAACTACGAGAGACTTTCGCTCTCACAACACCTAGACCCCGAAACAAATATTTGTGGATCACACAAACATTTGTCTCGGTGCGGGGATCGAACCCGCGGCCTCTCGTTTCACAGCCGGCTACTCGCCCGCTGCGCCACGGAGGTTGTTATAAAAATAAATATAAATTGAAATACTAACAACATAAGTTGGCATCACCCTTACGCTTGTATGGCATGAGGATAGGCAGAGGTTTAAGTGCCACAAGCTCCAATCCTAACACACCTCCTCTTCCAAATTCATGCACTTTCTCCGGTTGAGAATACACTGGTGCTAAAACCTGCCGTAGTGCCCCACCTTGTGTGGGTCGTGTTCCAGGGTCAGCCAGTGTATATCCGGTTCTCCTCAGGGGGATTTCCCCCTGATCCTAGCCCTTTTCCTATCCCTTTTTCCTTCCCATCCGCCTTGGCCCTTTGGCAGGCCGGCATGATCTTGCCGACCTACGATGGACACATTGTTTATCGTTGGTCGACACTATTCTTGGGTTGCGCTACACTTACCATCAGGTGTAGCGTAGTCACTTTGCCGAGTCAGGATCAAAAAAAAAAAACATGTGATGTGCCTATTTCGAAGATCATTTCGATAGACATACGTTCTTCTCGAACGTTCCCTACTGACCCTTAGATTCACATTCGCATTATTAATGCATTTTGTAAGTCGCCTTTCATCCCCCTCCCCACATTTCCAAACCATTGACCATAAATTGGTACAATTGGAAGTGCAGACCTCCGTCGAGTCTCCCGTGGACCCCTGGGAGTCACCCTGGACCACTTAAGGAACTAAGGATTTAAATCGAAAAACATATAAGGCTATACTAGGAATTTGTTGTTGGAATTTTTATGTTCAAGTTGTCTCTAAAATCTTTGAAGATATTCATCTATGAACAATTTTTAATGATTTTAAGCCGTTTTTAGTCTATAAAGATTCTAAGAAAGTTATGTATGTTCTTGTCTCCTTTCTATATACATCTGCATGATATACATAATAATTCTCTAATCATTTTTTCGCTTCTAACTTTTAACTTTACTAACTAATATTTCTTTTCTTTACTAGCCACCACCAACACCGGTACAACAACAGGTAATTATATCATTTTACGGTCTCAACTAAACTCTGTTTCAATTGAATTTAATAGCGATTTTCAACTTTACTTTGCCAAAACACGTTTGCCATTAGATAGGGACAGCAACACGAAGGCAAAGGCTGCAATGTAATGCAAAGTTATTTTGCGGTCGCGTCACGCTTACAGTGTATTCGAATATGTAAACGCTATTAAATTCATTTGAAGCAGGGTTTAAAATTATGCGCGTAGAAATTCAATTTTGAAGCTTATAGCTATACTTTACAATAAGGTTTTTGACTCATGTTTATTAATTTGCTATATTCTCCAAATTTTATCATCGAATGAATGATACATATAAAGTCAAAAATACAAAAAAAGGTTTTTAAATTTTCTGGGGTTAATTAATACGTTATTCTATTACGTCCTTTACAATCCTTTTTTCTTTTGTAAACCTTACTTAATGTTTTCTTTTGAAAACCCGTTTTCTGAACTTAAAAATATGACGTTATTTTATTACTTCTTTCTGTTTTTCTTTTACTAACCTTTTTTTCATTTATTTTCTGGAATAGCAACCTCCGCCTACTCCACAACTACAGCAGGAGGTAAAATTGGAAATTCTTTTTCTTTTTGGGGACTTTTTTTTCTGTTTTTGTGCTTATATCTATGATATTAACCATAATCACGTGGCATCGTTACACCTTTGCTGTTCCATTATAGGTTTTTTCTTTACAGCAGAGACTAGCAAATGAGAAAGTGGATCATCTCCCGCTCATAAACATCCACAATAGGGTAGTTGACTTGATTTTTTTTATTATTAGATCGTCTTCAAATGAAAAGTTCTAGAATGCATTTTGGATATTTTTGGATGTTTGAGTTCATGAGAGATAAATTTTCGTGTTCTCCTGCTTACGAATTGTGAACCCATATTTTTTTTGTCACGCCAACGTAGACCTCCGTCGAGTCTCCCGTGGACCCCTGGGGGTCCATCTGGACCACTTAGGAAACTAAGGCTGTAGAGTAATTCTATGGTAATAAAAAAATGTAGGGCGTAATTTTATTTTTATTGTTTTTTCTCCTTCGCATAAGGTTTCCACCCTAAAGCGGCATTCATTCTTACAACAGGTCTATTAGATCAACATTAACGGTTAATATTGTCGAAATAGATGAAGTTCTCGCGAATCTTCTAACTATTTTCGTATTTATTGTATGTGCTTTTTTTGTGTTAACCTGATTTTAGATTTTTTTTTGTATTAACCTATGACCACGGTTTTTTGTGTTAACCCATGTCCACAGATTTTTTGTACATAGTAAAAATGATACGCTTGGTTTTTAAAAGGTTAGTCAGAAAGCACACAGCTTTCAAACTAAAAGCGTATGTGAAACGCTACTTTGGGTCTGGAAGATTCATAGATAATTCTATCGTCAAATGGTGTGTTAATTACTAACAAGCGATTGTTTGCAAACTAGATCAGAGAATAATAAATGTTCACTAACTAACCTTTCAGAAAATCGAATTGATTCGATAACGCTGTTAAAATCAGAGTTGTGTTAGTTGAATGTTGATTTGATCAACCTTCGCGAAACTGGGTGTTAGTTCAACTATAAGTTCAATCAGTTGAACTTATTGCATAAAACTGTTTCAGTTATTGGCTTTATCCAAAAAGTTGCCAGTACAAAAGTTGTTCATTTTTTTTTGTATTATTTCATTCTATACCTTTTCCGACTAACCTTTTATACAAATCGACGCACCTATCACATCAACTATGTTATCCGTGATTTGAGGTTTGTATTCACATACATCATCACAACCACATCATTATCACCTTACTGCACCTTTCAGTTTTACAGCGATTTCGGAAGCGATTTCAATAAATCAGTTATCTGTTTTTTTGTAAACAGATTTCATTGCATGCTAATCTTCACTAGGTCGTGGTAAGCCAACCGAATTCTGGGGTGGGCTAACCAGATTCTAGGGTGTGCGAGCCATATCCTAGGGATGGCCACCAGATTATAGGGGTCCAACCAGATTCTGCGAAGTGTCAGGACTCTGCCCATCTGGTGGTACGCCTATAGATTCTAAGTAGAAATAATTTTGTTTCAGCCCCCTCCACATCAACAGTACCAACCGCCCCCACCTCCTCAACAACAATACCAGCAACCGCCACAGCAACAGTATCAACAGGTATGGACAATCTACCTTTTTAATCGACGAAAAAGAACGGACGAGGCTCTCATTTAGTCTATCTTAATAGACACTAGCTGTGTCCGCGAACTTCGTTTCGCCATCAAAAAGCTTTCATACAAACTTTCATCCCCTATTTGAGCCCTTTAGTGGTTGAAATTTAAAGAAAAAAATACCCTATGTTTAAACCTGGGTCATCAACTATATTTGTGCCAAAATTCATTGAAATCGGTTCAGCGGTTTAGATTTTTCATACAAACTTTCATCCCCTTTTTAAACCCTTCAGGGGTTGATTTTTGAAAAACATAGTAGCCTATGTCTTATTCTGATGTATAAGCTATATTATTGTAAAGTTTCATTAAAATCCATTCAGTAGTTTTAATGTGAAAGAGTAACAAACATCCATCCATACTTACAAACTTTCGCGTTTATAATATTAGTAGGATTTTGTGTCACGTTGTTTGTCCCCGATGAACTCCTATACTACTGAAAATGATTGGATGGGTGAAATCTTGTGAGCTCTGAGTATCTGTAGTTATACAGGTGACGTGTGGAGTGACTGGACTGCAGTGCTCTGGCTCTTTTAACAGTGGATGAATTTATTTATCAGCAGGTCCCTGTACAACAGCAGCAAGTGCCTATTCAACAACAACAAGTTCCCATGCAACAAGTACCGATACAACAGCAACAACAAGGGCATGCGCATTCGGGAGGTGAGATATACAGCGTGTTCAGAAAAGTGTAGTCATATTTAATGAACGTAGAGTATACGATATAAGTATTCTAAATAAGGTAAGGTTGTAAATAAACAATTTTCTATAATGATTTCTTATGTTTACGCGATTATTACTCATTGAAATAAAACTAATTTAAACGGATTGTCCACCCCGTGACCACGAAGGCTGAAAAGTCTTCGAAACGTCGGGATCAAAATTAATAAAAAACCGCGATAAAATCCGTTTAAATTAGTTTTATTTCAATGTTTAATATTCGCGTAAATGTAAGAAATCATTAGAACAGGCGTTTATTCGCCCCGGCAGCGGGTTCGATTTTCGCGCCTAAAAAAATATGTTTTAGAAAAAATATAATGTGAACTTATTTTTTTTTCAGATCCACAGCTATTAAATCCAGCCAACATAGCTCAAGAAAGAGAGTGAGTTTTATCTGTTTTTTACTTAAGTTTTTTTATCCGAGCACTACAAGGTGTGCACTACACCTGATGGTAAGCACAGTGCAGTCCAAAAAAACCAGCGACTACCAACAAATAATGAGTTTGAGGGCCAGCTCAACTGGATCGCTACCACTGTCTCACAGAAAACCGAGGGGATGTGGGCTTCCTGATATCTCACTCACCGTACGAAACGCAGCAGCAAGCCGCTACTTTACGTCGGTTTTTTGTGAGACAGTGGTAACGACCCGGTCGAGCCAGCCCATTCATGCTGTAGACAAAACTGTCTACAGCGTGGCTCTACCACTCAAAAACTACAATTCACACATCTCTCCCCATTCCAGTCACATTCAAGAACACATGGAAGTACCAATAGACACTTCGAAGATGTCAGAACAGGAGTTGCAGTTCCACTACTTCAAGATGCATGATGCAGACAACAATAACAAACTTGATGGGTGCGAGCTGATCAAATCCCTCATACATTGGCATGGTAAGAATTTATATACAGTGAAACCTGGATAAGTGGGATCTGAAGGGATCTACATTTTTATTAGCTTATTAACTTCATACGTATGTTAGTATGTTTGTATGTAACGGAATCTTTGAACATGATTTTGACCTCCTTCAAAACGTCGAATTAAATCGAAATTTGGACATACTTATCAAGATCCGATGACAATTCAAAATTAAAAAAAAAAAAAATAAATAATAATAGTTTAAAACTAAAAAACACGCTTTTATAGAAAATCTAACTAAAAAGAAGAAAATAGATTTTAATAAATTTACAGAAAAAAATGTATTTTATTGTATAAAAAAAGCGTGGGGTGCTTATTTTTAGTTATTTTATAACTTACAGAGGCTTTTCATTTACCCAGTTTCCCAAATAGACAGGTTAACATGACAGTTGTCTTAATTATCGAGGGTCCCACCATGAGAGGTCGAAATGTTAGTAAACAGTCTAATTCGTTCTCAAAAAAAAAACGCGTCATAACTTGTCTACACCTGATGAATTGTCCCACTTATACGGACTATTGAGCTACAAAGTTCCAATTATAGAGGTAAACATAGAAAAAATCTAAGAAAACAAGTCTCAGTTACAAAGGTTTGAAAATTCCCAGTATCAGAGGTATTTGAATGCAAAAGAATGTAGGGAGCTCATTGTAATTATCAATAACAGAGGTTTTTCACATATCCAGGGTCTATCTAGGTCCCACTTATCCATATTTCACTGTAATATGAAACAGGCGCTTCGGCTAAGTTCGGTTTTTACGAATTAGCACGAGTATACAATGCCCGGTCATCAATATCCGATTAATTCCAATTTTTTTTTTAGTTTAGTTATAGCCGAAGCGTATACTTTTAATCATAGTTTTTTTTTATAAGTTTTTTTTTATATTCTCAATCGAACTCGCAAAAATTGAAAAAAATATATTTTTCCGAATGACATTGCATAGTAGTAGGCCTGAAGTATATTTGTAAGTTTTTCTTACATATAAATGGTTCAAAAACTTTTACACCTGAACGAACTATTAGATCTCTTTTTTTTATTAGATGGTTATTGGCATATTTATTGGATAAATTTCTGATAGATGTCGGGACCATATTGTTATTATAAAAGCAGAATTTGAATTTTCAAAGGTTTTTGGTTTTTAAATTTTGACTTGGTTTGTGTGTGTTCTGTGTCGTTTGTGTGTGTTTTTTTGTTACTGTCAAATGTCAACGTGTTATGTTTTTTATAATTTATTTTTTGGTTGTGTGTGTCAGCACTGAGTTCCTGTTGTGTGTATGTGTGCGTGTGTGTGGCATCGCATAATTAACCAAAAAGGCGCTTAATTTTTACACGAGTAGGTTTCATTTATCGTTTTTATCAAACAATTGGACATATAGAATTGATAGATCGATTTTTAACGGTTTTGAAACTCCATTTACGTCTGTTTTTGTGGTTATAATCGATTTTATATAATCGATTTAATCGATTTTGCGAATCTATTATGTTGATTATCGCTTCTGTGGACCGGTATGATTGAATATTATGTCAATATACATTCTTGTTACAGTTGTGTCCAAAATACATTATTTTCTGACGATTTATGTTGTTTTTTAATCTAGAGTTTTTAGTATAGAGATAATATCATTTATTTTGCTTGTATATCTATATTATGTCAAACGAATTATTTTTTTCATGGATGTGATTGATGTGGCTGTGTTTAAAATCCAATTAGGTGTATTGTTTAAATTATTTTTTTAAGATCAGGCAACGAATTTAGGTGATTATTAGCGGTTGAATAATCGAGAATCAACAAGTAAATATTTGTGTTTAAGAGAATTGATTGCAGTTGTTTTTAAGTAGTTAGTGATAGGGAATACTTTAAATCGATTCTTTGTTATTATAATCTGACACCAAAATCGATTATTGTGAACAAGAATCTCCGTGGCGTAGCGGGCGAGCTACCGGCTGTAAACCGAGAGGCCGCGGGTTCGATCCCCGCACCGAGATAAATGTTTGTGTCATCCACAAATATGTGTTTCGGGATCTGGATGTTGTGAGAGCGAAAGCCTCTCCTAGTTCCTGATACCCACGACACAAGACTTGTATCTTACTGTGGGGTCAGAGCTATTTATGTGACTGTTGGGTGTATTATTATTATTTTTCGTAAGTCAATCACCTCTCATTTGTCACATCGTCCCATATAACAGAACAAGGTCACAAGCAGCAGCCGCAGCCGGGCACGCCTCCAGTCGGCGAGAAGATATTCAGCGACGACGAGCTTATCAATCTGATAGATCCGATATTGAACATGGACGACCATAATCGTGACGGGTTCATCGATTATCCGGAGTTTGTCAGGGCCCAGCAGAAGAGTCAGCAGAAAAATTAAGGGTAGGCGGTAGTGGGACTACAACTACGATGTTGGGGGCAGTTTTTAGTGGAATATGGTGTTGTGTTGTGAATCGATTAATCGATTTATGTGTGGAATAAATCGATTGATTTTTTTTATTTATATAGTGTTCGCTTAATCGATAAGCGAACCGATATGCATATTGTGAACTGAGTACAGATTTAAGTCAAATTAAGCCATAGTTTATAGAAAAAAATAACATATATCAGCCAGTATTGTCTTCCAACCATATTTAAAAAAAAAAAAAATCATAAGTATGGCATTCACAAAATATTTTCACATAAAAACCACCGTACTATAATAAACACATAACTAAAAACTGGCCCCATTGTGACCCCACCCATCGTTTTATACATTCCTGACTTTAAAATATAATGTAATTGCCATCAAATATAAGTTGGCAGGTGGAAAATAAGTATGCCTCCTATTATACATACTGTGTTTTTCTTCTTTGTTTTTCTTTCCATCTTTCTTACATTTAACATAAACGCCATCCGGATCTGCCAATTTATACTTGTCGGTATGTGTAGAATTAATTTATAGATAGAGATATTAAGATATATTTATGTATAAGCACTTATCGTCAAACATTATAGGAAAAAAAGAAGTACATCGAATGAATTAACTACTTTTGAGTTCTTTTTTGAGAATTTGATGACTAAAATCTGTAGTTTTCTGTTCCAAAAAGGCACTATTTTAATTGTTTTAGTGTATTATCTAGATACATAATCTTTTTTTTGGATCTATGAACTAAAGTTTTATCCGTCCACACATCCGCCACTGTCATGTGAATCAGGATCAACAGTGCGCACGCATTGTTGACACCGAGCGGGGAAATTCGGCGAATTTTTGGGAATTCTTAAATTGTCGTTTCTTGCAACGAAATAAATAGAAAGATGGAGAGGGGATATGCAAATGATCCACTTCCATTGATAGCAAAGATTTGTTATCTATGAAGTTAAAAAAAAATACGGGTTGCACTCCGGGAGTGCCGACAGAAGTGAAAACTTACCAAACAACATGCGATAATACAAAATTACGGCAACATGTCCACTCAACATGATAAAAGTACATTTTACTCTCTTCGCGTTTATGCGAGCCTGGTACTTTTTACGGCAACATGTTCCAAATAATAAAAAACCTAAAAAGTTTGTCTTTGTCCAAATCGTCATTTGTTTATTAATTACGGCTACTCGCCATGAAAAACGGATATTCTACTCTCTTCGCGTTTATGCGAACCTGGTACTTTTTTTACGGCACCATGTTCCAAATTATAAAATAAGTAAAATATCGTCATTTTATTATCAATATCAAAAACTAAATTACGGTAACATGTTTATTTACCATAAAAAAAAAACGAACACAGTCCGTTCAAAGTCCTGTGAAAGTCCGGTCAAAGTCCGGTCCAATCCGACTGGTCTCTGTGTGAAAATAATCGTTCGAAATTATCGAAGTTCCAGGGAAGTCGGCTAGCGCTGGCTGGTCAACTGGCCCGCGTGACGTCTCACGGAAGGTTCTCGAATATTCTGGAACCTTCTGCTCGCCGCCGCTCGCGTTACGGAACGTTTCGGTTTACCCTCCCATAAGAAGTTATCACTTCAAAAACGAAGCATTTGGTAACTTATAATACTTCTGTTTGTGTTTATTTCATTGAGGCCGTGGGCTTGATTCCCGTACCGAGACAAATGTTTATGAGATCCACAAATATTTGTTTCGGGTCTGGGTGTCGTGGGACCGCAAGTCCCTCGTATTTGATACCCACGATACAGGTTAATGATACGATACACACTATGTGTGTGACTGTTGGGTGTATTTATATTGAATAAAAATCCACACCATTTTTTTATATCTCTAAAGGACGAAAATATCTTAATAATTTTATCTATAATTATACAACTTATATGTAAGTAATTTTTGTACATAGAATTTAAGGTTGTTTTAAATCAATAGATCTTATGTCGCAATAAATGCAATTAAATATTACGATCTATCTCGGAGTGTAGTTCAGGCGTGTGCCGCTAGATGTCGTTGTTTTAATGTTGACCGGTGCCTTAATATTTATTTATTTTCTATCCGAGCAAGGCATAGTGACTGCACTACACCTGATGGTAAGCGTAGTGCAGTCCAAAAAACCAGCGACCACCGACAAACAATGAGTTTATCGGTGGTTGCTGGCGGCCTGTATAAATGCTTCTTCACTCTCCGAAGAGGGAAGAAGCAAATCGAGGGGCCTGCGACAGGACAGGCGGTTGGCCGATGTATGCACAGGGATACAAGGATATATTCCTATACTCGCCTCAACGCTCAATGTCGCTAGGGAGAAACGAATATACACTATTTAAAGGTTAAATAAACATATTTGGGACTTTTTAAGATAATGAGTTTTTCTTATCAACCAACGCGTCGGCTGTCTGCCTGCCCTACCTTAAAGCACCTTTTGAAAACGAATGGCCTGCTGAAATTCCCAACTCTAATTCTAGTGGTACGGAATTTTCGGTGCCGTAGTCCGATTCACACTTACCCGGTTTAGTTTACGCTAACTTTGATAAAAGATCGTATAACGTGAGATCTGTTGATTTAAAAAAAATATGAATGGTTGTAAATGTGTTTTAAAAATTATATATTTTGATAGTCATGTACAGTATGATGACTAAAGTTGTGTGCTTCGACGATGTTCGTTTTTTTACGAATAGCATTCGATTGCTCGGCGTTCCGGCCCTTTCAGACACTCAAATACTGATTACGTGATCTAATATTGTAACAGATTTCCTTGTATTAGAAACCACTAGCTCGATTTTCGGTATTTTTTTTAAATGCAATAATATATGACGACTGGCGACGCGCGTAACTTCAGTCATAATACTATACTCCTAATATGTTTAAATTTAATTCATTGATTTCTGAAAATATGATTTTAGTTTTATTTTTTTAACTATCCCTTAACCGTAAATTGATTGTGATACGTCGATGTCGTATAGTAATATATCTTATTTATTTTTGTTTTCTTCTCAATTAGTTACACCCCCTATAGTTATTCATAAATGTTACTATGAGATCTCTCTAAACGTCATTGGTTTGTTTTTGGCGCGAAATAAAAACAATTCAATGATGTACCCAGAATAAGACACATTCCAACGAATTTACATATATGGTGTTCGTTACTATGGGCCTTAAATTATCTTATTTCACTATGAATAATTGGGGAGTGAGCCTCTACAAGATCTTTTTTCTTCTCGAATGTATGTCTATTTTGAAAATAGCTTAATAAATTCAGTTGTTAAAATGGTTGTGGTAAAATGGGGTGAATAGAAAAGCAGGGGTGAGTGTTAACAAAACTGACAATCAGTTTTGTACTTTTATTAGTTTCAAATACGTTCACAGTTTCTGAATGTTTATACAGCGTGTTTCAGAAAAGTGTGTTCAAATTAAAAAAAATATAAAAGGAAAATGAGCATTGGAAATCTTACAACTTTTGTTTTTTAATCTGTATTCAAGTATTAGGACATTTGTATTTTTTATCTGGAAACGAGTGAATGTTGTTTTATCTTTTATAATCTGTGCCAATTCTATGTATATTTTGTTTGTGATCTCTATGATCACGCCTACTCAAGTCTTCTCAAATAAATGTTTAATAAATAATAACTTTTATGTTATAATTTTATTTAAAACCCTGTAAAAAAGTGATTATTGTTAACATATGTATTATTTATTAATTAGTAGCATTTTTGTTATGTGCCTTTCAAAACCAGTCAGCCGTCAGACATGCGTGATTAACAAACGTCCAAACTTCCACACTTATACAATACAATATAGTACACTAAAATACAATAGAATACAGTACAATACAATACACTACAAAACACCACAATACAACAACACGACACAATACAATACAATTTTTTTTTGCGTATACATATTAACAGAAAACAAGAAAAAAAACAAATGTACATTTGTTTACACTTCATACATAAAGTAGGTACAGGCGGACTTAATGCCTGAGTCATTAGGGTGGGCCAAAAAAGCTTTATTTTCGAAAATATCATCCGAGATGACAAAAAATATCTGGTAAAGTTTGAGCTCTTAATATTAAGAAGAGGCGCTTTGTGAATTTCGAGTTCTCATTTAAATAACACAGGAAAATTGTTTTTTTCTTGTTTGGATTTTCAATGTGCCCAAACGAATAATTCTCAAGTGAAAATCAAAACCAGTACTGGTCGGAAATTCAACGATCTACAAAAAAGGTCTGAAATGATTTTTGGCTAAGTCGACTCATTTAAAAGTTATTCAAGGTTAAAGTCCAAAAAGTTTTCCAGGCCAAAAAGGTTTTTTGGTCCACCCTACTGAGGCATTCTCTACCAGTCAAGCATTACCTGTCTTCAGATTTCGAAAGCATCCCTTACACATGTTACTGTGTCATATATCGGTGGGTTCACTACTTGTACTCCTGCCTACCTTGGGGATGCAGGCCTTGGCTTATTTATGTTTTAGTCGGCTTTGAAACGAGAGCCCGAGGGTACAACCTCGCAAAATAAATGTGTGATTTCAATATATTTGTTTCGGGTCTGTGTTGTGAGAGCGAAAGTCTCTCGTAGTTCCTGATACCCACGACACAAGACTCGTATTTTACTGTGGGGTCAGGACTATGTGTGTGGTTGTTGGGGTTTTTAATTGGAATGATTGAGTGAAGGTGATGTGTTTGTTTTGGGTTAGGCCAGTGTTTCCCAACCTTTTTTAGGCGATGCCCCACCTTAACATTTTTTTGTTTTTGTCACCGATATCTAGCATTGCATTTAAATAACCCAAAGCGAAAGGGTTAAAGTCGTGTCGAGTCCATTTTTAAATTTCCCCCCTTAACTAACAAATTAAAACACGTTGGGAAACACTGGGCTAGGCGAAAAGTTACCTAATGGCTTAAAGCTTAAAGGCGGATAGTGTAAGCTGAGACATGGACAAGGTAAGTCCACTACGTATTCAAATGTATCTCCAAAAGAACGATTTTTTTTTCAAATCCACACTGGAATCAGAGATGCGTTACTGAACGCAAATACCCAATAACTTTTTTATCCGAGCACGGCTGTGATTGCACTACACCTGATGGTAAGCGTAGTGCAGTCCAAAAAAACTAGTGATCACCGACAAATAATGAGTTTATCGGTGGTCACCAGAATAATGCGGGCCTGTATAAATTCGTCCCGGAGGGAAGGAGAAAATCGAGGGGCCTAGGACAGGACAGAGGATGACCGATGCAGGTACAGTAATACAAGGATGTACCCCTATACCCGCCCCAATCAATCATCAAGTCATGTCGCAAGCCCCTCGGGAGAATCGGATATACACTGGCTGATCTGGAACGCGATCCACACAAGGCGGATCACTGTGGCAGGTTTTAACACCATGTGTACGGTGGTCGCCGGGCGGATATGAATATCCTACCACCAGCAGCCAGTGAAATTATTGGGCATTATGAGACTTAACATATTATGTCTCGGGGTGACTCAGTACAGGCCCTGGGATACATGCAAACGTACAAAAAAATAAGAAACAAGAGATACGCCTCTCTGGTTTTCGCAGCCGAAATAATGGTGATGGTTTGCGTCACACGTCGTTCTTGACGTAAGTATATGGTATATTTGTCTATAAAATATGTTCAAATTAAGCTTTACAATGCTACAGCATGGATTTGGTTTGGAACGGGCATGCTTCGACATTTATATGGGTTTAAAATAACTGCAAGCCATTTCAATAGTGGCAAAATGTCATTAAATTTACTGGGATAAAACAAGGTATGCAAAGAATACAATAAAAATTATAAGTCTAGGGTTAGACTATTTTGCACATGCATGCCGTCATAGTGGTATATAAAAATGTTTAAAATATTAAGAATAAGTTGAGACCGTGAGGACTAGAGTAGCCTAAGTCTCTTAAAAATGATTTTGTGTTAACATAATATTTGACAGCATCTGTGGCGCAGCGGGCGAGCAGCTTGTGAAGCGAGAGGCCTCGGTTTCAATCCCCGCATCGAGACAAATGTTTGTGTGATCCACAAATATTTGTTTCGGTGTCTGAATGTTGTGAGACCGAAAATCTCATAGTTCCTGATACCCACGTCACAAGACTTGGTATCTTACTCTAGGGTCAACACTATACGTGTGACTGTTGGGTGTATTTATTTATTTATTTAAATTAGACTTGCATGTTTTATATTTTATGTTATGGTGCTGCCACACCGATGTTATAAAATGTTTACAAACATTTTCTAACATTAAAATTGTTACATTTTGTTAGGAATTGTTAGATGTTTTAAGTGCTCCCACACCGACGGAAAATGTTTGCAAACATTTTCTAACATTATTTAACATTTTATAACATTTGAAAACATGACATCGGCCCATCTTCTTTGACGGCTTCTTTGACGGCGCCGCTCTCAAAAGTACCGCCGCCCGTGGTTAAAAAATGTTACAAATTGTTACAAATTGTTAAGAAATGTTTACTAAATGGTGCTGCCACACCGCTGTTATAAATGTTATATAATATTTTATAACACCGGTGTGGCAGCACCATTACTGCTCTGCTCTGCTTACAAAATCGAACGGTTATCCCCCATTTTTTTGTCACGCCATCGTGACCCCCGTTAAACCTTTCGTGGACCTCCAGGGGGTCTACCCGGACCACTTTGGGAGCTAAGGCATTATATTGTTACCATCTTCGCTCTTATTTATAAAAAAATATTTTTTTACGTACTTTAATTTTCCCGCTCTTTTTAAAGGTTATGAGGCTTGCAGTAATTTTATACTTTGCTTTTTTGTATTGTATTGGTTTAAATGCAACGATAAAAATGTAAAAATATTGTTCACAAAGAATTACAGACGTTTGGACAATTTTGACAGTGTTTTGTGATTTGTGATGTGCAATAGACCCTACTTGTAACTGGGGTAAGTATAAAAAAATGTTTTTTGATAAAAAAAAATACTTTTCTTTTTTATGTATCCGTATGACGAGACGAGCGAGCCGCTCGCCTGATGGTGAGCAACATGACTGCCGATGAACAGTTGCAATACTTTGAATTAAAAAGCACTGCATTGGGTTTGCCAGTCCGAGCCTGAGTAGAGCCTTGCTGTAGCAAATGTCTAAAAGAAAATCGACAGTCCACAGGGACTACCAACAATGGTAGCTTCTTGTTGAATTTGGTAAGGTGTGACACTTCCCGAGGCCCAAATTTCCCACTCCCTAACATATTCCTTTCCTTAAAATCAACAATTCATGATTATAGGCGTTCATGGGCGGTGGAGATCACCATCATGTGACCCACTTGCTCGTTTGCCAGCCTCCGTTATGAAAAAAACATATTTAAAGGTTATTTTAGTCTCTCTTTTAGCAAACTGAACTCTTTGGTGTAATGTTACTGTCCGGTGCACGTGCACTTAACAATCTTTAAATAATAAAACTAGTTCTGTATTATACACGTCCCACTGCTGGGCACGGGCCTCCTCTACTGAATAAGAGGGATTAGTTCTAAATCCACCATACTAGACTAATGCTGCAGAATTCACATACCTTCGAAATTTAGTGATATGTAGGTATCCTCTCGATGTTTCCTTCACCATTAAAGCGAGCGATAATTAGCAATTAATACACATACACTTAAACGATAGGTGCATGCTTCTAGGACTGGTTTCGAACTTGCAACTTTCGTCTCGACAGGCCATACCACTCCTCGCTGAGCTATCGCAAATTTTAAGCAATAACTAGCTGTCCCTCGCGGTTTCACCTGCTACTGTCCTGCTCTCATGGGTCATAGCGTGATATATAAACCTTCCTCATGAATCCCTCTGTCTATTACTGAAAACTGCATAAGAATCCGTTGAATAGTTTAAAAGATCTAAACGAACGGACAGTGGAAGTAACTTCATTTTATATCAGTGTTTCCCAACCTTTTTAGGCCATGGCCCACCTTAACATTTTTTTGTTAAATTTGTCACCGATATCTAGCGTTGCATTTAAATAACCCAAAGCGAAAACGTTCGAAACAGTCGTATCAAGTCCATTTTTAAATTGCCCCCTTAACTATCAAATTGCCTCCCTGTGGGGCGTGGGCCCCACGTTGGGAAACATTGTTTTATACTGTGTAAAGATTGAACAAAATTTTATATTTCCAGGTGAAGTAGACAAAAACCACGCAAGTTACACTGACGGGCAAATTGAACAAGTTTTAGAACTGGCACTGAAGCACACAGACCTGAATAAAGATGGTTACGTCGACTACACGGAGTACAGATTAAGTAACTATAAAGCTAAAAAGGCTTTGAATGCTGAGAATTAACCGAGCATGATTATAGTGGCAACCCTGTATAATGGCACTTGTGACAACTTACAAACTACAGGATAAAAATAATACACAACTTGTTTCAGATAGATGGGGTCATATTAAATCAAATTTCATTTCATTCACTTATTGTATCACTAGCTGTGCCCGCGAACTTCGTTTCGCCATCAAAAAGCTTTCATACAAACTTTCATCTCCTATTTGGGCCCTATTTGTTTAACCCTGGGTCATCAACTATACTTATTTGTGACAAAATTCATTGAAATCGGTTCAGCGGTATAAATTTTTCATACAAACTTTCATTCCCTTTTTAAACCCTTCAGGGGTTGAGTTTTGGAAAACATAGTAGCCTATGTCTTATTCTGATGTATACGCTATATTATTGTAAAGTTTCATTAAAATCGATCCAGTAGTTTTTACGTGAAAGAGTAACAAACATCCATCCATCCATCCATCCATACTTACAAACTTTCGCGTTTATAATATTAGTAGGATTAAAATATCAAACATCATTTACATTCAGTCAAATTTTATTTATACCGTCACTTCGGAATACTGTTTCGTTAAAGAAGAAAGGGCAAGAAACTCTAACGTTGCTCTTTGCGCCATATTAATTTGCTCCCTTTCAACGGACACTTTTTAATACACTGAGTTGGCACCCCTTATTTCCACCCTAAACACAACTACAAACTAAAATAATTGGCATTGCTAAACTACTTGCATTTATTTTAAGTGTTGGCTGTATGTTGCATAATTTTGGTAATAAAACATTTTTAATATCCTATAGTTTTCTTTAACCTACTAGACCAGTGTTTCCCAACCTTTTTTAGGCCATGCCCCACCTTAACGTTTTTTTGTTAAATTTGTCACCGATATCTAGCATTGCATTTTAAAAACCCAAAACGAAAGGGTTAAAGTCGCGTCGAGGCCATTTTTAAATTGCCCCCCTTAACTATCAAATTGCCCCCCTGTGGGGCGTGGGCCCCACGTTGCGAAACTCTGTACTAGACCCTACCGTAAAAAGACGAGTAAGTATCCTTCGGTGTTAATTCATTATGCTCTTTATTGTTTCGTCCTCGATGATGAATTAAATATTGTAGTAATTTCTTACGTTTACGCGAATGTTACTTATTGAAATAAAAGTAATTGAAACGGATTTTACGTGTTTTTTTATTTTAATTTTGGTCCCGACGTTCACAGTTGACAGTCCACCCCGTGACCACGAAGGCTGAAAAGCTTTCGAAACGTCGGGACCAAAATTAAAATAAAAAGCCGCGATATAATCCGTTTAAATTAGTTTTATTTCAATAAATATTGTAGTGTCAGCTCGGGTCACTAAGTTTGAAGCTAAACTTGTAGATAATGAGTACGGATCCTTAACGTTCGCCACGCCCTCTATCTGCCTCTATATTATTTTACGATATATAGATTTTAAATTATGGACATAATTATAATTCACTTTTCACCATCGGACGAGATAATTAGCTAGCATTACTGTGTGCATGTTACTGCTCCGATCCCTTGTAGCCTAGTGTACATAAGGCAATCGAATGAAAAGTCATTTTTCTAATGCAAACACGATCTATAATTGAGAAATCGACGTACATACACATATAAAAGAAAAAAAGGCCCAGATTTGAGAACCTCCTCTATTTCTTGTAGTTGGATAAAAACAATATTATTTTAAAATGACGATGATATAGTATTCGCCTGACAAGTCACGAAAAGCGTAGAGGGCGGGTGAAACGATTAATTGGGTTAATTTAAATAAATAAATAAATACACCCAACAGTCACACACATAGTCCTGAGCCCATAGTAAGATACGAGTCTTGTGTCGTGGGTATCGGGAACTACGAGAGACTTTCGGTCTCACAACACCCAGACCCCGATTTAATCTGGGTGTCTTCAAGTAGCGAGTGAGTCAATTTTTGCTAGGCAAGCGTGTTTCATCTTAGGCCAACTCGCTCACCATCAGGCGGGATAGTGGCCAAACGCAAGCCTATTATGATTTAAAAAATGCCCATGGCAGCCCATGCCAGCTCATGCACATGCCAGCCCATGTCAGCCCATGCCAGCTCATGCCCAGCAAAGTTATTTCGCGAGTATTGTAAAGATTGCTATTTAATAGTAACGAACTTACCTGGAAGTGAAATTGGATTGTATGTAGGTGGTACAATAAATTATTTGAAAGAAAAATAATACCCTCACTATACAGAACAGAGCCGAGTCCCAAAGAACATGGTTGGCTGGCAAAAAGGCAACAGATGAATTGCTTACCATTAATATCCTGTAATTGGCGAAGAAATGCAGAACATGTATAAAATTTTCTTGTGTAGTATATAAGCTGTTGGATGTCCAAATAAATAAAATAAAATAAAATAAATCGATATCTAAATGTTATAATATTGAATACTGATAAAAACTGCCATTGAAGCAGTTTATCGTCATGTTCTGTGATAGCGCTATGCATAAAAGAAAAATACGATACGATACTTCAACCATAGACGATTATTAGAATGTTCAAAGTTGCGAAAAGGTTGCCCTTATTCTAAATAGTAACGATGGTTTTATAATAAAAACTAGCTTTTGCTCGCGGCCCCGCTCGCGTGAATAGCTCTTTCATCCACTTTGGGGTAGAATTTATCAAAATCCTTTCTTAGCGGATGGCTACGTCATAACATCTACCTGCATGCCAAATTTCAGCCCGACCCCTCCAGTGGTTTGGGCTGTGCGTTGATAGATCACTATATCAGTCAGTCAGTCACCTTTGAGTTTTATATATTTAGATAACAAACTACATCAAGTTAAAATTGAGATATTGATTTTAATTTCTTAAATTCAATTATTTTAAGTACATAGGTTAAAGTATTTAATAAAAAAAACAAAATGAAACATTTCCCATGCATGATTATAAATAGTTAATGATTATAAATAACTTTAAAATATTGATATAAGTTAATGAATTCAGGAAAATAAAATGAATTTGTGTGGTTTGAAATATTTCATACTGGCACCCAGTTATATTTTGGTTCCTAAATATTTTCAGATGATAAACCATCGCCAGACACGCCTATCTACAAAGATGAA
The DNA here is from genome assembly GCA_949126905.1 of Amorpha juglandis. Taxonomy (NCBI): domain Eukaryota; kingdom Metazoa; phylum Arthropoda; class Insecta; order Lepidoptera; family Sphingidae; genus Amorpha; species Amorpha juglandis. Next base: position 4,581,629 of record OX421392.1, read on the forward strand.
GACCTAATCGAGATCGTGGAGGGGGCTTTAAAACAAGCGGACAAAAACAACGATGGATACATTGAGTACATGGAATTCAGAGCAGTTAACGCATAAACATGACATCCGCTTACGCACTGACGTGTAAAAATCCTCATTGACGTCAAGACTTCCGCATTGACATCTGAGGATCGCATAAAAAATTGAGGTGGAAAGTTTTCGGTACTCATGCGCTGATTACCGCTAGTCTATAAAGGACTACCGTCAGTAATACGATTATAGTTGTGCCTATCGGTAATATTAGATTTTTAAGAATTAGTATGCTTAAACAATCAATGTCTGCCTATTCGAGCCCGGTCAGACACAGTACAGGAAAATAAATGCATAATCTTACGTAACTAGGTCATCGTCATCACGTGTTCTTTTTCCGAATTAGACAAAGGTTGCCAAAGCACACAACTTTATTCGTAGTACTGTACATAGTTTTGTAAAATTCATAAACATAAAATTAAACATATTCTTTATTCATTGCACCCTCATCGTATATTCAATTAATTTAAATATTACATACACTTTTATTGTAAATAAGATACAATTTTGCATTTTTATCCGCATTGACGTGTCTGGAAATTCCATTTTTCCGCATTTGCATCATTAATATTGTATAGATCTAATTTGTTACGTAGATATGGCCATTTTGTTTTTTATAAAAACTTATTTTGACATGAAATAAATCAAATTAATAAAATGTATTTTTGCAATTCGTGTTTTCTTTTGAGAACGCTGGGTACCTAAGAAGCTCGGTTCATTTTGCACGTCTTGGCAATGTGTGCGAGTAAATTTAATAAATCCTTTTGCAAAAACAGGGCACTAGATTTTTTTTCTCTATTTATATGAATATTAGCTTTTCCTCGCGGCACCGCCCGCGTGATCTGCTTTTCCCGGGATAAAAAGTAGCCTGTGTTCATTAGGGATAATGTAGGATTCTAACGGTGAAAGAATTTTTGAAATCGATCCAGTAGTTTTTAAGTTTATTCGTTACATACAAAAATACAGATATTTCCCCTTTATAATATTATTATTAGCTTAGATTTAGATTACAAGAAAGAAGTTTTATTAATTAGACGATGTAATTTAGCATGTTATTTAAAGTACTATAGCATAATTCTGACATTCCAAATTTCAATTTTTAAATAACAAAAAAGTAATGGTTATTGTAAAATAACTTTATTACATAATAGCACGTAATGTTGAAACAGCTGCTGCAGATTCCTAAATTTTAAAACTTTTTGAATAACCTATGCAAATAAATTAATTTAATCTTTTATTTTACATTGAATATCACTTTCTGTGATTTTGGCAAGAGGAGGTCACACTTGTTATTAGGATTTTACATTTTTTACTTTAATTAAAAAAACAAAAAAATCTTCTTGTCTTTATTGCTGACCACTTTTAAGGTTTGGACGTATAAATCGAGTATATAAAATTCATCGAAAATTTATGAGAATATTGTCAGAATTCACGCATATTATTTACAATATTATAAGCATATAAGCTTCGTAAATTCAATTGAATTAACTGAAATCGCTATTCGAACGTAAATTTCCTTAGGTGCCCGTTTTCTTAAGTGTATACCTATAAAATATATTGCGCCGACACCACTGCGAGTGGATTGATGATGATAGGAAGTAAGGAAGGAAAAAAATAGAAGTTTATTTTAGCCCACAATCCATTCATATATTATACAATAATTAATACAATAATACGTTAATCAGTATACAGTCTACAGTTGTCAGTACTACAACTTGGCTTTACTACTCAAAAACTCATTTAGAATGCATTATTTTTACTCTCAAAGCCTTTTTTTTACCAGCCCCGTTTTATATACGTCCCGTACGTACGATAATTAACAATTAATATACACGTAACTTAGAAAAGTCAGAGGTGTATGCTCTTGGGGCTGGTTTCGAACCTGCGACTTTCGTCTCTACAGTCCATACCACTTCCAGCTGAGCTATCGCTGCCGATTATAAATTTAATTAAATCGGAAAACACCAACTGCCAGACCTCAAGCCACTGTGAGCTCTTTCTGCGTAGATCGGACCATCAACAAACCTTAATAATTTTAAACTGAAGGGCATGATATAACATTAACATTTCGGGACAACCTACACCTCAGTCCACCCCGTGACCACGAAGGCTGAAAAGCTTTCGAAACGTCGGGACCAAAATTAAAAACCGAGATAAAATTCGTTTAAATTAGTTTTATTGCAATTTAATAGACGTCTGAGTAGACAGTATATTAACTAATTAACACAACCTAAAGTTCCTACAGTCTTATTCAATTACATTCAGTATTATAATCGTGTGATTATATATTTTTTTATATATTCTTGTCTATGGTAGGCACCACGCCTTTCCTTACACAATAAAAACATCACTCAGAACTTTGAACTACAAAGCACTGCATAGTACTGTACTGCGCTCATCAATGAAGTTTAGAATTAATTACAAGGTGGTAGGTCCCTCGTATGCGAGAGGTCGTCTGGGTTGGTACCACTGCACCGCGCCGTCTTTTTTTGCTACCAAGTAACAGTGTAAGCACTGTTGTGTTTCGGTTTGAAGGACATTGAAGCTAGTCAAATTATTGGCTATTATGAGGCTTAACATATTATGTCTCGGGGTGACGAGCGCAATTCAGTGCCTGGCAGTGCTTTATAATTCAAAGTTCTGTGTGTGCTGTTTCTGTTTTTGGGCAGGCGAGGCGATTATCATGAGGCGAGCGACTTGCTCGTCTTGTCATTCAATTAAAAAATAAAATATACATTTCAACCCCAATCAAGTAAAAATATATTAATTTTATTTTGCTACATTCATTAAATCAATAATTTAAAAATTTTGGATAATCGTAAAAGGTGAATGTTGCATTTATGATTTTTGAAGTGAAAACTTCTTTAGCGGCGTTGAGCACTTTTCTTGGGATCGGTATAAAATGTTAAACTCGCGTCGGGACACGTGACCTGATCGAAAATCCGTAAGATGGAGTGTTAAATTTTTATGTAATATAAATTGTCATTTTTGTGTACGATAGCGCAATAAATGAATACCTACTGTATTTAACCACATAAATGATAGTACTTTTATACTGATAAATAAAGCAATTCGTGCGAAATTATTCCCTAACCATTCCAAAATACCCGTTGTTTTTTTTATGAAATAAGGAATTTAACCTAGTTAAATCTAATGAATTTAGCACAATAACATTTTTACTTGATATGGGTTGAAAGGTTATTTCGTATTTGCATCCATTTATGTATTGGGTTTGCTAGTTTTCGTACCATTATTTTAACGGTACCTACTTAGCATTGCCAGCTATCGGCACATATTTAGAAGTACATAAATAAGTCCATCGTAAACAGAATGAGGGCTTATTTCACAATGTTCAGGTAAACGTTATTAACAGAAAATAGAATTCAAAATTATCACGTCAATATGTAAAGAGAAGATTTTGTGAAATTAATATTCTTAAATCAGCCATTTAGTGGTCTAATTGGCGAAAAGCAAAATGGGTATCACGAAACAAACCCTCACAAATAAATAACGTATTTTTAATTTAAATATCACAAAAGTGAGCACAACGCCATCTGTTAACTAAAGTCGGAATCACCAGTCTAGTGGATTTTGTAATGCATCTCTAAAAGTAATACTATTCTCGCTGTAAAACTGTGAGAACCACGATCTAAATGATCGTATTGCTTTGTCCGTTCGTACATACGTTGGGGCGCTCACAAATTTTTTGCTGTTCCATATCTTGACGTCGCGTTCGAACTGAAAAGGAATAATAGTTTAGCTTCTTGACGATAGATGGCAGTAAAATAAATAAAGCTAACCTTGTAACTAACCGGCGACTGATTTTAAATCTAAATAGAATGTAGTTGTTAAAACATCTCTAAAATCTTTTGAAAGTATTGAATAATCTATATAACTTATACCTCGGCATGATAAAGTGATACTGCACTTAATGGTGAGTACAGTCGTAGACAAAAAACAAGTCAAGTAAGCCGGACTACCGAACTGGATATACACGCTGGTGGGAGGATACTTGTATCCGACCGGATAGCGACCACTGTACACTGGTGCTTAAACCTGCTATAGTGACCCCACCTTATATGGGTCGTGTTCCAGGGTCAGCCACTGTATATCCGGTTCTCCCGAGGGGGCTTGCCCCTCTTCCTATACCTTTCCCACCTCTTATTCCTTCCCTTCCCCTTTAGCCCTGGGATGAGATACTGCAGGGGTTGCCAGTATTCCGTGAGCAAGGACCCCTGTAGTTCATCTCAAGGGTAAAAAAAACTGCATATATACACTGTCTGACCCAAAGTAGAGTATAACGAAATTATAATATCGGTCTACGCAAGAAGATGTATTGACACAGAAATAAGGCGGCACACGTAACCCGCCGAGCCACAATGTTTCATTTCACATGAGTATGATGGTTGCTATACAGTCGGATATTTTAATATCGGGTGTGAGGGTAGCGCTACCGAAAACGGCGAAAGGTGATTATAGACATGATACCACTAAAAATTGCGAATTAAGTTTATATATTTTCACGTATTTTGTATAGATAAATACATATCTTTAATCAAATAATAACAACAATCGTATTTTTAAACTTAATACTTTACATTACAAAAAAATCAGCTAACGCTCGAAGTCAGCGGTTGAGCTTTGTATCTACTACCTACCTGCCGGGGATGCGTGTGCTCATTGACCCTGACTACGCTACGCTACGCTCTACATCACGGGGTTATGACATATCGAATGCCCAAAAAAAACAAGTAAACAGCAGAGGATTAGCGTTTTTCATTTATCATCATCATCATCAGCCACAGGACGTCCACTGCTGAACATAGGCCTCCCCCAAAGATTTCCAGACCGCCCTGTTGGAAGCGGCCTGCATCCAGCGACTTCCTGCGACCTTTATCAGGTCGTCTGTGTCCACCTTGTAGGCGGACGTCCAACGCTGCGCTTGCCAGCGCTTGCCTCCATTCCAGAACCTTTCTGCCCCATCGGTTACCGGTTCTGCGAGTTATGTGGCCTGCCCATTGCCACTTGAGCTTGCTAATCCGCTGAGCTATATATATTAAACCTTTCATATTTATTTATTTCCATTTATATTAAGGTAGTATTTTATTACGCTTTTGGCTTTGTAAGCGTTCCCCTTACACCAAGTATAGGGTATAAAGTAATGTGTATTCAATATATTTTCTTACCATAATTGATTCAGTATTAACGAAGAAAGCTGCAAATGGCGCGTTGTAGAAAGGCGAGTACATTCTGTGAACGACTTTTTGCAGCAATGGTCCCAATGGAGTCACAGACTGGACGATAAATATTGGTCCTAACGGTGTATCCACATGTAACTTCACTTGTCCGGGACCAATCTGTTAAAATAGCGCAATGATAAAGGGTTAATTTTCGATTTCACCAACCCTTGATTACCTTAGGTGAGTACTACGAGTAGTTCCCTCGCATACGAGAGATCATTTTGGAAGGCACCACTGTTATAGGTAGGCCTGCTCGAATGGGTTGTTACCGCTGTCTCACAGAAAACCTATTAACGGAGCGAGATGTTGCTGCGCTTCGTACCGTGACTGAGATATCTGGAGGCCCAAATCTCGCAAGCCCCTCGCGAGAACCGGATATACACTGGCTGATCCTGGAACGCGATCCACACAAAACGTGTGGATCACTATGGCAGGTTTTAATACCATGTGCACGGTGGTCTCTATCCGGGCGGATATGAATATCCTATCACCAGCATTATCAGCTACCTTAGGACTACTTTTATCTCCGAAAATAGAAAGTAAAAGCTAGTTTAAGCTTCATTAAATACAATACCTGCGTAACTTTAACTTCAGTGTGTGCCAGATCGAAGTTTAAGATTTTATAATCATGTATTAGATTCATAACTGAAGTGTGGTCTTCGCCCTTTGTCCACTCTGCTGCCCACACGTGTCGACCTGTGAAGACAATAGAGATATGTTTTTTTTTATTTCATTGAATGACGAGACGAGCAAGTCGCTCGCCTGATGGTAAGCGCCACGCCTGCCCATAAACAGAAGCAACATCACACAGAACATTGCTTTATAAAGCACTGCATGGCACTGAACTGCGCTCCACATCCCGAGACATAAGATGTTAAGTCTCATAATGTTCAGTAATTTCACTGGCTCAATGCCCTTCAAACCGAAACACAACAGTGCTTACACAACTGCTTGGCGGCAGAAATAGACGGCGCGGTGGTACCAACCCAGACGGCCTCTCGCATACGAGGGACCCACCACCTTGTACCACCAACTTCAATATCCTCGTGATACGTTGTCTCCTATCACATGATGGAGCGGAAATAGGCTTGGCAAGCTGTGGGTGCATTAATTTTCCCTCCGCCTAGCATTTTTTCTATTGCCCAGATAGACCGTCTGATGGTAAGTGGTCACCGCCACGGATAGACTCCAGAAATACTGGGGCACAGCCAAATCGCTACCTAGGATAGCTATAATTTGGGGATACAAGCTTGAGCTTATGTAGGCATATATACAGGGTTACTTTTAAAACACCAACAGCCTCGCTGGACTAACTAGGTAACCCCATAAGGAACAACTTTTGTTCTACGACTTTTGATAATTTGTGAGATTTTATTTTCATATAAAAATAAATATTAATTTAATTTCCGGCTTGATTGTTTATATCTCTACGCGCATCGCAAAGATTACCTAAACAAACCCATGCGAAGCGTGAGGAAGGGGGTGCAGCGCTAGCGCCTTTGAATTTGACCCATTTATCTAGCCGCCAGTCGTCTGTCATTCGGTAATTTTTTTGTCATGTATTATGTCCGAACTCATAGAACAAAAGTTGTTCCTTATGGGGTTAGCTATCTAGTCCTGCGAGGTCGCTGATGTTTTAAAAGTAACCTTGTATATTCATAGTGTTTGGATGTTGGACATGCATACCTATAAGATTGTATAATATTGGGAATTTCTCTCCGAGACTTGACATTAATGATGGAGCATGCACAGCGTTCAAATGAGCGACGTCTGCGCCGTTTTCTGGAATCTCCTGTAACAAATATGAATATTTCTCAAATACTATAAATTTAAAGAAGGAAAAGTGGCATTTTAAGAGCGTTTAGTATTAGTCGTAGTATGGTAAATAAAAGAATGAATAAATAAAATAACTACATTCATGTGCACGTGAGATTGGTTTTGGGCCCACTTATACCTAAATGGATTAAAATAATAACCGCCACTCGCCAACAGATGGCGTTGTACCTGTATGTGCGCGCTCACGATGAACTCGTTTCTGCCGCGATACCCGTAAGTCTTCATCTGAGGTGAATCAGTGATATCCCACACGGGCTCCCGACCCTCGGCATCGTACCAGATCCAAACAACACCGTCCGCCTCCACTGTGGTCCAGGTTTTTATTGATACGCCTTTCGGTGCTGTTGGTAAAACAATATTTCCTTTTGAATTAATGCCACAAGCCACTATATTTATAACCTAATACAAAAAATTACAGACTTGAATATTTAAAGTGGAACTCCCTTAGCGCCGTAAAAAGAGACAAACAGTAAATAAGATTTAGCCTGCGAGAGAATGAGATAGATTACACGTATGCTATTACGAGTCTGCGCCTACGTACAACGAAGCCTTCGGAAAATCTACTAAATAATAGTGGTCAATAGGGCCACCCAATTTGTATTTTAATAATGTTTAAATATTTACCGTTGTCAACGCCCGGCACGCTGACACAAGCGCCGTCTTCGCTGAACTTCCATTTGTGGAAGGGGCATTCTATACAAGACCCACATACAGTACCACCGATGGCCAAGTTAGCACCTAAATGTGGGCAGTACGCGTCAACGCAGCGGGCTATACCATCCTCTCCTCGATAGACGCAGAGATTTTGACCTGTAATACATCCAATATTCACACACACAGTCCCGAGCCCACAAGCCAACCATTAAACTACGAGGGATTTACGGTACCATAACATCAAGTTTATAGACTATCCTGCCCACATACGCGCTATACTCCTGTAAGCCAGGATCAACAGTGGCACGCATATTTTGACACCCAGCAATGAAGAAATAAAGCAGCGATAGCTCAGCTGGGAGTGGTATGGACTGTCGAGACGAAAGTCGCCGGTTCGAAACCAGCCCCAAGAGCATACACCACTGATTTTTCTAAGTTACGTGTATATTAATTGTTAATTAACGCTTGCTTTAACGGTGAAGGAAACATCGTGAGGAAACCTGCATACCTGAGAACTCGATAAGATTTTTCAAAGGTATGTGAAGTCTGCCAACCCGCATTAGGCCAGCGTGGTGGACTAAGGCTTAATCCCTCTCTTTCAGTAGAGGAGGCCCGTGCCCAGCAGTGGGACGTATATAATACAGGGCTAGTAAAAAAAAAATAAGCTCGGCGAGTCTTTGGTAATGCAAATCTGTCTTTATTCCACAAAGAAATTAATCAAATAGAAAAACAGGGAGGAGTTAGAAATATATAAGACCAAGATTTGAAAGAAATATTTGCGTATTTTTTCTTTAATAGCATAGGCCAGCAAACGAGCAACTGGGGACCCTTATGGTAAGTGATCTCCACCGCCCATGTACGCCCACCACCAGAAGAGTCATGGGTGCGTTGCCGATCTTAAAGGAAAGGGATAATTTGGGATTGGAAGGGGAGGGGATTTGGACTTCCGGATATCTCATTCACCGTACGAAACGCAGCAGCAAGCCACTACTTTACGTCGATTTTCTGTGAGACAGTGGTAACGACCCGGTCGAGCCAGCCCATTCATGCTGTAGACAAAACTGTCTACAGTGTGGCTCTACACTCAAAAACTGCATGGCACATGCATCGCATGCACTGCATGGCGTTGAACTGATCATCCTGAGACATAAGGTGTTATAAATAATCTTTTACACTTCACTCACCAAGAGCGTCAACAGCTTGAACTCCTCCGACCTTAAGGTCCCGGCTCTCGCCGACCGCGAACCACCCATTAGGGTACGGAGGGGGTATTTTCGACCCCATCCGCCTCGCTAACTGGGCTCGTGCGATGCGCCTGTCCCGGTCAGCACCGTCGGGGATGTGCTCGAACCCAGTCTCTGTGAGTTCCTAAAAACACAACGCGTTATGGAAATGTGTGGTCATGTTAAAGGGTCGTGACATTTTTTTTTATCCTGGCTCGGCAAAGTGACTACGCTACACCTGATGGTAAGTGTAGCGCAATCCAAGAATAGTGTCGACCAACGACAAACAATGTGTCCATCGTAGGTCGGCAAGATCATGCCGGCCTGCCAAAGGGCCAAGGGGGAGGGGAAGGAAAAAGGGCTAGGATCAGGGCGGAAGCCCCCTGGGGAGAACCGGATATACACTGGCTGACCCTGGAACGCGACCCACACAAGGGTCACTATGGCAGGTTTTAGCACCAGTGTACGGTGGTTGCTATCCGGTCGGATACAAGTATCCTCCCACCAGCAAAACATACACCTGACAGTGGGTGTTTATGTACCGGATCTTTTATAAACAGACTAAAATTTCATACAATATTTTTCACATATATCTTTACATATTATAAAATGAAGTAGTATATTAGTGTAGAATCAGAAAAATGTTTCCAAAGTTTGGAATTAAAATATAAATGTATTTCCAATAATTATGATAAATACTTTCAATAATTACTTTATGTAATAAATCTGTTTCTGTTTTACGTAAAAACATCTGATAAATTACGTAAATATTGAAAGACTTTATCAGAATGATTGGATCATTTATATTTTAAATTCAAAATTTTGAAAACTCTCCTGAATCTTTACATATTATAAAATGAAGTCACTTCGGCTGTCTTTTCGCTTAGTACTTTAAAACTATTCAACGGATTTTAATGCAATTTTCAGCAATAGATAGAGTGATTCATGCGGAAGGTTTATATATATATCACGCTATGACCCATGGGAGTAGGGCAGTAACATGCTGGTGAAACCGCGAGGGACAACTAGTAATGTATAAATAACGGCTTTAACATTCATTCGTATTAATCAGCTTGTTTATAATTGTTCTTGTCCAAAGTTGCCAGTCGATCGACGTGTTACTCATTGGATGAAAAAAAAATGCTATATCCTAGCAATAAAATCGGATTTGGTAATACTGGGTGAAATACTAATATCGTACAATATACATTGCTTAAATTTTTTGGCATACGAGCAAATGGGTCGGCTTATGGTAAGTGATCTTGAAATGGAAAGAGGGATTTGAGCCTTCGGATATCTCTAAAACAGACTAGGCTGTATGATACATGATTCTTTAGCTTATGTATTCGAGAATAAAAAAACATAAACACACTTACCCTAGAATAAAGTATGTGGTTCCAAAAAGTTTTATACACAATGTACACGAATATAAAAAGCATCACAGATAACAAAGTCACTATATAATGCCCATAGATAAATTCAAAAACAGTCTTCAAAACACCAAACACAACGTTTGCATAAAAAATTAAAAATTCAAATTTGAATTCCGAATTCAAGATGGCTTCATGGCACTGCGCGTACGTCACGGGATTATTTACAATATCGGAGGGGCATGCGGCCATTTTGTTTGCTATGGCGATCTCAGAATTTAACTTGTACATTTCTTGCTATTTTTAAAGTACCTGTAACAAAGGAAAACAAAATAAGAATTTTAAGTAGAAGCAGAGGGATTAAAGTCAGGGTTTAAGGATTTTTTTTTTATGGTATAGGCCGGCAAACGAGCAAGTGGGTCATCTGATGGTAAGTGATCTCCACCGCCCATGTACGCCCACCACCAGAAGAATCATGGGCGCGTTGCCGACCATAAAGGGAAGGGATGATTAGGGATAGGGAAGGGTAGGGGATCTAGGCTTCCGGATATCTTGTTCACCGTACGAAACGCGGCAGCAAGCCGCTACTTTACGTCGGTTTTCTGTGAGACAGTGGTCGAGCCAGCCCATTCATGCTGTAGACAAAACGCACTTCTTTCTTCTTCTTTACAGCACGCACTGAGAGTGTACCGAATAGAGACTATCCCGTCTTGACACCAGAGTCACGTTGTAGACCGTTTTGTCTACTGCACGAATTCGTTAAATCTATCTGATAGAAAATCGACGTAAAGTAGCGGCTTGCTGCTTCGTTTCATACGGTGCGTGAAACCTCCGAAGGCCCAAATTCCCTTCCCAATCCCTTAGTGATCCCTTTCCTTTAAGGTCGGCAACGCGCCCATGATTCTTATGGTATTGTGAACGTACATGGGCGGCGAGGATCACTTACCATTACATTACACATTTGCTTGTTTGCCGGCCTACTGGCCTGCAGGGTTCCTCACGATGTTTCCGTCATCGGTATATCAAGTGATAGTTAACTATTAATACAAACGTAACTTATAAAATTTAGAGGTGCATTCTCTTGGGGGTGGTATCGAACCTGCGACTTTCGTCGCTGTCTATACCACTCTCCGCTGAGCTATATTCCACATATCCTACTAATATAAACGCGAAAGTTTGTAAATATGGATGGATGGATGGATGTATGTTTGTAACTCTTTCACCTAAAAACTACTGAATGGATTTTAATGAAACTTTACAATAATATAGCTTATACATCAGAATAGGACATAGGCTACTATGTTTTTCAAAAATCCACCCCTGAAGGGTTTAAAAAGGGTTTATCCCCTTGTTTGTATGAAAAATCTAAACCGCTGATTTCTGATTTCAATGAATATTGGCACAAATATAGTTGATGACCCAGGGTTAAACATAGGGTATTTTTTTTCTTTAAATTTAAATCCCTAAAGGGACCAAATAGAGGATGAAAGTTTGTATGAAAGCTTTTTGATGGCGAAACGTAGTTATAAATAAATGAATACCTGGGTGGCGTTGTATTGCGCACGTGGTACGACTGCTATGCTGAGTTCTCGGGTTCGATCCCCGGGTTCGTTAAATGTGATTTTGGATTTTTCTATCACGAAATGAGAGAGATACGTCGGCGAAATGTCGGTGTACTGGTCACACCTCTGGCTACCCTTTCAGGGATTACAGCCTTGAGTGTTTTTTTTTTTTTTTACTAGCCCTGTATTATATACGTCTCATTGCTGGGCACGGGCCTCCTCTACTGAATGATAGGGATTAGGCCTTAGTCCACCACGCTGGCCTAATGCGGGTTGGCAGACTTCACATACCTTCGAAAAATCTTATCGATATATATAGTGAGTGAATGATTATAATTAAATATAATAAACAAATTTTCGTGCGAAGAATGTATGCCACCGTTTGGGAATATGCGAAGTCAGCTATTTCGCTAAATGTCCACGCACAAGGTCGAATGCGTAAGGATGTCATTCGATACCTGACACGAGCAAATGCGGCTGACACGCATGTATCGACAACAGGATTCGTAAATGTATTAAATTATATATTAACCGATTTCTAAAAAAAATTTGCCATTGCTGGTAGGAGGATACTTTATCCGACCGGATAGCGACCACTGACACTGGTGCTAAAACCTGCCATAGTGGCCCACCTTGTGTGGGTCGCGTTCGAGGGTCAGCCAGTGTATATCCGGTTCTCCCCAGGGGGCTTGCCCCCTGATCCTAACCCTTTTCCCATCCCTTTTTCCTTCTCCTCCCCCTTGGCCCTTTGGCAGGCCGGCATCATCTTGCCGACCTACGATGGACACATTGTTTATCGTTGGTCGACACTATTCTTGGATTGCGCTACACTTACCATCAGGTGTAGCGTAGTCACTTTGCCGAGCCAGGATAAAAAAAAGAAGGAAGCTACCAGTTCGTTTCTACGTGTTACAGAAAGGTCTGGCCTTTGGGAAACTCTATGGACAGTCTCCGTAGAGCAGTGGGCGAGTAGTCGGCTGTGAAGCGAAAGGCCGCGTGTTCGAACTTCGATCCTCGCACCGAGACAAATGTTTGTGTGATCTCAAATATTTGTTTCGTGGTGTAGGTGTTGTGAGACCCAAACCCTCGTAGTTCCTGATACCCACTAGACTCGTATCTTACTGTAGGGTCAGAAATATGTATGTGACTGTATTAAAAAAAAATACACCCGTTTGTTCGCAAATTAGATCATAGAATAATATATTTTTCACTAAATAACGCAGGTGTGGCGTAGTCATTTTGCCGAGCCTAGATAAAAAAAAAATATAGAATTTTCTTTTATACCGAATTAGTAACTTGTTATGCGACTTTAATACTGAAAGATGAGTGATGATAGAAGATGAGTTTACCTCACTCGAGCACTGTTCTCGCTCACGCACTTCATTTAATTCATAGGGATGTAATCAACCTTAGCGATCGTAATAAACAAGTGATTGAAATTAGATTTAAATTAGATTTAAAATTTTAGACTGCCTTGGTGATATAGAATAGATAGGTAGGTATAATAGGAACAGGTAGATTAGATAGGTATAGAATACAACTGTGCCTAGTGGCGTAGCTAACACGGGTGTCACCTGGGGCAGATTTGATGCGGGTGTCATCCGGAGCAAATTTGATGTGGGTGTCATCCCAAGAATGAAAACTTTAAATGATATTTAATTAAGTTTATGAGTGGTAGAGCCACGCTAGACAGTTTTGTCTACAGAATGAATGGGCTGGCTCGACCGGGTTATTACCACTGTCTCACAGAAAACCGACGTAAAGTAGTGGCTTGCTGCTGCGTTTCGTACGGTAAGTGAGATATCCGGAAGCCCAGATCCCCTCCCCTACCCTATCCCTAATTATCCCTTTCCTTTATGGTCGGCAACGCGCCCATGATTCTTCTGGTGTTGTGCGTACATGGGCGGTGGAGATCACTTACCATCAGGTGACCCACTTGCTCGTTTGCCGGCCTATATCATAAAAAAAAAGTTATTTATTCAAGTTATCAGTATTTATTTCACGTTATTTCAGGTCCGGTGTTGTCACAAAACCGGTGACACCCTGAGGTAACCGCTCCCCCAATTCCCCCCTAGCTACGCTACTGACTGCGTCAAAGAGGCAGAGTTAAGCAATTATAATTAGCAATTATAATGAGCAAATAATAAAAAAGGATTCTGAAATAAATAAATAAATCACACACATAGTCCTGACCCCACAGTAAGATACGAGTCTTGTGTCGTGGTATCAGGAACTACGAGAGACTTTCGGTCTCACAACACCCAGACCCCGAAACAAATATTTGTGGATCAGACAAATATTTGCTCGGTGCGGGAATCGAACCCACGGCCTCACGTTTCACAGTCGGCTATTCACCCACGCCACGGAGGCTGTCAAAAGGTTGTTATAATGTCAACTTCATTCTAAGGTCATTCAAAAAGGCTTAATTTTGTATCCGACCTTTTTTTTGTTTGCTCACTTTACTTGACAGGTATGAAGAACAATTAATTTTTTTTGTAGTTGAAGTAGGTATTTAAAGCAATGTGGTTCAACCGCGCGGAACGACTGCCGTGCTGAGGTCTCGGGTTCGATCCCCGGGTCGGGTAAAAGTGATATTGCGTTTTGCCATCATGAACGACTACATATTAGACTACACATCTACCGTCTACCGACCGGGTCGTTACCATTGTCTTACAGAAAACCGACGTAAAGTAGCGGCTTGCTGCTCTACGTATCGTACGGTGCGTGAAACCTCCGGAAGCCCAAATCCCCTCCCCTTACCAATCCCTAATTATCCCTTTCCTTTAAGGTCGGCAACGCGCCCATGATTCTTCTGGTGTTGGGCGTACATGGGTGGTAGATATCACTTACCATCAGGTGACCGACTTGCTCGTTTGCCGGCCTATGCTATAAAAAAAATGCTCTACCGTAAAATTCACGTATTCGCGGTTTAATTTTTTTGCCTTTTTACGGTCGTTTTGTTTGGACTTTAAGAAGCCCTTACTTAGCCTTTATTTAGATAAGTTTTTTACTGAATAATTAATAGGTACCCAGTAATTAATTTTATGATTAATTTAAAAACAAAAATTAAAGGGTCGACATTGTAATTAACATAATTTGGTCAAGTTAGAGACGCTCTCGCGTATCGAGAATTCCTTATTAAATTATCAATAATAATGAATTTACATTGTTTTTTACATTTTTAAATATAACGTTTATAAAAAACTAGCTTTTGCTCGCGGCTCCGCCCGCGTGAACGTTTAAAATTGACAAAGTTTCATACAAACTTTCATCCCCTTGGGGGAGGAATTTCTCAAAATCCTTTCTTAGCGGATGCCTACGTCATAACATCTACCTGCATGCCAAATTTCAGCCCGATCCCTCCAGTGCTTTGGGCTGTGCGTTGATAGATCACTATGTCAGTCAGTCACCTTTGAGTTTTATATATTTAGACTAGCTGTCCCTCGCTGTTTCCCCTGCATGTCACTGCCCTGCTCCCATGGTTCATAGCGTGATATACATATAAACCTTCCTCATGAATCATTCTATCTATTGCTGAAAACTGCATTAAAATCCGTTGAATAGTTTAAAAGATCTAAGCGAACAGACAGCGGAAGCGACTTCATTTTTAACTGACTTCAAAACAAGGAGGAGGTTCTCAATTTGACTGTTTTTTTTATGTTTGTTACCAGTGCCATGCAGTGCTGTGTAATTCAAAGTTCTGTGTGGTGTTGCTTCTGTTTATGGACAGGCTTGACGCTTACCATCAGGCGAGCGCCTTGCTCGTCTCGTCTCGTCGTAAATAATAAAAAAATAGATATTAAAGTTATAAAAAAAACATGGCCTAAGGCCAAAGCCACTGGCGGTTAGGACTCCAGAGAGACAAACATCCACACAATGCGTGCCGTGTCCAATAATACCGCTTTTTGTATCTGGCTTTTGACCCAACGACCAATCGAGAGCCTCTGAAGATGTTGGTCGAGGCTCTTCGGTATCAACCCATGGGCAGAGACGACTATTATTTATTTCTAGAATTCTTCTTTGAGTGGTAGAGCCACGCTGTAGACAGTTTTGTCTTCAGCATGATTGGGCTGGCTCAACCGGGTCGTTACCACTGTCTCACAGAAAACCGACGTAAAGTAGCGGCTCGCGCTGCGTTTCGTATGGTGAGATATCCGGCAGCCCAAATCCCCTCCCCTTCCCAATCCCTAATTATCCCTTTCCTTTAAGGTTGGCAACGCGCCCATGATTCTTCTGGTGGTGGGCGTACATGGGCGGTGGAGATATCTTTAAATTGGCATAACTTTTTTATTTATGAACCGATTAACATGAAACTAAGACTAAATGTTAAGTTAAGCTAAAAACGATATGTAAATCGGATAAGCCGTTTCTGAGATTACCGTGCACAAACGCACAGACAAACAGACAAAAATTCCAACAATCATTCTATGGGGTGCTACTGTGATAAAGGTCCGTAATAATATTTTTACTTATATATCGTCCATGTACAGCGATCCATTACATTTATATTATACTAGCTGTCCCTCGCGGCTCCGCCCGCGTGATCTGCTTTTTCCGGGATAAAAGCAGCCTAAATGTAAAATGATTAAATTACTAAAATGGCTATTAAAGAATAGGGGTTGGTGATAATAGGGTAAACATTTAGGGTTGTATGTATTTTTTAATGCTGTATCATAAAAAAATAAAATGTATTTAAAAAATAAAAAAAAATAATTTAGGGTTGGACTACCCTTAACATTTAGGGGGATGAAAAATAGATGTTGTCCGATTCTCAGACATACCCAATATGCACACAAAATTTCATGAGAATCGGTCAAGCCGTTTCGGAGGAGTTTAACTACTAACACCGCGACACGAAAATTTTATATGTTAGATGTATATTATATAATATATTATTATTGCATTAAGAATAAAATAACTTACAATATCCAGAACCATGTTTAAACCGCCACAGAGATGTTCACTTAACGTAAACTTTTCGCGGACTGACAGATCCCGAATGAATACAGACATTATATTGAACCGATTCATTCACGAGCGAGACAATTTTTGAATTTCTAATTTATTTATGTTATCGAGTGTGGAGATATTATACAATAAAAAACGGTGGTCTTTCATTCTACATACATACTCACGCCTGTTTCCTATAGGGGTGGGCAGGGACAAACGGACTTTTACCTGGTACGATCCTTACACACTTCTTCGGCCTTTTTTTTTTCTATCCTGGCTCGGCAAAGTGACTACGCTACACCTGATGGTAAGTGTAGCGCAATCCAAGAATAGTGTCGACCAACGATAAACAATGTGTCCATCGTAGGTCGGCAAGATCATGCCGGCCTGCCAAAGGGCCAAAGGGGAGGGGAAGGAAACAGGGATGGGAAAAGGATTAGGATCAGGGGGCAAGCCCCCTGGAGAGAACAGGATATACACTGGCTGACCCTGGAACGCGACCCACACAAGGTGGGCCACTATGGCAGGTTTTAGCACCAGTGTACGGTGGTCGCTATCCGGGTGGATACAAGTATCCTTCCACCAGCCTCTTTCACTCTCATTATATTCTTCATGCATGCATGTCGGTTTTATTTTTCTGTCTTTTATTCTGCCTGACATTATATCGGTTTAATGCTAGGGTCCGTCTTCCCATCATTTTTATAGCATAGGCCGGCAAACGAGCAAGTGGATCACCTGATGGTAAGTGATCTCCACCACCCATGTACTAGAACACTCCACAATACTAGAAGAATCATAGGGTCGTTGCCGACCTTAAAGGGAAGGGATAATTAAAGGATGAAATGAAAAGTAAAGAGAGACAAACATATTCATAAATACAATTTAGCCTGTGAGAGAATGAGATTGATCACGTGTTTTTGGACTTGCGTACAGCGAAAACAGCGCCTTCGGAAGATGTGTCATAAATAATAATAAATAAATAATCTCAACAGTCACACACATATTGTAAGATGACCGACCCTACAGTAAGATATGAGTCTTTATTTTTATTATATATATTTTTTGGATCACATAAACATTTGTTTCGGTGCAGGGATCGAACCTGCGGCCTCTCGCTTCACAGCCGGCTACTCGCCCGCTGCGCCACGGAGGCTGTCGAATAAACAACGTGGAGGTCACGTGTTTTATTTTTTTTCATTTGCGTATTAAAATTGGTTGGTTAATAGTTTAACACATCCGTGTTAATTTGACCAATCATTGATATTTATATAAATTATCTATAGTTAAATCACTAAGCAACGATAGCTCTTTAATAAATAAATTAATATAATTCTAATAAAATAACTGAATCATCGAATTTTAAGAAATAGTAACAGAATGTGTCATTACAAATCTTTGAATTAAAATATCAATATATAACATGAACAATTCTTTCCGAATAAATAACCTAAATACATAATAAATGAAAACAACAGTTATATTATGTACGTTATTTATTATTCAAATATTCAATAAATTATTTCATGAAGTTAACATTCTAGATTAAGGTACATTTCATGAGCATATTATCACGCTAGCAACCATGGGAGCCGCCAGAATTACTTTCAGGGAGGTGCATTTACATCTACACATTATACTATTAACTAATACAAAGTTACTTTTAAAACACCAACAACCTCGCAGGACTACATAGATAACCCCATAAGGAACAAGTTTTGTTCTACGACTTTTGATAATTTGTTAGATTTTATTTATATATAAAATTGAGTATTAATTTAATTTCCGGCTTGAATGTTTAATACTTTACGCATCGCAAAGATTACGTAAACAAACCCTCGTGAAGCGTGAGGAAGGGAGTGTAGCGCTAGCGCCTTTGAATTTGACCCATTTATCTAGCCGCCAGTCGTATGCCATTCAATCATTTTTTTTTCATGTATTGAGTTATGTCCGAACTCATAGATCAAAAGTTGTTCCTTATGGAGTTAGCTATCTAGTCCTGCGAGGTTGTTGGTGTTTTAAAATTTACCAAATATAATGACCTGAATACTGTCAGTGAAGTGAGAAATACTGCTGGGACTACAAAGGACATTGTATAATTTTAGAGAGAGTACGTTGCCGATCTCCAGAGTTTATTGACAAGGTGATGAACAAATTTGGACAGCAACCTAGACGCCTTCAGTTTTTATTCAAACAGTAATTTAATAAAAACATGTATTTTTCTATGTATTTTTTTTCCTGACAACCCTGCTGCCGGCACCCATGCTAGCAACTATGCTTTGGAGTTTTGGCGGGAATTCTGACAGTGCAGTTCATCGCTTATTTTAATTTATTTTATAAACTTGTTTACAGTTGTGTTTGTTGTATAAAAGTGGTGTAGATTTGTTCAATAAACATTGACGGTGATGAACAGTGTATGGAAACATTGTTAACACCAAAACTCCGACAAGACCTTGAAATCTACCGCACCCGTGTTTCATCGTTCTTGTAAAAATAACTTGAGAATAAATTATACTTGACACTGGCTAAATGCATAATACTGCGAAAGCCATAAATAAAAAGAAGAAGAACTATGCTTTGTGCTCAGAAATGCAGGAGACTTCTGTAATATTCGCGTGGACAAGAATATTTATATTGAGCTTATTCGAAGCAAGTAAGAAACTGTGGTAGGATATTCATATCCGTCCGGATAGTGACCACCGTACACATGGTCTTAGAAGCTACCATAGTGACCCATTGTGTGGAACGCGTTCCTGGATCAGCTAGTGTATATTTAGGCTATATCTGTTAAAAAAAATGTTACTGAGATTTATGTAAATTTACTAATGAGATGTAATATTATCTGCATATGCATCAACTCTGAGCATATGGTTTCGAATGAAAGAATCATCATCCATCGGTTAATTACATAATCATTTAATTACAAGAAGAAATTCCACCCTGAAAGTGTGTAGGCATATCGAATGTTCAAAAAAGAATCGATTTATATCGTATCTACATATGGACTTGACTTTCATTGCCATCAAAAAATAGATAATTTGTTCACATTTCTGCGAGCTATGTGGCCTGCCCACTGCCACTTGAGCTTGCTAATCCGCTGGGCTATGTCGGTGACTTTCGTTCTTCTACGGATCTCCTCATTTCTGATTTGATCACGTAGAGAAACACCGAGAGAGAGAAACTCTCTCCATAGCTCGCTGAGTGACTGTGAGCCGTCTTATACGGCCCATATTTAGAGGCCACGTCTCAGTGCCGTATGTCATCACTGGTAACACACATTAATCGAAGACTATAACCGATGGGACAGATAGGTTCTGGAATGGAGGCCACGTACTGGCAAGCGCAGCGTTGGACGTCCACCTATAAGGTGGACAGACGACCTGATAAAGGTCGCAGGTCGCTGGATGCAGGCCGCTTCCAACAGGTCGGTCTGGTAGTCTTTGTGGGAGGCCTATGTTCAGCAGTGGACGTCTTGTGGCTGATGATGATGTTCACATTTGACATCCAATTTAAAAATATTATTTTAGATACGAGTTCGAAATTTATTAAAAACGTCGATATATCGGATCAAAATATATCGTTACAAACATCGATGTATCACAGAAAGATATCGATAAATTGATATACCGATATTTTTTTAACACCCCTATGAGTACGCGCGTGCTTGCTATATATTCCATCCCAAAACTCGACAAAAAAATGTGAAGATTAGATCTAGCTATGGCAATTTACGTTGCGGCTAAGTTCCAACCACGAATTAATAGTTTTCCAAAAAAAAAACGTGAGAATTGATTGGTTGGTTAATTGATTGTATTGTGAGTGGATGTCAAAAAAGTAATGGTCAGGGGTCCCTCGGGTAGCTGATCCACTTGATTACTATCAAGCTAATTTTCCGTGAGTAGCTTCGTTTCGATGAGACGCCCAACAATTCCCTATGCGAAAATTCTCTATTGTGGTAGC
Organism: Amorpha juglandis; assembly: GCA_949126905.1. NCBI lineage: Eukaryota > Metazoa > Arthropoda > Insecta > Lepidoptera > Sphingidae > Amorpha > Amorpha juglandis. The sequence goes on from OX421392.1 coordinate 4,602,490, forward strand.
TAACAGAGGTAGCAAGGATAGAATATTTCGATTTGATGATACTCAAAAAATTATTATTTTATTTGTAGGACAATATGACAGTTAAATTATAAAAATATTAACTAAGTAAACCAAAAAAATCAGCTGGTTAGTAATCATACCTATTGGAAGGAGGGGCTTCCAATAGGTATCGATAACGAGGTCATAAGAATGATTACTAACCAGCTATCCGAGCGACCCCTGACTATAAAGTTGTCCAATCAAAAAAGTGATTCCTTCCAACAAAGTTCATTCCACAGTACAAGGAACCATTTTTCGTGGACCCCCACTTACGAATTGCGAACTCCTATTTCTTTGTTACGCTATGGGCTGTCACCCCCATCGAGTCTCCCGTGGACCCCTGGGTCTTCACCTGGACCATTTTCGGAACTAAGGATCTTGTACCTCCTAATCCAGTGGATTTTAATATATTTGAATGCTTTTATTTGGTTGAAACGAATTCCATCGAAATTCTTCATGTTACTAGTTTGAAGAGAATCTGTTCAACTGTTCAAAAGGTATTGAATGAAATAAAATTAATTTTAACGGTTTTTATCGTGGTTTTTATTTTCATTTTAGTACTTAGTTATGTAGTTTAGTAGATTTTAGTGTTTTTTTTTATCTGGGTTTATTTAGGGGTCTTTATCCTTTATGGACATGCCAAACCCATCATACCTTATTACAGTACAAAAAACAACAACTATTTTTACTTATAACATACATTATTTTAGCCGGATGAGTCACTGGTGAACAATTGTTGCTAAACGACACAATTTTTTTGCTATCTCCGATATTGGTTTTGATAAAACTTCCTGAATTAATCCTACATCTAACCTATTTAACTTAAATTCGTTCACCAGCGAGTCGCGCTCATCTTTATTCCGGATAAATTCCATCAGCAAATGTTGTACGTCTTCAATTTTGTTGCAACTTGCTGGCTTGTGGCTCCCACGGCTGGTGGGAGGATACTTGTATCCGAGCGGTTAGCGACCACCGTACACTGGTGCTAAAACCTGCCATAGTGGTCCACCTAGTGTGGGTAGCGTTCCAGGGTCAGCCAATGTATATCCGGTTGTCCCCAGGGGGCTTGCCCCCTGATCCTGACCCTTTTCCCTTCCCCTTCCCCTTGGCCCTATGGCAGGCCGGCATGATCTTGCCGACCTACGATGGACACATAGTTTGTCGTTGGTCAACACTATTCTTGGATTGCGCTACACTTACCATCAGGTGTAGCGTAGTCACTTTGCCGAGTCAGGATAAAAAAAATGAAATAAAATTAATTTTAACGGTTTTTATCGTGGTTTTTATTTTAATTTAAGTGCTGAGTTATAGTGCTTAGTTAGTTTAGTTGCTTTAGCGTTACTTGCTCGTTTGAAAATAGTTCCAATACTTACCGCCGCGCCGCCAGCTTGTGATCGTCGCGCTTCACATTCATATTATTATAATATTGTAAGATTGATTGATCTGACGTCCGTGCGTCACAGTCTACAGAATGTATAACTAATGTGACACTATTTAAATATGACACTGTTTGCCAGGCGCCGCGCGCTGGGACCGTTAGATGCGGCCATTTTGTTTTTAATGACACGGGTCTTGCGTTTGGATATGACATTCGATTGGATTTAAAAACTATTTTTGACAGCCTCCGTGGCGCAGCGGGCGAGTAGCTGTGAAGCGAGAGGCCGCGGGTTCGATCCGAGACAAATGTTTCACAGAAAAGTTACGTGAAGTAATGGCTTGCTGCTGCGTTTCGCACGGTGAGTGAGATAACCGATGGTCCTTGCCAATCCCTTTTTTTGTTTAGACGTACGCTGTAAGCCTGACCTTAGTCGGCTGTATAAAGTTCCACCGGACTTTCGGGTTAGCGCTTTAGGCGCTCTCAACCCTTATCCCAATCCCTAATTATCCCTTTCCTTTAAGGTCGGCAACGCGCGATTCTTCTGCTATCGTGGTCGTAAATGGGCGGTGGAGATCACTTAGCATCAGTGGCTCCATCTAGTATGAATTACAAATACGTCCACAGTTTTCGAATTGGTATAAAATTACTATTGTCAAAGTGTAAGAGTAGTAGTTCATACTGTGAAATAAGAAAGGATCGTTCGAAAACTAATTTCGTATTCGACTAATCTATACTTATAAAATAACATGTCCTGCCTGACTGACTGATTCATCATCGCCGAGCGTAAACTATCAAGGCGACTAAGCATGAAATTCGGACTGTATATTCATTTTGTTATGTAGGCACCCACTAAGAAAGGATTTTAGAAAATTCCACCCCAAAGGGGTCAAAATAGGAGATGATAATATGTATGAAAGTCCGTCATTTTAAAAGTTACATAAACAACATTTTGTATTTCGGTTATTGACGTAAAACAAATAAATACGTGTTACGTAGTTAATAAGAGATGAAAAGGGGGGTGAAAGTTAATGCGAAAGTGAGTTTGTTTGTTACGCTTTCACGCCTAAATCACTGAACCGATTTTGATGAATTTATCTACAGGGATAGATGGGACCCTGGAGACGGTTACAGGCTACTTTTATCCCGGAAAATGCTGTTCACACGGGTGGAGCCGCGAGCAAAAGCTAGTATGATATAAAATTAATCATACTATCAATTTTAATTCATCATAGTTCCCACTAGTGGCCCTTTTCCCATTCCTTTTTCCTTCCCCTCCCCCTTGGCCCTTTGGCAGGCCGGCATGATCTTGCCGACCTACGATGGACACATTGTTTATCGTTGGTTGACACTATTCTTGGATTGCGCTACACTTACCATCAGGTGTAGCGTAGTCACTTTGCCGAGCCAGAATAAAAAAAAAAGCTACGTGACCTATTTTTTAAGATTTTTCGACCCATCCCTCCCCTCGGTGACCACTCGTAGTAAATGCCAAGACCCCCTCCCAGCCATCGTTTAAAGATATTACGTAGTATTGACAAGTATAATTGTTAATCATTTTGCAGGCAGAAAGTTAAAGAAATTAAAATAATTTCATTTCAAAGATAGGTAGCTATTATTTACATTATTTAATAAAGAGTTATCTATCTGTGCGTGGCGTTTTACCGTCTCTCAGGTCGTCCGATTGAATTTAAAGTTAGACTACGTTTACACTAAAAAATAATTTAAACTATTTGGAGTCGGTGGTCCTACAGTTTAATGGTCAGTGATTGATATCACCTACACTAAATTGTTTATGTTGTTAGTATGTACTTATAGTTAATTCTTTTGTTCAAAAGTTCTTATTTTACTTAGAGAAAGAAACATCTTTTATAATGCGCACAGCCAAGGAGTGGAATTCCCTGCCTGCGTCTGTCTTTCCGAGTGCGTACAACCTGAAGCTCTTTAAGAGTAGTGTAAATCGGCACCTTCTGGGTAAGCTCGCTCCATCGTCGACCTCATCTTTGTCAATGCGGCTAGATTGAGGTCAAGAGTAAACCCATTACTAATAAAAAAAAAAAAACATCAAAATCGGCGCATAAGTGACGAAGTTTGAGTCTTTCATCCCTGATTTCACCCTCTTAGAGATGGAATTTTTCTTGAAATTAAAATTCAACCAACTTTGACCTATACTTGTTCGAATGAAAAAAGAATTATCCTAATCGGTACACATTTGAAGGAGTTATTTTACCTTCAGTTACATAATAAAACACGATAATAAATAAATACACCCAACAGTCACACACATAGTCCTGACCCCACAATAAGATACGAGTCTTGTGTCGTAGGTATCGGGAAGTACCAGAGACTTTCGGTCTCACAACACCCAGACCCCGAAACAAATATTTGTGGATCACACAAACATTTGTCTCGGGGCGGGGATCGAACTCGCGGCCTCTCGCTTCACAGCCAGCTACTCGCCCGCTGCACTATGGAGGCAATAATAGAACCTTCTCCTTTTTTTCATCAGATGAAAATTGTCTACGCCATGACTCTACCACATAAAAAAACCACTGCCGCTAGAGAAAAGAAACGACTGATTTACGTTGTAAATATATACAATATTGTAATTATTGACGTCTGTTTGTCCATCCATAATGTATTCAGGCGATAGTCACACATTACGATTCGTCCTCAGCGACAGCGGTCGAAAACATGTACATACGTTCGTCATAAATATATCTATTTTTTTTACAGCATAAACCGGCAAAGGAGCATCTAGATTACGCCTAAACCTAGTATAAGTTGTGATAGTTTTTGAACGTTGTCAGTTTTCGTTCACTCTCCGTGTAGGTGACGTACCCATACTACATGACTACTAAGGGGGGGAGGGAGGTCTTCAAAATACTACGCTTTTTTTTTGTTTTATTTGTTCCTTACAGGAACCGGCTAAGGTCGTAGACCATGATGCCAAGTCTTCAGTCATATCATTTCATACGTAAATTATATCTAATGTAAGAATGATGAAACACGTGTGCGGTCGATTTCAAGGTCCTGCCGGACTCCAGGTGCTAACTCCTTTCAGTACGACTCTTAATTCACTTATTTCAATGTTTCCATACACTGTTCATCACCGTCGATGTTTAATGAACAAAACCACACAACTTTTATACAACAAACACAACTCTAAACTATTAGATTATGGAATAAATTAAATAAGCGATGAACCGCACTGTCAGAATTCTAACCTCGAATCTTCCAAAATACTACGCTCAGTCACAGAAGCGGGGGGGCTCACAGACGATGCCAACATTGACGTCACCGTGAAAGAAAACCATTACAGTGCCCGCGTGCGAGCGAGATAGTGAGATGTCCCCACTACGCGCCCACCTTTGCTCATACTAATATTTATAATCATAATTGCGGGCTCATTTTTAAACCGATTTTGATTGTGTTTTAATAAAAAGGGTTTCTTTTTCGTATTATTCTCTGCTGTATTATAGAATAATGTATAATATTCAACATAGGAAACTATCATATTATACATTAAGAACTTACAAATAAATAAGTTAAATAAAAGGCGGTCTTATCGCTAAAAGCGATCTCTAACTTTTTTTTATAGCATAGGCCGGCAAACGAGCTAGTGGGTCACCTGATGGTAAGTGATCTCCACCGCCCATGTACGCCCACCACCATAAGAATCATGGGCGCGTTGCCGACCTTAAAGGAAAGGGATAATTAAGGATTAGGAAGGGGAGGGGATTTGGGCTTCCGGATATCTCACTCACCGTACGAAACGCAGCAGCAAGCCGGTCGAGCCAGCCCATTCATGCTGTAGACAAAACTGTCTACAGCGTGGCTCTACCACTCTTACCTTAGACCAAGACCTAGATCCTCTACCTAGACAACCTTGAATTGTTATAGCTTTCATATTAAAGGATTTCAGAAATGCAAGGGTGTCACAACAGAAGCTACTTCCATTTGACCGCATTCAATGTAGGGCGGTTCGGATTATCAATGATCATGCTTTTTCCGATCGGCTTGATCCTTTGGCTCTGCGTAGACATGTTGGGTCACTCTGCATCTTCTACCGCATTTACCTCGGGGAGTGTTCTGAGGAATTGTTTGGATTGATCCCGGCTGCTGAATTTCACCATCGGACATCGCGCCGAAACAAAAAATTTCACCCACACCACCTCGATGTCCAGCGTTCCACAACAGCGCGATTTGTTAGGCATTTCCTCGCACCACCACTCTGTGGAACCAACTGTCGCCGGCGGTCTTTCCGAACCGTTACGACTTGGGAACCTTCAAGATGAGAGCGCATTCTTTCCTTAAAGGCCGGCAACGCATTTGCAAACCTTCTGGTGTTGCAGGTGTTCATGGGCGGCGGTGATCACTTTCCATCAGGTGAGCCTCCTGCCCGCTTGCCCCCTTTTTTCATAAAAAAGAAGAATTTATGGTATATGATCCCTTTTGCGTGGATCGCATTCCAGGATCAGCCAGTGTGTCCGGTTCTCGCGAGGGGCTTGAAACAGGTCTTGATGGTTGGTTGGGGCGGGTATAGGGGTACATCCTTGTATCTCTGTGCATGCATCGGTCATCCGCCTGTCCTGTCGCAGGCCCCTCGTTTTATTTATTCCCGGGTGTGAAGAAGCATTTATACAGGCCGGCATGATTCTGGTGACCACCGATGAACTTATTGTCGGTGGTCGCTAGTTTTTTGGATTGCACTGCGCTTACCATCAGGTGTAGTGCAGTCACTTTGCCGTGCTCACATAAGAAAAAACTTAAAAACCGACCAACCAAATAAATAACACTGAAAAGTGAAAAAATATCGCTTTCTGGTCTCTGGAGTTGGTGCGATTCAATTGACCGGCAGTGTCACAGGCCAGGACCTAAAAATGGTATTTTTGACATTACACTGTTATTTTTTTGAAGTCGGTTTTTAAGTTTTGTTATTAAAACATTTTTATGTCTGTACATTACTTAATATCAAGTGACCCACTTGCTCGTTAGCCAGCTTATGCTATAAAAAAGCTCATCCATACATATTTATTAATCATGTAGGTTTTTTTAATATGTATCATAGACCGACAAAGGAACAATGATGTAACTGAACGAATGGTAAGTGATATCCACCGCCCATGTACGCCCACAATACTAGAAGAATCATAGGCGCGTTGCCGACCTTAATAGGAAGGGATAATTAAGGCATTGGGAAGGGGAGGGGATTTGGGCTTCCGGATATCTCACTCACCGTACGAAACGCAGCAGCAAGCCGCTACTTTACGTCGGTTTTCTGTGAGACAGTGGTTACGACCCGGTCGAGCCAGCCTATTCATGCTGTAGATAAAAATATTTACAGCGTGACTCTACCACTCAAAGATAATTTTGAAAATAATTTTAGATGATTTATATCTATAAATCAAATTATTGGTCGAATTAACACACATGTTAAATAATTAACTTAAATTAATTAACCAACGAATTTTAATACGCAAGTGCAAAAACCACCCCAGACGACCCAAGACATAAGATGTTAAGTCTCATTATTCCCAGTAATTTCACTGGCTTCAGTGTCCTTCAAACCGAAACACAACAGTGCTTTCACACTGTTGCTTAGCGGTAACGAGCTGATATTATTTCTATAATAGCTTTTGCTCGCGGCTCCGCCCGCGTGATCTACTTTTCCCGGGAAAAAAGTAGCCTATGTCTTATTCTGATGTATAAGCTATATTATTGTAAAGTTTCATTAAAATCCATTCAGTAGTTTTTACGTGAAAGAGTAACAAACATACATTCATCCATACTTACAAACTTTCGCGTTTATAATATTAGTAGGATAAAAAACCAGACGTAGTTTATTGTTAATATTGTTTTTCGGATCCCGTCCGACTTTTCAGGAAGGTCAAAACAACGTTAACATATTTATATATTTATGGCCATGTTTCCGCATTGTGATATTTTTTCGGGGACCGCAAAAAATTGGGATTCGTTGATGAGATGTGTGATGTTTTATTAATTTATTTAGGGTTCTCTACCTTCTTTCATCTTCAGTTATCCTACTGCCTATCCTAGTTTATGTTTTTAGTATTTATGAGCAATTAATTTTTATTTCATCATCATCATCAGCCACAGGACGTGCACTGCTGAACATAGGCCTCCCCCAAAGATTTCCAGATCGACCTGTTGGAAGTGGCCTGCATCCAGCGACTTCCTGCGACCTTTATCAGGTCGTCTGTCCACCTACATATATAGAGTATAGGAACATACACAGAGTAAAGTAGATATAGAATAGCCACTACAATAATAATTCATAATATTTCCTCTTCGGAGAGGGAAGAAGCAAATCGAGGGACTTGCGATAGGACAGGCGGATGACCGATGCAGACACAGTGATACAAGGATGTACCCCTATACCCACCCCAAACAAATATCAAGTCATGTCGCAAGGCCCTCAGGAGAACCGGATATAATGGCTGATCCTGGAACGCGAACCACATGTGTGAGATCACTATGGCAGGTTTGAACACCATGTTTACGGTGGTCGCTATCCGGGCGGATGTGAATATCCTACCGCCAGCGAATATTAGAATATTTGACAGCCTCCGTGGCGCAGCGGGCGAGTAGCCGGCTGTGAAGCGAGAGGCCGCGGGTTCGATCCCCGCACGGAGACAAATGTTTGTGTGATCCACATTTATTTGTTTCGGGGTCTGGGTGTTGTGAGACCGAAAGTCTCTCGTAGTTCCTGATACCCACGATACAAGACTCGTATCTTACTGTGGGGTCAGGACTATGTATGTGACTGTTGGGTGTATTTATTTATTTATTATAGTGATGGATATTCTATGTCACATTAGGTCTACGTTTTCGAACTTCGACGCTTCGTATCATTTTATAGCATAGGAGCTACTATCGGTGCGAAATATTCGCGCGAGTCACTTAGTAAATCTTTACATAGTATTAAATGAAGTCGCTTCCGCTGTCTGTTCGCTTAAATCTTTCAAACTATTCAACGGATTTTAATGCAATTTTCAGCAATAGATAGAGTGATTCATGAGGTAGGTTTATATGTATAATGCATACATATTATAGTACAGAAAAGCCGAAAAATTCAAAGATTTGTAATGTGATGTCGTAACAAACATATTTTACCCGTGCGAAGTCAGCGCGGGTCGCTAGTATACAGGGTTACTTTTAAAACACCAACAACCTAGCAAGACTAGATAGCTAACCCCATAAGGAACAACTTTTGTTCTACGAGTTCGGATATAACTCAATACATGAAAAAAAATGATTGAATGACAGATTGGCGGCTAGATAAATGGGTTAAGTTCAAAGGCGCTAGCGCTGCACCCCCTTCCTCACGCTTCGCAGGGGTTTGTTTACGTTATGCGATGCGCGTAGAGTTATAAACATTTAAGACGGTAATTAAATTAATACTTATTTTTGTATGAAAATAAAATCTAACAAATTATCAAAAGTCGTAGAACAAAAGTTGTTCCTTGTGGGGTTAGCTATCTAGTCCTGCGAGGTTTTTGGTGTTTTAAAAGTAACCCTGTGTATTTAAATAACCGATAATAGATAAGGCAGAAAGGTTCTGGAATGGAGGCCACGTACTGGCAAGCGCAGCGTTGGACGTCCGCCTACAAGGTGGACAGACGACCTGATAAAGGTCGCAGGAAGTCGCTGGATGCAGGCCGCTTCCAACAGGTCGGTCTGGAAATCTTTGGGGGAGGCCTATGTTCAGCAGTGGACGTCCTGTGGCTGATGATGATATTTAAATATCAAGAACCCTACAATAATACCCCGATGTAGTTTAAAATCACGGAAATTCAGATAATGTGAATAAATTGGGTCAGACCGGGTCACACATTCAAAAAAAACATGTTCATATTTAAGAGTCGCTCGTGGAATATTTTTGTAACTGTATTTTGTTTTTTTGAATTACGCCACATTCGGGGATAAAATAGGTATGTTTTATCATATTTTTTTCATAAGCCTTATCACATGGAAGTGTTTATGCGGCTTTATTTTTAGACTGTGCAGGAATGCAGGTGCAGCTGAATTGCACCGTCATAATAAAATACCGACAAATATGCGACGGAAATTTTTCATTTACCTTCTGTCTGACGTCATCTCTGTATCATTTTTTTTATCCTGACTCGGCAAAGTGACTACGCTACACCTGATGGTAAGTGTAGCGCAATCCAAGAATAGTGTCGACCAACGATAAACAATGTGTCCATCGTAGGTCGGCAAGATCATGCCGGCCTGCCAAAGGGCCAAGGGGGAGGGGAAGGAAAAGGGATGGGAAAAGTGTAAGGATCAGGGGGCAAGCCCCCCGGGGAGAACCAGATATACACTGACTGACCCTGGAACGCGACCCACACAAGGTGGGCCACTATGGCTGGTTTTAGCACCAGTGTACGGTGGTCGCTATCCGGTCGGATACAAGTATCCTCCCACCATCATACCAGCGTCCGTACCATCATGCTTTGACGGTGGATTTGGTATTATATGGTACGACCGTCTGATCCCCACTACCCGCAACGGGACCAAGTTTCGGCATTCCCTCGTCTGTTAATCTACAGTGTACTATTTGCCCACGTGGTGGTAGGTTCCTTATATGCGAGAGGCAGTCTAGGTTGGTACCACCATCTATTTCTGCAGCCAAGCAACAGTGTGTAAGCACTGTTGTGTTTCGGTTTGAAGGACATTGAAGTCAGTGAAATTACTTGGTATTAAGACTTAACATCTTATGTCTCGGTGACGAACGCAGTTCAGTGTCATGCAGTGCTTTGTAATTCAAAGTTTTGTGTGGTGTTGCATCTGTTTATAGGCAGGCGTGGCGTTTACCATCAGGCAAGCGACTTGCTCGTCTCGTTCGAGTTCTATCTTTCTTTCTTCGCACTGTTACGCATTACGTCAATGACTATCTTATATATTATATTATCTTATATCTTTAAATGAGCAATTCTTGTATATATATATATACATAATTGGAATCTCGGAATCGGCTCCAACGATTTTCATGAAATTTAGTATATATAGGGTTTCGGGGGCGATAAATCGATCTAGCTAGGTTTCATTATTAGAAAACGAAAAAAAAAAATTCACACGAGCAGAGCTCGGTCGCCCAGGTACTATTGTATTAATCAAGAACGGTGAAAAACCGGTGTGGCAGATTTTAAGGTCTTGTCGGAGCTTTAAACTGAGAAAAAGAAGCCAAGAAAATTGTGAAACAAATAATTAGAATTCTTCCAAGGTTGTAAAGCATGTGATACACGCGTGTGCTTATCTATTTTAATGTCTAATTCTAAAAACATGTGCTCGGCCTATATTTTTGTATTGAATTGTGTCAATGAATTAATATTTTAGACCAATGCCGATCCATTTGAAAATGGTAAAAATAGAAACAAATTTATAGTAGAATGAAACCCATTGTAAAAGGAAGAGAATACAACAAAATTGATAGGAAAAATAAATTAGGGGCGATCTGAGGTCGGGAAGTGGGAAGGGGGGGGGGGCTTTTAAGGGTAAAAAACGGTTTATCTCGATTTCCGGAAAAACTATAAGTCCTATGGAAAAAGTTAAATCGCAAAGTTATAGGTAATAAAAAGACCTACAACTTTTGTATACACACTTTCTTCACATAACCTCAAAATTTATGTGAAAAATTCAAATAACCAAGTTTTTTGTTTTTATTTTTATCTTTTACAAAAAAACATTTTTTTCCACGAAATTTGGTGAAAACTTACCTTTTTGTATCCCAAATACACTGTAATTTTTTTGATTTAAAATATTTATTTTTGCTCCTTATTTTGACTTAATATCGAAAAAGCAGCCACACCACAAAAAGTAGAGATTTCAACGAACAAGAAACCAACAGACTTTTTTAAAAAAGCTAATGTTTTGACGTGAGAATTTTCGTTTGAAAATTAGGCTGCTTTTTCGATATTAAGTCAAAATAAGGTGCAAAAATAAATATTTTAAATCAAAAAAATTACAGTGTATTTGGGATACAAAAAGGTAAGTTTTCATCAAATTTCGTGGAAAAAAATGGTTTTTTGTAAAAGATAAAAATCAAGCCATGTTGTAGACAAAACTGTCTACAGCGTGACTCTACCACTCAGAAAACATATACATAAGTACCAACATTTTAGAAGCACAATAAAGTGCCATTTCCCCGTCCATTAAACATAAAAGATACACTGTGCCTTACTCACTCATATTTTTAGCTGTGGTTGAGTCAGATCTTAATCTTCTTGATTTATCTTGACGAAGTACGGAGTAAAGAATAATAAATAATAATAATAAGTATAAGTCCTCAATGAAACTAAACTACTCGTCATGATTGTGTTGGTGTATTAGAGTTTACACTTCATGACTGTTCCTGTGCTGAGGTCTCGGGTTCGATTCTCGGGTCGGGTAAAAGTGACATTGGGTTTTTCTATCACGAAATGCTCAGTATCAGCCCGGAGTCTGAAATTATGGCCGGTGTAACATCGGTCATCCGCCTTTTTTTTTCATATACCTGATGGTAAGTGTAGCGCAATCTAAGAATATTGTCGACCAACGATAAACAATGTGTCCATCGTAGGTCGGCAAGATCATGCCGGCCTGCCTAACTGCTTCTTCACACTCCGTTTAAAGGACCCCATATTATAGGAAGGAGGGAACACGTGTGCCGGCAAACTATTCCACAGCTTAATGATCCGGCAGAAGTAAGATTTCGCCTATCCTGTCGTAGGTTCCTTGATTTGCTTCTTCCCTCTTTGGAGGGTGAAGAAGCATTTATACTGGCCGGCATGATTCTGGTGATCACCGATAAACTCATTGTTTGTCGGTGGTCGCTGGTTTTTTGGACTGCATTACGCTTACCATCAGGTGTAGTGCAGCCACTTTACCGTGTTTGTATTTCACTGGCTTCAATGTCCCTCAAACCGAAACACACCAGTGCTTACACACTTGCTTGGCGGCAGAAATAGACAACGCCGTGGTACCAACCCAGACGGCCTCTCGCATAAGAGGGACCTACCACCTTGTAACAGCAAATTCATCGTCATTCGGCTTTTGACGTTTTTGTACCAGATTTGGTACCAGACCGGTTGGTGGTCTGCGTGGATGACCCACTTGCTGGCCACAAAGAAGCAAGTGGGTCACCCACGCAACATTTTTCCAGTCTAGATCAGTGTTTCCCAACCTTTTTAGGCCATGCCCCACCTTAAATTTTTTTTGTTAAATTTGTCACCGATATCTAGCATTGCATTTAAATAACCCAAAGCGAAAGGATTAAAGTCGTGTCGAGTCCATTTTTAAATGCCCCTCTTAACTATCAAATTGCCCCCTGGTGGGGCGTGGGCCCCACGTTGGGAAACACTGATAGATGAACCTATAAATATGTGGCCCGACCCCGTGGTCTATATCCAATGATAAACAAGTGATTTTCTTTGTCTAAGCTCTATCGTGGAGGCAAGGTGTTTGTACACTTCACTGGCATATTTTAAAGAATGATCTAGATCTAGACTTGTGAATAACAGTGTTGCGATGTTTTTAACTTTATTGTGATTTATCTGTATTCTTTTACACAATTTATCAGAGATTTTTACACTTAATTTCCAATTAATTGGCAATTAATTGGAAATTAATATTTTTTCTAAAATTACATTTATGATTTTAATTTTTTTATTAGCCTAGTTTTTTTTATAGCATAGGCCGGCAAACGAGCAAGTGGATCACCTGATGGTAAGTGATCTCTACCGCCCATGTACGCCCACCACCAGAAGAATCATGGGTGCGTTGCCGACCTTAAAGGAAAGGGATAATTAGGGATTGGGAAGGGGAGGGGATTTGGGCTTCCGGATATCTCAGTCACCGTACGAAACGCAGCAGCAAGCCGCTACTTTACGTCGGTTTTTTGTGAGACAGTGGTAACGACCCGGTCGAGCCAGCCCATTCATGCTGTAAACAAAACTGTCTACAGCGTGGCTCTACCACTCGTAGATGTTAATTCTCATCAAACCGAAACGTGACAGTGTTTAGACACTGTTGCTTGGTGGGAGAAATAGATGGCGCGGTGGTACCAACCCAGACGGCCTCTCGCATACGTGGCACCTACCACCTTGTTAACCGTTGTTACGTTTAACGTTGTTAGTTTTATTGCTGTCGGGACTTTTACGTTTAAGTAATTAAAGTAATGACTTCTTATGTTTACACATTGAAATAAAACTAATTTAAACGGATTTTTAAATAACGACTCGAATTACACATTGAAATAAAACTAATTTAAACGGATTTATAACTAGCGACCCGGGGCGGTTTGGCACGAGTAAAATATGTTTGTTACGACATCACATTACAAATCTTTGTATTTTCGGCTTTATGGTCCTATTATAATATGTATGTATGTATTATACATATAAACCTTCCTCATGAATCACTCTATCTATTGCTGAAAGCTGCATTAAAATCAGTTGAATAGTTTAAAAGATCTAAGCGAACAGACAGCGGAAGCGACTTCATTTTATACTATGTAAAGACGATCGGCAAACGAGCAAGTGGGTCACCTGATGGTAAGTGATCTCCACCGCCCGTGTATGCCCACAATATCAGAAGAATTATGGGCGCGTTGCCGACCTTAAAGGAAAGGGATAATTAGGGATTGGGAAGGGGAGGGGTATTTAGGCCTCCGGATATCTCACTCACCGTACGAAACGCAGCAGCAAGCCGCTACTTTACGTCGGTTTTCTGTGAGACAGTGATAATGACCCGGTTTAGCCGGCCCAATCATGCTGTAGACAAAACTGTCTACAGCGTGGCTCTACCAATCATTGTTCAGTCTTTGTGGTTATAGTGAGTCCAAATTAGTTTATTTCAATATAATTGAATGGTTAAATTAGGTTATTTGCGTCTATTTTTCCTTTACTATGCCGTAATTATTAAAACCATGACACATATGTCTCCCCATTGTTTCCACTAGTGTTGCCCAAATGCAAGAACAAGACGAGACTTAGCCAGTCTTGGTCTTGGTCTTGCGCCAATACACCTGGTCTTGGTCTTGGTCTTGGTCTTGCGCTCCCAGTCTTGGTCTTGGTCTTGGTCTTGCAGCAAGAGTCTTGCAAGTCTTGCAATTACCTATTAGTCTATTACTATTTATTAAAGTTTACTTTAAATCTTAAAAAAACGTATTAGAATTGGAACATTGTGAGCTTGAATTAACATAGCCATAGTAAAGATCAAGCAGATTAACAAATAACTGAAGATTTAATAAGAAATTCAAAAAAATTAACTGACCTATATGTCGTTTTCCATGGAAGTAACTGTTTCTTAATAAACATTTATGATTTATAAGCTTACATTTGCTAAAACATGTAAAAAAACAAATTAATTACAATAACTTGACTGTATTTTAAAGAACAATACTTATCTGTCTAAAAAGAGATTGAACCCTCAACTTATAAGAAATTTAATAAAAGAGTTTTACGATTTATCATTTATTTGAACAAAAAATAAAATACAACACTAATCAACAGCTTTATCATTAGGTTATGATACTTTATATCAATTTTTTTGACCAACAATTAATACAAAGTAACCATCTGGCTGACTCATCATTTAACCTATTTCTATGTTTTCTAATTACTAATGATGCTTTAGAAAATAACCTCTCAGCAGGTACTGAAGTTGCAGGTATTGAGAGAAAATCACGGGCCATTTTCGATAAAATCGGATACTCTGTCTCATGCGTCCTCCACCAATCTAAAATGTCTTCCGAGCTGGCAGTTCTTGGTTTTCTCAGGTACTCCTCCAACTCGTCTATCACTAAGCCTTGAAGACAAGATCCAGATGACGTCGAGGGACATTCATAGAGTTTATCAAAGTCTATTACGTCTTCATCTTCATCACATACTTTATTTTCTTTTTCTGGTAATTCCAGAGATTTGTTCAGTGAGTGTAGATTTTTATATTCTTCATAAAGTTCATTGAACTTGCGCAGACTTTCTGTTTTAAGTTGCTTCCCCCACATTGTCAGGTCAAAAGTCTGAGCCTTATGCCTTGGGTCTAAAATTAAAGAAGTACAATAAATCCAGTTGCTCTTTTTGTAATGTTTAAGCATTTTGTCTCGAGCTGCTTGGAAAGCTAGAATGAGCCTTTCATCCACTTCAGATCGATTAGGTTTCTCATCTAACTGTTTTACCATAGATTCAATTTTATCTAGCAAAAGATTGAATGATACAATGACTAGCGGTAATGTAACATATTTGTCTCCACCAAGTTTTGTACTTAAAAGTTTAAAGTTTATTAGAAATTTATGTAATTTTTCGAGTACCTGCCATTCATTAGCTGTGATTTGAAAATCATTTAATTCGGTGACAGAACTGCACAATATGTCAATGCCCGCTCTCACTTTTAAACCAAATCCAATCATATCATGTGTGGAATTCCATCTCGTTGGACAGTCAAGAATGGCATTTAGATTTGATGGCACGCCAGCTGCTTCACAAGCAGACTGAAACTTCTTCTTCACTATCTCACTTCTTTTTATTTTACTGGAAACACTGCGTAACTTTGTTACAGATGTACGCGAGTCAGCAATATTTGGTGCAGATTCTTCATCTTCCTCATCCTCAGTTTCGTCTGCATAGTCTTCGTACTGCTGATCTTGCGCGTTAGTGTCAGACTCACAGTGTAATGCTAAGGTCTTTAATAAATCTTGTACACCAAGGTTTAAAATGTGAGCAAAGCACCGGAAATGTTGATTGTCTGAATCAAAGTGTGGCGGCAGCTGTTTGCCCAGTTCATACATAAATTTGGTATTTGCAGTTGCGTTGTCGACCGTGATACCTTGTATTTTATCAATTATGCCATATTCCAATAAACATTCATGGAAAATCGTTGCAATATCTTCCCCAGTATGTCGACCGCGTGATGGTATAAAATCAAGAACTATAGATTGATACTTCCATTCGTTGTCTATATAATGAATAGTAACCCCGTAGTAACTCCTACCAGCAATTGACGTCCACCCATCAATGGTAAAAGACATTTTAGATGATAATTGTTGAAGTCGTTCCTTGAGATTCAATTGGAGCTCTTCAGATCGCTCTTTGACTTTCCTTCTAAGTGTAGACCTTTTAGGAAACACCATATTAGGGCAAATACGTCGAAAATATACTTGTGTAGCTTCGTCATCGAAAAATGAGAAGGGAAGATATTTTTTCACCACCCAATCAACTGTAGCTGTCGTGATGTTGTCACTGCTGTTTTCCGACTGAAACAAAACAATAAATCTTGTGTTATTATTTAAAACATACAAGGTTTGAGCATATAAGAGGAGGAGGTATGTTGTTGTTAAATCGAGAAAATCGTTAAATTGATATTTGTTATATTAAGGTTGCACTGTACTGTAATTTACCAAAATAAAGTACTTAGTTGTTACTGGCCGATTAAATGAAAATATGGGTGTTTATAAAAAATATTTAAGACGATAATTACATACTTAATATGTCGCACCCCTAGATGAAAACACCACTAACTCAAAAATACTTACGTAAGTTAATGGCGTTTTTGAAAGTATCGCATGAATAGCTATGCAGAGTTAAAAAAATATTCTTACCTGTCCACTTCTTCCAGCGGTTACTAAAAAGCTTGTGATATCTCCACTTAATTTTGGTTTAACAGGAAGAAATATTTCTGATTCCTTTTTGTGGAAAGATATTAGATGTTTCCTTAAGCCTGAAGTGTTTCTGTTTTTCATTTTTATTTCAATCTTTTTATGTTGGCACAATTTACAGAAGGCAGTTTGGGATGCATGAATTATTTCGAAAAACTCTTCAAATTTGCTTTTGGGTCTTTTAGATCTGTGACTCAAACTCTCGTTACTCGGACTCGAATAATTTGAATCTTCGTCACTCATATTAAATTGTACACGTGATACGTTTTTAGAAAACAACAAGAATTAGTAAAAACAATTATTAAGTTAGACTCGAAGCACAGCTCAATTGGAAATGACTGGAATTAAAATAATTCCTTTATTTATAGTACGTTTCCTTGCTTTCTACCGCGCCGCCTCGCCACGTGCCGGCTCTATGAAAAGGATGCCGCCGCAAATCAAATAATGCCGCGTGCGGCGTACAAACACACACTAAATATTACCTACTTGTACAGACGCGACGCGTGAATAAAATATATATAAAGAATTAGTGAAAATCACTATTCTTTACATATAAGTGAATGTTTTGGCGTACATCTATACTAATATTATAAAGCTGAAGAGTTCGTTTGTATGTTTGATGACAGAAGTTTTAAAATAAATAAATAAGTCCTGAACGTCACTATACCTCCAAAGTTACTATTCCTCGTGGACGAAGTCGCGGGCACAGCTAGTAAATACTTACTCTCATCATCTCTCTCAGAGATATTCGGGCTGGTAAGTAATACAAAACTCTTATCGCAGGCTTTTTATTTTATTAGTAGGTAAGTACCTACGCTTTTTATATTATTTTATTAGTTTTGTAGAATTTTTTTACACGTTTCAAGTATATTTAAAAGTGGCTACAATATTTATTAAACGGGTGCGGGGTGATATTTGAACACTTTTTTGCTATTTTTTCTTGTAAAAACTTAAGAAATATAATGACTAAATTTACAATAATAGTACCTAAGTAATTAGTTTAAAACCATATAAGTAATCAATATTATAATATATACTTACTAGAATGAATTAATTTGACATCTACTACCTATCCTTACCATTTTATCCCAATCATAATACTACTTGCGTGATCAGTATAATGTATTCATTTTCATTCTAAGCACTCTGAAACTTATTTATTCTTTGGAACACCTGTAGGTACTCTTAAAATTCGAAATTATTTTGCACGAGTATACCTACGCCTACGCCCTATGGCGGCAATCAAATAGTGTCAAATGTTATGATTTCGGCGTGGCGGCAACGATTGTTTTAGATTTCAAAAGAAGCCGCCGGCGCGTGTATCGTAACCATGTACTTCCGAAAAGCGGCAAATTTCTTTGAGAAGTAAGTACAAAACCTTTGAAGCCGCATTATCAAAGTGCCGATGGTTAAAACATAAGTATGCATGCACTCAGTTTGATTTTAATAGATAGGTCCAGTTTTTCATACCTATTCTTTGATACAGTTTTTTGCGTCTCATAGAATTTCTAAGCGTACCTACCTATACACCGAACTGTTACACCTAACTACTCAGTGAAATAGCGCTAAGTCCTAGCTGCAAGACGCAAGAGTCTTGCAGGCTATGTCTTGTTCTTGCTCAAGTCTTGCACGGTCAGTCTTGGTCTTGGTCTTGCTAAAAATACGCGGTCTTGTTCTTGGTCTTGGTCTTGCAAAAACGCAAGAACAAGACCAAGACTGCAAGACCAAGACTGAATTTGGGCAACACTAGTTTCCACTCACGTGTTTACGAAACCTCGAAGGATTCCTCGAAATGTTAGTGGAAAAAGGTGAGTTAGAACTTTAAATATCAATTATAAATTTATAATATTCCCAGAGACGTCAATTGATGAGTGGTATTTATTTTCATAATGATTTCTTACGTTTACGCGAATGTTACTCATTGCGGTGAATGAGTATAGAACAATGTAGGTAGAAACAATGATTAAAACATTGAAATAAAACTAATTTAACCGGATTTTATCGCAGTCCACCCCGTGACCACGAAGGCTGAAAAGCTTTCGAAACGTCGGGACCATAATTAAAATAAAAAACCGCGACAAAATCCGTTTAAATTAGTTTTATTTCAATTAGTAACATTCGCGTAAACGTAAGAAATCATAATGATTAAAACATTTAAATAATGTACTTTCCTATGTCAAATATTAAACATTATTTTATATGCAACAGAAAATAATACGAAATAGAAACCCTTTTATTGAAACACAGTCAAAATCGGTTAAAATGAGCTCGCAATTATGATTTTAAATATTGGTATGAATTGAAGATTTTAAGTGTTAATTTGGAGTTTTGGCGGGAATTCTGACAGTGCGGTTCATCGCCTATTTTAATTTATTTCATAAACTAGTTTAGAGTTGTGTTTGTTGTATAAAAGTGGTGTGGATTTGCGCAATAAACATTGATGGTGATGATCAGTGTATGGAAATATTGAAATAAGTGAATTAAAAATCATACTGAAAGGAGTTAACACCAAAACTCCGGCAAGACGTTGAAATCGACCGCACCCGTGTTTCATCGTTCTTGTAAAAATAACATGAGAATAAATTGTACTTGACACTGGCAAAATGCATAATAATGCGAAGCCATAAATAAAAAAGAAGAAGAAGTGTTAATTTTTAAACGTCATCAAATGATAGTGCAAATGTCATCGTATTCCAGAAATAGACAATTTCCTGTTGCAGGTTTTCCCGCCATTTTCCTGGTCAATTCTGTGGAAACAAACCTTGAACCAGGAAATTTCATTTCAAATCTTTCCTCACAACCTTTCTTCGGTTTCTAAATTTGACGAAACTATGCATAATTCATTGTACTGAGAAGTTTCGAGGACTGTCCTATTTTCATTGTAGACAAGGACAAAAGATCTGTTTGTTTCATGTTAGAAAGAGATGTATTGATGAATGAGTTTCGACCGTGTTACGTAATTGTTTTTGAAAGATACAAGTTACAGACAAACAAGCATATTATTCCTGTAATTCATAAATATGTTTAAATGCCAGCCTCCGTGGCGCAATGGGCGAGTATTAGGCAGTAATTCAAAAGGCTTCGGGTTCGATTTCGCCGAGACAATTTTTGTGATCCACAACTCTGTCTATTTCTGCCGTCAAGCAACAGTGTGAAAGCACTATTGTGTTTCGGTTTGGACATTGAAGGCAGTGAAATTACTGGGTATTATGAGACTTAACATCTCATGTCACGGGTGACGAGCGCAGTTTAGTGCCATGCAGTGCTTTGTAATTCAAAGTTCTGTGTGGTGTTGCTTCTGTTTATGGGCAGGCGTGGCGCTTACCTTTAGGCGAGCGCTTGCTCCTCTCGTCATTAAAATAAATAAATATACCCAACAGTCCCACACATAGTCCTGACCTCACAGTAAGATACGAGTCTTGTGTCGTGGGTATCAGGAACTACGGGAGTTTTTCGCTCTCATAACACCCAGACCCCGAAACAAATATTTGTGGATCACACGAACATTTGTCTCGGTGCGGGGATCAAACCCGCGGCCTCTCGCTTCACAGCCGGCTACTCGCCCGCTGCGCCACGGAGGCTGTCATATAAATTGTCTTTCTTTCTTTCTTTTTCTTTCAATGAAAACAATTCACAATTCAAACGAAATGTTGTTTGTCGCGTCAAGATTATGTGAATATAAATACGGTCGCCATAGAATAATTTAAATATTAACACCGAAACACTAAAGCCGATGTATGTTTTATGAGTGGTAGAGTCACCCTGTAGACAGTTTTGACAGCATGAATGAGCCGAAAAGTAAGAAAAGTAGCCTACAAGAGAATGAGATAAAAATAGAGTATCAGCGGTATTAGGATAATTAAAAGGTTTATTATTTTTATAATACTTTTACCAAGCTGAAAATTATTTAAAATTCCAATGCGAAATATTAATAAATAATAAATAAATAACACCCAACAGTCACATACATAGTCCTGACCCCACAGTAAGATACGAGTCCTGTGTATCGGGGACTACGAGAGACTTTCGGTCTCACTACACCCAGACCCCGAAACAAATATTTGTGGATCAGACAAATATTTGCTCGGTGTGGGAATCGAACCCACGGCCTCACGTTTCACAGTCGGTTACTCGCCCACTGCGCCACGTAGCCTGTCAAAAATAAATATTACAAATATAGGGTCTGAGTGAAATATTACATCTATACTTATAAAATAACATGTCCTGACTGACTGATTCATCATCACCGAGCGCAAACTATCAAGGCTACAAGCATGAAATTCGGACTGTATATTCATTTTGTTATATAGGCACCCACTAAGAAAGGGTTTTAGATAATTCCATCCCAAAGGGGTCAAAATAGGGGATGATAGTATGTATGAAAGTCCGTCATTTTGAAAGTTACATAAATAAAATGTTGTATTTCGGTTATTGACGTAAAAGAACAAAAATACATGTTTCAGGAATATTGGAAATTTTATATAATAAGGGATGTAAAAGGTGGTGAACGTAAATGCGAAAGTGAGTTTGTTTGTTACGCTTTCACGCCTAAATCACTGAACCGATTTTGATGAATTTATCTACAGAGACAGACGGACCCTGGAGACGGTTATAGGCTACTTATATCCCGGCAAAATGCTCTGCACGCGGGCGGAGCCGCGAGCAAAAGCTAGTTTCATATATTTACATACTCGAGATCTTGTTTCTTTCCAACCTCTTTAGTGACGCCTTTTTCGTTTCATCAAATTATCAAATCACAACGATTCTAAAGAAATTTCACTTCAAAAAGTCTGGTACCTCTGATGTAAATCCTGTTATGTTTCGGTTTGAAGGACATCGAAGCCAGTGAAATTACTGGGTATTATGAGAATTAACATCTAATGTCGCGGGGTGACTTCGATCGCAGGGTCGGGTAAAGTAATAATGGGTTTTTGTATCACGAAATGCTTGTATCAGCCCGGATAGGCTCGCCACATAATGGGACGGAAATACGCTCGGCAGAATGTAGGTGTACTTACACCTCTGCCTACCCTTCAGGGATTACAGGCGTGAGGCTATAAGTATATAATCTACTAGCTTTTGCTCGCGGCTCCGCCCGCGTGAACAGCATTTAAATATTATCATCCCCTATTTTGAACCCTTTGGGGTAGACTTTATCAAAATCTTTTCTTAGCGGATGGCTACGTCATAACATCTACCTGCATGCCAAATTTCAGCCCGATCCCTCCAGTGGTTTGGGCTGTGCGTTGATAGATCACTATGTCAGTCAGTCAGTCAGTCACCTTTGAGTTTTATATATTTAGATGCCTACTGTCTGTTCACACGACAAATCCAAGGACAGACGAATAACCGATCAATCCTTAACCTATCTAACGTGTTTATCTATTTTAAGAAATCCTGCCGGCCTTGGTCCAGGCTAGATTTTACTTCACGTTACCATCCTGTGGATCTTATCCTGAGTACATCTAGTAGCCCGCGGTTTTATCTATTTATAATTTTGTGAGTGGTAGAGCCACGCTGTAGACAGTTTGTCTACAGCATGAATGGGCTGGCTCGACCGGGTCGTTACTGTCTCACAGAAAACCGACGTAAAGTAGCGGCTTGCTGCTGCGTTTCGTACGGTGAGAGATATCCGGAAGCCCAAATCCTCTCCCCTTCCCAATCCCTAATTATCACTTTCCTTTAAGGTCGGCAACGCGCCCATGATTCTTATGGTGGTGGGCGTATATGGGCAGTGGAGATCACTTACCATCAGGTGACCCACTTGCTCGTTTGCCGGCCTATGCTATAAAAAAATATATATTTATTTAATTGAATTTATGCCTGAGCTCGACCGTACCAGTGATACGATCCCGTGGACGGCCCAAAAAGCGTTGTCTTGACGTATTGGAGGGAGACATGAGAGCCAATGGTCTCACTACAGAGGATGCTCAAGATCGGGTGAAGTGGAGGCGTTTAAGTAGGAAGGCGGACCCTGGCACTAAGCCGGGATAACACAAGACAGAAAGAAAGAATTGAATGACGAGACAAACTAGGCGCTCGCCTGATTGTAAGCACCGGGTCTGCCCATAAACAGAAGCAACACCACACAAAACTTTGAATTACAAAGCACTGCATGACACTGAACTGCGCTCGTCACCCCGAGACATAAGATGTTAAGTGTCTGTTAAGTATAGACTTCTTGGAAGAGTAGCCACATATATATTATGTAATTCAAATAAACGTCAGTGCGTAACCAACTGCCAAATGTTTGATTGTCCCAATATTATATTATGTATATTATATTGTATAATATAATATAATCCATATTTAATAGTGTCATAATGCCCTCCATTGTCCTTTAATGTCCTTCAAACCGAAACACAACACTGCTTACACACTGTTGCTTGGCGGCAGAATAGACGACGCGGTGGTACCAACCCAAACGGCCTCTCGCATACAAGGGACCTACCACCTAATGGATACTACTACATGGCAGTAAATTGATCGTCAGATTTGAATTTGTTCTTTACTATTCTGTTACATACTGGGCTGGTTTGGAAAAAAATAAAATTAGGAAAAACCCGCCAGGATCAGCTAGAAAAACCAATAAATTTAAATTGGTAATGTTGACAGCCATGTTTACAGTCTTCCTCTTTTTTATATATGGCTTTCGCATTATTATGCATTTTGCCAATGTCAAGTATATTTTATTCTCAAGTTATTTTTACAAGAAAAATTAAACACGGGTGCGGTCGATTTCAAGGTCTTCCTGGAGTTTTTATGTTAACTCCTATCAGTACGATGCTTAATTCACTTATTTTAATGTTTCCATACACTATTCATCACCGTCAATGTTTATTGGACAAATCCACACCACTTTTATACAACAAACACAACTCTAAACTAGTTTATGAAAAAAATTAAAATAAGCGATGAACTGCACTGTCAGAATTCCCGCCAACAC
Source organism: Amorpha juglandis (assembly GCA_949126905.1). Taxonomy (NCBI): domain Eukaryota; kingdom Metazoa; phylum Arthropoda; class Insecta; order Lepidoptera; family Sphingidae; genus Amorpha; species Amorpha juglandis. Next base: position 4,626,508 of record OX421392.1, read on the forward strand.
TCCATGTTTACAGTTATTCTGTGCGGTTGTGATATCAATTTCATTTAAAATCTTGTTGAAGTGAAAACTTCTTTAGCCGTGTTGAGCACTTTTTGGTAGGGGAAAATCTAATGGGTTCGCGTCCCCGACGTAAAAGAAAAAGTTACTGTAATAAGACACACAATAGGAAATAAAAAATAATTACAAAAATATGTTTTGTGTAACAATCGGCGGTCTTATCGCTGAAAGCGATCTCTTCCAGACAACCTTTGGATGGAACACTGGCAAAAGATATGTATTTGAAGGGGGTGTATCAAAAGTATGATAATAACAATTAATAAGTAATAAACATATTTTAAATACAAGAAAGACATACATACATAAATAATAATGTTGAAATATAAGGTGTAACATAATTCGTCGACATATTGTGCACCATTAGTGCTGTGTTTATCTTTACAAGTAAAATGTAATGGATTTAGTAAAAAGTTTAATGTGTATATACTGTACATAGTTCAAATAGTGTTTGAATTTGATTATTATGTTAATTGTTTAATTGTAGAATCACTGTGCAGTACAACAGTGAGTACTAAATAAATACACGAATATTATTAAGTTGAAAAATAAATAACAAAATTCTATGTTATAAGTTTTCACTTCTATCGGCGATTCCTATGTCTGCCATTTTTATTTCGTTTAAAAGTACCTAATTGATTCTGAGAATAGATTTGGTTAAAGCGAATTAAATTACATTTTGCGATCATTCATTTCGATTTTTGACAGCCTCCGTGGCACAGCGGGCGATTAGCCGGCTATGAAGCGAGAGGCCGCGGATTCGATCCCCACACCGCTCTACCACTCGGTAGAGCCACGCTGTGGACAGTTTTGTCTACAGCATTAATTGGCCGGCTCGACCGGGTAACACAGTAACACAGGCAGTGGTAACGACCACTGTCTCTCAGAAAACTTTCTGGCTTGCTGCTGCGTTTCGTACGGTGCGTGAGATATCCGGAGGCCTAAACCCCCTTCCCTTCCCAATCCCTCAATTATCCCTTCCCTTTAAGGTCGGCAAAGCGCCAATGATTCTTCTAGTATTGTAGGCGTACATGGGCGTCGGAGGTCACTTACCATCAGGTAACCCAATTGCTCGTTTGCCGGTCTATGCTATTAAAAAACTTATAAGACAGAGCCGTCTAATACGTAACATAACTTAAGTAAATCATAATGTACAAGCATACATATACTAATAATCCTTTTAATAAACACAGACGCACACACAAAAATTATAAAGACATAAAACAAAAGATACATATTTTTGAAAATATATTTTAATAAAAACAAAGTCATTCTATTCGGTACAGTTCTGTGTTGTCGTTGAAAAGCCTAAAACACACACGGCCGCTTCTAATTTCGACTATGTATCCATATAAATAAAGAACAAATCCTCTTGAAACGAAATCACAACATAATTTAACGTTGACGCTGGTCTATAAAAAAAAATCTGCCTACATATCGGCGATACGGCGATGCGGCGCCACTGTCCATACATTATCATCATAAACGCTTTGAAAACTATTAGTTCCAATTTTTGCCGCACGTAAGTCACACAGACTTAGTGTTGATAAATATGTAAATATCAGCCTATAAAATACTCCGTCGCTGGTTGTAATCCGCAGTGCTTGAAGAGCATTCTTGCCGACTACCTCCGGTGTAGACACTCGAATAATTCTTTTTAGAATGAGTGTACTCCTGTTGATTGCCGTCGCGGCCTTTGCCATTTACAAATATTTTTCGAAAACGAAAATAATATGGCGTCGTCAGAACAAATACGGCAAGGAGGAGGTAGAGGTTTTAAGGGAGGCTCCAGGGCCGATTCCTTTGCCTATTTTTGGCAGTCTGCATCTACTTGGAAAGTACGCGTCGCCGTTTCAAGCTTTTACAGCGTTGGCAAAGGAATATGGGGATATATACAGCATGAAGTTGGGGTCTGCGAAGTGCCTGATCGTTAACAATTTGGCCCTGATTAGAGAAGTGCTGAACCAAAACGGAAACTTCGTCGCTGGAAGACCAGATTTCCTGAGGTTCCATAAACTATTCGCCGGAGATAGGAATAATTGTGAGTATTATTTTATTTGATACTTTTTTTACTGTTAAACATAGCGATTTTATTTTGAGTTCGTAGTTTAAAATGGTACATGCCTGACACACATTTGTTTCCTTACACATTCATTAATAACATAATAATTTCTATTTTGATCACAGTGGAATATTTCCCAAAAAAATATATACCAATTTATTTGTGATTTATATAAAACTATTTTATAAGCATAGTCAAAAGCAACACAAAAATCGCACTTTTATTTCGAACACTTTTTAAAACGAAATTAGAACACAGATTTTTTTGAAAATAGAACATAGATTTTTTTGAAAATAAAACACAGACTTTTTTGAAAATAGAACACAGTATTTTCGAAAATAGAACACTGTTCAGCAAAAAAGTGGACTCACCGCATTTTGTCTATGGCCTTAGCACTACGCGAACCACTTTTCCCGGGATATTCGCAAACGACTCGCCCCTCCGCGCTTTGAATATCAACTGACAGTATGTACAGGAGGAGTGGACTATTAAAATTTAACATTTTGCCTGCTACAGGAAAAACTGCTATTGAAATAAAAAATTTAAACGGATTTTATCGCGGTTTTTTGTTTTAATTTTGGTCCGGATGTTTCGAAAGCTTCAGCCTTCGTGGTCGCGGGGTAGACTGAGGTGTAAGTTGTCCTGAAATGTTATTGTTACATTATCTAACTTCAGATTAAAATTATTAAGGTTTGTGGAGTAGAGTGGACCATCAACAAACGTTTACCCTCTACTAACCCCGTGACCACGAAGGCTGAAAAGCTTTCGAAACGTCGCGACTAAAATAAAAATAAAAACCGCGATAAAATCCGTTTAAATTAGTTTTATTTCAATGTGTAACATTCGCGTAAACGTAATAATTAACTAGTCTATTTTTATCCTTGAACTAAAGGGTTATATGTTTGACCCCTTTGTCTATGGCTTTGTAGCAATAAAAAAGACCGATTTTAATGCGTTTTTTGTTGGAAGTCTGTTTAATCGTGATGTCGCATGTCTTTTTCAAGTTGATGTCTCAGGTTATAAAAAACTAGCTTTTCCTCGTGGCTCCGCCCGCGTGATCTGCTTTTTCCGGGATAAAAAGTAGCCTATGTTACTCAGTGATAATGTAGCTTTCTAACGGCAAAAGAATTTTTGAAATCGGTCCAGTAGTTTTTATGTTTATTCGTTACATGAACGGGAGACCTGACTTTTGCTGGTGGAAGGATACTTGTATCCGACCGGATAGCGACCACCGTACACTGGTGCTAAAACCTGCCATAGTGGCTCACCTTATGTGGGTCGCGTTCCAGGGTCAGCCAGTGTATATCCGGTTCTCCCCAGGGGGCTTGCAAGGGGATCCTCACCCTTTTCCCATCCCTTTTTCCTTCCCCTCCCCCTTGGCCCTTTGGCAGGCCGGCATGATCTTGCCGACCAACGATGGACACATTGTTTATCGTTGGTTGACAATATTCTTGGATTGCGCTACACTTACCATCAGGTGTAGCGTAGTCACTTTGCCAGGAGGAATAAAAAAAAAACCTAGGGCCTAGAAGCATTGCGTTCCTAAGATTAGAGTCAGGTTTATATAATGTCCTTTATGTTTTCTATTTTTTTATCCTGGCTCGGCAAAGTGACTACACTACACCTGATGGTAAGTGCAGGGCAATCCAAGAATAGTGTCGACCAACGATAAACAATGTGTCCATCGTAGGTGGCAAGATCATGCCGGCCTGCCAAAGTTCCCGGGATAAGCTACGGGGTCCCTGCTAACGGGATACTGGCGACCCCGCAGTATCTCATCCCAGGACCAAGGGGGAGGGGAAGGAAAAGGGATGGGAAAAGTGTTAGGATCCGGGAGAACCGGATATACACTGGCTGACCCTGGAACGCGACCCACACAAGGTGGGCCACTATGGCAGGTTTTAGCACTAGTGTACGGTGGTCGCTATCCGGTCGGATACAAGTATCCTCCCACCAGCCAACTGAGTGTAACTATATATAAAACTATTGTCTCATCTGTATCTGTACTAATAAATAAATAAGCAGTCGGCAGAATTATACCTATCTGCAGTTACTGGATATACACTGGCTGACTCAGCAACGTGACTCACCTGAACAAGCCACCATGGTTTTTTACCATAATTATCTCCGGTGGTTGCTGTCCAATTGGGAACAAATTTTCAGCGACCCTCCTACCAGAAATTTAAATAAATGACACCCAACAGTCACACACATAGTCCTGACCCCACAGTAAGATACGAGTCTTGTGTCGTGGGTATCAGGAACTACGAGAGACTTTCGGTCTCAGCACCCAGACCTGAAACAAATATTTGTGGATCACACAAACATATGTCTCGGTGCGGGGATCGAACCCGCGGCCTCACGTTTCACAGTCGGCTACTCGCCCGCTGCGCCACAGAGGAACTTGACACTAATAATTCTGACAACCCACTAATAATCAATGCGTGAAGATTACTGCAATAGAACAATTAACATATCGCATACCGTCTCCATTTACAAGGTTCAAATCTGATGCATACGTAACTTGATTTGTTATAATAAAATGACACTAGTAATTTAAAATATTTGTAGGTCTGTGTGTACAAGGTCTTTTGTTATAGTTACATAATAAACTGGTGGTAACTAGTGTGTGTGTGTTGGGTTTACAAGGTGGTAGGTCCCTCGTATGCGAGAGGCCGTCTGGGTTGGTACCACCGCGCCGTCTATTGCCGCCGTCAAGCAACAGTGTGTAAGCACTGTTGTTTCGGTTTGAAGGACATTGAAGCCAGTGAAATTACTGGGCAGAGACTTAACATGTTATGTCTCGTGGTGACGAGCGCAGTTCAGTGCCATGCAGTGCTTTGTAATTCAAAGTTCTGTGTGGTGTTGCTTCTGTTTACGGGCAGGCGTGGCGCTTACCAACAGGCGAGCGCTGCTCGTCTCATCGTTCAATCGAATAAAGAAGATCACCAAGTAATTGACAGCCTCCGTGGCGCAGCAGGCGAGTAGCCGGCTGTGAAGCGAGAGGCCGCGGGTTCGATTCCCGCACCGCGACGAATGTTTGTGTGATCTATTTGTTTCGGGGTCTGGGTGTTGTGGGAGTGAAAGTCTCTCGTAGTTCCTGATACCCACGACACAAGACTCGTATCTTACTGTGGGGTCAGGACTATGTATGTGACTGTTGGGTGTATTTATTTATTTAATTCAACCGTAGGTCTTTATTATCATTACATTGTCCACAGCAAAGGTCCAAACGACCGATTAACCCATTTAGTTTCAAATAAGCTGTTTCACAGAATAACTATATTTACATAGTTATCAGGTATCATATAACATAGGTATAGGAAATATTGTGTTGCATAAACATGCGTGCACATTTATCAATAAATTAATGTATATATAACCCAAATTTTATGTCGATCCGTGTGGTTTTTTAGGCGTTGCTAACCTGATAATTTCAAATGTGTATATTTTTCACCTTATAAAATAATAATACTAAATTAGTCCTGTATTTTTTTTGTATTTTGGCTCGGCAAAGTGACTACGCTACACCTGATGGTAAGTGTAGCGCAATCCAAGAATAGTGTCGACCAACGATAAACAATGTGTCCATCGTAGGTCGGCAAGATCATGCCGGCCTGCCAAAGGGCCAAGGGGGAGGGGAAGGAAAAATGGATGGGAAAAGGGTTAGGATCAGGGGGCAAGCCCCCTGGAAAGAACCGGATATACACTGGCTGACCCTGGAACGCGACCCACACAAGGTGGGCCACTATGGCAGGTTTTAGCACCAGTATACGGTGGTCGCTATCCGGTCGGATACAAGTATCCTCCCGTCAGTAAAACACTGTTGCTTGGCGGCAGTAATAGACAAAGCGGTGGTAGTAACCCAGACGGCCTCTCGCGTACGAGGGACCTACCACCTTGGTGCTTCTTCTCAGACCAGTGGGCATTTCCGAAGCACCGATACAGACATTTTAATGTAATTTATTTATTACTAGCTTTTCCTCGCGGCTCCGCCCGCGTGACTGCTTTTCCCGGGATAAAAAGTAGCCTTTGTTAATCAGGGATAATGTAGGATTCTAATGGTGAAAGAATTTTTCAAATCGGTGCAGTAGTTTTTAAGTTTATTCGTTACATACTAAAATACAAATCTTATCTTATCTTGAAAGTGGTAGAGCCACGCTATAGACTGTTTTGTCTACAGCATGAATGGGCTGGCTCGATTGGGTTATTACCACTGTCTCACAGAAAACCGACGTAAAGTAGCGGCTTGCTGCTGCGTTTCGTACGGTGAGTGAGATAACCGGAAGCCCAAACCCCCTCCCCTTCCCAATCCCTAATTATCCCTTTCCTTTAATGTTGGCAACGCGCCCATGATTCTGATATTGTGGGCGTACATGGGTCGTGGAGATCACTTACCATGAGGTGACTCACTTGCTCGTTTGCCGGCCTATGCTATAAAAAAAAATCTTTCCTCTTCATAATATTAGTGTAGTTTGATATGTAATAGAGCCCTTTGTGGCCTTAATAAACGCTTTGATTTTGTTTTATTATGCTGTAGGATATTCATATCCGCCCGGATAGCGACCACCGTACACATGGTGTTAAAACCTGCCATAGTGACCCACCTTGTGTGTATCGCGTTCCAGGATCAGCCATTGTATATCCGGTTCTCCCGAGGGGCTTGTGACATGACTTGTATGGTTGATTGGGGTGGGTATAGGGGTACATCCTTGTATCCCTGTGTCTGCATCAGTCTTCCGCTTATCCTGTCGCATTCTCAGTTTGCTTCTTCCCTCTTCGGAGTGTGAAGAAGCATTTATACAGGCCGGCATGATTCTTGTGACCACCGATAAACTTATTTGTTTGCGATCACTGGTGTTTTGATAAGCACTACGCTTAACATGTAGCCTCTTTGCCGTGCTTGGATACAAAAAAACTACGAGACCATCAACTTGTGATAGTAATCAAACAAAAGCCTGTCAAAAACTCATAAGTGTCTTGCAGGCCGATAAATTTTAATATAGTTGCAAATTTTTTTTAGAAAAAAATGCCTTTTATTGTAAAAAAAAGCGTGGGGTGTTTTTTAAGATATTATCAAAATGATAATCCTTCTACTCATAACTGTCAATAAAATATTTATAACTATTGACACCAGGCACCCAACGCTTTTTTTTACAATAAAATACATTTTTGTCTTAAAATTTATTTTTTATTTTTTAGTTGGATTTTCTATAAAAGCGTGTTTTTTTAGTTGTTTTGAACGATCATTTATTGTTAATAAATTGTCATCGATCCTTGATAAATATGCCAAATTTCGATTTAATCCGACGTTTTGAAGGAGGTCAAAATAACGTTCAAAGATTCCGTTACATACAAACATACTAACATACGTCTGAAGCTAATAAAAGCGTGTTAAAACGCACTAAACTAAATGGGGCATAGAGTAACGATAAAAAATAGTGCACCATACGCGTAGTCTATGGTTTTTAGCTGGGTTCTGTATACAATTAACCGACAATGAAACGGAAAATGTTGTATATCTTCTTTCACTATCCCTCTCGCAATGGTGTCGGCGCAGCATAATAAAAGAAAGAAATAACAATTTATTCGTCACGGACACAAAACAGCACACAGTGTCATCAGTACAGTTACAAATTTTAAGTTTTATAAGTATCTATTGTACATAATATTTTTTTTTTTTTTATTGAATGACGAGACGAGCAAGTCGCCTGATGGTAAGCGCCACGCCTGTTCATAAACAGAAGCAAAACCACACAGAATTTGGAATTACCAAGCACTGTATGGCACTGAACTACGCTCGTCACCCCGAGACATAAGATGTTAAGTTTTTTTTTTTTATTTCCTTGATAGGCAGATGTGCAAGCGGCCCGCCTGATGGTAAGCGGTCACCGCCGCTCATGGACATCGGCAATGCCAGGGGCACAGCCAAGCCGCTGCCTACCACAAAGTACTCATAATGCCCAGTAATTTCACTGACTTTAATGTCCTCTGGTGTATTTATTTCCTCGTCCAAGGAACCCTAAAACGCGTGGTATTAAGGTTTAATGAGTCGAAACGGTCAGTGATACAGAACAACTTTTTACAACAACTATTCTTGAAGTAAACAAACAATAAGACCAATGTACTAAAGGCGTTGAAAGCGATAAATACTTTTTCATAGCATAGGTCGGCAAACATGAATCCCTACATTTAAAGATCCTCTCCCTCTTCCCCTGCTTGTTGGTGTGCCTTTTCCTGCCAGCCTATAGAGCGGCGGTCATTCCAAAATTCCCTTAATTTTTAAGTTAGTCTTATTAAAGACAAATGCTCTGTACTTGACCTGTCATAAGCGCTTTCTTAGCCTACATGATAAATAAAGATTTAGATTTTGATTTTGGTTTTGAAGTATACATATCAAGTTAATCAAGTTCGTATGTAGGAGTCGGTATACATAGGTGTTTTTTTTTCACAACAAAAAAAAAAGAAGATCATTGTGTCTTAAATATAATTACAATTGTTAAACTTATATAAATAAGCTAGCTTTTGCTCGCGGCTTCGCCCGCGTGAATGTTTAAAATTGACAAAGTTTCATACAAACTTTCATCCCCTATTTTATCCCCTTGGGGGTAGAATTTATCAAAATCCTTTCTTAGCGGATGCCTACGTCATAAGATCTACCTGCATGCAAAATTTCAGCCCGATCCCTCCAGTGGTTTGGGCTGTGCGTTGATAGATCACTATGTCAGTCAGTCACCTTTGAGTTTTATAAATATAGATGTATTTACACTTATATTTATAACAAAAATGTTTTCTTGTCCCCAGCACTTGCACTCTGCGACTGGTCCAATCTTCAGCTTCGGAGACGCAACCTCGCCCGTCGTCATTGCGGACCCAAACAGCATACCGACTTCTACGCCAGAATCGGGTCCGTCGCCACGTTCGAGTCTTACGAACTGGTTCAAACCCTGAAAAACATCACTCTCACCTCAGAGCGAAGCGTTAACTTGAAGCCCCTATTGATGTCCTCGGCAATGAACATGTTCACCAACTACATGTGTTCGGTCAGGTTTGACGAAACCGACTCTGAGTTCAGAAAAGTCGTCGACCATTTCGATGACATTTTCTGGGAGATCAACCAAGGGTACGCGGTCGATTTCTTGCCGTGGCTGGCTCCATTCTACAAAAACCATATGGATAAACTCTCCGGCTGGTCGCAGGATATACGCAACTTCATTTTATCAAGAATCGTAGAACAGAGGGAGATGAACTTGGATACCGAAGGGCCAGAGAGGGACTTCCTCGATGGACTGTTAAGAGTGCTGCACGAAGACCCGACTGTTGATAGAAATACAATTATATTTATGCTTGAAGACTTCCTGGGTGGACATTCCTCAGTAGGTAACCTTGTTATGCTATGTCTCACAGCTGTGGCAAGAGACCCCGAGATCGGAAAGAAAATCAGAGCTGAAATAGAAGGTGTCACGAAAGGGAAAAGACCTGTAGCGTTGACTGATAGAAGCAACCTTCCTTACACAGAAGCAACGATTCTCGAATGCCTCAGATACGCTTCGTCTCCAATAGTGCCACACGTAGCGACAGAAAATGCAAAAATTAACGGCTATGGGGTAGAAAAAGGAACAGTGATCTTCATTAACAATTATGTTTTGAACAAATCTGAACAATATTGGAATAATCCGGAATGTTTTGATCCTAGCAGATTTTTAGAGAAGACCAAGGTGAGGACACGCAGAAACTCGCAATGTGATTCCGGTATGGAATCAGACAGTGAGAGGAGTCCGTCAAAAGAGACTGAATCGGAAGTCTATTCCGTGAAAAAGAACATCCCCCATTTCATCCCCTTCAGTATTGGTAAAAGAACATGCATCGGCCAGACGTTAGTCACTACAATGAGTTTTACGATGTTCGCGAATATAGTTCAGGAATTTGATGTCGGAGTTGAGAATTTAGATGATTTAATACAGAAACCTGCGTGTGTAGCTCTTCCTAAGGAGACCTATAATATGTATCTCATCCCAAGGAAGCATTGATTTTGGATTTCTTTTAGGTATGACATTTTGGTATAATGTGTTCTAATGTATATTGAAAGACGTTATTTTACTTATTGTGTTCTAAATATGAATATTTAAATAGGTTTGACATTTTTTTCTTTTTAATGTTGAATTTCTCCAGTGGCCATTTTGTTTATTTTGTTTTTTTTTTCTTATTAAAATAGTTTTCCGAATCCATAATTTTTTAAATGATTTGTTTTTATGAGAACACGTTATATCAAAAATTGAAACGCTCAAATTATTTATTGTCTGGAAATATTTCGGGTAAGTTATACGCTTATCGGGATTAAATTATTAGTACGGCATTTATTAGAATAGACTCATAGAATTATGAAAAAATAGCTGTAGTTTCCTTGTACATTTAAATAAAATGAAACGTCAAAATCTGTTTAAAAATATACTTTTTATTCCTAACCTCCTTTATTCATAAATTCGGGTTCATCAGTGGCTGTTACATAATAGATATTTTCTTTTATTTCTTTGATTCTAAGCTTTTTATAAATCTTTAAAATCCAAGGATTTTAGTGACAAAAATTGTGTAAAAACGGAATATTTTTGTTTATAATTTGTTTTAACGAACTACACATGTAAGTTAAATAAAAAAATCAATAAATGGTTGTCATTTATACAAAATAACTATTATTCATCTTGATATGTAATGATTATTGTAAAATGATACAAATACAAATTGGAATATAATAACTATCCGTTATAGATTTTATAAAAATGTTTTTTGGAATTAAAAATGCTGGATTTTAAGAAAATATATTATTTTGGAAAAATAAATTATTTTTAGCATTCTAGTTATTCCAATTTGTTTTTTATCTATGTGTTGAGTAGAGGATTAAAATTAGATTAGAATTTATTGTGATCTGTAGATAGAAAAACTGAAATTAAATACATTATCTGCAAATTAATGTACAAAGTGTTTTATTTTGTGTTTTATTCAATAACTAAGCAAAGGAATTGAATGGAATACAACCATGTTTATCGATATTTTGCTTTTTAAACGTTAGGCTGGATTGCACCATGTTACTTTAGCAATAACAAACATGTTAAAGTAGTTAAGCAAAAAATGAGTTGCACCATTTGACAAATGTTAGATTACGTCATAACTTTAGCTGTTAACAGTAACTGCCAAAGATTCGCTGGTTAAAGCTATTGTTAAAGTTAAATAGCTGTCAGATGGTTCAATATTCTAAAGATGATGTAGAATTTAATAAGACAATAAAAAAAAAAAGTGTGCGTCTCGGGACGCTCGACAGAAGTGATAACTTAAACTAATGTGGGTTAAAAGAGAGCGGAGGAGCCTGCCTACTGCTGATTTATGCGTGAGAGAAAGGGAAGCCAGAGTGGCGCCGTAACGCGTTACGTTACGAAGTCCGGTCAAAGCCCTGTCAAACTTCTGTCAAAGTCCGGTCAAGGTCCTGTCAAAGTTTGTCAAAATCCGGTCAAAGCGCTATCAAAGCCCGGTCGAAGTCCGGTCAAAGCCCGGTCGAAGTCCGGTCAAATACCGGTCAAAGTCCTGTCAAAATCCGGTCAAAGTCCAGTCAAAGTCCTGTCAAAATCCGGTCATAGTCCTGTCAAAGTCCGGTCAAATACCGGTCTATGTCCTGCAAAAATCCGGTTAAAGCCCAGTCAGTCTTGTCAAAGTTTGTCAAAATCCGGCCAAAGCCCGGTAGAAGTCCGGTTAAAGTCCGGTCAAATACCAGTCAAAATCCGGTCAAAGTCCAGTCAAAGCCCTGTCAAAGTCCGGTCAAATACCGGTCAAAGTCCTGCCACAATCCGGTTAAAGTCCAGTCAAAGTAATGTCAGTCTTGTCAAAATCCGGTCAAAGTCCTATCAAAGTCCGGTCGAAGACCGGTTAAATTCCAGTCGAAATCCGGTCAAATACCGGTCAAAGTCCTGTCAAAATCCGGTCAAAGTCCGGTCAAATACCGGTCAAAGTCCTGCCAAAATCCGGATAAAGCCCAGTCAAAGTCTTGTCAAAATCCGGTCAAAGTCCTGTCGAAGGCCGTTTAAAGTCCGGTCGAAGTCCGGTTAAAGTCCGGTCAAAAACCGGTCGAAGTCCGGTCTAAGTCCGGTCAAAGCCCGGTCTAAGTCCGGCCAAAGACCTATCAAAGTCCGGTCAAACTCCGGTCATAGCCCGGTTAAAGTCCGGTTGAAGTCCGGTCAAGGTACTGTCAAAGTTTGTCAAAATCCGGTCAAAGCCCTATCAAAGTCCTGTCAAAGTCCGGTCGAAGTCCGGTCAAAGTCCTTTCGAAGTCCGGTTAAAGTCCGGTCAAAGCCATATCAAAGTACGGTCGAAGTCCGGTTAAAGTCCGGTCAAATACCGGTCAAAGTCCTGTCAAAATCCGGTCAAAATCCGGTCAAATACCGGTCAAAGTCCTGCCAAAATCCGGTTAAAATCCAGTCAAAGTCTTGTCAAAATCCGGTCAAAGCCCGATCAAAGTCCTGTCGAAGTTTGTCATAATCCGGTCAAAGCCCTATCAAAGTCCGGTCTAAGTCCGGCCAAAGACCTGTCAAACTCCGGTCATAGCCCGGTCAAAGTCCGGTTAAAGTCCGGTCAAAGTCCGGTTGAAGTCCGGTCAAAGTCCGGTCCAAGCTGACTGGTCACTGTCTGACGCCACCTGGGACTTCGAAATAATCGATGTTCCAGGAAGGTCAGCTAACGCTGGCTGGTCGATGGACCGCTCGCGTTACGGAACGTTTCGATTCACCCTCCCATAAGAAGTTATCACTTATAGGAATAAATATTACCACGAAATGATAGGTAGGCTACTTCCTTTGTTTTAATATTTGCAAACTAGTTATTTTCCATGGTTTAAAACAAATATTACCATACTCACAATTCACAAACATAATAATATAATAATAAGCTTTATTTATTCCATACAACAGTAAATACATAAACAATAAATTTAATTAAGTAATTATCTTGCAGTTATGTGTGTATGGACCCCCTTCGGGTAAAAGCCTCCTCCAAGGAAAACCACTTATCTCTATCTTTCGCAATGCTTATCCAATCCCTGCCTGCCGTCTCTACGATCTCGTCGGACCACCTGGCGTACGGTCGGCCCTTCGCTCTCGTACCACGCGGCCCGATCCACTTCAGCGAACGAATAGTCCATCTGTCATCATTGTATCTGGCTACATGACCTGCCCATTGCCATTTCCTTTTCAACGAGAAAGTCAAGGCATCGTTCACCCTCGTCTTGTTACGGATGTCGATACATTTTACCCTGTCCCTTAGTTTTATGCCTAAGCAGCTTCTTTCCATTTTTCTTTGTGTGGTCTGGATTTTTTTTTTTCCTAGTTGTAGCGTCAAATGTCCAAGTTTGGCACCCGTATGTGAAGCAGGGAAGTATGTTTGTGTCCATGACTATTTTCTTTGACGGAAATGGGAGATTTGATTTGAGTACTTCCTTATGGGCCCAGAAACTTTTCCAGGTAAGCGCTATTCTTCTATTCACTTCTTCCGCGTTTCTGTCTCTGTCAAACGAGATCCTTTTGCCCAAGTATACATACTCCTTTACAAACTCTAGGGGCGTGCCATCCACCAGTATTGGTCTCTCGTAGTCATTTGACATGACCTTCGTTTTTTCCAAGTCACAATTCACAAACACGTTGTTGTAAATAAAACTTTGGTAATGCTTTAGTATCCGGTTGCAAGCGAAATAGTGCGGGAGGGGTGGGAGGGGGTTGAGGAGGGGAGGTACAACCCCCCTGAAAGAGAGGAGGTGCGGAAACCAATAGTTTAGGAGATATATTTTTTTAAAATTTCCATGTTTCTGCTTACAATATTTTAGCACATATTGATATTTTCTATGTGGTCACGGGTTATTTTTCATCGGGAGAAGGAGGAAAGCCACAGTTTACTTTATATTCAATGTTAAAAAAAATCTGTAACAAATCTTGCTTATGAAGCAAGTAATAATAACAAGGCGTAGTTGCCGGGGCTTCTACTTTTTGGGTGGATTAAAAAAAAAATAACCACGAAGGGGATCCCCTTCTAACCTAATTTGTCCGAGTCGGGGTGCTCCAAATCCCGAGCTCGCTTCGCTCGCTAACGCGAGCATAAGCCTCGCATAGTCTATGGTGTTGTAAAGTAAAAACGTTCCAGTAACGCGAGCACAATATATTAAGCATTTCGTTTTTATATGACTACTTGTCAGAAAGAGACAGAATTAGTCGCGTTCCATGTTCAATAACATTTGTCTCTTTCTAATTCAATATTAGTGTGTTTACAACTGTTATAACCTACAAAACTTTAAAAATTAATTTCACAAAAACTATGCATTTCCGCATAATAAACTGCTAGCATTTGTTAATACGGACTAGTGTCTAACGTTTACTATAAAAATTATCAGCAAAATCCTGCACCCGGATACTAAAGCCAACCCAAAACTTTTGCAGATTTAAACACAATGACATTGAGCAAAATTAGTAAATTGACAGCGTCATTTGAATTTTTATCTAGTTATTGACATATTTAAAAATATTTCTTGTCACTGATTCGGGGTAAATAAGATCTCATTTGACTTGCAACCCTGATAACTATAACTATGCCAAAGAATACGATGGTGCAACACATTCCGCAGTCATTGTTAAAGTCAGCGTTAATGTTATCGTCAAATTTGACATAAACCTTAACTTTAACAGCTATCATGGTGCAATCCAGCCCTAGGGTAGATTGCACCATCTTACTTTAGCAATGACAAACATGTTAAAGTACCGGTTAAACAAAAAATGAGTCCAAGGGGCAAGCCTGCTGGGGAGAACCGGATATACACTGGCTGACCCTGGAACGCGACTCACACAAGGTGGGCCACTATGGCAGGTTTTAGCACCAGTGTACGGTGGTCACTATCCGGTCGGATACAAGTATTCTCCCACCAGCAAAGAACAAAACAAAATATTTATAGAACCCATAAAAAGTCACAATACATTATTTAGATTCCGTAAAACTCTACCGCCAGTTCGCAAGGCTCCGAGAAGAACGGGCAAGAAACTCTAACGTTGCTCTTTTCAAAACTAGTAACGTGTGCACGATTTCAAGGTCTAGTTGGAGTTTTGGTGTGAATTTCTTCCAGTACGATGTTAATTCGCTTATTTCAATGTTTCCATACACTGTTCATCACCGGCAATGTTTATTGAACAAAACCACACCACTTTTATACAACAAACACAACTTTCTATTAAAGTCCGGTCTAAGTCCTGTCAAAGTCCGGTCAAAGTCCGGTCAAAGTCCGTTCAAAGTCCGGTCAAAGACCTGTCAAAGCCCTGTCAAAGTGCGGTCAAAGTCCTGTCAAAGTCTGGTCAAAGTCCGGTCAAAGTCCGGTTAAAGTCCGGTCAAAGTCCGGTGCAAGCCGACTGGTCACTGTGTGACGCCACCTGGGACTTCGAAATTATCGATGTTCCAGGGAGGTCGACTAACGCTGGCTGGTCGATGGACCGCTCGCGTTACGGAACGTTTCGGTTCACCCTCCCATAAGAAGATATCACTTCAAAAAAAAACCCGTGTGTGTGTACTTATGTACGCACGTACGAAGTTATACTTCTTATTACAAAACAAAATTAACTCCAAAAATTTCATCCCGCATACCAGTACTCTACGTTTGTAATAATAAGTATTTAACATTAATAATTTAATAATATTTAGTGTTAATTATATTAAATAAAAGTATTTTAATTTATATCAATAAATAATACATACGGAAAGTTAACCTCAATTATATTGGAGCACTTGAAAAAGTATATAAGCACAATTTTTTTCACTAATATTCACAAATAGTAAGTAATATCAATCAAAATATTCAATTTAAATCACTACTGAATATAATTTATTAGCACATATATAATTCGCACTTGTATGAAACTCAAACACGTGTTGTGAATGTATAAACTAGAGACATGTTGATAAATATTATAAATATGAAAACAGTGATCAGAGGTGACGAGCGTACCAACATGCGCGACTAATATCGAGGTTCAATTCCTATTTTGTTGGTAGCTTTTTTTTTTCGAGACTTAATGAGCGGTTAAGCAGACGGCTTCATACTGTTAATTTTGTGTCACAGGTGCGCGCGCATCTTAAAATTTCACTCTCATCATTTTTTCATAACGCGCCTAAAGAAGTATAACTTCAAAAATACATTAGTAGGCACACAGGCTTATCGCTAAAGGTAATTCTGAGAGCCACACTGTAGACAGTTTTGTCTACATCATGAATAGGCCGGCTCGACCGGGTTGTGCACTGTCTCACAGAAAACCGACGTGCATTTGTATCTTACCGTTTCTTTTTGTACGGTGATTATGATTACCGGAGGCCCAAACCACCCGTTCGCTATTCTTATTTTTTTCCTTTGAGGTTGACAATACATTCATAATGCTTAAAGTAGATTGGGTGTTCATGGCGATAAATAGAAAAACATTGTAGTGATGTTTGTACCCTGATGTACCACAGATGGCACACATGGGTATATTTTATATATTTACGTATAAAGCAAAATACTGGTCACGAACATTTCAATTCGTGGGTAGCGCCATCTGTTATCGAATAGAAAAAATAGTATTGCAGAATACAGATAGTTTATAAAAAATATTACCATTGGAGTCACAATTGACTTTCATCATGCGGATATTATAAACTTTTTATAGTAGATACGAGTCTACCATCGATCAAAGTCTTCATGAATGAAAGATAAATTCCACCTTCATCGTCCTTAGAACTATTTATACAACCGTGCAAAGTTAATTTTGCTGTTTGCGATAGCGCTAGTGCCTACGCATTCCATACAAGAAAAAAGTTTTACCAGGTTTCCCGTGTGCATTTGTAACGTTGTTTTATTTTTTCTATTTTATTTCAAACGTAACAACTTTTTTGTTGAGGCAGGTTAGGTTTGTTTATTAAAATGCACATAATATTGACAAGGACATGATTGCATTTTAAAATAGACTAGCTTTTCCTCGCGGCTCCGTCCGTGTGATCTGCTTTTTCCGGGATAAAAAGTAGCCTATATTCATCAGGGATAATGTAAGATTCTAATGGTAAAAGATTTTTTTGAAATCGGTCCAATAGTTTCAGAGCCTATTTAATGAAAACAACGCTATGTCCCTGCATTTTGAATTTGTAATATCTTCGAAAATATTTATTTTAATGATATGCTGTAAAGGGCCATATTGATCTATATTAAATGCACAATGTATTTAAGATACTTTACTTAATTGGATAAGGATTAACGTTGTATTGTTTAAAATCTCTATGTAAATAAGACATTGTTTATCGTAAAAGGTAAAGAATAAAAATGGTTATTGTGGGTTATTCCTAAGAGATAGACATATACCATCGCGGATTTATTACAGACCTTTTTAAGGTGTACATTGTACAGTACAATACTGTAGTACATTATTTTGATCTATCTCGTAGGGTTTAGCCAGCACTTGCCATGTAAGCGAAAAACAATGTGTTTATTTACATCACATTAGACACCTCTAAAATTATCAGTGTTTCTCTTCTATATTATGCATTTATTATACATATAAACCTTCCTCTTGAATCACTCTACGTATAAAAAAACCGTATCAAAATCCGTTGCGTAATTTTAAAGATCTAAGCATATATAGGGACAGACAGACAGCGGGAAGCGACTTTGTTTTATACCATGTATGGATTAGCAATTCGTCTGACCTTGAAGACGTAGAGGGTAGCGCGCGCTAGTGGTGATATGTTTTGCCGCCATTTTCGTCCTTGATTTTATTTTATTTATTTATGGCTTCGTACTGTTGTGCATTTCGCCAATGATAACTATTTATGTTTTCAAGTCTAGACAAGAGTGATTCAACACGAGTGTGACCGATTTCAAGGTTATAATGCACTTTGTGGTATGAATTTCTTGCAATTTCATAGATTTTTTCCAACCGGATCGAACCAACTAAGTCGATCAACTCGCTTGGATAAAAACCTTTAGATTCACTAACCTCGGTTCCTCAATTGCTGCTCAAATGAACATTCAACTAATAGAACTTTGATTTTGATAGCGTTATCAAATCAATTCGAGTTTCTGAAACGCTATTTAATGAAATTTATTAATCTCCGATCACAACACTCCGAACTCACAGGGGCAGTAATTGGCACGCCATTTGAGGATAGAATTATCTATGAATCTTCCAGAAACCCAAAATGGCATCATGCATACGATTTTTCATATTAATTGTAAAGCCTTGTTAAACTAGTGAGTCGGTGTAGTAGAGCCACGCCGTAGACAGTTTTGTCTACATCATGAATGGGCTCGTTACCACTGTCTCACAGAAAACCGACGTAAAGTAGCGGCTTGCTGCTACGTTTCGTACGGTGAGTGAGATATCCGGAAGCCGAAATCCCCTCCCCTTCACTGCTGAACATAGGTCTCCCCCAAAGAATTCCAGACCGACCTGTTGGAAGCGGCCTGCATCCAGCGACTTCCTGCGACCTTTATCAGGTCGTCTGTCCACCTTGTAGGTGGACGTCCAACGCTGCGCTTGCCAGTACGTGGCCTCAGAACCTTTCTGCCAAACTCACACAACTTTTATATTACAAACACAACTTTAAACTAGTAAATCTGGTTAAATTATTCTTCCTCCTCTTTATCCCACTCGCAGTGGTTTCGGCGCAACATGTTTTAACACATGTTCCAGAAACATTTGGCTTGCAGTTTTTGCGACCGACCGCCTGCCTGACATCGACCTCTCTGGGGAGAAAACACCCAGATCAGAAACAAATATGAATCACACAAACATTTGTCTCGGTGCGGGGATCGAACCTGCGGCCTGTCACATCACAGCCGGCTACTCGCCCGCTGCGCCACTGAGGCTGTTTCGAACATGATTTTTTGAAGTGACAACTTTTTTAGCCGCGTTGAGCACTTTTTGGTAGGGGATATTTATGTATATCACGCTATGACCCATGGAAGCAGGGCAGTAACATCCAGGTGAAACCGCGAGGGACGGCTAGTTCTAAATATAATAACAATCTTAAATAATTAATTATATCACTTATATTATGTAAATAGGTCAACAAACATCTTACGCCTAAAGTCTCACCTGCACGAGGTACATTCTGCTGATTAACCGACGAGAAAACACAGGCACAAGGTTGCTGGCTGTGAGATGGCGGGTCGCACGACATAATACCAAATCTACCATCAAATTATGATGGGAAGAGGACAGGATCTACGACTTCAAAGACGCATATCGCACTTAGTATCGTCATCATAACTTTTAATAATATTATGCCGTTCAACACAACTGTCGGGCAAAAGCGCCATCTGTTGTCGAGTAGGAAAACTACGCTTCGATCAAATGTTTTCGAACTGTCAGCACCACCTATTGTGAAGTAGTACATTTATATTGGAATTGATTTAAACGCCATCTGTTGACAAATAGCGGATCTACATGTATCTAAAATATTCTACACGCTTCTGTGGGCATTTCATCCGCTTGGGCAATAGTATGTTATTATGCTTGTTGCTAAGACATTCACGGCAGGCAATAATTTAACAATCCTCAGTGTTGTTACAACAAAATATGCAAAATGTTCTCAAAGCAAATACACTGTGTAGTTTTGGTGTCAAAATTATAGAGTTCAGAATAATTCATTCTAATAAAAAGATAGTAGGAAATGTGAAAATTTAATTTAAAAAAATCATACGTTAAATGTGCTCAAATAACGCCTGATAAAATATTATTAGCAATTAATTCTGAAGTGGTATTATTAGTGAAAATTATCATTATCAGGAGTATTTCCGAAACTTACAGTTTCCACAATAGAAAATACAAAACTTTTATATATTTTTTTAAGTTATTATCAGCCTACATAGTGCAGTAGCCGGCTGTGAAATGAGGCCACAGACTCGATTGAACGTTTGTGTGATCCCATGTGATCCACAAATATTTGTTTCGGCTCTGGGTGTTATGAGACCGAAAGTCTCTCATAGTCTCTGGTACCCACTACACACGACACAAGACTCGTATTTACTGTGGGTTTACTTAATTTCTTGAACTATACATACCTACATAGTTTATAATTTTCTCTGTACCTATGTATACAGAGTTATTTTTATTTATGACTTTTATAAATAAACTAGTTGTCCCTCGCTATTTCATCTGCATGTTACTGCCCTGCTCCCAAGGGTGATAGCGTGATATACATCTAAACCTTCCTCATGAATCACTCTAGCTATTAATGTAAAACTGCATTAAAATCCGTTGAATAGTTTAAAAGATCTAAACTAAAAGACAGCGGAACATTTCTATGTTTAAGACGTAAATCACGCCATAGATTGTAATTTTTTTTTTATCCGTGCTCGGCAAAGTGACTACGCTACACCTGATGGTAAGTGTAGCGCAATCTAAGAATAGTGTCGACCAACGATAAACAATGTGTCCATCGTAGGTCGGCAAGAGTATGTGTGGTAGAGCCACGCTGTAAACAGTAATGTCTACAGTATGAATGGGCCGGCTCGACCGGGTAGTTATCACTGTCTCACAGTAAACCGACGTAAAGTAGCAGCTTCCTGCTGCGTTTCGTACGGTGAGTGAGATATGAGGCCTAAATCCCCTCCCCTTCCCAATCCCCAATTATCCCTTTCCTTCAAGGTCGGCAACGCGCCCATGATTCTTCTGGTATTGTGGGTGTACATGGGCAGTGGAGATCACTTACCATCAGGTGACCCATTTGCTCGTTTGCCAGCCTATGCTATAAAAAAAACCGTTTAAAAGATCTAAGGAAACAGGCAGTGAAACATTTCTATGTTTGCGACGTAAATCATGCCGTAGATTGTAATTTGGGTAAAATAACCCGAACTGTCTCTGAAGTAACTAAAGTACTAGTAACTGTTTCTGAAAACACATAAATGGATCGTAAAATATAAATGTCAGCGGACAGATATGAACATTAGTAAACATTGCTTTTCAAATTTATGAATCATTTACTCACATGATCACTTACCATCAGGTGACTTACATGCTATAAAAATAAATAATAGTAAAAAAGAAACTAAAAAAACACGCTTTTATAGAAAAATCAACTACAAAATAGAAAATCAGTTTGAAGAAAATAATAGATATATTTTATTGTAAAAAAAAAGTCGTGGTGTGCTTTTTAAGATATTATCAAAATGATAATCCTTGTACTCATATCTGTCAATAAAATATTTATAACTATTGACACCATGCACCCCACGCTTTTTTTACAATAATATTTTTTTTTTCTTCAAATTTATTAAAATTTATTTTCTATTTTTATTATAAAAGTGTGTTTTTTAGTTTTTTGAACTATAATTTATTTTTAAAAATTTTGTTTTTTTTTTAAATATTGAATCGTCATCGGTCCTCGATAAGTATGCCAAATTTCGTAATCTGACGTTTTTGAGGAGGTCAAAATCATGCTCAAAGTTTCCGATACATACTAACATACTTATGAAGTTAATAAAAGCGTGTTTAAAACTCACTTTATTAAGTGAGAAGTAGGGATCACAAATATTAGTAATGTCTTTAAAATAAATATGATTGTTTATCTGGCGCACTGAGATTGTCACAATGAATCACGTTTAATAATATTAATACAGTTTTAACCAAAAAGGATCCGTGCCAAACTGACGCATTGAGGAAAAAATCATTTCACTATGAGTGCTAGAGCCACGCTGTAGACAGTTTTGTCTACAGCATGATTGGGCCGGCTCAACCGGGTCATTACCACTGTCTCACAGAAAACCGACGTAAAGTAGCGGCTTGCTGCTGCGTTTCGTACGGTGAGTGAGATATCCGGAGGCCCAAATACCCCTCCCCTTCCCAATACGTAATTATCCCTTTCCTTTAAGGTCGGCAACGCGCCCATGATTCTTCTGGTGGTGGGCGTACATGGGCGGTGGAGATCACTTACCATCAGGTGACCCACTTGCTCGTTTGCCGATCTATGCTATAAAAAAAAGTACTTTTTCTCCTAGCCCCTTCCCCACTTCTTTATGAAATACCTTTTTTTGAAAAATTTTCCGTAGGTCACTCAGGTATATAAGTCATCTTAAAATAGCAATAAATAGGCATCTACGCATACATTAAAGAAGATTCTACAACTTTCTCAAAATATTGTAGATGTCTTATTCAATATTAACTTACAACTTTGCATTTTTCTGAGCACATTTATCTTAGTAATGTATATATTTTTTTACACCATCAGAAAGTAGAGATTTTAATGAACAAGAAGCCCACCGACTTTTTTTAAAAAAAATCTGATATTTTAACGTGAGAATTAAATTAAGGTGAAAAAATAAATATTTAAATAAAAAAATTACAGTGTTTTTGGGATACAAAAAGGTAAGTTTTCACCAAAATTCGTGAAAAAAATGATTTTTTGTAAAAGAAAAAAAAAAAACAAAAAACTTGGTTATTTGAATTTTTCACATAAATTTTGAGATTATGTGAAAAATGTGTGTATACAAAAGTTATAGATCTTTTTATTACCTACAACTTTGCGATTTAACTTTTTTCCATAGGACTTGTAGTTTTTCCGGAAATCGAGATAACCCGTTTTTACCCTTAAAAGCCCCCCCCCCTTCCCACTTCCCGACCTCAGATCGCCCGTAATTTATTTTGCCTATCATTTTCGTTATATTCTCTTCCTTTTCCAATGGGTTTCATCCTACTATAATTTATTATTGTTTCAAAAATTATCGGCACTGGTCTATTCCTCTTGAATCACACTATCTATTAAAAAACCGCATCAAAATCCGTTGCGTAGTTTTAAAGATCTAAGCGTATATCAGACAGACAGCGGGAAGCGACTTTGTTTTATACTATGTAGTGACTAACATTTACACCTCTGAATAAATGTTAGTCACTAGTGAAACAGCCTCTTAATACAGTTCATCTTTCACAACTCGAAACAATATCAGAGACTTTATATGATTCATATACTAAGAAGCAAGACGTGGCATTTTGCCAACTTGCATTAATATACGTTTGTACAGCTCTTATTGTCAGTTCTAGATTGAAAGACATTAGAAAGGCAATGGGAGATATTTAACATTGTATTCTCTTATTTATGTTATTTTTGTCCAACATGTCTGTGTATATCTAATTCAAGAATTATTCAGTTCTAACATTTGCTCTTTAATGTCTTTGGGATAAAAATATCCTATATCATAACATAAATATTTGCCTAATGTCATTGCCGCTTCCAACAGGTCGGTGTGGAAATCTTTGGAGGAGGCCTATGTTCAGCAGTGGACGTCCTGTGGCTGATGATGATTATGATGATGATGACTAATCAGCTTTAAATAACAAGCTATTAAACCTCCTAAGGCAGCAAACTCCTAATGAATTTATAATATCCACCAGGGTCTAACATTATAATGTACGGCTTTAAGCCCATGTAAATCATTTACACTTTTTGGAACGAAGTTCCTTACGGCAGGCTTGGAGGGGATAGGGATTTTGCTGCGTGACCGAACTGAAAAAAATGTGATAGTAAAACCGTAAGAAAAATGCGTGGAATAAAAACCGTTAAATGAGACTTTTTTTTAACTTAATTTGATATCTAGCACACAAAGTTAAAGTCGAAATTCCGTTAATAAAACAGATGGTTGTGAAACTTATGACATTTGGAAATGTAGACGCGGTTTGAAATTTGAATTTGAATTTTTGATTATAGAACACGGCCGTCCGTTATTTTTAAGTTGATAAAAAATGCTATACAATAGCTTTACCGCGGCAGTCTCCGAGTGCCACACGTCTTTTTTTTATTTCTATTTTTCTATTCTATTTCTATGTAATTTTAAGTTATCAATTTATATGTAACAGTTAGCATTTTAGTGTTGTATGTATAATTATTAGTCACGTCCGCATATATGACTGTGAATAATATTAGAATATTAATCTGTGGATAGCGTAGTTGGTGGTACATAACTATTAAAAAATATATATTAGAATCATGCACTATCCTCTAGAATCACCAAACATTGAATAGAAAAAATCCTTGTACTTCCTAAATGGCTAAACAAATCTTCTTTGAATATATCTAACAACTATAGAAGGTGGTAGGTCTCGTATGCGAGAGGCCGTCAAACAGGCCGTTGAATTCAAGGATTCAATTCCGATGAATATTTTTTTCGGGTTTGTAGGACCGCAAGTCTTTAGTTCCTGATACCCACGATACAGGCCAACCTTTTTTTTTTTTTTTTTTTTATTTTATTCTGGCTCGGCAAAGTGACTACGCTACACCTGATGGTAAGTGTAGCGCAATCCAAGAATATTGACGACCAACGATAAACAATGTGTCCATCGTTGGTCGGCAAGATCATGCCGGCCTGCCAAAGGGCCAACGGGGAGGGGAAGGAAAAAGGGATGGGAAAAGGGGGAGGATTAGGGGGCAAGCCCCCTGGGGAGAACCGGATATACACTGGCTGACCCTGGAACGCGACCCACACAAGGTGCGCCACTATGGCAGGTTTTAGCACCAGTGTACGGTGGTCGCTATCCGGTCGGATACAAGTATCCTCCCACCAGCAATAGTCCTGACCCCACCTAGTGTGGGGTCAGGACTATGAGTGCGGCTGTTGGGTGTATTTATTTATTTTATATATTATTAATTATATTTCAATAAAACCTGTTCCACCATTTAAAAATTACGAAGATATCTGGAACTGTCGCGCCATCAAGCGCTTTTACTACGTAGGAAATGGTATTAACGGTTAATTGACGGACTTTAAAAAAACGGAAGTTATCACTTATTTTTGTTAGGATTAAAAAGGCTCATAACTAAAACTAATAACTAATGTCATGACAGCCTCCGTGGCGCAGCGCGCGTGTAGCCCGCTGTGATGCAAGAGGCCGCGGGTTCGATTCCCGCACCGAGACAAACATTTGTGTGATCCACAGATATTTGTCTCGCGGTCTGGGTGGTGTGAGACCGAAAGTCTCTCGTAGTTCCTGATACCCACGACACAAGACTCGTATCTTACTGTGGGGTCAGGACTATGTATGTGACTCTTGGGTGTATTTATTATTATTTATTTATTGATTAATGTAACTATAACCAATCCACACATTTCAAATTACTATATACGCACATTCATCCGTTTTGAATACGCAACGGAACCCTTAATCGAATAAAAGACCCTAATCTCTCGTTTACACTGCTGGCGTCATGTATTATCTTAGTACAATGTACAAGTAAGTTTTCTGTTGTAAACATAATGTAGTGATAGTGCAGCATAATTTTATCATGATGACACGAAGATCGTCGTAAAAATACTTACAAGAATCTCATCTTACACTAGGATTTTCAGTTCAGTAGCAGGAATTCCTGATAGCCACTGAAATATTTTTTCTGCTTAATGTATGAAATTTAATCTGCTTAATTAAGCAGAAAAAATATGCACAATAATTAACACTTTCCTGGCACAAATATTGTAGATTTCATACATTACGGACATTGAACCTCCGGCCTCTCATTTCCCGTTACAGAGGCATTACTAATTCCTGAAAACAGAATCATCAAGGAAAACTATCGGATTCACAAAACATGAGTTTCGAAAAACGAAAATAAAATCCCAATCAGATAAAATTCGTCATGCGATGTTGTGTATATCAACAACGCGTACCGATCCCACGGCATTCGAATTTCGAAATTCGATTCGCGCCAGTGTCTCCGTGACTTTAGTGTGAGGAGGTCGTTTTTGCGGTTGTGAATTTTACGAAGTTTTTTTATTCGTAGTTAAGACATTTTAGTGCATTTAAATCACACGTAAGTCAAGTTAATAGTTAAATACTAGTGTTTTATAACTTGTTTGTGTAGTTTAAAGTGCTGAAATGCTACAATTTACACGATCTGCGTTTTAGAAAATGTAACTTAGATTTACCTATTACGCTGAGGTATATAATCTGTGGTTAGTACCAACAGAATCTGCGTTGCCACTTTAGCGATTTTATCACTAGATTTAGTGACTTTGGAGAAAAATCACTAAAACAATATTTGGCGATTTTTTGTGATATTTAGCGATTCTCAAAAAATTTACAAGTTAAAAATGAAGATAATGAATAAAAACGAAATATTCTTTAAAAATCAAATAAACCTAATGAAACTGATCCATCTCAGCCTATATACAGATATAGCTAAAAAAAAAACAACATCAAATACCAGAACCAATATTGGATGTTGTTTTTTTTTTAGCTATTCGATATTATTTTCGCAATTACATTGTTTTGTAATACCTATCGTGTAATTTACTTTAAAACTATTTAGTGATTGCTAGTGATTTTTTTAGCTAAATATATCCCGAAATCTAGGGAGTTTTGAGACCAAATCTAGTGATTTTTTTTCTGCAAGATGGCATCACTGAACAGAATAATAAAATACAAAGATTGTGAGCGACTTATGAATATTAAAATGCAATAGCCTTCTTTTATCTCAAAAGGGGAAACAAACACATTCGAGTATTAAGCACTGCTTGGTTAGGAACTTTCTTAGCCCGGCAAAATAAACAAAACAATTTATTTATACGTACGTACATACGTACGGAAATAAAAAAAAACGAAGTGTGTGTGTGCAATTCACACACGGCAGAAGTGAAACTTCAGAAAAGTAGCCTACAAGAGAATGAGATAAAAATAGAGTATCAGTGGTATTAGGATAATTAAAAGGTTTATTATTTTTATAATACTTTTACCAAGCATGAGTGGTAGAGCCACACCGTAGACAGTTTTGTCTACAGCATGAATGGGCCGGCTCGCCCGGGTCGTTACCACTGTCTCACAGAAAACCGACGTAAAGTAGCGGCTTGCTGCTGCGTTTCGTACGGTGAGTGAGATATCCGGAAGCCCAAATCCCAATCCCTAATAATCCCTTCCTTTAAGGTCGGCAACGTGCCCATGATCCTTCTGGTATTGTGGGCGTACATGGGCGGTGGAGATCACTTACCATCAGGTGACCCACTTGCTCGTTTGCCGGCCTATGCTATAAAAAAAAAGCTTAAAAATTACTTAAAATTTTAATGCGAAATATTACATTTCATATATTTATACATACTTAAGATCTTGTTTCTTTCCAACCTCTTTAGTGACGCCTTTTTCGTTTCATGAACTTTTCAAATCACAACGATTCTAAAGAAGTTTCACTTCAAAAGTAGTCTTGTTTATGGGATCTTTAATGGATGCTTAAGAAGAGTATTCCTTCAACGGTAGGCAGCGGCTTGGCTGTGCCCCTGGCATTGCCGATATCCATGAGTGGCGGTGACCGCTTACCATCAGGCGGGACCCATCTCGTATACAAGGGACCCACCACGTATTAATTACCTATCATTTTTAAAACAATGATTAGGCATTGTATTGTTATTCAATTGTTATTCCAAATATTTATTTTTATCATTAAAAGGAAAACAATCGTTATTTATGATTACCTCATAATTAACCTTCATAGTACTGTTATAACACAGTACACACATCCTTATATAAAATTAAATGGTGTTAAAAACTGCCATAGTGATCCACACGCCCTGTGCGGATCGCGTTCCAGGATCAGCCAGTGTATATCCGGGTCTCCCGAGGGGCTTGCGACATGATTTGATGGTTAGTTGGAGCGGGTATAGGGGGTACATCCTTGTATTACTGTGCCTGCATTGGTTATCCGCTTGTCTTGTCGCAGGCCCCTCGATTTGCTTCTTCCCTCTCCGAAGAGGGATGAAGCATTTTGACCGGCATGATTCTGGTGACCACCTAAAAACAATGAGTTTATCAGTGGTTGCTGGTTTTTTGGATTGCACTACGCTTACCATCAGGTGTAGTACAGTCACTTTGCCGTCCTCGGTTAAAAAAAAATCTTCGGTAAAGTCGAATTGTAATTAATTAGTTCGTGCCCTTGATTCTCCGGTCCTGACACAATTCGCTGAGCCCCTATGTGTTACCCATAGGTAAGCTATACATTACACAGCATTGTGTATATGCGGTCAACCATGAAGTAACCTTCGCAGATGTTTTTACTTAACTACATACTATTTTTATATATTTTTTTTTATCCTGGCTCGGCAAAGTGACTACGCTACACCTGATGGTAAGTGTAGCGCAATCCAAGAATAGTGTCGACCAAAGATAAACAATGTGTCCATCGTAGGTCGGCAAGATCATGCCGGCCTGCCAAAGGGCCAAGGGGGAGGGGAAGGAAAAGGGATGGGAAAAGGGTTAGGATCAGGAGGCAAGCCCCCTGGGGAGAACCGGATATACACTGGCTGACCCTGGAACGCGACCCACACAAGGTGGGCCACTGTGGCAGGTTTTAGCACCAGTGTACGGTGGTCGCTATCCGATCGGATACAAGTATCCTCCCACCAGCAAAAAATATATACTTTTTTTTTGTAAATGGCATTCGTTAGACATTATTCCAGTGTCAATTTACGAAATAGCTTTGCCGTGCTCCGATAAAAAAGGTCGATAATGTTATTTACATGGCGTAATATGGCATGATATCTACGCTGCTAATATTTTCTGCTTATGCATTCTCGCATAGCAACGATCTTAAAAAAAAATTGTTGATCTTGTAAAAACAAAAATTTGTAGCACGAATCTCTAACTTTATACCATATTTTTTACACGCTTTTTATTAACTTCACCTGTATGTTTGTAACCGACTCCTTTGGGCGCGATTTTGACCCACTTTAAACGGCCAGATTTCGTTCAAAATTTGTAGACTTATCGAGGTCCGATGACAATACAATAATTTGATAAAAAAAATAATAATAATTTAATAATAATAATAAAAAAATAATAATTTAATTTAATTAATTATTGATATTCGGGTTAGGAATTAAAATTGTACTCTCTAGATCTTCGTTAATTATAGAGAATATCGTAGTATCTAATAGTGTCAATAGATGGCGCTTTTTTGATGTTCGGGTTTAAAATTAAAATTATACTCTCTGCTACAATATATTTATAGTTTAACTAAAAAATTGAAAATAAATTTGAAGAAAACAATGTATTTTATTGTAAAAAAAGCGTGGGGTGCTTTTTAAGATACTATCTAAATAATAATCCTTCTACTCATATGTGTCAATATAATATTGATTACTATTGACACCATGCACCGCACGCTTTTTTTACAATAAAATACATTGTTTTCTTCAAATTTATTTTGAATTTTTTAGTTAGACTTTCTATAAAAGCGTGTTTTTTAGTTTTTTTAAAACTATTATTAAGATCTAAAATATCTCCGCAAAATATCACATCTTCAGGACAAATCGAGGTTCACGGTCCACTGCATTCGACCTGATTTTTTGTCTCTCTCACACTTCTAGTTAAACCGAGATGCAAAATACAAAAAGATCGACGTAAAATCCAGACGACCTTGGTCTCTTGTGAAGAAATAAATGCTCTATGGTTGGACTGCAATACAATAGATAATATTACAAGGTGGTAGATCCCTCGTATGCGAGAGCAGTCTTTTTTTTTATCCGAGCACGGCAAAGTGACTGCACTACATCTGATGGTAAGCGTAGTGCAGTCCAAAAAACTAGCAACCAGAATCATGTCGGCCTGTATAAATGCTTCTTCCCTCTTCGGATGACCGATGCAGGCACAGTAATACAAGAATGTACCCCTATACCCGCCCCAACCAACCATCAAGTCCCGTCGCAAGTCAAGTCCCCTCGGAAGAACCGGATATACACTGGCTGATCCTGGAACGCGACCTACACAATGTGGGTCACTGTGGCAGGTTTTAACACCATGTGTTCGGTGGTCGCTATTCCATCGGTTACGAATATCCTCCCACCAGCATACGAATACCCCCACCAGCAAATTTTAACACCGTATTGGTACCACCGCTTTGTCTATTCCTGCTGCCAAGTAATAGTGTGTAAGCACTGCACTGTTGTGTTTCTAAAATCAAACTAATAATCTTTAATTAAAAACCGCGATAAAATCCGTTTAAATTAGTTTTATTTCAATAAAATAAGTTTTAACAAAACTTAATAACCGACTTCAAACAAATAGCACTGTAAAGTCCAAAATAACAATTTGTATAGGTCTCTTTGGAGTCGGTGCCTGTGTCGCTTCCATTGACTCCTAGTTTTTGAGGTGAATACTTCTTTTGCGGCGTTGAGCACTTTTCTTGGTATGGGTATAAAATGTTAAACTCGCGTCAGGACACGTGACCTGATCGAAAACTCGTAAGACGGAGTGTTAATTTTTTTATGTAATATAAATTGTCATTTTTGTGTACGATAGCGCAATAAATGAATATTGTATTTAACCACATAAATGATAGTACTATTTTACTGATAAATAAAGCAATTCGTGCGAAATTATTCCCTAACCATTCCAAAATATTCAAAAATGCACAACGTTAATGTTCAAGTTTTCACTTCTGCCGGCACTCCCGGAGTGCAACCCGATGTTTTTTTTTATCGGTATATTTTCTATACTTATAAAATAACATGTCCTGACTGACTGACTGACTGATTCATCATCGCCGAGCGCAAACTATCAAGGCTACAAGCATGAAATTCGGACTGTATATTCATTTTGTTATGTACGCACCCACTGAGAAAGGATTTTAGAAAATTCCACCCCAAAGGGGTCTAAATAGGGGATGATAATATTTATGAAAGTCCGTCAATTTGAAAGTTACATAAACAACATTTTGTATTTCGATTATTGACGTAAAACAAATAAATACGTGTTTCAGGAAGTTTGGAAATATTATTTAATAAGGGATGGAAAAGGGGGTGAAAGTAAATGCAAAAGTGAGTTTGTTTGTTACGCTTTCACGCCTAAATCACTGAACCGATTTTGATGCATTTATCTACAGACAGATGGGACCCTGGAGACGGTTACAGGCTACTTTTATCCCAGAAAATGCTGTTCACGCGGGCGGAGCCGCGAGCAAAAGCTAGTTGTACATAATACCACAGATAACATACGAATATCTAAACCCTTGCATCCGTTTCCGCTATGATACAAAATCTGTGTCATATGACCCAACAACTGCCTGAAGGTCGTTGCTATGCGAGAATGCATAAGCGTTTACAAGTAACAGTCGCTGAGCTTCTTAAAACATTATCTGCCTACATTGATAGGTGAAGTCGAGCCAACATTTTAGTTCTTCACTATCGAAACCAGATACATTTTCGTGGTCCCCCGCTTACGAATTGTGAACCCCCATTTTTTTGTCACGCCAACGTAGACCCCCATCGAGTCTCCTGTGGACCTAATGACCACTTTGGGAACTAATGGTTTAGACCAGTGTTTCCCAACCTTTTTAGGCCATGCCCCACCTTAACATTTTTTTGTTAAATTTGTCACCGATATCTTTTTTTTTACTAGCCCTGTATAATATACGTCCCAGTCGCACGGGCCTCCTCTACTGAATGAGAGGGATTAGGCCTTGGTCCACCACGCTGGCCTAATGCGGGTTGGCAGACTTCACATACCTTCGAAAAATCTTATCGAGTTCTCAGGTATGCAGGTTTCCTCACGATGTTTCCTTCACCGTTAAAGCAAGCGGTAATTAACAATTAATATACACGTGACTTAGAAAAGTCAGTGGTGTATGCTCTTGGGGCTGGTTTCGAACCTGCGACTTTCGTCTCGACAGTCCATACCGCTCCCCGCTGAGCTATAACTGCTTTTCACCGATATCTAGCACTGCATTTAAATAACCCAAAGCAAAAGGGTTAAAGTCGTGTCGAGGCCATTTTTAAATTGCTCCCCTTAACTATCAAATTGTCCCCCTGTGGGGCGTGGGCCCCACGTTGGGAAACACTGGTTTAGAGGGACGTATATAATACACGGCTAATATTCAATATTTATCTTGACTTAGTGCCAGGGTCTGCCTTCTTACTTAAGTGCTTCCACTTCGCCAGTTCTTGAGCATCCTGTAGCAAGACCACTGGCTCTCATATATCCCTCTAACAAACACAATGCTTTTTAGTCCATCCGGAATCGTACTGGTAACCTGGCATTTGCGACCGACGCACTCCTTTTCCTACTTTTTTTTATCCTGGCTCGGCAAAGTGACTACGCTACATCTGATGCTAAGTGTAGTGCAATCCAAGAATAGTGTCGACCAACGATAAACAATGTGTCCATCGTAGGTCGTCAAGATCATGCCGGCCTGCCAAAGGGCCAAGGGGGAGGGGAAAGATCAGGGGGCAAGCCCCCTGGGGAGAACCGGATATACACTGGCTGACCCTGGAACGCGACCCACACAAGGTGGAATACTATAGCAGGTTTTAGCATCAGTGTACGGTGGTCGCTATCCGGTCGGATACAAGTATCCTCCCACCAGCTAGTTTGTACTAAAATGAAATATTTTCTGTTACAGATAATGCCTGAGGTACACCCAGCGTTCGCCAACTCCGGCAAGAAGCAAGGACTTGAAATCTGGAGGATCGAGGTAAGTTGTCTACAAATAGTAATGCCTATAGTCCTTATCAACCCTCCCTCCCTCCCAAACCTTCCTCATTTATTTATTTATTTAGGTTTTCCAGCAGACTTAACACTATTATTACATTAGTACTTAAATTATATAATTATCTTAGCTCGCGGCTCCGCCCGCGTGATCTGCTTTTTTCGGGATGAAAAGTAGCCTATGTCCTATTCTGATGTATAAGCTATATTATTGTAAAGTTTCATTAAAATCGATCCAGTAGTTTTTACGTGAAAGAGTAACAAACATACATCCATCCATCCATACTTACAAACTTTCGCATTTATAATATTAGTGGATAAAGTTGTAATACAAGTCCAATTAATTATCATTAATATTCAATTAATTACTCATGAACAACATATCTGGATTATTCCATAGTAAAAATATTAATAATATATAAATAAATAGATTTAGTGTAATTGCCGAGTGTATTTTGATGATGCTATGTATACATTAGTTGATACTGATCTCTATATATAAGTTCCTTTTACTTTTGTACTGACTTGTCATAAGCGCTATTTCAATTGCCTACATGATTAATAAACTATTTCATTTCAAACTGTTTTGCTATAGACAGTTTTGTCTACAGTATGGATGGGCCGGCTCAACCGGATTGTTACCACTGTGTCACATAAAACGGACGTGAAGTAGCGGCTTGCTGCTGCGTTTCGTATCGCGTGAAAACGTGTGTGAAATATTAGTATATTTATTTAGTACTCACTATTGTACTGCACAGTGATTCTACAATTAAGGGCCGTCCGTGAGCAAAACACCGCGCGATCGAGGTTTTTAGAGGCTATCTAGTCATTACTTAAAATAAATATTGATTAAATAAATATACAATATATTTTTACAATCTGTCAGCTTTACTTTGTTCGATTCAAATTCATGTTAATGCTGATATATATTTTTAAATTGTCGTTATAAATGAACCATAAAAATGGGAAAAATGCAAAGATTCCGTGCGTCTCCTTTTAAAGTACAGAATGTTATCAAATGAGATTAACATCACTAGATAGGCAATTTAATAACGAATATTTTGCCCGTTTTAAATTTTCGAAAAGACCAAAACCTGATTTTTTAAATCAATTATTCGCTAAATACGTGCATATTCTGCACTCGCCGAGTACACGATTCAGTATGGCGCGAGACAGTCAAGGTCGTTTGCTCACGGACGGCCCTTAAACAATTAAGATAATAATCGAACTCAAACACTATTTGAACAATGTACAATATGTACACATTACATTTTTTACTAAATCGACCGAGACGACCTGATAAAGGTCGCCGGAAATCACTGGATGCAGGCCGCTTCCAACAGGTCGGTCTGGAAATCATTGGGGGAGGCCTATGTTCAGCAATGGACGTCCTGTGGCTGATGATGATGATTTGTTTGGACACTGACTGGTATCACGAAACATTTTTTTTTTTATCCTGGCTCGGCATAGTAACTACGCTACACTTGATGGTAAGTGTAGCGCAATCCAAGAATAGTGTCGACCAACATTAAACAATGTGTCCATCGTAGGTCGACAACATCATGCCGGCCTGCCATAGGGCCAAGGGGGAGGCGAAGGAAAAGGAATGGGAAAAGTGTTAGGATCAGGGGGTAAGCCCCCTGGGGAGAACCGGATATACACTGGCTGACCCTGGAACGCGACCCACACAAGGTGGGCCACTATGGCAGGTTTTAGCACCAGTGTACGGCGGTCGCTATCCGGTCGGATACAAGCATCCTCCCACCAGCAAAATTACATTACTTATATTGGCACAGATGTGTCAAAGTCAAGAGATTTTATCTTATCACATAGATTGTATGACTTCATGGGAAGTAGGGACATGTCGGCGTTTCGTCGCCTAGGTAGTTGTGCTCAGTATCTGAATCGATGACGTCACAATATATAACACGCTTTGTATTAAGATGTTTACTTGGCACAAGTACTGATAGAATTAATCCTTGTTTACAGTTATCAGTAGTAATATATACAGCTATAGTATTATAGTTATCTCCTCTCCCCAATTCGATAGAATGACGAGACGAGCAAGGCGCTCGCCTGATCATAAACGCCACGCCTGCCCGCCTGCCATATTTGAATTACAAAGCACTGCACGGCACTGTACTGCGCTCGTCATCCCGAGACATAAGATGTTAAGTCTCAAAATGCCTAATAATTTCACTGGCTTCGATATCATTCAAACCGAAACACAACAGTGCTTACACACTGTTGCTTGACGGCAGAAATTGACGGCGCGGTGGTACCAACCCAGACGGCCTCTCGCATACGAGGGACCTACCACCTTGTAATATAATATATTACTGTACTGTACATTTCGCGCTAATATATTATATTAGCGCGAAATGTACAGTACTCTTTATTTTAAAAAGATATTATTACATTTCTAAATTTAAAAAAAAACATAAAAAAATATCACCCTTTATACTCAACACTTCGGACATTTCCGAAATTATTTTTATCTTTATTATGTCCATGAATCGAGCTGCAACTTAAAAGAAAACAAAAACAAACAAATTTCGCGAGCGTTCCACGTTTAAACAAATTACACGCTTTATAAGAATAACGTTAAATATACTGTAATTGACAATTGGCGAGAGGCCATCTTTTGTTTATAGATGAAAATAGTTTCTTAAAAGTAATGTTGTTTGTCGTCCAAGATAACATTACAATTACGAGGATTTTCCCGAAACAAAGTTTTTTTTATTCGAGCACGGCAAAGTGACTGCACTACACCTGATGGTAAGCGTAGTGCAGTCCAAAAAACCAGCGACCACCGACAAACTATGAGTTTATCGGTGGTCACTAGAGTCATGCCGGCCTGTAAATGCTTCTTCCCTTTTCGGAGAGGGAAGAAGCAAATTGAGGGCCTGCGACAGGACAGGCGAATGACCGATGCAGGCACAGTAATACAAGGATTTATCCCTATACCCGCCGCAACCAACCATCAAGTCATGTCGCAAGCCCCTCGGGAGAACCGGATATACACTGACTGAACCTGGAACGCGATCCACACAAGGCGTGTGGGTCACTATGGCAGGTTTTAACACCATGTGTACGGTGGTCGTTATCCGGGCGGATATGAATATCCTACCACCAGCAGATATTGTTTTTAATAATCCGAAAAATAAAACCAAAATCATGCAGGTGAAAGGGCATATGTGTGCATTCAACCTACGTTATATCAATAGTTTATTCTATGAGGTCCCTCGTATGCGAGAAGCCGTCTGGGTTGGCACCACTGCTTTATCTATTTCTGCCGCCAAGCAACAGTGTGTAAGCATAGTTAGAGGAGTGACGGAACAAAAAATGATAATTCCACAATGTCCAATTTTTCACAAAATCTCAAAAACCTGTAACTTATTTGTCTTTGTAAAATTTAAAAAAAATCGAGTGCTAATAAATAATTATGGGAAAAACTTAGTATACATGTTTTTTATTTTTGTATTTTTTTTTCATAATATGTAGTTATTCTTATTATAAATATGGAAATATCATGTTCTAATCCGATCCGATAAAAATAACATGATTTGTACCAAACAGTTTGGAAATATCATGTTTTGAAAAAGTCGGGTCCGAAAATAACATTCTATGTTCTGGGTTTTATTATTTATTTAAGTTATTAAAGTGTGACAAATACCTATATTAATAATGGTAATTACAAAAAATTAAATTCTAATTTCTTCTATATCCATCTCAGTGCAAATACATGCTTCATCATCACCATTTTTTTCATTTTCTTCTCGGTTTCTGGAGCCGCTTAATATTTGCCTGTACCATTCTAATGCTGACAGGTTCTCCCAATCAGTACCAAACTGTTTTATTAATAGGCTGGTCACATCATTTTTATTTGCAGCAGTCAGTCCTCGGACTTCCTTAATTATTTGATCTAAATTTCTTGGGTGACTTTTGCCCCTTTTCAGCAGTGATATAAACTGTTCATTAGACTCAAATCTATAATTTGGAGAAGCTTTTACTACACAGTTCAGTTGTCTGCTATGAGAAGTACATTTGTTTACGGCTTCAAACCCTATGATTTAAGCCATTTTTATCAATATGTTGTTGTGACAATGGAAATATCCTATTTTGTGCCAACTTTAAGTCGGTGTACCAGTAATGTATGAAATTTATCATGTTTTGTTCGGATTTTGTTTATTGACTTTTTTTAAAACGGAAATATCATGATCTGCATCAAACTGTCAACTTTAGAGGCTATTTACTGGAGGAAATAATGTGATTTGAACCACACCAGCTTGGAGTGTAATGTAATTTACGGTATTCTGTCGAATGCCATAAGTAACATTTTTTTTTAAAAAGTGGAATTATCATTTTTTGTTCCGTCACTCCTCACTGTCTGTTGTGTTTCCGATTTAAGAACATTTAACCAGTGAAATTACTGGGCATTATAACTTTAACATCTTATGTCTCAGGGTGACGAGCGCAGTTCAGTGCCATGCAGTGCTTTGTAATTCAAAGTTCTGTGTGCTTTGCTTCAGTTTATCGCTTACCATCAGGCGAGCGCCTTGCTCGTCTCGTCATTAAATTAAAAAAAACAAAACACCTGACTCGGACTGCCCACGTCTGTTCACATTTAGAAAAGAATTCTACTTGTCTTTGATTTAATATCGCTGTTTTATGAACGCCATTTTATTGCGACTTTACGAGAGCCATCCATCAATGACGAATTTACGTACATG
The DNA here is from genome assembly GCA_949126905.1 of Amorpha juglandis. Lineage (NCBI taxonomy): Eukaryota > Metazoa > Arthropoda > Insecta > Lepidoptera > Sphingidae > Amorpha > Amorpha juglandis. The sequence goes on from OX421392.1 coordinate 4,663,845, forward strand.
ATAAATTTGAGAAGTATTTTTAACTTTTAGTGTAAATCGTAAGAGATTATTCAAGTTATTTTTTACTAGATTTTGCTCATGGCTCCGCCCGCGTGATCTGCAAATTCCTGGATAAAAAGTAGCCTATGTTACTTAGTGATAATGTAGGATTCTAACGGTAAAAGAATTTTTGAAATCAGTTCAGTAGTTTTTAAGTTTATACTTTACATATAAAAACACAAATCTTTCCTCTTTATAATATTACTGGCTTTTGCTCGCGGCTCCGCCCGCGTGATCTGCTTTTTCCGGGATAAAAAGTAGCCTATCACTATCTTGCCGACCGACGATGGACACATTGTTTGTCGTTGGTCGACACTATTCTTGGATTGCGCTACACTTACCATCACGTGTAGCGTAGGCACTTTGCCGAGCCAGGATAAAAAAAAAAATACTATTTATTACATACTATTCATATTTGATTAAAATATAAAACTATTCTAAAACACAGATAACAAATTTATACAGATTATATTTTAGCCTTATTAAAGTTAATAATATAGAAAAAGCAACTAATTGGCAATTAGTAAGCTAATGAGCATTTTGATAAAAAATCAGTGTAAATGTATTCTTTTTATATAGCATAGACCGGCAAACGAGCAAATGGGTCACCTGATGGTAAGTGATCTCCACCGCCCAGGTACGCCTACAATACGAGAAGAATCATAGGCGCGTTGCCTACCTTAAAGGGAAGGGATAATTAAAGGATTGGGAACGGGAAGGGTATTTGGGCCTCCGGATATCTCACTCACCGTAAATGCAGCAGCAAGCTGCTAGTTTACGACGGTTTTCTGTGAGACAGTGCTAATCCCTCTCCGAAGAGGGAAGAAGCAAATCGAGGGGCCTGCGACAGGTCAGGCGGCATATCGATGCAGGCACAGGGATACAAGGATGTACCTCTATACACGCCCCAACCAACCATCAAGTCATACCGCAAGCCCCTCGAGAGAACCGGATATACACTGGCTGACCCTGGAACGCGATCCACACAAGATGTGTGGGTCACTATGGCACATAAAAACATATCCTTGACCATATTTTTTTAGGCAACCCTATTGGTATGTGTTCAGCAACACATTTTATACCCTAAAATATATTTTTCATCCGGTACACTGATGGGTGAAGGTCGATGTTACCCGGGATCTTAGACCATAAACACAAACTTCGCCAGTTGGTAGTTCCAAGTACATAATGTTGGCACTTCTCCCAGATATAAACTGCAATGGTGTGAATGTAAAAAAGTTATTTTAAAAGATTTTAGTACATCGCGTTGACGATAGACAGGGGCCGTATTTTTTATTTGAACATGTGAATGACCGTGTGAATTCGTAACGTGCCCGCGTTACGTTAACCCGACCACGTTACGTTTACTTCGTGAAATTGGCATTAAATTGCGTTTTCTAAAGAGAACCCGAGACTATCGACTATCGTAGAGTGGTAGAGCCGCGCTGTAGACAGTTTTGTCTACAGCATGAATGGGCTGGCTCGACCGGGTCGTTACCACTGTCTCACAGAAAACCGACGTAAAGTAGTGGCGTGCTGTTGTGTTTCGTACGGTGAGTGAGATAACCGGAAGCCCAAATCCCCTCCCCTTCCCAAACCCTAATTATCCCTTTCCTTTAAGGCCGGCAACGCGCCCATGACTCTTCTAGTGGTGGGCGTACATGGGCGGTGGAGATCACTTACCATCAGGTGACCCACTTAATAGTTTGCGGCCTATTCTATAAAAAAAAAGAACTATCAATAGCGATTGTTAATGGTATTTTTTATAAAGTATAGACCGGCAAACGAGCAAGTGGGAGCAAGGTGGTAGGTCCCTCGTATGCGAGAGGCCGTCTGGGTTGATACCACCGCGCCGTCTATTTCTGCCGCCAAGAAAAAATGTGTAAGCACTATTGTGTTTCGGTTTGAAGGACATTGATGCCAGTGAGATTACTGGGCATTGTGAGACTTAACATCTTGTGTCTCGGGGTGACGAGCGCAGTTCAGTGCCATGTATACACCATCGCATTTATAAACCTTTTTAAGATGTACAATACTGTAGTAAATTATTTTGATCTATCTCGTAGGGTTTAGCCAGCGTTTGCAATGTAAGCGCAAAAAATGAGTTTATTTACATCACATTAGAAACCTCTACAATTATCAGTGTTTCTCTACTGTATTATACATATAAACCTTCCTCTTGAATCACTCTATCTATTAAAAACCGCATCAAAATCTGTTGCGTAGTTATAAAGATCTAAGCATATATTATAGGGACAGACAGACAGCGGGAAGCGACTTTGTTTTATACTATGTACTAGCTTTTGCTCGCGACCCTGTCCACGTGAATGTAATTTTGTATTAGATCCCACGGGAACGGACTATCTGAATACAATATATTGTAAGTTTTATGCTAGATCATATACTTATGTGCCAAATTTCATCCCAGTTCATTCAGCCGGTAAATTATGATATACCAGAATCGATAAAAGTATTTCGCCATCAAAAAGCTTTCATTCAAACTTTCATCCCCTATTTGGGCCCTTTAGGGGTTGAAATTTAAAGAAAAAACACCCTATGTTTAACCATGGGTCATCAACTATATTTGTGCCAAAATTAATTGAAATCGGTTCAGAGGTTTAGATTTTTCATACAAACTTTCATCCCCTTTATAAACCCTTTAGGGGTTGATTTTTGACAAACATAGTAGCCTATGTCCTATTCTGATGTATAAGCTATATTATTGTAAAGTTTCATTAAAACCCATTCAGTAGTTTTTACGTGAAAGAGTAACAAACATACATCCATCTATCCATCCATACTTACAAACTTTCGCGTTTATAATATTACTAGGTTTTGCTCGCGGCTCCGCCCGCGTGATCTGCCTTTCCGGGATAAAAAGTAGCCTATGCCCTATTCTGATGTATAAGCTATATTATTGTAAAATTTCATTAAAATCCATTCACTAGTTTAAGAAAGAGTAATATACATCCATCCATACTAACAAACTTTCGCGTTTATAATATTAGTAGGATGACCCTATTAAACATAGGGTATTTTTTTCTTTAAATTTGAACCCATAAAAGGCCCAAATAGAGGATGAAAGTTTAAATGAAAGCTTTTTGATGGCGAAACGAATTTCGCGGGCACAGCTAGTCTTATCATATAGTACAGTATAGTAGAGGACCATGGACAGCCGTATTTTGTATGGATTGAGCGATGAGTGAGTGAGTAATGTATATATTAATGAAGTGTGTCTTTTCCAGGACTTCGAACCGGTCCCTGTACCACCATCACACTACGGCAATTTCTATACTGGAGACTCTTACATTGTTCTTAAGGTAAGCTTTTTTTTTTTTTTTTTTTATGGCATACGCCGGCAAACGAGCAAGTGGGTCACCTGATGGTAAGTGATCTCCACCGCCCATGTACGCCCACCGCCAGAAGAACCATGGGCGCGTTGCCGAACTTAAAGGAAAGGGATAATTAGGGATTGGGAAGGGGAGGGGATTTGGGCTTCCGGATATCTCACTCACCGTACGAAACGCAGCAGCAGGCCGCTACTTTACGTCGATTTTCTGTGAGACAGTGGTAATGACCCGGTCGAGCCAGCCCATTCATGCTGTAGACAAAACTGTCTACAGCGTAGCTCTACCACTCATAAAAAGCTTCCGTTATTTTTTTATTAATCTAGACCAGAGGTTCTCAGACTATTTTTCTCATAGACCACTTTCAAAATTTAGGTAGTTCCGGTAGACCCCCTGCAGCTACATTTCTACCATAATCCCCCCCATTTATGAAGCCTTATTTTTTTGTCACGCCAACGTAGACCCCTGTCGAGTCTCCCGTGGGCCCCTGGGGTCTGGACCACTTTAGTAAGGCTGAAAAGCTTTCGAAACGTCGGGATTAAAGTTATTAAAAACCGCGATAAAATCCGTTTAAATTAGTTTTATTTCAATGAGTAATATTCGCGTAAACATAAGAAATTATTATTTACTAGCTTTTGCCCGCGGCTTCGCCCGCGTGATCTGCTTTTTTCGGGATAAAAAGTAGCCTATGTCTTATTCTAATTTATACGCTATATTATTGTAAAGTTTCATTAAAATCCATTCAGTAGTTTTTACGTGAAAGAGTAACAAACATACATCCATACTTACAAACTTTCGCGTCTATAATATTAGTAAGATACCTAGATTAAATATGACTACATCTTTCCGTATGGTCTAAGATCCCGGGGAACATTGACCTTCACCCATCTGTTTACCGTTTTTCATTGAAGGTTCATTTATTTGTTGAGCAAGTCAGTGAAATAATATCTTTTTTTTTTAATTCGTAAAACATATCCTTGACCATATTTTGTTAGGCAACCCTATTGGTATGTGTTCAGCAACACATTTTATACCCTACAATATTATTTTCATCCGGTAAACAGATTGGTGAAGGTGAATGTTCCGCGGGATCTTATACTAGTAACACGATGTATATAGGATTGTTTAAAATAACCTTTGGTTCTAGACATCGGGCGATGACGAACGTCTAACCTGGGACATCCACTTCTGGCTAGGTGCACTCACAAGCCAGGACGAAGCGGGTGCTGCGGCCATCCTGACAGTAAACCTCGACGACGAACAGTTCCAGGGCTCCGCAGTGCAGCACAGGGAAGTCCAGGGGTACGAGTCCAGACACTTCCTGGATTATTTCCAGCCTGGTAAGTTTTTTTTATCCTGGCTCGGCAAAGTGACTACGCTACACCTGATGGTAAGTGTAGCGCAATCCAAGAATAGTGTCGACCAACGATAAACAATGTGTCCATCGTAGGTCGGCAAGATCATGCCGGCCTGCCAAAGGGCCAAGGGGGAGGGGAAGGAAAAAGGGATAGGATCAGGGGGCAAGCCCCCTGGGGAGAACCGGATATACACTGGCTGACCCTGGAACGCGACCCACACAAGGTGGGCCACTATGGCAGGTTTTAGCACCAGTGTACGGTGGTCGCTATCCGGTCGAATACAAGTATCCTCCCACCAGCATCAGTCTATTTTTGAAGTGAAACTTCTTTAGAATCGTTGTGATTTGAAACTCGATGAAACGAAAATGCGTCACGACAAAGACAAACATATTCATTAATAGGATTTAACGTGAGAGAATGAGATAGATTACAAGTATGCTATCACGTGTCTGCGCCTGCGTAGAACGAAGCCTTCGGAAAATGTGTCATAAACAACGTGGTCATAAACAATTATTCACGTTTATATTTTTGCATTTGCGTATTCAAATTCGTTAGTTAATTAATTTATTTTAATAATTCTGAAGTTTCATTTCTGCCGTGTGTGAATTGCACACACACACTTTCTTTATAACTATTAATTGTTAATTATCGCTTGCTTCAACGGTGAAGGAAACATCGAGAGGAACCTGCATACCTGAGAACTCGATAAGATTCTTCGAAGGTATGTGAAGTCTGCCAACCCGCATTAGGCCAGCGTGGTGGACTAAGGCCTAACCCCTCTCATTCAGTAGAGGAGGCCCGTGCCCAGCAGTAGGACATGTATAAGGGCTAATAAAAAAAGTTCCACAACCTGACCCCACAGTAAGATACGAGTCTTGTGTCGTGGGTATCAGGAACTACGAGAGACTTTCGGTCTCACAACACCCAGAATCCGAGACAAATATCTGTGGATCACGCAAATGTTTGTCTCGGTGCGGGGATCGAACCCGCATCTCGTTTCACAGCCGGCTACTCGCCCGCTGCGCCACGGAGGCTGTCAAGTGGGTGATACATTGTTTTTCTTCGCAGCCATCCGCTATTTAGACGGTGGTCATAGCTCAGGATTCAGTCACGTGACCATCAACGCTGGTGCCGAAAAACGCCTCTTCCACATCAAAGGCAAGAGGAACGTTAGAGTAAAACAGGTGTGTTAATAAACATTATATTACATGTAAAGTGGTAGAGCCACGCTGTAGACATTTTTGACTACAGACTATGGGCTGGCTTGATCGGGTCGTTACCACTGTCTCACAGAAAACCGACGTAAAGTAGCGGCTTACTGCGGCGTTTCGTACGGTGAGTCAGATATCCGGAAGCCCAAATCCCCTCCCCTTCCCAATCCCTAATTAACCCTTCCGTTTAAGGTCGGCAACGCGCCCATAATTCTTCTGGTAGTGGGCGTACACGGGCGGTGGAGATCACTTACCATCAGGTGACCCATTTGCTCGTTTGCCGGCCTTTGCTATAAAAAAAAGCATCTAGGGAACAGAGTGCAGTGTTTTTGTAATTCAAGGTTCTGTGTGGTGTTACTTCTGTTTATAAGCAGGCGTGGCGCTTACCATCGAGCGCTTAGCTCGTTTCGTCATTCAATTAAATTAAATAAAATAACATCCTACCACCAGCTTCTACCACTTGAAAATTATCTCCTTTCGTAGGTGGAACCCACAGCAGCCTCTCTGAACAAAGGAGACTGCTTCATTCTGGATGTGGATCACATAATTTACGTATTCGTTGGTGAAAACGCGAAAAGTGTGGAGAGACTTAAGGCTGCTACTGTAGCAGGTCAGATAAGAGACCAGGACCATAATGGAAGAGCTGAAGTGGAAGTAGTGGGTGAGTGCTTTGTGTTTTATTATAGCGTTGGACGTCCGCCTATAAGATGGACAGACGACCTGATAAAGGTCGCAGGAAGTCGCTGGTTGCAGGCCGCTTCCGACAGGTCAGTCTGGAAATCTTTGGGTGAGGCCTATGTTCAGCAGTGGACGTCCTGTGGCTGATGATGATGATGATGATAGTATTAGAAACATGCCACCTGATGAGCGTTCTCCTTCGCCCATGAAGACTGTCAATGCCACAAAACCCATAGATGCGTTGCCGACCGGCTCGAGTGGTAGAGCCATGCTGTAGTCAGTTTTGTCTACAAAATGAATGGGCCGGGTCGACCGGGTCGTTACCACTGTCTCACAGAAAACCGACGTAAAGTAGCGGCTTGCTGCGGCGTTTCGTACGGTGAGGGAGATATCCGGAAGCCCAAATCCCCTCCCCTTCCCAATCCCTAATTATCCCTTTCCTTTAAGGTCGGCAACGCGCCCTTGATTCTTCTGATATTGTGGGCGGTGGAGATCACTTACCATCAGGTGACCCATTTGCTCGTTTGCCAGCCTATGCTATAAAAAAAAACTTCGGCTGTGAAGTGAGAGGCCGCGGGTTCGATCCCCGCACCAAGACAAATGTTTGTGTGATCCACAAATATTTGTTTCGGGGTCTGGGTGTTGTGAGACCGAAAGTCTCTCGTAGTTCCTGATACCGACGACACAAGATTCGTATCTTACTGTGGGGTCAGGACTATGTGTATGACTGTGGTATATAAAAAAAAATAGGAGGGTATTCCGGCCTCCGGGTATCTCAATCCAGGAGCAAGCCGCTACTTCAAGTCGGTTTCCTGTGAGACATTCATAAGCATCCGGTCGAGCCAGCCCATTTATGCTTTTTTTATAGCATAGGCCGGCAAACGAGCAAGTGGGTCCCTGATGGTAATTGATCTCCACCGTCCATGTACGCCCACCACTAGAAAAATCATGGGCGCGTTGCCGACTATAAAGGAAAGGGATAATTAGGGATTGGGAAGGGGAGGGGATTTGGGCTTCCGGATATCTCACTCACCGTACGAAACGCAGCAGCGAGCCGCTACTTCATGTCGATTTTCTGTGAGACAGTGGTTACGACCCGGTCGAGCCGGCCCATTCATGCTGTAGACAAAACTGTCTACAGCGTGGCTCTACCACTCAACGAATGTTGAACTCATGTTTTTTTTGTCCGAGCACGGCAAAGTGACTACTCTACACCTGATGGTAAGCGTAGAGCAGTCCAAAACACCAGCAACCACCAACAAACAATAAGTTTATCGGTGGTCACCAGAGTCATACTGGTCTGTATAAATGCCTCTTCCCTCTTCGGAGAGGAAAGAAGTAAATCGAGGGGCCTGCTGTCGGACAGGCGGATGACCGATGCAGGCACAGGGATACAAGGATGTACCCCTATACCCCCCACAACCAACCATCAAGTCATGTCGCAAGCCCCTCGGGAGAACCGGATATACACTGGCTGATCCTGGAAGGCGATCCACACAAGGCGTGTTATCACTATGGCAGGTTTTAACACCATGTGTACGGTGATCGCTATCCGGGCGGATATGAAAATCCTATCACCAGCATGTTTTTAATAGTATTAGGAACAGGCCATTGCTTTTAAGGTTTTTTTATAGCATAGGCCGGCAAACGAGCAAGTGGGTCACCTGATGGTAAGTGATCTCCACCGCCCATGTACGCCCACCAACAGAAGCACCAGTGAAATTACTGGGCATTACGAGACTTAACATCCAGGGCTTTGATTCTGGATAGCATTGAAGACGACATTTGTCCACAGATTCGGACTCCCACGAGGGTATATATGAGAAGTTCTTCGAAGCACTCGGCTCTGGTGACATAGAATCCATCGCGGACGCTTCTGAAGGTGGTGATGATGAGGTAAGGCAGTTCTCTTGGACGATGCATTTCTACTTCTGTACGATTGTGTTACGAATTGTTTCTGACATAATGCTGGTAAAATGGTACGACCTACAGCGACAGCCTCCGTGGCTTGTCGGGCTAGTACCCTACTGTGAAACGTGAGGCCGCGGGTTCGATCCCCGCACCGAGACAAATGTTTGTGTGATCCACTAATATTTGTTTCGGGTCTGGGTGTTGTGAGAGGGAAAGTCTCTCGTAGTTCCTGATACCCACGACACAAGACTCGTATCTTACTGTGGGGTCAGGACTATGTGTGTGACTGTTGGGTGTATTTATTATTTATTTTTACTCAGGAATTCGAACACGGTGCTCCCAAAGAGGTATCTCTCAGTGAAATTTCGGACAGTACAGGCACCATCAAGATCACCAAATTATCCACGCCTTTCAAAAGAGAACAGCTTGACACCAAGGTAAGTGATAGAGCCACCCTGTAGACAATTGTGTCTACAGCATGAATGGGCCGGCTCGACCGGGTCGTTACCACTGTCTCACAGATAACCGACGTAAAGTAGCGGCTTGCTGCTGCGTTTCGTACGGTGAGCGAGATATCCGGAAGCCCAAATCCCCTCCCCTTCCCAATTCCTAATTATCCCTTTCCTTTAAGGTCAGCAACGCGCCCATGATTCTTCTGGTGGTGGGCGTACATGGGCGGTGGAGATCACTTACCATCAGGTGACCCACTTGCTTGTTTGCCGGCCAATGCTATAAAAAAAAAGTTTTTATATAAGTGGTCCGTCGTAGTGCTGGTGGTAGGATATTCATATCCGCCTGGATAGCGACCACCGTACACATGGTGTTAAAACCTGCCATAGTGATCCACCTTGTGTGGATCGCGTTCCAGGATCAGCCAGTGTATATCCGTTTCTCCCGCGGGGCTTGCGACATGACTTGATGGTTGGTTGTGGCGGGTATAGGGGTACATCCTTGTATCCCTGTGCCTGCACCGGTCAGCCGCCTGTCCTATCACTGGCCTTTCGATTTACTTCTTCTCTCTTCGGAGTGTGAAGAAGCATTTTACAGGCCGGCATGATTGTGATGACCACCGATAAACTCATTGTTTGTCGGTGGTTGCTGGTTTTTCGACTGCACTACGCTTACCATCAGGTGTAGTGCAGTGCAGTGCAGTGCACTTTGCCGTTTACTCGAATAAAAAAAACAGCATTTATATTCAGTTTAAACAAGTTAAAATGATCAAAGGTACAATATAAAACCACAAAATATCTGATAGTAAAACTCATAGAGTAAAGTCCAAACTGTAAATAACCCTTGTTTTACAGGAGTGCTACATTTTGGACACTGGGAGCTACAGCGGTATTTACGTGTGGGTGGGACGCGCTTCTAATAATAAGGTAAGGGACGGATTTAGATACTCGAAGGCGGGGGTATGACCCCCCAATAAGACTCGAATATTAAAAAAAAACAAAAAAGTCCAGTCGTCTTTCTCAATAATCCATGATTGTAATTAGTTGCTAAACATAATTAATGATGTAAAATTTTAACACGATTTGACGTTTCGTAAACAAATTTAATTCCTAAATATAATCCAGCTTAGGACTAGGACAGTCTCCATGGCGCAGCTGATGGGTAGCCAGCTGTGAACCGAGAGGCCGCGGGTTCGATCCTCGCACCGAGACATATGTTCAACAAATATTTGTTTCGGGGTCTGGGTGTTGTGAGACCGACGGTCTCATAGGGCTTGATACCCATGACACAAGACTCTTACTGTGGGGTCAGGACTATATGTGTGACTGTTGGGTGTATTTACCATTGTTATTATTAATATCTAAAAATCCGTGAGAAAGCCGGTCTTAGAGTTGTTAACATTGTTAAATTATGTTAATGTCAATTCAGTTCTCACCATAATAGACTACAATTTAGATTTTTTTGATATTACATTTTTGCTCTTTAATTTATTTTTGTAGCATTACTTTGTTTGTATCAATATCCATGTATATCAGGACTGTGAAACGAAATTTAGTTACATCCTGTCATTTTATGTGCAACGAATTGACTTACTTAAATTTTATTTGACAGTATCCAACTATACGACTCAAAAATACTTGATGTAGTTTTAATTTACTATTCATTAGGTTGGTCTGGAAATCTTTGGGGGAGGCCTATGTTCAGCAGTGGACGTCCTGTGGCTGATGATGATGATTACTATTCAATTAGTTACTATAGTCTTTGTAATTGTGGGTCTTGAAAACTTATCTCATATACCGTATTTTTTCGCAGGAGAAGGCCGCGGCGATGTCGAAGGCCGAGCAGTATTTGAAACACCATGACTATCCTAACTGGGTGAGTTTATCGTTAATTACTTACAGTTTATGCTTTACTCCATGAAATGAATTAATTCCGACTTGATAACAACCATAAAAAATAAACAAATAAAATGTATGAAATATAATTTTAAAAAAGTACTTTTAATAAAAAATTCAAAAGTGATTTAACATTCTAAAATAACCCCTACTTGTGAATTAATAGTATATTTTCGTATTAAATAATTCACAAGCTATTGTGACACTATTGAAATAATAAGCCTTCCCAATCCCCATTAATTTCCTTTAAGGTTCAATGTTATTTTTATAAAAATAATTAAAATATACTTTTCTTAAGAATTAAGATATTTATCACTACACTCAGTCAAAATTTGTAAAAATATACAATAAATTTTGCTTTTATTACAGGTACATGTGTCCAAAGTTCCGGAGGATGCCGAACCGACCGCCTTCAAACAATATTTCGAAGACTGGGTTTAAACTAGTATTAAGTTTAATTTGTCTTTTTAATCGCAAATGTTCACTATTAGTGTAACAATATGGTCATCGCTTCGAATATTATTTATAAATATTATGTTTAAGTATTATGGGGGTCGTGACCCCCCAACTCTGTTCTGAATCCACCGCTGCATTTTTAATAAAAATATTTGGTATATACAGATGTTTTCGTAGTTAATGTGTATTTTTTATTTCAAATTATATTGATTTTCGAGTTTGCCTCGATTGAAGGCGAACTGAAGTGTTTTATGATACGACTAGCTTTTGCTCGCGGCTCCGACCGCGTGATCTGCTTTTCCCGGGATAAAAAGTAGCCTATGTCCTATTCTGATATATAAACTATATTATTGTAAAGTTTCATTAAAATCCCTTCAGTAGTTTTTACGTGAAAGAGTAACAAACATACATCCATCCATACTTACAAACTTTCGCGTTTATAATATTAGTAGGCTAATACAAAGTACATGGCTTGGAACGGGGCGAAGGGTGAACAAAAATGTCAAAATATTGCTCAGTCCGAGGCGGATGATTTACCTCACGCAGCATGCCTTAGTTTAAGGCAGCGTCTCCATTTGAATTGCTTCACTTAAGGCGGTGCCTCGACTCGAGGCTACCTCTGGTGTATCGGGAGCAAGACCATTAGCACAAAATATAATAAGCATTTAATCATTTTGTGTTATTTGGTATGAAGTATTTTATAGTGATTAGGTTAAAAGAAAGTTATTTTTGAGCAATTTAAATTTGCCTTATTTTAAGCACATACATTTGATTTTGCGATCGACTGTCGGCAAATATTAAAATTAATGATTCAGGAGAACGTTTTCAAAGTTTTGAATTGAAAATATAAATGTATTTCGAATCATTCTGATAAAATCTTTCAATATTTACGCAAAGTGACTTTTGAAAGATATAAAAAAAATGTTATACAGAAATAGATATTTTACATAAAGTAACTTTTCAATTTTTTTATCAGAATTATTGGAAATACATTTAATTTTTCAAACTTGAAAACATTCTTATAATTAATAAAACGCAATTACGTCGTTTTTTATATGAGCGATATAATAATATAATATTATATCACAATTTTAAAATTAAAGTTACTAAGCTATTCTGTAATTAAAGAAAAGCCGATCCATTACTGTTTGGACTTGACATAACATTCGATCGACAAACATCGAATGCCTTAACAGTGTGTTTCAGATATATGTTTTCAATAAATTTATAAAATTATTTGTTGGTTTTACTCTGTCCTGACCTTTAGTCCCATTGTGTCCCGTAATACGACAACAGGTGGTTTTTATACGCAACAGAAAATAATATGAACATAAAACCCTTTTGTTAACTGGTGGTAGGATATTCGTATTTAAAACAGTGACGTGAAAGTTGTTGTGTGTTATTTGCCAAGTGCCCCCTCTATCAAATTTGAATGGCTTCTAATTTCTTTTTAGATAACGATTTAACGTTATACTTACTGCAATAGGTTTTGGTAAACGTAACTTACTGATTTATATAATTAAAAAAATTAAGTCAACTACAGTGTCTCACAGCATACGGTCAGGTATATATACGATGTGTTATACGTGTATAGTCTGAATTAACATTAGCATGTCGGTGACGCGAAACCACAAGTTTATCACTTACCAAAAAGTGCTCAACGCGGCTAAAGAAGTTTTCACTTAAAAAAACATTTTTTTACTAGCTCCGTATTATATACGTCCCACTGCTGGGCACGGGCCTCCTCTACTGAATGAGAGGGATTAGACCTTAGTCCACCACGCTGGCCTAATGCGGGTTGGCAGACTTCACATACCTTCGAAAAATCTTATCGAGTTCTCAGGTATGCAGGTTTCCTCACGATGTTTCCTTCACCGTTAAAGCAAGCGATAATTAACAATTAATATAAACGTAACTTAGAAAAGTCAGTGGTGTATGCTCTTGGGGCTGGTTTGGAACCTGCGACTTACGTCTCGACAGTCCGTACCAATCCCCGCTGAGCTATCGCTGGTATAACAAAAACCCATATCTCGACAAAATGTCGGGAGTCAAAAAATGGATTTAAGCCACACCGCGAGTGCACTGCACTGTAGTACACAATAAAATGTGATGAGACGTTAATGTGGGATATATTTATTGGTTTTTATAAGGAAACTTGGTTGAAAATGAATCACTAAACATAAATGATAATAAACATTTCTATGAATTGTTAATTAACTTTGTTTTTTACACATTTATCATAAATGAGGTTAAGTTTGTTTATTATTAGGGTAATCTTTTTTTTCTATCCGAGCACGAAAAAGTGACTACACTACACTTGATGGTAAGCGTAGTGCAGTCCAAAAAACTAGCGACCACAGACAAACAATGAGTTTATCGGTGGTCACTAGAATCACGCCGGCCCGGATAAATGTTTCTTCCCTTCGGAGAGGGAAGAAGGAAATCTAGGGGCCTGCGACAGGACAGGCGGCTGACCGATGCAGGCACAGGGATACATGTATGATGTACTCCTATACCCGCCCAAACCAACCATCAAGTTATGCCGCAAGCGCCTCGGGAGAACCGGATATACACTGGCTGATCCTGGAATGCGATCCGCTCAAGACTTGTGGATCACTATGGCAGGTTTTAATACTATATGTACGGTGGTCGCTATCCGGGTGGATATGAAAATCCTACCACCAATCTTTAGGAATATAATCCTTTCGATTTTCGATTACTAAAAATGCAGTCAAGTGCCTGTCATTAGACATGCGCAAAATAATACTCTATGAAGTAATGCCATATGGCATGACATTTCGTACCGCGTAATATGTCATTATAGCATTACTCTAGGCATGACCTGAGATGACACGCTGTGTGAACGGACCACTATTACTTGTACTGAATGTTCAGTCAGGACTCAGGTGTAATGTAATAGAAATAGATGCGTCTATCTATTATTCATTAATTTATATATTTTTCATTCATTAATTTATTTTATTTATTATTCATTAATTTTTTTCATTATTTTACGAGTGGTAGAGCCATGCTGTAGACAGTTTTGTCTACAGCATGAATGGGCCGACTCGACCGGGTCGTTATCACTGTCTCACAGAAAACCGACGTAAAGTAGCGGCTTGCTGCTGTGTTTTGTACAGTGACAGCGGTTTCGCACTACATCCGATCCGAACCCGTGAAAATAGGGCGTAGGCGTAGAACTATTTCTATGGTAATTTACGCACTAGATCCGATTTCCGTCATCCGATTTTTCTAGAATCTCCATCCCGGAGATAATTTTGACGGACCGTTGACGGACCGAAGTAGCCATAGTATTATTTTTATGGACGCTCGCGCACTGCGTCCGACTTGAATCCGAACTGCGTACGAGCAGAGAGGCAGCGGGGCGGGGGGTGTATGCGGCGGGGTGGGTGACGCGGCAGGCATCCATCTAGTGTGTATATCGGACTAGTGCGTAAGGGATATCCGAATTCGGTCCGAGTTTTCTAGATCCATATTTTCACGGGGTCGGATCGGATTCGAATCGGATGTAGTGCGTAACCGCTCTGAGTGAGATATCCGGAGGCCCAAATACCCCTCCCTTTCCCAATTCCTTAATTATCCCTTCCCTTTAAGGTCGGCAACGGGCCTATGATTCTCCTAGTATTGTGGGCGTATATGGGCAGTGGAGATCACTTACCATCAGGTGACTCACTTGCTCGTCTGCCGGACTATGCAATAAAAAAAAAATACACAAATAAGTTTATTTTCCAGACATGGTAATAAAAAATATTATTGTCATACAAATTCTTTGAAATGATAACTTGCGGTGCACATTATTTGAAATATTATTTATTATTTTACATTAAACCGTATTACGCTTTAATGAAACCGCAATATAAGGAACACTCTCTATAGGTGCCAAAAACGTTGCGTTGTTTTTTCCAGACGACTGTAGTACCTGCCTATCAGATGAACCTGTGCACAAATTGCAACACTACTTATTTTGAATGGTAGAGCCACGCTGTAGACAGTTTTGTCTACAGCATGAATGGGCCGACTTAACCGGGTCGTTACCACTGTCTCACAGAAAACCGACGTAAAGTAGCGGCTCGCTGCTGCGTTTCGTACGGTGAGTGAGATATCCGGAAGCCCAAATCCCCTCCCCTTCCCAATCCCTAATTATCCCTTTCCTTTAAGGTCGGCAACGCGCCCATGATTCTTCTGGTATTGTGGGCGTACATGGGCGGTGGAGATCACTTACCATCAGGTGACCCACTTGCTCGTTTGCCGGATTATGCCCAAAAAAAAAGAGATACACTAAATGAGCATAAAAAACACACATTATAGAACAAAATCCAGTATTCCCCCGTAAACAGGCAACCATAACTTACAATTAGTAGCTTACGCCACATGATAATAGATTCGACCCCACCTTTGGGATTTGGGACCCGACTTGGGATTGCAATATGTATAGGTTTGCGCACAGAAGTGAGATTTTTATAACATAGGCCGACAAACGAGCAAGTGCGTCATCTGATAGTAAGTGATCTCTACCACTCATGAACTCAATACCAGAAGAATTATGGACGTGCTGAGCTATATGTATTGTATGGGATATGTATAATGTTATTATTTAATTAATTGTGTAGTAAAGACGAAAGCGATTTTCCTGCATTTTTACATCATATGGAAAGACAACCTATTAGAACAAACTATGAGTAAACATCAAATCGTTGATAAACTCTTGAACTGTCTACTAATAAAAAAATATGTCTATCCGTCAAATATATTTTTACTTTTTATAATAGTTGAGAAACGAGCACTGTGGGTCATCTAATAGTAATTGGTATCGACCGTCCATGTAAACCTAATACCGGAAGACTCATGGATGCGTTGTCCACATTTAAAGAAATTATGGGCCTTGGGAAACGAAAGAGGTTTTGGGCCTCCGGAAATTTCACTCATCGGCTTGACCCCCTTCCCCCTTAAACGCCTCACGTAATTAATGGATGCACCTTAACTAAGCAATAATAATACTAGCCCTGTATTATACACGTCCCACTGCTGGGCACGGGCCTCCTCTACTGATTCATAGGGGTTAGACCTTAGTCCACCACGCTGGCCTAATGCGGGTTGGCAGACTTCCCATACCTTTGAAAAATCTTGTCGAGTTTTCAGGTATGCAGGTTTCCTCACGATGTTTCCTTCACCGTTAAAGCAAGCGACAATTAACAATTAATATACACGTGACTTAGAAAAGTCAGAGGTGCATGCTCTTGGGGCTGGTTTCGAACCTGCGACTTTCGTCTCGACAGTCCGTACCACTTCCCGCTGAGCTACCGCTGCTTACTAACTAAGCAATGCTTAAGTAATATTTATAAGTAGGGCCCAATAAGTTTCTAATAATGAGAACAAATGGTGAATGGTGAAAAAAACAACATTGGTAATAAGACAAGTTTTCACCAGTGTACAGTATTGGCACTATTGGTATCAATTTTGATAAAAATATCTGGTATGGTACAAAGCCGCCTCTGTAACTCCTGTAAGCCAGGATCAACAGCACCACTGAATGTTTCGAGCAGAATATCTGGTCCTCATACATTTTATAGCATAGGCCGGCAAACGAGCAAGTGGGTCACCTGATAGTAAGTGATCTGCACCGCTCTGTACGCCAGAAGAATCATAGACGCGTTGCCGACGTTATATTATATGTATAATTAAGGAATTTGGAATAGGGGGGGATTTGGGTCTCCGGATTCACTCACTGTACGAAACGCGGCAACAAGTCGCTACTTTACGTCGGTTTTTAGTGGAGCAGTGGTAACGATACGGTCGAGCCGGCCCATTTTTACTGCTGACAAAAATGTCTGCAACGTCTACTCAAGAAACATTTATCCATGGGCGGTGGAGATCACTTACCATGTGACCCTGGTGCTCGTTGTTATCCTATGCTATAAAAAAGAGTTAAAAAATAAATCAAAATCTTCATTTATCATGTAGGCTAAGAAAGCGCTTATGACAGGTCAAGTACAGAAAATTTGTCATTAATAAGACTAACTTAAAAATTAAGGGAACTTTGGAATAACCGCCGCGCTATAGGCTGGCAGGAAAAACCACACCAACATGGGATGGGAAGAGGGAGAGGATCCTTAAATGTAGGGATTCACGGACTAGGAGGATATGGAAATCGGGTCAAGGGCAGGAAGGAGTAGCGTAAGGGTTTCAATGGTAAGGAGATGTGTCGTGAACCTTACTGGCAGGAAAATCCCTAGTCTAGCTAACCTACAGTTTATCTGAAGCACTGGCTGAACCTCAATCTGGGTGACACATTCATGCTGCTATATTTTACCAGGTCCCTCGTATGCGACAGGCCGCCTGGGTTGGTACCGCCGCTTTGATTATTTCTTTCTTTGCGCTACACTTACCATCAGGTATGGCGTAGCCACTTTGCCAAAATAAAAAAAATAAAAAGTTCTCTGTGGTGTTTCTTTTGTTAATGGCCAGGCTTGACGCTTACTATCCAACGAGCAACTTGCTCGTCATCCAAGCTAATAAAATGTCTACATCGTGGCTTTAATTTGTAAGCCTTTGTAGGCAAGACAAAGAAATAATAAAAAACAAGTCGCCACGGGTGACTAAGCTAGATGACTTCAACGCAGGTCGCATTTAAAAGGACCGTAGCAAGTATAATGTCAGTTGACCTCTGTTTGCAAGCCAGTTGTCTGTGGTATATTGTGGTCGACGCACGCGCATTTTTTCTTTATAATTGTTCATGTAAGTTCTAACATTTTAAATAAAGTTTACACGGATGCTATTAAACAGCTAAAGGTTATTTCTATCTAATTTATTTAATATTTGTTTTATTACAATTATTATTATTGGATTATTATGTTTAATCTTTTGTTATTAATTTAATTAAACTAGAATTAATCTTTTGGTAGGATATTCATATCTGCCCGGATAGCAACCATCGTACATGGTGTTAAAACCTGCCATAGTGTGGCACACCTTGTGTGGATCGCGTTCCAGGATCAGCCAGTTTATATCCGGTTCTCCCAAGGGGCTTGCGACATGACTTAATGATTGGTTGGGGGTATATGGGTGCATCTTTGTACCTCTGTGCCTGCATCGGTCATCCGCCTGTCCTGTCACAGGCCCTTCGATTTGCAATTTCCCTCTTTGGAGTGTGAAGAAGCATTTATACAGGCTGGCATGATTCTAATGAGAACCGATAGACTCTTTGTTTGTCGGTGGATCCTGTTTTTTGGCCTGCATTACGCTTACCATCAGGTGTAGTGAAATAACATTGCCGTTCTCGGAAAAAAATACCTCTGTCATATGATTTTTAATTCAACTTTACTGAGTTAAATTTGACATATTTTTTTGTCTTTCCTTTAAATTTATTAATAAATCTATTTAACACTAATAGTAGAACACTTAAGTCGATGTTTTTTAACCAACTTCAAAAAGAAGGAAGGTCTCAATTCGGCTGTATACATACTATATTTATTTATATTTATTTTATTTTATTGTGTTTATTTTGTATGTTCACGCTTAACTTTGCCAAAAGTGGACGAATTGGGATGATTCTTTTTATATTCGATAGCGTTTACTCTGACAGTAGCCCCTTATAAATTTGGATAAGATTTAATTCTTTATTAATAGAAATTAAGTATGGAGTAATAATGAAACTCTTCAAGAAATAACTGCACAATCGTTGCTATTGTATTGTATAGGAATATACTTGCCATAGCAACAAAGGTGGAGATTAAATAAGTTTAAACAAAACATAAAAACAGACTTCAAAATAACATTGTAAAATCAAAAACAACTTTTTGGCGTTGGTGCAGTTTTATTTGACCGGCTGCGGCACGTTTTTCGTCATATTTTTTTATTAACAGTAGGTAGTTTTGTTTTAAAAGATAAGCGGACACGAAACATCTTGTTATGATATGATGTAATAAAAACTGGTTAATTGAGAGCAATGATTCAAGATATATTAGCATTTAATTACGAAAGTTCTGTACATAACACTCGCATAATTCTGAATAATAATAAGCAGCGATAGCTCAGCGGGCAGTGGTACGGACTGTCGAGACGAAAGTCGCAGGTTCGAAACCAGCCCCAAGAGCATACACCTCTGACTTTTCTAAGTTACGTGTATGTTAATTGTTAATTATCGCTTGCTTTAACGGTGAAGGAAACATCGTGAGGAAACCTGCATACCCGAGAACTCGATAAGATTTTTCGAAGGTATGTGAAGTCTGCCAACCCGCATTAGGCCAGCGTGGTAGACTAAGACCTAACCCCTCTTATTCAGTAGAGGAGGGAGGAGGATGTATAATTCATACAATATAGAAAAAAAACTGAATAATCAAAATAAATGTCTGGACTTTAAAAGAAGCCATAACTCATGAGTTTGTTTCGGCATTTCGTCTCATGGCTAGCCACGAAATGCCGATAAAAATAAAAATGTAATCTAGTATAAAAAATATTGACATGTAAAAGTGATATTTATGTTCCAATTTACAGAATAAATGATTTGATTTTATTGACTTAGGAAATGACTTGCAAATAGGTTTGAATTTTATCACATAGATACTAAGTGGTAGGTCTAGAGTAGATTATTTAATCATTGGTGTAGAGGCCGTCTGGGTTGCTATCACTTCTTCATCTTTCTGTTTCGAATAGCAGTGTATACTCTGTTGTGTTTCGGTTTGAAAGACGTTGAAGTTAGTGAATTTAGTGGACATTATGACTTAACATCTTATGTCTCGGTGTGACGAGCGCAGTTCAGTGCCATGCTATGTTGTAATACAAAGTTATGTGTGGTGTTGCTTCTGTATATGGGCAGGCGTGACGCTTACCATCAGCCGAGCAAACGGCTCATTCCCTCATTCAAGCGAAAATATACAGGAAATAAATATCAAATCGGTTTCTGTTATTCATAGACACCTACTCTTTTTTTCTCTGCCTCGCGTTATCCCAGCCTAGTACCCAGGGGTCCGCCTACACACCACTACACATTTTGAACATCCTCAGTTCTTTATAACATGGGCCGACAAACGAGCAAGTGCGTCAGCTGATTTTGTTTTACTAAATTCAATCATCATCATCATCAGCCACAGGACGTCCACTGCTGAACATAGGCCTCCCACAAAGATTTCCAGACCGACCTGTTGGAAGCGGACTGCATCCAGCGACTTCCTGCGACCTTTATCGGGTCGTCTGTCCATCTTAAAAAAATAATTAATTTAAACTAATTTTATCTCGTAGTTTTTTTGGAAAATTGGGATTGAAATATCAATTTCAATAAATGAATTTAGCAAAACAAAATCAGTATCTTCATTTGAACATGCCTCTAGATTAGTTCCTGTTTGCGTAACTAGGTCGTATTACCAAAAACCTTTATTCATTTGGCTGTCTCAACTATATAATAACAAGACATGTTTATGTATCTAATTTCTCAATAATCATGTTATTTACGGGAACATTATCATTACTTATTAAAACAGTGTATCTGAGGTTAATATTTGTTTATATTTCATAGATAAACGTATTTAACTAGATTGTTCTGTTCGTATATCAAATTAAAAACTGAGAGACGTTTTTTAACCTTACGAGTAGCCGGCTGCGAAGCGAGAGGCCGTGGGTTCCATCCCCGCACCGAGAGAAATATTTGCCTGATTCACAAATATATGTTTTTTTGAGAGGTAGAGCCACGCTGTAGACAGTTTTGTCTACAGCATGAATGGGCTGGCTCGACCGGGTCGTTACCACTGTCTCACAAAAAACCGACGTAAAGTAGCGGCTTGCTGCTGCGTTTCGTACGGTGAGTGAGATATCCGGAAGCCCATTCCTCTCCCCTTCCCAATCCCTAATTATCCCTTTCCTTTAAGGTCGGCAACGCGCACATGATTATTTTGGTGGTGGGCGTTCATGGGCGGTGGAGATCACTTACCATCAGGTGACCCACTTGCTCGTTTGTCGGCCTATGCTATAAAAAAAAAATCTTTCGGGGTCTGGGTGTTGTGAGACCGAGAGTTTCTCGTAGTTCCTGATACCCACAACACAAGACTCGTATCTTACTATGGGGTCAGGACTATGTATGTGACTGTTGGGTGTATTTGTTTATTCATTATAATAATAATAATGATCTTCTATTCTAGAATGCAGTTGCTGCGACTTGGTGCCTTTCTGGCGCTCGTACTCTGCGTCTACTCGAGGACCACCACCCACCAGCAGCCGATCTCTCCTCAGATCACTTCTCTTACTGACAAGGTATGATTCATAAATTATTTTTTTTTTTTTTTTTTTATCCTGGCTCGGCAAAGTGACTACGCTACACCTGATGGTAAGTGTAGCGCAATCCAAGAATAGTGTCGACCAACGATAAACAATGTGTACATCGTAGGTCGGCAAGATCATGCCGGCCTGCCAAAGGGCCAAAGGGGAGGGGAAGGAAAAAGGGATGGGGAAAGGGTTAGGATCAGGGGGCAAGCCCCCTGGGGAGAACCGGATATACACTGGCTGACCCTGGAACGCGACCCACACAAGGTGGGCCACTATGGCAGGTTTTAGCACCAATGTACGGTGGTCGCTATCCGGTTGGATACAAGTATCCTCCCACCAGCAAACTTTTACTAACTTTTGCTCGTGGTTCTACGGTTGTGATTATATTTTTCCGGGTAAATAATTTGCATAAGTCTTGATCCTTAATATAGCTGGTGGTAGGATATTTCTATCCGCCCGGATAGCGACCACAGTACACATGGTGTTAAAACCTGCCATAGTGCTCCACACGCCTTGTGTTGATCGCGTTCCAGGATCAGCCAGTATATATCCGGTTCTCTCGAGAGGCTTGCGACATGACTTGATGGTTGGTCGGGGCGCGTATAGGGGTACATCCTTGTATCAATATGCCTGCATCGGTCACCTGCCTGTCCTGTCTAAGGCCCCTCGATTTGGTTCTACTCTCTCCGAAGACGGAATAATCGATCATGTATTATTTTATCCCAATTTATTAAGCTTGAAATTTCCATCATTCAGGACAAGTAATATATGTATCTATATAAATGACGGGACTAAGCAAATCTCAGTGCGAGAATCGTCTCAAAATGAACTCGTTCTATTCATAGATATGCTGTGTTTGTAATAAAACAGGAAACAAATATACGTAACAGATAATAAAACTGTTTCGCGGTATTCCAGCAACGACAGATACTTCGAATAAACAGAAAAGTGTTATTTATAACTAACTAAATTTAGAATTTTAGAGTATGACTCATGTGAATACTACACAGCGATAGTGATCAGTAGAGATGTTCTTTTTCTTTTTAATTATGGCTTCGCATTATTATGCATTTTGCCAGTGTCAAGTACAATTTATTCTCAAGTTATTTTTACAAGAACGATGAAACACGGGTGCGGTCGATTTCAAGGTCTTGCTGGAATTTTGGTGTTAATTCCTTCCAGTACGATGCTTAATTCACTTATTTCAATGTTTCCATACACTGTTCATCACTGTCAATGTTTATTGAACAAATCCACACCACATTTATTCAACAAACACAACTTTAAACTAGTTGTTGAAATAAATTAAAATAAGCGATGAACCGCCCATGTACGCCCACAATACTAGAAGAATCATAGGCGCGTTGCTGACCTTAAAGAGAAGGGATGATTAAGAAATTAGGTAAGGGAGGGAGATTTGGGCCTTCGGAAATCTCACTCACCGTACGAAACGCAGCAGCGAGCCGCTACTTTACGTCGGTTTTCTGTGAGACAGTGGTAATGACACGTTCTAGCCGGCCCATTCATGCTGCAGACAAAACTGTCTACAACGTGAATACTACTCACTATAAAATAATACATAGATAGAGAAGTATCAGGGGTAAGATCCTGCAGACGGTCCAAAGATCTGGTGTGATATATTACACGAAGGTGTGAGATCTAATGGTCTCACTACGTAGGATGTTCAAGAAGTGGTGATGCAGAAACATTTATATAACACGTTCACTGCGTTACGGGAAGTATTTGGTTGTAATTGAGTTCTGCTCTGTGCGGCAGCTAGTTATCCTAGTTTTGCTCTCCGTGCGGGGGTGATTTTTTCAAGTATTCGTACAAATCAAATTGAGACGCCTATATTGCCGGTTTACTTGCTTGAAGTATTGTGTATACACAAGGATGTAATCTATTGATTGGTACAACAAAAAAAATCAGTTGTGGACTTTCTACGTCTCTGTGGAGGTTTGAAGTCAGGACTACGTACGGGAAAATAGACGTCGTATCGCATATCAGGCATTCTTGATACGGGAAGTATGTGACTTGTACAGCACTGGAAGTAAGTTTTAATATAGCGCAGCCACAGTGAACGTGATAAACTTCCTCCATTTATTTCACACGATTCAATTTTAGTTTATCAACGGCTTACAACCAGCTCCTCAAAGGAATGTTGATGCGATCAACATCAACATTCAATAAACAGAACTGTGATTTAAACAGCGCTGTCAAAACAATTCGAACTTCTGAAACGTTATTTAGTGAATTTGAATCTAATTTGAACATTCTTTTGTTGTTAATTCACACACCATTTGACGATAGAATTATTTATGAATCTTCTTGACAGCCCCCGTGGCGCAACGGGCGAATGGCCGGCTGTGAAACGAGAGGCCACGGGTTCGATCCCCGCACCGAGACAAATGTTTGTGTGATCCATAGATATTTGTCTCGGGGTCTGGGTGTTGTGAGACCGAAAGTCTCTCGTAGTTCCTTCCTTCCTAACCGGAAACACGACACAAGACTTGTATCTTACTCTGGGGGTCAGGACTATGTATGTGACTGTTGGGTGTATTTATTGATTTATTTATTCTAGAAACCCAAAATAGCGTTGGCCATATGATTTTTCATTTGTAGTTTGAAAACCTGAGTGGTAGAGCCACGCTGTAGACAGTTTTGTCTACAGCATGAATGGGCTGGCTCGACCGGTTCGATACCACTGTCTCACAGAAAACCGACGTAAAGTAGCGGCTTGCTGCTCCGTTTCGTACGGTGAGTGAGATATCCGGAAGCCCAAATCCCCTCCCCTTCCCAATCCCTAATTATCCCTTTCCTTTAAGGTAGGCAACGCGCCCATGATTCTTTTGGTGGTGGGCGTACATGGGCAGTGGAGATCACTTACCATCAGGTGACCCACTTGCTCGTTTGCCGGCCAATGCTATAAAAAAAAAAAACCTTGTTAACTAACACGTGTGTCAAATCAAAAGCGCTAACCACGCTTCTGGTAACTCAATTATTACTTGACATGTGATTTGACAGGTGATTAGTTAATTTTACATTGATCAGCCTTTCAGAAACCGGGCGTAAATCTCATATGATTTGAGCTGTCAAACACCATCGAGGTAGTCCATGTTAATGAAAAATGTATGAGTCACTACATATTATAAAACAAAGTCCTCCGCTGCGTCTGTCTGTATTTACATGTGGTTTTCACCAATATATAAAGTAATTCATGAGGCACGTTTGGGTATATCATTTGTCAAGGTTTTGTGTAAATCGTTTGAAATATAACGATAATAGTTGGAATATACATTACTACCCGTGCGAAGCCGGGGCGGGTCGCTAGTAATGATAAAATACGAATCGGCGACCACTTCTATCAAAATAATTATTTATTATGAGCTCAGAAATAAAAACATAGGCAACATATTAAATTTATCAAAGCGAATAAAACAGATTACAAGATCGAAGCAATAAAGCTTCAATATTTATGTTGTGATAATCTTGTAACGTGAAATGAATTAACTGGTGTGATGTTTGCCAGATGTTTTATAACTAGGAAAGCGATCTGGCATCGTCCACATTTCGGAGAAGTGAAATTACTGAACACTATTTATTTATATGAAAGGTATACGTAACGTAAACAATATTTATAAATAACTAGCTTTTGCTCGCGGCTCCGCCCGCGTGATCTGCTTTTTCCGGGATAAAAAGTAGCCTATGTCCTATTCTGATGTATAAGCTATATTATTGTAAAGTTTCATTAAAATCCATTCAGTAGTTTTTACGTGAAAGAGTAACAAACATACATCCATCCATCCATCCATCCATACTTACAAACTTTCGTGTTTATAATTAGGAAGGATTTTAAGGAATTTCACTATTCTAAGGCTAAATGTAGTTACAATTATAGATGACCACAGCAATCTTACTTAGTAACTAATTAATAGTGCACTATAATATTTCTAACAATAAATATGTCTAATAATATTTCTAATTTAATCTAATTATGAAACTTAACATCCTGTGCCTGCAACGGTCATTCGCCTGTCGCAGGCCCCTCGATTTGCTTCTACCCTCTTCGGTAAGTGAAGAAGCATATATACAGGCTGGTATGATTCTGGTGACATCGATAAACTCATTGTTTGTTGGTGGTTTGGACTGCACTGCTAATTACTAGCTTTTCCTTGCGGCTCCGCCCGCGTTATCTTATTTTTCCGGGATAAAAAGTAGCCTATGTTACTCAGTGATAATAGTAGCGAGTGGTACAGCCACGCTGTAGACGATTTTGTCTACAGCATGAATGCCTGGCTCGACCGAGTCGTTACCACTGTCTCACAGAAAACCGACCTTACTGCTGCGTTTCGTACTGTGAGTGAGATATCCGGAAGGCCAAATCCCCTCCCCTTCCCAATCCCTAATTATCCCTTTCCTTTAAGGTCGGCAACGCGTCCATGATTCTTCTTGTGGTGGGCGTACATGGGCGGTGGAGATCACTTACCATCAGGTGATCCACTTTCTCGTTTGCCGGCCTATGCTATAAAAAAAAAGCTTTGTAACGGCAAAATAATTTTTCAAATCGGTCCAGTAGTTTTTAAGTTTATTCGTTACATACAAAAATACAAATCTTTCCTCTTTATGATATTAGTATGAAATGCAAACAGACAAATATTTTAAAGTATTTTATATCCTCAGACACGTTCATTTAAAGTCTGACATAACTCAGACACCATTAGTAAATCAAACTGGTTAATAAATGTTTTAAAAGTAACAGATGTAAGTATAGTGGTTATTTGATTGACAGAAGCCAATAATAAAGTAGTTTTATGTTGATAGGAGCGTATCAGATCCGTAATAGGTTTGATCGATGAACTTGAATCCAAAAATTAATGTATACGCAGTAGAAAATAATACAAAACCGAAACCCTACTACGAAAACTTGAGTGGTAGAGCCACGCTGTAGACAGTTTTGTCTACAGCATGAATGGGCTGGCTCGACCGGGTCGTTACCACTGTCTCACTGAAAACCGACGTAAAGCAGCGGCTTGCTGCTGCGTTTCGTACGGTGAGTGAGATATCCGGAAGCCCAAATTCCCTCCCCTTCCCAATCCCTAATTATCCCTTTCCTTTAAGGTCGGCAACGCGCCCATGATTCTTGTGATGGTGGGCGTACATGGGCGGTGGAGATCACTTACTATCAGGTGATGGTCAAAAAAAAATCGAAATTAGTTGAAAAATTAGTCCACAATTAGACTTAGGCATGCTACGACGATAAAAGGAACCAACCCACAACAAGTTCAAATAGAGACACTGATTTTGTTTTACTAAATTAAATTGTTTTTAATACCGTATTTAGTAGCAAAATCGTACATGGAATATATTTCATGTCCGATTTTCAAACAAAATCAGTATCTCCATTTGAACTTGCTGTGGGTTGCTTCGTTTTTGCGTAACGAAGTCCAATTTCACTAATCGATCTATTCCCTAATACAATAGATATACAGTGCAATATATGTTGGCCTTTCCGACTGACCTCAATTGGAAGGTCGTAGACACAATCAATAAAAGGGACGCCATCGCTATTACTCATGGCACACCCCATGGGGGTTGGTAATGGAATAACAGAATTAACTTTCTGTAGAATGTAATATTCTAATTTAAAGTTGCACGCTCTAACATATAGCTCTCTTCTTCTTTTTTTATTTATGGCTTCGTATTATTATGCATTTCGCCATGACAAGTATAATTTATTCCCGTCTTCACAAGAACGATGAAATATCGGTGTGGACGTTTTCAAGGTCTTGTTGGAGTTTTGGTGTGAATTCCTTCCAGTACGATGTTTAATTCACTTATTTCAATGTTTCCATACACTGTTCATCACCGTCAATGTTTATTGCACAAATCCACACCACTTTTATACAACAAACACAACTTTAAACTAGTTTTTGAAATGAATTAAAGTAAACGATGATCCGCATTGTCACAATTCCCACCAAAAACCCATATATCTCTCTCTCTGTGTTCCTTGACATCAAGCGACCGTGTATTATTTTGTGTATTTCTTGCTAGTTTTATAATAAATAGTTGATAAAATCTGAGCTACGTCGTTTAATTCAATAGGTACTTTCGGCATAATATACGTTGTTTTATATAGGTTGGCTGGTGGTAGGGTTTATAAATGACCACCGTACACATGGTGTTAAAAACTGCCATAGTGATCTACACACATCAGCCATTGTATATTCGGTTCTCCCGAGGCGCTTGCGACATGACTTAATGGTTGGTTGGGGCGGGTATAGGGGTACATCTTTATATTACTATACCTGCATCGGTCATCCACCTGGCCTGTCGCAGGCCCCTCGTTTTGCTTCTTCCCTCTTCGGAGTGCGAAGAAGCCTTTATACAGGCATGATTCTGGTGACCACCGATAAACTCATTGTCTGTCAGTGGTCACTATTTTTTGGACTACACTACGCTTACCATCAGGTGTAGTGCAGTCAATTTGGCTAGGAAAAATATTATTCCCAAGCGACGGTGTTACATTAAAGTTATGTTTGTAATTAATTGAATGAGACGAGCAAGTCGCAAACTGCTGTGTATGTAGACAAAACTGTCTACAGCGTGGCTCTACCACTCATAAAATGATCCCGGAACGCGATCTACACACAGTGTGGGTCACTATGGCAGGTTTTAACACCATGTGTACGGTGGTCGCTATCCGAGCGGATATGAATAGCCTACTATTAGCCCATAACAGACATGTGTATTAATTGTGAATTATCGCTTGCTTTAACGGTGAAGGAAACATCGTTTAGTGGTAGTGGTAGTAGTGGTAGAAACACGCTGTAAATAGTTTTGTATACAGTATAAATGAGCCGGCACGACAGGATCGTTACCACTGTCTCACAGAAAACCGACGTAAAGTAGCGGCTTCTAGTATTGTGGGCTTACATGGGCGGTGGAGATCACTTACCAGTTGCTCGTTTGTTATAAAAAACGTGAGGAAACCTGCATACCTGAGAAGTTATCCATAAGAATTTCGAAAGTATATGAAATCTGCCAACCCGCATTAGTCCAGCGTGGTGGACTAGAACCTGTTCCCTCTCATTAATTAAGAAGGCCCGTGCTTTTTACTTGTTAAATTTATAATACTAATTTAGTCAATGACTATTATGCTTTGCTAGAAGCCTCACGAATTAATACAATGTATTTTTTATGCAGGATGCCAGGAGCAAAGCCAGAGTTCATCCCGCCTTCGCCAATGCCGGACGACAAGCAGGAGTCGAAGTATGGAGGATCGAGGTACGTAATTAAAGTTTTTTTATGTGATTGAATGACGAGACGAGCAAGGTGCTCGCTTGATGGTAAGCGCCACGCCTGCCCATAAACAGAAGCAACACCACACATAACTTTGAATTACAAAGCACTGCATGGCACTGAACTGCGCTCGTCACCCCGAGACATAAGATGTTAAGTCTCACAATGCCCAGTAATTTCCCTGGCTTCAATGTCCTTCAAACCGAAACACAACAGTGTTAACACTCTGTTGCTTGGCGGCAGATATAGACGGCACGGTGGTACCAACCCAGACGGCCTCTCGCATACGAGAGACCTACCACCTTGTAATGTTTAAATTCAACAGCTACATTAGCTTGCACAAGGTCATTTAGTTTCCTGTACGTTATTATAGAACAATACAATATTTTCCTTGTTTTGACAAACACGACAATTTTTTTTTTAACACATCGCAACATATAATTAAATATTGAGGGGGTGTGGGGGATATGCGACAAATGTTTCTGTGATCCACAAATAATTGTTTCGGGGTCTGGGTGTTGTGAGACCGTAAGTCTCTCGTAGTTCCTGATACCCACGACACAAGACTCATATCTTACTGTGGGGTCAGGACTATGTGTGTGACTGTTGGGTGTATTTATTATTATTAATAAATACATCCAACAGATACAACCATATTATTTAATATTTCAAAAATCTTTTTTCTCCCCAGAACTTTGTTCCCGTACCAGTAGCCCAGAAGGACTATGGAAAATTCCACAAAGGTGACTCCTACATCGTGTTGAAGGTAAGACTTTAACCACCTTCTGCAATTTTGTTTTATCCGAGCACGGCAAAGTGACTGCACTACACCTGATGGTAAGCGAAACTTCATAAAAATAGCCTACAAGAGAATGCGATAGACAAAGAGGAGACGTAGATTACAGACAACACTGTATACTTGTAATCTATCTCGTTCTCTCGCAGGCTAAATCCTATTTATGAATATGTTTGTCTCTTTTTACTGTCGCTTTTTCGTTTCATCGAATTTTTTTTCATCGAAATCACAACGGTGCTAAAGAAGTTATACTTCTTTCTGCCTTGCGTTATCCCGGCTTAGTGCCAGGGTCCGCCTTCCTACTTAAACGCCTCCACTTCGCCCGATCTTGAGCATCCTCTATAGTGAGACCATTGGCTCTCATGTCTCCCTCCAATACGTCAAGCCAACGCTCCTTGGGCCTTTCACGGGATCGTACCCTTGCTACGACCTGGCTCAGGCATCTGCGACCGACGTACTCCTGCGGTTTCCTCAAGACATGACCAAACATGACATGACCAATGCTGGTGGGAGGATACTTGTATCCGATCGGATAGCGACCACCGTACACTGGTGCTAAAACCTGCCATAGTGGCCCATCTTGTGTGGGTCGCGTTCCAGGGTCAGCCAGTGTATATCCAGTTCTCCCCAGGGGGCTTGCCCCTTGATCCTAACCCTTTTCCCATCCCTTTTCCTTCCCCTCCCCCTTTGGCACGCCAGCATGATCTTGCCGACCTACGATGGACACATTATTTATCGTTGGTCGACACTATTCTTGGATTGCGCTACACTTACCATCAGGTGTAGCGTAGTCACTTTGCCAAGACAGGATAAAAAAAACCAAAGAAGTTACACTTCAATACATGTATTTTCAGACAACGTCAGACAAACGCAACAACCTGTCCTGGGACATCTACTACTGGATTGGCAGTGAATCGTCACAGGACGAGGCTGGTGCGGCCGCCATTTTGACTGTGGGTCTTGATGACAAATTCAACGGCGCAGCAGTGCAGCACCGAGAGACACTGGGGCATGAGAGCACGCAGTTCACCCAGTGCTTTCCTTCTGGTGAGGATTTTTTCGACTGATTGATAGGACTAGCAGATGGGTACCTTTTTGCAGCTTGCAATCCAGCAAATGGGTTTTTTATAGCATAGGCCGGCAAACGAGCAAGTGGTTCACCTGATGGTAAGTGATCTCCACCGCCCATGTACGCCCACCACCGGATGAATCATGGGCGCGTTGCCGACCATAAAGTAAAGGGATAATTAGGAATAGGGAAGGGGAGGGGATTTGGGCTTCCGGATATCTCACTCACCATACGAAACGCAGCAGCAAGCCGCTACTTTACGTCGGTTTTCTGTGAGACAGTGGTAATGACCCGGGCGAGCCAGCCCGTTCATGCTGTAGACAAAACTGTCTACAACGTGGCTCTACCACTCACAAGTTAGTCATATGTACAACCCTTGAACACCCTCAAACCCAAAATAATCATGCTTGCCTTGCCGACCTCAAATGAAAGGTCCCTCGTATGCGAGAGGCCGTCTGGTTTGGTACCACCACGCCATCTTTTCTGCCGCCAAGCAATAGTGTGTAAGCACTGTTGTGTTTCGGCTTGAAGGACATTGGAGCCAGTGAAATTACTGGGCATTAACTATGAGACCTTCCATCTTATGTCTCGGGGTGACGAGCGCAGTTCAGTGCCATGCAGTGCTTTGTAATTCAAAGTTCTGTGTGGTGTTGCAGGCGAGCGCCTTGCTCTTCTCGTCATTTAAATAAATAAGAAAAACAACTCATCGATTAAGACGGGAAAACGTAATAAATAAAACAAAACAAACGCAGTTTGAAATGACTTCACTCATAGTTGCTTTATTTACAAGAACAATTATACATTTATGTCGAATGATGGGAATTGTCTGCGAATGGTATAATTGCTGCTCTATTAACATGGCGAGGTTGTTAGAAAGGGATAGATGATAGGCGAAGTGTGAAGTTCGAGTGAGATGGATATCATGACTCACGTGCCTTTGGAAGTTCAGGGTCAATTAAATTAAAGCAAGGTAAATGTTACGCAAAGTTTTCTCATGCGGTTTTACGATCGGCTACCTTTAATATTATCTTTTATATATTTTTTTAAGAACGAGCATAGCGCAGACTTTTGGCGAGAATTCTGACAGTGCGGTTCATCGCTTATTTTATATCAAAAACTAGTTTAAAGTTTTGTTTGTTGTATAAAAGTGGTGTGTATTTATGCAATAAATATTGACGGTGATGAACAGTGTATGAAAACATTGAAATAAGTGAATTAAGCATCGTACTTGAAGGAATTCACACTTAAACTCCATCAAGACCTTGAAAACGTCCACACCGATATTTCATCGTTCTTGTGAAGAGTTGAGAAAAAAATTATGCTATCATTGGCGAAATGCGTAATAATGCGAAGCCATAAATTAAAAAGAAGAAGAGCATAGCACAACGCCTGCCTATAAACATGATTGTGTGATCTACAAATATTTGTTTCTGGTTGGGTGTTGTAAGATCGTAAGTCCCTCGTAGTTCCTGATACCCACGATACAGGTCATACCTAGTGTGGGGTCAGGTCCAAGTGTGTGACTGTTGGGTGTGCTTTACATCTGGCTTCTCCAGTTGTAACTGTCCTTACGCTTGAGGTTAATACCTCCTCAATTCATTATTTTGTCTTCCGCTTTGCTATGGAGGGAAGTGGACAATTAATATTTCCAACTCCTCCCTAACCTTCTATCTGATTAATTTCGTTGCGGGACAAAGACATTTAGGCATTCCCAGAGACTCGCCGAGCTTCACTGCTCGGTGTCGACAAAATGCGTGCCACTGTTGATCCTGTTGCTGCACAGGAGTTACAGTGGCGGGTGTGTGGGTGGGATAGTCTCTGTTGGGTGTATTTATTTATTCTAAATCCATTTCTTTCTCCTTCCCTCCAGGCATCCAATATCAGGAAGGTGGAGTGGGTACAGGATTCAATCATGTGGTCACGAATGCTGGCGCCGAGAAACGCATGCTCCAAGTCAAAGGGAAGAGGAATGTACGCGTGAGACAGGTAGGTTGCAAGACAATGAGATCACTTTTATTTATTATTTATTTATTTATTTATAACTTTATTGTACATCACAACAAAAAGTATTGATAGTACACAAAAGAGATCTAAAAATAATAATAAGAAGTACAATTGCCGGCCTTATTGCTAACGGCAATTTCTTCCAGGCAACCTTTGGATGGACTGGATTGATAGGTAAATGAGCGGGCGGTCAACATATAAACGGAACTTACAAAGAATAGACGTACATATTTTATGAGTGGTAGAGCCAAGATGTAGACAGTTTTGTCTACAGCATGAATGGGCCGCCTCGGGTCGTTACCACTGTCTCAAACCGACGTAAAGTAGTGGCTTGCTGCTGCGTGCTACTGTCAGTGAGATATCCGGAAGCCCAAATCCCCCTCTTCTTCCCAATCCTTAATTATCCCTTCCTTTAAGGTCAGCAACACGTCCATGATTCTTCTGGTATTCTGGGCGTACATGCGCGGTGGAGATCACTTACCATGAGCTGACCCACTTGCACGTCTGTCTGCCTCTGCTATAAAAAAAGACAAATTCTGTGTGGTGTTGCTTCTGCTTATGGGCAGACGTGGCCTTTGCCAGCAGGCGAGCGCCTTTCTCGTCTCGTCATTCAATCAAATAAAAAAAAATCTTACAGACACAAGTGTATACGACGTCACCAACTCATCCCACCATTCAGCTGTACAAAAAATCTAGCACAGTAAAATTAATTCGCAGGTGGATCCTCTCATCTCATCAATGAACAAGGGAGACGTGTTCATCCTGGACAAAGACCACGACATCTACGTGTACGTCGGCGAAAAGGCCAGGAATGTGGAGAAACTGAAGGCCACCTCGGTAGCCAACCAGATTAGAGACCAGGATCATAACGGAAGAGGTCGTGTGGAGATAATTGGTAAGTCGGCTAGGACCCTTGCTTGCTTTCCTTGCCTTGTTTGCTGGTGGGAGGATTTCTTAACTAGTTATCGTTCGTTTGTTTGTTACATTAAACTTCTGTTAGTTGTAATCGGGTGAATAATGCGTGTGAACAACACTTCAGAATGTGAGAACATTCCTGGTGGGAGGATACTTGTAGCGACTACCGTACACTGGTGCTAAAACCTGCCACAGTGGCCCTTGTGTGGGTCCCGTTTCAGGGTCAGCCAGTGTATATCCGGTTCTCCCAGGGGACTTGCCCCCTGATCCTAACCCTTTTCCCATCCCTTTTTTCTTCCCCTCCCCCTTGGCCCTGAGATGAGATACTGCGGGGTCGTCAGTATTCCGTTAGCAGGGACGTAGTTCATCCCAGGAACTTTGGCAAGCCGGCATGATCCTGCCTTTACAATGGACACATTGTTTATCGTTGGTCGACACTATTCTTGGATTGCGCTACACTTACCATCAGGTGTAGCGTAGTCACTTTGCCGAGCCAGGATACAAAAAAGCCCTCACCACGCAAGCGCTTAAAAAGTCCACTGCGGGGTTTTAGCTGGTAGTGCCAGTGCGTTTGCCGGTATATGCTATTAAAAAGACACTAGCTTAAATTTATTTCGCATGTAATTTCTTCCCCAGACCAATACTCCAGCGAAACAGACACCCAGAAATTCTTCACCGCCCTCGGATCTGGTACCAGGGATATTGTGCCTGAAGACAGCGCCGGTGGTGATGACCAGGTACATTCACATAACCCTGATCCCACCCTGAGATTCTCTTCTGAAATTAGTAATTTATCCTTACCTTTAAGTGGCAGGCAGCGGCTTGGCTGTGCCCCTGGCATTGCCGATGTCCATGAGCGGCGGTGACTGCTTACCATCAGGCGGGCCGCTTGCTCGTCTGCCTATCAAGGCTATAAAAAAATTACCCACGAAAACTCCCGATAGCAATAGGATTGATGCATGCACTTGAATTCGAAAAAATGGAATCCTTCGACTAGCTGTTGTACCGTAATAAAGTACTTATGCAGTTACAAAGTATGTCGACGGTCGACAGAAGTATGCCGGCCTGAAGTTACTGGATATACACTGGCTGATCTCGGAACGTGACTCGCCTGAACGAGCCACTTTGGCGGATTTTTCACCATATTATTTATAATGGTTGCTAGCCAGCCGGGTACAAAAATATCATGTACCCTCTTACCAGCAAGGTACATGGATACTTAGTGTCAATAATAGAATTAGCTTACTTCTCATCATTTCAGGAGTTCGAAAGGAACGAAGAACAGTCTGTAATTCTCTCGGAGGTTTCCGACAGCACTGGCAAAGTTAAAGTCACTCCGTTGAGCAAACCTTTCCGACAAGAGCAATTGAAGCCTCAGGTAATTGCATTAAGCCATATTTCTTATGTCTCAGGGTGACGAGCAAAGTTTGTTTTATAGCATAGTAAGTAGTCACCTGATGGTAAGTGATCTCCACCACCCATGTACGCCCACCACCAGAAGAATCATGGGCGCGTTGCCGACCTTAAAGGGATGATTAGGGATTGGGAAGGGGAGAGGATTTGGGCTTCCGGATATCTCACTCACCGTACGAAACGCAGCAGCAAGCCGCTACTTTACGTCGGTTTTCGGTGAGACAGTGGCAACGACCCGGTGGAGCCAGCCCATTCGTGCTGTAGACAAAACTGTCTACAGCGTGGCTCTACCACTCAAAAGTAGTGGAGTAGTGTTGCAATTCTATAAGGATAAACATGACCCTTACCATGAAGAGCGCCCTCCCAGGATACACACGATCAACTCTAATTCACCATCAATTTGGGGGCATTTAAAGTTTTTAAAACTACATTTTTATCAGAGCACGGCAAAGTGACTGCACTACACCTGTTGGTAAGTGCAGTGCAGTCCAAAAAACCAGCGGCCACCGACAAATAATGAGTCTATCGGTAGTCACCAGAATCATGCCGGCTTGTGTAAATGCTTCTTCACACTCCAAAGAGGGAAGAAGCAAATCGAGGGTCCTGCGACAGGACAGGCGGATGACTGTGCCTGCATTGGTCATCGGCCTGTCCAAGGTCTGCGGTCACAGGGATACAAAGATGTACCCCTATACCCGCCCCAACTAACCACCAAGTCATGTCGCAAGCCCCTCGGGAGAATCGGATATACACTGGCTGATCCTGGAACGCGATTCACACAAGGTGTGTGGGTCACTATGGCAGGTTTTAACACCATGTGTACGGTGGCCGCTATCCGGGTGGATAAGAATATCCTACCACCAGCATAAGCTGTTCTATTTTATTACACTTGAGGTAAATACCTCCTCAATTCATTATTAATTTTTTCCCCGCTTTGCTATGGAGGGAAGTGGACAATTATTATTTCCAACTCCTCCCTTACATTCTATCTGATTAATTTCGTTGCGGGACAAAGACGTTTAGGCATTCCCAGAGACTCGCCGAGCTTCACTGCTCGGTGTCAACAATAATGCGTGCCACTGTTGATCCTGGTGCACAGGAGTTACAGTGGCGGGTGTGTGGGCGGGATAGTGTCTAATGTTCTATTTAATTCCAGGAAAGCTACATTTTAGACACAATCAGCGGGAACATTTACGTCTGGATCGGAAAACAATCGACTGACAGGGTAAGTAAGCAGTTTGAGCTGAGATCTAAAGAACTGTCTTCGACTAAGTCAAGTCGTTTTGTAATAAAATGATTTCGCTAACTCTGAATTGGCAATACGGTGACGCGATCGGCTCGTGAGTTGGACTCACAATGGTAACGGATTGCAAACATTTCAAGGTAGTAGGTCCCTCGTATGCGAGAGGCCGTCTGGGTTGGTACCACCGCGCCATCTTTTTCTGCTGCCAAGCAACAGTGTGTAAGCCCTGTTGTGTTTCCGTTTGAAGGACATTGAAGCCAGTGAAATTACTGGACTTTATGAGACTTAACATCTTATGTTTCGGGCTGACGAGCGCAGTTCAGTGGCATGCAGTGCTTTGTAATTCAAAGTTCTGTGCGGTGTTGCTTCTGTTTATGGGCAGGCGTGGCGCTTATCATCAGGGGAGCGTCATGCTGCGGTTGTTATTAATTTTGATCCGGACGTTTCGACAGCTTTTCAGCCTTCGTGGTCACGGGGTGGACTGTCTTAATAAAAAACCGCTATAAAATCAGTTTAAATTAGTTTTATTTCAATGAGTAATATTCGCGTAAATGTCTTGGATCCTTTTTCTATCATTTGACAGCTGATTTAAATGGCTCCTAAGATATTTATTATTGACTTTATTTATATAATTCTTTCGATAATAGCTTATTGATTAAAATAATGGAAATTGACCAGTCAAATACGATAATATGATTGTATATTGCAGGAAAAGACTGAGGCGATGACCAAGGCGCAGCAGACCTTAACCTCCAAAAACTACCCCGGTTGGGTAAGTTTACAAAAATATTTGAATAATTCTGTAAACGTTTCACAATTTCGGTGGCATAATGAAAGAAAGGAATAAAGAAATTATTCGGATAGGTTTTCTTTTGTTTTCTACGCCAGAACTAAAACAAACGCTCTGTTTACTTATTAAAAAAAACAAAGGAATAAATTAATAATGAAATAATAACAAACAAAGAAAGTAAAATTGTAATGTCTGTCACTTCTTCTTCTTTTTATTTATGGCTTCGCATTATTATGAATTTTGCCAGTGTCAAGTATAATTAATTCTCGTTATTTTTACAAGAACGATGAAACACGAGTGCGGTCGATTTCAAGGTCTTGCCGGAGTTTTGGTGTTAACTCCTTCCAGTACGATGCTTTATTCACTTATTTCAATGTTTCCATGCACTGTTCATCACCGTCAATGTTTATTGAACAAATCCACACCACTTTTTCACAACAAACACAACTCTAAACTAATTTTTGAAATAAATTAAAGTAAGCGATGAACCGCACTGTCAGAATTCCCGCCAAAACTCACTCTACCGTTTTAAAATGCTTTTATTATTTACAAGGTGGTAGGTCCCTCGTATGCGAGAGGCTGTCTGGGTTGGTACCACCGCACCGTCTATTTTTCAAGCCAAGCAACAGTGTGTAAGCACTGTTGTGATTCATTTTAAAAGTTATTGAAACTAGTGAAATTATTGGGCATTGTGATACTTAACATCTCATGTCTCGGGATGACGAGCGCAGTTCAGTGCCATGCAGTGCTTTGTAATTCAAAGTTCTGTGTGGTGTTGCTTCTGTTTATGGGCAGGCGCTTACTGCTCGTCTCATCATCAAATAAAAAAATGTATTGTTTATTTATCCAAGCCATTGTTCTGTTCAGGTGAAGGTGACCAGGGTCCTCCAGAATACGGAGCCGGCTGCCTTCAAGCAATACTTCTCCACCTGGAGGGACACTGGGATGTCGCACTCGCGTTTGGTTTAAACTTAAGGTGTGGATTTAAGATCGAAAATAATCTAGAACTTACGATTTTTTTTTTTTTAGCATAGGCCGGCAAACGAGCAATTGGGTCACCTGATGGTAAGTGATCTCCACCGCCCATGTACACCCACAACCAGAAGAATCATGGATGCGTTGCCGACCTTAAAGGAAAGGGATAATAAGGGATTGGGAAGGGGAGGGGATTTGGGCTTCCGGATATCTCACTCACCGTACGAAACGCAGCAGCAAGCCGCTACTTTACGTCGGTTTTCTGTGAGACAGTGGTAACGACCCGGTCGAGCCAGCCCATTCATGCTGTAGACAAAACTGTCTACAGCGTGGCTCTACCACTCAAGAAGATTTACTGTAGTAGATATGTATTAAATTTGCCACTCATGCCTGTAATCCCCGAAGGGGTAGACAGAGGTGTAAACAATACACCGACATTTCACCGAGGGTATCATCGTCCCATGATGTGATATGGGGGTGAGCCTATCGCCATACCGGGCACAATTCTAGACTCCGGGCTGATACTGAGCATCTCGTGATAGAAAAACCCAATATCACTTTACCCGACCCGGGATCAAACCCGAGACATCAGCATAGCAGTCGTACCGCGTACGCAATACAACTGCGCCACCGAGGCAGTCAATAGATAGAGGCAGTAACATTCCTTAATAGAAATGAATGAATAAG
Organism: Amorpha juglandis; assembly: GCA_949126905.1. Classification (NCBI taxonomy): domain Eukaryota; kingdom Metazoa; phylum Arthropoda; class Insecta; order Lepidoptera; family Sphingidae; genus Amorpha; species Amorpha juglandis. The sequence goes on from OX421392.1 coordinate 4,702,659, forward strand.
AGATTAGGAAGAGGATTTGGGCCTCCGGATATCTCCCGATAGTCCGTCTCGGTCTTTCTTACCTTTCCGTGCTGGTTAACTGCCGGGGTTATCTCGGCTGTATACTTTCAATATTCATATCCGCCCGGATAGCAACCACCGTACATATCCTCTTAAAACCTGCCATAGTGATCCACACGCCTTGTGTGGATCGCGTTCCAGGATCAGCCAGTGTATATCCGGTTCTCCCGAGGGGCTTGCGACATGACCTGATGGTTGTTTAGGGCGGATATAGGGGTACGTCCTTGTATCTCTGTGCCTGCATCATTCATCCGCCTGCCCTGTCGTAGTCCCCTTGATTTGCTACTTCCCTCTTCGGAGTGTGAAGACGCATTTATACAGGCCGGCATGACTCTAGTAACCACCGATAAACTCATTGTCGGTGGTCGCTGGTTTTTTGGACTGCACTGCGCTTACCATCAAGTGTAGTGCAGTCACTTTGCCGGACGTAAAATGTAAATCCTTTGCGTGAATTTAAAATTAAGTGTTTTTTTTAATTTCAGGTTCTATGACCCATCGCATCAGTGCCAAATATTATTTGAACCTTACTAATCTTTATACATGTAATTTAATAATAAAATATACTTAATCTCAATATTGTGGTATTATTTCATTACTAATTGTTCTGCTAGTAGAGTATTTAACCTGTGAAGACGGTAGGGTTGCCAGAAAAACGTGCGCAAACTTCGGGACAAAAAAATACCTATTTATTTATTTATAACTTTTTTGTACATCACACAAAAGGTATTGAAAATACACAACAGACAATTTAAGATAACGAATAGAAGTACAATTGGCGGCCTTATCGCTATATATAACGCGTATAGGGATACATCCTTGTATTACTGTGCCTGCATCGGTCATTCGCTTGTCCTGTCGCAGGCCCCTCGATTTGCTTCTTTCCTCTCCGAAGAGGGAAGAAGCATTTATACAGGCCGGCATGACTCTGGTGACCACCGATAAACTCATTGTTTGTTAGTGGTCGCTGGTTTTTTGGATTGCACTACGCTTACCATCAAGTGTAGTGCAGTCACTTTGCCGTGCTGGAATAAAAAAAAGACTATTGCTTATTCATTTTACAAGTATGTTTAAAGATAAATTGTAGTATATATTGAACGCTATGTTTTTATAATGAGGATGTAAATTAGTGTATTGTAACCTGTTTGGAATGATAAAACGGTCATTATAATGCATTGACCGCAGTAAGGTTGCCTCAATTATAATTTTTCCTTCTATACAGGGAACGAAACCAATATGACAAATACCTATATTTCTCGTTTTTTTTACACTAGGGATGAACTACAGGGTCCCTGCTAATGGAATGCGAGCCCTGCAGTATCTCATCCCAGGGCCAAAGGGATAGGTAGAGACATTAAACACATTGGTGTTAAAACCTGCCATAGTAACCCACCTTGTGTGGGTCGCGTTCCAGGTTCAGCCAGCGTATATCCGGTTCTCTCGAGGGGCTTGCGACATGACTTGATGGTTGGTTGTGGCGGGTACGGGGGTACATTCTTGTATTATTGTGCCTGCATCGGTCCTCCGCCTGTTCTGTCGCAGGCCCCTCGATTTGTTTCTTCCCTCTCCGAAGAAGTGCCAAGTTCTGTGTGGTGTTGCTTTTGTTTATGGGCAGGCGTGGCGCTTACCATCAAGCGAGCGTCTTGCTCGTCTTGTCAGTCAGTAAAATAAAATAAAAAATATACCTTAATGAGAGGGGTCTAACTTCAAATATGTGTCAAGATACACTACACATATCGAAATACTTATGAAATCTAAGCATCTAAGTTTCCTCACAATGTTTCCTTCCCGTTAAAAAGCGTTAATTAACAATAAATAAACATGTAACGTAGAACATCAGTAGTCAAAAGAGATCGAGTTCAATGCCATAGAGCACTTATCTAGGAAAAATAAAATATTAAATAAAATACTGTAACAACCCTGACTCGAGTAAACAATATTAAAAAACCGGTCGGGAATCAGGCTAGTGATGTCTCGTGTCACAGTAATCGATGTTTTGAAACGATTTTTAAAATGTGTTCTAATTCTATTAGATTATATATTCAGTGCACTTTATCCGATCTAGTAATTTTCATTTTATATATAGATGAAAATCCTCGAAGCAATGTTTACCTGGGAAGAAGTAAAGGCGATAAACAATATTACAATCGATTCTAAAATCGATTCAAAACCTAAAGCGAATAGAATCGATCCAAAGCAACGCTAAACGAAACCAGTTTGAGTTAGTACGATTCAAGCATTCGTGTGATTTAAACATGTTTATGTATACATTGTTAACTTTATTTTTAATTAAACATGCAGTCGGACAAGGAAAAATTGGTAACGGAAAAATGATAAACATATTTAATTGGAAGCAAATAGGATATGACATTGACGGTGTTAAATGTGAGTATTTATTTTATTGTTGTTTTTAACAGACTTGTCTGGTGGTACGATATTCAAATGCGCCCGGATAGCGACCACCGTACACATGGTGTTAAAACCTGCCATAATGAACACACACCTTGTGGGGATCGCGTTCCAGGATCAGCTAATGTATATCCGGTTCTCCTGAGGGGCTTGTGACATGACTTGATGGTTGGTTGGGGCAAGTATAGGGGTACATCCTTGTATCCCTGTGCCTGCATCGGTCATTCGCCTGTCCTGTCGCAGACCCCTCGATTTGCTTCTTCTCTCTCCGAAGAGGAAAATACATTGTGCATTTAATATAGATCAATATGGCCCATTATAGCATGTAATTTAAATAAATATTTTCGAAGATATTACAGATTTAAAATGCAGGGACATAGCGGTTGCGACGGCCGGTCGGGGGCCATAGTGGGCCTTAGCCACAGCAACGCATAGCCGGGTCTGCTAGTAATGGATAAAAATAGACATAGTCGAACACTTCAGTGGCAGAGCCACGCCGTAGACAGTTTTGTCTACAGCATGAATGGGCTGGCTCGACCAGGTCGCTACCACTGTCTCACAGAAAACCGACGTAAAGTAGCGGCTTGCTGCTGCGTTTCGTACGGTGAGTGAGATATCCGGAAGCCCAAATCCCCTCCCCTTCCCAATCCCTAATTATACTTTTCCTTTAAAGTCGGCAACGCGCCCATGATTCTTCTGGTGGTGGGCGTACACGGGCGGTGGAGATCACTTACCATCAGGTTACCCACTTGCTCGTTTGCCGGCCTATTCACTAAAAAAAAACACTCCACTCGGTTGAAAAAATACAGGCAAAGACCTCGTAACCATACAGCCTTTTCTTTCAGATAGAAACAACTCGGACACTGAAAGGAAACCCGACAGTTTTCTATACGACCAAGACATAGAGGATGATGAAAAATTCTTCATTCAGTACAATAATGTGCCTATCGGGCTGGAAGTCAATTCAAACGTGGCATTTGTTACTGTGCCTAGAAGAAAATATGGTTAGCAAACTTATAAATATACTTCTACCACAAGAGTCTTCGATTTAAGGCCCTTTCGTGAGCAAATGACCTTGACTGATTCGCGGCATACTGACTCGTGTACTCGGCGTGTGAATTTTTGTGCAGAATATGCACGTATTTAGCGAATAATTGATTTAAAAAATCAGGTTTTGGTCTTTTCGAAAATTTAATACGGGCAAAATATTCGTTATTAAATTGCCTATCTAGTGATGTTAATCTCATATGAAAACAATCTCTACTTTAAAAGGAGACGCAGGGAATCTTTGCATTTTTCTCATTTTTATGGTTCATTTATAACGACAATTTAAAAAAATATATCAACATTAAAATGAATTTGAATCGAACAAAGTAAAGCTGACAGATTGTAAAAATATATTGTATATTTTTTTAATCAATATTTATGATTAAAAAAATATTTTAGAGGCTATCTAGTTAAGTAATGACTAGATAGCCTCTAAAAATCTCGATCGCGCGGCCTTTTGCTGGGGGTATGGCCTTAATTTGAATAGGTAATTTCTTAATACTCAATTTTCCACAGAAGGGTTGACGCAGGTGGCATAGCTAGCACGGGCGGCAACCTGAGTGGTTTGATTTGAGTGTCCACCCAAAGAATGCTTTTAAAATGATATTTTTAATATACTTTAACCGATTTAAAAAAAGGAGGAGATTCCCAATTTATGAGTATTTTTTTTTTATTTGATTGAATGACGAGTCGAGCAAGGCGCTCGCCTGATGGTAAGCGCCACGCCTGCCCATAAACAGATGCAACACCACACAGAACTTTGAATTACAAAGTGCTGCATGGCACTGAACTGCGCTCGTCACCCCGAGACATAATATGCTAAGGCTCATAATGCCCAGTAATTGCACTGGCTTCAATGTCCTTCAAACTGGAACACAACAGTACTTACACACTGTTTCTTGGCGGCTGAAATAGACGGCGCGGTGGTACCAACCCAGACGGCCTCTCGCATACGAGGGACCTACCACCTTGTAAACTACCACCTTACACTTCGGGTTATTTTAGTTCTGATGTCACTCTAAAACCAATGTCACCCGGGGAGAACTGCCCCTCCCCTAGCTACGCTACTGGGTTGGAGTCAGGTAGGCGCTCGGTCGTAAAAATTCCTAGCCAAATCTTTCTGTCACATATGTTAAAAAGCATGTTGCGCCGACCCCACTACGAGTGGGACAAGGGTAGGTGAAAGATGGATTTCTTAATTCTCTATTATTCTACACTCAAAGCCAGTTCATGCTTTAAGCCCACTCGAGATGGAGTTTATCGTATGTCATCCTGGAAAAAAAACAAAAAATCGTCATTTCGCACAACATGCTCTATCATCATCATCATCAACCACAGGACGTCCACTGCTGAACATAGGCCTCCCCCAAAGATTTCCAGACCGACCCGTTGGAAGCGGCCTGCATCCAGCGACTTCCTGCGACCTTTATCAGGTCGTCTGTCCACCTTGTAGGCGGACGTACAACGCTGCGCTGGCCAGTACACATATAATTGCCATTTCTCTATATCACATGTAATTTTTACGACCGACCGCCTGCCAGACAGCTATCCCTCTGAGGAGAAAACACCCGTAACAAATATATTTGTTGATTACACATTTGTCTCGGTGCGCGGAAACATCCCGCGGCAACCGGATACTTATTTTGTTTTTTTTTTTTTAATTGGCAATGGGTGCTCTTGATCTCAATTTAGCCGCATGGACAAAGATGAGGTTGACGATGGAGCGAGCTTACCCAGAAGGCCGATTCACACTACTCTTAAAGAGCTTCGGGTTGTACGCACTCGGGAAGACAGACGCAGGCAGGGAATTCCACTCCTTGGCTGCGCGTATTATAAAGGATGATTTATAGCGCTGGGTGCGAATAATCTTAGTGAAAGTGATAGTTATGAAATTTGAGTGGTAGAGCCACGCTGTAGACAGTTTTGTCCACAGCACGAATGGGCTGGCTCGACCGGGTCGTTACCACTGGCTCACAGAAAACCGACGTAAAGTGGCGGCTTGCTGCTGCGTTTCGTACGGTGAGTGAGATATCCGGAAGCCCAAATCCCCTCCCCTTCCCTAATTATCCCTTTCATTTAAGGTCGGCAACACGTCCATGATTATTCTAGTGGTGGGCGTTTTACATGGGCGGTGGAGATCACTTACCATAAGGTGACCCACTTGCTCGTTTGCTGGCCTATGCTATAAATAAAAAAAAAAAGAATATGAGCAATGTCAACCAAGTAGGGATGATATCCTGCAGTGCGTCTGGTGCCCCGATGGGGGGAAGCGGGATGAGCTCATGTAGCTCTCGTGCACACTCTCCGAAGTACAATCTATAAAGAACCGCTTACTCACTACTTACTTACTTACTCTCCCACTACGCCACGGAAGCTGTCGTCTTTGGTTTATACTTTGTTTTTTTTTTTACTAGCCCTGTATTACATACGTCTCACTGCTGGGCACGGGCCTCCTCAACTGATTGAGAGGGATTAGGCCTTAGTCCACCGCGCTGGCCTAATGCGGGTTGGCAGACTTCATATACCTTCGAAGAATCTTATCAAGTTCTTAGGTATGCAGGTTTCCTCACGATGTTTCCTTCACCGTTAAAGCGAGCGATAATTAACAATTAATATACACGTGACTTAGAAAACTCAGTGGTGTATGCTCTTGGGTCTGGTTTCGAACCTGCGACTTTCGTCTCGACAGTCCGTACAACTCCCCGCTGAGCTATCGCTGCTTTGATTTTTTTTTTATTAGCCCTTTTATTGATATATTCGTCCCACTGCTGGGCACGGGCCTCCTCTACTGAATGAGAAGGATCAGGCCTTAGTCCACCACGCTGGCCTAATGTGGGTTGGCAGACTTTACATACCTTTGAAAAATCTTATCGAGTTCTCAAGTATGCAGGTTTCCTCACGATGTTTCCTTCACCGTTAAAGCAAGCGATAATTAACAATTAATATACACGTGACTTAGAAAAGTCAGTGGTGTATGCTCTTGGGGCTGGTTTCGAACATGCGACTTTCGTCTCGACAGTCCATACCACTCCCCGCTGAGCTATCGCTGCTTTGATTTCATCATCATCCTCATCATCTACAAGACGTCCACTGCTGAACATAGGCTTCTCCCAAAGATTTCCAGACCGACCTGTTGGAAGCGGCCTGCATCCAGCGACTTCCTGCGATCTTTATCAGGTCGTCTGTCCACCTTGTGGACGTCCAACGCTGCGCTTGATTTACCAAATAATAGAATATGTTTCAGGAATACCATCAACTCTTAACTACGTGAACATTACTTCTTCTTCGCCACTCTTAAAACCGTATCCGAATTACGAAGAAGTTAAGAGACTGGTCTCAGTGTACCGACCGGCAGTGGACGAGTGCAATAGACTGTGGATGGTGGATACTGGTCTTCTGGAAGTGCCAGGTAGGACGCAGAAGAGACAAGAAGCCTTCTTAACACGCTTTTATTAGCTTCATACGTATGTTAGTATGTAACGGAAACTTTGAACATGATTTTGACCTCCTTCAAAACGTCGGATTAAATCGAAATTTGGAGCATCAAGAAGCGATGACAATTTAAAAAAATATATACAAAAAAATATATTTATATTTTTTCTAAAAACTGAAAAATAGGTAATTAATGGTGTAAAAAAAATTAAAAAACATAAAAAACTAAGATCGATGACAATTGAATATTTAAAAAAAATCTACAAAAACTATATTTTTTTTTCCTAAAATTAATCATAGTTAATAAAACTAAAACAACACGCTTATATAAAAAATCCAACTAAAAATAGAAAATAAATTTTAATAAATTTGAAGAAAATAATGTATTTAATTGTAAAAAGCGTTGGGTGCATGGTGTCAATACATAGTTATAAATATTTTATTGTATGAGTAGAAGGATTATCATTTTGTTAATATCTTAAAAAGATGTTGAATTTCCGTTTAAACTAGTTTGTTTAAATTAGTTTGCGTTGATGAATCAGTAAGTTAGGACAAATAAATATACAATTCTTTTTTTTTTTATAGGTTAAAGTTAATATAATAAAATTATAATAAATACACCCAACAGTCACACACATAGTCCTGACCCCACAGTAAGATACGAGTCTTGTTTCGTGGGTATCAGGAACTTCGAGGGACTTTCGGTCTCACAACACCCTTGTGGATAACACAAACATTTGTCTCGGTGCGGTGATCGAACCCGCGGCCTCTCGCTTCACAAGATACTCACCCGTTGCGCCACGGAGGCTGTCGAAATTTACATCCCACTTAATTTTTTTTTCAACACTACGCAAAAACTTTTTTTTTATACCATAATCCGGCAAACGAGCAAGTGGGTCTCCTGATAGTAAGTGATCTCCACGGCCCATGTACGCCCACCACCAGAAGAATCATGGGCGCGTTGCCGACCTTAAAGGAAAGGGATAATTAGGGATTGTGAAGGGGAGGGGATTTGGACTTCCGGATATCTCACTCACCGTACGAAACGCAGCAGCAAGCCGCTACTTTACGTCGGATTTCTGTGAGACAGTGGTAACGACCCGGTCGAGCCAAGCTACAAGCCAATATTTCTAAATTATCTTTCTTTCTCATTTTTCCAGGAGCTCGAAGACAGATTCAACCTCCTGCAGTACTGGCTTATGACTTGGCGACTGATACAATGCTTTTTAGACATGTCTTCGACCCTGCTGTCCTAGTCAATGAGAGAACTAGTGGAGGTATTTTCTGCCTACAATACTAAAGTTATACATATTTTTTTTAATATATTTAAATGACGGCATGAGCAAGGCCCTCGCCTGATGGTAAGCGCCAGTCCATAAACAGAAGCAACACCACGCAGAACTTTGCATTATTAAGCACTGCAAGGCACTGGACTGCGCTCGTCACCCCGAGACAAAAGATGTTACGTCTATGCTCATTAATTTCACTGGCTTCAATATCCTTCGAACCGAAACACAACTGTGCTTACACTGTTGCATGGCAGCAGAAATAGACGGCGCGGTGGTACCAACCCAGACGACCTCTCGCATAAGAGGGACCTACCACCTTGAAAAAATGTGTACGGTGGTTTGTATCGAGGCCATTTTTTTTAGAGTTTGGATGTGACTACACTACACCTGATGGTAAGCGCAGTACAGACCAAAAAACCAGCGAACACCGACAAAGATTGAGTTTATCGATGGTCACCAGAATCATGCCGTTTACCATTTTACGAGTGGTAGAGCCAAGCTGTAGACAGTTTTGTCTACAGTATTAATGGGCCGACTCGACCGGGTCGTTACTACTGTCTCACAGAAAACCGACGTAAAGTAGCGGCTTGCTGCTGCGTTGCATACGGTGAATGAGATATCCGAAGGCCCAAATCCCCTCCCCTTCCCAATCCCTAATTATCCCTTTCCTTTAAGGTCGGCAACGCACCCATGATTCTTCGGGTATTGTGAGCGTACATGGGTGGTGGAGATCACTTACCATCAGGTGACCCACTTGCTCGTTTGCTGGACTATGCTATAAAAAATAAGGTGAAAAACATGGTGAAAATCCCACCATAGTGGCTTGTTCAGACTAGTCGCGTTCCAGAAAACATCAATATAAGTCCAATTCTTCACTACTGTTTCAGGCTTGACTTCCATAACGATAGATGTTCAGCAATCAGCATGCGATGACGTTTACGCGTATATTAACGACCTGGCTACAGAAGGGCTGATAGTATTCTCGCTGAAAGAGAAGCAGTTTTGGAGAATAAACCATCCTAGCTTCACACATGATGAGAGCGCCATGAATTTTACAGCTGCTGGTAAGTGTATATTACCTAGGTTTTTTTTTTTGGCACAGTGACTACGCTACACCTGATGGTAAGTGTAGCGCAATCCAAGAATAATGTCGACCAACGATAAACAATGTGTCTATCGTTGGTCGGCAAGATCATGCCGGCCTGCCAAAGGGACAAGGGGGAGGGGAAGGAAAAAGGGATGGGAAAAGGGTTAGGATCAGGGGGCAAGCCCCCTGGGGAGAACCGGATATACACTGGCTGACCCTGGAACGCGACCCACACAAGGTGGGCCACTATGGCAGGTTTTAGCACCAGTGTACGGTGATCGCTATCCGGTCGGATACAAGTATCCTGTAGCGTGTAGCGTAGTCACTTTGCCGAGCCAGGATAAAAAACAAAAAAAACTTTTTTTTTTTTTTTCAGGAAATGTTATTAATTGGAAAGACGGTCTCTTCAGCATTGCTTTATCAGAGACTAAGGAGTCCAAAAGGATTGCCTATTACCATCCTTTAGTATCGACTCACGAATTCTCTGTAGACACCAGAGTTCTGAAGCAAAGGGGATTTAACTTCGCTAACCAATTTCAGGTAACAAAACTGACTCCCATAGTCATCGGACAGCCTTCATTGACAGCCTCCGTGGCACAGCGGGCGAGTAGCTGGCTGGGTTCGATCCCCGCAAATGCCTATGGTCCATAATAATATCGACGACATTCCATATTCCATAGTAAAAATATGGAGAAATAATAATAATAAATAGATTTAGTGTAATTGCCGAGTGTAATTTGATGATGCTATGTATGTATGTATACATTAGTTGATACTGATTTCTATATACCTATGTTTCTTTTACTTATGTACTAACTTGTCATAAGCGCTATTTCAATTGCCTACATGATTAATAAACGATTTGATTTGATTTGATTTGCACCGAGACAAATGTTTGTGTGATCCACAAATATTTGTTTCGGGGTCTGGGTGTTGAGACCAAAAGTCTCTCGTAGTTCCTGATACCAACGACACAAGACTCGTATCTTACTGTGGGGTCAGGACTATGTGTGTGACTGTTGGGTGTATTTATTATTATTATCATGTTGGACATTATCGTTTTTTTTTTATAGCATAGGCCGGCAAACGAGCGAGTATGGGTCACCTGATGGTAAGTGATTTCCACCGCGCATGTACGCCCACAATATCAGAAGAATCAAGGGAGCTTTGCCGACCTTAAAGGAAAGGGGTGATTAGGGATTGCGAAGTGGAGGGGATTTGGGCCACCGGATATCTCACTCACGGTACGAAACGCAGCAGCAAGCCCCTATTTTACTTCTGTTTTATGTGAGACAAGACCCGGTCGCGCTGGTCCATTTATTCTGTAGACAAAGCTGCCTACAGCATAGCTACACTACTCAAATGTTGTCTTCAGAAAATTTCATGGCTCTCTCATGTCTCATGTCAAACCTCATGGCTATTTCTGTTTTACTATATATTTTTATTTGACCTGAACTGTATTTCCATGATAAAAAATAATCCTAAAATCTAGCTAAATTAATAAGATTACAGAGTAGCATGTTTCCAAAGTCTATTTTTTTATTTGATTGAATGACGAGACGAGCAAGGCGCTCGCCTAATGGTGTGGCCACGGCTGCCCATAGACAGAAGCAACACCACACAGAACTTTGAATTACAAATCACTGCATGGTACTGAACTGTGCTCGACACAATCGACACCCCCAGACATAAGATGCTAAGTCTCATAGTGCCCAGTAATTCCACTGGCTTCAATGTCCTTCAAACCAAAACATAACAGTGCTTACACACTGTTTCTTGGCAACAAAAACTTTTTTTTAACTATTAAAAAAAGCAATTTTTTTTTCACCGATAACCGATGGGGCAGAAAGGTTCTGGAATGGAGGCCACGTACTGGCAAGCGCAGCGTTGGACGTCCGCCTACAAGGTGGACAGACGACTTGATAAAGGTCGCAGGAAGTCGCTAGATACAGGCCGCTTCCAACAGGTCGGTCTGGAAATCTTTGGGGGAGGCCTATGTTCAGCAGTGGACGTCTTGTGGCTGATGATGATAATGATAATGATGATGTGTACAAACCCAGACGGCCTCTCGCATACGAGGGACCTACCTTGTATTAATCATGCAATAATCATCAGCCTTTTCAAACATGACTCTTCTCTTTTCGCTACAGGACTTAGGTACCAGAGGTCCCAACACGCATAGTGGGACCCACGTGTACCATGCTGGCACAAGGACCTTATTCTTCGCTAATGTGGCCCAGGACGCTATCCTGTGCTGGAATGTGGACTTGCCCCTGACACCGGAAAATGTTGGCATAGCCGTTCAAGATCATAGGAACCTTGTGTATATTAGTGGTATAGAATTCTTTCGACTTTTTTATTTCTTAGATTCATTGACTATCTAGAACAGTGTTTCCCAAATTTTAGGCCATGCCCCACCTTTTTTTTTATCCTGGCTCGGCAAAGTGACTACGCTACACCTGATGGTAAGTGTAGCGCAATGTTTGTGTGATCAACATTTGTTTCGGGGTCTGGGTGTTGTGAGACCGAAAGTCTCTCGTAGTTCCTGATTCCCACGACACAAGACTCGTATCTTACTATGGGGTCAGGACTATGTATGTGACTGTTGGGTGTATTTATTTATTTGTATATAGGTCATGTGAAAACCTTCTATTATAGCGTGTTTGTATCCATACTATTTGTTTCAGACATGATAATAAAAGGTGATGATATCTGGGTCCTGGTGAATCAGATTCCAAGATTCGTGTACTCATCCTTCAATGTGAACGAAGATAATTATTTTATACACAGGTAAAATATTAATGTAAATATTAATAAGTTAAGGTGGTAAGATATTCATATCCGCCCGGATAGCGACCACCGTACACATGGTGTTAAAACCTGTCGTAGTGAGCCACATGTCTTGTGTGGATCGTGTTCCAGGATCAGCCAGTGTATATCCGGTTCTCCCCAAGAGGCTTGCCCCCTGATCCTAACCCTTTTCCCATCCGTTTTTCCTTCCCCTCCCCCTTGGCCCTTCGACAGGCCGGCATGATCTTGCCGACCTACGATGGACACATTGTTTACCGTTGGTCGACACTATTCTTGGATTGCGCTACACTTACCATCAGGTGTAGCGTAGTCACTTTGTCGAGCCAGGATAAAAAAAAAACCGATTCTAGGGCTTGACTCGACATGAATTGATGATTGGTTGTGGCGGGTATAGGGGTACATCCTTGTATCACTGTGCCTGCATCGGTCATCCGCCTGTCCTGTCGCAGGCCCCTCGATTTGCTTCTTCCCTCTCCGAAGAAGGAAGAAGCATTTATACGGGCCGGCATGACTGGTGACCACCGATAAAATCAATGTTTGTCGGTGGTCGCTGGTTTTTGGACTGCACTACGCTTACCATCAGGTTTAGTTAAGTCACATTATCGTGCACGGATAAAAAATGAATATATTTATGTTAAACTAGCTTTTGCTCGCGGCTCCGCCCGCGTGAACATCATTTTCCGGGATAAAAGTAGCCTGTAACCGTCCCCAGGGTCCCATTTATCCCTGTAGATAAATTCATCAAAATCGGTTCAGTGATTTAGACGTGAAAGCGTAACAAACAAACTCACTTTCGCATTAAATTTCACCCCCCTTTTCATCTCTTATTAACTAAAATTTCCAAAATTCCTGAAACACGTATTTATTTGTTTTACGTCAATAACCGAAATACAAAATTTTGTTTATGTAACTTTCAAAATGACCGACTTTCATACATATTATCATCCCCTATTTTGACCCCTTTGGGGTGGAATTTTCTAAAATCCTTTCTTAGTGGGTGCCTACATAACAAAATGAATATACAGTGCGAATTTCATGCTTGTAGCCTTGATAGTTTGCGCTCGGCGATGATGAATCAGTCAGTCAGTCAGGACATGTTATTTTATAAGTATAGATAGTATAGATCAAGTAGAAGAATAAGTTGATTATTTAACAGCCTCCGTGACGCAGTAGGCGAATAGAGGGGCCTGCGACAGGACAGGCGGATAATCTATACAGGCTCAGGGATACCACTATACCCATATAAAAATATACACATTTTATTTTTCAGAGGCAACGTGCAGGATTTGATCCGCGGCACAGTTTGCGAGAAGTAAAGGCTGAAGTAATAAAATAAACTGTTTAATAGCATTAAATCTTTTATTATCCCAGTGAAAACAACTTGCTAAGGAAACATTTGACGACAGTTATTAATGAGACAGTAGTTTTTTGAGTGGGTCAGCCACGCTGTAGACAGTTTTGTCTACAGCATGAATGCGTCGCTTCGACCGGGTTGTTACCACTGTCTTACAGAAAACCGACGTAAAGTAGCGGCTTGCTGCTGCGATTCGTACGGTGAGTGAGATATCCGGAAGCCCAAATCCCCTCCCCTTCCCAATCCCTAATTATCCCTTTCCTTTAAGGTCGGCAACGCGCCCATGATCCTTCTGGTGGTGGGCGTACATGGGCAGTGGAGATAACTTACCATCGGGTGACCCAATTGCTCGTTTGCCGGCCTATGCTATAAAAAAAACCAGTTTGACAGCCTCCGTGGCGCTGTGGGCGAGTAGCCGACTGTGAAACGTGAGACCGTGGGTTCGATTCCCGCACCGAGCAAATATTTGTCCGATCCACGAATATTTGTTTCGGGGTGTTGTGAGACCGAAAGTCTCTCGTAATTCCTGATACCCACGACACAAGACTCGTATCTTACTGTGGAGTCAGGACTATGCGTGTGACTGTTGGGTGATATTTATTTATTTATGTTAAATCACTTCGATGTCGGTTGTGTAAACATTTCAACTGTATTGGCATTTCTGGCCAGTTTCAACGCTGCTAATGCCTGACGTGGTTCCGCCAGCCAGTCCCTCTGCCCACGGGTGGTGACCAACCGGCCCAGCAACCACCTCATCATCTCCAACTTGTCCACGTATTTATTCAGCTTCCTGAAAAGAGCATCGACGTAAAGTGGCGGTTGATTAATTAATTATGATTTTTTTTTATGGTGCTGTCACACCGCTGTTATAAAATGTTTACAAAACATTATTAAACATTTGTTAACAAAAATTTGATACATTTTATCACAATGTTAGATAATGTTAGTAAATGTTTAATGTTAGAAAATGTTAGTAAACATTTTATAACACCGGTGTGGCAGCACCATTACTAGCCCTGTACTATACATGTCCCACTGCTGGGCACGGGCCTCCTCAACTGATTGAGAAGGATTAGGCCTTAGTCCATCACGCTGGCCTAATGCGGGTTGGTAGACTTCACATACCTTCGAAAAATCTTATCGAGTTCTCAGGTATGCAGGTTTCCTCACGATGTTTCCTTCACCGTTAAAGCAAGCGATAATTAACAATTAATATACACGTGACTTAGAAGTCATTGGTGTATGCTCTTGGGGCTGGTTTCGAACCTGCGACTTTCGTCTCGACAGTCCGTACCAATCCCCACTATCGCTGCTTCAATAAGATAATTCATATTAATTAATTATTATTAATACTCTTTTTTTATTTATGGATTCGCATTATTATGCTTTTCGCCAATGACAAGTATAATTTACTATCAAGCCTTTAAAAGACCGATGAAATATCAGTGTAGACGTTTCCAAGGTCTACTTGGAGTTTTGGTGTGAATTCCTTCCAGTACGATGCTTAATTCACATATTTCAATGTTTCCATACACTGTTCATCAACGTCAATGTTTATTGCACAAATCCACAAAAATATACAAAAAAAAACAAACTTAAACTAGTTTTTGAAATAAATTGAAATAAGCGATAAACCGCACTGTCAGAATTCCCGCCAAAACTCCTATTATTTATATTATTTCCTATTTAATGAGAATTAAGGAGGCCAAATGGACTTCCACTTGCTACATTCCTTACTTTCTTTGGTCTGAATGGCAGTGCCGCGCTGTAGACACTTAAGTGCAAAGTACGAATGGCCGGATTATTACCACTATCTCACAGAAAACCGACGTAAAGTAGCGGCTTGCTGCTGCGTGTCGTATGGTGAGTGAGATATCCGGAAGCCCAAATCCCCTCCCCTTCCCAATCCCTAAAATTATCCCTTTCCTTTAAGGTCGGCAACGCGCCCATGATTCTTCAGGTGGTGGCCGTACAGAGTGGAGATCACTTACCATCAGGTGTCCCACTTGCTCACATGTTTGCTGGCCTATGCTATAAAAAAAGTCCGTTATCTCTGCCTACCTCTATGGGAAACAGGCGTGAGTCTATGTATGTAATACAGTAATACCCCGAATTACGCTACCCCGTTTTACGCGAATTCAGAGATACGCGGTTATTCTTTTTGATGGCCGCGCGCGTCAGCTCTCCTATTCCGCCATGTTAGTGGTCCGTTTACGACAGGTTCGAACGTGTTCCGCGTTGAATTGTTTTACGTACGTTGTGTTTTATTGATAACATCAAATTATGTCACTCAAAAGTGCATGCAAAGTTGTACCCCGACTTACGCGAATTCGACTTACACGGTTATAGCTCGGTCCCACCTATCGCGTAAGTCCGGGGTATTACTGTACTTACTTGTACAAAGGGTCGCTGGTGTCTAGATCCTCGTCATCTACCACCACCTCCCTCATGTCCCTCAGGTCGGAGAGCTCTTCGTCCCACTGTTCCCTCACCACCATGTACTCGGCCTGCTTCTCCTTGAGCACAGACTCTATGTGACGGAGTTTGGTCTCGACCGTGCCGTAATCCGACAGGGCTTTGATCAGTTTCCTGGAATTTATATTTTAAAATATTGAGTTACAGTCGACTTTCGATGACATGAAACTCAAAGGACCAGAGAAAATTTCGAATCACCAAGAGTTCAAAATAACAGGAGTTAAATAACCACGAGGAGGGGGGACTTGAGTAAATAAGAGTTAGATCAAAATTTGTGATTTATTATTTTTATATTATTATTTTTAACAACAATACAATAATTATTCACAAATTTTTATTTCAAAAAGAAATCATACAACCGACAGGTCTGTACATGTATGTAAACAAACGACAGGTCTGCGCATGCTAAACGCTTCCAATTATAGAGAGTAGAGAAGCATTGACTTGAAACTATCGATGACGAGCAAGATAAGTATTATTCCTTCATTACATCGATTTTATTCAATTTATCGAGTATTTTTCTTGTAACTTTACAAAAGGTGTTTTTTTTTATTTGATTTGATGACGAGACGAGCAAGGCGCTCACTTGATGGTAAGCCACGCCTGCCCATAAACAAAAGAAACACAACACAGAACTTTTAATTACAAAGCACTGCATGGCACTGACCTGTGCTCGTCACCCCGAGACAAATCTCATAATGCCCAGTAATTACGCTTCAATGTCCTTCAAACCGAAACACAACAGTGATTACACATTGTTGCTTGGCCTTTTTTTTAAAAAGAAAGACGAATAAAATGAAATAGAACTTTGAGTGCTAGAGCCACGCTGTAGACAGTTTTGTCTACAGCATGAATTGGCTGGCTCGACCGGGTCATTACCATTGTCTCACAGAAAACCAACGTAAAGTAGCGACTGCGTTTCATACGGTTAGTGAGATATCCGGAGGCTCAAATCCCCCTAACCTTCTCAATCCCTAATTATCCCTTTCCTTTAAGGTCGGCAACGCGCCCATGATTCTTCCGGTAGTGGGCGCACATGGGCAGTGGAGATCACTTCAGGTGACCCACTTGCTAGTTTGCCGGCCTATGCTATAAAAAAAATGTATGGAGCGAATACCTATAGATACTAACTCTTTCCTCTCCACCATCTCTGAATCTAATTTCTCATCTGGAGTAGTTAAAAGATTCTTCACGGCATGAGTGTGTGTAAGTGTTTTTACCATGGTCTGCTCTAACACTTTATTACTAGCTTCATCACCATATTCCTTTAGTATTGCCTCTGAATTAAGCTCTTCGGGGACCTGTGATGTTGCTGCAAAAAAAACCATTGGTTAACTTTTTTTTTTCTTTCAAATCAAATCAAAATCTTTATTAATCATGTAGGCTAAGAAAGCGCTTGTGACAGGTCAAGTACAGAACATTTGTCATTAAAAAGACTAACTTAGAATTAAAAATTAAGGGAACTTTGTAATAACTGCCGCTCTATAGGCTGGCTGGAAAAGGCACACCAACAAGCATGGGAAAAGGTAGGGCATACTTAAATGAAGGGATTCACGGACTAGGAGGATATGGAAATTGGTTGGATGGTTGGATTTAGGCTTCGATATCTCACTCACCGTACGAAACGCAACAGCAAGCCGCTACTTTACGTCGGTTTTCTGTGAGACAGTGGTAACGACCCGGTCGAGCCAGCCCATTCATGCTGTAGACAAAACTATCTATAGCGTGGCTCTACCACTCAAAAACCTACTGTAGCCACGACTTACTAGACCAATAAAATGGTTATAGCCTGCAATAGATCAATAATGATTTAATAATAACAATCTAGAATACTTACAAGAAAGTGATTTAGCACGTAGAAGCTTTAGTTTAGCTGAAAATAACGATAAATCCCGTAATTTCTTCGTAATACTATCTTCGAACGAGTCTCCAATTTTAGCCGTTTCTAATTCTTTTGCAACTTGTCGTGATTCACTTTCGAACTTGAGGCAAACATCTTGTAACTCTTTGAAAGCAGACATTATGAATTATTTTCGTAATCTCAAAACACTGGAATGTTCACAAAATAAAAATTCTTTCGTATTCAAATTTCAAACCTAAACAATTCGTTAATCAAGTTTTAAATTTACTTTGGATGTGGCAAAGGAAATATAAGACGTAGAGCCTCCTTAACACTTAACACTTAATATATATAAATATATTAAAATATTTGATTTCACACGTATGTACCTATGTAGTGTGTCAAAACAGAATATTGATATAATTTTACTGTTTGTCTGTTATAAAAATTTGTATTTTAATCTATACGATTATGTCGATACTGTTATGCAGCCACGATAGTCCTAGTTTAGTTAGTAGGTTAGTCAGTTGTGTCAAATGTTAATATACACTTTGGAGTTTTGGTGGGAATTCTGACATTGCGGTTAATTTATTGTTTCAATTAATTCATAAAGTAGTTTAAAGTTGTGTTTGTTGTATAAAAGTAGTGTGAATTTGTGCAATAAATATTGACGTTGATGAACAGTGTATGGAAGCATTTATCACATATGACGAGGCTTTATAGGCTCGATCCCTTCGCAATAAAAGAGAAAATATATATTTTTTGTCTGTGGCCTCTGCTGTCAAGTGTCAATCCAGTTTTGTCAAATAGTCAAATTGTGAAAAATGGAATAATCTAAAAATTTAAACAGCGTTATAAAAACAACTTATTTCTCGCTATGAAATTGAATTAAAACACATATCAAACCTCATTCCACGCACCGTCAAACTAAAAAATAGAGCCAAACATGAACGAGGACCCTGTAAACACCCCCCATCTGTTGGTATTCCCTACCGAACTTCTATTATACATTTTCACGTATTTACCAGGCAGACAACTTATGAAATGCAGAGAGGTGTGTTCAAGATGGAAAATCATCATTGACGGGACAGTTGGAAACGATTATTTTTGGCGGACTAACTGTATGAAAGACTTTAAAGAAATTTGTCAGCGTGCTCACCAAAAAACCATAACAGAGATTCTTTGGTACGAGCTATATAGGAGTTTATGCACATGGCGTCTGTTACACAAGGCTGTTGAGAGTAGAGACGAGTTTGCATCGGCATCTATTATTAGTCAGGAGATACGAGGTTTCGAGATCTTGCAGGAAGGTATCATAGGCGTCCACACTAAAGGATCCATTGATTACTATGATATTCAGACACTAGCGCGGACCCGACGCGGGAGCTTACACGGCGACTTCTCAAGGTACATGGAAACTAACGATTACTTACTGCTTACTAATTTCCATCTCCACCTATTCGTTATCCGTAAATTGATACCAACGAAACCGCCTAACAGCATTACTTTTAACAACGTCAAAACATTTGAATTGATAAATCACAAATTATATTACGTCAGTTTGAATGATGAAATATTTATGTGTAATTTGCAACGCTGGGAGTTGAAGGCGAATTTTGTGACGAAATCTGATGATTGTATCATGTGTCTCGGCACCACGAATGACAACCTCCATGTATTAACGTTCCAGAGAAATATATACACCCTTGATGGCGGGAAATTGGTTTTCGAATGCTGTTTAGGACCGAATACAAACTTATTACATCAACTACGAAAATTCAACATCTTAGAACAACTGGATTGGAGAATATTTTTTCAATGGATGTATATCTTAAGCCACAATGTCCCCGAGGGTCCCCTACGTGATATCGTAACGATCAGAGCCTACGAAGACGTATATTTTGTTGGCTCAAACTGGGGGGTACTACGTATTTATTATGCTCCATACCCTGAGGGCGAATTTGATATATTTACCACTGAACCCATAAAGCAGTACAATTTTATGGAGAGGTATGACTGCCCAGTGCTCTCGATGTGCCCGATTTTAGTGATAGATGTAATCGAAAGCATTATGGGACATACGGTACTCATTGGGATGCCAAAGAAAATAGCGGTTTTAAAATTTACACACGATTTTCTAACACCGCAAGTTGATGCGGTAGTTTCTGTTCAAGATACAATATTAGATACAACAGTTACGGTCAAAGAGATTCCGCCGACTCCACTGAACGAGCAATAAAAAGACTGCATAGTAAGGTTAGGTTAGCACAAATAAAATTACTCATGAAATGTACAAAGTTACATAAATTTTTGTATAAGATGATTTAAACCAGTGTTTCCCAACGTGGGGCAATTTGATAGTTAAGGGGGGGCAATTAAAAAATGGACTCGACACGACTTTAACCCTTTCGCTTTGGGTTATTTAAATGTAATGCTAGATATCGGTGACAAATTTAACAAAAAAATGTTAAGGTGGGGCATGGCCTAAAAAAGGTTGGGAAGCACTGATTTAAACTGTCTAACTTAATGAAATATTATTTTACGATGTCTAAAGGTATGTTTTGAGGTGCGCGACCGAGGCAGGAGGCCGCGACTGACGACACGAGTCAACCGATACCGACATTTTGTATATACAGTAATACCCCGGACTTACGCGATAGGTGGGACCGAGCTATAACCGTGTAAGTCGAATTCGCGTAAGTCGAGGTACAACTTTGCATGCACTTTTGAGTGACATAATTTGAGGTTATCAATAAAATACAACGTACGTAAAACAATTCAACGCGGAACACGTTCGAACCTGTCGTAAACGGACCACTAATATGGCGGAATAGGAGAGCGTAAGTCGGGGTATTACTGTAGTCATGTAGTTGTCTTCCTTTTTTTTATTATTTAAATCATTAGGTTATGTTTTTACAAAACAGAAAATCATACATGAAAAAAAATCCTATTGCTACACAATAAGAGTTGGCTTAAAAATGAACCCAAAATTATGATTTAAATATCGATATGATGTACGGTGGACATCTTACTATCTCGCTCGCACGCGTGCACCGTAATGACCATTTTGCTTGGTGACGTCAAGGTTTCGGGTCTGTCATTTGACAATATTTAATCAGATTTTTTTTTCTACAAAATTTTCTACAAAAAAAACTAGTCAGATTTGAATGTCTTCTGACTTATTTGTATTTATATGAAATAATTTCTGCATTAGGATTTTGGTAACGTAAAATATATATTTAAAATAATTAAAAAAATAAAGACAACTTCGATCTAGACAGAAGGGTACGCCGCCTGAATTTTTCCATCCCAAGCGAATCGCCTGAGTCACTACACCCATCGCTCTCTCGGTAGTTAACCTCAAAACTTGCCTTCGAATTCATCATCATCAGCCACAGGACGTCCACTGCTGAACATAGGCCTCCCCCAAACATTTCCAGACCGACCTGTTGGAAGCGGCCTGCATCCAGCGACTTCCTGCTATATTTATCAGGTCGTCTGTCCACCTTGTATTGTAATTGCTGATTTTAAAATATAGTAAGAAAATTTTACAAATAAAATACAGTTCAAAATAAGATTTGAAATTTAGTTACAAATCTAGTAAATTGTGAATGATAATATTTCTAAATATAAATACACCCAACAGTCACACACGTTATCTTGCCCCACACTAAGATATTTATTTATTTATTTAATAATGCACTGCCACATTGTACATATTTTTACAATTATGAATATTAATAATAAAGCCTATGATAATGACTGATATGTACAACAAGTAAGACGTACATAACATTCACTGTAGTACTCAATAAAAATGTTCAATAAAGGATATAAAACTAAGAACAATTACGACTAGAACTAATAATAAAACAAATTAAACTAGTACAAATACAAGATACAATTCTTTCACTATAAGTTTTTTCTTACAACACGAGCCTAAAACAAATATTTGTATTGGTTGTGATTATACTCACTGCTTCGTTTCACAGCTGGCTTCACACCCTCAGCATGAACTTATTTTTAATTAATTAAATTAATATGTGTATGTAGTTTTGTTATTAAGAACCTATTAGTATTATAAAAATTTACGTGTAGTGATATTATTTAAAAGCTTATTTTACGAGTTGATTTAAAATTTAAAATGTTTATTTTAGTTTTATGTTTAACTGCCGCACTCAGAGTTGAAGATAAATGATAATTGTCATTAAATCATTTTTATATAGCCTGATGATAGTGGAGGTTGCTGGGACATCTTGGAGTATAGTAGCCAGAGAGACCATAATGGAGAATGTTTAACGAGCCCTTTGGCCAATTGGCAAACGCACATACAAAAATAAACAAATGCCAAATAAATACAGTAATACCCCGGACTTACGCGATAGGTGGGACCGAGCTATAACCGTGTAAGTCGGATTCGCGTAAGTCGGGGTACAACTTTGCATGCACTTTTGAGTGACATAATTTGAGGTTATCAATAAAACACAACGTACGTAAAACAATTCAACGCGGAACACGTTCGAACCTGTCGTAAACGGACCACTAACATGGCGGAATAGGAGAGCTGACGCGCGCGGCCATTAAAAAGAATAACCGCGTATCTCCTAATTCGCGTAAAACGGGGTAGCGCAAGTCGGGGTATTACTGTATAATATTTTTAGATATATGTGTAGTAACTAATATGTCCGATCAGAGAGCTAAATAAAAAAGGCATATTTCAGAACTCAATTATTTCTCAGAAACGTCAATTATGGTTGTTTCTGCACTTAGTAATCTAAATAAATAAAAATGAATGTTTGTCTGTATTTTCTTTATAGAATCATAAACTATGCATTTGATCATGTGATGATCTTTAGCATAGTTGTTGTGCATGAGACCACGAAGGCTTCTGAGTTGGTACGAATTTTCGACAGATGGCGCCACTGTCATTCCAATGAATTTCATATATTTGTGTAATGTCTTTCCTTCAAATTTATTTTAGTTGGTGGTGTAGCAATGCCCGCAGGGTACAGCTAGTAGATTATAAATCTTTTTGTGTATCCAGTGACAGAACATAAAACATTAACTGGCTGTGTCAAAAAAATCCAATTCTAAGAATTGACTTAATGACTTAAAATAATTGCCATCTCTGAGTGTGACAGTAAGTATTAAAAAGTCACAAAAGACTAGATTGTTATTTTATGTTACAACATATGTGATTTTTTTAATTACATATTAAAAGACAGGTATTACAATGTTGAATTATAGTTTCAAATGAATTATTAGCACAGTCATTCTAAATCAAAGTATGATTTCTCTTACATACTGCTTCAACAAAAATATTGCTTTGTTAAATATATTTTTATAAAAGTTATTTTCTTTAATATGGTCTCAATTTTTTAACGTTAAGTTTATTAGAATTGATCTAGGAACTGACTGAATTTATATTTATGTCACCATGCTTCCACACAGCAGTTAATTAACATTATAAAATGTTTGTTTAATAAATTGTAACAAAAGTTATAAATTGTTAGTGATGTTATACAAATTCATGTAACAAAATGTAACTAATTACAACACGATATAACAAATTATAAATTATGTTATAATAATGTAGAAAATTAAATCATCCTATTCATCTGAAACAGAGTTTATATCCCATTATTCGATTATAAACTGCCACGATTGGATTAATTCTAGCTTTTTATGTGATAGAAATGTTGATTTTAAAAATCGTATTTCGTTTAGGTTTAAAGGTTAGTACGCTCAGTTGCTAGTGTACTGCCGCAATATATGGGCCCCTATGCTATAAAATGATATGAAACGACGAAGTTCGAAAACGTTGTGAAAAAGTTGTTATGCACGAGCCCACGAAGGTTTCTGAGTTGGCACGACCAATTTTCGACAGACGGCGCCACTGTCATTCCAATGAATTTCACATATTGCCGTGACAGTGCATGCTGATTTGAATTGAAACGAAAACAGCGAACGAATGATGACTCAAAATCAATTGAATATTTGTGTAATGTTTTTCCTTCAAATTTATTTTAGTTGGTGGCGTAGCAACGCGCGCAGAGTATAGGTAGTTTACATTATAAAATACTATTATTATTAAATGTGATATTGGGTTTTTCTGTCAAATGTTCAGTATCCGCCCTGAGTCTATGATGTGATAAGCTCGGCCCATATCTCATCAAGGGACGGAAATAGGGGGATTAAAGGCGTAAGTACGTATGTATTGTTATATTATAGGCGTGGATAGAAGCGTGTATATATTGTTGTATTCCGAACTTCGTTGTTTCATTGCGGAGTTATAGCATAGGGGCCCAGATGCGATGCAATATAACATTTTATAGTAATAAAATTATAATATCACACAGCAAAGTAGCGATGGCTCAGCTGGGAGTGGTATGGAATGTCGAGACGAAAGTCGCAGGTTCGAAACCAGCCCCAAGAGCATGCACCTCTGACTTTTCTAAGTTACGTGTATATTAATTGATAATTATCGCTTGCTTTAACGATGAAGGAAACATAGTTACGTCACTATGGCCTTGTACGAAACTGTTTTAATTTCCCGCCAAATTTGAATAATATTAAATTTGATAAATGTATGAATATGAATAAATTTGTATCTCACTGACTACAATTTTTTAATCAATATTTGTTTAGACTACAATTTTATTGTGATATAGTTTAGCACATTTGTGCATAATGGTTGTCTCCTTTTGGTTAAAAACGTGCACAAATGAAACGAATTATCTAAAGAAGTATTTGACAGTAACTGAATATATCAAATCAATAATTATGGAATTATAAAATTCTTGTAATTAAAAACAACTAAAACGTGAAAATAACTACTTATTGAATCGTCAGAACTTGTCAAATGCTTCTTGTAGTAGAATTGCTTCTGAAATCATGCAATAATTGAGTTTATACATAATAAAAAGCGATTTATTTTCGCTGTCGTTTTATTTATCTACAAGGTGGTAGGTCCCTCGTATGCGAGAGGCCGTCTGGATTGGTACCACCGCTTTGTCTATTTCTGCCGCCAATCAACAGGGTGTAAGCACTGTTGCGTTTCGGTTTGAAGGGCATTGAAGCCAGTGAAATTACTGGGCATTATGAGACTAACATATTATGTCTCAGGGTGACGAGCGCAGTTCAGTGCCATGCAGTGCTTTGTAATTCAAAGTTCTGTGTGCTATTGCTCTGTTTATGGGCAGGCGTGGCGCTTACCATCAGGCGAGCGTCTTGCTCGTCTCGTCATCCAATCAAATTAAAAAAAAAAACTACAAATTCTACCAACTAACGTAACCAACTTTTTTCTTTTACATCATCACCATTCCCGTGCGTTTTCACCCGCAACATATAATTAAAGGTTCAACCGATTGCCGCGCCACCTACAGAGTCCAATTGTGAATCTAAACTATCCAGGGACCAACTCAAACACACAAAAAAATCACAAGTTAAGGGAGTTTCTGCGAGACTTACGAATAGCAATAGATTTTTATATACAGGGTTACTTTAAAACACCAACAACCTCGCAGGACTAGATAGCTAACCCCACAAGGGACAACTTTTGTTCTACGAATTCGGACATAACTCAATACATGAAAAAAATCGACTGAACAGACTGGCGGCTAGATAAATTCAAAGGCGCTAGCGCTGCACCCCCTTCCTCACACTTCGCAGGCGTTTGTTTACGTAATCTTTACGTTGCGCGTAGAGATAGAAACATTCAAGTCGGAAATTAAATTAATATCTACTAATTTTTATATGAAAATAAAATCGTAATATCAGAAGTCGTAGAACAAAAGTTGTTCCTTTATGGAGTTAGCTATCTAGTCCTGCGAGGTTGTTGGTGATTTAAAAGTAGAGGAGAAGGTGGTAATGTGGCCCCCCACTTTGTTTTTGAGGTCTCATGTAAAAAATAAAAGGAAAACATGTATAATGAAAACATCATTAGTTTTGTTATTTATTTGCCAATACACGACATAATATGGAACAAATAAAAATGCAACAGATAATACTAAAATATATTTTATAAAAAAAAATGGAAATTTGACAACTTGAGATCAAGCGAGGGTAATATGGCCCCCCGCAGTCAGTATGAGCCCATAAGTTGCAGCTTTGGCACTGAATCCACTCCTCGCCACGTCTGTCGCTGGAGTAAATATTGTCACAAAATACAAATCATATCGTAGTCTTCAGGTACTACAGATGGAGATACATTTTTATCACATCCCGATGAGTCGCTTTTTACTATTTCTTCATTATCGGAGCTACTGTTGCATGTTGCGTCTCTTTGGTCTCTTTGGCCTCATAAGCCTTCGTTTATAGGCATCTGTAAGTAGATAAAAAAATAAATATCACTCATATATATACAACCAATATGAGGGGGCCAAATTACCAATATTGTGGAATCTACAAACCAACCTATAAAAATATATAACATCAAATATTTTGTGTACATACCTTCAAAATCCAATAGGAAAACGTTAATCGAACATAATATCCAAATCTCAGATGCGTAAACTCGGTATTTCCAGAATTATGCAATTAAATGCAACACAATAACAAAGTTTTTGCGAGTGCAAGTTCAAACTGGCTCGAATAACAAACGTATGTGCTGCCCTCACTTATTTTTTTTGTGCATTAAATCGAAATTGTCTTTGATGCTCCCCATTACAAAAATGTTTCGCTTGATGCGGTGATTCTAAACTAGAAATATCGAAGGGGGCCATAATACCTGCGGGGGCCACATTACCACCTTCTCCTCTAACCCTGTATAAGTAAATAAGACAAATTATATTTGAGTTTGAGGCCAATAAAAAAATAATTTGAAAGTTTAACAATTTTACAGATATAAATTCAATAGAGGACGGGAAACGCTAAGTTGTAACAGAATAGCTTTTCAGATAAATATTATTTAGAATCAACAAATGTATTTTGATCACAGAAACTAATCCGACAACTAAATATGATTACTACATATATTAAGTTTATTAGTTGAATTTAGTTTGTAATTATAACAATCAATCTTAGCTTCAAGTTATCCGTTAAAATCATCAGGCAGTTGAATTAAGTCCTCATTTACCCTACTCAGATCGATAGAAATAAAAGAAGGGCGAGCGTAAAATATCTTCTCTTTACGACTTTTCTCATCTACTTCATAGTCGTAATCAAAGACCTCTAAAGAGTGAAGCGATTCCTCGCTCGGATATTCTTTCTCTTGTCTTTTTACGTAACTATTCGAGTAATCAACGCTCTTAAATTTTGGATCCTTATCGAATCGTTTCCTCGTGTTGCTAGGTGAAATAACTTTCTTCTGTTTAAATATACATTCATCATTGTTCTCAATTTTGGTGACACGTATGGATTTTTGATACTTTCTCTTATTCCTTGCTATGTTTTGTAAAGCTTGGTACAGGTTCTGCGGTTCCAAAAACGGATCCATATCCACCTGTAGCTCTTTTTTAAGAAGTTTTAATATGATTTTTTTCTTGTTTTTCGTTGTATATGATTTCTTGCTTGGTAATAAGCCGCTATACGCTTTAGGTAGCATTACTCTCGTACTTTGGTCTGGTCTTTTATGCTTTCTGTGCCATTGTTTTGGTAATACATCGATTTTGGAATATTTTATGGGCGCCGGCGTAGGATCTCTTAAGGCTACGTCACTCCAATTTTCGTCTGCAAGGCAGCATAAGATTGCAGCTTTCTCGTTTTCTAGCGGAGGTTCTGTTTCATTAATAACATTCAATTTCTTAGCAACAGATTCGTTGATAGCTAAATCAATTTTGGAAATGCTAGGTTTCTTCATATCAACGGTTGGTGTATTTATATTGCTAGCGCTAAACGTAGTATGCAATAAATCTACGAAGAAATTATATAGTGCTGGATCTTTTTTATTTTGCACTAGCGTTACTGGCTCGTCTATAGTAACTTTCTTATCTTTTCTGCCCTTTTTCACATCTATTCCGATAGCTTTATCGATCGTTTGTAGCAGATCGCTTCTTGGTAGCCTTGACAACGTTGTTTTCATTGTATCTTGACTTCTTTCTGAATATACGGATGGTGTATTTATTATATCTTTAGTCGATTGAAGAACGATTAATTTATCATCTTGGTTATTCAATATTCTAGATTTGAATTTTCTTTTGGCGCGTTTTTCAACGGTAGCGTCTGGATTGTTATTGCGAGTTTTGGATGTTTTTGCATTGTCTGCCTCTGGATGTTGGGTGGCAGTGGTACTGGACTTTGATAGGATTGTAAGAACTGATGTGAGGAATCTTTTGCTACCTGGCCGTGGTCTGGGAGGCGCTTTAGGCTTTGGTGGTCTGTTTACTGAAATGAATATCAATATGTGTATTTAGGCTGATTTTGTTACATTAACATCATCCCTTTTTAGCAGGGACCCCGTAGTTCATCCCAGAAACTTTAGCAGGCCGGCATGATCTTGCCGACCTACGATGGACACATTGTTTATCGTTGGTCGACACTATTCTTGGATTGCGCTACACTTACCATCAGGTGTAGAGTAGCCACTTTGCCGAGCCAGGATAAAAAAAAAATGATTTTATTGTCACACCTCTGCCTATCCCTTCAGGGATTACAGGCGTGAGTGCGTATGTATGTATTATCCCTGATCCCTAGTTCACCCTTAAAGTTAATGAAATAAATGTTACCAGGGTTATTAATGACTGTTATAATATTCACATACATACCTCGCTTTTTCAATACATAAGGCTGGAAATCGGCATTACTTCTGCTCTTTTTATTATTTTTATCGTTTTTTGTATACATTGTGGTATTTGACGATTTTGATTTCATTACATTACTTTGCTTTTCCATACCAACGGATACTTTATATACCTATTAAATAATGTTTTTTTTACTTTCCAACGAAAAGAGAGTTTGAGGTTAAATGAGCTAAGGCATGTGTATCATAATTGCATTATTTTTTAAGGATTTTATAAAACATGTTTTGATAAATATTTTGAAATAACAATGATGGTTGACAGGTTTACTTTTTAATTTTGAATAGCTGTAGCCCATACAGTATAAAAATCTAAACTAATATTATAAAGAGCAAAGATTTGATTGTTTGTTTGCATTGAATAGGTTCTGAAACTACTTGAAATATTCTTTCACCATTAGAATTCTATATTATCCTACATTGTTCATCAGTGAACGGTGCAGAATTTCACGCGGACGGAGCCGCGAGCGAATGCTAGTCTATGATAAATATAGATACTTATCTACATTATTATTGAATAAAATAAATGTTCAGCGGTTAAAACTCAAAAATAGGTCGTTTTTAAGCTGGAAATTTGCTACGTACCTACTACGTTAAGGGACAAGAAACTAAGTAGATAGACCGTACCATAAATAATTTAAGTATAGCAACCTCTTTACTTTTCTCACACCTATCTACAAAGTATCAAACCATCTTTTTGGCGTCTACAAAAAAAACAAATAGATCCAGATGGCGATTGGTAATTTGACAACAATATTTGAAGACGACACCAAAATTTCAGTGTTAATAACATAATTTTACTAAAATTAATGGATCAATCAAACAAAAGATACGCAGAGAGGAAAGCTTTGAAAGGTATAAAAGAAAGCGGTGACACAAAAAAAACAACAATTGGCAAAATAAATTACGGTAAATCATTTCCGCCGGACCGCGGCGACTCTTATCAAAAACCGGTAGAAAAATCGGTAAACGATAAAAAGAAAGGTGAAGAGAAACACGACAAAGATGCTTCTCTGAAAAAAACTGACAAACTCAAAGAAATTAACACTTTGGATCCAAAAGAAAAGAAAATAATCAGGGAAAAATATACTTTGAGGTTAAGAAGTTTGAATCACACAAATTCAGACACAAGCAAGCCTTATGAAACTAATAAACAAGCTGATAACAAACAACACAAACAAAATGGTAAGCGCATTTTAGAGGATAAACTAACTGATCTGATTCCGCTCTTATCTTTAATTCCGCGTTCCGCACGCATATACCTAAATCCTAGGCACATTGCAAATGGACCTATTTACGCAAACAGGAACCAACCCACAGCAAGTTCAAATGGAGATACTGATTTTGTTTTGATAAATTCATTGATTTTAATACTGTATTTTGTTTTAAATACGGTATCAAATAAAAAAAATTAGGGAAAATTAAAAAGAAAAAAATGTTTTCCCCAGAGAGGTTGACGTCAGGTAAGCGGCCAGTCGTAAAAACTATTTTTTTTTCTATAAGCCAAATATTTTGGTAACATGAGTTAAAAAACATGTTGCGCCGACCCCACTGCGAGTGGGATAAGGGCAGGTAGAAGACGAGAGTGTGGGATATGGGCAGGCGAAAGAAGATTAAACGTAAAAAAATGACAATCCTCACTAGAGACTAGAATCGTGACTAGAGTCGTTAACTAATTAATTAATTAAGTGTCTTTATGGAGTTTTGGCGGGAATTCTGACAGAGCAGTTCATCGCTTATTTTAATTTATTTCATAAACTAGTTTAGAGTTGTGTTTGTTGTATAAAAGTGGTGTGGATTTGTTCAATAAACATTGACGGTGATGAACAGTATAAGGAAACATTGAAATAAGTGAATTAAGAATCGTACTGAAAGGAGTTAACACCAAAACTCCGACAAGACCTTGGAATCGACCGCACCCGTGTTTCATCGTTCTTGTAAAAATACTTGAGAATAAATTATACTTGACACTGGCTAAATGCATAATACTGCGAAAGCTATAAATAAAAAAGAAAGAAAGTGTCTTTATGTCAGTAAATTATGAATTGACTGACAACCAACGCTCTGAACACTATACTGTACATCAAGACCGGACCTTCGCCAAAAAATATAGGTGTGCTGTGTAGTGCCTTGCAGTATTTACATACTTTGTAATTCTTAGTTTTGTGTAGTGTTGCTACTATTTGTCACTTTGAGCAAGCACCATAATATGCAAATTAGACAAATTACTATATTTTTTTTACTAGCCCTGTATTATACATGTCCCATTGCTGGGCACGGGCCTCCTCTACTGAATGAGAGGGATTAGGCCTTAGTACACCACGCTGGCCTAAAGCGGGTTGGCGGACTCCACATACCTTCGAAAAATCTTATCGAGTTCTCAGGTATGCAGGTTTCCTCACGATGTTTCCTTCACCGTTAAAGCAAGCGATAATTAACAATTAATATACACGTGACTTAGAAAAGTCAGAGGTGTATGCTTTTGAACCTGGGACTTTCGTCTTGACAGTCCGTACCAATCCCCGCTGAGCTATCGCTGCTTATAAATTAAATTAAATTAGATTTACTTACTTCCTTAAATTTGTTACAGCTGAGAAAATCATCAAGAAGGTATTAATCAATGAAACTGCGACACCAAAAGTAATAGAGAGCTATTCAACTAATTCCAGACATTCCGGCAAAACTGATCCAAAATCGGAACATGAAACGATAAGAAGAAAACCGGTAATCAAAACAATTATGTCGAAGAACGACACTATGAGAGTTTTCAAAGCAGTCACTTTTGTCGACCAGAAAAAGAAACCAACAACGCGTTTAAAAATCAACATTCCAAACGAAGTTGACAAACAATCGAAAACTATCGACGCGTTGGAAAAACCAATTGTAAAAACAACTGTTAGTAGAGCTAGCGTTAAAGAAAAACCGGTAATGAACAAAAACGGTAAACATCGTAGGGTTAGAAGGCATGTCACGTCACCCGACATGTCGGTCGCTCGTCGGATCCGATCTCCGCCAACGGAGGTGGCAAAATGGGCGCCGACTTCAATCAACCGTCATACCAAGCCCTATTACGAAGCTTGGGTGGATACCACTTTAACGGCAATGCCCCAGAATTATAAAACGGATCCACAGTTTTCCGATAAACCGAATATTATTATGGCTTTTAAAAGGGCCTTTGAAGAGAGGCCCGAGAGTCCTGAGATAATGTATGAAAAATATTCTGATGAAAAATTTACTGGTCGTATTAAAGTGAGACAGAGATAACTGTTGGTTTTATTATACCCTAGCTGTCCCTCGCGGTTTCACCTACATGTTACTGCCCTGCTCTCATGGATCATAGCGCGATATACATATCGTCGATGAAGTACTAATACCTCCTAAGTGTTGAGAATCTATTTTTACACCAGACTGTTAAAATAAGGTTTTATTTATTTTGATCAACTATTAATAGTATATATTTCTAATACATTATCTTTTTGAAATAAAACTAATTTAAACGGATTTTATCGCGGTTTTTTATTTTAATTATGGTCCCGACATGTTTCGAAAGCTTTTCAGCCTTCGTGGTCACGGGGTGGACCGTCCACCCGCGACCGCAATCTGGAGATACACATGATCCGTATTAATCTGCCTTATAACTAATTATATATTTAAAAGGCTTTGTATTTCCGCAATTAAATTGGATTGAAAGACTGGACCAAAAACAAGCCCACTGAGTTTGTCTAGCTGGAACTTCTCAGGGCTGGGTCGCGCCGCGTTAAATCCAGCGGTAAAGGAAGCCCACTTGAGTTTGTTTCGCCGGGTCTTCTCAAGGTGGGTCGTTTTGGATCCGGTGGTAGTTTTAAAACACGTGCCGTTTTCGATAATGCCTATGGTCCATATAGACGACCCCCCAAAATATATGATGATTCTGGACTATTCCATAGTAAAAATATGGAAAAATAATAATTATAAATAGTTTTAGTGTAATTGCCGAGTGTATTTTGATGATGCTATGTATGTATGTATACATTAGTTGATACTGATTTCTATGTAATATAAGTTTCTTTTACTTTTGTACTGACTTGTCATAAGCGCTATTTCAATTGCCTACATGATTAATAAATGATTTCATTTCATTTCATTTCATTTCATTTCATTTCATTTCATTTCATTTCATTTCATTTCATTTCATTTCATTTCACCGCGGTACCGCCGCGATAAAATCCGTTTAAATTAGTTTTATTTTAATGAGTAACATTCGCGTAAACGTAAGAAATCATTACATTATCTTTTTATTAGTGACTAAGGGATGTGGTTTATGTTTACGTCTATTGTAATAAAAAAGTAATTTTGGACTAAATTGTCAGTTAGGAGGTATTGGTACTTCATCGACGATATAAACCCTCCCCATGATTCACTCTATCTATTGTTGAAAACTGCATTAAAATCCGTTGAATAGTTTAAAAGATCTAAGCGAACAGACAGCGGAAGCGACTTAATTTGTATTATAATATAAAGAATTGGTGGTGGGAGGATACTTTTATCCGACCGGATAACGACCACCGTACACTGGTCCTAAAACCTGCCATAGTGGCCCACCTTGTGTGGGTCGCGTTCCAGGGTCAGCCAGTGTATACCTGGTTCTCCCCAGAGGGCTTGCCCCCTGATCCTAACCCTTTTCCCGTCCCTTTTTCCTCCCCCTCCCCTTGGCCCTTTGGCAGGCCGGCATGATCTTGCCGACCGTAGGACGCATGACGCATGGAGGCATTATTTATTGTTGGTCGACACTATTCTTGGATTGCGCTACACTTATCATCAGGTGTAGTGTAGTCACTTTGCCGAGGCAGGATAAAAAAAAAAATTGAATTAGTATTTCATGATGCATACTACATCCCCATAAACTGCACAAACCAATAATAAAGTAACAAAAACTCCAGCGCCGAGCGATGACTTTTAATAAAGAAAAAAATACATTCTTCGCGTAATATCTGATAGCGCTATGTCCCTGCATTTTAAATCTGTAATATCTTCGAAAATATTTATTTAAATTACATGCTGTAAAGGGCCATATTGATCTATATTAAATGCACAATGTATTTAACGTACTTACTTGGATAATGAATAATGCTGCATTGCTTAAAATCGCTTCGTAAATAAGCCATTATTTCTCGTAAAAAGTAAAGCATAAAAAAGATTGACATATACGCGAACTTTTTTGTAGACCTTTTTAAGATGTACAATACTGTAGTACATTATTATGATCTATCTCGTAGGATTTAGCTAGCGTTTGTAATGTAAGCGCAAAAATTTGTTTATTTACGACATCACATTAGAAACCTCTAAAATTATCAGTGTTTCTCTGCTTTATTATGTATGTATTATACCATATAAACCTTCCTCTTGAATCACTCTTATCTATTAAAAAAACCGCATCAAAATCCGTTGCGTAGTTTTAAAGATTTAAAAATACATAGGGACAGACAGACAGCGGAAAGCGACTTTGTTTTATACTATATACTGATTAGTGTAGATATAAAGTAAAACTTATTTATTTTTCACATAACTTGATATTGCAAAAAACTGGTATAATGTGGAACAAGTCTAGTGATGGGACTTTTCGAAAAAAATATCGATTATAATCAGACTTCTTTATCGAGTTAATAGATAGTAAATTTTATCTACTTGCGACTGTTCCGAGAAAACGCTACTGCGACTATTCTGTTCATACTAACTCCATTAAAAATAGTTTCTTCCAGTGAAAGGAGACATGAGCCAGTGATTTGACTGCCGAGAATGCTGAAAAACGAGCGAAGTGAAGGTCTCTTAGTAGAAAGACTGACACTAGCCGAGATAATGCCAGGCAGAAAGAAAGAGGTGTTTTACAAGGCGGTAGGTCCCTCGTATGCGAGAAGCTGTCTGGGTTGGTACCACACCGCTTTGTTTATTTCTGCCGCAAAGCAACAGCGTAAAATCGGAAAATCACACATGGTTTGCCCGGATTGGGAAGGGGAGAGGATTTGGGCTTCCGGATATCTCACTCACCGTACGAAACGTAGCAGCAAGCCGTTACTTTACGTCGTTTTTCTGTGAAATCATCTGACTATCGATAATTAATTTAATCGATTCAAAATACCCATCACTTAAAGATCATTATCACTTGATCTCACATTTATAGTTGTTCTGAACTTACATTCTGCCGGTCGTAATACATTTATTTTAAAATATGTAAGTTATTATTTTTTTACGATTCTTTTGATACTGGTGAGTTTTTCCTTGTATTATATATAAACTATTTATTATATTTTATGTGTTTTGTCTCGTTTATGAAGAACTTGAACTATTTAAGGTTTTTTTTTATCCGAGCACGGCAAAGTGACTGCTACACCTGATGGTAAGCGTAGTGCAGTCCAAATAACCAGCGACCACCAACAAACAATGAGTTTATCGGTGGCCACCAGAATAATGTCGGCCAAAATGCTTCTTCCCTCTTCGGAGAGGGAAGAAGCAAATCGAGGCCTGCGACAGGAAAAGCGGATGACCGATGAAGGCACAGTGATACAAGGATTCACCCCTATACCCGCCCCAACCAACCATCAAGTCATGTCGCAAGCCCCTCAGGAGAACCGGATATACACTGGCTGACCCTGGAACGCGACCCACACAAGGTGGGTCACTATGGCAGGTTTTAACACCAGTGTACGGTGGTCGCTATCCGGTCGGATACGAATATCCTCCCACCAGTTACGACTAAAGGGCACCGGCGGAACTTGTCCACGCAATTTTTACTTTTTATTATTTGTTAGGGCATCCTAGGGCATATTAGATTTTACATGGTAGGTCCCTCGTATGCGAGAGGCCGTCTGGGTTGGTACCACCGCGCCGTCTATTTCTGCCGCCAAACAACAGTGTGTACG
Organism: Amorpha juglandis; assembly: GCA_949126905.1. NCBI lineage: Eukaryota > Metazoa > Arthropoda > Insecta > Lepidoptera > Sphingidae > Amorpha > Amorpha juglandis. The sequence goes on from OX421392.1 coordinate 4,738,091, forward strand.
CACTGTTGTGTTTCGGTTTGAAGATCATTGAAGCCAGTGAAATTACTGGACATTATGAGACCTAACATCTTATGTCTCGGGGTGACTATATTTCCAAGTAAAGTTTTTAAGTTATATTATTTTTTTTATTTTACTAGCCCTGTATGATACATATCCCACCGCTGGGCACGGGCCTCGTATACTGAATGAGAGGGGTTAGGCCTTAGTCCACCACGCTGGCCTAATGCGGGTTGGTAGACTTCAAAACCTTCGAAAAATCTTATCAAGTTCTCAGGTATGCAGGTTTCCTCACGATGTTTCCTTCACCGTTATACTAAAAATCTGTAATAGCATAAGTATTTTAGTTTGACATATAATAAAATAACTGTTGTAATAAAACTCTTGGTCCGGGTTCCCTGGGCCAGCTGATCCACTTGATTACTATCAAGCTAATTTTCCGTGAGTAGCTTCGTTTCGATGAGACGCCCAACAATTCCCTATGCGAAAATTCTCTATTGTGGTAGGTAGCTAACAGAGGTAGCAAGGATAGAATATTTCGATTTGATGATACTCAAAAATTTATTATTTTATTTGTAGGACAATATGACTGTTAAATTATATGAATATTAACTAAGTAAAAACAAAAAAATGAGCTGGTTAGTAATCATACCTATTGGAAGGAGGGGCTTCCAATAGGTATCGATAACGAGGTCATAAAAAATGATTTGAATGAGCAGATTTTTTTGTTTTTACTTAGTTAATATTCATATAATTTAACAGTCATATTGTCCTACAAATAAAATAATAAATTTTTGGGACTCATCAAATCGAAATATTCTATCCTTGCTACCTCTGTTAGCTACCACAATAGAGAATTTTCGCATAGGGAATTGTTGGGCGTCTTATCGAAACGAAGCTACTCACGGAAAATTAGCTTGATAGTAATCAAGTGGAAAAATGGCCCAGGGAACCCTGACCATAACTGTTCATTGTTCTTAAAATAAACGAATGGTTATCGTAGTGATTCTACCGGTTTCCATTTTACTTTATAGGGTACAGAACCCTAGAAGAACACAACTGTGATTATTAAAATAGTGATAAAAAATAAGTGCTTAATTATTTTAATCCATTCGCACATGTGCCAATTGTTTTTTTTTTCATTCACTCATTTTTACATTTGAGGATAAACGAAACTTGCCGCCAAGCAACAGTGTGTAAGCACTGTTGTGTTTCGGTTTGAAGGGCATTGAAGCCAGTGAGATTACTGGACAGTGTGAGACTTAACATCTTGTGTCTCGGGGTGACGAGCGCAGTCCAGTGTCATGCAGTGCTTTGTGATTCAACGTTCTGTGTGGTGTTGCTTCTGTTTGTGGGCAGGTGTGGCGCTTGCCATGGGGCGAGCGACTTGTTCGTCTCATTCAATTAAATAAAACAAACTCCAAAAAACGTTCGGTACCAATATGTTTTTAAAATGCATCGCCTATGAATAATACTGTGGCCGACTTTAAATGGGAATTGAGAAGGGTAAGGCGATTTGGGCCTCCGGAAACCTCCTCACCGTACGAAACGTGACATCAAGCTTATACTGCCTATTTCAGGTCAGTTTTCTGACAGACAACAACCCGGTCGAGCCGGCCCCAATGTCTATAGCTTGGCTCTACCACTTAAATATGATGAGAAGGGGTCAACATTGTTGGTAGGATATTCATATCTGCCCGGATAGCGACCACCGTACACATGGTGTTAAAACCTATAATAGTCATACATCTTGTGTTGACCGCGTTTCAGGATCAGCCAGTGTATATCCGGTTCTCCCGAGGGACTTGCGACATGACTTGGTGGTTGGTTGGGTCGGGTATAGGGGTACATCCTTGTATCCCTGTGCCTGCATCGGTCATCTGCCTGCCTTGTCGTAGGCTCCTCGAATTGCTTAATCTTCCCTCTTCAGAGTGTGAAAAAGCATTTCTACAGGCCGGCATGATTCTGGTGACCACCGATAAACTCATTGTTTGTCGGTGGTCGCTGGTTTTTAACACGCTTTTATTAGCTTCATACGTATGTTAGTATGTAACGGAATCTTTGAACATGATTTTGACCTCCTTCAAAACGTCGGATTAAATCGAAATTTGGCATACTTATCAAGGACCGATAACAATTCGTTATTTTAATAATTTTTTTTGTTATTTTTTTATGAAAAATAAATAATAGTTTAAAAAACTAAATAAAGGAGGTCAAAATCATGTTCAAAGACAAGTTACAGACAAACATACCAACCTACCAACATACCAAGTACCAACATACATACGTCTGAAGCTAATAAAAGCGTGTTAAAAAAAACACGCTTTTATAGAAAATCCAACTAAGAAGTAAATAAATTTTAATAAATTTGAAGAAAAAAATGTATTTTATTAATTGGAAGTCGCTGGATGGAGGCCGCTTCCAACAGGTCGGTCTGGAAATCTTTGGGAGAGGCCTATGTTCAGCAGTGGACGTCTTGTGGCTGAAGATGATGATGATGATGAAGAAAAAAATGTATTTAATTGTAAAAAAAGCGTGAGGTCACGGGGTCACTGCGGTGTAGTGTAGTCACTTTACCGTGCTCGGATAAAAATAGAAATTAAACCATTCGCCAGCACAGCTAGCTTATAATAATAACCAGTTTTAGATCTAAAAGTGAAAGTTGGGGTTTACTCATTTGCATTTCTCAAATTTCCCCACAGTGGTAAAAGCTAATTTATAATTATTTCATTGAATGATGAGATTAGCAAGTCGCTCGCCTGATGGTAAACGCCACGCCTGCTCATAAACAGAAGCAACACCACACAGAACTTTGTATTACAAAGCACTGCATGGCATTGAACTGCGCTCGTCACCCCGAGACATAAGATGTTAAGTCTCATAATGCCCAGTAATTTCACTGGCTTCAATGTCCTTCAAACCGAAACACAACAGTGCTTACACACTGTTGCTCGGCGTCAGAAATAGACGGCGCGGTGGTACCAACCCAGACGGCCTCTCGCATACGAGGGACCTACCACCTTGTAAATCATACTCATAAACAGAAGCAACACCACACAGAACCTTGAACTGCAAAGCGCTGGCCTTGGAGTGCGCTCATCACCCCGAGACATTAAAATAATTAAACATTTGTTACAGAATTCTGGACGGAATAAACAAGTAATAATGATCGCAGAATATTTTGTGTTATTTTTCCTGTTCGCTTGGACTTTACCTGCCAAATGTCAAAGTAAAGGTAAGTCATTCATTTTATTTACCTACTAGTTTTTCCTCGCGGCTCCGCATGCGTGATCTGCTTTTTCCGGCATAAAAAGTAGCCTATGTTTATCAGGGATAATGTAGGATTCTAATGGTGGAAGAATTTTTCAAATCGGTCCAGTAGTTTTTAAGTTAATTCGTTACATACAAAAATACAAATATTTCTTCTTTATAAATTATAATAATGCATTAATTCCGACCAAATTTGATTACCATAGCAACGGAAGCCTTCAAATATAAATAATTTTTCAATTCGAACCAGTAGTTCCTGAGATTAGCGCGTTCAAATAAACAAACAATCAAACTCTTCAGCTTTATAATATAAGTATAGATTTAATTCGCAAATGAAACCCCTAAGCAATTATATGAGTGTTTGTGACTACTTTTTTTTATTTATTTACAACAATGTACAAGGTGCGAGGGGCCAACTGAATTGGTACCATCGCTATGTCTATTTCTGCCGCCAAGCAACAATGTGAAAGCACTGTTGTGTTTCAGTTTGAAATATTGAACCCAGTAAAATTACTGGGCATTATGAGACTTAACATCTCATGTCTCGGTGTGACAAGCGTAGTTCAGTGCCATACAGTGCTTTGTAATTCAAAGTTCTGTGTGGTGTTGCTTCTGTTTATGGGCAGGCGTTGCGCTTACCATCAGGCGAGCGCCTTAATCATCTCGTCATTTAATCAATTAAAAAAAATATATTATGTACTTATTACTTATTATGGTTGTCTGGCAGATATCGCTCATAGCGATAAGACCGCCCATTGTAAAACCATTAAGGTCAGCCGTACACGGACTGCTTCAAGCAGTTGAGACCGACTGCTTGAAGCCGCGACCGCGCGGTGAACTATAGTCTTTCATTCGCTGCAGTACACACGACTGCTCGAGCAGTCGCGACCGCTTCAAGCCGTCAACTGCATGATGAAATCCCGTCGTGCCGTCGACCGCTCGCGAGCGGTCGCGAGGCATACACCGACTGCTCGAGCCGTTGACTGCGCTAGAGCAGTCGACAGCTCTCTGACCTTGAGCAGAAGCAGCAAAAGCAGTGCTTCCTCGTCAGAATCCATGACTCGACTGCGGTAGAAAATCAACTGCTCGAGCGGTTGGTAGCGCTCGAGCAGTCAACAACCGGAGCAGTCAACGCCGACCGCTCGAGCGGTCCGTGTACGTCGCTCAGCCGTTAACTGCTCGAGCAGTGCGTGTACGGCCGCTCTAATTAGTCCTTTGTTAATTATTGTAAGTGATTATCGGTTATACAATAAAGAGTATTGTATTGTATTGTATTGTATTGTACTTGTGTTTTAGTCGGTGATCAATGTGTGGAACAGTACACAGGGACCGCTGGTGTTTGCACACTTGTGCAGAATTGTTTATCAGCTAAAAAGGCATCTGAGTAAGTAAACGTTATTAGGTTCCTACATTATATAATACACTAACGGTCCCTTGCGGTTACAGGCATGTTACTGCCCTGCTCCCATGGGTCATAGCGTGATATACTTTTTTTTTTATCCGAGCACGGTAAAGTGATGGTGAAAGTGACTACACCTGATGGTAAGCGTAGTGCAGTCAAAAAAACCAGCGACCAACAAACAATGAGTTTATCGGTGGTCACCAGAGTCATGCCGGCCCTATCCTTTATAATTTGAAGCGTTTATCATGCCTGTCAGACACGCATACCTGTCTTTTTTTTTATAGCATAGGCCGGCCAACGAGCAAGTGGGTCACCTGATGGTAAGTGATCTCCACCACCCATGTACGCCCACCACCAGAAGAATCATGGGCGCGTTGCCGACCTTAAAGGAAAGGGATTGGGAAGGGGAGGGGATTTGCGCTTCCGGATATCTCACTCACCGTACGAAACGCAGCAGCAAGCCGCTAATTTACGTCGGTTTTCTGTAAGACAGTGGTAACGACCCGGTCGAACCAGCCCATTCATGCTGTAGACAAATCTGTCTACAGCGTGGCTCTACCACTCTAAAATCACACTTTGCCATGTTTGGATAAAAAAGATGTCATATTGACAGCCTCCGTGGCGCAGCGGGCGAGTAGCCAACTGTGAAACGAGAGGCCGCGGGTTCGATCCCCGCACCGAGACAAATGTTTGTGTGATCCACAAATATTTGTTTCGGGGTCTGGGTGTTGTCAGACCGAAAGTCTCTTGTATTTCCTAATACCCACGACACAAGACTCGTATCTTACTGTGGTGACAAGACTATGTGTGTGACTGTTGGGTGTATTTATAAAAAAAATATGACAGTTGTTTTTCTATTTTACAGTGGCAATGGTATAGCACCGACTTTCTGCCAGTACAAGGCTTTCAGCCCAACATTAGTCTGCTGTTTGGATGACAGCACGATCCTTAACAATGCTGGCCCGAAGAAAGAGTAAGTTAACATAATTAGTATTGTGTTTTTAAAGAACATTGAATCCAGTGAAATTACTGGGCATTATGAGACTTAACGCGCTTACCATCAGGTGAGCGCCTTGCTCGTCTCGACATTAATTTAAAATAAAAAAAACGATATATTTATAAGACTTTTATAGACCCGTTGTAAAATGAAATAAAACAATGAATTTCGGAAAAAGGCTAGTGAAATATCAATTACTGTTAGGAGTTACCTGAGACTAGTATTACGAAACAACAATTACCAATTATATTCATAGATTGTTGGTCTCTTAAACAATGTTACTGCTTCACTTTATGTCTCGGGGTGACGAGCGCAGTTCAGTGCCATGCAGTGCTTTGTAATTCAAAGTTCTGTGTGATGTCGCTTTTGTTTATGGGTGATTACCATCAGGCCAACGCCTTGCTCGTCTCGTCATTCAATAAAACAATAATAAAAAAAACAAACACAACTAAACAAAGATTGGCAATTAAATTCGGCGCATCAATAGACCCATTAATAAGCTTATGCAAATACAACAAGTCACGCAAATTGCGTCGATCTTCCTAAGAAATAAGTTTTAAATGCATCAGGCGGGTTTTGTAATCGGCACGAATAGGACAGGTTGGGTCTTTAAAAGCCAAAATACCTTGTAAACGCTTTTTGTACACGTTCTAGACGTGTTATGTGAGTTTGATAACGTGGGCTCCAGGGGGTAGCAGCATATTCCAAAGTACTACGAACTAAACGATTGTACAGACAGAACAGTGCCGGAATATTTTTAAAGTCACGGCACATTCATTGCTGGTGGTAGGATATTCATATCCGCCCAGATAGCGACCTCCGTACACATGGTGTTAAAACCTGCCATAGTGATCCACACGCCTTGTGTGGATCGCGTTCCAGGATCAGCCGGTGTATATCCGGTTCTCCCGAGGGGCTTGCGACATGACTTGATGGTTGGTTGGGGTGGGTATAGAGGTACATCCTTGTATTTCTGTGCCTGCATCGGTCATCCGTCTGTCTTGTCACAGGCCTCTCGATTTGCTTCTTTCCTCTCCGAAGAGGAAATCAACTGGTTTTTATACCTATTTTTTGTACCTACTTAATGGTTTTCTGTTTTCTTTGTCCTTATGATAGGCAATAACAAAATAGTTTTTTTTATTTTTTTTTATTATGTCGGCTCGGTAAAGTGACTACGCTACACCTGATGGTAAGTGTAGCGCAATCCAAGAATAGTGTCGACCAACGATAAACAATGTGTCCATCGTAGGTCGGCAAGATCATGCCGGCCTGCCAAGGGGCTAAGGGGGAGGGGAAGGAAAAGGGATGGGAAAAGGGTTAGGATCAGGGGGCAAGCCCCCTGAGGAGAACCGGATATGCACTGGCTGATCCTGGAACGCGACCCACACAAGGTGGGCCACTATGGCAGGTTTTAGCACCAGTGTACGGTGGTCGCTATCCGGTCGGATACAAGTATCCTCCCACCAGCAAAAAGCTTTCCTTTGTTTCTTTCTATTAATTATCGATGAGTTAAAACGGATTTTTTTAGTTGTATTTTTCCTTTTTTAGGCAATCCCCGGTCTGGAGTGGTGGTGATAAATCAAAACGAGTGAGCGTGAGAAGTAAGTCAGGAATTGTTATTATTATTTTAATTTTATAGCATACTAGCTGCTCCTCGCGGCTCCGTCCGCGTGATCTGCTTCTTTCGGGATAAAAAGCTAGCTTATGTTCATCAGGGATAATGTAGGATTCTAATGATAAAAAAAATTTCAAATCGGTTCAGTAGTTTCAGAGCCTATTCAATGCAAACAATCAAATCTTTCCTCCTTATACCCCCGGGTCAGTACCGCCGCAACCGCTATGTATTCAAATTTGTAATATCTTCGAAAATATTTATTTAAATTACATAAAGGGCCATATTGATCTATATTAAATGCACAATGTATTTAAGGTACTTAATTGGATAAGGATTAATGCTGTATTGCTTAAAATCGCTTCGTAAATAAGCCATTATTTATCGTAAAAAGTATAGGATAAAAAATGGTTATTGTGGGTTATCCCTAAGCCTACTAGAGACCTACCTAAGAGATACACATATATCATCGCGGACTTTTTGTACACTTTTTTAAGGTAGTACTGTAGTACACTATTGTGATATATCTCGTAGGGTTTAGCCAGCGTTTGCAATGTAAGCGCAAAACAGTGTGTTTATTTACGACATCACATTAGAAACCTCTAAAATTATCAGTGTTTCTCGACTATATTATGCATGTATTATAAATATAAACCTTCCTCTTGAATCACTCTATCTATAAAAAAAACTGCATCAAAATCCGTTGCGTAGTTTTAAAGATCTAAGCATATATCGATGGCTCCTACGTACAGTATCGTATGCCACAAAATAGCGATTTTAATGTTTTGTCTGATTCATAATTAATACATTTTTCACTACCAAAACCACTAACAAGAAATTAAATATCGATAAAAACAAAGATTTTTTTCCCGTATACTATTGTATGTAATATGAGCAAGCGCCGTTTATTAACGTATTGACCTAGATGATCATTTACGGGGTACATGTAAGCTTGGGGCGGTACAGCCCGTCGTAACGGTCATATACGGAGATAATGGGATAGATTATAAGTATATTTGTGTACGTAGCCATCCCGCGTCTTTGCGCCTGCGTACAACAAAGCCTTCGGAAATGTGTCATAAACAACGTGTATCATTCACATGTTTTATTTGCATTTGCCTATTAAAATTCGTAGGTTCATTAGTTTATGTTAATTATTCTGAAGTTTCACTTCTACCGTGTGTGAATTGTACATACACTTTTTTTTCAGAATGTGAAGAGTACAGTGAGCATGTAATTCGCAAGATTGGATATATAGCTCTCCAGCGACCTAATGTGCAGGAAATCACCACGGCTAAATGTGACTATTTAAGTACTGGACTTATCGTTGGAGGAGAGAAGGCTAGTAGGGGGGAGTTTCCTCACATGGTAAGTGTCTTAATCCATTTTTACTAGCCCTGTATTATATACTTCCCACTGCTGGGCACGGGCCTCCTCTACTGAATGAGAGGGATTAGGCCTTAGTCCACCACGCTGGCCCAATGCGGGTTGGCAGACTTCACATACCTTCGAAAAATCTTATCGATTCCTCAGGTATGCAGGTTTCCTCACGATGTTTCCTTCACCGTTAAATCAAGCCATAATTAACAATTAATATACACGTAACTTAGAAAAGTCAGTGGTGTATGCTCTTGGGGCTGGTTTCGAACCTGCGACTTTCGTCTCGACAGTCCATACCACTCCCCGCTGAGCTATCGCTAAATCCATAGTCAGTTTTTTTTTCCGAGCACGGCAAACTGCACTACACCTGATGGTAAGCGCAGTACAAAAAAAAAATGGGTGCGTGTACTTATGTACGCGCGTGAGAAGTTATACTTCTTTGTTATTTATTCAATTTAATAGCAAATATTAAAAATTAATATTATTATTTGATGTTCAATTTTAATTTTTATCACAAACTTTTTGAAGTTATACTTCTTTAGGCGCGTTATGAAAAAATGATGAGAGTGAAATTTTAAGATGCGCGCGCACCTGTGACACAAAAAATTAACAGTATGAAGTTAGGCGCGTTAAGAAAAAATGATGAGAGTGAAAGTAGCCGTAATTAATAAACAAATGACGATTTAGACAAAGAAAAACTCTTTAGGTTTTTTCTTATTCGGAACATGTTGCCGTAAAAAGTACCAGGCTCGCATAAACGCGAAGAGAGTAGAATGTACTTCTATCATGTCGAGTGGATATGTTGATATAAATTAAAATACTTTTATTTAATATAATTAACACTAAATATTATTAAATTATTAATGTTACGATATTTCATCGTTGTTGTGAAGACTTGAGAATAAATTACACTTGTCTTTGGCGAAATGCATAACAATGCGAAGCTTAAGAGTGTTGTTACAAAGACTTGGCTGTATGAGCTACAATACCTTTGCCTATTAAAAACCCGAATTTGAACCAAAAATTATAATACCGAGGACTATGACGGAAGTGAATACTTTTTAAATTGTTTTCGAAATTAATAAGTGTCCGTTCTATTGAAACTATGAATCAACACGCATGAAACATTTACTATAATAATAATTATAATGTACATTATAAATAATAATTATTATTATAGTAAATGTTTCATGCGTGTTGATTCATAGGCCATTTTTGACAATGTCCTTTATAATTTATATATGTGCTAATAAATTATATTCAGTAGTGATTTAAATTGAATATTTTGATTGATATTACTTACTATTTGTGAATATTAGTGAAAAAAATTGTGCTTATATACTTTTTCAAGTGCTCCAATATAATTGAGGTTAACTATCCGTATGTATTATTTATTTATTTATATTTTGATTGATATTACTTACTATTTGTGAATATTAGTGAAAAAAATTGTGCTTATATACTTTTTCAAGTGCTCCAATATAATTGAGGTTAACTATCCGTATGTATTATTTATTGATATAAATTAAAATACTTTTATTTAATATAATTAACACTAAATATTATTAAATTATTAATGTGAAATACTTATTATTGGTTATTTAATATTCACAAAATAAAGAAATAAATTTAAAAAACATTTAATAAAAAGTTTGTGATAAAAATTAAAATTGAACATCAAATAATAATATTAATTTTTAATATTTGCTATTAAATTGAATAAATAACAAAGAAGTATAACTTCTCACGCGCGTACATAAGTACACGCACCCATTTTTTTATTAAATGTTTTTTAAATTTATTTCTTTATTTTGTGAATATTAAATAACCAATAATAAGTATTTCACATTAATAATTTAATAATATTTAGTGTTAATTATATTAAATAAAAGTATTTTAATTTATATCAATAAATAATACATACGGATAGTTAACCTCAATTATATTGGAGCACTTGAAAAAGTATATAAGCACAATTTTTTTCACTAATATTCACAAATAGTAAGTAATATCAATCAAAATATAAATAAATAAATAATACATACGGATAGTTAACCTCAATTATATTGGAGCACTTGAAAAAGTATATAAGCACAATTTTTTTCACTAATATTCACAAATAGTAAGTAATATCAATCAAAATATTCAATTTAAATCACTACTGAATATAATTTATTAGCACATATATAAATTATAAAGGACATTGTCAAAAATGGCCTATGAATCAACACGCATGAAACATTTACTATAATAATAATTATTATTTATAATGTACATTATAATTATTATTATAGTAAATGTTTCATGCGTGTTGATTCATAGTTTCAATAGAACGGACACTTATTAATTTCGAAAACAATTTAAAAAGTATTCACTTCCGTCATAGTCCTCGGTATTATAATTTTTGGTTCAAATTCGGGTTTTTAATAGGCAAAGGTATTGTAGCTCATACAGCCAAGTCTTTGTAACAACACTCTTAAGCTTCGCATTGTTATGCATTTCGCCAAAGACAAGTGTAATTTATTCTCAAGTCTTCACAACAACGATGAAATATCGTAACATTAATAATTTAATAATATTTAGTGTTAATTATATTAAATAAAAGTATTTTAATTTATATCAACATATCCACTCGACATGATAGAAGTACATTCTACTCTCTTCGCGTTTATGCGAGCCTGGTACTTTTTACGGCAACATGTTCCGAATAAGAAAAAACCTAAAGAGTTTTTCTTTGTCTAAATCGTCATTTGTTTATTAATTACGGCTACTTTCACTCTCATCATTTTTTCTTAACGCGCCTAACTTCATACTGTTAATTTTTTGTGTCACAGGTGCGCGCGCATCTTAAAATTTCACTCTCATCATTTTTTCATAACGCGCCTAAAGAAGTATAACTTCAAAAACAGCGACCACCGAGAAACAATGAGTTTATCGGTGGTCACCAGAATCACGCCGACCTGTATAAATGCTTCTTAACACGCAGAATAGGAAAGAAGCAAATCGAGAAGCCTGAGGCAGGACAGGTTGACCGATGCAGGTATATAAGAATGTACGCCTATACCCGCCCTAATCAACCATAAAGTCCTGTCGCAAGCCCCTCGGGAGAACCGGATATACACATATTCAGAATAAACTCTCTTTGAGTCTACCTAAATGTAGAACCATACCTACTACTTAAATAACACTCCTTTAAAATCTATTTTATTTGATTGAATGACGAGACGAGCAAGGTGATCGCCTGATGGGAAGCGCCACGACTGCCCATAAACAGATACAACACCACACAGAACTGCATGGCACTAAACTGCGCTCGTCATCCCGAGACATAAGATGTTAAGTCTCTTAATGCCCAGTAATTTCAGTTTCAATGTCCTTCAAACCGCAACACAACAGTGCTTACACACTGTTGCTTGACGGCAATAGACGGCGTGGTGGTACCAACCCAGACGGTCTCTCGCATACGAGGGACCTACCACCTTGTAAATCATAATAGTAAACAGAAGCAACACCACACAGAACCTTAAATTGCAAAGCGCGAGCCTTGGAGTGCGCTCTACCACCTTGTAAAATATCCTTTTTTTTATATAGCATAGGCCGGCAAACGAGCAAGTGGGTCACCTGATGGTAAGTGATCTCCACCGCCCATGTACGCCCACCACATAAGAATCATAGGCGCGTTGCCGACCTTAAGGGAAAGGGATAATTAAGGATTGGGAAGGGGAGGGGATTTGGGCTTCCGGATATCTCACTCACCGTACGAAACGCAGCAGCAAGCCGCTACTTTACGTCTGTTTACTGTGAGACAGCGGTAACGACCCGATCGAGCCAGCCCATTCATGCTGTAGACAAATCTGACTACAGCGTGGCTCTACCTTCTTTCTTCTTTCTTTCTGCCTTGCGTTATCCCGGCTTAGTGCCAGGGTCCGCCTTCCTACTTAAACGCCTCCACTTCGCCCGATTTTGAGCATCCTCTATAGTGAGACCATTGGCTCTCATGTCTTTGTCAGCGTGGCTCTACCACTTCATATTATTATTTGTCCCTTCCAGGTGGCAATAGGCTGGGCGACAAACACCGGCGGATACACGTTCCCCTGCGGAGCGACCCTCATCAGCCCCAAGTTCATACTAACAGCAGGTCATTGCATTAAATACGAAAAGGCTGATCCCGACATCGCAAGACTCGGAGACCAGAACATTGACCCAACTGTGGATGACGGAGCGAACCCTGTTGATGTAAGTTTCTTCCGAGCACGGCAAAGTGACTGCACTACACCTGATGGTAAGAGACTATCCCGCCCACACACCCGCCACTGAAACTCCTGTGCACCAGGATCAACAGGGGCACGCATTTTATCGACACCGAGCAGTGAAGCTCGGCGAGTCTCTGGGAATGCATAAATGACTTTGTCCCGCAACGAAATTAATCAGATAGAAGGTTAGGGAAGAGTTGGAAATATTAATTGTCCACTTCCCTCCATAGCAAAGCGGGAGACAAAATAATAAACTGAGGTGTTAACCTCAAATGTAAGGACATTTACAACTGGAGAAGCCAGATGTAAAGCACCACGGATGTCATTAAGTGGGTCCTATCACGCGAGCTGTAATACTTGATTCCAATAATAGGTATGGCAAAACCGCCGGAAAGCACGGAAGTTCTTTCTAGTCTCCACAAGATCCATATAGTATACAGCTCCAGATGTTATTTGCATTATTTACCTGATGGTAAGCACCGCACTGCAATATGTTTACCATCAGTAGTGCAGTATATTTGCTGTGCTCGGATAAACAAAAATAGTGCAGGCCAAAAAACCACCGAACACTGACAATAAGTTAATGGTGTGGTCATCAGAATCATGCCGGCCTGTGTAAATGCTTCTTCACACTCCGAAGAGGGAAGAAGCAATTCGAGGGATAGGACTGGCGGATGACCGATGCAGGTACAGGGATACAAAGATGTACCCCTATACCGCCCCAACCAACCATCAAGTCATGTCGCAAGCCCCTCGGGAGAACCGGATATACACTGGCTGATCCTGGAACGAGCAACTGAACGAACGACTGAGCATATTGTACACTCTTGACTCCTCTTTCTTTCTCCTTTTTTCATCTCCATCCCATGGTTGCCTGTAAGACATTGCCCTGAGCGATAAAGCCGCCAATTGTACTTCTCAACTTAGTTTTTTTTTATAGCATATGCCGGCAAATGAACAAGTGGGTCACCTGATGGTAAGTGATCTCCACCGCCAATGTACGCCCACAACCAGAAGAATCATGGGCGCGTTGCCGACCTTAAAGGAAAGGGATAATTAGGGATTGGGAAGGGGAGGGGATTTGGGCTTCCGGATATCTCACTCATCGTACGAAACGCAGCAGCAAGCCGCTACTTTACGTCGGTTTTCTGTGAGACAGTGGCGGAGCCACTCATACTGACAAAACTGTCTACAGCATGGCTCTACCACTAAAACTTCTCATCTTAGTTATATTTTAGTGTTCTGTCCTGTACTCCGTGTGTGCAATAAAGTTTAAATAAACGCGATCCAGGGTCACTATGGCAGGTTTTAACACCATACTATCAGTAAAATACCTTTCAGATACCGATCAGGAAGGTGATCAAACATCCCGACTACCAACCACCGAAGACCTACAATGATTTAGCATTGATGGAGCTGGCCACCAGTGCCAAGTTTGGGGACGCCGTCAGACCGGCTTGTCTTTGGACAGAGAGCGGCTTTGCGGGCCGCACGTCAGCCCTGGCGACTGGATGGGGGGTTATTGATGATGGTAAGTCTTTAATCCTTTAACTCTCAAAAGAAAAAGTCAGTCAAGTCAGCTCATACCCTGTCTGTATACCAAATTTCATCAAAATCCGTTCAGTAGTTTCAGCGTGATTGACGGAAAAACATCCAAACATCTAAACAAACTTTCACATTTATAATATTAGTAGGATTAGGGATTATAGTTGCCTAAAAAAATGTGAAATAATCTAGCATCCATTTTTTTAAAGGTATGTTACAAATATGTTACGTTGCGAGACAGTGAGACGAATTGTGAACAAAAACTACATATTATGTTACGTTGCCCTTCTAAGTTAATGTGTCTCATCAGAAAAGACCAAACCCACCGCTGAAAACCGCATTAAAATCGGACCAGTGGTTTTGAAGATAAATGGAAATATTGGTTTGCACAAACACACACACAACCTCTTACCCCAAAGGCATATACCGTCTCCGTTTCGTCGTGAGTAAAAATAAAACAAAATTCAGCCAACATAGCTCTTTATTTCAATAAACGATGTAACATTATTCTTACAATGAATAATAGTTGTTAAAGCACTTTCTTTTAGCCACAAAACAGAGTTTTTGGATGTTTGGATCGCGTTCCAGGATCAGCCAGTGTATATCCGGTTCTCCCGAAGGGCTTGGGACATGACTTCATGGTTGGTTGTGCGGGTATAGGGGTACATCCTTGTATCACTGTACCTGCACGATCATCCGCCTGTCCTGTCGCAGGCCCCTCGATTTGCTTCTTTCCTCTCTGAAGAGGGAAGAAGCATTTATACAGGCCGGCGTGACTCTGGTGATCACCCATAAACTCATTGTTTGTTGGTGGTCGCTGGTTTTTTGGATTGCACTACGCTTACCGTCAGGTGTACTGACTTTGCCGTGCTCGAATAAAAAAGAATTGTTACAGATACAAAAGAAACATCGAAAGAACTGCTTAAAGTGTCTCTATCGTTGCTGGAGAATGACTACTGCAACCCACTTACGAGGATCTACCAGAGCAAGAGGCTGTGGCCTGGGTTCATACCGAGTCAGTTGTGCGCCGGGGAACTTAGAGGTGGCAAGGATACTTGTCAGGTAATTGAAATCCAACAATCTTTTTTTTTTTTTTTTTTTTTTTTTCTCGCGGGGAAAGCCGTTTATTGCTACCGCCCCACCGGGGGAAGGTGGAACGGTTATGTTGGGTTCTACCGGCCTTACGACCCAGCGAATCGCCCGGGAGAGATGGAAAACATCCGGGCGACCGCTGAGCCGAGTCCCTAACACTATTTACACCCTATGCCGGTAACTACCAACCAAAACCCCGCGGTGGCCTTCTTCGGCGCATGTGGAGCGGTCCCGGGGTCTCCTTGGGAAAGCCAAGGATTGCTGCCGGAACCGCCCCTGCGCGGTGCCGCCTAGCGGCCCGTCTCCAATTGGGGGGGCTCAGAAGCCCCCGCACACCGAAGGACGCCCTCGGCGTCAACGGCAGCAACGAGGCCGACCACCCGTGCTGCCGTCCATCTCGGGGTCGCACGTACAAAGGTACTAAATGGGCGCTGCGACAGTCCCCCGCTGCGCGCCCGCGACCCCCGATGGCCCCTATTAGTCGCCTCTTACGACAGGCAGGGGATACCGTGGTGGAATTCTCCAAACGCCCCCATTCCACAGGGCGGGAGACGCCGGTCAGTCGTCCACCCGGCGCCTCCTACGTCTCCCTTGGCGGCGAGCGGGATCGTTTCGCTCACGATCCCGCTCAGCGCTCTTCTTCTGCGAGATGACGCACTCGCAGAAGGAGGCCATCGCACGCCATGACCTCCGGCTGCCGACCATGGCAGCGACCACGGTCGGCAGCGAGAGGTCTACTCCGACGACTGTCCTGAGAGCGCTGCGCTCGTCGTTCCAGGCTGGACACTCCTCGAGAGTGTGTTGAGCCGTGTCCTCGCGGCAGTTGCCACAATGGTGGCACACGGCCGAGTCCTCTTTTCCGGCTATCCGACACAGGTACGAGCCGAAACACCCGTGGCCCGTCAGCACCTGTGTCAGCCGGAATGTTGGCGCACCGTGGCGCCTGTCCAACCACTCCTCGAAGACAGGACGCACTGCCGCGACGGTCCTCAACCCAGCACTCGGGCTTTCCAGCCTGGCATGCCACTCCTCCACGGCGGCTCTGCGGAATCGGGCCGCAATCTCCCTTGGAGCCAACCTATCTCCACGTTCGGACGCCCTCTCCCGCCAGAAAAAAGCTGACGAGAGGTGCCGGGCGTCCAAATCCCAAGGGAGAGTGCCCGCCAACAGGCAGGCCGCCTCGTGGGAGACCGTGCGGTAAGCCCTGATGATCCGCTGCGCCACTAAACGCTGCGGCTTGCGCAGTAGAGCGACGCAGCGGGCGTTCAGGGACCCGGCCCAAACGGGACATCCGTAGAGGGCCATCGACCGCACGACTCCGGCATACAAACTTCGGCAGGAGTTGCCGGGACCTTCCAGGTTCGGCAGCAGGCGTCCAAGAGCACCTGCCGCCCGCACCAGCTTCGGCGACAACTTCTCAAAGTGGGCGCGGAAATTCCACCGGCTATCAAGAACCAGTCCAAGATACTTCATGGTGGAGCCGATGGAAATCCGCACCCCCTCCACAATGATGTGGGCCCCTGAAGGTGGCCCCTTCCGAGGCCCATGGAAACACAGGGCCTCGGTTTTATCCAGGGCCACGGTGAGGCCCAGTCGCCGAATTCTGCCCACCACCTGTTCCGTACCGAACGCGGCGAGCTGGAAATCCAACAATCTAGGTCAGTGTTTCCCAACCTTTTTAGTCCATGCCCCACCTTAACATTTTTTTGTTACATTTGTCACCGATATCTAGCATTGCATTTAAATAACCCAAAGCGAAATGGTTAAAGTCGTGTCGAGTCCATTTTTAAATTGCCCCCCTTAACTATCAAATTACCCCCCTGTGGGGCGTGGGGCCCACGTTGGGAAACACTGCTCTAGGTATTGCTTAACATTATAGTAGCCCCTAGTCATGAGCACTCGTTTAATGTGTGCCTTGAACATTTTATCGGGCATATTAATTACGTTATTGGGGAGACATTTGGTCTCACAACACCCAGGCCCCCAGATAAATATTTGTAGATCACACAAATGTTTGTCTTGGTACGGGGATCGAACGCGTGGCCTCTATAATCCTACTAATATTATAAACGCGAAAGTTATGTATGTCTTATTCTGATGTATAAGCTATATTATTGTAGAGTTTCATTAAAATCCATCCAGTAGTTTTTACGTGAAAGAGTAACAAACATCCATCCATCCATCCATACTTACAAACTTTCACGTTTATAATATTAGTAGGATGACCCAAGGTTAAACATAGGGTATTTTTCCTTTATATTTCAACCCCTTAAGGGCCCAAATAGAGGATGAAAGTTTGTATGAAAGCTTTTTGATGGCGAAACGAAGTTCGCGGGCACAGCTAGTAGGTATAAAATACAAAAATAATGTACAAAATTAGATGTAGTTTTAAATACACTATTCTGGTTTGTCTCCAGGGTGACTCTGGCGGCCCGCTCCAAGTCGTGTCATCGGACAACCAATGCATCTTCTACGTGATGGGCGTGGTCTCCTTCGGAAGGTACTGCGCGGTGAAGAGCCACCCGGGGGTGTACACCAGGGTCTCTAGCTACCTGGACTGGATCGAACAGACGGTGTGGCCGGGAGAATAAATTATTCGTTTTAAAATTGATGTTTTTTTACTCCATTTATCACGTTGAATATCTAGTTACTTGAAGGGGGTGCAGCGCTAGCGCCTTTGAATTTGACCCATGTATCTAGCCGGCAGTCGTCTGTCATTCAGTATTTTTTTTCATGTATTGAGTTATATCCGAACTCATAGAACAAAAGTTATTCCTTATGGGATCTAGTCCTGCGAGGGTGCTAGTCTTTTAAAAGTAACCCTGTATGACATATGTATATATGTACAGAGACTATCCCGCCCACACACCCGCCACTGTAACTCCTGTGCACCAGGATCAACAGTGGCACGCATTATTGTCGACACCGAGCAATGAAGCGAGCCGAGTCTCGAGCCGGAACGCCTAAATTTATTTCTCCCGCAACGACAATAATCAGAAGGTTAGGGAGGAGTTGGAAATATTAATTGTCCTCTTCCCTCCATAGCAAAACGAGAGACAAAATAATGAACTGAGCAGGTATTAACCTCAAGTGTAAGGACAGTTACAACTGGAGAAGCCAGATGTAAAGCACTACGGATGTCATTAAGTGGGTCCTATCACGCGTACACTTGATTATTGGAATCAACATCAAATCGTTTATTAATCATGTAGGCAATTGAAATAGCGCTTATGACAAGTCAGTACAAAAGTAAAAGAAACTTATATATAGAAATCAGTATCGCGCGTATCAGTATCAGTAAGCGCGACCCAGCCCTGAGAAGATCCAGCTAGACGAACTCAGTGGGCTTGTCAACTGTAACCCTGTATTAGCGTGAAATTTTAGAATGTTTAGACTTTAATACATCCGGTACATAAAGACTGACTATCAGGTGTCTGTAACGACACTTAAATATGACCACAGCTTTTTGGAACACGTGGTATAAACTGTACATATATTTAACCAGATTTTCCTTGCTACTCTGCTTGCGTGATCTGCTTTTTCCGGGATAAAAAGTAGCCTATGTTACTCAGTGATAATGTAGCTTTCTAACGGCAAAATAATTTTTGAAATCGGTCCATTAGTTTTTAAGTTTATTCGTTATTTACAAAAATACAAATCTTTCCTCTTTATAATGTTAGTGTAGATGTACACAATCCAATGATTGACATCCAATGATGACATGATCTACGCACTTTATTACAATTTAAAATGTACTGCAATATAAATATTTATATACAAAACCGCTATAGTACCGGTTGATAGTGATGTGCTACTGGACAATGAATAATCGATTGTCACGAAAAATCGATAAATTTTATATAAACCTGCTCCATACTTTTAATATTATAAATGTGAAAGATAGAATTTTTGTTCGTTTGTGTATTTGGATGTTTGATAATAAATCAGTAAATTAAATAAGTAATTACGTTGGGCCGTCGTTGAAGATGCAAAAAATGATTTAATTTCTTACAAACTATTTAATTAATAAAAAAAGTTACAATTAAAAGACTACATTCTAGAGGTTGACTCCCCGTCGATGTTAGAACGAAAGAGTACCTAAAATTGGAAAATGCTAATTGATATAACCTTTGGTTTCGCAATCATCAATGACGGGATGCAGGTGCTACCGATTTCCACTGAATGCAGGTGATGGTGTGGTGGTTCGATGGGAAGCGGCAAATTCTTGGTAGATGGCGAGGTGTTGTAATGCGTCATCAAGTCGCGCGGTGGGTCTTTACTTAACAAAGTTAAAAATATTGATTTGGCACAAAAGTCGATAATAACTTGGATAAAGAAGAAGAAGAAAGAAAAACTTTTGAGAGTGGTAGAGCCACGCTGTAGACAGTTTTGTCTACAGCATGAATGGGCTGGCTCGACCGGATCGTTACCACTGTCTCACAGAAAATCGACGTAAAGTAGTGGCTTGCTGCTGCGTTTCGTACGGTGAGTGAGATAACCGGAAGCCCAAATCCCCTCCCCTTCCCAATCCCTAAGTATCCCTTTCCTTTAAAGTCGGCAACGCGCCCATGACTCTTCTGGTGGTGGGCGTACATGGGCGGTGGAGATCACTTACCATCAGGTGACCCACTTGCTCGTTTGCCGGCCTATGCTATAAAAAAATAACAATATATTAGCACAGCTGACATATAATTAGGTATACCACTACAATTATACAATTATTATTAAAAACGGAATAATTAATTAAAGCAACTATTAAATCAATTAATTAAAGCAGCTACGTTTTTTTCATCACTTACAAAACATTTTAAATCGATTTAAAATTGGCATCGCACATCGATTCTTATAAACACTATTTTCCTTATTGCCGTAAGGCGTAACCTGTTATTCGCAAACTTAAGTGCCGGAAGCACGGTTGTGTTTTTTGTAAATAAAAACTTTTTTGTGATTTATTCAAGTTATTTGGTAAGTACTTTTTTGTTTATCTATCTTGTATATTAATTAATATACAAAAATCAAAGTTTTCATTCATTTTTTTAGTATTATTTGTTTAAAGAGGACAATTAAATCTTAATGTGATATCATTCGAAAGGTACAGTACCGTGGATAACAACAACAAAACGCAAAAAAATAATAAATGTCATGAATAAGAATGAAAAATCAAATCAATATCAAGTACCTATATATTTTCCCTTTTATTTATTTCTCTCTTTTGTAATTAAATAGATAAAAAAAATATTTTCCCTAAATAACGTTGTATCCAATGGAGTAACCTTTGGTCAGCGTCACGCCTGCCCATAAACAGAAGCAACACCACACAGTACTTTAAATCACAAAGCTCTGCATGACACGGAACTGCGCTCGTCACCCCGAGACATAAGATATTAAGTCCAGTAATTTCACTGGCTTCAATGTCCTTCAAACCGAAACACAACAGTGCTTACACATTGTTGCTTGGCGGCAGATAGGAATAGACGGCGCGGTGGTACCAAGCCAGGCCTCTCGCATACGAGGGACCTACCACCTTGCAAAACTACTTAATTAGGTAAATTTCACGGGTGCATGCGTTAAAATCCCTTAGTGTTTTCTGCAACTAAAACATATAAAAAAAAATGTTATGCCAACAATACATATCGTTGTCTTCATTACACATGTCAATGATTGAATTTTGACCATAGTTTTACTTAACGCTAAAAATTTAAAAATAAAATAAGTTTTAACAAAACTTAAAAACCAACTTAAAAAAAACACTGAAAAGTCCAAAATAAAAGCTTTTATAGATTTTTTTTATGATGGGCAACTGAGCAAGTGGGTCACCTGATGGTAAGTAATCACCACCGCCTATAGACACCTACAACACCAGAGGAATCATCGGTGCGTTGCCTGCCTTTGAGAAAAGAGAAGGCTCTTTTCTTGAAGGTATCTAAGTCGTATCTGTCTGGAAATACCGCAGGTAAAAGCAGATTCCACAAAAGCGTTGTACGGGGAAGAAAAATCCGAATAAAGCGCAGTGTTGTGGAATTCCATCCATACAGATGATATAGATGAAATAAATAAATACACCAACAGTCAAGCACATAGTCCTGACCCCACAGTAAGATACGAGTCTTGTGTCGTGGGTATCAGGAACTACGAGAGACTTTCGCTCTCACAACACCCAGACCCCGAAACAAATATTTGTGGATCACACAAACATTTGTCTCGGTGTGGAGATCGAACCCGCGGCCTCACGCTTCACAGCCGGCTACTCGCCCAACAAGCCACGGAGGCTGTACTGTGAAATACTTATATCGTACACTATACATTGTTTAAATCTGACCACACCTTCTTTTTAGTTGTTAAATCTTATTTTTTCTTATCACAAAATGCCCAATATCAGCCCGGAGTCTGGAATTGTGCCCGGTATGGCGATAGGCTCGATATCAGGAAATAAGCTCGGTAAAACGCTGATGTAGTTATTACATCTCTGTCTACCCCTTCGGGGATTACAGGCGTGACTATATATCATGAATCCCTAGGTCTTACCACTTGCTGGTGGTAGGATATTCATATCCGCCCGGATAGCGACCACCGTACACATGGTGTTAAAACCTGCCATAGTGATCCACACGCCTATCACACGTATATCCGGTTTTCCTGAGGGGCTTGCGACATGACTTGATTGTTGATTGGGGCGGGTATAGGGATGCATCCTTGTATTACTGTGCCTGCGACGGTCATCCGACTGTCGCAGGCCCCTCGATTTGCTTCTTTCCTCTCCGAAGAGGGAAGAAGCCGGCATGACTCTGGTGACCACCGATAAACTCATTGCTTGTAGGTGGTCGCTGGTTTTTTGGATTGCACTACGCTTACCATCAGTAAACATGTATGTATGTATGCATCAGGTGTAGTGCAGTCACTTTGCCGTGCTCGGATAAAAAAAAGGTCATCGTCCGCAAAGAATTATTATTGCATATAAAAAATGTATTCTTGTAAAATTACCCGAGACGAATGCATTTTTTGTTTGTCTCATAATTTCTGAGAATGATAAAGGTCTGAATGAAAACACGTTTAATGAGTTACTGGTATTAACCACCGGGTAAACTTGTCTTTTATTAAAAGGTCCATTGCCCTGAACATTGTTGCAATAAAGACTCAAACTCTTTTTTATAGCATAGGCCGGCAAACTAGCAAGTGTGTCAACTGATGGTAAGTGATCTCCACCACCCATGTACGCTCACCACCAGAAGAATCATGCGTTGCCGACCTTAAAGGAAAGGGATAATTAGGGATGGGGAAGGGGAGGTGATTTGGGCTTCCGGATATCTCACTCACCGTACGAAACGCAGCAGCAAGCCGCTACTTTACGTCGGTATTCTGTGAGACAGTGGTAACGACCCGATTGAGCCAGCCCACTCATGAGATCTTAACCCAATTTATATGGGACCACATCGCAGCTAAACTCTATCTAATGAATATTTTTCCAACAAATCCTCCACAATTAGCGGAGATATCGATGAACATACGTTAAAAGAACAAAATTATAAACATGCGCCTAATTTGAGGCCTGTTACTTTTTTTATACGATCACGACAAAGTGACTGCATTACACCTGATGGTAAACGTAGTGCAATCCAAAAAAAACAAAGACCACCGACAAACAATGACTTTATCGGTGGTCGCCAGAATCAAGCCGGCCTAAATGCTTTTTCACACTCCGAATAGGTAAGAAGCAAATCGAAGGGCCTGCGACAGGACAGGCGGATGACCGATGCAGGCATTGAGATCCAAGGATGTACCCCTACACTCGCCCCAACCAACCATCAAGTAATGTCGCACGCCCCTCGAGAGAACCGGATCTACACTGGCTGATCCTAGAACGCGATCCACACAAGCCGTGTGGATCACTATGGCAGATTTTAACACCATGTATACGGTGGTCGATATCAGCGCGGTTATGAATATCCTGCCATCAGTGTCATTTGTCTCGGTGCGGGAATGGAACCTACGAAAACCCTCTCGCTTCGTAGCCGGTTACTCGCCCGGTGCTAAGGTGGTTAAAGCCCCTAAAAGTGCCTAGAGGTACAAATTATTGATGATATATGTCCTTTTATTAGTAACCGCATAGACTGTAACCTTTAGTTTTTTTTATATCCTGGCTCGGCAAAGTGATTCCGCTACACCTGATGGTAAGTGTAGCGCAATCCAAGAATAGTGTCGACCAACGATAAACAATGTGTCCATCGTAGGTCGGCAAGATCATGCCGGCCTGCCAAAGGGCCAAGGGGGAGGGGAAGGAAAAAGGGTTAGAATCAGGAGGCAAGCCCCCTGGGGAGAACCGGATATACACTGGCTGACCTGGAACGCGACCCACACAAGGTGGGCCACTATGGCAGGTTTTAGCACAAGTGTACGGTGGTCACTATCCGGTCGGATACAAGTATCCTCCCACCAACAACTTACCTGTTATGATAAAAAATATTTATAATAATAGGTATAATTTTAATATCATGTTTTTTGTTGCAGGTACTACAATTATGTTAAAAAAATGTTTCGCTTTGATTTTCCTGTCCGTTCACATAATTAACGTAGAGGGCCAGAGGAATGGTGAGTAGAGGAATGACACTATCTTTTTTCTTTTTTATTTATAGCTTTCGCATTATTATGCATTTTGCCAGTGTCAAGTATATTTATTCTCAAGTTATTTTTACAAGAATGATGAAACACCGGTGCGGTCGATTTCAAGGTGAGTTATGGTGTTAACTCCTTTCAGTACGATTCTTAATTCACTTATTTCAATGTTTCCATACACTGTTCATCACCGTCAATGTCTATTGAACAAATCCACACCACTTTTATGCAACAAACACAACTCTAAACTAGTTTATGAAATAAATTAAAATAAGCAATGAACTGCACTGTCAGAATTCCCGCCAAAACTCCATGACACTATCTTATTTTTTTATTTGATTGAATGACGAGACGCGCAAGGCACTTGCCTGATGGTAAGCGTCATGCCTGCCCATTAACAGAAGCAACACCACACAGAACTTTGGATTACAAAGCACTGCATGGCACTGAACTGCGCTCGTCACCCCGAGACATGTTAAACATAGGATATTTTCTTCTTTAAATTTCAACCCCTAAAGGGCCCAAATAGGGGACGAAAGTTTGTATGAAACCTTTATGATGGCGAAACGAAGTTCGCGGGCACAGCTAGTCAACTATATTTATGCCAAAATTCATTGAAATCGGTTCAGCGGTTTAGATTTTTCATACAAACTTTTATCCCCTTTTTAAACCCTTCAGGGGTTGATTTTTGAATAACATAGTAGCCTATGTTTTATTCTGATTTATAAGCTATATTATTGTAAAGTTTTATTAAAATCCATTCAGTAGTTTTTACGTGAAAGAGTAACAAACATACATCCATCCATCCATCCATACTTACAAACTTTCGCGTTTATAATATTAGTAGGATTTACAGAATAAATGATTTGAATTTGAATAATATAATTAATTCAATCGGCATTCAACAGTGCATCATCCATTGCCTATTGTTTTGCGGTTTTCCTCAAGGTAAATATAAACATAGCTGACATGGTTAGTCAAATAAGATGTTCAGTAAATTAAACGTCTAGAAGATGGGGATTCTCTCGTTTAATTTAACACGTTCACTGCGTTACGGGAAGTATTTGGTTGTAATTGAGTTCTGCTCTGTGCGGCAGCTAGAATCCTAGTTTTCCACTCCGTGCGGGGGTGATTTTTTCAAGTATTCGAACAAGCAAAAATGGCCTTTCCATGTCTCTGTGGAGGGTTGAAGCCAGGACTACGTACGGGAAAATAGACGTCGTATCGCATATCAGGCATTCTTGATACGGGAAGTATGTGACTCGTACAGCACTGGAAGTAAGTTTTAATCCAGCGCAGCCGCAGTGAACGTGTTAAATCTAATAATCATAACTATCACTTTACCCGACCCGAGGATCCAACCCGAGACCTCAGCACAGCAGTCGTACCACGTACGCAATACATCTACGCCACCGAGGCAAGCTAGTTATAATAGTTTTTTAAAGATCGTGATTCATCAGTGAAAGTGGTATTTCAATTTATTATATAACTTATTTTTTAAGTTGGTATTTAAAATCATAATTGCGGGCTCATTCTTGAACCGATTTTGACTGGGTTTTAACAAAAGTGTTTCTCTTTTGTATTTATTACCTTCATACGTATGTTTGTATGTTAGTATGTAACGGAATCTTTGAACATGATTTTGACCTCCTTCAAAACGTCGGATTAAATCAAAATTTGGCATACTTATCAAGGACCGATGACATTGCAATATTTTAAAAAAAGTATTGTAAATTGTGATTAATTATAAATTGTCATTTGTGTAGAGTTTACCTTATGTGACAACAGATGGCGCGGGCGCCAGCGTAATTAGATCGCGGTATAGTTTACTATATTGTTAATCCGCTTTTTTAGTATTTGGGTTAGGAATTACGTGTTATCCAATTGTACACACTTGCCTCAATCTCTTTTTTAGATTTTCTATAAAAGCGTGTTTTTTAGTTTTTTTTTAAACTATTATTTATTTTCTGTTGCGTATAAAATAATGTTAAGTGTTCTACATAAGAAACTACCCTATTGTGTGTGTGAAACAAAGAATACTTACTTGAGGACATTTGTACTAGTATTTTTTATTTATCTGAGTAATCTACTACGAAGAGTCAGAAGAAAGTAGGTCCCTCGTATGCGAGAGGCCGTCTGGGTTGGTACCACTGCAGCGTCTATTTCTACCGTCAAGCAACAGTGTGTAAACACTGTTATGTATTTGAAGGACATTGAAGCCAGTGAAATTGCTGGGCGTCATGATACTTAACATCTTATGTCTCGGAGTGACGAACGCAGTTCAGTGCCATGCAGTGCTTTGTAATTCAAAGTTCTTTGTTGCTTCTGTTATGAGCAGGTATGGCGTTTACCATCAAGCGAGCGCCTTGCCCGTATCGTCATTCAAATAAAAACAGAGTTAAAACAATACGAGGTATCATCATCATCATCATCATGATCATCAGCCACAAGACGTCCACTGCTGAACATAGGCCTCCCCCAAAGATTTCCAGACCGACCTGTTGGAAGCGGCCTGCATCCAGCGACTTCCTGCATATACGAGGTATATCTCTTCGGAATTTAAATAACTTTTTTAATTCCAGTTGGCGACTCATGTGCAGACAGGTTCACTAATACGGCAGGAGTATGCCGACCAGTGGACGAGTGTCAATCGGCTAGGATAGCGGCTGAGTAAGTAAAGAACTCTATCGTGTTACATACGTAATACAGTAGGCCTAGTACAAGTTTTAATACTTTTCTAAAACGATTACAGTTTGCATAATGATTTCTTACGTTTACGCGAATGTTTTTTTTTACTAGCCTTGTATTATTTACGTCCCACTGCTGGGCACGGGCCTCCTCTACTGAATGAGAGGGATTAGGCCTTAGTCCACCACGCTGCTTTTTCCACGCTGCTTTTCCAGGATAAAAAGTGGCCTATGTTCATCAGGGATAATATAGGATTCTAATGGTGAAAGAATTTTTCAAATCGGTCCAGTAGTTTTGAAGTTTATTCGTTACATACAAAAACACAAATCTTTCCTCTTTATAATAATAATATTAGTGTAGATTAATCGAATACGAAATTAGTTTTCGAGCGATTCTTTCTGATTTTACAGTATGAGTTACTAGTCTGACACTTGGACAATAGTAATTTTATATGTAGGTATTTTTATTTGATTAAATGACGAGACGAGCAGAGCGCTCGTCTGACGGTAGGGTATTTGCAAACTGTAGACCTATTTATAACACGTACTAGATCTACAGAAAATTCTTGTTTATGAAGCCACGGTATTCAGTTTGAAAAATAATTTTATATTCGATACAATCATCGCCACGTGTACGATAAAATGAAAAAAGAAAAACATTCATTACTTATAACAAGCAAAGATAAAATATGAATGCAGAAAAAAAATAGTAAGCTAATAAAAAAAGCAGCGTTAATAAAAATATGCAGCGATAGCTCAGCGCAGTGTGGTATGGACTGTCGAGACGAAATTCGCAGGTTCGAAACCAGCCCCAAGAGCATACACCTCTGACATTTCTTAGTTACGTGTATATTAACTGTTAATTATCGCTTGCTTTAACGGTGAAGGAAACATCGTGGAAACCTGCATACCTGAGAACTCGATAAAAAATTTCGAAGGTATGTGAAGTCTGCCAACCCGTATTAGGCCAGCGTGGTGGACTAAGGCCTAATCCTTCTCATTCAGTAGAGGAGGCCCGTGCCCAGCAGTGGGACGTATATAATACAGGGCTAGAAAAAAATAAAAATAAACAATTTTGAGTGGGAGTTGCAGTGATCAAATTATTGGTTAAAAGCATAGACTGAAAATTGGTTTATTATTATTTTTGAGTAGATTTTATTCTTGTAATTTTTTTCATTTAATATATTTTATAGATTATCATTATAATCTATGCATAAATGACGAAGTTTTAGTATTTTATCTCTGATTTCATCCCCTTATCCTTCAAATTTAAATGGAATACCACCACAGTAAACCCTATTGAATACAAAAAGAATCATTCTAATCGGTCCATATTTGACGGAGCTGTTGTCGATTTTTAATAGTGTAAGATAAATAAAAATAAAAACAAAAAAATAATCTCTCCGGCGGGGAATCGAACCCCGGTCTCCCGCGTGACAGGCGGGGATACTGACCACTATACTACCGAAGACTCATGATCTAATGGCAAAATTATACATCGTTTGTAAAATAAATTTGAAATCTGTTTTATTCATATAAACGAATATAATGAACTGGTAATAATTTTAACAAAACATAAAACTGATTTTAGAACAGCAAAAAAGTCAGAAATAACATTTTCTTGTGGTGCGTGGTGTGTGATTAGCTGATTAATTAATGGTTCAGGTGCGGCGACAACACCAATACTTAAAAAAACGAAAAAAATACGCACCCAATTGTTTAATGACTGATATTAAACGAAATATGGGTGTACTGGTAACTTTTTCTTTTTTCATTTGATTGAAGGACGAGACGAGCAAGGCGCTCGCCTGATGGTAAGCGCCACGCCTGCCCATAAACAGAAGCAACATCACACAGTTTAAATTGAAACACAACAGTGCTTAGAGTACTGTTGCTTGGCGTCAGAAATAGACGGCGCGGTGGTACCAACCCAGACGGCCTCTCGCATACGAGGGACCTACCACCTTGTACACCGCTGTCTACCCTTTCACGGATTACAGGTGTGAGTGCGTATATATGTATTTTTCAGACGTAAAGGCGTGCAGCCTACATTTTGCGACTATAATGCCTTCGAAATCACATTAATATGCTGCTTGGATGGCAGTTCTATTCTACAGAGGGCATCGCCAAACATTGAGTAAGTACAGAGACTATCCCGCCCACACACCCGCTACTGTATAACTCCTGTGCACCAGGATCAACAGTGGCACGCATTTTTGTCGACACCGAGCAGTGAAGCTCGGCGAGTCTCTGGGAATGCCTAAATGTCTTTGTCCCGCAACGAAATTAATCAGATAGAAGGTAAGGGAGTTGGAAATATTAATTATCCACTTCTCCCATAGCAAAGAGGGAGACAAAATAATGATTTTTTTTATTAATAAAACATATCCTTGACCGTATTTTTTTAGGCAACCCTATTGGTATATGTTCAGCAACACATTTTATACCCTAAAATATTATTTTCATCCGGTAAACAGATGGGTGAAGGTCAATGTTCCCCGGGATCTTAGACCATCAGGTGTAGCCAAGTTATGACGCGTTTGTTTTGAGAAGGAATTAGACTGTTTACTAACATTTCGACCTCTCATGGTGGGACCCTCTATAAATAAGACAACTGTCATGTTAACCTGCCTATTTGGGAAACTGGGTAAATGAAAAGCCTCTATAAGTGATAAAAATGTAGGACCCTTCAGATCCCACTTATCCAGGATCCATTGTACCTTTTTGAGTGGTAGAGCCGCGCTGTAGACAGTTTTGTCTACAGTATGAATAGGCTGGCTCGACCGGGTCTTTACCACTGTCTCACAGAAAACCGACGTAAAGTAGCGGCTTGCTGCTGCGTTTCTTACGGTGAGTGAGATATCCGGAAGCCCAAATCCCGTCCCCTTCCCAATCCCTAATTATCCCTTTCCTTTAAGGTCGGCAACGCACCCATGATTCTTCTAGTAGTGGGTGTACATGGGCGGTGGAGATCACTTACCATCAGGTGACCCACTTGCTCGTTTGCCGATCTATGCCATAAAAAAAAAAAGAAAACTCGCAACACCGTTACCGAGACGCTTGAAGTGAAGTAAAAATGAACCAGGCCCGCATAAACGCGAATAGAGTAGAATGTCTTTTTTTATGGCGAATAGACATGTTGGGGTCTGGGAGTTGTGAGAGCGAAAGTCGTAATTCCTGATACCCTCGACACAAGATTCGTATCTTACTGTGGGGTCAGGACTATGTGTGTGACTGTTGGGTGTATTTATTTATCATTGGAATTGTACATCATAATGCTCGATTAATGAAGTATTTCTTTCAGCGATCGTCCGATATGGAGCAGTGGCAGTAATTCGAAAAGAGTGAGCGAAAGAAGTAAGAATGTTTTTTATTGCCTACACGAGAGCAAGCTTTACTGGTGGTAGAATATTCTTATCCGGCCGGCTAGCGACCACCGTACACATGGTGTTAAAACCTGCCATAGTGAACACGTCTTGTGTGGATTGCGTGCCAGTGTCAGCCAGTGTATATCCGGTTCTCCCGAGGGGCTTGCGACATGACTTAATGGTTGGTTGGGGTGGGTATAGGGGTACAATCTTGTATCTGTGCCTGCATCGGTCATCCGCCTGTCCTGTCGCAGGCTCCTCGATTGGCTTTTTCTCTCCGAAGAAGGAAGAAGAATTTATGCAGGCCGGCATGACTCCAGTGACCACCGATAAACTCATTGTTTGTCGTTTTTTGAACTGCATAACGACGTACAACGAAGCCTTCGGAAAATGTGTCATAAACAACGCGGTGTATTATTCACGTGTTATATTTTTTGCATTTGCGTATTAAAATTCTTTGGTTAATTAATTTATTTTAATAATTCTGAAGTTTCACTTCTGTCGTGTGTGAATTGCACACACACACTTTTTTTATTATTTAATTCTTCTGGAATCGGTTTTAATGGGCGGTGAAAACTTACCTTCAAATAACCCACTTGCACATTTATCGACTTTTTTTTCTTATCCTGGCTCGGTAAAGTGGCTACGCCACACCTGATGGTAAATGAAGCGCAATCCACGAATAGTGTCGACCAACGATAAACAGTGAGTCCATCGTAGGTCGGCAAGATCATGTCGGCCTGCCTAACTGCCTCTTCACACTCCATTTAAAGGACCCCACATTATAGGAAGAAGGGAACACGTGTGCCGGCAAACTATTCCACAGCTTAATGCTGACTACTTTAAAAATCCTATTTTTTTTTTTATAGCATAAGTCGGCAAACGAGCTAGTGGGTCACCTGATAGTAAGTGATCTCTACTGCCCATGTACGCCCACCACCAATAGAATCATGGGCGCGTTACCTACCTTAAAGGAAAGGGATAATTAAGGATTGGGAAGGGGAGGGGATTTGGGCTTCCGGATATCTCACTCACCGTACGAAACGCAGCAGCATGCCGCTACTTTACGTCGGTTTTCTGTGAGACAGTGGTATCGACCCGGTCGAGCCAGCCCATTCATGCTGTAGACAAAACTGTCTACAGCGTGGCTCTACCACTCAAATATTCTCTATTTCATCAACAGAATGCGAAGAGTACAGCCAAGGAGTGATAGAGAGGGTGGATTACATCCCTCTAGTGCCAGATCCTGAATCATACTCCATAACCGCTGCCAATTGTGATTACACTGGGGTGGAACTGATTGTGGGGGGTGAAAACGCGGTGCAAGGGGAGTTTCCTCACATGGTATGTAACTTACGAATATAATGCTAGTGTATTATAAATCTGCCCAAAGATGGATTAGTTAGTAGCCATTCAAATCTGGTAGTAGGGGCGAATTTTTTTTTATTTGATTGAATGACGACACGACCAAGGCGCTCGCTATCTTTTTTTTTTGGTAAAATAATGTATTTTCTTTCATTTAACCTCCCAAAATGTACAGTATTAACTAGTTTTGGGAATTAAGTTACAACTATGATGTTAATTAGTGTATTTACTACCGTTCAGCTGATAACGTTACAGTCGTTGCGACGTTGTGATGCAAAACTGGCCTATCATCTGTGGCACAGGTTCATCCCTAGCACAGGGTAGTGCAGAGGCGTGTTGCACCAAACGATGACGGGATGACGACTGACACGTCTTCACCAGCTGCGCAGTTACCTATTTAATTTCAACTGCTGTTACACTAATTGTTTTTTTATGTAATAAAGTAAATATTTGGAATTTTATTAGAGGCAAACAAATTAAATTAAAATCTCTTGTGTTTACGCAAATATTACGCATTGTAATAAAACTAATTTAAACGTATTTTATCGCGGTTTTTGTTTATTAATTTTAATCCCGACGTTTCGAATACTTGTCAGCCTTCGTGGTCACCGCGATAAAATCCGTTTAAAATAGTTTTATTTCAATAAATTTAAATCACAAAATCTATACTTATAAAATAACATGTCCTGACTGATTCATCATCGCCGAGCGCAAACTATCAAGGCTACAAGCATGAAATTCGGACTGTATATTTATTTTGTTATGTAGGCACCCACTAAGAAAGAATTTTAGAAAACTCCACCCCAAAGGAGTCAAAATAGGGGATGATAATACGTATGAAAATCCGTCATTTTGAAAATTACATAAACAAAATTTTGTATTTCGGTTATTGACGTAAAACAAATAAATACGTGTTTCAGTAATTTTGGAAAATTTAATAAGGGATGAAAAAGGGGGTAAAAGTTTGTATCGGACTTGCATTATTTTTGATCTGAGGAATACTAAACTTTGTATTTAGGCTAATGGTTAAAATTTGAACATATTATGCTATTTTAATCTCAGAAAAACATTTACGGGGGCGGAGCCGCGGGCAACCCCTAGTAATTAATAAAATAAAAATCACATCATATCTTTGTTACAGGCTGCTATAGGATGGCTAAACTTCGATAATGGTTACTCATTTCCATGTGGCGGAACTCTCATAAGCCCAAAATTCGTCCTGACTGCGGGACACTGTATAAAGTACGACAGCGCCAAGGACCCTGATCCGGTGGTGGTGAGGTTGGGAGACCAGAACATCGACCCAAGTGTTAATGATGGAGCCGATCCTATTGATGTAAGGTATATGTTTCTGAGTATGAGTAGTCAGTTTTGTCTGCAGCATGAATGGCCTGGCTGCACCGAGTCGTTCCACTGTCTCACAGGACACCGAACTACGATGGACACATTGTTTGTCGTTGATCGACACTATTCTTGGATTGCGCTACACTTTTTGCTGGTGGGAGGATACTTGTGTCCGACCGGATAGCGACCACCGTACACTGGTGCTAAAACCTGCCATAGTGGCCCACCTTGTGTGGGTCGCGTTCCGGGGTCAGCCAGTGTATATCCGGTTCTCCCCAGGGGGCTTGCCCCCTGATCCTAACCCTTTTGCCATCCCTTTTTCCTTCCCCTCCCCTTTGGCAGGCCGGCATGATCTTGCTGACCTACGATGGACACATTTTTTATCGTTGTTCGACACTAATCTTGGATTGCGCTACACTTACCATCAGGTGTAGCGTAGTCTCCTTGCCGAGCCAGGATATAAAAAAAGTAGCAATTTGTCGAATTTCATACGGTGAAATCCTTTGTAAATTATCCCTTTTATTTAATGTAGGCAACACACCCTTCATTCTTCTGGTATTGTCGGCGTACATGGGCGGTGGAGATTTGCGCAAAATATATTTTTTTCAAAAAATTATCTTATCTTATTTATTCAAAAATATTATTGTAATGACTATTCTATACTCTGTTTTTACCCGAGCACGACAAAGTGATGGCATTACACCTGATGGTACGCGTAGTGCAGTCCAAAAAACTAGTGACCACCGACAAACAATGAGTTCGGTAGTCACCAGAATCATGTCAGCCTGTTTAAATGCTTATCCACACTCCGAAGAGGGAAAAAGCAAATCGAGGAGCCTGCGATAGGATAGGCAGATGACCGATACGGGCACAGGGATACAAGGATGTACCCCTATACCCGCAACCAACCATCAAGTCATGTCGCTAGCCCCTCGTGAAAACTTAATACACACTGGCTGACCCTGGAACGCGATCCACACAAGATGTGCACTATGGCAGGTTTTATACCATGTGTACCGTTGTCGAAATCTGAGCGGATATGAATATCCTACCACCAGCAACTACCTACTTTAGGGGCCATCCATAAATTACGTCACACATTAAGGGGGAGGGAGGGGGTCGGCGAAATGTGACATTATGTGACAAGGAGTGGGGAGGGGTCCCAAATTTTGTGACGTCACATTTTACAAAATATAATATGTGTAGCGCACTATAGGTATCTAGCGCACCGCCGCGCGTTTCCTGGAACAAACTCGCTCACCCCTCTGCACCCCGCGCCACCGCACGCGCCGGCAGTCGGCCCGCGGCGACAACGCGTTAGAGATGTTTTTGTGCCCGCTATTGTATTATTTACATTTGTTTTGTCGTTACCTAAGTAAAAGTGATAAGATCAAGTACAGCATTTCATTTATGCCACCCGAGCATTATATATGTTGATTTTATTGAAAAAGAATTTAAATGGAAATAAAAATTATATCGAAACACTGCTGTTTTAATTTCATAAATTTCTGAATGTGAAATTGCAAAATATATGATATCACACTAGGTAGGGGGGGTCTCACAAATGTTACCAACTGTGACAAGGACGGGGGAGGGGTCAAAAAATCATGAACTTCGTGTGACGTAATTTATGGATGGCCCCTTATCTATGTTCCGAACTTCGTTACTTATAGCTTAGGAGCTCCGTGCATTTATCCTTTATCCTGTCTCTTCGCAGGTACCAATACGCAAAGTCCTCAAACATCCAAATTACAGACCTCCTAAAGTATACAATGACATAGCTCTAATGGAGTTAGCAACCAATGTGGAATTCAAACCAGCCATCAGACCGGCTTGTTTGTGGACCAGGAGTGACTTCGGAAGCCACACCAAGGCCCTTGCTACTGGATGGGGAGTCACAGACACAAGTGAGTAGTTGTCATCGTGTAACTTTTTGAAGTGATAACTTCTTATGGGAGGGTGAATCGAAACGTTCCGTAACGCGAGCGGTCCATCGACCAGCCAGCTTTAGCCGACCTCCCTGGAACATCGATTATTTCGAAGTCCCAGGTGGCGTCATACAGTGTCCAGTCGGCTTGGACCGGATTTTCACAAGACTTTGACAGGACTTTAACCGGACTTTGACCAGACTTTGACCGGACTTTAACTGAACTTTGACCGAACTGGAGCGTTACGGCGCCACTCTGTCTGGCTTCCCTTTCTCTCACGCATACGGTAGCAGTAGGCAGGCTCCTCCGCTCTCACTTTAACCCACATTTGATTAAGTTATCACTTCTTTCGAGCGTCCCGAGACGCACACTTTTTTTTTACTTTTAGAAGCCCTGTATTATATACGTCCCTCTGCTGGGCACGGGCCTCCTCTACTGAATGAGAGGGATCAGGCCTTAGTCCACCGCGCTGGCCTAATGCGGGTTGGCAGACTTCACATACCTTCGAAAAATCTCATCGAGTTCTCAGGTATGCAGGTTCCCTCACGATGTTTCCTTCACCGTTAAAGCAAGCGATAATTAACAATTAATATACACGTAACTTAGAAAAGTCAATGGTGTATGCTCTTGGGGCTGGTTTTGAACCTGCGACTTTCGTCTTGACAGTCCGTACCGCTCCCCGCTGAGCTATCGCTGCTTACCGTGTAACTACGCTACACTTTTGTCTACAGCATGAATAGGCCGGCTCGACTGGGTTACCACTGTCTCACAGAAAATCGACGTAAAGTGGCAGCTGGCTTTTTTTTTATTTGATTGTATGACGAGACGAGCAAATGCTCTTATGGTAAGCGTCAGCCCATAAACGGATGCAACACCACACAGAACTTTGAATTACAAAGCACTGCATGGCACTGAACTGCGCTCGTCACCCCGAGACATAAGATGTTAAGTCTCAGAATGCCCAATTTCACTGGCTACAATGTCCTTCAAACCGAAACACAACAGTGCTTACACACTATTGCTTGACGGCAGATATAGACGGCGCGGTGATATCAACCCAGACAGCCTCTCGTATACGAGGGACCTACCTTGTACTAGTTATTTAAAATACTTTGGCATATATATCTTTTTTATAGCATAGGCCGGCAAACGAGCAAGTGGGTCACCTGATGGTAAGTGATCTCCACCACCCATGTACGCCCACAATATCAGAATCATGGTATATTTACGTCCATAGATATTTACAGGTTCCCAAGAAACATCCAAAGAGCTCAAAAAAGTGTCCCTATCACTACTAGACAACCGACGGTGTGATAGGTTTTTGGAAATATTCAAGAATAGAAAATGGGACGGATTTGTGCCGAGCCAGATGTGTGCCGGAGAATTGCGTGGAGGCAAAGATACTTGTCAGGTGGGTGGCCACCATTATTTAACGTTACTACGAGGGCGTGCGAACGCATAGCGTTTTTTTATACCACTTTTGCTGGTGGGAGGATACTTGTATCCGACCGGATAGCGACCACCGTACACTGGTGCTAAAACCTGCCATAGTGGCCCACCTTGTGTGGGTCGCGTTTCAGGGTCAGCCAGTGTATATCCGGTTCTCCCCAGGGGGCTTGCCCCCTGATCCTAACCCTTTTTCCTTCCCCTCCCCCTTGGCCCTTTGGCAGGCCGGCATGATCTTGCCGACCTACGATGGACACATTGTTTATCGTTGATCGACACTATTCTTGGATTGCACTACACTTACCATCAGGTATAGCGTAGTCACTTTGCCGAGCCAGGACAAAAAAGGTGTAGCGTAGTCACTTTGCACTACACCTGGTGGTAAGCGTAGTGCAATTCAAAAAATAGCGACCAACGACAAACAATGAGTTTATCGGTGGTCACTACTCATGCCGGCCTGTATAAATGCTTCACATGATATTATATTGGAGCACACACGCTTTAAGAGATATATCGGTTTGGAGGTTATAATTGAATCATCTGACAGCTATTTAACTTACTTTTACTTTAGCTTTTTCCTGGATAAAAAATAGCCTATGTTACTTCTAATACCTCCAAGAATATGTGTATAAAGTTTCATGATGATCGGTTAAGTAGTTTTCGCGTGAAAGCGTAACAAACAAACTTACATTCACATTTCTAATATTACTAGGGATAATATACATACACTTCAATACACTATTTTTAACACTTCTCTATTCCAGGGTGATTCCGGCTCTCCCCTCCAAGTAGCGTCCAAAGACAATCACTGTATCTTTTACGTCATCGGCGTGACGTCATTTGGCCGGAACTGCGCGGAGCCTGGTCACCCTGCTGTGTACACGAGGGTGTCCAGCTATCTAGACTGGATAGAGAGGACAGTGTGGCCAGGAGAATAAATAAAATAAATTATGATTTGAGTAAAGCGTTTCTTTTTTATCCTGCCGCTGGTGGCTGGCTCGTGGGAGGATATTCGTATCCGACCGGATAGTGACCACCGTACACTGGTGCTAAAACCTGCCATAGTGACCCACCTTGTGTGGGTCGCGTTCCATGGTCAGCCAGTGTATATCCGGTTCTTCCGAGGGGCTTGCGCCAGTTTTGGTACAGGGGTACATCCTTGTATCTGCATCGGTCATCCGCCTGTCCTGTCGCAGGCCCCTCGATTTGCTTCTTCCCTCTCCGAAGAGGGAAGAAGCATTTAAGGCCGGCGTGATTCTGGTAAACTCATTGTTTATCGGTGGTTGCTGGTTTTTTGGACTGCACTACGCTTACCATCAGGTGTAGTGCAGTCACTTTGCCGTGCTCGGGTAAAAAAAAAATCCGGACAGTAAAGTGACTACATGGACCTGATAACTGATAGCAAATAATGTGCAGGCCAAATAAAATGCCGACCATCGAGTGAATTTGAAATAATGTATAATATTCAACATAGGAAACTACCCTATTTTGACTTACTTTTAAATTACCTTTTTCACGCAGGAAAACCCGCGAGCAAAGGTAGTAAAAAAATAAAACGAACTAATAAAATAGTAGATATTTATTTAACCAACAATAATACATTTTCTTTCTTTCTTTCATTAACGGACGACGCAATGGCGAAACTTGATTCCTTTTGCAGTTTGTGCGGGTCAGACGGCGGGTCGCACCACATAATACTAAAATCCCCCATCAAATCATGATGGCAAGGCGGACCCTGGCATTAAGCCATAATAACATCAAGCAGAAAAAACTGGCTTGAATGAATAAAATATGTTTAAAACATACTTCAAAAATATAATACTTGAATTGAAACAATACTAATTTAAACGGATATTATCTCGGTTTTTTATTAATTTTGATCCCGACGTTTCGAAGGCTTTACAGCCTTCGTGGTCACGAGGTGGAGTCCACCCAAAATCCGTTTAAATTAGTTTTATTTCAATGAGTAATATTCGCGTAGACATAAGAAATCATTATAACATAGGAATGTCAAAAATAACAATCATATAAAGCTAATAAAAAAATCAGCTGACGCTCGGGGTCAATTGTCGAGCTTTGTAACTAGAGTGAATTCGCTATATTTATTCCAGAAATGTAAACATTATCCACCCACTTTTCAGTTATATCTATTGTATTTGGAGTACTGATAGGTCAAATTTGAAAAGGATTTATTTTTAAAATGGGTTTATATTTCTGGAATAAGTTCAGTGAATAGACTTTACAACCTATTGAGTATTGTCGAGGATGCACACCCCCATTGACCCCGAGTTTAGTACGCTCATATAAAGCGTACTAAACCCAATATATGAGGGTCTATGAAATACCAAATTCCCAAAATGGCAAGTAAACAGCAAAGGGATAGCGTTTTCTGTTAAGGTTCTATCGTTTGTTCCACAGGGAGTGCTCTGAGGAACTGTTTAAGATGGTTCCAACATCACCATTTTACCATCGCACTACCCGGCACCGCAGTAGAGTTCATCCATACTACCTGGAAACCATGCGATCTAGCACCGTACGTTTCCAGCGTTCATTTATTCCGCGCACGTGTAAGCTCTGGAATGAACTCCCTGCCTCGGTGTTTCCCGACCGCTATGACATGTCCTTCTTTAAACGAGGCCTAAAAAGAGCATTTCTTCAACGCTAGGCAGCGGCTTGGCTGTGCCCCTGGCATTGCCGATGTCCATGAGCGGCGGTGACCGCTTACCATCAGGCGGGACCGATTGCTCGTCTGCCTATCAAGGCAATAAAAAAAAGGTAGTGTTTACTCTTTCCGCTTCCAGTCCTCTTACACTCTATTACAAGGCTGGTCTAGATTTTTTTTTTATCCTCGCTCGGCAAAGTGACTACGCTACACCTGATAGTAAGTGTAGCGTAATCCAAGAATATTATCGACCAACGATAAACAATGTGTCCATCGTTGGTCGGCAAGATCATGCCGGCCTGCCAAAGGGCCAAGGGGGAGGGGAAGGATAAAGGGATGGGAAAAGGGTGAGGATCAGGGGGCAAGCCCCCTGGGGAGAACCAGATATACACTGGCTGACCCTGGAACGCGACCCACGCAAGGTGGGCCACTATGGCAGGTTTTAGCACAAGTGTACATACATATCACACAATCAATTTCTCATTAACAACAATATTTTTATAAAATCCACCCTTTGTGTATCCATACACATTAGCTAATATATGCGGGCATATACACAGTAACATAATATATACAAATTTATTTAACGGAGGCGTAGATCCGATTGGTGGTAACCAGAGACCTCGTCTATTGCCATCCCTGAGATGATGGCTTAAAGCCGCGATAAGCAGCATGAAACTAAGAAGATATATGTTTAATTTCCTCTTTATATAGCTGTATGCCGTCAGGATTGTGGTGATGATGATAAAGAATGTGGTCGAGTGAAATATCCCACGATGTTTCGCGTTCGTGATATCCTGTAATTATAAACAAAATCTTTTGAGTTTAGTGAGTGGTAGAGGCACGCTGTAGACAGTTTTGTCTACAGCATGAATGGGCTGGCTCGACCGGGTCGTTACCACTGACTCACAGAAAAGCGACGTAAAGTAGCGGCTTGCTGCAGCGTTTCATTCGTTTCGTTTTATGGTGAGTGAGATATCCGGAAACCCAAATCCCCTTCCCAATCCCTAATTATCCCTTTCCTTTAAGGTCAGCAACGCGCCCATGATTCTTCTGGTGGTGGGCGTACATGGGCGGTGGAGATCACTTACCATCAGGTGACCCACTTGCTCGTTTGCCGGCCTCTGATATAAAAAAAAAACAAAAAAAAGAGTTGCAATGAATGTTTTTTTTTATCTGATCCGAATTTTCAAACCGAAACACAACAGTACTTATACACTGTTGCTTGACGGCTGAAATAGACAGTGGGGTGGTACCAACCCAGATGGCTACTCGCATACGAGGGACCTACCACCTTGTAAATGTGCCTTGCTCTATACTCATAAACATTACTGTCATGACATAATAACATTGTTAAGTGCTTTAATATCATTATTTTTTTCTTTAAACTATTTTATTTATATTCAAATTTAATTGAATTGAATCTATAAAATGTCACAATACATTATTAAGATTCCATCAAAACTTCACTGACAGTTTGGAATGCTGTTTTGCTGAAGAAGAATGGGCAAAAATCTCTTATGTTGCTCTTTTCAAAACTAGTTTATAATTAATTATGAGAACATAAAGTTTAGGTACATATAATTTTTAGAGTCGTATTGCCACACTGACAGTTTTGTCTAGAGCATGAATGGGCCGGCTTAACAGTAAGTGGATGGCAGACCAGATGAAGAGCAGTCACTTACTGTCGGTAAAAAAACCTACTTCCTATTTCTTACTAGTCCTGCCAATATTCGAAATGTGTAAGTTTGGATGTCGGTTATCATCAAAATATATGCATTAACTGTTGAACGCATTTAGATGAAATTTGGCACACAGGTAGACTATGATATGGATTAGGATATAGGTAGTCACTTTTATCCCAGGAAAAGATATTCACGGGGGCGGGGACGCTAACGAAAACAAGTAAATTAAAAACCCACCTTCCACTGGAATGACCTTGCAGCGATGACATGATCCACATCGATCAACGAAGAAACTATCGTACAGAATATAATGTTGCTAATATATGCGTTTAATGTCAAACCATGGTCGTAACTGAAAAAAATTACTGACGATAAACAACCTATGATCCCATGGACACAGGTATCAGAAAACGCGCGAAACACTTGAGAATTCGAGTATTTTGAGTTAAAAACAACATAATCTCCGAATATAGCTGTACATAGTAACAGCAGAGTAAGTGTTGCTTTGGTAATCTTCATTTTTGTTGCACCATGTTTTTAAGAATAATTGAGGTTTAAAATATTTTTTCACACTTTTATTTCATTTTACACGGTGTGTGTGAGATATTTGCGGTTTTTTATGATCGTGGCATGGTTTTTATTGTAGAAATAATGAGTAATTCTAATAACAATACAACTTATTCATTTTACGTATTTTGACAACGAAATGTTTTCATTGTGAGTTACGTTCTGAAATTATATTTATGGTTGCAAAAGTTACATATACGAGTTCATATTCAAAATATTAATGAACAATTATGTATGAGTTTTATATATTTTATTCGTACAAACTAATTGTATGTATGTAATTCACTTATTCAAATAATAAATTTCCAACGTTTAATTATTTATTTTTGTAATATTTTAATCTCAGTATATGGTAGGTTTCTGAACACACCTTCATCTATATACATAAAAAATCTAACGGATCGCTGTCTGTACATGGTAGATATATGAGAAAAAATATTAGGGACCTTTATCAACGCAATAGCACCGCATACAATAATTGTCAGACTTTTTATCTGTTTATCTGTGCGTTTGTGCACGGTAATCTCAGAAACGGCTGTAGATGTAGTTTTCACTATTATATTGTGGTAAGCTTCAAACAACATTTAGCGTTTGTTTTATGTCAATCGGTTCATAAATAAAAAAGTCAAACCAATTTAAAGATATCGATAATATAACGGTGCAGAACTTCACGGCGGCGCGGCGGAGCCGCGAGCGAATGCTTGTCATTTAAAAAAAATGCAATGAATGCAATGTCCACATGATTGCCTTGGAACGGCAAAATATTCGAACCAAATGACTCACGATTCGCGAACGCCAGTCACAACTCGCAAAACTCCTGATCTACATGTTTACCATCTGCTTGACAACCTCCGTGGCGGAGTAAAAAAATTGAAACTCCTCAACGGGCAACAGGTCAGTCGTCGCGACTGTGTTATTGAGCAGGAATTTACAACCCGTAGCTGTATCTTCAAAAAATAACACTGAAAGGACAAAAATAAAAATTTCTATATTTGGAGTCATTGCAATTTCAGTTGACCGGCCGCGACACAGGCCATT
The DNA here is from genome assembly GCA_949126905.1 of Amorpha juglandis. Classification (NCBI taxonomy): domain Eukaryota; kingdom Metazoa; phylum Arthropoda; class Insecta; order Lepidoptera; family Sphingidae; genus Amorpha; species Amorpha juglandis. Next base: position 4,780,339 of record OX421392.1, read on the forward strand.
GAAGCACATCAACCACGCCTATAAGCAATAGATTAGATTAGATAAAGCTATACAAACAAGTATATTACCTATTTATAATAGAATATCTGTGCATTATGGTATCAGCTCTGATCTGATGATTCCCGTTTTTTATTTGATTGAATGACGAGACGAGCAAGGCGCTCGCCTGATGGTTAGCCACGCATGCCCATAAACAGAAGCTGTTGCTTCAGACACAGAACTTTGAATTACAAAGCACTGCATGGCTCTGAACTGCGCTTGTCACCCCGAGACATAAGATGTTAAGTCTCATAATGCCCAGTAACTTCACTGGCTTCAATGTACTTCAAACCGAAACACAACTGTGCTTACACTCCATTGCTTGGCGCGGTGGTACCAACACAGACGGCCTCTCGCATACGAGGGACCTACCTTGTATGAAGGTATTTTGAACCTAACACGACAAAGTGACTACACTACATCTATCTATCTATCTGACTCATATATCTATGCATCTATTTATCTGATGTTAAGTATAGTGCAGTCCAAATATAATATCGACCGTCAAGAGAAATCGCGTCCTTCGACGGTCGGCAGAATTATAGTCTGACGTCACTGGATATACACTGGCTGATCCAGGAACGCGACTTGCCTGAACGAGCCGCTATGTTGGATTTTTCAGTATTTGTACAATATTCGGTATCCAGTCGTTTACAAAATGATCATCGAAAAAAAATTGAATTTATTCCTTGGAATTTGTTCAATACTAGCTTTTCTTCGCGGCTCCGCCCGCGTGATCTGCATTTTTCGGGATAAAAGTAGCCTATATTCATCAGGGATAATGTAGGATTCTAATGGTGAGAGAATTTTTCAAATCGATCCAGTAGTTATTAAGTTTATTCGTTACATACAAAAATACAGTCTAGTCTCCACCATCTTAATTTTTTTTTACTATCCCTGTATTATACGTGTCCCAATGCTGGGCACGGGCCTCCTCTACTGAGTGAGAGGGGTTAGGCCTTAGTCCACCACGCTGGCCTAATGCGGGTTGGCAGACTTCACATACCTTCGAAAAATCTTTCGTGTTCTCAGGTATGCAGGTTTCCTCACGATGTTTTCTTCACCGTTAAAGCAAGCGATAATTAACAATTAATATACACGTGACTTAGAAAAGTCAGTGGTGTATGCTCTTGGGGCTGGCTTCGAACCTGCGACTTTCGCCTCGACAGTCCGTACCAATCCCTGCTAAGCTATCGCTGCTTTATTTCAGTAATTAAATATAACTGAAAGCTCGTGGTGCATGCGAGAACCCGGCTGTGATACAAAAAGCTGCGGGTTCAATTCCCGCACCCGAGATAAATATGTGATCCTCAGATACCTATTTAATAAGTCTAGATATCTGGGTGTTGTGCCTAGACGTTGCTAGGCACTAAAATAATAACATCGCCCCTGTATTAGGCTGGGCATTTTACCCTAAAAACCGGACCTATCTCTTTTCTTTATAGCAGACATCGGCAAAAGTGGGTCACCTGATGGTAAGTGATCTCCACTGCCCATGTACGCCTACAATATTAGAAGAATGACGGGCGCGTTGCCGACCTTAAAGGGAAAGGATATTAAGAGATCGGGATTACGGATTGGGAAGGTGACCATTTGGGCCTCCGTATATGTGACTCACCGTAAGCAGCAGCCAGCCGCTACTTTACGTGGGTTTTCTGTGAGACGCCTATTCATGCTGTAGATAAAAATCTACAGCGAGGCTATACCACTCTTAAAATAGCTCTTTATAGCCAAAACCAAAGACAACTCAACGTATAAGATACCGCTTTCGTGACTTTTAGTAACGAAACAAAATCGCTAATATATGGCGGGGTGCGGGAGAGGTCGGCTAGTTTCTATTGGATCGCAGGTTGAGTTGTCTGTGGCCAAAACATAATTTTGAAGCCTGACATAACTTTAACAAAAAAAAACAAAACTGAAATAACAAAAGCGGTTTGTATCAAAGTTGTTTAATATATTTTTTTGCGGTCGCTCGCCATCCGCACTGGCTGTAGATCTGTATATACAAAAGTCGGACAAGGCGGACACGACCGTAAAAAGCCAAATATGTCAGTTTAAAGACGAACATCTAGCAACTGTATGTAAGAACTGTTGGTTTATTATATTTGAATTGCAAAAATTAATGAACCTCTTTATTATAATACTGTATGGTTCGCTTATGATTTTAAAATAAGTATTTGTCACCACTGCATTTTGTTTTCCTCTCTGTTCTTGTTTCGAACTAGGTGTCAGACGCATTGCTTCCTTGTAATAAGAAAGTCTAATATATAATTTTAGATACTTATAATCTGCTTTTCATTGCCCACACTTTCATATAATTCAATAGGTTATGGGCCCAGTGTTCGCTATTTGAAAATATTTGCATTTTACAACAATGGAAAATTCAAGAATAAAACGGAATATCAAGCCTTTCGATGGTGAAAAATATAGCGTGTGGAAGTTTAGAATACGTGCTTTGCTAAACGAAATGGACGTGATAAATGTAATTGACGAAGATCCGTTGGTTGATGGTTGCGAAGTTTGGGAGAAAAATAACCGGATTGCAAAAGGCATTATCGTCGAGTACTTAACTGATTCCTATCTTTATTTAGCAAAAGAAGATATTTCAGCGAAAGAAATTTTAAAAAGTTTAGATGCGCTGTATGAACGTAAAAGTATTGCAACGCAATTAGCATTACGAAAAAAATTGTTGGGACTAAAACTACAAAGTGATGTTGCACTTATAAAACATTTTTCTATATTTGATGACCTCATATCGGAATTATTTGCTGCTGGAGCAAAGTTAGAAGAGATGGACAAAGTGGCCCATCTATTGCTCACTTTACCCACAACGTACGACGGAGTGATAACTGCCATCGAGACTTTATCGGAAGATAATTTGACGTTAGCTTTCGTAAAAACACGACTTCTAGATCATGAAGTGAAATTGAAAAACGAATCAAGTGATACCAGCTTAAAAGTGTTGCGAGCAGAAATGTCCCATGATATTTCAAAGAAAAGAAAATTTAATAAATATCAACATTACAATAAAAATATTCAGAATAATAAACAAAGGATGAAAAATTTACAGTTTTTAAGATGTCATTATTGTGGACGCAAGGGACATAAAAAGAATGACTGTTACTATTATAAGACAGCTAATCGGTATAATACAAAAAGGACAAGAACAGTTCAAGCAATTGAGATTAATTCGGAAAAACCATTGACATCAAATCTTGCATCTGGATTTGCCTTTTTGACCGGAGATTACCAACAAAAAGACAAAAATAATAAAATAACATTTCTGTTGGACTCTGGTGCCTCAGAACATATTACAAACAGAGAAGATTTATTTATAAAATTTATTACTTTACCTACACCACTAAAAATTTCAGTTGCTAAAAATGGTGAATTTATTTCAGCTACGAAAAAGGGTTCTTTAGAGGTGACCAGCAATTTGGGCGTTCGAGGCGTTTTAGAGGATGTGCTGTTTTGCCCTGATGTTCCCTACAATTTATTGTCGGTTTCCAAGATGCAGCGGGCCGGATATATAATTATTTTCAATGAATATGGCGCTCACGTATATAAAAACGGTAAAAACATCATTCGAGGTAAGCTCACCAATAATCATTTATTTGCTATAGATTTTATAACTGCTGTAAACTACACACACCCTGTTTCCCAATCATGCAGTAGTGAGAATAAATACAAACTATGGCATCAACGTTTGGGACATATCAGCAAAAGTAAATTTTTAGAATTAAAACAGAATAAATTGTTTAATGACATGATTGAGATCGATTCAGTAGTACCAGATGATGATTTGTGTGAAGCTTGCATTAATGGGAAACAGAGTCGATTGCCATTTAATAAAGTCAAAAATAAAACTCATATTAACCGACCATTGTTGGTTGTCCATTCTGATGTCTGTGGACCTATCACTCCAACTACTATTGATAATAAAAACTATTTTGTGATTTTTATTGATCAATACACTCATTACTGTGTTACATACCTATTATCTTACAAGTCAGATGTATTCGCTGCATTCAAAGACTTTGTTGCTAAAAGCGAGGTACACTTTAATACAAAAGTGGTTAACTTATATTGTGATAATGGTGGAGAGTATCTATCTACAGAAATAAAAACCTTCTGTACTGAAAAGGGAATCACTTATCATTTAACAGTTCCGAGGACTCCACAGCAAAATGGCGTTTCTGAACGAATGATAAGAACTATTACTGAAAAAGCTCGTGCTATGATAAACGGTGCTCAATTAGATAAAGTTTTCTGGGGTCAAGCAGTCTTGACTGCTGTATATTTGATAAATTTGACACCGACTAGGTCCTTGAAACTTTCACAAACACCATTCGAGCTGTGGCATAAGACAAAACCACAAATAAAATATTTAAAGGTTTTTGGCTCAACAGTGTACGTGCATAACAAAACTGCTAAAGCGAAATTTGATGATAAATCATGGAAAGGTATTCTTATGGGTTATGAACCAAACGGTTATAAAGTTTGGAATCCTAATTGCGAGAAATTTGTAGTAGTCAGAGATGTTATTGTGGACGAGACTAATTTTCTTCAGTCCAGGCCGTCTTTAAAGCCTGAAGAGATTAGTAAAAAATCTCAGGACAAAACTGATAATGACTATACTTTGAAATCAGTGTCCAAGTCTCGGAACTCTGACGGTACTAAATCAGATATTGATAAATCTGATGGACAAGGTGAATGTTCGGTTAAAGCTCGCAAAGTAAACCATGATATCGCTGTTGAGTCAGACCAAATACATTTAAAGGATTCTTTGCAAAATAAAAACACAGATAAAAGTACTGAACTTAGAAGGAGTGATAGGATCAAAGATCGTGCCCCAGTATCTTATAGTGAAATTGATGATTGTGATGATTATTTAATGTGTGCTCAGTCTATTGTATGCGAAGTACCAAAGTCGTTTGTTGAAATTAAAACTCGAGACGATAGAGCTCAGTGGGAAAGCGCAATAAGGGATGAACTCCATTCATTACATAAAAATAAAACATGGGTATTAGTACCGCGACCAGCAAATAAAAATATTGTAGACTGTAAGTGGATTTTTAAGGTTAAAAATGATGAATTTGGAAATCCTCAAAGATTCAAGGCGCGTCTGGTTGCCAGAGGTTTTAGCCAAGAATACTTGACTGACTATAATGAAACATTTGCACCTGTCGCCAGGATAGCTAGTTTCAGGTTCATAATTAGTTTCGCGAATCAATTTAATTTGTTGGTTCATCATTTAGACGTTAAAACAGCCTTTTTAAATGGCAAATTAAAAGAAGAGATCTATATGAAAGTTCCTGATGGCGTTATAAGTAAAGAGGACTATGTTTGTAAATTACAAAGATCATTGTATGGGCTAAAACAAGCGGCCAGATGCTGGTTTGAAGTATTTGAAAAATCACTTAAAGCTAAAGGATTTCAAAATTCACCAGTTGATAGATGTATTTACATGCTAGATAATGGAGATATGCGTAAAAATATATACTTGGTACTATATGTTGACGATTTAGTAATAGCATGTGCTGAGCTCGAAATGATGAATAATTTCAAAAGATATTTAATGACTAAATTTGAAATGACTGATTTAAATGAAATTAAAATGTTTCTCGGTATAAAAGTCACTAGAGATGGTGATCAAATGACTTTAGATCAAAGTGCATACATACAAGCAGTTCTGACTAAATTTAAAATGCACGACTGTAAACCGGTCACTACCCCTTTAGAAAAGAAAGTAGATTATGACGCTTTGAACTCTGAGGTGTCCTATAATGCTCCGTGCCGAAACGTTATAGGCTGTTTGATGTATATCATGCTATGTACTCGGCCTGACTTAAGCGTCAGTGTAAACATACTGAGTAGGTACACAAACAAAAATAATAAAGAACTATGGCAATGTCTTAAACGTGTACTTAGGTACTTAAAAGGCACAGTTGATTTGAAACTATGTTATGTAAGGAGCAACTATGATGATATCTTGTGTGGGTACGTAGACTCAGATTGGGGCGGTAGTGATACAAGAGACAGAAAGAATACAACCGGGTATTTATTTAAACTTTTTGAGCAATGTACAATCACCTGGAGTACTAGAAAACAAATGTCAGTAGCAGCTTCGTCCACAGAGGCTGAATATATGGCATTGTACGAATCAGTCAGGGAAGCATTATGGTTAAAGTCTTTAGCAAACAGTATAAAATTAAGCATAGATAAACCTATGAAGATAAAAATGGCTGCATTAGTATTGCTAATAATCCGACATGTCATAAGCGGTCAAAACATATGGATATTAAATATCATTTCTCTAGGGAACAAATAGAGAAATATATAATAAAATTGAATTACATTCCCACAGGTGAACAGCTGGCCGATGTTCTGACGAAACCGCTGCCTGGAATAACCTTTATAACTATGAGACAGAAAATGGGTCTAAAATAACAGTACATACTACCTAATGATTTAATGCAATGTATATAAATTAATTGATTATTGAATTGAAATGGTCTGATTAGGTTTTTCTGGGTTTTCCCTAATCCATGCAACGAATGTTGGACCATTATTGTATTCTCCCAGCAAATACTTGGAAGTCAATGTGTTCTGTTTAGTTATTTGAAATGTGTATTACATTTGTATAATTATTGATTAATTTTTGAGGGGGCGTGTTGGTTTATTATATTTGAATTGCAAAAATTAATGAACCTCTTTATTATAATACTGTATGGTTCGCTTATGATTTTAAAATAAGTATTTGTCACCACTGCATTTTGTTTTCCTCTCTGTTCTTGTTTCGAACTAGGTGTCAGACGCATTGCTTCCTTGTAATAAGAAAGTCTAATATATAATTTTAGATACTTATAATCTGCTTTTCATTGCCCACACTTTCATATAATTCAATAAGAACGTATGTCCCTCGTACCTAGTTGATACGCAAGATACAGGTTATAATACCTAGTGTGGAGTCAAGACTACTCAGGAGTCCTGCCTAGGTGTAATCAGGACTTAGACAATCAGGACTATGTGTGTTGGGTTTACTGCTACTAGTACTTACTATAAAAATTCGAAATTCAAAATACTTATTGAAATAAAATTTTACAATACATAGATAAAATATATATTTTTTATTCTTATTTATTTAAGGGTCTTTGAGTCAGTTTTGACTATGTAATATCCATAATATAATGAATAATATAAACAAAGATTAAATATATCAATTACTAAGAACAATTAATCCGACTCCGCATACATATACCAACTTAGTCGCATCCAATATTCGTTTAGATAAAATTGTTTGAAATATACCCACATCATATAAGTATTGTTCTGATAAGGAATAGTAAGGAAGGTATAAGGTTATCCAAAAACTTTTAAATAATTATTGTTGAAAGATTAAATGACGACTGGCAGCGCTGAGGACGCGGGCAAAGGGCGTGACTACAGACGGGACAAGTTAAAATATAAGAAATGAATATGACACACATCGTATCTGACGACATCGGGGCATTAAGTAAAATAGCCTTGAGCTAGGTCACGAATTCAGCCGAGCGGTGAAGGCCAATGAAATCAATAGTAAATGCTTGACTAAAATTGAACTAGTTCCAACATAAAATAACAGATGGCGCTAAATCAAGGTTAATTACGTCTTAATTGAAAACACCTTGTTCAAATAATAAGGGACGAAATATAAGAGTTTTGTCTCATGTATTACTTAAATCAATAAAAATATATATGCTATGGTATTTTTCGCAATCTATAACGAAACTTTATGTGCATTCATCACAATTCATCATTTCTAAATGTGTATCGGTCGCAATAGGCCACATTATCTTTATCACTGCAACGATATCAAATTTAACGTGAGTCGCGATAAGTTTGATAAGAAATAAGTTACATCACCGTGTTCCTTACAATTTGTAGTAAGAGTTCTGAAGAAAAGAGGTTAAAAAACAAAAACTAACCTAAATTTTCGCGAAAAGTGCATATCCGTGGTTGAATATAACCTTAGTGTGTGAAAATGAGGGAAATTGTCCACGTACAAGTAGGGCAATGTGGAAATCAGATTGGCTCTAAGGTATGTACGAATCTAACTAAGGTACGAATGTAACCTGCATGATGTATAGGATAACTTGGCAATTCTGTTACCAGTAATTGACATCTAGAATTTTCGGCTGCTAACATTCATCTATACATTTCTAATTAACATGTTAAGGTTTGGCAAAATATTAGTCAAGATTCTTTTCGAATTTCTTGGATTTACGAAAGTCAAAAACTATCTAACCGATGATGGGTTGAGGGTTCCGTAATTTGATTTTTTTTGTTTCTATTTTCTTAATTTTTCTATACTAACGGGCAAAGGAATCATAGTCCGTACAGCCCGGACTGCCGAGTGCCGTGAAATACTATTTCCAATGAGACAAGGTGTGATAATTACAGTAATAATAATTTTTTGATGGACCTATTTTAAACCATCAATGTGTTGAACACACAAAGCGCAAATTGTACCTTAAGAGGAAACCACAAATGTTATATATTTTGGCTACTTGTGATTATTTATTATTTTTGCCAAGCGCCAAGCATCTTGATAGAGAGGGCAATCTTATATTTCGTAATCGGTCGTCTCAAAGATCGATTGAAGAGATACGCGATTGTGAATGAATTCCATAATGGAATAACACCACTAATACTAATTTAGATAATCGAATTACCATTAGTAGTTTATGTATTCGAACAATACTAACGTCAAATTTGTCAAAAATAAGTCTGATCTGAGCCTATGTTGTATCTAGTTTTCAGTTTTTACATTGTACTAGATTATTGCCATTCAAGAAGCTTATTAGACGTTGCGAAATATCAGTAGATTTTTTTAAAAACGAGTAGAGATTTTTTGAAAAAGAAGTACTTACTTAATTTACGGGAATTCCGGTGTATCTGGCAACAGTGCCTTTGACTGGATATTTTTTTTTATACATTATTTTACGGTTCCGAATACTGGTCTTTGTAGTATTTCTGACTCGAGGAATAGGGAAATTCCAAAAAATATGTAAGCATCAGAAATATTACTGCGACTATTACGTAACGTACATTGACTGATTGACACATTCTATCTGATTAAATGACATATATCACACCCCAACAACATTTCTAAGAACATCCACATATCTTTAAATTAACATAAACTAAACTAGTAAATAATTGGCAGTAATAAACAAATAAACAATAGTTCCATATTACAAAGAAATATTAGGCTGGGCCGCATATAATAGAGTATTTTAATAGCCATATTGTAAAAACAGTTGATAATATGGTTTGTGTGACCTTCTGTAGGAAGATAATGATTAAATATTAACATTCACTCTTTCACTCCAAATATAGTTATAACTTGTCGCGCAGACGGAGCCGCCAGCAAAAGCTAGTAAGTTAACAATTTTTTTTTTTCATAGCATAGGCCGGCAAACGAGCATGGCACCGGATGGTAAGTGATCTCCACCGCCCATGTACGCCCACCACCAGAAGAATCATGGGCGCGTTGCCGACCTTAAAGGAAAGGGATAATCAGGGATTGGGAAGGGGAGGGGATTTGGGCTTCCGGATATCTCACTCACCGTACGAAACGCAGCAGCTAGCCGCTACTTTACGTCGGTTTTCTGTGAGACAGTGGTAACGACCCGGTCGAGCCAGCCCATTCATGCTGTAGACAAAACTATCTACAGCGTAGCTCTACCACTCGTAACTAACTAGACATCAGATTTGCATATGCAAATGCATATAACCCTATCATTATAGCATAATTTAATACTTTCTCGCCGATAATGCATAATTATAGGTACACAGGCGTATATCTTTTACCGTTTACTTCTGCGGCTTGCGCCAAATTTCAAATTCTGCCCAGTAAACGTCTGTCTAACCTAAATTTATTTTTCTCTTAAACTGGTCATTTAGTGCATTCAATAACTCTAAAACATTTTTTTTTATTTTATGTCGAAAGATCGATTTGCATTTTTCCAAAAAAAAACAAAAAAATCACAGGCCAGTGTTGTGTTCCACCAATTTCGCATATGCTCTAGAAAATCTAGATAAATACCTAATGCCTAACTTGACACTGGCTTAATGTATAACAGATGCCAAAAAAAAAAAAAAAATACCTAATAGTGGTTTGTGATTTCACTAGAATTATGTGATTTTGTAATGTTAATTCACTACATGTAATATTTTGTTAGTATTTAGTACAATTCATATTATTAATTCCTTGTAATTTTTTATTGAAAAATAAATTAAAATAAGCATTTTGTTAGTGCATAAATATGCACTAACCAAATAAACTATAACTAATGGTCAAATGACCATTTTATCAGAGCATATTGCATGCATATACATTTATATTTTTTATTTAATTGAATGACGAGACGAGCCAAGCGCTCGCCTAGTAGTTAGCGTCACGCCTGCCCATAAACAGAAGCAACACCACAGAACACACACAAAGAACTTTGAATGCTTATTTTGCCATGTTGGTAATACATATTATAATCCGAATTCCGATGTGTAATAATAATAAACGCTGCTATATAAAAAGTTGTTAACAAGGTTTTTTTGGTGTTTGGCTAACGACCTTCTGTTGGAGGTAATAAATAAATATCAGTTAACATTCACTATGTAAAAAGTAAAAAGCAGCGATAGCTCTGCGGGGAGTGGTATGGACTGTTGAGACGAAAGTAGTAGGTTTCTAAGTTACGTGTATATTAATTGTTAATTATCGCTTGCTTTAACGGTGAAGGAAACATCGTGACAAAACCTGCATACCTGAGAACTCGATAAGATTTATAGAAGGTATGTGAAGTCTGCCAACCCGCATTAGACCAGCGTGGTGGACTAAGGCCGAATCCCTCTCATTCAGTAGAGGAAGCCCGTGCCCAGCAGTGGGACGTATATAATACAGGGCTAGTAAAAAAAAAACACTATGTCTCGCAATACCGTTACTAGCTTTACAGTACGATGATATAAAGTATGCGATTCGGCAATGTTCTATTTTTCGAATTAATGCGAATATGCAAAGAATGTTTCACATATCTAGTACGTACCTATAAAAGGACACTCCTTGTTACCAATTGACAACAAAAAAAAAAAGAAATATTTCACTTATCTACAACTGATAATGGTGGATAGTAGATTGATTAGCGATACTCCCGCCCGTACTGCCACACCGCGACTAAGAATGTAACTCGTGACTCATTCATAAAACGTCCATCACTAGCGGGGAATAGAACCCAGACTCTCGGGGACACACCCCTGACTTTTTTTTTATTTTTTTATTTATGGCTTTCGCATTATTATGCATTTTGCCAGTGTCCAGTGTAATTTATTCTCAAGTTATTTTTACAAGAACGATGAAACACGGGTGCGGTCGATTTCAAGGTCTTGCCGGAGTTTTGGTGTTAACTCCTTTCATCTCACTTATTTCAATGTTTCTATACACTGTTCATCACCGTCAATGTTTATTGAACTAAATAATGTTTAATGAAATTAATTAAAATAAGCGATGAACTGCACTGTCAGAATTCCCGCCAAAACTCAAAAAGCAACTATAATGACTCATTCATAAAAACTTCCATGACTAGAGGGGAAACTCCCCTGACTTTTTTAAATTACAGTATGTGTATTTAGGGTTGCTAACTTTTTGTATATTAAATAAAGTATACGTATGTTTCGGGTGGAATAATAAATCGTATTTTGGAAAAAATTAGTCAGAAGTGAAACTTCAGAATTATTAAAATAAATTAATTAACCAATTTTTTACTCAATTTCAATTCCGTTTTCGAAATCTTGACTGGTAGAGCCACGCTGTAGACAGTTTTGTCTAAAGTATGAATGGGCCGGGTCGACCGGGTCGTTACCACTGTGTCACAGAAAACCGACGTAAGGTAGCGGATTGCTGCGTTTCGTACGGTGAGTTAGATATCCGGAAGCCTAAATCCCTTTTGCAATCCCTAATGATCCCTTTTCTTTAAGGTCGGTAACCATGATTCTTCTGGTATTGTGGGCGTACATAGGCGGTGGAGATCACTTACCATCAGGTGACTCAGTTGCTCGTTTGCGGGCCTATACTATAAAAAATAAACAACGGGTTGCACTCCGGGAGTGCCGGTAGAAGTGAAAACTCGAACATTAACGTTGTGCATTTTTGAATATTTTGGAATGGTTAGGAAATAATTTCGCAAGAATTGCTTTATTTATCAGTATAAAAGTACTCATTTATGTCATTTATGTGGTTAAATACAATATTCCTTTATTGTGCTATCGTACACAAAAATGACTATTTATATTACATAAAAACGCCGCACCGGCGGTCTGCTCTCCCTCCGTCTTCGAATTTTCGATCAGGTCACGTGTCCTGACGCGAGTTTAACATTTTATACCCAGGATTTACAGGAGGTTAGTCAGTGTATTTCCGGTTCTGCGTTGCCACTTGATCCTAACCCTTTTCCCATCCTTTTTTCCTTCCCCTCCCCCTAGGCCCTGGGATGTGATACTGCGGGGTCGCCAGTATTCCGTTGGTAGGGACCGCCTAGTTCATCCCAGAAATTTTGGTAGGCCGGCATGATGTTGCCGACCTACGATGGACACATTGTTTATCGTTGGTCGACACTATTGGATCGCGCTACGCTTACCATCAGGTGTAGCGTAGTCACTTTGCTGAGCCTGGATAAAAAAAAACCCAAGAAAAGTGCTCAACGCCGCTAAAGAAGTTTTCACTACAAAAAAAGTTTATTTCTCGTTGTTATCAGATGTATATAAAATTAGATATGTCAAATACCCGAATGACATAATTTTGTTTCAGTTTTGGGAGATCATTTCGGATGAACATGGCATAGGGACTGACGGAGTGTACCGGGGAGAGAGCGATCTGCAGTTTGAACGACTCAACGTGTATTACAATGAAGCTTCTAGCGGTATGTTTTTTATTCAATTGAATGATGAGACGAGCAAGTCGCTCGCCTGATGGTAAGCCTACAGGCTAAACAGAAGCAACACAGAACTTTGAGTTACAACGCACTGAATGGCACTGAACTGCGCTCGTCACCCCGAGACATAAGATGTTAAGTCTCACATTAATAATTTCACTGGCTTCAATGTGCTTCGAACCGAAATACAACGGTGCTTACAGACTGTTGCTTGGTGGCAGAAATAGACAAGACGGCCTCTCGGATACATGGGACTTAACACCTTGTAATATGGGTGGTATGGTGTATATTTGGGTAGCAGAGCCACGCTGTAGAGAGTTTTCTCGGCGGCATGAATGGGCCGGCTCGACGGGGTCGTTACCACTGTCTTACAGAAAACCGGTGTAAAGTAGCGTTAGCATAGCGTTACAGTAACAACCACATGTCCGAGCCGGTGCATATAAAAATGTCATCTTTCTAGCTTCAGCGGTTTTTTTTTAATTTACTCTGGTCTGAGCTTTGATCAATCAGTCAGTAATATATTTTTTTATCCTGGCACGGCCAAGTGGCTGCACAGGATATAACGTTACAGTGTAGTTCAAACGTAATGTCGACCGTCAAGAGAGCATCGCGTCCCTCGACGGTCGGCAGAATTATGTCTGAAGTCACTGGATATACACTGGCTGATCTCGGAACGCGACTCGCCTCAAAGAACCACTATGCGGGTTTTTTTTTCATGTAGACACTTAGTTCCACTTAGGTTCACGGGCGACTCGACGGGGGTCTACGTTGGCATGAAAAAAAACTTGGGGTTCACAATTCGTAAGCAGGGGACCACGAAAATGTATCTGCTTGCTATAGTAACGAACTAAAATGTTGGCTTGACTTCGCCTATCAATGTAGGCAGATAATATTTTAAGAAGCTCAGCGACTGTTACTTGTAAAAACTTGCATATTCCATATTCAGTACAACGTGTCGAGACTTGCAAAGCGCCGCAGGGGGTTCACCGGAACTAGCTAAATTTTGAAAGTGGTTTATGAGAAAAAAAGTCTGGGTGCCTCTGGTGTAGACGGTGTTTACTAACCAGTAAAAAAAAATATCTGGTACCCAGAAAATAAATATAGTTTCATATGATTTACCTCTCGGTAACTGCCTCGGTGGCGCCGCGCCGGTGGCTATGTTTCTTAGCCTACATCAGAGTTCCCCAAACTTTTTTGTGTCGTAGACCCTTTGCAATGTTTTTCCGTGTTGGGTAGACCCCCTACCTACCTGATATTGATTTCCTGTAAATTTTTAACTGTAGTGAAGTTTAGTGTTAAAAACTTAAAGTAAAAACACATGTTAATTATTAATTTAATTTAAATTAAAACTACTCAGAATAAAATTTATTAAAATTTAAAAATTAGCGAAGCTCTGAGACTGCGACTCTCAGGTTTTTACAAGTTCAAAATGTATTGCGACCACAAAGCGAATACCAACATTCTACAACTTACACAATTTTACAAACATATATAATAATTTTTTTACTTCATAGGTACTTTTATAAATAATAGTATGATGTTTTAAGTAAATAGGTACTATAAGTGTATGTGTTGAGATCCACTATCGTGGACCCCATTTTCATTTCATGGACCCCCAAATTTTTTTTCGCTGACGTAGACCCCTTGCCGGTTGTCATAGACCCCCAGGGGTCGATATAGACCACTTTGGGAATCACTGGCCTACATGATGAATAAAGATTCTAATTTTGATTTTATGTTGTAAACCTGTACATGTTTCCAGGCAAGTTCGTCCCTCGAGCCGTCCTCGTGGACCTGGAGCCAGGCACCATGGACTCGGTCAGGTCCGGACCCTACGGACAGCTGTTCCGTCCCGACAACTTCGTGTTCGGACAGAGTGGCGCAGGTTGGTTGGATTATATTACGGATTAGCTTTTGCTCGCGGCTCCGACTGTGTGAATAAACAATCCTATCCTACTAATATTATAAACGCGAAGTTTGTAAGTATGGGTGGATGGATGGATGGATGGATGGATGTATGTTTGTTACTCTTTCACGTAAAAACTACTGAATGGATTTTAATGAAACTTTACAATAATATAGCTTATACATCAGAATAAGACATAGGCTACTTTTTATCTCGGAAAAAGTAGATCACGCGGGCGGAGCCGCGAGCAAAAGCTAGTATTATAAACGCGAAAGTTTGTAAGTATGGATGGATGTATGTTTGTTACTCTTTCACGTAAAAGCTACTGGATGGATTTTAATGAAACTTTACAATAATATAGCTTATACATCAGAATAAGACATAGGCTACTATGTTTTTCAAAAATCAACCCCTGAAGGGTTTAAAAAGGGGATGAAAGTTTGTATGAAAAATCTAAACCGCTGAACCGATTTCAATGAATTTTGGCACAAATATAGTTGATGACCCAGGGTTAAACATATGGTATTTTTTTTCTTTAAATTTCAACCCTTAAAGGGCCCAAATAGGGGATAAAATTTTGTATGAAAGCTTTTTGATGGCGAAGCTAAGTTCGCGGGAACAGCTAGTATGGGATAAAAAGTAGCCTATGTTCTAATTTAAGTCATGGTCCATATATGTGTGAAATTTTATCCAAATCAGTTCAGCCGTTAAGACGTGATTGGTATACAAAGGTTTAAGATATTTATTTCTCTTCAAGAATTATATTCACTTTATAAAAATCCAATTATATTATTACGGTTACGTGTTACGTAAAGCACACACGTGATGTAGATTTTGCGGTCTTAAGTAAATAATTAATAGTACTTTATTACTACTGTTCGACTTGCTAACCGACTGTCTTTAAACGCTGGATTACTGTACACAGCATTCAAATTACACGGCTACGTATTAAAAATAAATAAAACAATAGTTGTATTAAATTTGACACAATTAGTGGTAGAGCCACGCTGTAGATAGTTTTGTTTATAGCATGAATGGGCTGGCTCAACCGGGTCGTTACCACTGTCTCACAGAAAACCGATGTAATGTAGCGGCTTGCTGCTGCGTTTCGTACGGTGAGTGAAATATCCGGAAGCCCAAATCCCCCTCCCTTTCCCAGTCCTTAACTATCCCTTTCCTTTAAGGTCGGCAACGCACCCATGATTCATCTGGTATTGTTGGCGTACTTGGGCGGTGGAGATCACTTACCATCAGGTGACCCACTTGCTCGTTTGCCGGCCTATGCTATAAAAAAAATAATACTAATAAGTACTCACAATAAACCTTAATTAAATTAAATAAATAAAACGAATTTGAGATCATAAAAAAGCAAGGAGAATGAAATTTATAACGTAGGTACCAAAGTTATGTTTCTTTAATAATATTTAGATGAACCTATTTGATTTTTATCAAATTGGTACACGCTTAAAAATATCGAAAATTATAAAGGAAACAGGTTTTTTCTTGTTATTCAATTCAATTTTTTTTCAATTGTCACATTGATACATGTAGGTACAAAAAAAAATCTGTTGCTTATAAATAAATTGAACTAAATGCACAACCACGTAAAGGTCATCTCGGCATGCAAAACAATTTTATTACAATATGTATTATCTTATATTATACGTACCGGCAAGCGCAGCGTGGTGGACAAGGTGGACAGACGACCGGATAAAGGTCGCAGGAAGTCGCTGGATGCAGGCCGCTTCCAACAGGGCGGTCTGGAAATCTTTGGGGGAGGCCTATGTTCAGCAGTGGACGTCCTGTGGCTGATGATGATGATGATGATGATGTATTTATTATACTAACTAATGTTAACTATAAATATGTGACTGATTTTATTTACTTTGCAAAAGGGCCCAAATTCTTGTGTGCCCAAAACTCTGGCATATGTTTGTTTATTTAATTTGTTTTTTTTTTTTTGGACGGTTCACAGCTATCAGTAACAAATAATATTAGATGAAATGAATACAATGAATAAGGCAATTACGTGCCACCGCAGATAGTTTTTAAAATAACATAATGTTAAGACGACCCTGTCCATGATATAGGTTTGAATTAAATTATAGGCAACAACTGGGCCAAGGGTCATTACACCGAGGGAGCAGAGCTGGTAGACTCTGTGATGGACGTGATCAGGAAGGAGGCCGAGAATTGCGACTGTCTGCAAGGTAATATATTCACTGTTCTTTCAGCTTGGCGTTTTTTTTCATCGGCAAAGTGACTGCACTACACCTGATGGTAAGTGTAGTGCAGTCCAAAAAACTAGCGACCACCGACAAACAATGAGTTTGTCGCTGGTCACCAGAATCATGCCGGCCTGTATAAATGCTTTTCCCTCTTTGGAGAGGGAAGAAACAAATCGAGGAGCCTGCGACAGGACAGGCGGATGACCGATGCATAGTGATACAAGGATGTACCCCTACACCTGCCCCAACCAACCATCAAGTCATGTCGCTAGCCATTCGGGAGAACCGGATATACACTGGCTGATCCTGGAACGTGATCCACACAAGGCGTGTGGGTCACTATGGAACGTTTTAACAACGTTTTTTGTTTATTTTTTACAGTTTTTTCTTAATAATCTCTTATCTCTTACTTACATTTCTATTTTACCTTACATATTTTACATTACCTATTGTATCTTAAATCTATTCATCTTACTCTATACATTATATACACAACTATTTTCTTAACACTAAACTTATATAAACTAAAAGCTGTCAATATTACAATATTGGCTAATTGTTCATGTTTGGTGTGACCAGGTTTCCAGCTAGCCCAGTCGCTGGGCGGAGGCACCGGGTCGGGTCTGGGCACGTTACTCCTCAGCAAGATCCGTGAGGAGTTCCCTGATCGCATCATGAGCACCTTCAGCGTTGTTCCATCGCCGAAGGTGAGATTTTTATTTTATTTAAACTTTATTGTACACAAGAAGTACAGGACAGAACACTAAAATATAACTAACTAGCTTTTTCTCGCGGCTCCGCCCGCGTGAACAGCATTTTCCGGGATAAAAATAGCCTGTTACCGTCTCCAGGGCCCATCTGTCTTAGTAGATAAATTCATCAAAATCGGTTCAGTGATTTAGGCGTGAAAGCGTAACAAACAAACTCACTTTCGCATTTAGTTTTACTCCCTTTTTCATCCCTTATTACATAAAATTTCCAAAATTCCTGAAACACGTATTTATTTATTTTACGTCAATAACCGAAATCCAAAATTTTGTTTATGTAACTTTCGAAATGACGGACTTTCGTACATATTATAATCCCCTATTTTGACCCCTTAGGGGTGGAATTTTCTAAAACCCTTTCTTAGTGGGTGCCTAGATAACAAAATGAATATACAGTCCGAATTTCATGCTTGTAGCCTTGATAGTTTGCGCTCGGCGATGATGAATCAGTCAGTCAGTCAGGACATGTTATTTTATAAGTATAGATATGAGAAGTACAATTGGCGACCTTATCGCTCAGGGCAATGTCTTACAGGCAACCATGGCGTGGAGATGAAAGAAGGAGAAAGAAAGGGCAGTTAAGAGAGTACAATAAGCTAATATCAGAAGTATACACAAATATAATTGATATACTGATTAAATATTTATAGATTTGCAGGTTACAGTCACATGAACAGTCAAAAAATCACTGTAGACACTTTTTTTATTATCCGAGCGCGGCAAAGTGACTGCACTACACCTGATGGTAAGCGTAGTTCAGTCCAAAAAACTAGCGAATACAAGCAATGAGTTTATCGGTGGTCACCAGATTCATGCCGGCCTGTATAAATGGTTCTTCCTTCTTCGAAGAGAGGGGCTTGCGATAGAAGGATATATGTGAGTGGTAGAGTCACGCTGTAGACAGTTTTGTCTACAGCATGAATGAGGTTCGACCGGGTCGTTACCACTGTCTCACAGAAAACCGACGTAAAGTAGCGGCTTGCTGCTGCGTTTCGTACGGTGAGTGAGATATCCGGAGGCCCAAATCCCCCACCCCTTCCTAATCTCTTTCCTTTAAGGTCGGTGGTGGAGATCACTTACCATCAGGTGACCCACTTGCTCGTTTGCCGGCCTATGCTATAAAAAAAAAAAAGATGATCAGTCAAAAAATCACTGAAGACCAGTGTTTCCCAACGTGGGGCCCACACCCCACAGCGGGCAATTTGACAGTTAAGGGGGGCAATTTAAAAATGGACTCGACACGACTTTAACCCTTTCGCGTTGGGTTATTTAAATGCAATGCTAGATATCGGTGAGAAATTTAACAAAAAAATGTTAAGTTGGGGCATGGCCTAAAAAAGGTTGGGAAACACTGATCTAGACACTTCTTTTATTATTCGAGCACGGCAAAGTGACTGCACTACACAAGGTGGTAGGTCCATCATATGTTAGAGGCCGTCTGGGTTAGTACCACCGCTTTTTCTATTTCTGCCGCCAAGCGACAGTGTGTAAGCACTAATGTGTTTCGGTTTGAAGGACATTGCAGCCAGTGAAATTACTGGGTATTGTGAGACTTAACATCTTACGTCTCGGGGTGACGAGCGCAGTTCAGTGCCATGCAGTGCTTTGTGATTCAAAGTTCTGTGTGGTGTTGCTTCTGTTTATGGGCGTGGCGCTCACCATCAGGCGAGCGCCTAGCTCTTCTCGTCATTCAATCAAATAAAAAGAAGTTTTGAGAAGTTGTGAGAGCGAAAGTCTCTCGTAGTTCCTGATACCCACGACACAAGACTCGTATCTTACTGTGGGGTCAGGGCTATGTATGTGTTGGGTGTATTTATTTATAAATTTTTTAATTATTTTATTAATTATTTATAAAAAAAAAAAAAAAAAAAAGTGCGCGTCTCGGGACGCTCGACAGAAGTGATAACTTAAACTAATGTGGGTTAAAGTGAGAGCGGAGGAGCCTGCTTACTGCTACCGTATGCGTGAGAGAAAGGGAAGCCAGTCAGAGAGCGCCTTAACGCGTTGCGTTACGAAGTCCGGTCAGTCATGTCAAAGTCATGTCAAAGTCGTGTCAAAGTCGTGTCAAAGTCGTGTCAAAGTCGTGTCCAAGTCGTGTCAAAGTCGTGTCAAAGTCGTGTCCAAGTCGTGTCAAAGTCGTGTCAAAGTCGTGCCAAAGTCGTGTCAAAGTCGTGCCAAAGTCGTGTCAAAGTCGTGCCAAAGTCGTGTCAAAGTCGTGTCCACGTCGTGTCCAAGTCGTGCCCAAGTCGTGGCAAAGTCGTGGCAAAGTCGTATCCAAGTCGTGTCAAAGTCGTGTCCAAGTCGTGGCAAAGTCGTGTCAAAGTCGTGTCCAAGTCGTATCAAAGTCGTGTCAAAGTCGTGTCCAAGTCGTGTCAAAGTCGTGTCCAAGTCGTGGCAAAGTCGTATCAAAGTCGTGTCCAAGTCGTGTCAAAGTCGTGCCAAAGTCGTGTCAAAGTCGTGTCCAAGTCGTGGCTAAGTCGTGTCCAAGTCGTGTCAAAGTCGTATCCAAGTCGTGTCCAAGTCGTGGCAAAGTCGTGTCAAAGTCGTGTCCAAGTCGTGTCCAAGTCGTGTCAAAGTAGTGTCAAAGTAGTGTCAAAGTCGTGTCCAAGTCGTGTCCAAGTCGTGTCCAAGTCGTGTCCAAGTCGTGTCAAAGTCGTGTCAAAGTCGTGTCAGACTCGTGCCAAGGTCGTGCCAAAGTCGTGTCAAAGTCGTGTCCAAGTCGTGTCAAAGTCATGTCAAAGTCGTGTCAAAGTAGTGTCCAAGTCGTGTCAAAGTCGAGTCCAAGCCGTGTCCAAGTCGTGTCCAAGTCGTGTCCAAGTCGTGTCAAAGTCGTGTCAAAGTAGTGTCAAAGTAGTGTTAAAGTAGTGCCAAAGTAGTATCAAAGTAGTGTCAAAGTCGTGTCAAAACGTGTCAAAGTCGTGTCAACGTCGTGTCAAAGTCGTATCAAAGTCGTGTCAAAGTCGTGCCAAGGTCGTGCCAAAGTCGTGTCAAAGTCGTGTCCAAGTCGTGTCCAAGTCGTGTCCAAGTCGTGTCCAAGTCGTGTCAAAGTCGTGTCCAAGTCGTGTCAAAGTCGAGTCCAAGCCGTGTCCAAGTCGTGTACAAGTCGTGTCAGGGTCGTGTCCAAGTCGTGTCCAAGTCGTGTCAAAGTCGTGTCAAAGTCGAGTCCAAGCCGTGTCCAAGCCGTGTCCAAGTCGTGTCCAAGTCGTGTCAAAGTCGTGTTAAAGTCGTGTCCAAGTCGTGTCAAAGTTGTGACAAAGTCGTGCCAAAGTCGTATCAAAGTCGTGCCAAAGTCGTGTCAAAGTCGTGTCAAAGTCGTGCCAAAGTCGGGTCCAAGTCGTGTCAAAGTCGTTTCCAAGTCGCGTCAAAGTCGTGTCCAAGTCGTGTCAAAGTCGTGTCAAAGTCGTGTCCAATTCGTGTCAAAGTCGTATCAAAGTCGTGCCAAGGTCGTGCCAAAGTCGTGTCCAAGTCGTGTCAAAGTAGTGTCAAAGTAGTGTCAAAGTCGTGTCCAAGTCGTGTCCAAGTCGTGTCCAAGTCGTGTCAAAGTCGTGTCAGACTCGTGCCAAGGTCGTGCCAAGGTCGTGTCAAAGTCGTGTCAAAGTCGTGTCCAAGTCGTGTCAAAGTCGTGTCAAAGTCGTGTCAAAGTAGTGTCCAAGTCGTGTCAAAGTCGAGTCCAAGCCGTGTCCAAGTCGTGTCCAAGTCGTGTCCAAGTCGTGTCAAAGTCGTGTCAAAGTAGTGTCAAAGTAGTGTTAAAGTAGTGTCAAAGTAGTATCAAAGTAGTGTCAAAGTCGTGTCAAAACGTGTCAAAGTCGTGTCAACGTCGTGTCAAAGTCGTATCAAAGTCGTGTCAAAGTCGTGCCAAGGTCGTGCCAAAGTCGTGTCAAAGTCGTGTCCAAGTCGTGTCCAAGTCGTGTCCAAGTCGTGTCAAAGTCGTGTCAAAGTCGAGTCCAAGTCGTGTCAAAGTCGAGTCCAAGCCGTGTCCAAGTCGTGTACAAGTCGTGTCAGGGTCGTGTCCAAGTCGTGTCCAAGTCGTGTCAAAGTCGTGTCAAAGTCGAGTCCAAGCCGTGTCCAAGCCGTGTCCAAGTCGTGTCCAAGTCGTGTCAAAGTCGTGTTAAAGTCGTGTCCAAGTCGTGTCAAAGTTGTGACAAAGTCGTGCCAAAGTCGTATCAAAGTCGTGCCAAAGTCGTGTCAAAGTCGTGTCAAAGTCGTGCCAAAGTCGGGTCCAAGTCGTGTCAAAGTCGTTTCCAAGTCGCGTCAAAGTCGTGTCCAAGTCGTGTCAAAGTCGTGTCAAAGTCGTGTCAAAGTCGTGTCAAAGTCGTGTCAAAGTCGAGTCCAAGTCGTGCCAAAGTCGTGTCCAAGTCGTGTCAAAGTCGTGTCAAAGTCGAGTCCAAGTCGTGTCCAAGTCGTGTCCAAGTCGTGTCCAAGTCGTGTCAAAGTCGTGTCAAAGTAGTGTCCAAGTCGTGTCAAAGTCGAGTCCAAGCCGTGTCCAAGTCGTGTCCAAGTCGTGTCCAAGTCGTGTCAAAGTCGTGTCAAAGTAGTGTCAAAGTAGTGTTAAAGTAGTGTCAAAGTAGTATCAAAGTAGTGTCAAAGTCGTGTCAAAACGTGTCAAAGTCGTGTCAACGTCGTGTCAAAGTCGTATCAAAGTCGTGTCAAAGTCGTGCCAAGGTCGTGCCAAAGTCGTGTCAAAGTCGTGTCCAAGTCGTGTCCAAGTCGTGTCCAAGTCGTGTCAAAGTCGTGTCAAAGTCGAGTCCAAGTCGTGTCAAAGTCGAGTCCAAGCCGTGTCCAAGTCGTGTACAAGTCGTGTCAGGGTCGTGTCCAAGTCGTGTCCAAGTCGTGTCAAAGTCGTGTCAAAGTCGAGTCCAAGCCGTGTCCAAGCCGTGTCCAAGTCGTGTCCAAGTCGTGTCAAAGTCGTGTTAAAGTCGTGTCCAAGTCGTGTCAAAGTTGTGACAAAGTCGTGCCAAAGTCGTATCAAAGTCGTGCCAAAGTCGTGTCAAAGTCGTGTCAAAGTCGTGCCAAAGTCGGGTCCAAGTCGTGTCAAAGTCGTTTCCAAGTCGCGTCAAAGTCGTGTCCAAGTCGTGTCAAAGTCGTGTCAAAGTCGTGTCAAAGTCGTGTCAAAGTCGAGTCCAAGTCGTGCCAAAGTCGTGTCCAAGTCGTGTCAAAGTCGAGTCCAAGTCGTGTCCAAGTCGTGTCCAAGTCGTGTCCAAGTCGTGTCCAAGTCGTGTACAAGTCGTGTCAAAGTCGTGTCAAAGTCGTGTCCAAGTCGTGTCCAAGTCGTGTCAAAGTCGTGTCCAAGTCGTGTCAATGTCGTGTCAATGTCGTGGCAAAGTCGTGGCAAAGTCGTGTCCAAGTCGTGTCAATGTCGTGTCAATGTCGTGTCAATGTCGTGTCAAAGTCGTGTCAAAGTCCGGTCCAAGCCGACTGGTCACTGTGTGACGCCACCTGGTACTTCGATATTATCAATGTTCCAGGGAGGTCAGCTAACGCTGGCTGGTCGATGGACCGCTCGCGTAACGGAACGTTTCGGTTCACCCTCCCATAAGAAGTTATCACTTCAAAATTTTTTTTTTAGGTGAGCGAGGTGGTCCTAGAACCGTACAACGCGACACTATCGGTCCATCAGCTGGTGGAGAACACGGACATGACGTTCTGTATCGACAACGAGGCGCTCTACAACATATGCTTCAGGACCTTGCGCCTCACCAGCCCCAGTTATGGAGACCTCAACCATCTCATATCGGTGAGTTGACCACAGACAATGATGTTGTTGAATGTTGATTTTATTATTTAGTATGTTAAAGAGTGTGTTATAGGTTTTGGCGGGAATTCTGACAGTGCAGTTCATCGCTTATTTTAATTTATTTCATAAACTAGTTTAGAGTTGTGTTTGTTGTATAAAAGTGGTGTGGATTTGTTCAATAAACATTGACGGTGATGAACAATGTATGGAAACATTGAAATAAGTGAATTAAGCATCGTACTGAAAGGAGTTAACACCAAAATTCCGACAAGACCTTGAAATCGACCGCACCCGTGTTTCATCGTTCTTGTAAAAAGAACTTGATAATAATTTATACTTGACACTGGCTAAATGCATAATACTGCGAAAGCCATAAATAAAAAAGAAAGATAAAAAAGAAAGACATTCTTAAAAAAACTATGCAACATTTACAAATTTAAGATTAAGCAATAAATAAGTAAATTATAAGTTTTGTGACAATATAAAGTAGGATGGCCGCATGCATACCCTCTACTCCACAAGGGACCATCTGTGAAGGATTTCTATTCTGACCTGTATCATCATCATCAGCCACAGGACGTCCACTGCTGAACATAGGCCTCCCCTAAAGATTTCCAGACCGACCGATATTGGAAGCGGCCTGCATCCAGCGACTTCCTGCGACCTTTATCAGGTCGTCTATCCACCTTGTAGGCGGACGTACAACGCTGCGCTTGCCAGTACGTGGCCTCCATTCCAGAACCTTCCTGCCCCATCGGTTATCGGTTCTGCGAGCTATGTGGCCAGCCCACTGCCACTTCGCTGACAGCCTCCGTGGCTAGTCGGGCGAGTAGTCGGCTGTGAAGCGAGAGACCGCGGGTTCGATCCCCGCACCGAGACAAATGGACGCGTGACCCACAAATATTTGTTCGGGGTCTGGGTGTTGCGACCGAAAGTCTCTCGTAGTTCCAGATACCCACGACACAAGACTCGTATCTTACTGTGGGGTCAGGACTATGTGTGTGACTGTTGGGTGTATTTATTTATCATTGAAATTGTACATCATATTTAAATTGCATGTTTTCTTGTTGGTTATAAAGGTTTCTTTCTTTCAATTATATATTTCTTCTTTTTTTTAATTTATGGCTTCGAATTATTATGCATTTCGCCAATGACAAGTATAAATTATTCTCATGTCTTCACAAGAACGATGAAATATCGTTGTGGACATCTTCAAAGTCTTGTTGGAGTTTTGGTGTTAACTCCTTTCAGTACGATGCTTAATTCAGTTATTTCAATGTTTCCATACACTGTTCATCACCGTCAATGTTTATTGAACAAATCCACACCAGTATTATACAACAAACACAACTCTAAACTAGTTTTTGAAATAAATTAAAATGAAATGAACCGCACTGTCGGAATTCCCGCCAAAACTCCTATTACAGTCGACTCTCGTTAATTCGAAACTCAAGGGACTCTTAAAATGTTACGAATTATCGAGTGTTTGAAATATCAAATGGTTCGAAGTTTTTGAGAGAAAAATATAACTTTGAATTATTGAGTGGCTAAGGTATGATGATACAAGTTTGAACTTGTTCAGCAATGTACTTAGATGCCTCCGCGGCGGGATGGATTACTCGGACGTATTTAAAAGGGGATCAAGTGACTTATTCTTTACGAATTGTCGAATTATAGACGCCGATAAGTTCGAATTTAACGCGTAATTTTTTTGCGTAGCGTTAATATTTTCGTTCGAATTACCAAGTGCATAAAAATGTATTGATTCAGTTCGAAATATAAAGAGATTTACTAGGGAACTCGTGGTAACTTTGAATTATAGAGAGGTTCGAATTATCGCAGGTTTCAATTAACGAGAGTCGACTGTATATATTTATTCCAGTTGACTATGTCCGGGGTGACCACGTGTCTTCGTTTCCCGGGACAACTTAATGCGGACTTGAGGAAACTCGCTGTCAACATGGTACCCTTCCCAAGACTCCACTTCTTCATGCCAGGTATTTATTGGATCTAGTTATGCTTAAATTCTCCGCTGAGTGTAAGCGCTGTTGTGTTTCGGTTTGGACATTGAAGCTAATGAAATTATTTATTTAAACTTTATTGCACACAAGGAGTACAGGACATAACACTAAAATATAACTAAGTTGAGAAGTACAATTGTCGGCCTTATCGCTCAGGGCAATGTCTTACAGGCTACCGTGGGATGGAGATGAAAGAAGGAGAAAGAAAGGGCAGTAAAGAGGGTACAATAAACTAAATTATTGGGCATTATGAGATAAACTGTATTATCCTTTAAAACGATACGAAGATCGAAAACGTAGACCAAAGTAAAATAGAATATTTATAAATTACAAGTACAAAGCCAGTAAAAAGGTTTTTTTTATCCTGTCTCGGCAAAGTGACTACGCCACACCTGATGGTAAGTGTAGCGTAATCCAAGAATAGTGTCGACCAACGATAAACAATGTGTCCATCGTAGGTCGGCAAGATCATGCCGGCCTGCCAAAGTTCCTGGGATGAACTACGGGGTCTCTGCCAACGGAATACTGGCGACCGCGCAGTATCTCATCCCAGGGCCAAGGGGGAGGGGAAGGAAAAAGGGTTAGGATCAGGGTGAAAGCGCCCTGGGGAGAACCGGATATACACTGGCTGACCCTGGAACGCGACCCACACAAGGTGGGCCACTATGGCAGGTTTAAAACACATATTTTATATTACTCATACGATTAAAAAGAAACTTTATTTATGTCTTATTATTTGAGGCCACGTACTGGCAAGCGCAGCGTTGGTCGTCCGCCTACAAGGTGGACAGACGACCTGATAAAGGTCGCAGGAAGTCGCTGGATGCAGGCCGCTTCCAACAGGTCGGTCTGGAAATCTTTGGGGGAGGCCTATGTTCAGCAGTGGACGTCCTGTGGCTGATGATGATGATGATGATGATTTATGTCTTAGCAATGCAATTGGATTTGTTACTACGCGGGGTGAAATATTTATATCGTACACTATACGTTGTTTAAATTTGACCTCACCTGTCTGTAACATATTGTATGTTCTGCAGGTTTCGCTCCACTCACCGCTAAGAATTCATTCAACTACCGACCTCAAACGGTGTCCGAATTGATGAGTCAGGTATGTGCTACCATTTAATTGTATGTCATTATTTATGCGTTTTTTTTTAGTTGTGTTCGTTTATTTACTTAATTTTTTATCTTTATATATAAACATTTCGTGTCACGTTGTTTGTCCGCGATGAACTCCTAATTTGCTGAACCGATTTTAATAAAATTTCGCAAACTGTGCGCAACTTGATTCATCTTAAGAGATATGATAGTTTATATCTCAATTTATAGTCGCAATATTTTTTTATTGCAAATTATTTGTTATAATTATCTGTGAGTTCCATAAGATTGTAACAGATGGCGGTGTGAGGTAATTTATCGGCTGGATTGAGTAAGTATCCAATAGACGGCGCATACTGTATTGAATAGTTTACTACAATATAATTTAAAATATACCTTAGCCACAGCAACACGTGCCCGAGTCTGCTAGTTATATATTATTTTTGTGTAAAGAGTTATGGTCCGGGTTCCCTGGACCATTTTTCCACTTGATTACTATCAAGCTAATTTTCCGTGAGTAGCTTCGTTTCGATGAGACGCCCAACAATTCCCTATGCGAAAATTCTCTATTGTGGTAGCTAACAGAGGTAGCAAGGATAGAATATTTCATTTTTATGACCTCGCTGTCGATACCTATTGGAAGCCCCTCCTTCCAATAGGTATGATTACTAACCAGTTGTACAATGTACAATGGTTATTTTTTTATCCGAGCACGGCAAAGTGACCGCACTACACCTGATGGTAATATAATTTCCGTATATCTCATTCACCCTACGAAACACTGCAGCTAGCCGCTACTTTACGTCGGTTTTCTGTGAGACAGTGGTGACGACCCGGTCGAGCCAGCCCATTCACGTGGCTCTACCACTCAAAGTGTTTATTTACAGATGTTCAACGCCGGTAACATGATGACGGCGGCGGATCCCCGCCACGGACGGTACCTCACCGTCGCCACCATCTTCCGAGGGCGCATGTCCATGAGGGAGGTGGACGATCAGATCCTGGCCATACAGAATAAGAATTCCAGGTACCTTTAGCCTACTAATATTGTCAACGCGAAAGTTTGTATGGATGGATGTTTGTTACTCTTTCACGTAAAAACTTTTTTTTTTTACTAGCCCTGTATTATATATGTCCCTCTGCTGGGCACGGGCCTCTATTGAATGAGAGGGATAAGGCCTTAATCCACCACGCTGGCCTAATGCGGGTCGGTAGACTTCACATACCTTCGAAAAAATCTTATCGATTTCTCAGGTATGCAGGTTTCCTCACGATGTTTCCTTCACCGTTAAAGCGAGCGATTATTAACAATGAATATACACGTAACTTAGAAAAGTCAGTGGTGTATGCTCTTGGGGCTGGTTTCGAACCTGCGACTTTCGTCTCGACAGTCCGTACCACTCCCCGCTGAGCTATCGCTGCTTATATATCCTACTAATATTAAGTTTGTAAGTATGGATGGATGGATGTATGTTTGTTATGGTGCTGCTACACCGGTGTTTAAAAATGTTTTCAAACATTTTCAAACACTAAACATTTACTAACGAATGTTAGGAATTGTTACATTTTGTTGGGAAATGTTAGATGTTTTAAGTGCTCCCACACCGATGGAAAATGTTTACAAACATTTTATAACATTTGAAAACATGACATCGGCTCGCAGTTTGGATTTACGTTCCGAGGTGACTACATGAAAATGGAAGATTTGCTCATTAGATTAGCTTTTACTTATGGTTTAAAAAAAAAACAAAGAGCGCTCTATTTGGATGCGCAAAACACTAGGGTTAAGGCGCCTGGATACATGTTTACAAACAAATGAAAAAAAAATGTTACAATTTGTTAACTAACAATTTTGTTTAGAAATGTTTACTAACATTACCTAACATGAAAACATTATCTAACATTGCGATAAAATATGATCAAATGTTTGTTAACAAATGTTTAATAACGTTTGTAAACATTTTATAACAGCAGTGTGGCAGCACCATTACTCTTTCACGTGAAACTACTGAATTGATTTTAATGAAATTTTACAGTAATATAGCTTATACATCAGAATAAGACATAGGCTACTATGTTTTTCAAAAATCAACCCCTGATCGGTTTTAAAAGGGTATAACTGTTTGTATGAAAAATCTAAACCGCTGAAACGATTTGAATGAATTTTGGCACAAATATAGTTGATGAACCAGGGTTAAACATAGGGTATTTTTTCTTTAAATTTCAAAGTTTGTATGAAAGCTTTTTGATGGCGAAACGAAGCTCGCAGGCACAGCTAGTGGTTTAATATAGCCACACTGTATACAGTTTTGTCGAAATTGAACAATTAGATACCTATTTTTCTAAAAATTTGAACTTTAATTCTTTTTCTTTTTAATTTACGGCTTCGCATTATTATGCATTTCGCCAATGACAAGTATAATTTATTCTCAAGTCTTCACAAGAAGATCGTTGTGAACGTTTTCAAGGTCTTGTTGGAGTTTTGATGTGTCGGTGTGGTCCACACTGTCGGAATTCCCGCCAAAACTCCGGTTCATCGCTTATTTGAATTTATTTCATAAACTAGTTTAAAGTTGTGTTTGTTGTATAAAAGTGGTGTGGATTTGTTCAATAAACATTGATGTTAATGAACAGTGTACGGAAACATTGAAATAAGTGAATTAAGCATCATACTGAAAGGAGTTAACACCAAAACTCCGGCAAGACCTTGAAATCGACCGCACCCGTGTTTCATCGTTCTTGAAAAAATAACTTGAGAATGAATTGTACTTGACACTGGCTAAATGTATAGAACTGCAAGAGCCATAAATAAAAAAAAAAGTAATCGATACCGCCATTGCTTCTATAATACATGAATCCTCCACGCTGTCAAAAAGTTCCTATTTTAAATAATAGATGGCGTTAACCCATTCCGTTCCCAGCTACTTCGTGGAGTGGATCCCGAACAACCTGAAGGTGGCCGTATGCGACGTGCCACCGCGCGGTCTCAAGATGTCGGCCACCTTCATCGGCAACTCCACCGCCATACAGGAGATATTCAAACGGATCTCGGAGCAGTTCACAGCGATGTTCAGGAGACGGGTGAGATGCGTGGTTTTTTTTAAGCTACTATGTTTTAAGGTTGTAAGTATGGATGGATGGATGTTTGTTACTCTTTTACGCAAAAAGTACTGAATGGATTTTAATGAAACTTTACAATATTATAGCTTATACATTAGAATAAGACATAGGCTACTATGTTTGTCAAAAATCAACCCCTGAAGGGTTTAAAAAGGGGTTAAGGTTTGTACGAAAAATCTAAGCCGCTGAACCGATTTCAATGAATTTTGGCACAAATATAGTTGATGAGCCAGGGTTAAACATAGTGTATCTTTTTTGAAGTGATAACTTCTTATGGGAGGGTGAATCGAAACGTTCCGTAACGCGAGCGGTCCGTCGACCAGCCAGCGTCAGTCGACCTCCCTGGAACATCGATTATTTCGAAGTTTCAGGTGGCGTCACCAGTCGGCTTGGACCGGACTTTGACAGGACTTTAACCGGACTTTGACAGGTCTTTGACAGGGCTTTGACCGGATTTTGACCGGACTTTGACCGGGCTATGACCGGAGTTTGACCGGACTTTGACAGTTCTTTGGTCGGACTTAGACCGGACTTCGACCGGTATTTGACCGGACTTTGACCGGACTTTAACCGGACTACGACCGGACTTTGACAGGACTTTAACCGGATTTTGGCAGGACTTTGACCGGTATTTTGACAGGGCTTTGACCGGACTTTGACAGGACTTTGATAGGTATTTGACCGGACTTCGACCGGATTTTGACCGGGCTTTAACCGGACTTTGATGAGTCTTTGACCGGATTTTGACAAACTTTGACAGGACTTTGACCTGATTTTGACAGGACTTTGACCGATATTTGACCGGATTTCGACTGGACTTTAACCGGACTTTGACCGGATTTTGACAAGACTGACATTACTTTGACAGGACTTTGACCGGGATTTGTCCGAGCTTTGACCGGATTTTTACCGGGCTTTGAGCGGATTTTGACAGGACTTGACTGGTATTTGACCAGTCTTCGACCGGACTTTAACCGGACATCGACCGGACTTTGACAGGATTTTGATAGAGCTTTGACCGGGCTTTGACCGGATTTTGACAAACTTTGACTGGACTTTAACCGGATTTTTGCGGGACTTTGACCGGAGTTTGACAGGACCTTGACCGGATTTTGACAGGACTTTGACCGGATTTTGACAGGATTTTGACCGGTATTTGACCGGACTTTGACAGGACTTTGACCGGATTTTGGCAGGACTTTGACCGGTATTTTGACAGGGCTTTGACCGGACTTTGACCGGATTTTGACAGGACTTTGATAGGTATTTGACCGGACTTCGACCGGATTTTGACCGGGCTTTAACCGGACTTTGATGGGGCTTTGACCGGATTTTGACAAACTTAGACAGGACTTTGACCTGATTTTGACAAGACTTTGACCGGTATTTGACCGGATTTCGACTGGACTTTAACCGGACTTCGACCGGACTTTGATAGGACTTTGACCGGTCTATGACCGGATTTTGACAAGACTGACATTACTTTGACAGGACTTTGACCGGGATTTGACCGGGCTTTGGCCGGATTTTGACAGGACTTTGACTGGTATTTGACCGGACTTCGGCCGGACTTTAACCGGACTTCGACCGGACTTTGACAGGATTTTGATAGAGTTTTGACCGGGCTTTGACCGGATTTTGACAAATTTTGACTGGACTTTAACCGGATTTTTGCGGAACTTTGACCGGTATTTGACCGGAGTTTGACAGGACCTTGACCGGATTTTGACAGGACTTTGACCGGATTTTGACAGGATTTTGACCGGTATTTGACCGGACTTTGACAGGACTTTGACCGGACTTTGACTGCACTTTGACCGGACTTTTACAGGACTTTGACCGGATTTTGACAAGACTTTGACAGGGCTTTGACCGGATTTTGACCGGACTTTGACCGGACTTTAGCCGGACTTCGACTGGACTTTGACAGGACTTTGATAGGGCTTTGACCGGATTATGACAAACTTCGACAGGACTTTAACCGGACTTTGACAGGACTTTGACCGGAATTTGACCGGACATTGACCGGACTTTGACAGAAGTTTGACAGGGTTTTGACATGACTTTGACCGGACTTCGTAACGTAACGCGTTACGGCGCCACTCTGGCTTCCCTTTCTCTCACACATAAGGCAGCAGTAGGCAGGCTCCTCCGCTCTCACTTTAACCCACATTAGTTTAAGCTATCACTTCTGTCGAGCGTCCCGAGACGCACACTTTTTTTTTATCCTGGCTCGGCAAAGTGACTACGCTACACCTGATGGTAAGTGTAGCGCAATCCAAGAATAGTGTCGACCGACGATAAACAATGTGTCCATCGTAGGTCGGCAAGATCATGCCGGCCTGCCAAAGCGCCACGGGGGAGGGGGAAGGAAAAAGAGATGGGAAAAGGGTTAGGATCAGGGGCAAACCCGCTGGGGAGAACCGGAAATGTAGCTTTTGATAATGAAGTATAATGTAATGTGTTATCGCAGGCGTTCCTCCACTGGTACACCGGCGAGGGCATGGACGAGATGGAGTTCACGGAGGCGGCCAGCAACATGAGCGACCTCATCTCCGAGTACCAGCAGTACCAGGTAACACTACCACATACACTTTACTGCAGGCGTTCCTCCACTGGTACACCGCATGGACGAGATGGAGTTCACGGAGGCGGCCAGCAACATGAGCGACCTCATCTCCGAGTACCAGCAGTACCAGGTAACACTACCACATACACTTTACTGCAGGCGTTCCTCCACTGGTACACCGCATGGACGAGATGGAGTTCACGGAGGCGGCCAGCAACATGAGCGACCTCATCTCCGAGTACCAGCAGTACCAGGTAACACTACCACATACACTTTACTGCAGGCGTTCCTCCACTGGTACACCGCATGGACGAGATGGAGTTCACGGAGGCGGCCAGCAACATGAGCGACCTCATCTCCGAGTACCAGCAGTACCAGGTAACACTACCACATACACTTTACTGCAGGCGTTCCTCCACTGGTACACCGCATGGACGAGATGGAGTTCACGGAGGCGGCCAGCAACATGAGCGACCTCATCTCCGAGTACCAGCAGTACCAGGTAACACTACCACATACACTTTACTGCAGGCGTTCCTCCACTGGTACACCGCATGGACGAGATGGAGTTCACGGAGGCGGCCAGCAACATGAGCGACCTCATCTCCGAGTACCAGCAGTACCAGGTAACACTACCACATACACTTTACTGCAGGCGTTCCTCCACTGGTACACCGCATGGACGAGATGGAGTTCACGGAGGCGGCCAGCAACATGAGCGACCTCATCTCCGAGTACCAGCAGTACCAGGTAACACTACCACATACACTTTACTGCAGGCGTTCCTCCACTGGTACACCGCATGGACGAGATGGAGTTCACGGAGGCGGCCAGCAACATGAGCGACCTCATCTCCGAGTACCAGCAGTACCAGGTAACACTACCACATACACTTTACTGCAGGCGTTCCTCCACTGGTACACCGCATGGACGAGATGGAGTTCACGGAGGCGGCCAGCAACATGAGCGACCTCATCTCCGAGTACCAGCAGTACCAGGTAACACCACCAAAATACAAATACAAAATAGTTTATTTGGCACTAACTTAATCTATTACAGTTTGCTGGTTTTGGTGTCTCCTTTTAAGTATGAAATACCTGTGTTAGGAGACACTGCTCTTCTATAACCAATTTAATATGATAAATAAACAGATCAAGGTAGATGAGAGATTACAATTAATTATTGGTTCAATATGTGTGTGAGTGTGTGTGTGTGTGTGTGTGTGTGTGTGTGTGTGTGTGTGTGTATGCGGGTGTGGGTGTGTATGTATGTATGTATAAGTAAATGTTTTAGATATTCTGATTTTGTAGAAGCAATTCAATTTCATCGTAATTTTTAATAAGCAACCATTCCAATATTATATTTTTGTAGTTATAGTGTGTAAGAGGATATATATTCAGCTGTTTCTTCACTGAATTGTATAAGTTACCTTATAGAGTATTGTATTGTCGCACCACCGCATCAACATTCTTCTTTTTTATTTATGGCTTTCGCATTATTATGCATTTTGCCAGTGTCAAGTATAATTTATTCTCAAGATATTTTTACAAGAACGATGAAACACGGGTGCGGTCAATTTCAAGGTCTTGCCGGAGTTTTGGTGTTAACTCCTTTCAGTACAATGCTTAATTCACTTATTTCAATGTTTCCATACACTGTTCATCACCGTCAATGTTTATTGAACAAATCCACACCACTTTTATACAACAAACACAACTCTAAACTAGTTTATGAAATAAATTAAAATAAGCGAAGAACCGCACTGTCAGAATTCCCGCCAAAACTCAATTTTGGGTAGTTGTCAAAATGGGAAATTAATGTCAATAAAATTTTATGGTTTAACTAGCACTTGCTCGTTCAATCACATCATTGTGAAGCGCGAGGCCGCGGGTTCGATCCCGCACCGAGACAAACATTTGTGTATCCACAAATATTTGTCTCGGGGTCTGGGTGTTGTGAGACCGAAAGTCTCTCGTAGTACCTGATACCCACGACACAAGACTCGTATCTTACTGTGGGGTCAGGACTGTGTGTGTGACTGTTGGGTGTATTTATTTTATTTATTTATTACTAGCTTTCCCTCGCGGCTCCGCCCGCGTGATCTACCTATTCCGGGATAAAAAGTAGCCTATGTTCATCAGGGATGATGTAGGATTCTAATGGTGAAAGAATTTTTGAAATCGGTCCAGTAGTTTTTAAGTTTATTCGTTACATACAAAAATACAAATCTTTCCTCTTTATAATATTTATAATGTAACTATCTGTACCTTGCGCGCGTTGCTACGCCACCAACTAAAATAAATTTGAAGGGAAGACATTACACAAATATTCAATTCATTTTGAGTCGAATCATTCGTTCGCTGTTTTCGTTTCAATTCAAATCGGCATGAACTGTCACGGCAATATGTGAAATTCATTGGTGTGACAGTGGCGCCGTCTGTCGAAAATTGGTCGTACCAACTCAGAAACCTTCGTGGGCTCGTGCACAACAACTTTGCTAAAGATCATCACATGATCCAATGCATAGCTTACGATTCTATAAAGGACATAAAGACAAACATTCATCCTATCCTACTAATATTATAAATGTGAAAGTTTGTTTGGATGTTTGTCCGTCAATCACGCTGAAACTACTGAAGGGATTTTGATGAAATTTGGTATACAGACAGGGTATGAGCTTACTTGGGTGATAGGATACATTTTATCCCGGAAAATGCTGTTCATGCAAGCGGAGCCGTGAGCAAAAGCTAGTTTTTATACAGTGTCATTTTGACACCCTATACTTAAATGAAACCATGTGTAGTGTTCGTTAATACAAGTACTTTGAGCTAAGGCACTTTCTTATTAAAGGCAAAATAAAAAAATAATATTTCCTAACAAATTAAATGCCGTTAACATTAGATTAATTTTAAACAGTCTGTATACGCGCGCACACACATATAAAAATCAACATACACACCCGTCATCGAATGAACGAGACACACACACATACATTACCATTAAGCTAGCAATACATGTTGGACGAGATAAGGCCAACACGAGTGTAGGTAAATTAATACAAGGCAAGCGCTAGTGCCTAGACGTTCGGCAAGTTTATCGAAAACCAATCGAGTAGCCGGCTGTGAAGCGAGAGCCCGCGGGTTCGATCCCTGCACCGAGACAAATGTTTATGTGAACCACAAATATTTGTTTCCCGAAACAAACCCAGACCCCGGGCTGGGTTTTGTGAGACCAAAAGTCTCTCGTAGTTGCTGATACCCACGATACTATCCTGATACCCAAAAATACTATCTATACGTTGGTCTTAGTCATCACTCGGCAACATGTATTGCGGGCTTTATACCGTCGAGGTCAATGTGCCCGCTTTATAAAAACGCCAAGCATACAGAAGGCAAACGGCTCAAAATAGTAATTTAGGAATTGAAATAAATATTAGATTACCCTATGAAATGTAATAAAATCCTAAGTAAAATCGAATCTTGTAACTTTTATAATGATTATTTGTTTTTAGTCAAATTTGTGTTACCTATTTATAGGTATGTGCATTTCCCAAACACATTTTTTTTACTTTTTGTCATTATCAATGAACTAAGTAATACTGTCGCAACTTTTTCAGTGAATCTGTCGAGAGCGTCTTTGTGAATCTGAGACGTATTTTCATATGTATGAAGTTGCCCTTCTTAAGCGTTTGTGTTTTATAATTACATCGTCAGCTGTGACATTTTATTCAATAGAGTTAAGTGCAAAAACCGTACAGCGTGATTTAAAAGGCTCAAAACTTAAATGACGTTTTTTGGTAAAACTACT
Source organism: Amorpha juglandis (assembly GCA_949126905.1). Lineage (NCBI taxonomy): Eukaryota > Metazoa > Arthropoda > Insecta > Lepidoptera > Sphingidae > Amorpha > Amorpha juglandis. The sequence continues at coordinate 4,816,593 of OX421392.1, forward strand.
ACAAGCTCAAGCCTCATGTTTGGTACAGGGTAAGCAGAGGCGATGACGAATATGTGGTTTCATTTAGTAACAGGGTGTCAAAATAACACTGTATATATAGATTTATTATTTCATTCCAGGAGGCCAATGTGGACGATGACGATGTGTTCGACGAAGAAGAAGAGTTGGCGCAAGAGGAGCCGATACCTGCTTGAATATAAAACAACTTCTAGATGTAAGACTCACTTACAGAACTAATATTTGAGTTATGCGCTTCGATAATTATCATACATTTCAAAATTGGAACGTGTGTGTCAATTAGGGTTGCCAGACGTCCGGGAAATTCGGTTTTTTTTTTTTATTTATTCTTTAAACACAGTCATTTATAGCAAAGGCCGGTTAACAAGTGGGTCGCCTGATAGTAAGTGATCTCCACCGCCCACGTATACCAGAAAAATCATGGGTGCGTTGCCGACCTAAAAGGAAGGGGGTAATTAGGGATTGGGGAGGAGAGCGGGATTTATGCCTCGGTATTGTCCCGGAATGGGTTGTCTTATCCCGTGTTCAGTAATTTCACTTGACAAAAAACTTACTACTGTCCCGGAATTTGCAATAGCGGTTTCATCACAAGGACATCCAAATTACACACGGACAGACCCGTGTGCGAACGAGTGTAGCTCAAAATTTATATTGTTTTGTTTGGAATATAGTTTAATGATTCTTAGATGTATAAGTATATACTCATACTCTCGCCTGTAATCCCCGAAGGGGTAGGCAGAGCTGTTACCAGTACACCCACATTTTGCTAAGTTTATTTCCGTTCCATGATGTGATAGGGGTACGAGAAGTATTTTAAGTATAACTTTGTATACATCTTTCGGTATGTCTTTATCGTTATTAAAATAAATAAGTACACCCAACAGTCACACACATAGTCCTGACCCCACACTAGGATAACCTGTATCAGGAATACGAGGGACTTGCAGACCCATAACACCCAGATCCGAAACAAATATTCGTGGATCGCACAGAAATTCGACTCGGTGCGGGAATCGAACCCACGGCCTCTCGCTTCACAGTTGGCGACTCGACCACTGCACCACGGGGACTGTCAACGCTTGCTAGAGACAACGATTTTTTTGTCAATAAATAATTTTCATTTTAATCCCGGGATTCACACTCGCAAATCTGGCAACCCTAGTGTTAATACAGACCTGTTACAACATTAGAATACTGGCATAATGTCTAACAGAAGCCATTAAAAAAAAACTGATATATATCATAAATATCCGGTATTTTGATATCAATAATAAATATTGGATATTTTCGAATCCTGAATGAAATATTGTTTTTATTTTTCAATGGGGTACATAAATGTGGATGACATTTATGTACCCCATGTATTTCCGATCATGGCCTTATTATGAAAAGTGCAAAAATTGCTGACGCGCATTCTGAGTTGCATTTTACTGTATATTTTATTCAACAATGTATACAAAACATTGTATTGTATACTTTTTTATTTTACAATAATATAATTTACCAAATTCTGTTCTCTGTTAATTTGTATGTCTAAGAGACTTAATTGGATTCTGAAAGGCTGATCAATGTCAAAATTAACTATTCACCTGTCAAATCGAGTTTACAAGTGTTGTGAGACCGAAAGTCTCTCGTAGTTCCTGATACCCACGGCACAAGACTCGTTACTGTGGGGTTGGTACTATGTGTGTGACTGTTGGGTGTATTCATTTATTATTATTTTTCTAATTAACGTTTCAGAAAATCGAATTGATTTGACAGCCCTGTCAAATTGAAAGTTCTGATAGTTAAATGTTGATTTGATCAGTCTTTGAGAAATTGGATGTAAGGATAAGTGAGTTAAAGCTAAGGGTCACGTCATGTACCGACGTATGTTACACTATGTTCTATTTTCAACCACACGACATACGATAGGCGTCACCACGAATTGTTTCTGTATGAAAATATTACATCGCCGATGTTCCATTTTCAAATATATTTAAATTCTCATAGAATACTATCGACGGTTGGTCGATTCTGTTCTGTCGTAGTATGGAGGGGCACTAAATGTAGAAAGCAGCACAGCTTATCATAGAGACGCCATTTTATATCACAATTTATTCATTATGGTCATCTTTGATTACACATTTGATTGAAGCAATCTATATTTTAGTTAAGTGATAACCTAAAAGAGACAATTATATTCCAAATGTATACACGGTACAAATGTATACATGTATACACGGTGTAATTGAATTGTCTATTTTAACAAAAGGTACAGTCCGTGCTATATAATATTTGTATGGCAATTATTAATAAAATATTTGTAACTATGACATGCACCCTACTTTTTTTTTTAATAAAATACTTTTTTTTTTAATTCATCAACTTTGTTAAAATTTATTTTCTATTTTCTGTCTGTTCTTAGATCTTTTAAACTATTCAACGGATTTTAATGCAGTTTTCAGCAATAGATAGAGTGATTCATGAGGAAGGTATATATGTATAATACATACATATTATAGTAGAGAAAAGCCGAACAATTCTAAGATTTGTAATGTGATGTTGTAACAAACATATTTTTACCCGTGCGAAGCCGGCGCGGGTCGATAGTTAAAACATATGCTTTAGCCAAACTTTATAATGCATAATCATCAGCCACAAGACGTCCACTGCTGAACATAGGCCTCCCCCAAAGATTTCCAGCCCGACCTGTTGGAAGTGGCCTGCATCCAGCGACTTCCTGCGACCTTTATCTCGGTCGTCTGGCCACCTTGTAGGCGGACGTCCAACGCTGCGCTTGCCAGTACGTGGCCTCCATTCCAGCACCTTCCTGCCCCACCGGTTATCGGTTCTGCGAGCCATGTGGCCTGCCCACTGCCACTTCAGCTTGCTAATCCGCTGGGCTATGTCGGTGACTTTCGTTCTTCTACGGATAGTTGCATAGTTTGAGGATTTTTGCCATCTATTTTATACTAGCTTTTGCTCGCGGCTCCACCCGCGTGATCTGCTTTTTCCGGGATGAAAAGTAGCCTATGTCTTATTCTGATGTATAAGCTATGTTATTGTAAAGTTTCATTAAAATCCATTCAGTAGTTTTTACGTGAAAGAGTAACAAACATACATCCATACTTACAAACTTTCGCGTTTATAATATTAGTAGGATTTGAGTATGTAATGTTCTATATCATGGACTGAGTACAAAATACATATGTTTCGGGAAAATGGACAATTCTAATTCACAATGTATACACCGTGTTATAAACAGGTGTGGTCATATTTATGGGTCGTTATATACATCTGACAGTAAGTGTTTATGTACAGGAATTTAACAAAATATTATCTAATTCACAAGGTGTTAGGTCCCTCGTATGCGAGAGGCCGTCTGGGTTGTTACTACCGCGCCGTCTATTGCTGCCGACAAAAAACAGTGTGTAAGCACTGTTGTGTTTCGGTTTGAAGGACATTGAAGCCAGTGAAATTACTGGGCATTATGAGACTTAACATCTTATCGTCTCAGGGTGACGAGCGCAGTTCAGTGCCATACAGAGCTTTGTAATTCAAAGTTCTGTGTGGTGTTGCTTCTGTTTATGGGCAGGCGTGGCGCTTACCATCAGGCGAGCGTCTTGCTCGTCTCGTCATTCAATCAAATTAAATAAAACCTGACAGTGAGAGTTTATGTACCGGATCTTATCTAAATACAGACATGTTAAAATTTTCATGCTTGCGACATGACTTGGTGGTTGGTTGGGGCGGGTATAGAGGTACATCCTTGTACCCCTGTGCCTGCATCGGTCCTGTCACAAGCTCCTCGATTTGCTTCTTCCCTCTTCGGGGTGTGAAGAAGCATTTATACAATTTTTTTTTTATCCGAGCACGGCAAAGTGACTGCACTACACCTGATGGTAAGCGTAGTGCAATCCATAAAACCAGCGACCACCAACAAACAATGAGTTTATCGGTGGTCACCAGAATCTTGCCCGCCTGTATAAATGCTTCTTCCCTCTTCGGAGAGGGAAGAAGCAAATCGGGAGGCCTGTGACAGGACAGGCGGATGACCGATGCAGGAATAGGGATACAAGGATGTACCCCTATACCCGCCCCAATCAACCATCAAGTCATGTCGCAAGCCCCTCGGGAGAACCGGATATACACTAGCTGATCGTGGAACGCGATCCACACAAGACGTGTGTATCACTATGGCAGGTTGTAACACCATGTGTACGGTAGTCGCTATCCGGGCGGATATGAATATCCTACCACCAGCAGAACATAAAAGTGTAAGGGGGTGAAATACTTGTATCGTACACTATACGTTGTTTAAATTTGACCACACCTTACATAACACGGTGTATACGACATAGTATCGTATAAGTTAATTAATTATAATTTACCCGTAGTTTTAGTTCAGTATGCATGTTAAATATTTATTTTTTTATTATTACATTGCTATAAAAATTACTGAGTTTTATTTATGTCCTACAATTTTGTAATCCCAGGGATTTTTACCTGATGGCAAATGATCACCACCACCAATGTACCTACGTATGTAATGTGTTTGTAAATATTGTGATACTAGAAGTATCATAGGCACGTTGCCGACCTTAAAGGTAAGGGATTGGAAAGGGGAGGGGATTTGGGCCTCCGGATATCTCACCGTACGAAACGCAGCGGCAAGCCGCTACTTTACGTCGGTTTTCTGTGAGACAGTGGTAACGACCCGGTTGAGCCAGCCCATTCATGCTGTAGACAAAACTGTCTTCAGCATGGCTCTACCACTCATGAGCCAGGGTCCTCCGGCACCCAGAGTTTTGGGCCCTTTTAACCGATGCAAAGTTATCAATTTTACCTATTAGCCCCAACAAAGGAGTTTTTCGTGCGTACGTGTTCGCGTGTTTTTGTGTCTGTAACATCTTAAAGCGAAACAAAGGCACACGCTTGATTTACGGAGATTCATGGAGGCGAGGGGATTTTTCTTTAAAGTACTTCGGTCATACTTTTTTTATTTATCCGAACACAGCAAATGGCTACACTACACCTGATGGTAAGCGCAGTGCAGTCCAAAAAACCCGCGACCACCAACAAACAATGAGTTTATCGGTGGTCATCAGAATCATGCCGGCCTGTATAAATGCCTCTTTACACTCCGAAGAGAGAAGCAAATCGAGAGGCCTGTGACAGGACAGGCGCATGGCCGATGCAGACAACGATACAAGGATGTACCTCTATACCCCCCCCAACCAACCATCAAGTCATGTCGCAAAACCTTCGGGAGAATCGGATATACACTGGCTGATCCTGGAACGCGATCCACACAAGGTGGGTGGTAGAGAAGTGTAAATACTGTGAGTAATGCATGACGCGTAATATAACACGACCGCGTACTATAACAGTACCTGTTACCCGGCAAAATGTTGCATGACACATGGCATTAAACATGACGTGCACACGGCCATAGTAAGAAAGAAAGAAAGAAAAAGTTCGAAAAAAAATTGTGCTATCGAGGTCTAAAAGTTCTATCTATCTATTGCTATCACATTACACCTGAGTCTTGACTGAACATCCAGTACAAGTAATTTTGGGCCGTTCACATAGCGTGTCATCTCAGATCATGCCTAGAGTAATGCTATAATGACATATTACGCGGAACGAAATGTCATGCCATATGACATTACTTCATAGAGCGTTTTGAGCATGTTTAGTGTGTGGATCACTATGGCAGGTTTTACATGTGTACGGTGGTCACTATACGGGCGGATATGAATATCCTACCACCAGTAGAAACTTGTTTAATTCTGCCGACCGTCGAGGGACGCAATCTTGACGGTCTACAATATATTTGTGTCCAGTATAGTCATTTAACCGACAACCGATGGGGCAGGAAGGTTCTGGAATGGAGGCCACGTACTGGCAAGCGCAGTGTTGGACGTCCACCTACAAGGTGGACAGACGACCTGATAAAGGTCGCAGGAAGTCGCTGGATGCAGGCCGCTCCCAATAGGTCGGGCTGGAAATCTTTGGGGGAGGCCTATGTTCAGCAGTGGACGTCCTGTGGCTGATGATGATGATGATGATAGTCACTTACCATGCCAGGAAAAAAAAGTAAAACAAATTTGTATGTTCTTAAATATATTTATTGTTATGACAGCCTAAAATAATGACGCGCAGGTATGAGCGATTCAAAGTCTTGTCAGTATACAGGGCTACTTTTATAACACCAACAACCTCGCAGGACTAGATAGCTAACCCCATAAGGAACAACTTTTGTTCTACGACTTTTGATAATTTGTTAGATTTTATTTTCATATAAAAATAAGTATTAATTTAATTTCCGTCTTGAATGTTTATATCTCTACACGCATCGCAAAGATTACGTAAACAAAACCCTGCGAAGCGAGAGGAAGGGGGTTCAGCGCTAGCGCCTTTGAACTTGACCCATTTATCTAGCCGCCAGTAGTCTGTCATTCAATCATTTTTTTCCATGTATTGAGTTATGTCCGAACTCGTAGAACAAAAGTTGTTCCTTATGGGGTTAACTATCTAGTGTGAGGTTGTTGGTGTTTTAAAAGGAACCCTGTATTGGTGTCGAACCCTTCAATTAATTCTCCAAGCGGATCGAATAAAAATACACTACCTATATACAAAAGGGTATATTACCTACAATAATATATACTAGGATTTTTATAAAATTATTTAAATCAATAAATTACATTATCCAAAATCTATTATCGACAAAATTATATACATCATGCAAAAAAAAGTGTGTGTGCAATTCACACACGGCAGAAGTGAAACTTCAGAATTATTAAAATAAATACATTAAGTGCCGATAGCTCAGCAGGGAGTGGTATGGACTGTCGAGACGAAAGTCGCAGGTTCGAAACCTGCCCCAAGAGCATACACCACTGACTTTTCTAAGTTATGTGTATATTAATTATCGCTTGCTTTAACGGTGAAGGAAACATCGTGAGGAAACCTGCATACCTGAGAACTCGATAAGATTTTTCGAAGGTGGACCATTAGGCCAGCGTGGTGGACTAAGGCCTAATCCCTCTCATTCAGTATAGGAGGCCCGTGCCCAGCAGTGGGACGTATATAATATAGGGCTAGAAAAAAAATATTGTCGGATGCATATAAATTAATGTACAAAATTAGTCATTGTCAAAATATACCCTATTTCTATCACAATACTGTACAAGTTCGCTAAATCTTCAACGTATAGTACATAGGCTTGTCTTCAATCATACTCATGTCGGCCATTTTGTTTTCACACGGCGGCCATATTGGTTGCACTGGGTCCATGTCACTCGTGTGGATGGACTGTTGGGCTCCCATGCCCTGGAAGAGAAGATCAGATTTTTTTTTTATCCTGGCTCGGCAAAGTGACTACGCTACACCTGATGGTAAGTGTAGCGCAATCCAAGAATAGTGTCGACTAACGATAAACAATGTGTCCATCGTAGGTCGGCAAGATCATGCCGGCCTGCCAAAGAACCAAGGGGGAAGGGAAGGAAAAAGGGATGGGAAAAGGTTTAGGATCAGGGGGCAAGCCCGCTGGGGAGAACCGGATATACACTGGCTGACCCTGGAACGCGACCCACACAAGGCGGGCCACTATGGCAGGTTTTAGCACCAGTGTACGGTGGTCGCTATCCGGTCGGATACAAGTATCCTCCCACCAGCAACCTTACAACAAACTTACCTGTCGGCTGTCGCTTCTTCGTTTACACCTACTCCGTTTAGGCCAGGGCTTCTTCAAATGCACGTACGTTATATGTGCTCTCTTCTCACTGGCGTGCTTGAATCCTTTTCCACACATCTCACATTTGAACGGTTTGAGGCCGGTGTGAATCTGTAACAAAGGTACTTTTGGTCCTTCGAACTCGATCTTATAAACAAAACACACTTTAGTTGGTAGGTTAGCTAGGCTAGGGATATTACTGCCAGTAAGGTCCACGACACATCTCCTTACCTTTAAAACCCTTACAGATTTATGGTTAATTTGCCCTACTTCTTCCTGCCCTTGTCCCGATTTCCATATCCTCCTAGTCCGTGAATCCCTTCATTTAAGGATCCCCTCCCTCTTTCCCTGCTTGTTGGTGTGCCTGTTCCTATCAGCGTATAGCGCGGCGGTTATTCCAAAGTTCCCTTAATTTTAGGGTAATCTTATTAACGACAAATGTTCTGTACTTGACTTGTCATAAGCGCTTTCTTAGCCTACACGATAAATAAAGATTTTGATTTGATTTTGATTAGTGAACAAAACTTATTTTTTACACATCCGACAAGTAACGGCTTTCTGCTGCGTTCCGTACGGTGATATCCGGAGGCCGAAACCCCCCTCCCCTTCCCAAATAACTAATTCATCGTCTTAATTACCCATTTTCATCACACGAGCGTTCGGCTTGTTTCGTCACTTAAGCTAATAACCAAAACTTCCACGCGAACGAAGGCACGTGTTAAATCCAGTAGTAACATAATGTTTTTTTTTTTAATAGCATAGGCCGGCAAACGAGCAAATTACGATGAATGAGATATCCGGAAGCCCAAATCCCTTCCCCTTCCCAATCCCTAACATCTATGCAGCTATGACATGTCCTTCTTTAAACGAGGCTTAAAAAGAGTATTCCTTCAACGGTAGGCAGCGGCTTGGCTGAGCCCCTGGCATTGCCGATGTCCATGAGCGGCGGTGACCGCTTGCTATCAGGTGGGACCGCTTGCTCGTCTATCGTTTCCTGTCTATCTCCTTCAAATCTTCAAATAAAATAACATTATCTCGTGCTTGAACGAAGGATTTTTTCTTTTTCTATTTTAAGTGATTTTTCAAGGCCATGAAGGTTGCAAATTTTACTCAAAAAAAGGGTTTTTGTTCTCAACGCCGCCAAAAATTCAATTTTTGTTTTTTATTTTTTTCCTTCGTTCAAGCACGAGCTTTAAGCATCTACTAACAGAATTTTTTTAGTTTTTGCATTTCAGATGAATCTGTCATGAGTTATCCTGACTACGCCGAGAGACCTTTTTTTTGAGGGGTCACAGGAGACGACGTGTCCACGCTTTAATTTTCAATTTTTGATTCGAATGGATTGGTATATGATTTCGAGGGGATTTGAATGGATTGGGATGTGATTTTGAGGGGATTTGAACGGATTGGGATTTGATTTTGAGGGGATTTGAATGGAATGGAATTTAATTTTAAGGGGATTTGAATAGATTGGGATTTGATTTTGAGAGGATTCGAATTGATTGGAATTTGATTTTGAGGGGATTTGAATGGATTGGGATTTGATTTCGAGGGGATTCTCGAATGGATCGGGATGGGGTTTGAAAGGATCGGGATGGGGTTTGAATGGATCGGGATGGGATTGAAAGGATCGGCATGGGGTTTGAAAGGATCGGGATGGGGTTTGAATGGATCGGGATGGGATTGAAAGGATCGGGATGGGGTTTGAATGGATCGGGATGGGGTTTGAATGTAAACGCACTCACAAACATATGCCGCTGCCTGTTGCTGTGCGTGGAGAAGTTCTTCCCGCACAGCGTGCACGCGTACGAGACCTTCATCTGGCTGTGGACCCGTCTGTGAGCGACGAGGCGCTGCTTCATGCGGAACGACTTGTCGCACGAGTCGCACTTGAACGGCCGCTCGCCCGTGTGAACCCACCTGTGGTCCTTCAGCAGGGCGTAGCTCTGAAATGTATAGAAATGTATATATCGTCGATGAAGTACCAATACCTCCTAACTGACAATGTAGTCCAAAATTACTTTTTTATTACAATAGACGTAAACATAACCCACATCACTTAGTAACTAATAAAAATGTAATGTATTGGAAACTATTTACTATCAATAGTTGATCAAAATAAATAAAACCTTATTTTAAACAGTCTGGTGTAAAATTAGATTCTCAACACTTAGGAGGTATTGGTACTTCATCAACGATATGCTGGTGGGAGGACACTTGTATCCGACCGGATAGCGACCACCGTACACTGGTGCTAAAACCTGCCATAGTGGCCCACCTTGTGTGGGTCGCGTTCCAGGGTCAGCCAGTGTATATCCGGTTCTCCCCAGGGGGCTTGCCCCTTGATCCTAACCTTTTTCCCATCCCAAAATTGAAATCGATCGTAAAAAAAATCGTAAAGATGATATGATTTTGATACTTTAAAATAACGATATAGCGAAATATAGCCCCACCTTAACATTTCAAAATTTTTTATGCCCCCCATACATAATTTTTAATCTTTAGAAATTGTCACCGATATCTAGCATTGCATTTAAATAACCCAAAGCGGAAGGGTTAAAGTTGTGTCGAGTTCATTTTGAAATTGCCCCCCTTAACTATCATATTGCCCCCCTGTGGGGCGTGGGCCCCACGTTGGGATACACTGCTATAGACAGTTTTGTCTCAGAAAATCAACGCGAAGTGACAATTTGCTGTTGCTTTTCGTACGATAAGCTTTTCAAATGACTAAATCCCCCCCCCCCTTATCAATTTCTTTGAGGTCTGCAACGTAATAACGATTCCTCAGGTACTATGGATGGTCCATGGACGGCAGAGCTCACTTACCATCAGGTGACCCACTTACACGCACGCCGGACACTGCTTTAAAACAAAAAATGGATACTCACCTGAAACATTCTACCGCAAACTTCGCACATGCACGGCGACTTCATCGACGGGTACTTGGTTCGATTCTTGTCGGGGTGCACTTTTCTGAAGTGACCGTGGTACGCCCTGGAGTCTTCTAATTGAAGTCCGCACTGTACAACAACAACTGTGTTTACAAGGTGGTAGGTCCGTCGTATGCGAGAGGCCGTCTGTGTTGGTACCACCGCGCCGTCTATTACTGCCGCATGCTGCGTTTCGTACGTTGAGTGAGATATCCGGAAGCCCAAATACCCTCCCTAATTATCTCTTCCTAATCCCAATCCCTAATTATCCCTTTCCCTTAAGGTCGGCAATGCGCCCATGATTCTTAGGGTGGTGGGCGTACATGCGCGGTGATCACTTACCATCAGGTGACCCACTTGCTCGTTTTCCGGCCTATGCTATAATTAAAATAACAAATCATCAAAAGTCGTAGAACAAAAGTTTTTCCTTATTAGGTTAGCTATCTAGTCCTACGAGGTTGTTGGTGTTTTAAAAGTAACCCTGTACATTGTTCACTTACCTGTTCACACGGTATAGGTCCCTCCGCTTTCCTCATCTGACTGGGATATCTCCTCTTCGCTTCTGGCTCTCTGTTCTTTTCTCTCTCCCTCTTCTCTCTCTCCATCGTCTCTTTTGATTTCCTCCCTTTGGGTTTGTTAGATTCCCGGCCTTTAATAAACGTTAGAGATAAATATTTTATTGACAGATATGAGTAGAAGGATTATCATTTTGATAATATCTTAAAAAGCATCGCGCGCTTTTTTTTACAATAAAATACATTTTTTTCTTCAAATTTATTTTCTATTTTTAGTTGGATTTTCTATAAAAGAATGTTTTTTAGTACTTTTTAACTATTATTATACTGGCACGGCAAAGAGACTCAACTAGGCATGATGACTATGATGAAATAGTCTATTTAAAATATCCTCCTTTTTCGAGTGGTAGAGCCACGCTGTAGACAGTTTTATCTGCAGCATGATTGGGCCGGCTCGACCGGGTCGTTACCACTGTCTCACAGAAAACCGACGTAAAATAGCGGCTTGCTATTTTGTACGGTGAGTAAGATATCCGGAGGTCCAAATCCCCCTCCCCTTCCCAATATCTAATTATCCCTTTCCTTTAAGGTCGGCAACGCGGCCCATGACTCTTCTGGTATTGCCCGCGTACATGGGTGGCGGAGATCACTTACCATCAGATGACCCACTTCTTCATTTTCAGACAGAGGTCTTCAGAGGAGCAGAGGCTAGAAAATTTTTTAATAAACATCCTAAAGTAGAATATATTTTATATCTCACCTGCACTATGCCTAGCTGACACGTTGAGATGTCGTCTATGGGCTTCCATAGACACGAACTTTACATTACACAGTTCGCAGAATGGACCGTCATCTGGTACCTGGTGATAAATATTATTATTTTTTTTTATCTTGGCTCGGCAAAGCGACTACGCTACACCTGATGGTAAGTGTAGCGCAATCCAAGAATAGTGTCGACCAACGATAAACAATGTGTCCATCGTAGGTCGGCAACATCATGCCGGCCTGCCAAAGTTCCTGGGATGAACTACGGGATCCCTGGATTACCAGATACTGCGACCCCGCAGTATCTCATCCCAAGGCCAAGGCGGAGGGGAAGGAAAAAGGGATGGGAAAAGTTTTAGGATCAGAGGGCAAGTCCCCTGGGGAGAACCGGATATACACTGGCTGACCCTGGAACGCGACCCACACAAGGTGGGCCACTATGGCAGGTTTTAGCACCAGTGTACGGTGGTCGCTATCCGGTCGGATACAAGTATCCTCCCACCAGCAAAAAGTATTATGTTAGAGCCACGCTGTAGACCAGTGTTTCCCGACGCCCCACAGGGGGACAATTTAATAGTTAAGGGGGGCAATTTAATAGTTAAGGGGGGCAATTTAAAAATGGACTCGACACGACTTTAACGCTATCGCTTTGGGTTATTTAAATGCAATGCTAGATATCGGTGACAAATTTAACAAAAAAATGTTAAGGTGGGGCATGGCCTAAAAAAGGTTGGGAAACACTGCTGTAGACAGTTTTGTCTACAGCAAGAATGAGCCGGCTCGATAGGGGTGAACAATTATTATTAGAGCCTATCCCACCCACCACTGTAACTCCTGTAAGCCTGCGTTCACAAAGTGGTAGGTCCCTCGTATGCGAGAGGCCGTCTGGACTCTGGGTTGGTACTACCGCACCGTCTATTTCTGTCACTAAGCATTAATGTGTAAGCACTGTTGTGTTTCGGTTCGAAGGACATTGAAGCTTGCTTGAAACATTGAAACTTGCTGTATATTATGAGACTTAACATCTTATGTCTCGGGGTGACGAGCGCAGTTCAATGCATTGCAACGCTTTGTAATTCAAAGTTCTGTGTGGTGTTGCTTCTGTTTATGGGCAGACGTGGCGCTTACCATCAGGCGAGGGCCTTGCTCGTCTTATCATTCAATTAAATTAATAAAAAAATAAAATTACCCCTTTAAGATCGTCAACGATCATTCTTCAAGTATCGTAGGCGTACATGGGCGGTGGAGATCACTTATCAGGTGACCTACTTGCTCGTTTGCCGGTCTATATATAGTCTACCCCTAAAGGGATTTCAGGCGTGAGTAAATAATAATAATAAATAAATAAAAACAGTCACACACATAGTCCTGACCCCACAGTAAGATACGAGTCTTGTGTCGTGGGTATCAGGAACTACGAGAGACTTTCGGTCTCACAACACACAGACCCCGAAACAAATATTTGTGGATCACATGTCCATTTGTCTCGGTGCGGGGATCGAACCCGCGGCCTCTCGCTTCACAGCCGGCTACTCGCCCGACAAGCCGCGGAGGCTGTGGGTACGAATGTATGTAAATTAAAATATCACTTACCTGACCATCTTCCAAACGGTGTTTCAACTTTTTATGAAGCTCGATGCCTTTAATACTGACGAAGGAGTATCCACACAGCTCGCAGACGAAATCCGACGGATGCTTTATACGTATGTGACCCATGTACGTTGTGAATTTACTGCGGGCAAAGTTATTTATTGAAGTGAAAACTTCTTTTAGCGCGGTACGCATATATTTTTTTTTATTCGACCACGGCAAAGTAACTACGCTACACCTGATGGTAAGTGTAGCGCAATCCAAGAATAGTGTCGACCAACGATAAACAATGTGTCCATCGTAGGTCGGCAAGATCATGCCGGCCTGCCAAAGGGCCAAGGGGGAAGGGAAGGAAAAAGGGATGGGAAAAGGGTTAGGATCAGGGGGCGAGCCCCCTGGGGAGAACCGGATATACACTGGCTGACCCTGGAACGCGACCCACACAAGGTGGGCCACTATGGCAGGTTTTAGCACCAGTGTACGGTGGTCGCTATCCGGTCGGATACAAGTATCCTCCCACCAGCAAAGTTCAAAAATGTTCAAAGTTCTTTATTGAAGTGAAAACTTCTTTAGAATCGTTGTGATTTGAAACTCGATGAAACGAAAATGCGTCACAACAAAGACAAACATATTCATGAATACCAATTAATTATGCATTTCGCCAATGACAAGTATAAGTATATTCTCACGTCTTCACAAGAACCATGAAATATCGGTGTTGACGATTTCAAGGCTTTGTTGGAGTTTTGGTGTAAATTCCTTCCAGTACGATGCTTAATTCACTTATTCCAATGTTTCCATACACTGTTCATCACCGGCAATGTCAGAATTCCCGCCAAAACTCCACTCGACACTGTTACTAATGTCATTTTTAAAACACCAAAAAAATCTCTAAAAATCTTCTGTTTATTCGCTTACCATAAGACGTAAAGAGTTGCTCGTCTCATCATTCAATTAAATCATGCTCTATAGTAAAAAAAACATCCAACTCACAATGTGATGTGCGGTCAATTAATAAAAAAACACACTTACACCTCTACTGCTCTATACAGTGTGGCGATTAGGTTATCACATTAAATGATACCACGTATACTACATGTCATTGTTTAACCATACACAAAAAATAATTTAAATACCTACGATAACTTAGTTAAGGGACATTTTTTTACTGATGTAACATTTGAGAACATCATGTAAATGCATAAGGATATCACCTGACAAATACTGCTAGTTCAATGACCCTCGAGCGGCGAGCGGCGATGCGACGCTGACATGCGTGAGACAAAGTACATATTCGCTGTGATGTCACAGCTTTTACAGGTCATTGAACTACTATTAACAATGTGTTTTATTTCGTGACAATCTTTAAGGTACAGTAATACCCCGGAATTATGCGATAGGTGGGACCGAGCTATAACCGTGTAAGTCGAATTCGCGTAAGTCGGGGTACAACTTTGCATGCACTTTTGAGTGACATAATTTGAGGTTATCAATAAAACACAACGTACGTAAAACAATTCAACGCGGAACACGTTCAAACCTGTCGTAAACGGACCACTAACATGGTGGAATGGGAAAGCTGATGCGCGCGGCCATCAAAAATAAAAACCGCGTTCTCCGAATTCGCGTAAAACGGGGTAGCGTAAGTCGGGGTATTACTGTATTTATTTTGTTTGAAAGTTGCATATTTTTAGTTTTGGTATAAATATTTATTTTATTATTTGAACAAACGTTTATCAACTAGTTTTAACCGCTGTATCATTTAATGTTATAATCAAATCGCCACTCGGTATATAGCACCCAACTCACACAAACTCGTCCTGACAGTGCGGGCAGTGGTACTTGGTGCCCTTGTGCCAGCGCTCGTGCAGCCTGGCGGTCTGTCTGTGCGGTCAATTAATAACAAACATCCAACTCACACAAACTCGTCCTGACAGTGCGGGCAGTGGTACTTGGTGCCCTTGTGCCAGCGCTCGTGCAGCCGGGCGGTCTGTCTGTGCGGTCAATTAATAACAAACATCCAACTCACACAAACTCGTCCTGACAGTGCGGGCAGTGGTACTTGGTGCCCTTGTGCCAGCGCTCGTGCAGCCGGGCGGTCTGTCTGTGCGGTCAATTAATAATAAAATAACATCCAACTCACACAAACTCGTCCTGACAGTGCGGGCAGTGGTACTTGGTGCCCTTGTGCCAGCGCTCGTGCAGCCTGGCGGTCTGTCTGTGCGGTCAATTAATAACAAAAACACACTTACACCTCTACTGCTCTATACAGTGTGGCGATTAGGTTATCACATTAAATGATACCACGTATACTACATGTCATTCTTTAACCATACACAAAAAATAAATTAAATACCTACGATATCTTAGTCAAGGGACATTTTTTTACTGATGTAACATTTGAGAACATCATGTAAATGCATAAGGATATCACCTGACAAATACTGCTAGTTCAATGACCCTCGAGCGGCGAGCGGCGATGCGACGCTGACATGCGTGAGACAAAGTACATATCGCTGTGATGTCACAGCTTTTACCGCTTTTTTTATCGCTTTTAGTTTTGTTTTAACCGCTGTATCATTTAATGTGATAATCAAATCGCCACTCGGTATATAGCACCCAACTCACACAAACTCGTCCTGACAGTGCGGGCAGTGGTACTTGGTGCCCTTGTGCCAGCGCTCGTGCAGCCTGGCGGTCTGTCTGTGCGGTCAATTAATAACAAACACCCAACTCACACAAACTCGTCCTGACAGTGCGGGCAGTGGTACTTGGTGCCCTTGTGCCAGCGCTCGTGCAGCCTGGCGGTCTGTCTGTGCGGTCAATTAATAACAAACACCCAACTCACACAAACTCGTCCTGACAGTGCGGGCAGTGGTACTTGGTGCCCTTGTGCCAGCGCTCGTGCAGCCTGGCGGTCTGTCTGTGCGGTCAATTAATAACAAACACCCAACTCACACAAACTCGTCCTGACAGTGCGGGCAGTGGTACTTGGTGCCCTTGTGCCAGCGCTCGTGCAGCCTGGCGGTCTGTCTGTGCGGTCAATTAATAACAAACACCCAACTCACACAAACTCATCCTGACAGTGCGGGCAGTGGTACTTGGTGCCCTTGTGCCAGCGCTCGTGCAGCCTGGCGGTCTGTCTGTGCGGTCAATTAATAAAAAAACACACTTACACCTCTACTGCTCTATACAGTGTGGCGATTAGGTTACCACATTAAATGATACCACGTATACTACATGTCATTCTTTAACCGTACACAAAAAATAAATGAAATACCTACGATATCTTAGTCGAGGGACATTTTTTTACTGATGTAACATTTGAGAACATCACAAATACTGCTAGTTCAATGACCCTCGAGCGGCGAGCGGCGATGCGACGCTGACATGCGTGAGACAAAGTACCGCTATCGTAGTATCGCTAAGTATCGCTGTGATGTCACAGCTTTCACCGCTTTTTTTATCGCTTTTAGTTTTGATTTAACCGCTGTATCATTTAATGTGATAATCAAATCGCCACTCTGTATAAAGCATCCAACTCACACAAACTCGTCCTGACAGTGCGGGCAGTGGTACTTGGTGCCCTTGTGCCAGCGCTCGTGCAGCCTGGCGGTCTGTCTGTGCGGTCAATTAATATAATAGCATCCAACTCACACAAACTCGTCCTGACAGTGCGGGCAGTGGTACTTGGTGCCCTTGTGCCAGCGCTCGTGCAGCCGGGCGGTCTGTCTGTGCGGTCAATTAATAACAAAAACACACTTACACCTCTACTGCTCTATACAGTGTGGCGATTAGGTTATCACATTAAATGATACCACGTATACTACATGTCATTCTTTAACCATACACAAAAAATAAATTAAATACCTACGATATCTTAGTCAAGGGACATTTTTTTACTGATGTAACATTTGAGAACATCATGTAAATGCATAAGGATATCACCTGACAAATACTGCTAGTTCAATGACCCTCGAGCGGCGAGCGGCGATGCGACGCTGACATGCGTGAGACAAAGTACATATCGCTGTGATGTCACAGCTTTTACCGCTTTTTTTATCGCTTTTAGTTTTGTTTTAACCGCTGTATCATTTAATGTGATAATCAAATCGCCACTCTGTATATAGCATCCGACTCACACAAACTCGTCCTGACAGTGCGGGCAGTGGTACTTGGTGCCCTTGTGCCAGCGCTCGTGCAGCCGGGCGGTCTGTCTGTGCGTGGTCACGTACACGCACTGGTTGCAGCTGAACCGCTGCGTGTGGTGAGCTGTGATGTGTTTCCGTAACGCGTGCGAATGTTTGAAATGCGTTTTGCATATGACGCACGCGTGCTCGCCGCATTTCTGTTGGGGGGAAAGGAAAATGGTGGAAAAATGCGATATGTGAGTCCACATAAAATGATATGATGGTTGAGTGGTACAACCACACTGTAGACAGATTTGTCTACAGCATGAATGGGCCGGCTCGACCGAGTTATGAAAACGGCAATTTATGTAACCGAGTAAAACGAAATCGTGTTTAGCAAAACAGGATAAATCGTTTAAGATGAGACAATCTAAGTCGAAACCGCGTAATTCGAAACCACTTAAGTCAAAACTGTTTAAGTCGAAACCGCATAAGACGAAACCGTGTAATTCAAAATCGCGTAATTCGAAACCGCATATAACGAAACGATTTTAAATCACTCCACTCACATCGGTGTGCCTCGTCATGTGCGTATTGAACGCGTCCTCGTCCAGGAACCCCTTGTAACACTCGGTGCATTTGAACACCGCGTTCTTGTAGTTGGCACTCTCGCGCCGTTTGTCTATCTCGGCCAGCGTCTCCGAGATAGACAAACGGCGGCCAGTGTCTCGTTGAGGTCCCGCATTTATTAAAACGGCAATGTATGTAACCGAGTAAAACGAAATCGTGTTTACAGAGTAAATCAAGTCGTTTAAGATGAGACCATGTAGGTCGAAACCGTGTAATTCGAAACCTCTTAATAAAAAACCGTATAAGTTGAAACCGCGTATAGCGAAACTGTTTAAAATCACTGCACTCACGTCAGTGTGCCTCGTCATGTGCGTATTGTAAGCGTCCTCGTCCAGGAACCCCTTGTAACACTCGGTGCATTTGAACACCGCGTTCTTGTAGTTGGCACTCTCGCGCCGTTTGTCTATCTCAGCCAGCTGCTCTTCGTGTGTGAGGTCAATTATCGTGAACAATGACTCGTTGTGGTCCCGCATATATAACAATGGCAATTTATGTAACCGAGTAAAAAGAAATCGTGTTTACAAAAACAGGGTAAATCAAATCGTTTAGTATGAGACCATGAAGTTGAAACCGTGTAAATCGAAATCGCGTAATTCGAAACCTTTAATACGAAACCGTGTAAGTCGAAACCGCGTAATTCGAAACCGCGTAGGTCGAGACCGCGTAATTCGAAACAGCGTCAGTCGAAACCGCGTATAGCGAAACTGTTTAAAATCACTCCACTCACGTCGGTGTGCCTCGTCATGTGCGTATTGAACGCGTCCTCGTCCAGGAACCCCTTGTAACACTCGGTGCATTTGAACACCGCGTTCTTGTAGTTGGCACTCTCGCGCCGTTTGTCTATCTCGGCCAGCTGTTCCTCGTGCGTGAGGTCGGTTATAGTGAACAGTGTCTCGTTGTGGTCCCGCATTTATTAAAACAGCAATGTATGTAACTGAGTAAAACGAAATTAGTTTTACAAAACCAGGGTAAACCAATTCGTTTAAGATGAGACCGTGTAAGTCAAATCCGTGTAATACAAAACCGCGTAATTCGAAACCTCTTAAGTCGAACCGCGATAATCCACACCGCGTAATTCGAATCCGCTTAATACGAAACCGCGTATATCGAAACCGCTTATAACAAAGCTATTAAAAATCACTCCACTCACGTCGGTGTGCCTCGTCATGTGCGTATTGTACGCGTCCTTGTCCAGGAACCCCTTGTAACACTCGGTGCATTTGAACACCGCGTTCTTGTAGTTGGCACTCTCGCGCCGTTTGTCTATCTCGGCCAGCTGTTCCTCGTGCGTGAGGTCCGTTATCGTGAACAATGTCTCGTTGTGGTTCCGAATGTATTAAAACGGCAATGTATGTAACCGAGTAAAACGAAATCGTGTTTACAGAAACAGGGTAAATCAAATCGTTTAGTATGAGACCATGTAAGTCGAAACCGTGTAATTCGAAACCGCGTAATTCGAAACTGTGTAAGTAAAAACTTCTTAATACAAAACCGTGTAAGTCGAAACCGCGTAAATCGAACCCTCTTAATACGAAACCGCGTAAGTCGAAACCGCGTATAGCGAAACTGTTTAAAATCAACCCACTCACATCGGTGTGCCTCGTCATGTGTGTGTTGTAAGCGTCCTCGTCCAGGAACCCCTTGTAACACTCGGTGCATTTGAACACCGCGTTCTTGTAGTTGGCACTCTCGCGCCGTTTGTCTATCTCGGCCAACTGTTCCTCGTGTGTGAGGTCAGTTATCGTGAATAATGTCTCGTTCAGGTCCCCGTTGAGGAACGGTTTGCGGCGGCGGTCGATTTTCGGCTCGGTTGGTTCG
This sequence comes from Amorpha juglandis, assembly GCA_949126905.1. NCBI lineage: Eukaryota > Metazoa > Arthropoda > Insecta > Lepidoptera > Sphingidae > Amorpha > Amorpha juglandis. The sequence continues at coordinate 4,836,709 of OX421392.1, forward strand.
CGTTTTATCTGAAAAAAATAAAAAAATGTTTTTTTTACCACAGGCCGGCATACGAGTAAATGGATCACGGGTTAAGTGATCTCCATGTACGCCTACAATACTAGAAGAATCATGGTCGCGTTCTTTTTCTTTCTGCCTTGCGTTATCCCGGCTTAGTGCCAGGGTCCGCCTTCCTACTTAAACGCCTCCACTTCGCCCGATCTTGAGCATCCTCTATAGTGAGACCCTTGGCTCTCATGTCTCCCTCCAATACGTCAAGCCAACGCTTCTTGGCCCGTCCACGGGATCGTACCCCTGGTACGATCTGGCTCAGGCACCTGCGACCGACGTACTCCTGTGGTTTCCTCAAAACATGGCCAAACCACCTTAAGCGACATTCATTTCATTTAAGAATCATGGTCGCGTTACCGACGTTAAAAGAAAGGGATCACCAGGGATTGGGAAGGGGAGGGGATGCGGGCCTCCGGATATCTCACTCACCGTACGAAACGCAGCAGCATTATGATTATAGTAAACTAAAGCATAAATATGATAATTTGACGTCGGTTATTTTAAAAGTTGGGTTACATATAACGGATAAAAATATCCTTTGCTTGAAGATTGATAAATCTGCCATAATATTTAATCTTACTTTCAGATAATAGATATAAAAGCGCTCAACCTAACAAAATAAAAAGGAAATAAAAACGAAAAATTATCTCTCCGGCGGGGAATCGAACCCCGGTCTCCCGCGTGACAGGCGGGGATACTGACCACTATACTACCGAAGACTTGTGTAACAATGGCGAAATTATTCATCTATACATTAACTATTATATTTTATTAAAACATATTTACATAAACGCGGGGGAGATCACGAAAATTATCTGCTTCGACAGTGAAGAACTAAAATGTTGGCTTGACTTCACCTATCAATGTAGGCAGATAATATTTAAGATCAAATATTCACATTTTTCGTCGAGTTTTGGGCATATGGTAGAAATGTAGCTTCAGGGGGTCCACCGAATCCAGCTAAATTTAGAAAGTGGTCTATGAGAAAATAGTCTGGCAACCTCTGCTCTACAAGCACAAATGTAGTGAATTTATCGAACCAGCTTAAAAAAATCTCACCTGTGTCTTCCGCACTTTGACACTTTTCTTCTCCATTTTTCTCTTCTTCCTCGCCCTCTCTAAAGGCAAACTATCATCCGTGGAATATTCATCATCCGAAACGCCATTTTCCTTCAACAATTCCCGCGTATCGTTTACCGCGTGCTGTGTATCTTTCGCATGCGGTAAATCCACCGCATGCGGTAAATCAACCGCATGCGATACATCCTCCGCATGCGGTAAATCCTCCGCATGCGGTAAATCCATATCAAGCGGTAAATCGATAACCAGCGGCCTATCGATTGATAAATCATCATCAGTTAGGTATATTTCATTGTTTTCGCTTATCATATCATGTGACGATTCAATTTCGGGTGCGTCGTGGTCGTAATGATAATTACAATGGTTCGGTGGGTATATTTCCCATAACAATGGTGATATGAGTTGGTTGTTCTCTCGGTTTATCGTTTTTATGTTTTCGTGCGTAAGCTGGAATAAAATTTTGATGGTTTAGCGTTTATGAATTGGCCAAAAATAACGATTTTTTTTCTTCAAATTTTTTAAAATTTATTTTCCTATTTTCAATTGGATTTTCTATAAAAGCATGTTTTTTAGTTTTTTAACCTATTATTTATTTTACATTTTATAGAAAAAATAATATGTTTTTTTTTTTTTAATATTGAATTGTCATCGGTCCTTGATGAGTATGCCAGATTTCGATTTAATCCGACGTGTTGAAGGAGGTAGAAATCATGTTCAAAGTTTCCGTTACATACTAACATACGTATGAAGCTAATAAAAGCGTATTATAAATCTCACCTGATTATCTTTCTTAATGATCTCCAACATCAAAGCATTGGCTCGCATACACTGTGTTTTAAAATGTCTACATTTGTTCAGTCTGGCTGCACATTCGTAACACAGCGTTTGCGGCAACTTCTCGTCATAGATCTGTAAATATTACAATATCATAAGTGGGATAGTCATGCTTTTTTTTAATTGAATGACGAGACAAAACTGTCTGGTGGTAACTGCCTGACAAGGTAGTAGGTCCCTCGTATGCAAGAGGCCGTCTGGATTGGTACATCCGCTTTGTCTATTTCTGCCGTGTGTCAGTGTGTAAGCACTGTTGTATTTCGGTTTGAAGGACATTAAAGTCAGTGAATTTACTAGGCATTATGAGACTTAACAGTGCTGTGTAATTTAAAGTTTTGTGTGGTGTTGCTTCTGTTTATGGGCAGGCGTGGCGCTTACCATCATGCGAGCAAGGGCTCGTCTCATAATTTAATAAAAAAAACTTGTTTTTCAAGCCATAAAATCCACAATTATCTCGTGCAGCTTATGTTAAGCCTGCCCGAATCTGTGTAGACCTGACACTTACCGTAATGCCTGATATACATTCGTAAGCCTGCTTCAAGTTGTACATATTGATTGGAAACAATTTGCAATCCATCGCCAAACAAACTCTACACACCTGAAAATAATACAAAGAACAAATACATAATAGTTTGAAAAAAAAATAAAAACACGCTTTTATAGAAAATCCAACAAAAAAATAGAAAATAAATTTAAATTTAAGAAACAAAATGTATTTTATTGTAAAAAAAAAGCATGGACGTTTTTAAGAAATATTCAATATGATAATCCTTCTACTCATATCTGTCAAGAAAATATTTATAAATATTGACAACATAGTTATATTCCTAACCCTGTGTAGCACAGCCCTAAGCTCTCACGCTGCGGTAGAGCCCAACGCAGCACCTTTTTATCAGTCGGCCCACCCGGGCGACTTGTTATTGGAACCATAGCTCATAAGATAGTTTTAAGTTTCATTTGCATTAGAAATTAATTAATAAATGTATTTTAACTAGCAGTCTTGCATCAAACTCTGTAAGCTCAAGTCGTAGCTAATAAAATTTTACTTCGATTTATAATATTAATTTTTATTTCTTTTATTTTTAAAAAAGCTTTTGCTCGCTCCCGAAATCTAACTACATGCACCCCACGCTTTTTCCTATTTTTTTTTTAAATATTGCATTGTCATCGGTCCTTGATAAGTATGCCAAAAATTTAATCCGACGTTTTGAAAGAGGTCAAAATCATGTTCAAAGTTTCCGTTACATACAAACATACTAACACGTATGAAGCTAATAAAAGCGTGTTAATAAACATATTCTTGTGATTTTCAGTACAATTATGAGTTTTTGATAAATGGGGATGATCAATGATTATTGTGTAGGCTATAGCCATATTTTGGTTGAAAAACATGATGTTCTTAATCTAGTTTTTTTTATAGCATAGGCCGGTAAACGAGCAACTGGATCACCTGATGGTAAGTGATCTCCACCGTCCATGTACGCCCACCACCAGAAGAATCATGGGCGCGTTGCCGACCTTAAAGGAAAGGGATAATTAGGGATTGGGAAGGAGAGGGGATTTGGGTTTCCGGTTATCTCACTCACCGTACGAAACGCAGCAGCAAGCCGCTACTTTACGTCGGTTTTCTGTGAGACAGTGGTAAAGATCCGGCCGAGCCAGCCCATTCATGCTGTAGACAAAACTGTCTACAGAGTGGCTCTACCACTCACGATGCTATTTGCCCCTCTAACGCCCACGTCATTCGGTGAAATTCAACTTATCCCCTCCCCCCTAAACGCCAAAGGACGCCCCCTAGTCATACATATTATATCTATTAGTATTGCTGGTCTGTGGTATGTACTTACATTCAAATTGGCGCGATCATTATATTCAGAAACCAGTGTATCCTGAAAAAAATACTTTGATAATTAAACAGCAAACTGGAACCTGGATAGCAGCGATAGCTCAGCGGGGAGTGGTACGGGCTGTCGAGACGAAAGTCGCAGGTTCGAAACCAGCCCCAAGAGCATACACCACTGACTTTTCCAAGTTACGTGTATATTCATTGTTAATTATCGCTTGCTTTAACGGTGAAGGTAACATCGTGAGGAAACCTGCATACCTGAGAACTGGATAAGATTTTTCGAAGGTATGTGAAGTCTGCCAACCCACATTAGGCCAGCGTGGTGGACTAAGGCCTAACCCCTCTCATTTAGTAGAGGAGGCCCGTGCCCAGTGGGACATGTATAATTCAGGGCTAGTAAAAAAACAACTGGAACCAACCCACAGCAAGTTCAAATGAAGATACTGATTTTGTTTTACTAAATTCATAAATTTAAATTAATTTCAATACTGTATTTTTTGCATAATCGTATATGGAATATATTTCATGCCCGATTTTCCAAAAAACTACAAGATAAAATTAGTTTAAATTATTGAATTTAGTAAAACAAAATCAGTATCTCCATTTCAACTAGCTAACGATTGGTTATTGTATGCTATAGTGGAGACCACGCTTAGGCCACGGACTCGAAATCAGCGGGGCGCGGCGGCGGCGCGAGTGCGGCGCGTTCAAATGCATAGATTTAAATGGACCCGGCCTCGAAAGCAGCGGTGCGGCGCGGGCGCGAGGAGCGACGTGCGAGCGGCGCGCGCCAAATGAGCGGCAACTGCGCGTCTGCATTGACGTAGTGCTGTGTATTTTCAAAAATGCCCGCCGACGTGGTGGAGCAAATTATGTCAATGATTTTTTATATGGACCCCGGCTACACAGTGGACCAACGACTTGAGAAAGATGGTAGGTAGCGGATGGATGCGGGTTGCCCAAGACCGGGATGGTTGGCGCTCACTTGGGGAAGCTTACGTCCAACAGTGGACGGCAATTAGCTGAGATGATGATGGTGAAGGGTTGGTTCTTGTTTGCGTAAGCAGGTCCAATTTTATTTATGTATTTTTAATAAGATAAAAATGTTATTTTGTAGAGGAGAAAAAACACATTGGGTTCGTTGTATGCGAGAGGCCGTCTGAGTAGCATATATCACTGCTTTGACCATTACTGGCAGCGAGCAGCAGCAAAGCAGTGCGGTATTCTTGTTTGACTTACGGTCCCACAACACCCAGACCCGAAACAAGTATTTGTTTCGGGTCTGGACCGTGGGATTCGTTTGAACCCACGGCCTCTCGCTTCATATCCGGCTACTCGCACCACCACCACGGAGGCTGAAGGCTTTGTTAGTAGAACGTCACAAACCTGCATCATGAATGGTACAGCACCCAGTTTTACTTTCCTCAGACCGCTCTTCGTCTCGTAGAGATCTTCGGAGAGGAAATGTTCAGAACACACAGCGCTGCGCTCTTTCGGCTCCCAACCCACTTTACCGAGGGCACGGAGCCAAGTTGTACGTAATGTTGACTCATTTGGGAATCTGTAAGGGAAACAACATTAACATGGCTAAGGGTGCTATGACTCGCCTTAGTAAAATATGGAAAGACCGCTCTATTATGCGAAACACCAAAGTCCATTTGGTACGAACTCTGATCTTTTCGATCTTCATGTATGGGTCAGAGACATGGACGATTCACAATGGTAACAAATGGTAATGCAGAACCGTATAGACGCTTTCGAAATGTTCTGCTGGCGTCGCCTCCTACAAATACCCAGGATGGCTATGCTATGCGGCTATAACTTCATATATGGACCCGATTGTCAACAGTGTGCAAGAGGCGAATACTCTCTTTCTTCGGACACATTTCTCGCAAAAACACAAACTATAGTCTCGAAAAAGATATTTTGATGGGAAAAATAGAGGGCAGGCGCTCTCGAGGTAGACCACCAGCTAAATGGAGTGAACAAGTCACTAAACCCCTGCAACTTAAACTGCAAGATGCAATTCACATGGCCGGTGATAGTGCCATTTGGAGAGCCCTTATGTCCTCGGCCTGCTGCGGTCACAATCCTCAGCATTGAGGGAACAACAGGATGGAAGGGAAACAATCCAATTTTATGGTCCCGTTAATAATTTTTCCGACAAGGATCACCTAGGATCTCAATTCACATTGTGAGGATCGCTGCAAAATGCTTTTGTTTAAGTGATAAAAAAAGAATTAATAAAATCCATAAAAATTCCAACATAACTTGTTGCAATAATAAAACATTTTTATTTTAGTCCCAATATTTTATATTATTACATGGATCAGGAATTTTATACCTATTTTTATTCTTATTGGAGATGTCTGCAAATAGTATAGAGGGGTGAGAGATGGGCTCATGTTAAAGAAATAATTTCCCCCTTAATCCCAGTGGTTAGTACAGTATTTAGTAAGTTTTTTATGGCATAAGGCAGTAAACGAGCAAGTGGGTCATCTCATAAAATATTGTAAACACTTGAATTTGTAAAACAATGTAAATTTACTTTGTTTCTAGTAGTTTGAGCAATATATACGTGATACAACAACTTACACATGAAATGTAATCCCTTGCGACTTGGAGATATGTCTGGAGTCATTCTTGCAGCCAGTAACACAACACCTCATTTTAAAATGCAAATAATGAAAAAAATTTACTATTATGATCACCGCTCAAGCATTTTTATTTATATTTATATGCACATATTATACAGCCACTGTGTTTTATACACTTAATAATAAATTGAATGTCTTTTAATAACACGGTATCATAGATTTTTAATCATTTATAATTTAGAAATACAAATAAAATAGATACAATTTCGATTTGAACATACATAAATGCTTAGATTGATTGACCAATAATGAATCTTAATATGACACACTTAGGGATGTGGAAAACATATCGAGATATAAATACTTATAGGCGATATAATTTTATATATTAATGATTTATTCGATGTATCTAAGTATCGATATACATTCAAATATTGAAATCATATCAAAATTAATAATTTTAAAATACAATGCCAAAAAAGATCATCCAAATGCCAAGCAGATATTATTGTACGATAGTAAAATCGATATTAGTAATATCTAAAATCATCGATACGATATAAATCAATGTTTTTTCCAATGATGTCTATTATACTAGTACTGGACGACAGTGTTTTTTAAACTTTCAACATGCCTATGACACTGACATTGTCTGACATGACTGACGTCTGACATTTTAAAGTGCTGACTAGAGTTTGTTTCTAATTTTATCTTATTTTCTCATACCATAAAAATTATACGAATAAAAGACTAGCTAAAGAAGACGAGGTATTTAAATGGGTTGCTTAATTTGTAGTTAGCATGAATATCTAAACATTATACATCTCACTCTAGCTTATAAATTTTTTTAAAGTTAAAAAGAGATAGCTAAACCAAGCGCAGCATCTAGAGATGATACCATGTGATGTGCATTTATAAAATTGTAAACTGGGTAAATAATCGATATATATTTGTTATTCATAACCTTGACCCCATAGTAAAATAGTATTTATAGGGAGCGTATTTAGGCATTTCGCTGTGGATTAAATGATATAAATAGCCTTAATTTTATATACAAACATAGTACGCCCTCACCCATGTAATCACCGAATGGGTAGGCAGGAGTGTAACTAGTACACCGCCGTACATTCGCCGGGCTTATTTCCGTCTCATGATGTAATAGGGGGACAGACTATCAACAGACCGGGTTTTAATAATTACATTGAATCAAATATACCCAAAACGCCCCACCTACTACAATATATTTAAATAATTTACATTAGTCCAAGTACTTACTTGAAGAACCTACCAAGTGCTGCAGGACACATCTGTTAATTCTTTATATCTAAAATTTAAAACATTATTTCTTTTTCTCTAGGCATGATATATCTCCAAGTAAAGTAAGACTGCTAAACCTCCCTGAACGCAATTTTAAGTACTGAGTTCTTCATGGAGGCAAATGAGCAAGTGGATAAATGTTTGAATGAGTGATCATTGATCTGCTGTGCCACACATCCACAAATACCATAAAATCAATGCCCACAGATGTAATGCAAACTTACAGAGGGGAAATAGAACTGCGACAGGTTTGACCTTTAAGGCTCTTTTCCACGTATATACTATCGTAAGGAAGCATTCAGGGAACCCGGTGCTAATATGTACGGAAATCTAGGATAAAAAAGGCGACAAAAGATCTGAAAGACTGTCTACGCCAGGGTATAGAAAATCAAAATTAGTCATATTTAATCCAAAAAGATCTCTCCGGCAGGGAATCGAACCCCGGTCTCCCGCGTGATAGGCGGGGATACTGACCACTATACTACCGAAGATGTGAAATCATTTGTCTAAATTAAAATACTGTTATTAATATACCTATGTTAATCTTTTCTTTATCAATCCTTTCTTGAAATTATTATTTTTATTTTGTAAGATATAAGTTAAAATACACACTTAAAACCTTTTTTTTATATACTCCATCGGGTTAATAAATAATATCACTCTTGCGTGCATAAATTAAAAAAGTAGGCAAAAACAAACATGGCGACTGGAGCGGTTTCTTGACATTTCGTGTATTGAAAAAAGTGAAAAAATAATAATTTTAATGAATGAATTACACGGTTTTAATAATTTATATGTGAAGATTATATTCACTACAACATGCAGTGATTCTATTTAAATATATTTTATTTTATACAAATGTTTTACAACAATGATCATGTCTAAAAAATCGTTCTATTTGTGAAGTTTTGTGAAAATAATTAATTTCTAATCTAATTTAAAATGAGGTGTAGCGTGCAGAATTGCACGAACGATACGAAAAAAACAACTAAAAGTCATGGAATTACGTTCCATATGTGAGTATCTTATGATTGTATACAATTTTCTTTTAATTTCGATTTTTTTGAGGCGGGAGATTTAATGTTTATATTTTCTAACTTTCTATTTTTTTCTTAATTCCAGCCTGTAATTACATATTAGTTAAATTTACATACAATTTTATATATACTGGAATATCTCAAGAAATGTAAAGTACACATAAACACATTTGTAATTAATTTAAAAGCCATTCCATTTCGCACTGTGTGTAGAAATTTCTCTATTATTTATTTTACTCGTAGCAAGTCTATTTTTCGACGGTATGTGAAATCTGCCAACCAGCATTAGGCCAGCATGGTGGACTAAGGCCTAATCCCTCTCATTCAGTAGAGGAGGCCCGTTCCCAGCAGTGGGACATGTATAATACAGGGCTAGTAAAAAAAAAAAGTATACCCAATTTAGAGAAGTGAAAACATAATATAATAATAACATACACCTCACCTTAATAAATATAATAGTCCTACACCTACCGGGGACGGTCTTGGCTGGCTCTGCTATAGTGTATACCGGGATAGCCATCTGGTGGCATCACACAGGCTCAGCTCATCAAAGTTACAAGACAAGTTACAAGTTTTTTTTCAAATTGCTTGGAATTTCTTATTTTTATTTTTAATAATAAATATAACCAACAGTCTTAGTATATGTATTATTTTTATCCTAAATGAAAATGTGTAAAAAACAACAAACCACTACGACACATAAACCTAAAATTATTTTTATATATTCTTTCGTCAGTCCACGCACACAAATCTGACTAGTTTCAGGTGAAACCACGCAGGACAGTTACTTTGAAATAAACATATCAAACAAAGCACTAACGCTGGTGGGAGGACAACCGTACACGGTGTTAAGACCCGCCATAACGACTCACCTTGTGTAGGTCGCGTTCCAAGGTCAGCCAGTTTATATCCCGTTCTCCCGAGGGGCTTGTCCCCCCTTTTGATCCTTTTCCTTCCCCTGCTGGTGGTAGGATATTCGTATCCGCCCGGATTGCGACCACCATACATGGTGTTAAGACCCGCCATAGAGACCCACCAGTGTGTATCCGGTTTTCCCGAGGGGGTTTTGCCCCTGTCCTATCTCTTTCCCTTCCCTTATCCTTCCCCTCCCCTTTGGCCCTGGGATGAGATACTGCAGGGATCGCCAGTACCCCTTTAGCAGGGCCCCTGCAGTTTATCCCATAGGGTCAAAAAAAACTAAACACTAACCATTACTGAATTCTTTTTATTTATAGCATAGGCCAGGCATCGAGCAAGTGGGTCACCTGATAGTAAGTGATCTCCACTGCCCATGTACGCCCACAATATTTATTTATTTATTTTACACTTTATATACAAACTGTATAAAGGCGGACTTAATGCCAAAGGCATTCTCTCCCAGTCAACCTTAGGGTAGTGCAGAGATGAACAAAGTAGGTGCAAAAAAGAAGAATACATATTGTAGAAGTATTATAACATTAAAATACCATAAATAAAAAAAAATACAATAATACTAAATATAATAAAATATACTTAAATACAATATAATACATATATTACATAATATATAAAACAAATTAATGTGATGACAATACCAGAAGAATCATGGGTGCGTTGCTGACCTTAAAGAAAAGGGATAATTAGGGATTGGGAAGAGGAGGGGGATTTGGGCCTCCGGATATCTCACTCACCGTACGAAACGCAGCAGCAAGCCGTTACTTTACGTCGGTTTCCTGTGAGACAGTGGTAACGACCCGGTCGAGCCGGCCCATTCATGCTGTAGACTAAACCGTCTACAGCGTGGCTCTACCACTCGTAATTATTGTCTTTTAATTTTAAACACCTACATTACAGGTTCCCCAAGGACCCGAATCTGCGTTCGGCGTGGGTGGAAGCCCTCGGCATGATGGACTGGGAGCCCAAAGACAGGAGCACCATATGCTCGGAGCATTTCCGGAACGATGACTTCTACGAGACGAAGGGCGGGCTCCGGAAGATCAAGGACGGCGCCGTCCCTGTGGTTACTTATGTAAGTACTGACATAAGCTCACTCCTGTACCCCCAAAGAGGTAGGTAGGGGTGCAAGTGTGTACATGGGTTGGTTTATTTCCGTCACACGTTATTACGATTGGTAGAGCCACGCTGTAGGTAGTTTTGTCTACAGCATGAATGGGCCGGCTCGAGCGGGTCGTTACCCCTGTCTCACAGAAAACCGACGTAAAGTAGCGGCTTGCTGCTGCGTTTCGTACGGTGAGTGAGATATCCGGGAGCTCAATTATCCCTCCCCTTCCCAATCTCTAATTATCCCTTTCCTCTACGGTCGGCAACGCGCCCATGATTCTTCTCGTGGTGGGCGTACATGGGCGGTGGAGATTACTTACCATCAGGTGACCCACTTGCTCGTTTGCCGGCCTATGCTATATATAAAAAAAAAAATTAACTCCTGTACCTCCGCAGGGGTAGGCGGAGATGCAATGATGAGATTTGCTGGTGGTAGGATATTCATATCCGCCCGGATAGTGACCACCGTACACATGGTGTTAAAATCTGCCATAGTGATCCACACGTCTTGTGTGGATCGCGTTCCAGGATCAGCCAGTGTATATCCGGTTCTCCCGAAGGGCTTGCGACATGACTTGATGGTTGATTTGGGCGAGTATAGGGGTACATGTATTACTGTGCCTGCAAATTGCTCGTCTCGTCATTCAATAAAATAAAAATTCACTTCTTTTAAATTTGGGGTCAATTTGAATACAAAAATCTGGGAATAAAATCTAAAAAATTCTCTCCGGCGGGGAATCGAACCCCGGTCTCCCGCGTGACAGGCGGGGATACTGACCACTATACTACCGAAGACTTGCATTTCGAAGGCTAAATTATACATCTGTTACAAAACATTGAATATTTTGTCTGTCTTAAGATTAATTCTTCATTGTATTGTGGCTATCTTTAAATATATAAAACTCAAAGGTGACTGACTGACATAGTGATCTATCAACGCACATCCCAAACCACTGGAGAGATCGGGCTGAAATTTGGCATGCAGGTAGATGTTATGACGTAGGCATCCGCTATGAAAGGATTTTGATAAATTCTACCCCCAAGGGGATAAAATAGGGGATGAAAGTTTGTACGAAAATCACGCGGGCGGAGCCGCGAGCAAAAGCTAGTTACTTATAAATACTAAGAGCTATTTTTTTAACCACTTGACATGTTTAATTTTATTTCGTATACGGAATAACTTTATAAATAGCACTTTTACTCGTTATTTTTGTCTTTTTTTTATAGCTTAGGCCGGCAAACGAGCAAATGGGTCACCTGATGCTAAGTTATCTCCACCGCCCATGTACGCCCACCACCAGAAGAGTCATGGGCGCGTTGCCGACCTTAAAGGAAAGGGATAATTAGGGATTGGGAAGGGGTGGGGATTTGGGCTTCCGGATATCTCACTCACCGTACGAAACGCAGCAGCAAGCCGCTACTTTACGTCGGTTTCTGTGAAACAGTGGTAACGAACCGGTCGAGCCAGCCCATGCATGCTGTAGACAAAACTGTCTACAGCGTGGCTCTACCACTCAAAAAATAATCAATGTTTAGTGGTTAACGCTTCAACCCTTGGTTTTATTAACAATAACTTTTGACAGCCTCCGTGGCGCAGCGGGCGAGTAGCCGGCTGTGAAGCGAGGGGCCGCGGGTTCGATCCCCGCACTGAGACAAATGTTTGTGTGATCCATATTGATTTGTTTCGGGATCTGGGTGTTGTGAGACCGAAAGTCTCTCGTAGTTCCTGATACCCACGACACAAGACTCGTATCTTACTGTGGGGTCAGGACTATGTATGTGACTGTTGGGTGTATTTATTATTATTTACTTTTATTTACAGAATTCCTCTGAAGATCTCGATGCTCCGGCAGCTTTAAGGGTGAGGATAAAACGCATGTTTTTTGCTGGTGGTAGAATATTCATATCCGCCCGGATAGCGACCACCGTACACATGGCGTTAAACCTGCCATAGTGATCCACACACCTTGTGTGGATCGCGTTTCATCAGCCAGTGTATATCCGGTTCTCCCGAGGGGCTTGCGACATGACTTGATGGTTGGTTGGGGCGGGTATAGGGGTACATCCTTGTATCACTGTGCCTGCATCGGTCCTATCGCAGGTCCCTCGATTAGTTTCTTCCTTCTTCGGAGTGTAAAGAAGCATTTATGCAGGCCGGCGTGATTCTGGTGACCACCGATAAACTCATTGTTTGTCGGTGGTCGCTGGTTTTTTGGACTGCACTGCGCTTACCATCAGGTGTAGTGCAGTCACTTTGCCGTGTCCAGATGGAAAAAAAACACGTATTATTTGTTTCACAAAGTTGTAATTATCTGTGACTTCCATAAGATTCTAACAGACGGCGCATACTGTATTGAATAGTTTACTACAATATATTTTAACATATACCTTAGCCACAGCAACGCGTGGCCGGGTCTGCTAATATAGTATCATCATCATCAGCTACAGGACGTCCACTGCTGAACATAGGCCTCCCCCAAATATTTCCAGCCCGACCTGTTGGAAGCGGCCTGCATCCAGCGACTTCCTGCGATCTTTATCAGGTCGTCTGTCCACCTTGTAGGCGGACGTCCAACGCTGCGCTTGCCAGTACGTGGCCTCCATTCCAGAACCTTCCTGCCCCATCGGTTATCGGTTCTGCGAGCTATGTGGCATGCCCACTGCCACTTGAGATTAATTGAATAGTTTACTACAATATATTTTAATATATACCTTAGCCACAGCAACGCGTGGTCGGGCCTGCTAGTCTATCTATACTTATAAAATAACATGTCCTGACTGACTGACTGATTCATCATCGCCAAGCGCAAACTATCAAGACTACAAGCATGAAATTCGGACTGTATATTCATTTTGTTATGTAGGCACCCACTAAGAAAGGATTTTAGAAAATTCCACCCCAAAGGGGTCAAAATAGGGGATGATAATATGTATGAAAGTCCGTCATTTTGTAAGTTACATAAACAAAATTTAGTATTTCGGTTATTGACGTAAAACAAATAAATACGTGTTTCAGGAATTTTGGAAATTTTAATTAATAAGAGATGAAAAGGGGGGTGAAAGTTAATGCGAAAGTGAGTTTGTTTGTTACGCTTTCACGCCTAAATTCCTGAACCGATTTTGATGAATTTATCTACAGGGATAGATGGGACCCTGGAGACGGTTACAGGCTATTTTTATCCCGGAAAATGCTGTTCACGCGGGCGGAGCCGCGAGCAAAAGCTAATATAGTATAAATTATTTCAATTGGTTTTCAGGTATGCCGAATATGTTTAGCTATGGAAGGACACATGTATCACATAAGGGAACACAAGTTGGACGAGTTGTATGAAAATGTGACCGGAATATATGTAAGTGCTAGTTTTTACTCTTTTTTTTTTATCCTTGCTCGGCAAAGTGACTACGCTACACCTGATGGTAAGTGTAGCGCAATCCAAGAATAGTGTCGACCAACGATAAACAATGTATCCATCATTGGTCGGCAAGATCATGCCGGCCTGCCGAAGGGCCAAGGGGGAGGGAAAGGAAAAAGGGATGGGGAAAAGGGTGAGGATCAGGGGGCAAGCCCCCTGGGGAGAACCGGATATACACTGGCTGACCCTGGAACGCAACCCACACAAGGTGGGCCACTATGGCAGGTTTTAGCACCAGTGTACGGTGGTCGCTATCCGGTCGGATACAAGTATCCTCCCACCACCACTCGCAGCTACTCTGCTGTCCCTCGACTAAAATATCGTAGGTATTTAATTTATTTTTTGTGTATGGTTAAAGAATAACATGTAGTATACGTGGTATCATTTAATGTGGTAACCTAATCGCCACACTGTATAATATAATGTACACCGTGTTACAGAAAGGTTTGGTCATATTTAGGGGACATTACATACACGTGGCTCTACCACTTTGAGTGGTAGAGCCACACTGTAGACAGTTTTGTCTACAGCATGAATGGGCTGGCTCGACCGGGTCGTCACTACTGTCTCACAGAAAACCGACGTAAAGTAGCGGCTTGCTGTTGGGTTTCGTACGGTGAGTGAGATAACCGGAAGCCCAAATCCCTCCTCCCCTTCCCGATCCCTAATTATCCCTTTCCTTTAAGGTCGGCAACGCGCCCATGATTCTTCTGGTGGTGGGCGTACATGGGCGGTGGAGATCACTTACCATCGGGTGACCCACTTGCTCGTTTGCCGGCCTATACTATAAAAAAAAGTTTGTTTTCGTTTTTATCGGAGCACGGCAAAGTGACTGTCCTACACCTGATGGTAAGCGTAGTGCAGTCCACAAAACTAGCGACCACCAACAAACAATGAGTTCATCGGTGGTCACCAGAGTCATGCCGGCCTGTATAAATGCTTCTTCACACTCGATAGGGAAGGGGAGGGGATTTGGGCTTCCGGATATCTCATTCACCGTACGAAACGCAGCAGCAAGCCGCTACTTTACGTCGGTTTTCTGTGAGACAGTGGTGACGACCCGGTCGAGCCGGCCCATTCATGCTGTAAACAAAACTGTCTACAGCGTGGCTCTACCACTCAACAAACTGCTTCTTCACACTCAATTTCGCCCACAGTTAAGCGAGGATGACAAGCTGCCGCAAAAGTTGTGTTGGGAATGTGCCCACAGGTTGGTGAAAAACAACAGCTTTAGAAACAAAGCGCTGCGCAGTCAAGCTTTACTGATGAATCTATTACAACCAGAGAGATATGTGAGTATAAATCCTACTAATATTATAAACGCGAAAGTTTGTAAGTATGGATGTATGTTTGTTACTCTTTCATGTAAAAACTACTGAATGGATTTTAATGAAACTTTACAATAATATAGTGTATACATCAGAATAAGACATGGACTACTATTTTTGTCAAAAGTCAACCCCTGAATGGTTTAAAAAGGGGATGAAAGTTTGTATGAAAAATCTAAACCGCTGAACCGATTTCAATGAATTTTGGCGCAAATATAGTTGATGACCTAGGGTTAAACATAGGGCATTTTCTTCTTTAAATTTCAACCCCTAAAGGGCCCAAATAGGGGATGAAAGTTGGAATGAAAGCTTTTTGATGGCGAAATACTTTTATCGCTTCTGCTCTATAATAATTTACCGGCTGAATGAACTGGGATGAAATTTGGTACATAAGGTACATAAGTATATGATCTAGCATAAAACTGACAATATATTCAGAAAGTCCATTCCCGTGGGATCTAATACAAAATTACAATCACGCGGACAGGGTCGCGAGCAAAAACTAGTATACAATATTATAAAGGGGAAAGATTTGTATTTTTGTATGTAACGAATAAACTTAAAAAACTACTGGACCGATTTGAAATATTCTCTCACCATTAGAATCCTACATTATCCCTGATGAACATAGGCTACTTTTTATCCCGGAAAAAGCAGATAACGCGGGCGGAGCCGCGAGGAAAAGCTAGTAAATAATAATAATGACTGCCTCGGTGGCGCAGTTGTATTGCGTAAGCGGTACGACTGCCGTGCTGAGGTCTCGGGTTCGATCCCCGGGTCGGGTAACAGTTATATTGGGTTTTTCTATCACTACTATTAAAACAAAATCAGTATCTTCATTAGAAATTGCTGTGGGTTGGGTCCTTTTTAACACGCTTTTATTAGCTTCATACGTGTTAGTATGTTTGTATGTTAGTATGTAACGGAATCTTTGAGCATGATTTTTACCTCCTTCAAAACGTCGGATTAAATCGAAATTTGGCATACTTATCAAGGACCGATTACTATTCAATATTACTTTTTTTTTTAACAAAAAAATAAATATAAGTTTAAAAAACATAAAAAAAACACGCTTTTATTGAAAATCCAACTAAAAAATAGAAAATTAATTTTTATAAATTTGAAATTAATGTCTATTTTTTAGTTGGATTTTCTATAAAAGCGTGTTTTTTAGTTCTTTTAAACTATTATTTTTGCGTAACCTTGTCCATTTATCCAAAACGATTTCCAGATAACAGTAAGAGACGTTAAATCAATAAACAGATTACACAATCAAATAAAATCAACATTAATCACCAAAATGTTTGATGTGAATGACGCTGATTTACACATAAAGGACGATGAAGTTATAACACCTATAAAACCTGAGAATGACGTTTCGGACAATGACTGTTTTGACGACAATGACGATGACGCTAACAATATACCGATAATGGAAGTGGAGATTAAGGACGAAAGCCCGAACGAGATATACTTTGATGAGTACAATGATGGAGTTGATTCTGATGATAAAAAATTGAGCGAGGTATATGCGAAGCCGAAGAAGGTGAAAAAGAAGAAGTTGAAAGTGGAGAAGAAGCCTAAAGTGGTGAAGAAGTCTGACGATGACAGTCCGACTAGTACTATGGATAGGTAATTTTGTTTTATTTAATTGAATGACGATGGCAAGGCGCTCGCCTGATGGTAACCGCCACGCCTGCCCATAAACAGAAGCAACACCACACAGAACTATGAATTACAAAGCACTGCATGGCACTGAACTACGCTCGTCACCCCGAGACATAAGATGTTAAGTCTCACAACGCCCAGCAATTTCACTGGGTTCGATGTCCTTCAAACCAACTAACAAACGAACCAAACAATCCGTATGGAGTTCATAAAAAAAATTGTCACATCAACAAACACAACTTTAAACTAGTTTTTGAAATAAGCGATGAACCGCACTAACTAAACACAAAAGTACTTTTTTTTTTGCAAATGACTGAATTTAGAAAAATATATATTTTTTTTTTTAATTAAATATAAATAAAAGTAAAAAAAAAAACTAAAAAACACGCTTTTATAGAAAATCCAACAAAAAATTGGAAAATCTTTATATATATAATTCTTCTGTGAGTGTGTATGTCACTGAACTTCTCTTAAACGACTGGACCGATTTTGATGAATTTTTTTGTGTGTGTTCAAGGGGATCTGAGAATGGTTTAGATTCACAATTTTGTCCGCTGGACAATGTTTTTATAATTAATTTTTAATTTATTAGTAGTTGTTGATTTTGGAATGTTCATTTTCCAGTACAAACTGTTCCTGGGTACTATAAGCGCAGGTATGAACCGGATGGTTGTCGTTGCGAAGCTTGCCGTGATGACGGGTCGTATAGCGTCTAGACTGGACAGGGACAGGACAGGGACAGGACAGTGAGACAGGACAGTGAGACAGGAAAGTGAGACAGGACAGTGAGACAGGACAGTGAGACAGGACAGTGAGACAGGACAGTGAGACAGGACAGTGAGACAGGACAGTGAGACAGGACAGTGAGACAGGACAGTGAGACCGGACAGTGAGGCAGGACAGTGAGACAGGACAGTGAGACAGGACAGTGAGACAGGACATTGAGACAGGACAGTGAGACAGGCCAGTGAGACAGGCCAGTGAGACAGGACAGTGAGACAAGACAGTGAGACAGGACAGTGAGACAGGACAGTGAGACAGGACAGTGAGACAGGACAGAGAGACATGACAGAGAGACAGGACAGTGAGACAGGACAGTGAGACAGGACAGTGAGACAGGACAGTGAGACAGGACAGTGAGACAGGACAGTGAGAGGACAGTGAGACAGGACAGTGAGACCGGACAGTGAGACAGGACAGTGAGACAGGACAGTGAGACAGGACAGTGAGACAGGACAGTAAGACAGGACAGAGAGACATGACAGAGAGACAGGACAGTGAGACAGGACAGTGAGACAGGACAGTGAGACAGGCCAGTGAGACAGGATAGTGAGACAGGACAGTGAGACAGGACAGTGAGACAGGACAGTGAGAGAGGACAGTGAGACAGGACAGAGAGACATGACAGAGAGACAGGACAGTGAGACAGGACAGTGAGACAGGACAGTGAGACAGGGACAGGACAAGACGGGGACAGGACGGGGACGGGACGGGGACAGGACGGGGACGGGACGCGGACAGGACGCGGACAGGACGGGGACAGGACGGGGACGGGACGCGGACAGGACGGGGACAGGACGGGGACAGGACGGGGACAGGACGGGGACGGGACGGGGACAGGACTGTCCAACCGGAGGGAGGTGGGAGACGACCTGACTTAGGTCGTCGAAGTCAATTAAATGTGCGACGGGCTACCTCACGTGCAATGGCGCAGTACCTCACTTAATTGCATTTAATGTAAATAAAACATTTGTATTAAGTTTTGACCACATTTTACACAAATATATTATGTAGGTGATACGAAGTTCACCGGGTCATCTAGTATTTTAATAAATTTGAAGAAAAAATGTATCTTATTGTAGAAAGAGCGTGGGGTGCACGGTGTCAATAATTAAAATATTTTATTGACACATATGAGTGGAAGGATTATCATTTATATAATATGTTAAAAAGCACCCCCACGCTTTTTTTTACAATAAAATACATTTTTTTTTCAAATTTATTTTCTCCATCTTAGTTGGATTTTCTATAAAAGCGTGTTTTTATACACATGTCTAATCCCGTTTACCCACAGATACAAAACGACGGATGTGAAACGTCGCAAAACACAAGACCGTCTCGACGAATCACTGTTCACTATCACGAGTCTCTCGTACGAGGAACAGATCGCCGAGATCCACAAGAGGCAGGACATGTCCAGTTACAGGAACGCTCCGTACAAATGCACCGTGTGCTACCGAGGGTTTCAGATCAGGGATAGATACGACGCGCATGTCGTGAGGCACAGTGAGGTGAGTGACAGTGTTTGTAGTAGCACCATTGTGATTCACTATCACGAGTCTCTCGTACGAGGAACAGATCGCCGAGATCCACAAGAGGCAGGACATGTCCAGTTACAGGAACGCTCCGTACAAATGCACCGTGTGCTACCGAGGGTTTCAGATCAGGGATAGATACGACGCGCATGTCGTGAGGCACAGTGAGGTGAGTGACAGTGTTTGTAGTAGCACCATTGTGATTCACTATCACGAGTCTCTCGTACGAGGAACAGGAACAGATCGCCGAGATCCACAAGAGGCAGGACATGTCCAGTTACAGGAACGCTCCGTACAAATGCACCGTGTGCTACCGAGGGTTTCAGATCAGGGATAGATACGACGCGCATGTCGTGAGGCACAGTGAGGTGAGTGACAGTGTTTGTAGTAGCACCATTGTGATTCACTATCACGAGTCTCTCGTACGAGGAACAGGAACAGATCGCCGAGATCCACAAGAGGCAGGACATGTCCAGTTACAGGAACGCTCCGTACAAATGCACCGTGTGCTACCGAGGGTTTCAGATCAGGGATAGATACGACGCGCATGTCGTGAGGCACAGTGAGGTGAGTGACAGTGTTTGTAGTAGCACCATTGTGATTCACTATCACGAGTCTCTCGTACGAGGAACAGGAACAGATCGCCGAGATCCACAAGAGGCAGGACATGTCCAGTTACAGGAACGCTCCGTACAAATGCACCGTGTGCTACCGAGGGTTTCAGATCAGGGATAGATACGACGCGCATGTCGTGAGGCACAGTGAGGTGAGTGACAGTGTTTGTAGTAGCACCATTGTGATTCACTATCACGAGTCTCTCGTACGAGGAACAGGAACAGATCGCCGAGATCCACAAGAGGCAGGACATGTCCAGTTACAGGAACGCTCCGTACAAATGCACCGTGTGCTACCGAGGGTTTCAGATCAGGGATAGATACGACGCGCATGTCGTGAGGCACAGTGAGGTGAGTGACAGTGTTTGTAGTGAAACGTTTTAGCACCATTGTGATTCGATGAAACGAAAAAGCGACAGTAAAAAGAGACAAGGGATAGATACGACGCGCATGTCGTGAGGCATAGTGAGGTGAGTGGGACATTTTTTTGAAGTGTAAACTTTTTTTAGCACCGATTTAATAAAATCGATGAAACGAAAAAGCGACAGTAAAAAGAGACAAGGGATAGATACGACGCGCATGTCGTGAGGCATAGTGAGGTGAGTGGGACATTTTTTTGAAGTGTAAACTTTTTTTAGCACCGATTTAATAAAATCGATGAAACGAAAAAGCGACAGTAAAAAGAGACAAGGGATAGATACGACGCGCATGTCGTGAGGCATAGTGAGGTGAGTGGGACATTTTTTTGAAGTGTAAACTTTTTTTAGCACCGATTTAATAAAATCGATGAAACGAAAAAGCGACAGTAAAAAGAGACAAGGGATAGATACGACGCGCATGTCGTGAGGCATAGTGAGGTGAGTGGGACATTTTTTTGAAGTGTAAACTTTTTTTAGCACCGATTTAATAAAATCGATGAAACGAAAAAGCGACAGTAAAAAGAGACAAGGGATAGATACGACGCGCATGTCGTGAGGCATAGTGAGGTGAGTGGGACATTTTTTTGAAGTGTAAACTTTTTTAGCACCGATTTAAAAAAATCGATGAAACGAAATAGCGACAGTAAAAAGAGACAAGGGATAGATACGACGCGCATGTCGTGAGGCATAGTGAGGTGAGTGACAGTGTTTGTAGTGAAACGTTTTAGCACCATTGTGATTCGATGAAACGAAAAAGCGACAGTAAAAAGAGACAAGGGATAGATACGACGCGCATGTCGTGAGACATAGTGAGGTAAGTGGGACATTTTTGAAGTGAAACTTTTTAGCACTGATTTGAAAATTCGATGAAACGAAAAAGCGACAGTAAAAAGAGACAAGGGATAGATACGACGCGCATGTCGTGAGGCACAGTGAGGTGAGTGACAGTGTTTGAAGTGAAAACTTCTTTTAGCGCGGTACGCATATTTTTAACACGCTTTTATTAGCTTCAGACGTATGTATGTTGGTAGGTTTGTATGTTTGTCTGTAACGGAATCTTTGAACATGATTTTGACCTCCTTCAAAACGTCGGAATAAATTGAAAGCTGGTATACTTATCAAGGACCTATGACAATGCAATATTATATAAAAAGTATTGCAAATTATGATTAATAATTATTTTAACACGTTTTTATTAACTTCATACGTATGTTAGTATGTTTGTATGTAACGGAATCTTTGAACATGATTTTGACTTCCTTCAAAACGTCGGATTAAATCGAAATTTGGTACACTTATCAAGGACCGATGACAATTTAATAATTTTAAAAAATCTATATACATGTTCTAAAAAATGAAATTAAATAATAATTAAAAAAAACTAAAAAAAAACACGCTTTTATACAAAATCCAACTAAAAAATTGAAAATAGTTTTTTTTATAAATTTGAAGACAAAAAATTATTTTTTAACACGCTTTTATTAGCTTCATAGGTATGTTTGTATGTAACGGAATCTTTGAACATGATTTTGACCTACTTCAGAACGTCGGATTAAATCGAAATTCGGCATACTTATCAAGGACCAATGACAATGCAATATTACACTAAAAAAATTGTAATACAAATTGTGATTAATTATAAATTGTGATGTGTGTAAAGTTTAGTTTAGCGCCATCTACACTTTATTTTATTTATTTTTTATTTTTTATCCCGGCTCGGCAAAGTGACTACTCTACACCTGATGGTAAGTGTAGCGCAATCCAGGAATAGTGTCGACCAACGATAAACAATGTGTCCATCGCAGGTCGGCAAGATCATGCCGGCCTGCCAAAGGGCCAAGGGGGAGGGGAAGGAAAAGGGATGGGAAAAGGGTTAGGATCAGGGGGCAAGCCCCCTGGGGAGAACCGGATATACACTGGCTGACCCTGGAACGCGACCCACACAAGGTGGGCCACTATGGCAGGTTTTAGCACCAGTGTACGGTGGTCGCTATCCGGTCGGATACAAGTATCCTCCCACCAGCTTGTGGCAGCAGTGTAAACTTTTTAGCACCATTGTGATTCGATGAAACGAAAAAGCGACAGTAAAAAGAAACAAACATATTCATGAATAGGATTTAGCCTGTGAGAGAATGAGATAGATTACAAGTGTGCTATCACGTGTCTCTGCGCCTGCATAAAAACGAGGCCTTCGAAAAATGTGTCATAAACAACGTGGTTTATTATCATTAACGTGTTTTATTTTTTTTGCATTTACGTATACGTTTTTACGAGCAAGTCGCTCGCCTGATGGTAAGAACGACGCCTGCTCATAAACAGAAGCAACACCACACAGAACTTTGAATTACAAAGCACTGCATGGCATTGAACTGCGCTCGTCACCCCGACATAAGACGTTAAGTCTCACAATGCCCAGTAATTTCACTGGCTTCAATGTCCTTCAAACCCAAACACAACACTGCTTACACACTGTTGTTTGACGGCAGAAATAAACAAACGTATGTATTGGTCCACAGCAAAGCGGCGCGTATGAATGTTTCATATGTAAAACGAGATTGAAGACTGGACGCGCGTTGCGTAAGCATCTAACCGCTCAACATACAGAGAAGTTCAGCTGTAAGGGGTGCCCGTTCGTCACTAGGAATCGGTGAGCGTAGTCACTTTATTTTTATACAGTGTGGCGATTAGCTTATCACATTAAATGATACCAGAATTAAAATTGGATAAAAAATATGTAAGACTTCATGTTTTAAATATAGGTATGAGCAAAGGTGGCCGCGTAGTGGTAACATCTCACTATCTCTCTCGCACGCGTGTAGCTAGCACTTGCTAGCGTAGTGGCGTGACCTGTGTTGTGACGTAACACATGTCGTGCATCCATTTTCTGTCATTTGTTAGCTGGATATCTGGCTTCTAACTTTTTTGTTTCTGACTTAGTTTATACAGTGTGGCGATTAGGTTATCACATTAAACGATACCACGTATACTACATGTCATTCTTTAACCGTACACAAAAAAATATATGAAATACCTACGATATCTTAGTCGAGGGGCATTTTTTTCTGATTTAACATTTTAGAACATCATGTAAATGCGTAAGGATATTGACAACTTGACAAACTTGACACTTGACAAATACTGCTAGATGAAATAAAACTAATTTAAACGGATTTCATCGCGGTTTTTATTTTAATTTTAGTCCCGACGTTTCGACCCCGTGACCACGAAGGTTGAAAAGCTTTCGAAACGTCCGTTTAAATTAGTTTTATTTCAACGAGTAACATTCGCGTAAACGTAAGAAATCATTAAATACTACTAGGTCAATAACCATACGATATTTTTTTCAGCGGGGTCGCCAGAGAACATGAGAAATGGCACGCAGGAACAAAATACCAGTGTCCACACTGTTCCAGTGAATTTGAGTAAGTACGACATATTTATAGCAATAGAATAGTGTTGGTTCGATACCCACCAACGAAAAAAATATTTTTCCTATTTTTTTTCTATAATAATCATTAAAATCGGTGCATAATTTGTTTTAATTTATTCAGATTAATGACGAGACGAGTATGTCGCTCGCCTAATGGTAAGCGTCACGCCCGCCCATAAACAGAAGCAACACCACACAGAACTTTGAATTACAAAGCACTGCATGGCACGGAACTGCGCTCGTCATCTCGAGACATAAGTCTCATAGCGCCCAGTAATATCAATGGCTTTGGTGTCAAACAGTGCTTACCACATTGCTGCTTGACGGCAGAAATAGACAAATCGATGGCACCTACACAGACGGCATCTCGCATACGAGGTACTAACCACGTTTGAAAAATGTCGAATTTGTAGTTTTCGTCACAAAGGAGAATGACCACGGTACAAGGTTGTATCAATTCCAAAGTTGTTTTAGATAGTTTCTAAAATAGCCAAATACTATCTGAAGTTAACATTTTTGGAATTGAAACCCGAGTTTCCATTTTGTTTTTAAACTTAACATAACCTCAAAATGAAAATAGACATTCATATGGTATGACGACTTCAAAAATTAAGAAAATATTTTAAATATTATTTTCATCTTGAGGCATGACGTAAAACAGTACCAAGAATGGGCTTTCTCCTTCCACATAAGGGTTACCCTATTGAATACAAAAATATTCGTCCAAACTGTAATCCACAGTAATATTGACAGTGAAATTGCTTTACATTTAAATGTATAATGACAGGGATGATTGGGAAAATCTTTTTTTGAACTGGTTGAAAAATCAATTGCATACATATTTAAAAAAAAAACAAAAATCTATTTGAATTAGTGAAATAAAGTACAAAATAGTAATCTCTCCGGCGGGGAATCGAACCCCGGTCTCCCGCGTGACAGGCGGGGATACTGATCACTATACTACCGAAGACTTGTTGAGAGTTGGCGAAATTATGTAATAGTATTGCCAGAACAGAAATAAATAAATATATTTTTTTTCGAATGAGTAACATGTCGATATCGACTTGCAATTATGAAAACAAGCTTACAAATCTAATTCAATTCAATACAAAAGTAATAAATTTGACGGCCTTGTTGGGCGTGTAGCCGACTGCGAAGCGAGAGGTCGCGGGTTCGATTCCCGCACCGACACAAATGGCCTGGGCGCATATTTTATAAATCCGAAACGAAGCAACGATGTTCAAAACATACTTAGAGTGCCATAGGTATAGAATAGCCATTACAATAATATAATAAATTTGATTGATATTAAGTAATTTATTTTTTTATTTTATTTATTTATTTATCATTATATTTGATCCACCAACAGATGATACAGTAATTTGCTAACAAGTATAATGTACAAAATGATCATAAGTTACTGCTCACCTAGTTATAGGTGGGCCCAGCTTACATTGTAAAATTAACTATGGAAGCAGACATTATTAGAACTTATAGTTATATTATAGTAATGTTAGTATTATGTTACTATGGTTAAATAAACAGTACGCAATATTTTATGAAAACAGTTTAGGAAAATATGACAGATCAATGGTGTGTGCGAAGTTGTTTGGCTTTTGCTTTTGATCGACACCAGGGACACATATACACGTATATTACACGTCATTCTTTTCATGTAATTTAACAATAAATAGGAAAAATCATTTATTTTTCATATACATACGTTTTTAGTAATAAATAAAATTTTGAGATAGTTCTCAAAGGTAAATAATTGATTTTTCCTATTTATTGTCGAATGACATGAAAAGAATGACATGTAGTATACGTGGTATCATTTAATGTGATATCCTAATCGCCACACTGTATATGCGTTTTGTATTTTTTTTTAGTAAACTCACCACATACATGGGTCATATAAGGATAAAGCACGTGTCAGATTTTGTGTGTGAATTGTGCGGTTACACATTTGTGAGTAAAAAAGGTATAGAGGTACACAAGAAGAAGAAACATAGACTGGCGGAGAAATCGGTGAGTGAGAAAATTATAATAATTTAATCTATACTTATAAAATAACATGTCCTTACTCCTGACTGACTGACTGATTCATCATCGCCGAGCGCAAACTATCAAGGCTACAAGCATGAAACTCGGACTGTATATTCATTTTGTTATGTAGGCACCCACTAAGAAAGAATTTTAGAAAATTCCACCCCAAAGGGGTCAAAATAGGGGATGATAATATGTATGAAAGTCCGTCATTTTGAAAGTTACATAAACAAAATTTTGTGTTTCGGTTATTGACGTAAAACAAATAAATACGTGTTTCAAAAATTTTGGAAATATTATTTAATAAGGGATGAAGAAGGGGGTGAAAGTAAATGCGAAAGTGAGTTTGTTTGTTACGCTTTCACGCCTAAATCACTGAACCGATTTTGATGAATTTATGTACAGAGACAGATGGGACCCTGGAGACGGTTACAGGCTACTTTTATCCCGGAAAATGCTGTTCACGCGGGCGGAGCCGCGCGCAAAAGCTAGTTACATTACATTTAATTACCAAACATTTAGATCTGGCACACGAGGTTACCGACATGTGGGATGTGGACTCAACAAATATTGTCCCGATAATCGTCTCTGCCCAGGGGTTGATACCGAAGAGCCTCGACCAACATCTTCAGAGGCTCTCAATTGGTCGTTGGGTTAACAAAAAGCTTTCTATTCGTATTATTTTCTGTTGCATATAAAATAATGTACAATATTAAACATAGGATTATGCGAGTGTAGTGTACAGAAACACTTTGCCTCCGTGACTTGTCGGGCGAGTAGCCGGCTGTGAAGCGAGAGGCCGCGGGTTCGATTCCCGCACCGGGACAATGTTTGTGCGATCCACAAATATTTGTTTCGAGGTGTGGGTGTTGTGAGCCCGAAAGTCTCTCGTAGTTCCTGATACCCACGACACAAGACTCGTATCTTACTGTGGGGTCAGGACTATGTGTGTGACTGTTGGGTGTATTTATTTATTTATTTTATTTACTTGGATTGTATTTTTGAGTAAATAGCCATGAGTATACATAGCACTCGCACTCACATATAAAAAAAAGAATGATGATTTCTTACCTTTATTGGAATGCTACACATTGAAATAAAACTAATTTCAACAGATTTTTACGCGGTATTTTTTTTTTATTTTAATTTTACATTTTTTTAAATCTACACCTTAGTCCACCCCGTGACCACAAAAGCTGAAAATCTTTTGAAACGTCGGGACCGAAAATAAATTTTAAATACCGCGATAAAATCCGTTTAAACTAGTTTAATTTAAAAAAGAATGATCCTACTAATATTATAAATGCGAAACTTTGTAACTATGGATGGATGTATGTTTGTTACTCTTTCACGTAAAAACTACTGAATGGATTTTAATGAAACTTTATAATAATATAGCTTATACATCAGAATAAGACATAGGCTACTATCAACTACTACTATCAAAAATCAAACCCTAAAGGGTTTAAAAAGGGGATGAAAGTTTGTATGAAAAATCTAAACCGTTGAACCGATTTCAATGAATTTTGGTACAAATATAGTTGATGACCCAGGGTTAAACATAGGGTATTTTTTTCTTTAAATTTCAACCCCTATTTTCAAATAGGGGATGAAAGTTTGAATGAAAGCTTTTTGATGGCGAAACGAATTTCGCCGGCACAGCTAATAATAAATATAAATTAACGTATTTTTCTATATTGTAGGTGCCGGTGGAAGGTCCGTACTGTGAGGTATGCGATGTGAGGTTCATATCGGAAGAGGCGCACGCGAGACATCTCAAACTGTCGTCGCGACACAGCAGCGACAATGATCCGTAAGTAATTATAATAGTATAAGATCCCGGGGAACATCGACCTTCACCCATCTGTTTACCGGATGAAAATAATATTTTAGGGTATAAAATGTGTTTTTTTATTTTTTTTATTTATGGCTTTCGCATTATTATGCATTTAGCCAGTGTCAAATATAATTTATTCTCGAGTTATTTTTACAAGAACGATGAAACACGGGTGCGGTCGATTTCAAGGTCTTGCCGGAGTTTTGGTGTTAACTCCTTTCAGTCTGATTCTTAATTCATTTATTTCAATGTTTCCATACACTGTTCATCACCGTCAATGTTTATTGAACAAATCCACACCACTTTTATACAACAAACACAACTCTAATGTAATATTCAATGTTCAACATCATGTCAATCAACTATATTGATCCAAACCTGACAGAAATCTATTCATATAATAAAAATGTAACGCTTCACTTAACATTAAGCATTTGTTTCATGTCAATCGGTTCATAAATAAAAAAATTATGCCAATTTAAATATATCGATAATATAATGGTGCAGAACTTCACGCGGGAGGAGCCGCGAGCGAATACTAGTAATAAATAAATACACCCAACAGTCAGACACATAGTCCTGACCCCACACTCGGTTAACCTGTATCGTAGGTATCAACTATGGGGACTGTATTTTTTTTTTATTTGATTGGATGACGAAACGAGCAAGGCGCTCGCCTGATGGTAACCCCTGCTCATAAACAGAAACAACACCACACAGAACTTTGAATTACTAAGCACTGCATGGCACTGAACTGCGCTCGTCACCCCGAGACATAAGATGTTAAGTCTCACAATGCCCAGCAATTTCACTTGCTTCACTGTCCTTCAAGCCGAAACACAACAGTGCTTACACACTGTTGCTTACTTGAGAAATAGACAGCGCGGTTGTACCAACCCACATAGCCTCTCGCATACGAGGGACCTACCACCTTGTTTCTCACCACATGTACGATAGTCGTCATCGAGTAGGGTACATATTTGTGTAACTTTTAAATATTTGGGGTTGATATCTCCGTATTTCCGTCACATGATGTGATTGGGGGACTAACCTATCGCCATACCTGATATTTATCAGAATTCAATAAGATTTTTCGAAGGTATGTGAAGTCTGCCAACCCGCATTAGGCCAGCGTGGTGGACTAAGGCCTGATCCCTCTCATTCAGTAGAGGAGGCCCGTGTCCAGCAGTGGGACGAATATTATATATAGGGCTAATAAAAAAAATAATAATATCAGGAATCGCATACGCAACGACTCGCAAAGTATGAACACTGAGAAGAACGGCAGAATAATAAGGAAGATAGAGAGACGGCCGGTGATACACCCGCGGGACCCTCACGACAGGAACGCTGACCCCGAGCCAGCAGGACCCGTCACCTGCGAACAGGTACGAACATAATGATCTGTTATGAAGATAGAGAGACGGCCTGTGATACACCCGCGGGACCCTCACGACAGGAACGCTGACCCCGAGCCAGCAGGACCCGTCACCTGCGAACAGGTACGAACATAATGATCTGTTATGAAGATAGAGAGACGGCCGGTGATACACCCGCGGGACCCTCACGACAGGAACGCTGACCCCGAGCCAGCAGGACCCGTCACCTGCGAACAGGTACGAACATAATGATCTGTTATGAAGATAGAGAGACGGCCGGTGATACACCCGCGGGACCCTCACGACAGGAACGCTGACCCCGAGCCAGCAGGACCCGTCACCTGCGAACAGGTACGAACATAATGATCTGTTATGAAGATAGAGAGACGGCCTGTGATACACCCGCGGGACCCTCACGACAGGAACGCTGACCCCGAGCCCGCGGGGCCCGTCACCTGCGAACAGGTACGAACATAATGATCTGTTATGAAGATAGAGAGACGGCCGGTGATACACCCGCGGGACCCTCACGACAGGAACGCTGACCCCGAGCCCGCGGGGCCCGTCACCTGCGAACAGGTACGAACATAATGATCTGTTATGAAGATAGAGAGACGGCCGGTGATACACCCGCGGGACCCTCACGACAGGAACGCTGACCCCGAGCCCGCGGGGCCCGTCACCTGCGAACAGGTACGAACATAATGATCTGTTATGAAGATAGAGAGACGGCCGGTGATACACCCGCGGGACCCTCACGACAGGAACGCTGACCCCGAGCCAGCAGGACCCGTCACCTGCGAACAGGTACGAACATAATGATCTGTTATGAAGATAGAGAGACGGCCTGTGATACACCCGCGGGACCCTCACGACAGGAACGCTGACCCCGAGCCCGCGGGGCCCGTCACCTGCGAACAGGTACGAACATAATGATCTGTTATGAAGATAGAGAGACGGCCGGTGATACACCCGCGGGACCCTCACGACAGGAACGCTGACCCCGAGCCCGCGGGGCCCGTCACCTGCGAACAGGTACGAACATAATGATCTGTTATGAAGATAGAGAGACGGCCGGTGATACACCCGCGGGACCCTCACGACAGGAACGCTGACCCCGAGCCCGCGGGGCCCGTCACCTGCGAACAGGTACGAACATAATGATCTGTTATGAAGATAGAGAGACGGCCGGTGATACACCCGCGGGACCCTCACGACAGGAACGCTGACCCCGAGCCCGCGGGGCCCGTCACCTGCGAACAGGTACGAACATAATGATCTGTTATGAAGATAGAGAGACGGCCGGTGATACACCCGCGGGACCCTCACGACAGGAACGCTGACCCCGAGCCAGCAGGACCCGTCACCTGCGAACAGGTACGAACATAATGATCTGTTATGAAGATAGAGAGACGGCCGGTGATACACCCGCGGGACCCTCACGACAGGAACGCTGACCCCGAGCCCGCGGGGCCCGTCACCTGCGAACAGGTACGAACATAATGATCTGTTATGTAGATAGAGAGACGGCCGGTGATACACCCGCGGGACCCTCACGACAGGAACGCTGACCCCGAGCCAGCAGGACCCGTCACCTGCGAACAGGTACGAACATAATGATCTGTTATGAAGATAGAGAGACGGCCTGTGATACACCCGCGGGACCCTCACGACAGGAACGCTGACCCCGAGCCAACAGGACCCGTCACCTGCGAACAGGTACGAACATAATGATCTGTTATGAAGATAGAGAGACGGCCGGTGATACACCCGCGGGACCCTCACGACAGGAACGCTGACCCCGAGCCAGCAGGACCCGTCACCTGCGAACAGGTACGAACATAATGATCTGTTATGAAGATAGAGAGACGGCCTGTGATACACCCGCGGGACCCTCACGACAGGAACGCTGACCCCGAGCCAACAGGACCCGTCACCTGCGAACAGGTACGAACATAATGATCTGTTATGAAGATAGAGAGACGGCCGGTGATACACCCGCGGGACCCTCACGACAGGAACGCTGACCCCGAGCCCGTCACCTGCGAACAGGTACGAACATAATGATCTGTTATGAAGATAGAGAGGCGGCCGGTGATACACCCGCGGGACCCTCACGACAGGAACGCTGACCCCGAGCCAGCAGGACCCGTCACCTGCGAACAGGTACGAACATAATGATCTGTTATGAAGATAGAGAGACGGCCTGTTATACACCCGCGGGACCCTCACGACAGGAACGCTGACCCCGAGCCAGCAGGACCCGTCACCTGCGAACAGGTACGAACATAATGATCTGTTATGAAGATAGAGAGACGGCCTGTGATACACCCGCGGGACCCTCACGACAGGAACGCTGACCCCGAGCCAGCAGGACCCGTCACCTGCGAACAGGTACGAACATAATGATCTGTTATGAAGATAGAGAGACGGCCGCGCCGGTGATACACCCGCGGGACAGAACAGGTACGAACATAAACGGTACTTTTTTTTATATATATTTAAGGGTATTTATTTTGTATGAAAGTATTTTTTTTTTATCCTGGCTCGGCAAAGTGACTACGCTACACCTGATGGTAAGTGTAGCGCAATCCAAGAATAGTGTCGACCAACGATAAACAATGTGTCCATCGTAGGTCGGCAAGATCATGCCGGCCTGCCAAAGGGCCAAGGGGGAGGGGAAGGAAAAAGGGATGGGAAAAGGGTTAGGATCAGGGGGTAAGCCCCCTGATGAGAACCGGATATGCACTGGCTGACCCTGGAACGCGACCCACACAAGGCGGGCCACTATGGCAGGTTTTAGCACCAGTGTACGGTGGTCGCTATCCGGTCGGATACAAGTATCCTCCCACCAGCAAAGTAGTAAGTAGTAGTAAGTATTTATTTGTTTTTGGCATAAATGTTTATTTTATTCTTTGAACAAAGTTATATCAACTAGTTTTAACCGTTATATCATTTAATGTGATAACCAAATCGCCACTCGGTATAATACACTTTTTTATCCGAACACGGCGAAGTGACTGCACTACACTTGATGGTAAGCGTAGTGCAGTCCAAAAAACCAGCGACCATCGACAAACAATGAGTTTATCGGTGGTCACCAGAGTCATGCCGCCCTTTGTAAATAAATGCTTCTTCCAAAGCAAATCGAGGTGCCGGCGACAGGATAGGTCATCGGTCATCCGCTCTTTCTCCGAATAGGGAAGAAGCATTATACAGGCCGGCATGATTTTGGTAACCACCGATGAACTGATTGTTTGTCGGTGGTCGCTGGTTTTTTGGACTGCACTGCGCTTACCATCAGGTGTAGTGCAGTCACTTTGCCGTGCTCGGATAAAAAAAAAAGAAAACAAAAGGTGGATGACCGATACAGGCACAATAATACAATGGGATGTACCCCTATACCCGCCCCAATCAACCATCAAGTCAAGTCGCAAGCCCCTCGGGAGAACCGGAAATAAACTGGCTAATCCTACGTGATCCACACAAGGCGTGTGGGTCACTATGGTAGGTTTTAACACAATATGTACGATGGTCACCATCCAGGCGGATGTGAATATCCTACCACCAGCATCTTATTTTTTTAAACTTAAATTAAATTTGAAAATTTAAATCTTTTTTTTAATTTTATTTTTTTATTTATGGCTTTCGCATTATTATTCATTTAGCCAGTGTCAAGTATAATTTATTCTAAAGTTATTTTTACAAGAACGACGAAACACGGGTGCGGTCGATTTCAAGGTATTGTCGGAGTTTTGGTGTTTAAATTTGTTTAAACCTTAAATAACACCTCAATATTTTACTAATTTTTTTGTTACCAGTGCGGTATTCAACTTCGGGACTTGAGACTGTACGCACAACACTTCAGGCGAGCGCACCCGGACAAGAATCGAACCAAATACCCTGCGATGAAGACGCCATGTATGTGTGAACAGTGTGGGAAAATATTTCAAGTGAGTAGACAATTAAACATTTACCTTATTTTTTTTTTTTTTATTCTGGCTCGGCAGTGACTACGCTACACCTGGTGGTAAGTGTAGCGCAATCCAAGAATAGTGTCGACCAACGATAAACAATGTGTCCATCGTAGGTCGGCAAGATCATGCCGGCCTGCCAAAGGACCAAAGGGGAGGGGAAGGAAAAAGGGTTAGGATCAGGGGGCAAGCCCCCTGGGGAGATCCGGATATACACTGGCTGACCCTGGAACGCGACCCACACAAGGTGGGCCACTATGGCAGGGTTTTAGACCAGTGTTTCCCAACCTTTTTTAGGCCATGCCCCACCTTACATTTTTTTGTTAAATTTGTCATCGATATCTAGCATTGCATTTAAATAACCCAAAGCGAAAGGGTTAAAGTCGTGTCGAGTCCATTTTTAAATTGCCCCCCTTAACTATCAAATTGCCCCCCTGTGGGGCGTGGGTCCCACGTTGGGAAACACTGGTTAAGACTGTCTCGGTGGCGCAGTTGTGTTGTGTACGACTGCTGTGCTGAGGTCTCGGGTTCGATCCCCGGATCGGGTCAAATGATATTGGGTTTTTATATCATGAAATGCTCAGTATCAGCCCGGAGTCTGGAATTATGCCCGGTATGGCGATAGGCTCGTCCCCTATCACATCATGGGACGGAGATACGGATATATAGAATCCAAATAAACTCCTTTGCAAAAAAAACGGGCACCTTACACACACACTTTACCTTAGCTTTTCTATGGGTAAATATTATTATATTTTTAGTATGTCATTAGCTTGGATGACTAGAAATTTCTTATTATCAATGAGAATCTAGTTTTTTAACACTTTTATCCTGGTATCGGTGTTTTAGTCAATGTAAACAGAGAGCCGTGTTAAAATGGACATTTTTATGGGTATAATGAAATTAAGACTACGAGTATTTTTATGGTATTTTAATAAAAGAGACATTAAAAAATAAAAATTAATAACGAGTATGACCTCCTCTTGCAGCGATTACGGCATGTAATCGTCTTGGCATGCTTCCCACCAGGCTTTTGATGGTGTCCTGTGGAATGTGTTCCCACTCAGTCGAGATTACACGTTTAAGCTCTCTGATGTTTTGTGGAGGTGGTTGGACAGATCGTACTCGCCTTTTTAGGAGGTCCCAAACGTGCTCAATGGGGTTAAGGTCGGGGCTCCGCGCTGGCCAATCCAAACGACGAATACCGACCTCTTGCATATAAGCATCTACGTCGCCAGAACGGTGGGCCCGAGCATTATCGTCCATGTAAATGGCATCTTCACCAATTACAGTCAGTGCGGGTTGTGCATTTTGAGAAAGGATTTCTGTTATGTACCTATGCGCATTTAGTGAGCCATTTTCTATGAATACTATCTCGGTAGTCGGTACGATAGTTGGAAGTTACGCCCGCCCAAAACATAACGGACCCTCCACCATAAGGGGTGATTTCTTCAAAACACACATCGGCATAGCGTTCCCCTGGTCTTCGTAACACTCGCCGACGTCGGTCCTCACCATGCAGACAAATTCGAGCCTCATCGGAGAAGAGTACGCTACTCCAGTTACCTGGTGTCCAAGATAGGCAATTTCTAGCGAACCTCAACCGCGCAATCCGGTGCTCACGGAGTAACTTGGGGGCCCGCGCTGGTCGTCGACTACGTATATCAGCAGCTAAAAGTCTTCTCCTCACAGTCCATAGGCTAACTTGTGCTCCTCGTACCTCTTCAAGGTTTCTTTTGAGGTCTATGTAACTGCATTTGCGGTTCCTCAGCGCCTGAGTCACTAAAAAGCGATCGTCTCGCGGCTGTGTGCAACGTTTTCTCCCAGAACCTTGCCTTCTCTGAACGGAACCTGTCTCTTGGTATCGAGTCCAGGTTCTTTGTACGGTTGAACGACTCACGTTTAACCGCTGTGAGACGTAACATTGGCTACACCCCTCTTCCAGCAGCGCTATAATTTTACTAGCTCTCATTGCTTTTTCTGCCATTACGATAGACACAAAGATATCTGTTTTAAGTCACAATAAGGCAGAATTATGCGATAAACATAAATTGTTGTACTAAAAATAACGAAAAGTTACTTTTAGTTGCTTGATAACCTTTTAACCGCAAACCCGCGAAAAGTGTTACAAAATGAAAAAGGGATTAATAATTTAAAAAACAAAAGTTTTGAATTTGGAATGAACTTTTTTTCATACCCAGACTCTTTATTAAGTGCCAGTAACATAGTTTGGCTATTAAAACCTCTGAAGAACTAAATTATTACCAATAATGTTAAAAAATCAAACCCGCCCGTTTTTTTTGCAAAGGAGTGTATTTAACAGTTCTAGACTTTTCCATAGTAAAAATATTGTAAAATTAATAGAAGGAGGAAGGATATTTGAATTTGGAAGCCCAAATCCCCTCCGCTTCCCAATCCCTAATTATCCCTTTCCTTTAAGATCGGCAACGCGCCCATGATCCTTCTGGTGGTGGGCGTACATGGGCGGTACATCACTTACCATCAGGTGACCCACTAGCTCGTTTGCCGGCCTATGCCATTAAAAAAAATCCAGTCAACTACCCTATTAACACAAATCCATTGTCCACAGAGCATGGCCCTCTTAAAGGACCACATGTGGGTACACACAGGCGAGAAACGCTTCAAATGCGATCGATGTACGAAAAGCTTCACGCAGAAAACGAACCTGGTGTTCCACATGCGAGTCCACTCGGCCACGAGGCCCACGTACGAGTGTCCACTGTGCGGGAAACACTTCGCGTTCTACAACAACCGGCGCAGGCACATGTTTGTGAGTATTATAATAGCGTCGGTCGATAACAGACCGGTCGATAGATATAACGGTTGGTTTTTAGATAGATCGGTCGATGATAGATAGGTAACTCGGTCGATAGGTTGTTCGTTATTTGGTCCATAGATATAACGGTTGCTATTTAGATAGATCGATCGAACTATATGTCGGTCGATGATAGATAGATAGCTCGGTCGGTAGGTTGTTTGTTATTTAGGTCAACGGATAGATCATTTAGTTCATAGTTAGATTGATAGTTTTAAATTTCGATCGATGTACGAAAAGCTTCACGCAGAAAACGAACCTGGTGTTCCACATGCGAGTCCACTCGGCCACGAGGCCCACGTACGAGTGTCCACTGTGTGGGAAACATTTCACGTTCTACAACAACCGGCGCAGGCACATGTTTGTGAGTATTATAATGACATCGGTCGATAACCGAACGGTCTATAGATACGACGGTTGGTTTTTAGATAGATCGATCGAATGATATGTCGGTCGATGATTGATAGATAGGTCAGTCGGTAGATTGTTCGTTATTTGGTCCATAGATACAACAGTTGCTATTTAGATAGATCGATCGAACGATATGTCGGTCAATGATAGATAGATAGGTCGGTCGGTAGGTTGTTCGTTATTTAGGTCAACGGATAGGTCATTTAGTTCATAGTTAGATTGATAGTTTTAAATTTCGATCGATGTACAAAAAGCTTCATGCAGTAAACGAACCTGGTGTTCCACATGCGAGTCCACTCGGCCACGAGGCCCACGTACGAGTGTCCACTGTGCGGGAAACACTTCGCGTTCTACAACAACCGGCGCAGGCACATGTTTGTGAGTATTATAATGACATCGGTCGATAACAGAACGGTCGATAGATACAACGGTTGGTTTTTAGATAGATCGTTCGAATGATATATCGGTCGATGATAGATAGATAGCTCGGTCGGTAGGTTGTTCGTTATTTGGTCCATAGATACAACGGTTACTATTTAGATAGATCGATCGAATGATATGTCGGTCGATGATAGATAGATAGGTCGGTCGGTAGGTTGTTCGTTATTTAGGTCAACGGATAGATCATTTAGTTAGTACATAGATTGATAGTTTTAATTTGCGATCGATGTACGAAAAGCTTCACGCAGAAAACGAACCTGGTGTTCCACATGCGTGTCCACTCGGCCACGAGGCCCACGTACGAGTGTCCACTGTGTGGGAAACACTTCGCGTTCTACAACAACCGGCGCAGGCACATGTTTGTGAGTATTATAATGACATCGGTCGATAACAAAACGGTCCATAGATATAACGGTTGGTTTATAGTTAGATCGATCGATGATAGATCGATCGATGATAGATAGATAGGTCGGTCGGTAGTTTGTTCGTTATTTGGTCCATAGATACAACGGTTGCTATTTAGATAGATCTACCGAACGATATGTCGGTCGATGATAAGATAGATATAAGTCGGTCGGTAGGTTGTTCGTTATTTAGGTCAACGGGTAGGTCATTTAGTTCATAGTTAGATTGATAGTTTTCAATTGCGATCGATGTACAATAAGCTTCACGCAGAAAACGAACCTGGTGTTCCACATGCGAGTCCACTCGGCCACGAGGCCCACGTACGAGTGTCCACTGTGTGGGAAACACTGCGCGTTCTACAACAACCGGCGCAGGCACATGTTTGTGAGTATTATAATGACATCGGTCGATAACAAAACGGTCCATAGATATAACGGTTGGTTTATAGTTAGATCGATCGATGATAGATCGATCGATGATAGATAGATAGGTCGGTCGGTAGTTTGTTCGTTATTTGGTCCATAGATACAACGGTTGCTATTTAGATAGATCTACCGAACGATATGTCGGTCGATGATAAGATAGATATAAGTCGGTCGGTAGGTGGTTCGTTATTTAGGTCAACGTGTAGGTCATTTAGTTCATAGTTAGATTGATAGTTTTAAATTGCGATCTATGTACAAAAAGCTTCACGCAGAAAACGAACCTGGTGTTCCACATGCGAGTCCACTCGGCCACGAGGCCCACGTACGAGTGTCCACTGTGTGGGAAACACTTCGCGTTCTACAACAACCGGCGCAGGCATATGTTTGTGAGTATTATAATGGCATTGGTCGATAACAGAACGGTCTATAGATACAACGGTTGGGTTTTAGATAGATCGATCGAATGATATATCGGTCGATGATTGATAGATAGGTCGGTCGATAGGTTGTTCGTTATTTGGTCTATAGATATAACGGTTGCTATTTAGATAGATCGATCGAACGATATGTCGGTCGATGATAGATGGATAGCTCGGATAGTTAGTTTATAGATCTAGAATGATAGTTTTAATTGCGATGGATTTACACGGTCCAAGTGTGTGGTAGGTCCCTCGTATGCGAGAGGCAGTCTGGGTTGGTACCACCGCATTGTCTATGTCTGCCGTCAAGCAACAGTGTGTAAGCACTGTTGTGTATCGGTTTCAACGCTGTAGACGGTTTTGTCTACAGCATGAATGGGCTGGCTCGACTGGGTCGTTACCACTGTCTCACAGAAAACGACGTAAAGAGACTATCCCGCCCACACACCCGCCACTTTAACTCCTGTGCACCAGGATCAACAGTGGCACGCATTTTTAGAACGAAGCCAGTGAAATTGCTGGGCATTATGAGACTTAACATTTTATGTCTCGGGGTGACGAGTACAATTCAGCCATGCAGTGCTTTATTATTCATAGGTCTATGTGGTGTTGCTTCTGTTTATGGCAGGCGTGACGCTTACCTTATTAAATAAAACAAAATATTTAAAAGTCTATCTATGAATCCCTACCTTTAAGGATCCCCTCCCTCGTCCCATGCTTGTTGGGCTTGTTGTTGTGCGCCTTTTCCTGCCAGCCTATAGCGCGGCGGTTATTCCAAAGTTTCCATAATCTTAAGTTAGTCTTATTAATGTTCTGTATTTGACCTGTCATAAGCGGTTCTTATGGTGCTGCCACACCGATGTTATAAAATTTTTACAAACATTTTCTAACATTAAAATTGTTACATTTTGTTAAGAATTGTTAGATGTTAGATTAAGCGCTCCCACACCGACGGAAAATGTTTGCAAACATTTATTAACATTTCTTAACATTTTCTAACATTTGAAAACATGACACGGCCCTTCTTCTTTGACGGCGCCGCTCTCAAAAGTACCGCCGCCCGCGGTTAAAAAATGTTAACAAATTGTTAGTAAATGTTTACTAAATGGTGCTGCCACACCGCTGTTATAAAATGTTATATAACATTTTATAACACCGGTGTGGCAGTACCATTAGTCTAAATGATGAATAATGATTTTGATTTTGCACAGATCCACACGGGTCTGAAGCCGTACAAATGCGACACGTGCGGTAAATGTTTCACCACGTCGGGTGAACAGCGCGCCCACATCTCCCATGTTCACATGAAGAAGCCGTGGCCCAAACGGGCGCGCGCGTCACGGCACCACGATCCGAGGGACGGGGACGCGTGGCGGCACAAATGTGACGACAACATGGAGGATTAGGGGGGACCGATGGACTGAATGGGCTGGTGTTGACGATCTTGGATCGATTATCCGGATAGATAGAGGGCTATCTATCCGGAGATGACTACCTAAATACTAGTGTGGGTGGAAAAAAAAATCCCCTCGGCATGAGGGCAGGATTTATACATTATAAAAAAAGAAAATATTTCAAAAAAATATTTTTTTACAAAAGAAAACATTTTGAGGTGGCCCCACTCGATTTTTAAATAAATAATCGATCAATTTCAAGGTGGTTGTAAAAAATATATTAATGGTGTTCTCGAATCTACAGGTCAATCGCAAGTCAGAAGTTAGATTTTTTTCCTCATATTATTTAAATA
This sequence comes from Amorpha juglandis, assembly GCA_949126905.1. Classification (NCBI taxonomy): domain Eukaryota; kingdom Metazoa; phylum Arthropoda; class Insecta; order Lepidoptera; family Sphingidae; genus Amorpha; species Amorpha juglandis. The sequence goes on from OX421392.1 coordinate 4,876,618, forward strand.
GTTTTAGTAAAGTATCAAAAAATGAAATGCACTTTATTTTCAGTTAGAATGAAAGAGGATTTAAAAAAAAGTCATATTCTACAATTTTTTGATGTTTTTTACTATTTTGGACCAAAATAAAAAACAATCCGTTGAAACTACTCCATTTGATCGATTATTTATTTAAAAAACGAGTGGACCACCTCAAGATATTGAAAAAAAAAGCTTTCTTTAGAATTTTTTTTTTTTTTTTTATGATATACAAATCCTGCCCCCGTGCTAAGGAGGAAAAATTGTTTTGACCCACCCTACTAAACGAAAGAAAAACAATGTATTAGATTAGTTACAATTTACTAGTGGCTGGTGGTAGGATATTCATATCCGCCCGGATAGCGACCACCGTACACATGGTGTTAAAACATGCCATAGTGATCCACACGCCTTGTGTAGATCGCTTTCGGCCTCGCTCCGGATATCTGACTCACCGTACGAAACGAAATTTAGGTCGGTTTTCTGTGAGACAGTGGTAACGACCCGGTCGAGCCGGCCCATTCATGCTGTAGACAAAACTGTCTACAGCGTGGCGCTACCACTAAAAAAACTTGTTTAATTTCCGTGATCTGTCCGGATAATCGATATAAGATCGTTTATTAGCATCGCCCTTTAAATGCCTAGTGGCATAGTAATTAAGGTACGTTTTGACGTATACGACACGGGACAACACGACAGTACTGGATGCAAATATGCAATAACATTTCAACCCACATCAAGTAAAAATTGAGATGTTGTTTTTATTTTGTTTAATTCATTAAATTTAAATGTATTGGATTCCGTATTATTCTTTTAAATAATAAATGAACATTTCTCATTATGTAAAATAGAACTTTATATTATTGATTTAAGTTAATGAATTTAGCAAAATCAAATTATCAACATTTTTACTTGTTGTGGGTTGAAATGTTTTCGGCATTTTAAGGTCCAACTGTAGCACCGAATGATTTCACACCATACACAAAAATTAAATTAAATACCTGCGATATCTTAGTCAAGGGACATTTTTAAGGTAAATACCTTAAAAATGTCCCTTGACTAAAATAAATATTTTGTTTGAAAGTTGCATATTTTTATTTTTAACACGCTTTTATTAGCTTCCGACATATGTATGTTGGTAGGTTGGTAGGTTTGTCTGTAACTTGTCTTTGAACGTGATTTTGACCTCCTTCAAAACGTCGGATTAAATTGAAATTTGGCATACTTATCAAGGACCGATGACAATGCAATATTATATTAAAATAAATAAAAACGCTTTTTTTACAATAAAATACATTGTTTTCTTCAAATTTATTTTCTATTTTTTAGTTAGACTTTCTATAAAGGCGTGTTTTTTAGTTTTTTTAATTGGTATAAATGTTTATTTTATTCTTTGAACAAAGTAATATTGACTAATTTTAACCGCTGTATCGTTTAATGTGGTAACCAAATCGCCACTCTGTATAATTCTTTAGATAATAGTTTTCGGGGAACATAACTTATTGATTGAAATAATAAACATAATCAATTATATTATGTGCAACCATGCTAACTTCGATACACTTATTTATTTATTAACTAGCTTTTGCTCGCGGCTCCGCCCGCGTGATCTGCTTTTTCCGGGATAAAAAGTATCTTATCACCCAAGTCAGCTCATACCCTGTCTGTATACCAAATTTCATCAAAATCCGTTCAGTAGTTTCAGCGTGATTGACGGACAAACATCCAAACAAACTTTCACATTTATAATATTACTGTGATTTAAGGATCATTAACATGACATACAATAAAATTAATAATTGGTGTATTAATTCATAATATTATTTGAAATAAAACTAATTTAAACGGATTTTCAGTCCACCCCGTGACCACGAAGACTGAAAAGCTGTCGCAACGTCGGGACCAAAATTAAAATAAAAATCCGTTTAAATTAGTTTTATTTCAATTAGTAACATTCGTGTAAACGTAAGGAATCATTATAATACTCTTAATTTAAATGTTGTCGCAATTAAATATATAATTGTCACTTAAAGAGATGATGAGAAAAAACTGTTTTTTCACGACATTACCCCGTGTTGCATATCGTCGATGAATTACCAATACCTCCTAACTGACAGTTTAGTCCAAAATTACTTTTTTATTACAATAGACGTAAACATAAACCACATCCCTTAGTAACTAATATAAAGGTAATGTATTGGAAACTATTTACTATCAATAGTTGATCAAAATAAATAAAACCTTATTTTAAACAGTCTGGTGTAAAATTAGATTCTCAACACTTAGGAGGTATTGGTACTTCATCGACGACATGCTAAGTCAATCTTCTGTCTCGGTCGCATAAATCACAGCGTACCTTAATATTAAAAACAATTACAATATTGACTCAATACTCAGAGGCTATTTTATAAGAAGTATAGATTTATACTAAGATCTGAAATGTAATATAGTTTAAATAGATAATAATTTTGTACAATGCATCACATTTATCATAATATGTTAGTTTCATGTACTTGAATTTGTAAAATAATTTATACGTAGCAGAAATCGATATTTAAATTAGTCATAGAGACTGCCTATAGAAGTGAAAACTTTTCACACACATAGTCCTGACCCCACAGTAAGATACGAGTCTTGTGTCGTGGGTATCAGGAACTACGAGAGACTTTCGGTCTCACAACACCCAGACCCCGAGACAAATATTTGGGGATCACACAAATGTTTGTCTTGGTGCGGGGATCGAACCCGCGGCCTCTCGCTTCACAGCCGGCTACTCGCCCGCTGTGCCACGGAGGCTGTCAAAAGTTATAACTTAAGTATATTTATTTAGTACTCGACTCGACTCGGACTGACTGACTGACTGTATAGCTACAGATACTCAGAGCTCACAAGATTTACCCCATACAAAAAGCGTGTAACACACGGTCAGTTATATACGATGTGTTATACGTGTATAGTCTGAATTAACATTAGCATGTCGCTGAAGCGAAACCACAAGTTTACCCCCTACCAAAAAGTGCTCAACGCGGCTAAAGTAAAACATCAAAAAAGGGAAAATTGGCTCAAAAATAAAAATAAAAAAAAAGCACCCCACGCTTTTTTTACAATAAAATACATTGTTTTCTACAAATTTATTTTCTATTTTTTAGTTAGACTTTCTATAAAAGCGTGTTTTTTAGTTTTTTTTAACTATTATTTATTTTTATTTTTTTAGTTAAAATATAAATATATTGTAGTCGGTTGAGGTCCGAATATCAAAAAAAGCGCCATCTATTGACGCTCTTAGATACTACGACATTCCCTATAATTAGCAAATATCAAGAGAGTATAATTTCAATTGACGCAAATTGACAATCTATTGACGCATTCTTATGCGTCGTGTAGATGGCACTAAACTGAACTACACAACTATTATTTATCACAATTTGCAATAGTTTTTTTTATATATAATATTGCATTGTCATCGGTCCTTGATAAGTATGCCAAATTTTAATTTAATCCGACGTTTTAAAGTAGGTCAAAATCACGTTCAAAGACAAGTTACAGACAAACCTACCAACCTACGAACATACAAACATACCAACATACATACGTCTGAAGCTAATAAAAGCGTGGTAATGAGCCCGCATTAACATTTAAAATATTGGCATGAATAAAAGTGAACGCTTAATGGAAATATCTCACTATCTCCCTCGCACACGTACGTAATCATGCTCATTGCGAATAATGACATCACACTATAGTTAAGGATCCTTTTTCTGTTATTTAACAACCCTTCCACAAGACTTATATTTTTTTTATAACAATTAAATTGTTAATTGATAAGTGGGATCTGAAGGGATCTACATTTTTTTATCACTTATAGCGGCTTTTCATTTACCCAGTTTCCCAAATAGGCAGGTTAACATGACACTTGTCTTATTTATAGAAGGTCCCACCATGAGAAGTCGAAATGTAAGTAAACAGTCTAATTCCTTCTCAAAACAAACGCGTCATAACTTGTCTACACCTAATGAATTGTACCACTTAAACGGGCTATTGAGCTACAAAGTTCCAATTATAGAGGTAAACATAGAAAAAATCTAAGAAATCAAGTCTCAGTTATAAATGTTTGAAAATTCCCAGTAACAGGTATTTCAATGCAAAAGTGTCGGGAGCTCATTGTAATTATCAATAACAGACGTTTTTCACATATCCAGGGCCCACTTATCCACGTTTATATGCTTATATAGGAGACCCGACCACGCGTTGCTGTGGCTAAGGTATATGTTAAAATATATTGTAGTAAACTATTCAGTATGCGCCATCTATTGGATACTTACTCAATCCAGCCGATAAATTACCTTACACCGCCATCTGTTACAATCTTATCGCACTCACAGATAATTATAACTAATAATTTGCAATAAAAAATATTGCGACTATAAATTGAGATATAAACTATCCTATCTCTCAAGTTGGATCAAACAACAAACGCAGTTTGCAAAATTTTATTAAAATCAGTTCAGTAGTTTAGGAGTTCATCGCGGACAAACAAAGTGACACGATTTTTTTATATATAAATATTATATGACCCGATTCTTTATAGTACACCCGCCATTTTGATATTCACCTTTGCACTACAATATACCAGATAATAATATGTATTCTAGGCATTATGTAATGTGTGCATAGTATATATTAAGGTAGGTTACACCAATGCTAGTGTAGAACAGATTTTTTAGTTCAATGATACTTAAATACTATATTTTTAATGATATTAAGGTAGTATAGAAAAGATCTCAGTAATGTATTAGTGTATAATATTTATTAATTAATGGTTTTTTAAATAAATCATATCGACTCTTGAAAGGCAAAAATGTCTAAGGGACGAGTTAACTTTACAGGAGAATTATTAAAAGTACAATTTAAAAAAAAAACACAAACTTAACATCTTATGTCTCGGGGTGACGAGCGCAGTTCAGTGCCATACAATGCTTTGTAATTCAAAGTTCTGTGTGGTGTTGCTTGTTTATGGGCAGGCGTGGCGCTTACCATCAGGCGAGCGCCTAGCTCGTCTCTTCATTCAATCAAATTAAAATTTAAGTACATTTTTTGTTATTTAGCATGACTGCATTCGTTATGCTACACCCGCCATTCTGATCATCACAATGAATATATCACAATATTTTGCATGTCTAGACTGCCACTTGAATGAAACAAGCGTAATGTTATTATAGATTTAACTATAACTTTATATAGGAGTGTATGTTTGTGTGTGTGTCTTATTTATACTGTAAAATAAAACAATATTTTGTAAATGGCATTTTTATTATTTAAATCCTAGTACAAAAAGCGGTTCCGGTTCTCCCCAGGGGACTTGCCCTCTGATCCTAACGCTTTTCCCATCCCTTTTCCTTCCCCTCCCCCTTGGCCCTTTGGCAGGCCGGCATGATCTTGCCGACCTACGATGGACACATTGTCTATCGTTGGTCGACACTATTCTTGGATTGCGCCACACTTACCATCAGGTGTGGCGTAGTCACTTTGTCGAGCCAGGATAAAAAAAAGCGAATACACTGCACTTAGGGAACGTACCCATACTTAGTGACCCGTTTAAGGGGGGTGTTCAAAATACTACGCTCAGTAAAAGGAGCGGGGGCGGACTTAGATATTTGATACATAGTCGATTTCGTCGAGAAATATTTCACGCTTTTTCGACCCATCTTATTTTTTTTTTGGCTCTTGCAGTGCTATGCATTTAGCCAGTGTCAAGTACAATTCATTCTCAAGTTATGTTTACAAGAACGATGAAACACGGGTGCGGTCGATTTCAAGGTCTTGTCGGAGTTTTGGTGTTAACTCCTTTCAGTACCATACTTAATTCACTTATTTCAATGTTTCCATACACTGTTCATCACCGTCAATGTTTATTGAACAAATCCACACCACTTTTATACAACATAACTCTAGACTAGTTTATGAAATAAATTAAAATAAGCGATGAACTGCACTGTCAGAATTCCCGCCAAAACTCACGACCCATCTTTGAATATGGCGCGCAGTGTTTAGTGCTTCTAAACTCACAGTAGGTGGCGCTGACGCACATATGTCGAGACATCAGCTGATCGAAAACAGAGACAATTTGTCAGGCAGTTTGTAGTTCTAGTAGAGGATCCCGGGTAACATCGACCTTCACCCATCTGTTTAGCGGATGAGAAATATATTTTAGGGTATAGTGTTGCTGAACACATACCAATAGGGTTGACTAAAAAATTATGGTCGCCGTAACTGTTTCGTTTTATTGTATCGCTATACAGTCTAATACAAATCATACATTTGAAAAATCTATCGCTGTTGAAAATATGTTAAAGCAAAAGACTTGGCATGGACAAGACAGCCATTGACAGCCTCCGTGGCTCGGGCGAGTAGCCGGCTACGAAGCGAGAGGCTGCGGGTTCGATTCCCGCAACGAGATATATGTTTGTGTCACCACTGCGAGTGGGATAAAGGCAGATGGAAGAAGAGAAGACTTCAATCGGTTATGCAGTAACTGGAAATTCCAGTTCTGGCCTATTCAAATGTTAATTTAAAATTCACGCCTTCTAATGTAATTTCCTAGTCTGTTGGACAGGCGGATAACCTATGCAGGCACCGGGATACAAGGATGTACCCCTATACCCGCCCCAACCAACCATCAAGTCATGTCGCAAGCCTATCGGGAGAACCGGATATACACTGGCTGATCCTGAAACGCAATCCACACAAGGTGGGTCACTATGGCGGCTCTTAAACACCGTGTACGGTGGTCGCTATCCGGGCGGATACGAATATCCTATCACCACCGATGACCTCTCGTTTGACCGGCACGATACTCGCATAACACCACACGGATGTCAATAGCCATGGACGCCGCCAGGATTACTTCCAGAGAGGTGCATCTGCATCTACACATTATACTATTAACTAATACAAAATATAGAATTATATAATATGTATGTATATTGTGTAAATAAATGTAATGTCAAATTCAATTCGCGCAGGTATTTGATTGAATATGTTTCGCTAATCGAAAGCATACTTAATCTTTAGTCGATGGTTGTTATTGCTCGGGGAATCCCCGCTGCCCGATGACAGGGGGGTGCAAGTGCACTCCCTTGCACCCTGCTGCCGACGCCCATGTCAATTGCTATCTTTTATGTACCACTTCAAAACATGTCTATGGTTTAAGACGAAAGAGGCACTATATTTTATAATAGACATGTTTATCTTCTAGAACACTGTCTGATATCTTGGGATCGTTACACGCAGGCCATAGAGGTTGTACGATGTCCAAATTATGTTGATTTGGCTGTATAGATTGTGTTACTTGATCCTGAAACAAAAATAATAACACTATTGGTACGTTCACAAATTGATAATAGCGCCATCTGTTACCGAGTAGCAGAACTAAATGTATTGATGAAATAACACCCTCTTTAAAATAACGCCATCTATTGCCGAGTATAATGGTCCAAATAACGCCATCTATTGCCGAGTATAATGGTCCAAATAACGCCAGCTGTATTCATATCTTCAAATACTACCCGTTTAAATAAATATTATCTTCTATATAAATAAAAATGAATGTTTGTCTATTTCCTTTATAGAATCGTAAACTATGCATTTGATCATGTGATGATCTTTAGCAAAGTAGTTGTGCACGAGACCATGAAGGTTTCTGAGTTGGTACGACCAATTTTCGACAGATGGCGCCGCTGTCATTCCAATGAATTTCACATATATTTTGTGTAATGTCTTACCTGTCTACTGTCACTATTTTTCTTTCCTTTAGTTCGTTTAGGCCACGGTTTCTTCAAATGTACGTAGGTTATATGAACTCTCTTCTCACTGGCGTGCTTGAATCCTTTCCCACACATCTCACATTTAAAAGGTTTGAGACCGGTGTGACTCTGAAAAGTGCATTTGATAATTTGTTAGATTTTATTTTCATACAAAAATAAGTATTAATTTAATTTCCGGCTTGAACGTTTATAACTCTACGCGCATCGCAAAGATTACGTCATCAAACCCCTGCGAAGCGTGAGGAAGGGGGTGCAGCGCTAGCGCCTTTGAATTTGACCCATTTATTTAGCTGCCAGTCGTCTGTCATTCAATCAAGAGTGGTGGAGCCACGCTGTAGACAGTTTTGTCTACAGCATGAATGGGCTGGCTCGACCGGGTCGTTACCACTGTCTCACAGAAAACCGACGTAAAGTAGCGGCTTGCTGCTTCGTTTCGTACGGTAAATGAGATATCCGGAAGCCCAAATTGCTCTCCCCTTCCCAATCCCTAATTATCCCTTTCCTTTAAGGTCGGTAACGCGCCCATGATTCTTGTGGTTGTGGGCGTACATGGGCGGTGGAGATCACTGACCATCAGGTGACCAACTTGCTCGTTTGCCGGCCTATGCTATAAAAAAAAAACATTTTTTTTGGTATATATGTGTATCTATGGTGCCATTGGACCAATGAGACGATAACTAAAGTCCGGTCGCGGAGCAGGAAGAATTTCGTACAATGACCTCTTTACCTACTGACAGTGGTCACAAACATTTTTGTATCATGTGCGGATTGCGTGAAATAATTAGAAAGAGAAAGAAAATTTACAAACTTATTAAATAAATAATTTATTTAGATTTTAAATTATAAGTTATAAACAACGAGTTACAATTACTAATTCGGCAGAAATAAAAAAAATGAAAATTCAAAAGAATTCGATTCCTCTGTATTCGCCTGTCACATTTATTACAAAAGAATCAATAGTTTTGTCTACATTATCGTCTAGTCTATCTAATTTCGATTCCTATTTTTTTACGTGAAAGACCACATTTACCAAAAAACCACATGCAAATTAGAACAAACCTTAAAGTCTCAGTTAAAAGGTTTACAATCCCTAAGGACGGCGGTCGTTGCATCTGTGCGAGCGAGACTCATTATATTTACGCGGGAGTGACAGAGACAGGTGGAGTTTTGGCGGGAATTCTGACAGTGCAGTTCATGGCTTATTTTAATTTATTTCATAAACTAGTTTAGAGTTGTGTTTGTTGTATAAAAGTGGTGTGGATTTGTTCAATAAACATTGACGGTGATGAATAGTGTATGGAAACATTGAAATAAGTGAATTAGGAATCGTACTGAAAGGAGTTAACACCAAAACTCCGACAAGACCTTGAAAGCGACCGCACCCGTGTTTCATTGTTCTTGTAAAAATAACCTGAGAATAAATGATACTTGACACTGGCTAAATGCATAATATTGCGAAAGCCATAAATAAAAAGAAGAAGAAATCAGAGACAGGTAGTAACAGGTCAAAGTACGAAATTCTTTCTGCTTCGCGTCCGGCCGATACAGAAACACTCACAAACATGTGTCTCTGCATGTTACTGGCCGTCGTGAATCGTTTGTCACACACGCGGCATGCGTGGCGAGCTCTGTGCGTGAGATGCACTCAGTAATACTCACGAACATGTGTCTCTGCATGTTGCTGGCTGTGGTGAATCGTTTGTCACACACGCGGCATGCGTGGCGAGCTCTGTGCGTGAGATGCACTCAGTAATACTCACGAACATGTGTCTCTGCATGTTACTGGCCGTCGTGAATCGTTTGTCACACACGCGGCATGCGTGGCGAGCTCTGTGCGTGAGATGCACTCAGTAATACTCACGAACATGTGTCTCTGCATGTTACTGGCCGTCGTGAATCGTTTGTCACACACGCGGCAGGCGTGGCGAGCTCTGTGCGTGAGATGCACTCAGTAATACTCACGAACATGTGTCTCTGCATGTTACTGGCCGTCGTGAATCGTTTGTCACACACGCGGCATGCGTGGCGAGCTCTGTGCGTGAGATGCACTCAGTAATACTCACGAACATGTGTCTCTGCATGTTACTGGCCGTCGTGAATCGTTTGTCACACACGCGGCAGGCGTGGCGAGCTCTGTGCGTGAGATGCACTCAGTAATACTCACGAACATGTGTCTCTGCATGTTACTGGCCGTCGTGAATCGTTTGTCACACACGCGGCAGGCGTGGCGAGCTCTGTGCGTGAGATGCACTCAGTAATACTCACGAACATGTGTCTCTGCATGTTGCTGGCTGTGGTGAATCGTTTGTCACACACGCGGCATGCGTGGCGAGCTCTGTGCGTGAGATGCACTCGCCGGTGCGCGATCAGTCGGTACTGGCGCTGGAACTGTTTGTCGCACACCACACATCTAAACTGTTTCGAGTTCGTGTGTGTAGAGCTGTGATCCTGTAGCAGGGCTACGCTCTGCAATAACGGTTTTTATTTTTATTTTATTTTATTAGGAAAACAAACAGTACTTATCATAACTTAATTAAATAACTTTATAACTATCTTAGCTTAGCTCAGCGGGGAGTGGTATGGACTGTCGAGACGAAAGTCGCAGGTTCGAAACCAGCCCCAAGAGCATACACCACTGACTTTTCTAAGTTACGTGTATATTAATTGTTAATTATCGCTTGCTTTAACGGTGAAGGAAACATCGTGAGGAAACCTGCATACCTGAGAACTCGATAAGATTTTCGAAGGTATGTGAAGTCTGCCAACCCGCATTAGGCCAGCGTGGTGGACTAAGGCCTTATCCCTCTCATTCAGTAGAGGAGGCCCGTGCCCAGCAGTGGGACGTATATAATACAGGGCTAGTAAAAAAAAAAAAAAAAAACTATCTTATAACCATTTATAAGTTTTCGCATGTTATGGACTATTTGTGACTGTTTATGGCCTATTTATAGATATTTGTACACCTTTTTACGGCTGTTTAACTTTTTAAGACTATCAAAAGACTTACAGGATATTTAAACAATGTTTGAGATTGTTTAAAAACTGACGTTAAAAGGCCCTGGAAACGATCAAATTTTTTGTGAACCCTTACGCTTTTGACAATTCGATAGTATACGGCTTTGCTTGACAATTCTGTCAATGTAATAAAATGAGGCTATCAGCGCAAAAGTGGTGTAACCCACAATTTTTTTTGGATGCGGTTTTGGTGTAAAATCCATTATTTTTCATAATAAAAATAATGTATTTTACACCATGGTTTTTATTATGAAAAATTTAAAATTAAAAAAATTTAAAAATTTAATTTTTTTTATTTTACATCAAAACCGTGTCTGGCAGGAATTGTAGGTTACACCACTTTTGCGCTGATAGCCTCAAATATAAAATGTAAAGTTTGACAATCAAATTTGTCAAATTTGTTTGATCGTTTCCAGGGCCCTTAAGTCTTTTAGGCCTATCTATACTAGTATATTTGTTGATGTTCTGTGACCCTTCCCAATATTCTATTCATTGACAGATTTGACAGTGCTTTGTAATTCAAAGTTCTGTGCGGTGTTGCTTCTGTTTATGGGCAGGCGTAGCGCTTACCATGGCGAGCGCCTTGCTCGTCTCGTCATTCGAACAAATAAAAAAAAACATATGTCGTGCGCCTTTTTATTGTCATTTTTATTGTTACAAATACCTCACGTATAATTAAAACATACCTGAAACATTTTCCCGCACACTTCGCACATGCTTTTGCTCTTCATCGACGGGTAGTGGGTTCGATTCTTGTCCGGGTGCGACCTTCTGAAGTGTCTATAGTACGACAGTGGATCTGGCAGTTGTAAATCGCACTGTGGGTGTGAAAACATCACGGCTGTATCTTTGAAGGGTGGGTAAAGTTGTAGAAAGGTAAATATGGCAATTCACGGATCTTCTATACTAGTAAGAGGGGTCATGCCTTAGTTTTTTGCCAGCTCGACCGGGTCGTTACCACTGTCTCACAGAAAACCGACTTACCATAAGGTGATCCGCATGGTCTATGCAACAAAAAAGAAATTGTAACGAAAATAAATAATAGTTTAAAAAACTAAAAAACAAGCTTTTATAAAAAATCCAACAAAAAATTAAAAACAAGCTTTTTTACAATTACATGATTTTTTTCTTCAAATTAATTAAAACTTATTTTCTATTTTTTAATTGCTGATTTTTTATAAAAGCGTGTTTTTTTTTTAGTTTTTTCTTAACTATTATTTATTTTCCCTTTTTAGATTTTTTATATTGAATTGTCATCGGTCCTTGTTAAGTATGCCAGATTTCGATTTAATCCGACGTTTTGAAGAAGGTCAAAATCAAGTTCAAATATTTGTTACAGACAAACATACAAACATACGTCTGCAGCTAATAAAAGCGTGTTAATAATATTGCATTGTCATCAATCCTTGATAAGTATGCCACATTTCGATATAATACGACATTTTAAAAGAGTTCAAAATCATGTTCAAAGATTCCGTTACATACGAACATACAAACATACGTATGACGCTAATAAAAGCGTGTTAAAATTTAATAGGTATGCCAAATTTCAATTTAATCCGACGTTTTGAAGGAGGTCAAAATCATGTTCAAAGATTCCGTTACATACAAACATACTAACATACAAACATACTAACATACAAACATACATATGAAGCTAATAAAAGCGTATTAAAAATTAATGGGTATGCCAAATTCTAATTTAATCTGACGTTTTGAAGGAGGTCAAAATTAAGTTCAAAGATTTGTTACAGACAATCATACCAACATACCAACCTACCAACAGTCATACGTCTGAAGCTAATAAAAGCGTGTTAAAAATTAATAGGTATGCCAAATTTCAATTTAATCCGACGTTTTGAAGGAGGTCAAAATCAAGTTCAAAGATTTGTTACAGACAATCATACCAACATACCAACCTACATACATACTAAGATACGTATGAAGCTAATAAAAGCGTATTAAATTTAATAGGTATGCCAAATTTCAATTTAATCCGACGTTTTGAAGGAGGTCAAAAATCAAGTTCAAAGATTTGTTACAGACAATCATACCAACCTACCAACATACCAACATACCAACATACATACGTCTGAAGCTAATAAAAGCGTGTTAAAAAACAATATTACCTGTTCACAAGGTATGGGTCCTGTAGGTTTGCAGTTCACGCGTTTTTTCTTTTTATACAAATCTTTTTGATTGTCTCTCTCTTCGTGCGATTTGCGAACCCTTTTGCGGGCATTCGTGCTGAAATATTATTTAAACACAATTGAAATTAAATTAAATTAAATAGTTTATTAATCATGTAGGAGATTAAAATAGCGCTTATGACAAGTCAGTGCAAAAATAAAACAGATTTATTCAGTGTGGCGATTAGGTTATCACTTGATACCACGTATAACTACATGACATTTTTTGACCATATAAAAAAAAATTGCGTTCGCGCTGAAACATTATTTATACACAATTTAAATGAAATAGTTTATTAATCATGTAGGCAATTAAAATAGTGCGTTATGACAAGTTAGTACAAAAATAAAAGAGACTTACACAGTGTGGCGATTAGGTTATCACATTAAATGATACCACATATACTACATGTCATTCTTTAACCGTACACAAAAAATAAATTAAATACCTACGATATCTTAGTCGAGGGACATTTTGAAGTGAAACTTCTTTAGAATCGTTGTGATTTGAAAATTTGATGAAACGAAAAAGGCGTCACTAAAGAGGTTGGAAAGAAACAAGATCTCAAGTATATAAATATATAAAATGTAATATTTCGCATTAAAATTTTAAATAATTTTTAAGCTTGGTAAAAGTATTATAACAATAATAAACATTTTATTTATCCTAATGCCACTGATACTCTATTGTTATCTCATTCTCTTGTAGGCTACTTTTCTGAAGTTTCACTTCTGCCGTGTGTGAATTGCACACACACACTTTTTTATTTCTCTGATTTTACATTTGAGGACATCAAAGCTCGCAACGCAGCCGCAATCCGCTACTTTACGTCGCTTTTCTGTCAGACAGTGGTAACGACCCGGTCGAGCCGGCCCATTCGTGCTGTAGACAAAACTGTACAACGTGGCTCCTCAATAAACTAATTTATAAGGATTTCAGATTTTACTTACCTGTTATTATTATGTTTTGATGATAATTTAATATGATTTTCCAAAGCCTCTTTAGATACAAAATTAACATCACATTCGACACAACTAGGTCCGTCTGCTGGTAACTGAAAAAAAAATATACCGTGTGGCGATTAGGTTACCACATTAAATGATACCACGTATACTACATGACATTGTTTAACCGTACACAAAAAATAAATTAAATACCTACAATATTGTAGTCATCATCATCATCATCAGCCACAGGACGTCCACTGCTGAACATAGGCCTCCTCCAAAGATTTCCAGACCGACCTGTTGGAAGCGGCCTGCATCCAGCGACTTCCTGCGACCTTTATCAGGACATCTTTATCTTTTTTTCTTTCTTTATCATGTTTTTTTATCTTTGTCAGGTTTATATTTTAGTCAAGGGTCATTTTTTCTGAATTAATATTTGAGAACATCATGTAAATGCGTAAGGATATCACCTGACAAATACTGCTAGGTCAATGACCTCAGTTGAAAGTCGCATATTTTTATTGTTGGTATAAATGTTTATTTTATTCTTTTTACAAATTTATATCGACTAGTTTTAACCGCTGTATCATTTAATGTGATAACCAAATCGCCACTCGGTATAATGCACTTTTTTTATCCGGGCACGGCACTACACTTGATGGTAAGCGCGACCACCGACAAACAATAAGTTTATCGGTGGTCACCAGAATCACGCCGACCTGTATAAATGCTTATTCACACTCCGAAGAGGGAAGAAGCAAATCGAACAGCTTGCGACAGGACAGGCGGATAACTGATGCAGGCACAGGGATAAGGATGTACATCACACAACACAAAACAAACACGCAAGCACGCACACACAAACACATACAAGTTTCATCATAGACAGAACACAAAATATCAGCTGCTAATCATTTAGTTTTGTCGAAAGTTGTAAATCGATATCGACATAATACTCAATCGATAAAAAACAAAATTCATTATTTATCACCTAGCAATACAATCAGATTCGGTACTACGGGGGGTGGGATACTTATTACGTACACCATACGTTGTTTAAATATCACCACACCTTTCTGTAACAAGTTTTGAAGAGCCACGCTGTAGACAGTTTTGTCTACAGCATGAATGGGCTGGCTCGACCGCGTCGTTACCACTGTCTCACAGAAAACCGACGTAAAGTAGCGGCTTGCTGCTGCGTTTCGTGCGGTGAGTGTGATACCCGGAGGCCCAAATCCCCCTTTCCTTCCCAATCCTTTAAAAATCCCTTCCCTTTAAAGTCGGCAACGCGCCTATGTTTCTTCTAGTATTGTAAGCGTACATGGGAGGTGGAGATCACTTACTATCACGTGACCCACTTGCTCGTTTGCCAATCTGTGCTATAAAAAACATGGTATATACTTACAGTGTGTTCTTCAAACCGGTGTTTCAGCTTTTTGTGCAGCCCCAGACCCTTGGCGCTGACGAACGAATGGCCACACAACTCGCAGACAAAATCCGACGGGTGTTTAATCCTCACGTGACTCATATATGTTGATATTTTTCTGGAAAATAATCATACCTACTATTATTATAAACGCGACAGTTTGTAAGATGGCGTCTTGCCGTTTAAAATATAATTAAAATTCTGCTGGTGGGAGGATACTTGTATCCGACCGGATAGCGACCACCGTACACTGGTGCTAAAACCTGCCATAGTGGCCCACCTTGTGTGGGTCGCGTCCCAGGTTCAGCCAGTGTATATCCGGTTCTCCCCAGGGGGCTTGCCCCCTGATCCTAACCCTTTTCCCATTCCTTTTTCCTTCCCCTCCCCCTTGGCCCTTTGGCAGGCCGGCATGATCTTGCCGACCTACGATGGACACATTGTTTATCGTTGGTCGACACTATTCTTGGATTGCGCTACACTTACCATCAGTTGCAGCGTAGTCACTTTGACGAGCCAGAATAAAAAAAAATAGTCTAGTTCCGTTCGCGAGTCGCAACAATAGGAAATTGCTAAAACTATGGCATTATACTCCCGAGCCGGTAGTAGATTAAAAGAGTGAATAAACGATAATAATATAATCCTATGTCGTTACTATCATACGCCGTACATCTTGACTACATCGAGAAAATCACCAAGTATGTTCAAATGTTAATAAATCCTACTAATATTATAAACGCGAAAGTTTGTAAGTATGGATGGATGGATGTTTGTTACTCTTTCACGTAAAAACTACTGAATGAATTTTAATGAAACTTCACAATAATATAGCTTATACATCAGAATAGGACATAGACTACTATGTTTTTCAAAAATCAAACCCTGAAGGGTTTAAAAAGGGGATGAAAGTTTGTATGAAAAATCTTAAACAGCTGAACCAATGTCAATGAATTTTGGCACAAATATAGTTGATGACCTAGGGTTAAACATAGGGTATTTTAAATTTCAACCCCTAAAGGGCCCAAATAGGGTATGAAAGTTGGAATGAAATGTTTTTGATGGCGAAATACTTTTATCGCTTCTGGTCTATCATAATTTACCGGCTGAATGAAGTGGGATGAAATTGGGCACATAAGTTTATGATCTAGCATAAAACTTACAATATATTGTATTCAGATAGTCCGTTCCCGTGGGATCTAATACAAAATTACATTCACGCGGACAGGGTCGCGAGCAAAAGATAGTATTAAATAAATTGAGTTACTTTAATGGTTTCTCAAAAATTAATTCCCTAAAAAAGCATTAAAATACGACCTTTTTTTATATAGCATAGGCCGGCAAACGAGCAAGTGGGTCACCTGATGGTAAGTGATCTCCACCGCTCATGTACGCCCACCACCAGAAGAATCATGGGCGCGTTGCCGACCTTAAAGGAAAGGGATAATTAGGGATTGGGAAGGGGAGGGGATGTAGGCTTCCGGATATCTCACTCACCGTACGAAACGCAGCAGCAAGCCGCTACTTTACGTCGGTTTTCTGAGACAGTGGTAACGACCCGGTAGAGCCAGCCCATTCTTGCTGTAGACAAAACTGTCTACAGCGTGGCTCTACCACTCAAAACCTCCACACTAGACGACCGCTTAATCCAAACATGTACTTACACGAAACTGTCTTGACAATGTGGACACTGATATCTGGTGCCATTATGGTATTCTTCGTGCAGTTTTGCCGCGTGTCTGAAATGAAACAGTAAATGTGTCCTGTAAATAAATAACACCCAATAACACTCAACAGTCACACACATAGTCCTGACCCCACAGTAAGATACGACTCTTGTGTCGTGGGTATCAGGAACTACGAGACACTTTCGCTCTCACAACACACAGACCCCGAAACAAATATTTGTGGATCAGACAAATATTTGCTCGGTGCGGGAATCGAACCCACGGCCTCACGTTTCACAGTGCGCTACTAGTCAAATGATAGACCCACACTGTACGCTGGTGGTAGGATATTCATATCCGCCCGGAAAACGACCACCGTACACATGGTGTTAAAACTGCCATAGTGATCCACACGCCTTGTGTGGATCGCGTTCCAGGATCAGCCAGTACCATCAGGTAGGTCCCTCGTATGCGAGAGGCCGTCTGGGTTGGAACCACCGTGTCGTCTATTTCCGCCGCCAAGCGACACTGTGTAAGCACTGTTATGTTTCGGTTTGAAGGACATTGAAGCCAGTGAAATTACTGGATTATGAGACTTGACATCTTATGTCTCGGGGTGACGAGCGCAGTTCAGTGCCATACAGTGCTTTGTAATTCAACGTTCTGTGTGGTGTTGCTTCTGTTTATGGGCAGGCGTCGCGCTTACCATCAAGCGAGCGTCTTGCTCGTCTCGTTACTTACCGTCGTGTAGTCACATATGGACACTGCTTACAATTAAACTTTTGCATGTGCGATGTGGTGTGATTCCTGAGGGCATGTTGTTTTTTAAAACGAATCTTACAAATCTCACATTGGTATACGCCGCTCACCTGAAATGGAAAAATTATTTTAATAATGATAACATTGAAATTAAACTAATTTAAACGGATTTTATCGCGGTTCTTTTATGTTAGTTTGGTCCCGACGTTTTTTTTTTATAGCATAGGCCGGCAAACAAGTAAGTGGGTCACTGATGGTAAGTGATCTCCACCGCCCATGTACGCCCACCACCAGGAGAACCATGGGCGCGTTGCCGACCTTAAAGGAAAGGGATAATTAGGGATTGGGAAGGGGAGGGGATTTGGGCTTCCGGATATCTCACTCACCGTACGAAACGCAGCAGCAAGCCGCTATTTTACGTCGGTTTCCTGTGAGACAGTGGTAACGACCCGGTCGAGCCAGCCCACTCATGCTGAAGACAAAACTGTCTACAGTGTGCCTCTAGCACTCAAAAATAAATAAAAGCTTCTTCACACTCCGAAGAGGGAAGAAGCAAATCGAGAGGACTGCGACAGTACAGGCGGTTGGCCGATGCAGGCACAGGGATTGTTGATTGATGATTGTTCTGGTATTGTGGGCGTACATGGGCGGTGGAGATCACTTACCATCAGCTGACCCACTTGCTCGTTTGCCGGCCTATGCTATAAAAAAAATACTTACATCAGAATGTCTAGCCATGTGTCCTTTAAATGCTTCAGCATCCAAAAATCCCTTATAACACTCATTGCATTTATATTCTGAGTTTTTATAATTCGCCGAGTCCATCCTTTTATTGATCTCATATAACTGTTCATCGTAGCTTAAATCTGTTATAGTGAAAATCTCTTGATTTAAAACATCTTTGGCAGGTTTCCTTCTTCTATCAATTTTAACAATTTCGACATTTTTCGATACATTATCTTCACTAGAGGAATAAACATCGATATGTTTCGCAGTGTCATCGGATAAAACATCGATTTTTTTCGACAATATCTCATCACTAGACGAATAGTCTTCTGTTTCATTCTTTATATCTTTCTCGTCTTTAATTTCTGGTATGTCTATGCGCGTCAACTCTGTGTCTATGGTCGAATGTTGCACTATAATGGTGGAATCAGTATGAAATACCTTTGAGGTTAGATTCGATGTTAGTGAGTTAGCATTTCGGTCTATCGAGGTGATAGTTTTCGATGTAACCTGAAAGAAATAATTCCGATTTTTTATGTTTGCGCGAATTACCCATTGAAATAAAACTAATTTAAACGAATTTTATCGCGGTTTTTTATTAATTTGGAAAGCTTTTCAGCCTTCGTGGTCACGGAGTGGACGGCGGTGTAGGTAGTCCAAAAAAGTTAATGTTACAGTGCCTACCTTAAGTTTACAATTATTGTTAAAAACATTTTTTTTCTTTTATCCTGGCTCGGCAAAGTGACTACGCTACACCTGATGGTAAGTGTAGCGCAATCCAGGAATAGTGTCGACCAACGATAAACAATGTGTCCATCGTATGTCGGCAAGATCATGCCGGCCTGCCAAAGGGCCAAGGGGGAGGGGAAGGAAAAGGGATGGGAAAAGGGTTAGGTTCAGGGGGCAAGCCCCTGGGGAGAACTGGATATACACTGGCTGACCCTGGAACGCGACCCACACAAGGTGGGCCACTATGGCAGGTTTTAGCACCAATGTACGGTGGTCGCTATCCGTTCGGATATAAGTAATGCTGGTCATTTATTATTTTTTTATAGCATAGACCGGCAACGAGCAAGTGGGTCACCTGATGGTAAGTGATCTCCACCGCCCATTTACGCCCACAATACCAGAAGAATCATGGGCGCGTTGCTGACCTTAAAGAGAAAGTATAATTAGGGATTAGGAAGAAGAGGGGGAAATGCATCAGCTAGCCGCTACTTTACGTCGATTTCCTGTGCGACAGTGGTAACGATCCGGTCGAGCCGGCCCATTCATGCTGTAGACAAAGCTGTCTACAGCATGGCTCTACCACTTATATTGAAATTAAAATGTTACACATACATATTCCGCTGCTTCTAATAACTCGGTCATGAGGGTGTGACTCCGCAGTGCTTTGTTCTTGAACCTGTTACAAGCCATCAACCGATGAGTGCATTCCCAGCACAACCTGTGTGGAAGGCCATCTTTTTCATTGGTCACCTGTCGGCATAAAGATTTATATTGAGTTTATGAAGTGATAAAATAACATGTCCTGACTGACTGACTGATTCATCATCGGCGAGTGCAAACTATCAAGGCTACAAGCATGAAATTTGGATTGTATATTCATTTTGTTATGTAGACACCCACTAAGAAAGGATTTTAGAAAATTCCACCCCAAAATAGGGGATGATAATATGTATGAAAGTCCGTCATTTTGAAAGTTACATAAACAAAATTTTGTATTTCGGTTATTGACGTAAAACAAATAAATACGTGTTTCAGGAATTTTTGAAATTTTATTTAATAAGAGATGAAAAAGGGGCTGAAAGTAAATGCGAAAGTGAGTTTGTTTGTTACGCTTTCGCGCCTAAATCACTGAACCGATTTTGATGAATTTATCTACAGAGCCAGATGGGACGGTTACAGGCTACATTTATCCCGGAAAATGCTGTTCACGCGAGCAAAAGCTAGTGTTTTATAAAGATAATAATTATCTATTACTGCTAATGGGTTAATACCAAAGAGGCACGACCCACACCTTCCCTCTTCAGAGAGGGAAGAAGCAAATCGAGGGGCCTCCGACAGAACGATGCAGGTATAGTAATACAAGGATGTACTCCTTTACCCGCCCCAACCAACCATCAAGTCATGTCGCAAGCCCCTCGGTAGAACCGGATATACACTGGCTGATCCTAGAATCCACGATCGATCCGCGATCCACACAATGCAATCACTATGGCAAGTTTTAACACCATGTGTACGGTGGTCGCTATCCGGGCGAACATAAATATCCTACCACCAGCAAAAACCGTGCTTCTTCAAACGGGCATTTGAAAAAGGTACTTTCACGGCAGGCAACGGCTTGGCTGTGACCCTGGCATTGCTAATGATTATGGGCGACAGTAACTTACCATCTGGTTAGCTGCATGTCGGCTTAGGGTACCTCCGACCTGCCCTTTCTCGAAAATATCTCCGACTTGATCTGAGAAAGTTCGCAGAGGCCTTCCTCTCCCAACTGTACCATTCACACACGCCATAAATACAAATACACCCAACAGTCACACACATAGTCCTGACCCCACAGCAAGATACGAGTCTTGTGTCGTGGGTATCAGGAACTACGAGAGACTTTCGGTGTCATAACTGTTGGTTTATTATATTTGAATTGCAAAAATTAATGAACCTCTTTATTATAATACTGTATGGTTCGCTTATGATTTTAAAATAAGTATTTGTCACCACTGCATTTTGTTTTCCTCTCTGTTCTTGTTTCGAATTAGGTGTCGGACGCATTGCTTCCTTGTAATATGAAAGTCTAATATATAATTTTAAATACTTATAATCTGCTTTTCATTGCCCACACATTCATATAATTCAATAGGTTATGGGCCCAGTGTTCGCCATTTAAAAATATTTGCATTTTACAACAATGGAAAATTCAAGAATAAAACGGAATATCAAGCCTTTCGATGGTGAAAAATATAGCGTGTGGAAGTTTAGAATACGTGCTTTGCTAAACGAAATGGACGTGATAAATGTAATTGACGAAGATCCGTTGGTTGATGGTTGCGAAGTTTGGGAGAAAAATAACCGGATTGCAAAAGGCATTATCGTCGAGTACTTAACTGATTTCTATCTTTATTTAGCAAAAGAAGATATTTCAGCGAAAAGAAAATTTAATAAATATCAACATTACAATAAAAATATTCAGAATAATAAACAAAGGATGAAAAATTTACAGTTTTTAAGATGTCATTATTGTGGACGCAAGGGACATAAGAAGAATGACTGTTACTATTATAAGACAACTAATCGGTATAATACAAAAAGGACAAGAACAGTTCAAGCAATTGAGATTAATTCGGAAAAACCATCGACATCAAATCTTGCATCTGGATTTGCCTTTTTGACCGGAGATTACCAACAAAATGACAAAAATAATAAAATAACTTTTCTGTTGGACTCTGGTGCCTCAGAACATATTACAAACAGAGAAGATTTATTTATAAAATTTATTACTTTACCTACACCACTAAAAATTTCAGTTGCTAAAAATGGTGAATTTATTTCAGCTACGAAAAAGGGTTCTTTAGAGGTGACCAGCAATTTGGGCGTTCGAGGCGTTTTAGAGGATGTGCTGTTTTGCCCTGATGTTCCCTACAATTTATTGTCGGTTTCCAAGATGCAGCGGGCTGGATATATAATTATTTTCAATGAATATGGCGCTCACGTATATAAAAACGGTAAAAACATCATTCGAGGTAAGCTCACCAATAATCATTTATTTGCTATAGATTTTATAACTGCTGTAAACTACACACACCCTGTTTCCCAATCATGCAGTAGTGAGAATAAATACAAACTATGGCATCAACGTTTGGGACATATCAGCAAAAGTAAATTTTTAGAAGTAAAACAGAATAAATTGTTTAATGACATGATTGAGATTGATTCAGTAGTACCAGATGATGATTTGTGTGAAGCTTGCATTAATGGGAAACAGAGTCGATTGCCATTTAATAAAGTCAAAAATAAAACTCATATTAACCGACCATTGTTGGTTGTCCATTCTGATGTCTGTGGACCTATCACTCCATCTACTATTGATAATAAGAACTATTTTGTGATTTTTATTGATCAATACACTCATTACTGTGTTACATACCTATTATCTTACAAGTCAGATGTATTCGCTGCATTCAAAGACTTTGTTGCTAAAAGCGAGGTACACTTTAATACAAAAGTGGTTAACTTATATTGTGATAATGGTGGAGAGTACTTATCTACAGAGATAAAAAACTTCTGTACTGAAAAGGGAATCACTTATCATTTAACAGTTCCGAGGACTCCACAACAAAATGGCGTTTCTGAACGAATGATAAGAACTATTACTGAAAAAGCTCGTGCTATGATAAACGGTGCTCAATTAGATAAAGTTTTCTGGGGTCAAGCAGTCTTGACTGCTGTATATTTGATTAATTTGACACCAACTAGGTCCCTGAAACTTTCACAAACACCATTCGAGCTGTGGCATAACACAAAACCACAAATAAAATATTTAAAGGTTTTTGGCTCAACAGTGTACGTGCATAACAAAACTGCTAAAGCGAAATTTGATGATAAATCATGGAAAGGTATTCTTATGGGTTATGAACCAAACGGTTATAAAGTTTGGAATCCTAATTGCGAGAAATTTGTAGTAGTCAGAGATGTTATTGTGGACGAGACTAATTTTCTTCAGTCCAGGCCGTCTTTAAAGCCTGAAGAGATTAGTAAAAAATCTCAGGACAAAACTGATAATGACTATACTTTGAAATCAGTGTCCAAGTCTCGGTACTCTGACGGTACTAAATCAGATATTGATAAATCTGATGGACAAGGTGAATGTCCGGTTAAAGCTCGCAAAGTAAACCATGATATCGCTGTTGAGTCAGACCAAATACATTTAAAGGATTCTTTACAAACTAAAAACACAGATAAAAGTACTGAACTTAGAAGGAGTGATAGGATCAAAGATCGTGCCCCAGTATCTTATAGTGAAATTGATGATTGTGATGATTATTTAATGTGTGCTCAGTCTATTGTATGCGAAGTACCAAAGTCGTTTGTTGAAATTAAAACTCGAGACGATAGAGCTCAGTGGGAAAGCGCAATAAGGGATGAACTCCATTCATTACATAAAAATAAAACATGGGTATTAGTACCGCGACCAGCAAATGAAAATATTGTAGACTGTAAGTGGATTTTTAAGGTTAAAAATGATGAATTTGGAAATCCTCAAAGATTCAAGGCGCGTCTGGTTGCCAGAGGTTTTAGCCAAGAATACTTGACTGACTATAATGAAACATTTGCACCTGTCGCCAGGATAGCTAGTTTCAGGTTCATAATTAGTTTCGCGAATCAATTTAATTTGTTGGTTCATCATTTAGACGTTAAAACAGCCTTTTTAAATGGCAAATTAAAAGAAGAGATCTATATGAAAGTTCCTGATGGCGTTATAAGTAAAGAGGACTATGTTTGTAAATTAGAAAGATCATTGTATGGGCTAAAACAAGGTATGGGCCAGATGCTGGTTTGAAGTATTTGAAAAATCACTTAAAGCTAAAGGATTTCAAAATTCACCAGTTGATAGATGTATTTACATGCTAGATAATGGAGATATGCGTAAAAATATATACTTGGTACTATATGTTGACGATTTAGTAATAGCATGTGCTGAGCTCGAAATGATGAATAATTTCAAAAGATATTTAATGACTAAATTTGAAATGACTGATTTAAATGAAATTAAAATGTTTCTCGGTATAAAAGTCACTAGAGATGGTGATCAAATGACTTTAGATCAAAGTGCATACATACAAGCAGTTCTGACTAAATTTAAAATGCACGACTGTAAACCGGTCACTATCCCTTTAGAAAAGAAAGTAGATTATGACGCTTTGAACTCTGAGGTGTCGTATAATGCTCCGTGCCGAAACGTTATAGGCTGCCTGATGTATATCATGCTATGTACTCGGCCTGACTTAAGCGTCAGTGTAAACATACTGAGTAGGTACACAAACAAAAATAATAAAGAACTATGGCAATGTCTTAAACGTGTACTTAGATACTTAAAAGGCACAGTTGATTTGAAACTATGTTATGTAAGGAGCAACTACGATGATATCTTGTGTGGGTACGTAGACTCAGATTGGGGCGGTAGTGATACAAGAGACAGAAAGAGTACAACCGGGTATTTATTTAAACTTTTTGAGCAAAGTACAATCACCTGGAGTACTAGAAAACAAATGTCAGTAGCAGCTTCGTCCACAGAGGCTGAATACATGGCGTTGTATGAATCAGTCAAGGAAGCATTGTGGTTAAAGTCTTTAGCAAACAGTATAAAATTAAGCATAGATAAACCTATAATCATTTATGAAGATAACAATGGCTGCATTAGTATTGCTAATAATCCGACGAGTCATAAGCGGTTAAAACATATGGATATTAAATATCATTTCTCTAGGGAACAAATAGAGAAAAATGTAATAAAATTAAATTACATTCCCACAGGTGAACAGCTGGCCGATGTTCTGACGAAACCGCTGCCTGGAATAACCTTTATAACTATGAGACAGAAAATGGGTCTAAAATAACAGTACTTTTTATCTAATGTTTTTAATGCAATGTATTTAAATTATTTGATTATTGAAATGAAATGGTCTGATTAGGTTTTTCTGGGTTTTCCCTAATCCATGCAACGAATGTTGGACCATTATTGTATTCTCCCAGCAAATACTTGGAAGTCAATGTGTTCTGTTTAGTTATTTGAAATGTGTATTACATTTGTATAATTATTGATTAATTTTTGAGGGGGCGTGTTGGTTTATTATATTTGAATTGCAAAAATTAATGAACCTCTTTATTATAATACTGTATGGTTCGCTTATGATTTTAAAATAAGTATTTGTCACCACTGCATTTTGTTTTCCTCTCTGTTCTTGTTTCGAATTAGGTGTCGGACGCATTGCTTCCTTGTAATATGAAAGTCTAATATATAATTTTAAATACTTATAATCTGCTTTTCATTGCCCACACATTCATATAATTCAATAATAACACCCAGACCTCGAAACAAATATTTGTGGATCACACGTCCACTTGTCTCGGTGCGGGGATCGAACGCGGCCTCTCGCTTCACAGCCGGCTACTCGCCCGACAAACCACGGAGGCTGTCGAATCGCGCCATGTATATTTGTTTCGTCAATCCTCTTTCATCCATCCTCTCTACATGCCCAAACCATCTACCTATCTAAACAAACAAACCTATTATACCCCAAACCAATAATCGCAGATGTCTCTGCCCTCCCCCAGTGGCCGTCCTGAGCCGAGGTCCGTACCCCACAGGGGGTGCCCTCAGCGAGGTCACCTAGTCAAGGGTTGAGAGCGCCTAAAGCGCTCACCCGAAAGTCCGGTGAAGCTGTATACAGCCAACTAGTGTCAGGCTTACAGCAAGCGTCAATACAAAAAAAAAAAGAAAAAAAGACGTGTGGCACTCGGAGACTGCCGCGGTAAAGCTATTGCATAGCATTTTTTATCAACTTATGTAATTATAATTGTTTTATTTATGCAGTATTTTTTTCCTTTGTTTTTAATTTTAATTTTGTGGGTCAAGGTCAGGGTCAAGGTCAAGGTCGGGGTCAAAGTCCGGTCAAAGTCTTGTGAAAGTCCGGTCCAAGCTGACTGGTCACTGTGTGACGACACCTGGGACTTTGAAATTATCGATGTTCCAAGGAGGTCGGCTAACGCTGGTTGACCGGAGTGCGGGGTGTTAGGTTTTTTCGTTACGGAATTTCTGTATTCAGTCTCGCCGCTCAAGGCCCGCGATAAAATCTATACAATAGCTTAAAAAACCTGTTATGTCAGTATTACTCACATCAATTCCAGTGACATGTTCATAATATACCGAGAGGTTGTGCTTTTTCATTGGATACATTTTTCTGTCCATCGCCAAGCAAATTCTGCATGCCTGTAAATAATAATCAGCGCCTATTTATGGTCATATACAGGGTTAATTTTAAAACACCAGCAACCTCGCAGGACCAGATAGCTGACCCCATACGGAACAACTTTTGTTCTACGAGTTTGTATAAAACTCAATATATTTAAAAAAAAATGATTTTACAAGTTTTTGTTGTGTCGTATTTTTCTTCGTAGCGTTCGGCGTGCGCGCGCGACTCAAAGGCGCCGCTCAGCTGGCTCGGGCGATGACCTTCAACGCTAGCCCGGTTCCCCACGCTTCGCGTGTTTGCTTACGTAATCTGCGATGCGTGTAGGTAACATTCAAGACGGAAATTAAATGAATACTTATTTTTGTATGAAAATAAAATCTAACAAATTATCAAAAGTCGTAGAACAAAAGTAGTAGCTTATAACCTTAGGTATCTACCCCTGCGAGGTTGCTGGTGTTTTAAAAATAACCCTGTATAAGGGGGGAGGAGGGGTGGACGTGCGGAACCACCCCCTTAGCATATCGACCGTTTGGAATAAAAGGGTTCCATCTAAAAAAAATGTTTAAATGATATTTTAACGTAAAAACGTTAAAATATCATTTGAAAAACGTAAAAACGTTAAAATATCATTTAAAAAACGTAAAAACGTTAAAATATCATTAAAAAAAAATGATAGATGGAACCCTTTTATTCCAAACGGTCGATATGCAGATTATTTTTATAGAATATGCACTTCCTGTTCTGTGAGTTTTAACGTTTTGACAATTCCACTACAACATCCTCTGCTTGTTATAATAGGTATTTTTTTTAATATCTAATAATAATAATTCTTTATTTTCTTTATCTTAAATGTAAGTATACAATATGCAATGTTTGAAGCCTCCTTTTAAGCATGCAATGCCTGTATTAGAAGACTATTCATTAATTATTCACGTAGGAGGTCATTAGGTAGGTATTTTACTAGTACCTCAGATGCAATAAGTCTGGGTTGGTACCACCGAAAACTTGTTTATCTAGTACATTTTTGGAACCTTGGACCCAGCTATCCCATTTCAAAAGCTATTATGTCTCCATTAAAGGAGGATTGCTTATGAGTTTTATTTTTTAATCCGGTTTTATTTAGGAGTTTTTATCCATTATGGAAATGCCAACCCCATCATACCTTATTAAATACACAAAACAACTAACTATTTTAACACATAAACATACATTATATTAGCCGGACAAGTCACTGGTGAACAATTGTTGCTAAATGACACCATTTTTTTGTTATCTGCGATATTGGTTTGGATAATAATTCCATTAAATGTTTGATAATCATCCAAATCTTAACAGCTAAATTGATTTTGTATGTTTCACACATTTGACAAAAGACATATGTGCATCATATTTTTTTTCTAACCCTTCTGATGGTCTGTAAGGGTCCCTTCTTTTTTTTTTTGTTTTTCTTTTAATGTGGGGCTCTATGCCCCACTCTCGTCCCTCTGATATTGTTATTCAGAGATGTTACCCATCTAAAATTCTCAACATCTTTTATTATAAAAACCCCATAATAATCCCTTCTGATGGAACCCAGGGTCCCTTCTAATGGGATACTGGTGACCCCTGCAGTATCTCATCGGGATTGAAGGAGTTAGGGTAAGAGGGTAAGTGCTTTTCGGTGGGAGACTTGAGAAGAGGAGGTTATAATAATGATGGGAGCAAGGAAGTGGTAGGAGGAAATAAGAAGGTGGAGAGGGGAGAGATGTAAGAAGGAGATGATCTGGGAAGAGGAGAGGAAGGGATGGGAAGTATAGCATATATTTTTTGTTGACCCTTGGGATGAACTACAAGGTCCCTGCAGTATCTCATCCCATATAGGATCAGGGGGCAAGCCCCCAGGGAGAACCGGATATACACTGGCTGACCCTTGGATGCGACCCACACAAGTTGAGTCACTATAGCATGTTTTAACACCAGTGTATGGTAGTTGCTATTCGGTCGGCAACGAATATCCTCCCACCAGCAGTATATCATATTAACCATTGCTTTGCACTGCATCGACCTCCTTTGCGAATCAAAAGGGTTATGCATCCATCAGCCTAGATTCGTCCACTGCTGTACATAGGCCTTTCCTAGATCGCGCCACCCTTGACGGTCCTCCGCCTTCCTCATCCAGCCGCTTCCCGCTATTTCTTTGAGGTCACCACTCTCGCCTAATGCGGGTTGGCAGACTACACATACCTTCAGAGATTCTTATGGTCCTGCCACACCACTGTTATAAAATGTTTACAAAACATTATTAAACATTTGTTAACTAAAATTTGATACATTTTAGCACAATGTTAGATAATGTTAGTAAATGTTTAATGTTATAAAATGTTTGTAAACATTTTACAACACCGGTGTGGCAGCACCATATTGGGCAAATTCTCAGATGTGCATGTTTCCTTCAACGTTAGAGCAAGCGATAATTAACAAGGATACACACATAATTTATAAAAGTCGTCAGTGCACGCTCTTGGGGTTGGTTTCGAACCTGCGAGTAACGTCTCGGCCATCCCTACTGCTGTTGAGCAATCACAGCAATTTAATTAGAGTGAAATAAAAAAAACTCACTTTAACATTCCTATTGGTTTTTAATTTCCTCTTCATGTTAGGCATGTATGCACTAGAAACTAATCACATGAATTAATAAATCACGAGGCTTTTGTGATTATTGCAATGCATTAAACAAATCCTATTAATTTTTCCGTCTCTATCCTTAAGATATATAACGATATTTAATGTTTATAATTTCATCGACGCGATTGATTTATACTGATTTATAACTCCATCGGACGTCGGTGTTCGATCATGAATGATTTGTGTACTTAAATTTCAATATTTTCGTCAAAGTTCTGTGCAGTTTTTATTTGATATTGTTTTTTTTTATTGATAGCACATTTTTTTTTAAGTTTTCCATTTCATGGGGATGGCAAAGTGATCTAGCCCATACAGCCTCGTGAAAGGTATTTGAAGAACAATGAAACACGGATGTGGTTGATTTCAAGGTTTTTGTATTAATTCCTTTCGGTACATATATACGATACTTCTTATATGAATTTCTCTAAGTGAATAATAAATAAAATCGACCACACTGTTCATAACTTGACACTGGCATAATGTATATGTAACAGATGCGATTAACAAAAAAGAACCGCACTGTCAGACTTCCCGCCAAAACTCAAGCTCATATCTCATCATATCTCCTTTGACTCCTTCCTCTCTTAACGTACCATAAATGAGGTGTATTTAATACTAATATTATAAAGAGAAAAGATTTGTATTTTCGTATGTAAAACTACTGGACCGATTTCAAAAATTCTTTTGCCGTTAGAAAGCTACATTATCACTGAGTAACATAGGTTACTTTTATCCCGGAAAAGCAGATCACGCAGGCGGAGCCGCGAGGAAAAGCTAGAGAGAAATAAAACAACATTGAAATATCAATAGGTATTTTATTTAAGAAGGCGAATGAGTATGGAAATAACAATTCAGGTAACATTAGAAACTTACAGATAAATCAATAAATAAATAATAAACACCCAACAGTCACACACATAGTCCTGACCCCACAGTAAGATACGAGCCTTGTGTCGTGGGTATCAGGAACTACGAGAGACTTTCGGTCTCACAACACCCAGACCCCGAAACAAATATTTGCGAATCACACGTCCATTTGTCTCGGTGCTGGGACTGCAAACATTTACAACCCAAACCTTCGGAAATGTCGATGTATAGGTTCCGACAAAGAACGCAGTTGGCTGGCGAATCTATAGTGGAATACGTGGCGGAATTAAAAAAGTTATCAAGATTTTGCAATTTACAACAAATCATCATCATCATCATCAGCCACAGGACGTCCACTGCTGAACATAGGCCTCCCCCTAAGATTTCCAGACCGACCTGTTGGAAGCGGCCTGTATCCAGCGACTTCCTGCGACCTTTATCAGGTCGTCTGTCCACCTTGTAGGCGGACGTCCAACGCTGCGCTTGCCAGTTCGTGGCCTCCATTCCAGATGGTCCAGTCATTTTAGTAAGTTTACCTCGGAATCCGAGATACCCAGCTGTTAAGTCTGTAAATACTTGTATATTGACACCCTAAAAGTTGTCTCAAAACCTACATATGATAGGGTGTGCGCAACTATTAAATTTCAAGGTCAAAGGTCACAAAAATCGCTTTTTTTGTAAATATCTCATTTCCTATGGGTTTTTTGCTATTTGTATCCATTATCAATATTGTACAATACAAAATTCTCTACATATTTTGTTTAAAACTTTTTTCATACGGTGAACCGTTTTCGAGATAGAGGGCGGAGAGCGCGCGGTCACAAGTCCGTCATTTTGAAAGTTACATGAACGAAATTTTGTATTTCGGTTATTGACGTAAAATAAATAAATACGTGTTTCAGGAATTTTGGAAATTTTATTTAATAAGGGATGAAAAAGGGTGTGAAAGTAAATGCGAAACTGAGTTTGTTTGTTACGCTTTCACGCCTAAATCACTGACAAGATTTTGATGAATTTATCTACAGAGACAGATGGAGCCCTGCAGACGGTTACAGGCTACTTTTATCCCGGTAAATGCTGTTCACGCTGGCGGAGCCGCGAGCAAAAGCTAGTATAACATAATAGTTAATAAAAATTGACAAATATTTATAATCATTGATTTATGCATAGTTCATCAACTATATATGGCGCGTTTTCGACCGGAGGCACCGTTTGACTTGAAGTGATCCTGTGACCGCGCGGTCTCCGCCCTCTATCTCGAAAACGGTTCACCGTATGAAAAAAAGTTTTAAACAAAATTTGTAGAGAATTTTGTATTCTACAATATTGATAATAGATACAAATAGCAAAAAACCCATAGGAAATGAGATATTTACAAAAAAAGCGCAAAAAAACGATTTTTGTGACCTTTGACCTTGAAATTTAATAGTTGCGCACACCCTACCATATGTAGGTTTTGAGACAACTTTTAGGGTGTCAATATACAAGTATTTACAGACTTACAGCTGGGTATCTCGAATTCCGAGATTCTTACCTAATTTAAGCTAAAATGACTGGACCAAACCTTTATATCGATTACGTGGTGGAATTAAAAAAGTTATCAAGATTTTGCAATTTACAACAAATGTTAGAAGATAATTTGCGCGGCCAGTTTGTGTGTGGACTAAGAAGTGAAATTATCAGGCAACGTTTATTTGCCGAGGATGATTAGAGCAGACTCCAAGACTTTTTTCTCATAAACCACTTTTAAAATTTAGCTGATTCCGGTGGACCCCTGCAGCTCCATTTCTACCATATTCCCAAAACTCTCTCATCTCTCATTTTTTTGTCACGCCAACGTAGAACCCCGTCGAGTCTCCCGTGGACCCCTGAGAGTCCACATGGACCACTTTGGGATCTAAGGATTTAGGGTACTCAAAAGTGGTTACATACACTACTCTCGAGGCAGCAGAAAGAGATGCAGGAGCCGTAGAAAAGGATATCACAGAAATATCAAGTACTACAACGCTCGAGGGTAGGAATAAACTATAAGTACGTCCATGTACACTCTCGAGGCAGAAGAAAGATATACAGGAGCCGCAGAAAAGAATATCACAGAAATATCAAGTACTACAACGATCGAGGGTATGAATAAACTATAAGTACGTCCATGTACACTCTCGAGGCAGAAGAAAGAGATGCAGGAGCCGTAGAAAAGAATATCACAGAAATATCAAGTACTACAACGATCGAGGGTATGAATAAACTACAAGTACGTCCATGTACACTCTCGAGGCAGAAGAAAGAGATACAGGAGCCGAAGAAAAGAATATCACAGAAATATCAAGTACTACAATGATTGAGGGTATGAATAAACTACAAGTACGTCCATGTACACTCTCGAGGCAGAAGAAAGAGATAAAGGAGCCGTAGAAAAGAATATCACAGAAATATCAAGTACTACAACGCTCGAGGTTATGAATAAACTACAAGTACGTCCATGTACACTCTCGAGGCAGAAGAAAGAGATACAGGAGCCGTAGAAAAGAATATCATAGAAATATCAAGTTCTACAACGATTGAGGGTATGAATAAACTACAAGTACGTCCATGTACACTCTCGAGGCAGAA
This sequence comes from Amorpha juglandis, assembly GCA_949126905.1. NCBI lineage: Eukaryota > Metazoa > Arthropoda > Insecta > Lepidoptera > Sphingidae > Amorpha > Amorpha juglandis. Next base: position 4,909,288 of record OX421392.1, read on the forward strand.
GAAAGAGATGCAGGAGCCGTAGAAAAGAATATCACAGAAATATCAAGTACTACAACGATCGAGGAATGGATGGAAGGATGTACTACTTGCGGCGATTCGAGTCATGGAAATGGGACTGCAAATATAAGAATTTTCAGTGTAGTTTTTATCAAGAAACGGGCCACCTACGAAGAATAATTAAATACACTCACAGTCACATACATAGACCAGACCCCACAGTAAGATACAAGTCTTGTGTCGTGGGTATCAGGAGCTACGAGAGACTTTCGCTCTCACAACACCCAGACCCCGAAACTAATATTTGTGGATCACACAAACATTCTCGGTGCGGGGATCGAACCACGCCACGCCACGGTGGCTGTCAAGTCAAAGTGTCGAAAAAAGTCGGCCAGTGCTTCTGAGCAAACAAAATTGTCAACAAATCCGACTGGAAATATGGGGGAACGAATTTATCGGTCACAATCATGTGGAAGGCACGCGGTACCCGGCAGGCGCGGGGGAAAGTAGCTGGCCCTCGCACGGACCGTCAAAAGCCTTATCGACGGACACTTATTGGGTCCACGAAGAGGGGAAATAAAAAATATTTATTAAACAGAACCTTTGCTAAAAAGGTTACTATAATGTTAAAAATTTGGAAAACAGCTTGGAATTGAGCCGTTCACTCCATACAAAATACGGCTGTCCATGGTCCTCTGCTATACCAAACTATATATTTTTTTTTATTTTCCTGGCTCGGCAAAGTGACTACCCTACACCTGACGGTAAGTGTAGCGCAATCCAAGAATAGTGTCGACCAACGATAAACAATGTGTCCATCGTAGATCGGCAAGATCATGCCGGCCTGCCAAAGGGCCAAGGGGGAGGGGAAGGAAAAAGGGATGGGAAAAGGGTTAGGATCAGGGGGCAAGCCCCCTGGGGAGAACCGGATATACACTGGCTGACCCTGGAACGTGACCCACACAAGGTGCGCCACTATGGCAGGTTTTAGCACCAGTGTACGGTGGTCGCTATCCGGTCGGATACAAGTATCCTCCGACCATCAAAGCAATTCCCAGCAATTTATAATAAATTACTATACTTGACTGCTCTATTGGATTACACTGGTCTGCAACAAAATCCTCCTTCAAACCATTTTGTCATAAATATGAAGATTTTGATGCTCTGAATCTGTTCCCGATGTCCGATTTTTTCTATCACGTCTAGATTTTTAGATATGATTTTTTTTCCAAAATATCATAAATATTTAGGGTATTTTTAATTCCTTTTATACGTTAACATTATAAGCAATGTATATACGTACGAAATAGGCTTTTACTAGTCGTAAGAGAAAGAAGGAAAGTGCCGAAAGTGATTTCTATGGTAGTACATATGCGCCTGCGCAGTATTTACTGCTACTTTACAACAGGTAGTTGAAAACTTGTCTTTTAATTATTTACTTTCTATATCAAATACTTTAGTAAGTTTTGCTCAAAATTCATATCATATATACATACATTTTTTTAAGCATTTTATGTGTAGGTTATCCATTATATTATGAACAGAGATATTAAATAGAAAATAGTTTTTTTTTAAATGAATTCCATTCAATTTTAAGTTCTAAAATGCCGCGCACTTGTAAGAATTCTACAGACTGTTTTTGTTATATTAGTGGTGAGTTTACTATAAAAACACAGCGAAATGCGACAACATATCTTGTTAAAAAAGCTTATCAGCTTTATTTTGGATTCTCTATCGATGAGAGGGATAAAAGTTGGTTATCAAAAATGTACTGTAACAGTTGTTCAAGAACGTTGTGAAGTTGGCTTGAAGGAAGTCACACATCTATGCCGTTTACGATGCCAATGCTTTGGAGTTAACCTTAGAATCAGGAAAACGACTGCTATTTCTGCATGACATCAACACGCAGATTCTCGAAAAAAAAAACAAGATTGTGTATCCAATCATCTAGAACAACATACTACTACCGACAAATCATTCGAAAGCTTCTTTCTGCTTATAAAGCTTTAGGATGCAATATGTCACTTAAAATTAATTTTTTGGACTCGCATGTAGATTTCTTGCCGGAAAATCTCGGTGCCGTATCAGATGAGCATGGTGACATGGTTATTATGCATATTGAAAGACGCTACAATGGAAAATGGTCAGCAGCAATACTTACTGATTTTTGTTGATCGATTCGCCGAGAAACTTCGATGGAAACGTGGATAAACAAAAAAACTACAATATAACTTAAATTCTATTACCATAATAAGATAATTTTACTGATATTTCTATAACTTGTGACTGTAAAATACGCATTTTTCACTATAAAACTTAGACCATAGTCTTTTTTAACTTTTTGTAATTGTTGTTGATTTCATAATATCGTATTTTAATTAAATCGACATTGTATATAAAATCTATGTGCTGTATTTATTTGCATGTTATATTCCGTGTTTAGAGCACCAAATATGACGTTATCATGCATGAAACCAAGGAGGAGGAAAAAAAAATTTTTTTTTTGCAGACCAGTGTTATTAGTGTTTAAGTTTTGTAACGTTGAAATTGTTAATATTTTTAAGAAATATCGTGCCATGTATGTCGGGTATACCTACTCAGGGCTATTTCCTAAAAATCCAATCCAGGAATTCCTGTACATTATACATAGTACATTACACTACTCGCACAATTCTGGAAAGTCAATGTCTGGACATTAAAAGAGGCCATAACCCATGAGTTTGTTTCGGCATTTCTTCTCATTGTCTTGATTGTCTCTCTAAATGAGCCTTTTGTTTAGTTGTGTAATTACAGTATTGACATTTAAATGGGTTTTCATGTGTGTGAATGTCTAAATCTCTTTTTGTGAATTTCCCGTCGCATACAGATTCCTGTACTTTTATATACTTCCTAATTGGTTTAATGATCACAGGTTCATGTCCACTAATATGTTTGATAAGAAGAGCTTTCGTGTCACATGTTTTACCACAATCATTGCATATAAAACATTTTTCATTATCCTCAACTAATACACGATTACTTATTCCATCACATACTATCTGGGACGACTTATCATTGACTTCTGTGGTCGTTTGAGTTCCAGAGATGTTTTCTCTCTTCACACTTATGTATGTGGCTTCTATGGTATCTTGTTTATCATCCAGCTTTGACTCATTGTTTGAGGGTGCACCTTGAGAATCAGGAAAAATATTATAGAACTGAAATTAATATTGGTAATACAGAAATTAGCAGCGATAGCTCACCGGGGAGTGGTACGGACTGCCCAGAGGAAAGTCAAAGGTTCGAAACCAGCCCCGAGAGCATACACTTCTGACTTTAAGTTACGTGTATATTAATTGTCAATTATCGCTCGCTTTAAACGTGAAGGAAACATCGTGAGGAAACCTCCATACCTGAGAACTCGATAAGATTTTTTGAAGGTATGTGAAGTCTGCTAACCCGCATTAGGCCAGCGTGGTGGACTAAGGCCTAACCCCTCTCATTCAGTAGAGGAGGCCCGTGCCCAGCAGTTGGACATTATTATTAGTATTATTAATACAGAAATATAGGGTGTAAGGGAAACAGTTCCGAAAATAAAGCCAGATGATAGTGCTGGTGATAATAAACACGACGCCGCTAAAAATAGTATATAGTATAGTATATAGTAGTAGTATATAGTATAGTAATAGCAGACCACGAGCGCGTCTAGATAAATAAAAAAAAACATTTATTGCTATAAAATTTATAGCAACTGTTTTGCCTATTGCTTAAACAACCAATAATACAACAATTGTTAACTCCCGATTAATAAATATTTTTTTTAATAAATCTAATGTTGTGCCAAAATAAGTTTTCACTTCTGTCGACACTCCTGGAGTGCAACCCATATTTTTTTTTACACAATCTTGTTTGAACAAATAAATACAATGACATTTCAAAAAATTAAAAATAAAAAAAAAAAAGAAATTTGTTGTCTTTCATTTTAAACAATTTTATGAGTAGAATTTATCACCCCATGAGTTCACGAACATAGACTTCACAGTAATATTTATGAATATGGATATAGAGGAACAAAGAGAATCTAGTGCCATGTAACTTACATTCATCATCATCGTCAGGTTCATATTTGATCATCACCTCAATAGTGTCGCCTCCATCTTGGTTTTCCGTTTTTATTATTTCATGGTATTCAGTTATTTGTACATATTCTATATTGTTAACGACACTTATCAATGAGTTTTGCAGACCATATTTCACCCGGTCTGGAAGAGCAATGGATATCTGGTTCTGCTGCAAAATAAATTTAACACTTTAAATAAAATGATTTTAAACAGATTTTATCGCGGTTTTTTATTTTATTTTGGTGCCGACGTTTCGAAGGCTTTTCTGCCTTTTCTGAAGGATTTTCGGGATCGGTTTGAAGAAGAATTCGACCTACTTGCTCGTTTGCCTATGCTATATAAAAAGCCTAATAAAACACTGCGGCCCTTGACGGTTGGCAGAATTATGCGAAACATTGTCACAATCATTGACACTGGCTTATCTCGGAACTCCACTCGCCTGAATGAATCACTATGGTGGGTGCTTCACCATATGTATGGTAGTCACCATTGGCGCCGGAAGCAGGGTGCAAGGGGGTGCGCTTGCACCCCCTGTCAGCGAGCAGCGGGGATTTCCCGACCAATAACGCCAACCATCGACTACAGAGATTAATGCTTTTGATTAGCGAAACATATTCAATCAAATACCCGCGCGATTTAAATTTGACATTACAGTTATTTACATAATATACATGTATAATTCTTTATTTTATATTAGTTAACTAGCTTTTGCTCGCGGCTCCACCCGCGTGATTTTCATACAAACTTTCATCCCCTATTTTATCCCCTTGGGGGTAGAATTTATCAAAATCCTTTCTTAGCGGATGCCTACGTCATAACATCTACCTGCATGCCAAATTTCAGCCCGATCCCTCCAGTGGTTTGGGCTGTGCGTTGATAGATCACTATGTCAGTCAGTCACCTTCATCATCATCAGCCACAAGACGTCCACTGCTGAACATAGGCCTCCCCCAAAGATTTCCAGACCGACCTGTTGGAAGCGGCCTGCATCCAGTGACATCCTGCGACCTTTATCAGGTCGTCTATCCACCTTGTAGGTGGACGTCCAACGCTGCGCTTGCTAGTACGTGGCCTCCATTCCAGAACCTTCCTGCCCCATCAGTTATCGGTTCTGCGACACTTACACAATATACGTGTATAATTCTTTATTTTATATTAGTTAATAGTATTTCGTGTATACCGATGCACCTCCCTGAAAGTAATCCTGGCGGCGCCCACGGCGGTCGCTATAGAGTCAGGTACCCTCCCACTAGCGAATGAAATAATAATAATTTACTTGGTTGTACCTCATTACAGCTCTCCAAAACTAGTTTAAGCAACTCCTCTGCTTTCTGTGATTTGATAACAAGCTGCTGGCATTTCTTTAGCTGACAATAACATATGTAACATGCAAAGTGTGGCTGACCATCCTCTGGAATCTGTGAATTATGTGATAAGGTTAAAATATTATTTATTTTTGAATTTTCTTCTTTCTGATTGCCATTAATTCGAAACCAGTATTAGTGTACCTTATAAAAGTCGTCGGGACATACCCTTAGGCCTAAATGACTTACATACTTTGGGTATATAATTGACATACATACATATGCACTCACGCTTCTAATCCCCAAAAAGGTAGGCAGGGGTGTAACCAGTACATCCACATTTCGACTCCATGCCATGATGTGATAGGGGGCAAGCCTATCGCCCTACAATGTAGATCACTTACCATTAGGTGATCCACTTGCTGGTATGCCAGTCTATGCTATAAAAAAAAACAAATTCTGGCAAACAAGCATGTCATTTGATGGTAAGTGATAACCACTACTCATGACCACCCATTATATCAGAAGAACCATAGATGCATTGCCAAATATACGGGGTGTAAGGAGTACGCTTCCAAAGTTGAACAGATAATAAAGCACTACCTTAACATAAACAGAAAACATTTCCTTTGTGGATATTTAATATTTCTTTGACTCACAATGTAAAGTTCAAATACAATGCAATGTAAAGTGTATTAAATTCGGGGTCACTAACATGCCTCTAGGCAATACTCAGTGGGTAGTAAATACAAAGCGCGCATCGCTTCCGCGCCACCATTGACCCCGAGCGTCAGCCGATTTTTATTAGCTTAACAATATGTTTATTTATTTCATTAACATACTTTAAATCTCTCAGTAGAGAGTAATATATTAATTCCTTCAATCATTATAAAAATTGTTGATTAATCGTACCTTCTTGTTTGTTATCTTTTCATATACACCCTGAATTTCCGAGCCCGATATTTGATGCATTCGTACATTGGTATCCAAACATATTCGGCACATTTTTAATTCAGACATTTTCGAGGAATAAATAAACTGAATAAATCTCCTTGAATGACTGAGATAATGTTTAGAGCTTAGATAAAGGAACCAGTTTAAAGTAGGGGTGCTCGATATGTATCGATATGTGATAAAATATCGATACATTTATTTGATATATCGAATCAATGCGATATTATCGCATCATTGAAGTCGATATATAATATCGATATATTTTATCCGATATATCGAAATAAGGATATCGGAAAATAGAAAATCTATCGGATGTAGCTAAAAAAAAAAAAAAAAACAACATCAAATACCAGAATAAGTATTGAATGTTTTGTAATAAAAGGCTTGATGTTAAAACATGATGTTGTTTGTTCTGTGTCCTTTATTAGAATGCATACAGTTAATTGCAGAAAAACTTATTTATACATGTTATAAAACTGACGTTGCTTAATTAACCTACTTTTGGTGTAATATTCATCGAAGACATATTTAATCATAATTATTAAGAAGTCCCAAATACCAAAGGCTTGGTACACTCTTGAGTTTATTAACTTATTTCGCAATATTACATTACAACTCCCCCGAAAAAGGGCCTGCTACCCTTCCCCATTTAAGGAAAGAGAATTTTTTAAGAAAAATTAAGAAAAAATTCAAAACTATTACAAACTGTTACTAAGTTTAGAATTTAACTTCACATATTTTGAGTAACAAAGATAACCAAACATTTATAAAACATACAATAAAAGTACTTAAATTAACTAAAATATCTCTTAGTATTATTCTTATGTATAACATATTCTTTATTATCCTTTAAAATCTTAACATTAGGAGAAACTTCCTCAATAACTTCGTAGGGGCCGTTATAGATGTTTTGAAGTTTATTTTGATTTCTTATAAGAATAAGGTCACCCTTTTTATAAGTTACGGAGTAAGTTTTCTTATCGTACATTAATTTTCATCTTAATTTACTCTATAACAACTCTGCTTGACATCATACTGGGCTCGCTGTAAACGATAACGTTCAACCGCTGAGCTTGCAGTATTTGTTGTTACCATCGGCTCTTTTACGATGCGATTAGTCATTTTTATTATATTGCCATTGTTTACATTTCTTAACTTAGTTGATTACATCATTCGTCATACTTGACCAGTAATCATATAATATGATTATTTCATCCTCGTGAACACTAATTCTTACAACATCGGTTGTAATTATATTCTAGGTACCTTTATATACCTTTATTACCTTTATATATGCAACGTTTCATATGACTTGCAAGTATTTTATATTTGTTGCATTTTGCCTATTCTTTATAGGTACTTAATATTTTCTTTTTCGCACATCAATCCTAAAACTCTCGCTAACTCCGTCGTGGTAGATTACGATCGAGTATTTAGGTAATAGTACAACTTGAAGGTACATACGTGCATTTCATTAATATTTCCTTTTCGAACATTGATCCTAAAACTCTCGCTAACTCCGTCGTGGCAGATAACGATCGAGTATTTAGGTATAAGTACTATGCGTACAGTATCCTCTATTCGAATAACGACAAATCACATTCTTAAAATCTTCGTCATTAATAAAATTCAATTCTGTCACATCAGTTTTTCAGAATTTCTACAGTCTCAGGTTGATCAGACCTGCTACTGGTAGAAGTCTGTTCTGTCAAATCATTGTTATCCGTTATGTATATCTGAGATTTCACACGTTTAGTTTGTGCTCTCGTCAATACAGAAACTACTTGTTCTCAAATAGATTTTAATCATCACACGTTATTGATACCGGGAGTCGGCTTAGTGCGCCTGCAGTTGCATTATTCCGATCCGGCATGTGCACGATCTCAAAATCATATTCTTCAAGGTATAGTCGAAACTTAGTTAGTCTACTGGAAGGATCCTTTAAACTAAATAAGTATACTAATGGCTTATGATCTGTAAAGATTTTAAACCTTCTGCCATACAGATACGGTCTAAAATGCCTTACTGCCCATACGATAGCTAGTAATTCTAAATCTATTACCTTCTAAAAATCTTCTAAATCTATTCTAAGTCTATTTTCTGCGGGCAATAAGGTACGGCTCGCATAAGCAACTACGTGACCATTACTATTAGACAAAACCGTGCCTGATTCTAAAATCCTAATCCTAATTTACAAACGTCGGTTCGCAATTGAAAAAAAAAAATCGTCTCAGAACATATAAGTACAAACCGTTTATAATAATTAGCGAAATTAGCAGTATCGCTTTATGTCATCCGAGTTCATTGGCACTGCGCAATGTCTCGATTTTGCTGTCGTCATGAAAAAATGCCATTCAATGTTATTCCATGACCTACATAAATCTTATAACATCGCACCGAGGCGGTATCGAATGTCTGTTACTCATCATTACAACTTATTTTAATGCAAGTATTTTAATTATTCTTATAAAGTTGCAATTAACTATTCTTATAATTAATAATTGATTCATAACACGTTAAAAATTATCTCCTAAGATTCCGTTACAATACATGACATATTCTTAAACACAAAAAAAATTCACGAAATATATCGTTGACAAAATCATTAAAGTAAATTAAAATAGATATTGAACATAAAAAAAAATCTTGAAAATTACATACTTTTAGTAATCCTTACTTCAAACTTTGTTGGTAAGGAGCGCGTTGAATATGATGATGGCTGTTGATGATGGCATGATGGCTTAGGAGCGAGCGGAGCTGGCGCAGATGTGGAACTTGTACGGCATCGCTGCTGCTGATTCATGCTGTAATTGTGTGGTTGGGCCGGGCTATACCCTGGACTCCTCCAAACCTTCTTTCTTCTTTCTTGATAATTTTCTCCAACGCTCTGTCCGGTATTGCGTTGTCGTGGCTGAAGCTGCTCCGTTGGCGTTGATTTTCCATTATGTGATATTGATTTTGAATTTTCTTTCTTCTAAGTTTATCTTGATTATTTTTTCTTCTTTTCTTAATTTTCTTCCAAAATAGGTACCAAAATAGGTGGCCATGGCCATAAGGCCATGTGGTATCCCATAATGGATACCGCTGGCAGGGTCGCCATGTAATAAAAGGCTTGATGTTAAAACATGATGTTGTTTGTTCTGTGTCCTTTATTAGAATGCATACAGTTAATTGCAGAAAAACTTATTTATACATGTTATAAAACTGACGTTGCTTAATTAACCTACTTTTGGTGTAATATTCATCGAAGACATATTTAATCATAATTATTAAGAAGTCCCAAATACCAAAGGCTTGGTACACTCTTGAGTTTATTAACTTATTTCGCAATATTACATTACAGTTTTTTTTTTTTAGCTCTTCGATATTATTTTTGTTCATCATTTTCTAATAAAGTCTTTTCCTTCCTACAATTCGATATATCGAAAATATCGATATTTTTGACCGATATATCGCTATATATCGATACAATATTTCGATATATTATATAGGAAAAAATATCGATATTTTTTGTACACGATATACTATATCGGAAAAAATATCGATGTTTTTTGTACATGAACATCACTAGTTTAAAGTATTGCTGACAGCGACAAATAAACAAGATTGCTGGGTCAGGGTCTCCAGATTAAGATTTGAAATTCCCCCATAGCAGATTAAAAAAAGTCCCCAAAATCAAACTGTACACATCTTTATTTAATCTGATATATGTAGGTAAAATATTGATATGAATATTAACATTTTAAATTTGTATTGGATAGTTAGAATAGAGTATAAGCCTTTAATTACATTATATAAATACAGTTCATAATAATTTATTTTTGATTAGTTACAGTCAACCTGGGTAACTTAAGGGGGGGCTAAGGTATTTAATTTTTTTTTTTTTGCATTTTTTTTTATTTTCTAAATTCAATCCGTAATATCTGAAGAATATTGTGTTAAAATTTCAAGTCATTTGGAGCAAAATTGACGAAGTTATGAGTATTTTTATACCTGCCGGATTTTTGTACCTGTACCCGAACCAATCACAACGCCCCGACCCGAGCGCGCTATTGTTACCTGGCAGATGTTTCACTCTTTATTAACCCACCCCCCCTCCCTTACCTCCCAGTTCCATCTGTATACTTTGTCAGTGTGGTGTACAAAATTCAGTTAGCAGAAAATATCCTATCGAGCAGACGTATCCACGTGTTCTTATTTGCGCATAATTTCACCTCCGTTTTCATTCATTTTTGTTGCTAAATTATTACAAAAATGCCCAAAAAAATTGGAAGATCTGATAGACAATCAACTGGTTCGAGATTATATCGATCCAAAAAAATTTTACCTCCCCACAAACGGAAAAGCGAAGACATTACGACAAGAAGCGCGTCAGCTAAAAAAATAAAATTGACCGTTGAAAATCAAATCAGGGAGGATCTTGAACAACATTATAGGGTAATTGATTTTTTATTGGTCTTTGCAACAATTTCTACGCTAGTGAAGTGTGTGAAGTGTGATGGAAAAGTAAATTTTCATTCGACTAAGAAAGGAGGTCTTGGATTTCACATCAAAGTGTCGTGCGAAAGTTGTAAACAAACTACAAACGTTCCGTCTAGTGCTCGAATAAACTCTGGTATTTACGAAGTGAATTATCGGTTTGTCTTCGTGATGAGGATATTAGGCCTTGGATTAGTTGGCTGTGATAAGTTCTGCGGCTTGATGGATTTGTCTAGTTCATTTTTATCAAGACCGACTTACAATAATTACGTGAAGAATATGTGCTCGACTATAAGAGAAGTAGCGAATCGATTTTTTTCATCTGCTACAAAAGAAGAAAGAGCAGCAACAGCCGAAGAAAAAAAAACTGAAGATGCCGACGAACTCAGTGTATCAGGCGACGGAACATGGAAAAAAAGAGGCTACTCATCTTTATTCGGCGTCACCTCGTTAATCGGTTACTTTACTGGTAAAGTGCTTGACATTCTCGTCAAAAGTTCATACTGCCACGAATGTAAAATTTGGGAACACAAATTGAACTCTGCCGAATACGAAGAATGGCATGAAGCTCATGTAGATACCGGAAACTGTCAGGCAAATCATACTGGTGCACCTGGAAATATGGAGGTCGAAGCGATAAAAACAATGTTTCAACGCTCGGTAAATAATGGTGTACGATATCGCAACTATATTGGCGACGGTGACTCCAAAGCTTACTCCGGGTTAGTGAATTCTAAACCTTATGGTGATGATTTTTCAATAGTAAAAAAAGAATGTGTAGGAAATGTTCAAAAAAGAATGGGCACTCGTCTACGTGAAATAGTCAAAAAGACCGTTGTAGATACCGAAACTAAGGCTGGAAAGAAAATCAAAAGAAAGAGTCTGTCTGGTAAAGGGAAGCTTACGGCCAAAATTATCGATAAATTGACGGTATACTACGGATTGGCTATCAGACGTCACTCTGATTCCGTAAAAAATATGAAGAACGCTATCTGGGCAACATTCTTTCACTACAGTTCGACGGACGAGAATCCACAGCACAAAAAATGCCCGAGCGGCGCGGACTCTTGGTGCGAATGGCAAAAAGCTGCAGCTGCTAATGCATTGGATTCGTTCAAACACACGTATTGTGCTCTTCCCAAGGATGTTTTGGATGCCATCAAGCCTATCTACGAAGATCTGAGCAAAGATGCCCTCCTGCAACGATGTGTCGGAGGCTTCACGCAGAACAACAATGAGAGCTTGAACCAACTTATTTGGAAAATCTCACCGAAGCACTTGAGTGGAACCTCTGTCGTCGTTGAAATTGCAGCTTATCTGGCAGCCAGTGTCTTCAATGAAGGTTTGTTTGCTTTACTCACCTTCATGCAAGCGATGAAAATCAGTTGTGGATCAAGCGCTCATGACTGGGCGCGATCCACTGACTCCATACGCATAAGCCGAGCAGAGCAGGAAGCTGAACGACAAACCAAAGAAGGCAGGATTCTTCGTAGGCAGGAGCAAAAAGATGCATTAGACATCATCGATGATAGCAACATCCTCTATGGACCTGGCATTGATGACTCAGTGTGAGGTATGTCGATAAAATTCGCTTATAAACGTTTGAACTGGATTTTTTTGTGATTAAAACTTCAAAACGTTTTTCCCACAACTCACGTTTTCAAAGTCGGTGCCCCTGATAACTCCAAAACTACTGCACCGATCCTTTTGAAATTTTAAACACTATTTCTGTACATCATTTACGAGGTAACGCTGTCGAGTTTTTTTTTTTTTTATTCATAATTTTGATTTTGCAATAACAAATTAGCCGATTTTTTCCCACAAAATTGTATTTTTCACTTCAAAGTGTTCGAAAAAATTAAAAAAAAATTTGGAAAAAAAAAACTCGACAGCGTTACCTGGGAAAAACTATTATCTAACGAATGAACTTTGATTTTTTGATTTCAGATGATCCAGCACCAAGTTATGAGGGGCACCGCAATTCAACTTTTTTTCGAGACACGTCCGAACAATTGCTGCCATTGCCGTATTTTTTAATATTTCTTTATAAAAATTTGATGAAACATTCTTCGAATGTCATACTTTAATGTACCATTGGTTAAGTAAATAAATTTTAACTGTGTCGTCAGGAAAAAAATCACGAAAACATGGCTTTTTTTGTACGATTTGACCTTACCCCCCCCTTAAGCTTTCAATGTAACATTGACTCACTAACTTGTATTTGAACGTTTAATTTTTTCTCTTCTTACTGATACACTGTATAATAATAAGTTGTTTAATTTATGAAAGTAAAAAGTGTTTTTAAACGAAACCTGCAGTGACAATTGATATTTATCAAATATATATTTTTTTCTCACCATTCAAAATTTGGGCGGTAAACAGAGTTAGAAATAAACTTGCTAAAAAGTTGTGTATAGCAATTACTACAGAAGAACTACAGAAGGCGAGTTCAGTTTTATGTTGAAGAATCATATGTTTTTTATGTAATAACACTGAAATATCCCGCGATATTGATAGATTTTTTAAAAAATCTTTAATTATTCTTCGAGCCGTTTCATTTTCAGACCATTTGGGGTAACATTAGCTCGGGGCGAGGACAGACAATGCGTGAAAATTTCAATTATGCAAAAAAGTTTTGAAGGGTGGAAGTGGCCATCAAAGCTTGACATATTTAATTGTCACCCCCGAAATATAGTTAGTCGATTTGGAGGATCTAAAATCACAAAACGAGGCGATTCTTATGCGATTGATGATCAATTTCTATACATGGTATGGGGGAATTGAGAGCCGATATTATGTTTATTTTTTATATGTGATTGAGTTTGTTTTATTATTTTTTATTATTTTAGGCATTGCTCAATTATAAGTACATCAAAACCTGATTAATACAATAATAACTTGATTTAAGAGGTCCGTAAAATAGAAGTTGATTTCGATAAATCAGGCAGTTTAATATTGTATTAATATGGCAACCCTACGTTGCCACTAGAAAAAAAGGAAATAGTGATATAAACGAAATGTATTTTTTTTATCAATATGACAAGCTAATCTTACCGAAGAGTAAAAAAAACTACAGCTTGGCAAAAAAGAGTATGGATTTAATGAGGGCGCTTATGGATTTAATATGGCAACCCGGTATACTACGACATAAAATGTTTAGATACTTGTTATTTTTATCTATTGCTGTTTAATGGACTTTAGTGGGGTGATTTCAATTGCCAGCTAAAAATTATTTTTTGGAGGATAAAATAGTGTCAGATAAAAAATATATTTGTATATGAGATTTATCTTCACTAATATTATAAAGGGAATGATTCTTTGTAAGCTTATAGGCTATATTTCATCCCGGAAAAATATATAGCGAGAAAATTATCCTGGAACAATTTTATCACGCAGGCGAAAGCTAGTAATATATATTACGAAAAAAAGATATTCATTACTTACACAATTTCTATATATTTTTTACACAAAGTCTTTGACACTTGAAATTTAGTTTCGGAGTATATCGAGTCTTAATCCCTCAGATGGAACAGAGGGCATCCATAGTGGCAACATAATATTATGAACCCTCACAGACTTTTTTGTTTTTATAATTTAAATTATTAGTCTTCCTTACTGGGGGGAGATTCGAACAGGTTTGATAATTTAAATAAAATACCATTGTAGTTTTAATAGGATAAAAAGGAAAATTAAACCTTCAAATTATAGGAGTACTTTGAATTTATTCCAATAAAACAAATTAACATTTTAATTCAATCAGATTCCAAAAGACTTTCGTCTAGATATTCTATCCCAGAAAGGTCTATTGAGTCTTGACTAGACGATCCTGCAACAACAGAATCATCTGAATCACCCGAATATGTATCTGTATCGCTACTGCTATCTCTGAGGTTAATGACCAATTTTTCTATGTCGTCATACATGGTCATTCATTTACAATTTTAATAGCATGTTTGCATGAGCTTTTCCAGTTTTAGCACTAGTCGCGTGGAATGCTTGTCCAGCTGACATCTGTTGGAATGAAATATTATTGATTATGAGTTCAACTTAATAACATTATGAAAATCTGATTATAAACTAGATCTACCTTTATGTCAACGGACCTTACGTTGACAGAGGCAATCTTATATTGTGATTATCTCGCGATAGCTCTCATCCAAATAAATATTTTTTGGAGTTCTATTGGTAAATTCCCATTATGCATTATATTTTTTTTAATATTGTTCCCTCTTTGCGACTATGTTAATGCCGCTCAGTCTGTTATACATTTTTTATATGAGAAACCCAGAGAATGTAATATCTTTCTTAGATGTCCACGACTTCCATTAAATACCAATTTTTCTTTAACTACAGGTAACAAGTTTCGTATTGTAGGCACCTGAGAAAAAAGAAAGTATTCATTTATTACATAATACTGTATTTATATTTGTTTTTTATTGTAGGAAGTAGGAATAATACAAAATATATTACATATGTACCTGTTTTTTTACTTGTATAGAACAAATGAACCTTTTATCTTATTGCGCATAGATCAAAATTATAGAGATCTTTCTTTGGTCGACTTTTCCTATTTTTACCAGATGTAGAAAAAACGCCTTTATTTTTTTCACCTTCTTCAAAAAAAAATCTTGTGGTGTTGACTGATTTACCTAAAAAAATACCAAACATACATAGGAATTCAAAAACAAATTTTTAAATGTTCAAATCTAAAATATTAAGTCAGCTTATATTAACACGTAAACATAACCTCAGTTATTCTTTTGTAAACAAAACACAAAAATCTCTTAAATTGTATGTTACAGGTAATTTAAACTAGTGCAAAATGTATAATTTAACTTGTTAGATGTAAATAATTTGCATAAATACCTGTCATATCGGCTGTTCTCTGATAAACATTGTTTATTTGAGACAAAACTTGTTCCGCTTGAGATTCAGCCAAACATCGTAAAAAACTTGATATATCACGGCTCTACCACTACAACGAATCGTTTTGTTCATTGTAAATAACAAAACAAGCAACAACCGTACGAGAATTTATAGAATTTTGTATAAAACTAGTTGGCGCAAACAACAATGACACAGAAAGTACTAGCTATTTGACAGCAATGACATTTTTAATAGAGTTGCCACAATATATTTTTTTTAGTTCCTATTTTCACCGCGTCATACTCTTTTTTGCCAAGCTGTACATAAATTAGAGATTTTCTTCATCAACTCCTCATACTTATTAATGTTACCCAAAAGTCAGTGTAACTTTGGCTCACCAAATTTTTGGTAATTTAAGGGTCTTTTATTTATCGTTTTGATAAATAACACAGGAATTTAGATTATAGAGGCCAATATCCCACTAGAAACACTCATTTAGGACAAATAACAATAAAAGTAAATCCGTACTGCGATAAATTACCTCTAAAGTGAGCCAAAGTTACCCAGGTTGAATGTAGTAGTACTAACCAAATCGTTTATTTATGCGTATGAACTCTAAAGTGGCCTGAAAGGTTTTGTGTCCATGGACAGGAATAAATAAAAAAATAAAAATGACGAATTGACATTTCATTAAAAAAAGGCAATCAAATATCAACAAAGTAAATAAATAGTAAAAATACAATAAATTAATATCAAGAACAGTTTGTATTTTGGTGTATTTATACTTTAAAAGAATGTCTGAATTCAAAATTTGTCGAATATGTTTGGATGGCAACGTCCGAATGCATCAAATCACGGGGTCGGAGGTACAGGATGTTTATGAAAAGATAACAAATAACAAGGTAAAATTCGTATTGACATCTGTTTATTTTTAAGAATGAGTATGTAGTCTTATCATATTTACTCAGAATTATTTAATCCACAGGTTCAAGAGGATGCAAGGCTACACATTGCATGTTACATATGTTATTGTCAGCTAAAGAAATGCCAGCAGCTTGTTATAAAATCAAGGAAATCGGAGAAGTTTCTCAAACAAATTATACCATTTGATAGTGAGGTACAATTAAATAATTATTTAATTTCTTTTTGACTCACTCAGGTCATTTAACTAAGTGACTGGCTGGAATGGGATGGCCAGGCATTCATTGCATATTCATACTAAATTTTAAAAATGGAATATTGTAGTGCATCATTTACTTTTAATGAGCTGTTATCAAGCTCTGGCCCTTCACATGCACATGTGGCAAAGTCATTAACAAACACTAATTAACTCATAATTTAAATATTTAATTTGGTATAATACTATAGGAACTCACTGATTATTATAAAAAATAATTTGAAAAACAATGTGACTATAAATTGAGATACAAACTATCTTATCTCTCAAGTTGGATCAAACTACACACAGTTTCCAAAATTTTATAAAAAGCGGTTCAGTAGTTTAGGAGTTCATCATGGACAAAAAATGTGACATGAATTTGTTATATATAAAGATTATAACCAGTGATCTGTGTTCACACATCTATCAGTTTATTATCTGTTATTACTAAGAGATTTTGAGTTATTCAATAACATACCATTTGTATAATAAAGGAATATATTCAGAGAACTACATGGTAAGAAATACATTAAACAAATGACTACAACAATGATATAAAACAGAGAACCACAGAACAGTTTTTTCATATTTAAAAGTATTCAAACTGTTGAAAACTTTGTGACCAGCATTAAGTTTTCTATAGAGTTTATATTATTTCAATAAGAGAATAATTTCTTTCTGGTTTAAATTCTTGGGTAAATTTAAAAAACCTCATCTAGGGGAATACTGGTAAATCCTGGGAAGTCAAGAATGAATTTTTTAATCATAAGCGATAATTTAATAAAAAATAAAAACACATTTAAACAGTTATGTTATTTTATTTTGCAGATGAATCCGAAACTCATCACTTTTTCCGACAGAATGACATATGGTCTGGTAAACTCCCTGATGGTGTCCAAAATGGAGTCATTTGAGCTGGATCCCAGTGAAGAGGCCTTTGAAATACCAATTTTGAAACAAAATGAGACTATAAATACGGAAAAGTCAGATGAAAGTGGTGGTTACGAAGTGCTGATCAAATTTGAACCTGCCGAGGATAATGAGAGTAAACCACATACTGACAGTGACATGATGCAGGAATCTCTGGGTGAGTATATACACATATAAACCATTAGTACCTGGGCGACCGAGCTCTGCTCGGGTAAAAAAAAAAACAATGTGACTATAAATTATTATATTATTTATTATATTAACAATGTGCGTTCGGGACGCTCGACAGAAGTGATAACTTAAACTAATGTGGGTTAAAGTGAGAGCGGAAGGAGCCTGCCAACTGCTACCGTATGCGTGAGGGAAAGGGAAGCCAGACAGAGTGGCGCCTTAACGCGTTACGTTACGAAGTCCGGTCAAAGTCGTGTCAAAGTCGTGTCAGAGTCGTGTTGGAGTCGTGTCAGAGTCGTGTCAAATTCGTGTCAAAGTCGTGTCAAAGTCGTCGAAGTCCGGTCGAAGTCCGGTCAATGTCCGGTCAAAGTCATGACAAAGTCGTGTCATAGTCGTGTCAGAGTCGTGTCAGAGTCGTGTCAAAGTCGTGTCAAAGTCGTGACAAAGTCGTGTCATAGTCGTGTCAAAGTCGTGCCGAAGTCGTGTCAAAGTCGTGTCAGAGTCGTGTCGTAGTCGTGTCAGAGTCGTGCCAAAGTCGTGTCAAAGTCGTGTCAAAGTCGCCGAAGTCCGGTCGAAGTCCAGTCGAAGTCCGGTCGAAGTCATGACAAAGTCGTGTCATAGTCGTGTCAAAGTCGTGTTAAAGTCGAGTCAAAGTCGTGTCAAAGTCGTGTCTAAGTCGTGAATAGTCGTGTCAAAGTCGTGTCAAAGTCGTGTCACAGTCGTGTCAAAGTCGTCGAAGTCCGGTCGAAGTCCGGTCAATGTCCGGTCAAAGTCATGACAAAGTCGTGTCATAGTCGTGTCAAAGTCGTTTCAGAGTCGTGTCAGAGTCGTGTCAAAGGCGTGTAAAAGTCGTCGAAGTCCGGTCAATGTCCGGTCAAAGTCATAACAAAGTCGAGTCAAAGTCGTGTCAAAGTCATGTCAAAGTCGGGTCAAAGTCGTGACAAAGTCGTGTCAAAGTCGTGTCGAAGTCGTGTCAGAGTCGTGTCGTAGTCGTGTCAAAGTCGTCGCAGTCCTGTCGAAGTCATGACAAAGTCGTGTCATAGGCGTGTCAAAGTCGTGTCGAAGTCGTATCAAAGTCGTCGAAGTCCGGTCGAAGTCCAGTCGAAGTCCGGTCGAAGTCATGAAAAAGTCTTGTCATAGTCGTGTCAAAGTCGTGTCAAAGTCGTGTCAAAGTCGTGTCAAGATCGTGTCACAGTCGTGTCAAAGTGGTGTCAAAGTCTGGTACTTAGAAATTATCAATGTTCCAGGGAGGTCGGCTAACGCCGCCTGGTCAATGGACCGCTCGCGTTACGGAACGTTTCGGTTCACCCTCCCATAAGAAGTTATCACTTCAAAAAAAAATGACATTTTCTAAAAATGATTCCTAGCTAGATCGATTTATCGCCCCCGAAACCCCCTATATACTAAATTTCATGAAAATCGTTGGAGCCGATTCCGAGATTCCAATTATATATATATATATATATATATATATATATATATATATATATATATATATATATATATATATATATATATATATACAAGAATTGCTCATTTAAAGATATAAGATAAATGGTTTTTTACGAGTGATAGAGCCTTTAGGCTGCGGACTCGAAGTCAGGGCGTGGGGCGGCAGCGGCGGCGGCGCGGAACCGGCGCAGACCCGGTCTCGAAGCCAGCGGGTAGATCGCACGGCGCTAGAGCGGCGTAGTGTTGTACTATGAGAAATTAGTGTCTGTTCGCGAACGAAATTGATGTGAAAATTATGTTCCATATCAGAAATCATTGAAATGATTTGCTCCACCACGTCGGCGGGCATTTTTGAAAATGCACAACACTACGTCAATGCAGACGCGCAGGCATCGCTCGACTGACGCGCGCCGCTCGCCGCACCTCGCCGCTGCTTTCGAGACCGGGTCCATTTAAATCTATGCATTGGAACGCGCCGCACCCGCGCCGCCGTCGCCCCGCGCCCGCTGACTTCGAGTCAGCAGCCTTAGACAGTTTTGTCTACAGCATGAATGGGTCGGCTCGACTTGATTGTTACCACTGTGTAACAGAAAACCGATGTAAAGTAGTGGTTTGCTGCTGCGCCCAAATCCCACTCCCCTTCCCAATCCCTTAATTACCCCTTCCCTTTAAGGTCGGTAACGTGCTTATTATTATTCTAGTATTATGCACAGACATGGGTGGTGAAGATCACTTACCATCAGGTGAGTCATTCTTTCACTCATGGTAAGAATTATTCACTGCTCACTACACTTTTACCATAATTGAAAACTGCAGCCAAAAAATTTACTATGTTTTGTAAATATTTACATTCGTTTTCCTGTTTTCGCAAAATATAATATTTTATGTGTTATTATTGGATGCATATAAAATTAGCCATAGTCAAATACTCTAAATCTATCTATCCTAATCTACTTTGCTGATATAAAATTTCTCGTGATTTTCAAGGTGCATCTCCAACCGCTGAGCCTCCGTTGATTGCAAACGAACAGGATAAAGTCAAACCTATAGAAAACGAAAAGCAAAAAAACGTAGCTACTGGAAAAAAATCTTATAAATGTGAACTGTGTGATTATACTTCTATAAGGAGAAATGATTTAAACAGACATGTTAGATTTCACACGGGAGAACGGCCATATAAATGTCAATACTGTAGTTTTACAGGCACAACGAGTGGACAGTTAAATGTACACATTAGAAGTCACACAGGAGAAAAACCTTTTAAATGTCAATACTGTAATTACGGATTTGCACAAAGCTCTTCTTTAAAGATACATATAAGAACACACACAGGAGAAAAACCATACGAATGTCAATACTGTAGTTATAGATGCTCAGAAAATGGTAGTTTAAGAGCTCATATCAGAACTCACACGGGGGAAAAGCCTTTTAAATGTCAATATTGCAGTTATACTTGTAAACGAAATAGCAATTTAAAAACTCATATTAGAACTCACACAGGAGGAAAGCCGTATAAATGTCAACACTGTAGTTTTACATGTACAACGAGTAGTTATTTAAAGGTACATAACAGAACTCACACAGGAGAAAAGCCTTATAAATGTCAATACTGTAACTATGCATTTTCGCAAAATGTGTCTCTGCAAACTCATTTGAGAACACACACAGGAGAAAAGCCTTTTAAATGTCAATACTGCAGTTACTCGTGTAATCGAAATAGCAATTTAAAATTGCACATTAGAACGCACACAGGAGGAAAGCCGTATGCATGTGATATATGTGATAAAAAATTTACAGCAAAAGCTACTTTGAAAAAACATTTGCTCACACATAATGACAGAGAAGGAAACTCGTTGATTGGTTGACTGCGGCATATCTGCTGTTATTTTATCTGTATCTGTTGATATTCATATCCACCCGGATAGCGACCACCGTACACATGGTGTTAAAACCTGCGATAATGATCCACACGCCTTGTGTGGATCGCGTTCCAGGATCAGCCAGTGTATATCCGTTTCTTCCGAGGGACTTGCGACATGACTTGATGGTTGATTGGGGCGGGTATAGGAGTACATCCTTGTATTACTGTGCCTGCATCGGTCATCCGCCTGTCCTGTCGCAGGCCCCTCGATTTGCTTCTACCCTCTCCGAAGAGGGAAGAAGCATTTATACAGGCCGGCATGACTAGTGACCACCGATAAACTCATTCTTTTTCGGTGGTCGCTGATTTTTTGGAGTGCACTACGCTTATCAACAGGTGTAGTGCAGTCACTTTGCCGTGCTAGGATAAAAAAACACGGTCCAGTGGACCCATTCGTGCTAGCGGTAAAATTGCCCCCAGTGTAACTATACTGCTTAAAATGCCGGAGTGCGGCTCTACACACCAGTTGTGTTTTTACCGGCGCGGCGCGGCGTAATGCACACACCGCGTGTGTTATGCTACATACTAGTAGTGCTCATTACAGCGCGTATGTACAGCTGTTTATGTGTTTGTGTTTGTAACACGAGTAACAAAAAACACACCTAGCGCGTTGTTAGCCGCTAGGCGTAATATTATCCATCATTGTAGGGTAGTCAAACTACGGTGGTATAAATGTTTAGAGTTGGTATTATTAATAATAATAGATCTCAAATAGTATTATTGCCTTTATTATTTTATTTCATTTTTTACCGATATAATTAAAAATAATTATCGTGTAATACTTGTTAGAAATCCTGGTTTAATTTGATGACAGTCCAGTGCAGCAAGTCGGGAAGCGAGAAAACACGATGCAGCATCAAAGCCACAGAGTACATTATTATATAACTGAAAATCAAAGCGATCGCTAAATAGCGTGATTTTGGTACCGTTATCGAACACAGTGAAGTCAAAAAGCCATGCATCATCGAAGCGATCGCTAATACGCCCGATTTTCGTACCGTTATCGAACGCAGTAAAGTCGCCAACAAGTAATGCGCCGTCGAAGTGATCGCTAAAATGCGCGAATTTCATACCGAAATCGAACGCAGTAAAGTCAAATTTCGACGCATCCGTTAAAGGTGAAACTGTGCCATTTCTATTTAACATCATAAAGGACTAAAATTATAACCACTTTTTTTAAGCTCACGCCTATATAAAACGTAGGCAGAAGTGCAAATAGCACATACTAAAAATGAAAATAATAAAATTATATAAGAGGCCAAAGGCCATTGTGCCACAAGGCCATTGTGGAAAAATCCACAATGTCTGTTGTCTAAGAGATGTTGAAGGAATTTACGGACCTTAGCGACCCGCCCCGGCTTCGGACGGGTAGTAGAGCATATTATGCCTATATCTATGGGCGACAGCGGTGGGCGCAGCGCGGCGCGGGGGTGATCGCATGAAGCGAGTCCCATCATCGGTAGGAAAAAAGCGCTTAAGCGTGTTAAGATTGTGTGAAACATGCAATGTTGTAATATTATGTGAAGTCTGCTGAAAAATAGAAATAAATACGTAATGTTGGCTGTATAAAGTTATAATAAGAAAGCAAATTTTCTTTTTAATGCGTATTTTATTTTGAAAAGAAATTGTTACGTTAATTGTAATTATGTTAAGTTACATTTGTAGTTTGCATTAGTTATACTTTTTAATATTATATTAGGTCCTTACATATGAAATTGGCGTTTTGCATGGGAGGAACAAAAAGTCGAATATTTTTTAATATAATATATTTAATTAATCAAAGTATGAACCATTATTTTCTATGCACTTTTGCCATCTCATAGGTAGTTCATTGATCCCTTTACTAAAAAAAACCAGTCGGACGGGAATCAATAAAATCTTTGAAGGCGATTTGGACTGCCCCATCGGAGTTGAATTTTTTCCCTTGCAAGAAGTTATCCAAATTTCGAAAAAAATGGTAATCTGTTGGAGCAAGGTCCGGGGAGTACGGAGGATGTCTTAGACTTTGCAATTGAAGCTCTTCTAATTTAGTAGCCGTCTGTTGCGCAGTGTGTGGTCTAGCGTTGTCGTGAAGCAGCAGTGGCGTGGAACGATTGACCAGCCTAGGTTGTTTAGCCGCTAGCTTTTCCATCATGGTTTGCAATTGCTGACAATAGACATCAGCCGTAATAGTCTGGCCAGATTTGAGAAAACTGTAATGAACAATACCGGCACTAGTCCACCAAACGCTTACAAGTAACTTTTTTGGGGTTAATTTTCGCTTGGGGCAGGATTTGGCTGGCTGGCCAGGATCCAACCATTGCGCTGAGCGCTTCCGATTATCGTAAAGAACCTATTTTTCATCACTGGTAATGATTCGGTTTAAAATACCTTCATTATTGTGCCGGTTTAGTAATGTAACGCAGCAGTCGACGCGCGTTTGCCGGTTTGCTTCAGTCAATTCGTGAGGTACCCACCTTTCAAGCTTTTTAATCTTCCCAATTTGCTTCAAGTGAATTAAAACAGTTTTATCACTAACATCGCAGCCTGCAGCTAACTCGGACGTGGTTTGCGATGGATCCGCTTCCACAATAGCCTTCAACTCTTCATTATCAACTTGAGTCTCAGGCCGTCCACGGGGCTTGTTCTGCAGGTCGAAATTTCCAGAACGAAAACGTTGGAACCAAAAACGAACTGTGTTTTCTTTTGCAACACGACCGCCATACACATCATTCACCCTTCGAGTTGTTTCCGCAGCACTAGTGCCACGGCGAAACTCGTACTCGTAAATAATGCGATATTTTAAGTTTTCCATTTTGTAAAATGAGTGACGCAAACAGAAAAAAACAGAAGAAAAATAACAAATGAATGACGATCATCGAAGCACAAATACATGAGTCTATAGCTGTACAAATTTGAATTTGGAATTCCTTACCAAAGAGGAGAAATTTGTTATTAAAGTGGCCAGTACGAAAAACGCCAATTTCATATGTAAGGACCTAATATTAGTAAATACAATAAAGCAATTGGTTGTTATTTGTGGCAGTAGTTTTATTCTGGATCGAAATTCGAAACTTTCGAACACTTCAACATATTTAAACCAGAGACAAATAAACGAGCTGTTGAGAAGTAAAATTGTGTCATAAACGCGAGATTTTGCCAGCCGAGAGGCAGGGAGGGGAGAAGATATTAGTTTTGTTTTTATAGAATGAAAAATATGTTCCTTTATCATCATCATCATCATCATCAGCCACAAGACGTCCACTGCTGAACATAGGCCTCTCCCAAAGATTTCCAGACCGACCTGTTGGAAGCGGCCTGCATCCAGCGACTTCCTGCGATCTTTATCAGGTCGTCTGTCCACCTTGTAGGTGGACGTCCAACGCTGCGCTTGCCAGTACGTGGCCTCCATTCCAGAACCTTTCTGTCCCATCGGTTATCGGTTCTGCGAGCTATGTGGCCTGCCCACTGCCACTTGAGCTTGCTAATCCGCTGAGCTATGTCGGTGACTTTCGTTCTTCTACGGATCTCCTCATTTCTGATTTGATCATGTAGAGAAACACCGAGCATAGCATACCTACCAAATACATACATTACCTTTATATTTGGGTGCAAATATGCATATAACTTTTCAACCCACAACAAGTAAATATTGAGATGTCAATTTTATTTTGTTAAATTCATTAACTTAAAGTTCTATTTTGCATCATTGTGTGTGAGAAATGTTCAATTTATGTAAAATACGGAATGTAACCTACTGAAATCTAATTTAGCAAAATAAAATCAACATTAAAATTTTTACTTGATGTGGGTTGAAATTTTATTGCATAATTGCATTTACAGTCTGGAAATATTATTATAACTCCGATTGTAAAATAAGGTTGTAATCTAAGCAGCAGGGTGTGAGCATTGTTGTTGTTTGGTTTGAAAAGATATTGAAGCCAGTGAGATTACGGGGCATTATGCAATTTATAATGCCCAGGTGAGGGTCGATAGAAGCAATCCACGACAATAACAAATGAATACATAAAATTAAAATCAACGATATACATCACAAGTTACATATAAAATAATAACAATGAAAACTTTATATATTGCTTCTAGAGTTATTGATTGTACCTTAAAGACCAGTTTGAACAATTATAATTTGATTAAAAATAACGTGGTCTTGTGCTGATGTTCAACCGCGAGAGGGCTCAAATGACCAGTATCCAGAACCGTAAAACATTATTAAAAAAACAAACGAGCGGGAAAATAGAATTTCGTTATAAACTCATTGTAGAATTCCGTACAAAATGAATAAACATACAGAAACAGAACCGGCTACTGACGAATATTTATGTAAGGAAAATATAGTTTTTATATGATGTTTCAATGTAATGTTATGTCCACGAAGAAATTGCGAATTACGATACAAGTCAAATAGTATACCTACTTTATAGTGTAGTGTAATTATTTTTTGCTCCGCCCGCATAATTGTCTTTTTTTAAGATAAAAGTAACTTAGGTCCTGGTTAATCTACATCCAAATATGTTCAGCCGTTATGGCGGGGGCGTGATTGATTAACAAACATTCAAACTTCCATATTTATATTTTTCATGAGCCCGAAATCAGCAAGCAACACCACACAATTTAAATTACAAAGCGCTGCATTGCATTTACAAGGTGGTAGGTCCCTCGCATGCGAGAGGCAGTCTAAAATAGGAAAATAAAATCTTAAATATAAACCGAAATAAAAACTAAAAAGCAAAAAATAAGTATAAAGACACCATAGGTATCTTCGATTCAAAATTGATTGTTTTATTTTTAGATTTTTAATATTTTTGAGTCAATTTTAGTTTTTGCTAAGAAATTTTCTGTGAGATAGTGAACCTACCCTCACGAGGAACTTACCTTGTTTCCCAACCTTTTTTGGGCCATCCCACTTTAACATTTTTTTGTTAAATTTGTCACTGATATCTAGCATTGCATTTAAATAACCCAAAGCGATAGGGTTAAAGTCGTGTCGAGTCCATTTTTAAATTGCCCCCCTTAACTATCAAATGGGCCCCACGTTGGGAAACACTGCTGTAGACAAAACCATGTATAGCGTGGCTTTGCCACATGTATAATTTTACAGACTGCGACAAATGTGCCGGTTTCGTCTACGAATACTGCTCTATACATGGACCATACCTTGTAATACCAGATAATAAGGTAAGTACCTATTGTTAGGTTTTAATCTATATTACGGATTCTTTTTTAATTTTTAATTTTAATTTTTTTAAATGTTAGAAAAAAAAATATTCGTTCGTCTTGTGTCTTTTGGGTTTCCGGGCTGCATGAGAAAAGCACGCTCGAGGATGATCAGGTAGAACATTTTTATCTATCCTGCCAATGTAAATCTGTTCTCCCGAGGGGCTTGCGCCATGACTTGATGGTTGGTTGGGGCGGTGTATATGGGTATATCCTTGTATTACTGTGTCTGCATCGGTCATCCGCCTGTCCTGTCGCAGGCCCCTCGATTTGCTTCTTCCCTCTCCGAAGACGGAAGAAGCATTTATACAGGCCGGCATGATTCTGGTGACCACTGATGAACTCGTTGTTTGTTGGTGGTCGCTGGTTTTTAGACTGCATTACGCATACCATCAAGTGTAGTGCAGTCACTTTGTTGTGTTTGGATAAAAAAATCATCATTATCAGCCATAGGACGTCCACTGCTGAACATAGGCCTCCCCCAAAGATTTCCAGACCGCCCTGTTGGAAGCGGCCTGCATCCAGCGACTTCCTGCGACCTTTATCAGGTCGTCTGTCCACCTTGTAGGCGGAAAAATCCAAAAATATATTTTCTAAATTCTATAAAAAAGAGAGATCAGGTCTCTCCACGTTTTGCAGTATCTGCTTTAATAAAATATATTAATTAATATTATACATAGGTGCCCCGTAAGCCAAATTTGCCACCACTTGTGCCGTATGCAGCTCATACAATACCGAGCGTGTTCCTACATCTAGCCCCCTCTCGGATACCAGGTAAATAGCATAGTACATACGTGGTACTTTCGTTTTTCAATCTTTATATATAAAATAATAGTTTAAAAAAACTAAAAAAACACGCTTTTACATAAAATCCAACTAAAAAATAAAAAATAAATTTTAATGAATTCGAATTAGGAATAGTGTACAAAATTTAAAAATATATATAAATTAAGAATAGTGTAAATAAGAAAAAATATGTATTTTATTGTAAAAAAAACGTGGGGTGCTTTTTAAGACATTATCAAAATGATGATCCTTCTACTCATATCTATCAATAAAATATTTTTATAACTATTGACACCATGCACCCCACGCTTTTTTTACAATAAAATACATATTTTTTCTTATTTACACTATTCTTAATTTATATATTTTTTTAAATTTTGTACACTATTCCTAATTCGAATTCATTAAAATTTATTTTTTATTTTTTAGTTGGATTTTATGTAAAAGCGTGTTTTTTAGTTTTTTTAAACTATTATTTATTTTTAATTTTTTAGTTTGATTTTCTATAAAAAGGTGTATTTTAATTTTTTTTACCATTTTTTGAAGTGAAACTTCTTTCGAATCTTTGTGATTGGAAAATTCGCTGAAACGTTAAAATGTCACGAAGGAGGTAGGAAAGAAACAAGTTTTACGAATGGCTTGTTTAACAAGCCATTTGTAAAACTGTACCCGATCAATCGGACAACACCCATAGTTCATACAAAGCGTCGGAGGTAATGATTCGCTGGAGAATCTTGACATCGCGATGTAGATTTGCCAGTGGCGCCATCTCTTAATTTTTTTCTTGTTTTATTTTAATGTGTCATTTACGCCCGTATACTGAAACGCTACTCAAGTATTTAAGATCGTTTTAAATAAGTTAAGTCCCTCTTAGCTGTCAAAATTGTATGAAAATAAGTAGCCATTAGCCGTCAGACAGCTAAGTAGCGTTTCAGTATTCGGACAGTAGACTATAATCCAATGTTCTATTATATTGCTGCCACTAATTGTAAATAATATAAAAAAGCGTGTTAAAAAAAGTGTTTTGCGAACATCCCTTACTACTGAAGTAATTTCAATAACAGTTATAGGTAATAAATTTGTAATTTATAACAATTATTCAATGAAATATTTAAGGCGTTTTAATTTTTACAATATTTATTTATTTTGTTCTAAACTCGTATCAAAATAACACAACAATACAACCAGCGCCACCTTTATTGCATTTAAGCTACAAGTTGACAAGAAAAAATCATGAGATGGCGCCACTGGCACATTTACATCGCGCTGTCAAGATTTTATCCGACGTTTTGAAGTAGGTCAAAATCACGTTCAAAGACAAGTTACAGACAAACATACCAACATACAAACATACATACGTCTGAAGCTAATAAAAGCGTGTTAAAAATCGTGTCACGTTGTTTGTCCGCAATGAACTCCTAAACTACCGAACCGATTTTAATCAAATTTTGCAAACTGTGTGCACACAGTTTGATCCAACTTGAGGGATAGGATAATTTATATATCTCAACTTATAGTCGCAATAGTTTTTTATTGCAAATATTTTGTTTCAAAAAGGTATAATTATCTGTGAGTTCCATAACATTGTAACAGACGGCGGTGTAAGGTAATTTATCGGCTGGATTGAGTAAGTATCCAATAGATGGCGCATACGGTATTGAATGGTTGACTACAATATAATTTAACATATACCTTAGCCACAGCAACGGCCGGGTCTGCTAGTGTTTTATATATTTTTTATAGCAGACTAGCTATCCCTCGCGGTTTCACTTCAGACATGTTACTGCTCCACTCTCATGGTCTATGGACCGACGTTTAGCTTTGTTATGCATATAAACGATCCGGAATATAAATTAATTCTCTAAATCTAAATATATAAAACTCAAAGGTGACTGACTGACAGAGTGATCTATCAACGCACAGCCCAAACCACTGGAGGGATCGGGCTGAAATTTGGCATGCAGGTAGATGTTATGACGTAGGCATCCGCTAACAAAGGATTTTGATAAATTCTACCCCAAAGGGGTCAAAATAGGGGATGATAATATTTAAATGCTGTTCACGCGGCCGGAGCCGCGAGCAAAAGCTAGTAATAGTACAAAGGGCATCTAAATTCGTTGCATAGTTGAGGAGAAATAAGCGGAAAAACAGAAAGGCAGGCGCAGATATCGACTTTTCCCCGAGATATAAACTTTTCCCCCTTTTTTATCGAGATTTCCCCACTACCCGCCCACCGTTGCTCATACCAATATTTAAAACATGAACTGCGGCCTCATTTTTACCCAATTTTAAATTCTGTTTCAGCAGTTTGTTTTTTTATTATTGTCCGTTTCATATAAAATCTTTACATAGTATAAAATGAAGTCGCTTCCGCTGTCTGTTCGCTTAGATATTTTAAACTATTCAACGGATTTTATTGCAGTTTTGTATAAATGTACATTATAAAAAGGTGCCGGAATAGGGGTGTTCAGTACCCTGACTCTACCACGCGGAGTACAGTTCGGTCCGTACCGCGGAAAACGAGCCCAACAAGTACAGAGCATGTACTGCTGGCAGGTAAAATCACTACATTTTAATTAAACTATGTTTTTTTTTACTAGCCCTGTATTATACGTGTCCCACTGCTGGGCACGGGCCTCCTCTACTGAATGAGAGGGGTTAGGCCTTAGTCTACCACGCTGGCCTAATGCGGGTTGGCAGACTTCACATACCTTCGAAAAATCTTACCGAGTTCTCAGGTATGCAGGTTTCCTCACGATGTTTCCTTCACCGTTAAAGCAAGCGATAATTCACAATTAATATACACGTAACTTATAAAAGTCAGAGGTGTATGCTCTTGGGGCTGGTTTCGAACCTGCGACTTTCGTCTCGACAGTCCGTACCACTCCCCGCTGAGCTATCGCTGCTTAACTATGATTATATCTGACTTTAAAAATCCAACTAAAAAATTAAAAATAAATTTTAATGAATTCGAATTAGGAATAGTGTAGAAAATTTAAAAATATATATAAATTAAGAATAGTGTAAATAAGAAAAAATATGTATTTTATTGTAAAAAAACGTGGGGTGCTTTTTAAGACATTATCAAAATGATGATCCTTCTACTCATATCTGTCAATAAAATATTTTTATAACTATTGACACCATGCACCCCACGCTTTTTTTACAATAAAATACATATTTTTTCTTATTTACACTATTCTTAATTTATATATATTTTTAAATTTTCTACACTATTCCTAATTCGAATTCATTAAAATTTATTTTTAATTTTTTAGTTGGATTTTATGTAAAAGCGTGTTTTTTAGTTTTTTTAAACTATTTTTTATTTTTAATTTTTTAGTTTGATTTTCTATAAAAAGGTGTATTTTCATTTTTTTTATCATTTATTTTTTTTACCATTTTTTTAAGTGAAACTTCTTTCGAATCTTTGTGATTGGAAAATTCGCTGAAACGTAAAAATGTCACGAAGGAGGTAGGAAAGAAACAAGTTTTACGAATGGCTTGTTTAACAAGCCATTTGTAAAACTGTACCCGATCAATCGTACAACACCCATAGTTCATACAAAGCGTCGGAGGTAATGATTCGCTGGAGAATCTTGACATCGCGATGTAAATGTGCCAGTGGCGCCATCTCTTGATTGTTTTATTTTAATGTGTCATGTAGACTATAATCCAATGTTCTATTATATTGCTGCCACTAATTGTAAATAATATAAAAAAGCGTGTTAAAAAAAGTGTTTTGCGAACATCCCTTACTACTGAAGTAATTTTAATAACAGTTGTAGGTAATAAATTTGTAATTTATAACAATTATTCAATGAAATATTTAAGGAAGTTTTAATTTTTACAATATTTATTTATTTTGTTCTAAACTCGTATCAAAATAACACAACAAAACAACCAGCGCCACCTTTATTGCACTTAAGCTACAAGTTAACAAGAAAAATCATGAGATGGCGCCACTGGACATTTACATCGCGCTGTCAAGATTTTATCCGACGTTTTGAAGTAGGTCAAAATCACGTTCAAATACAAGTTACAGACAAACCTACCAACATTCAAACATACAAACATACCAACATACCAACATACATACGTCTGAAGCTAATAAAAGCGTGTTAAAAAGGGGAGTGTCTCAATTCATGTGTATACATCGTGGTAAAAAAAGTTGTAGTCATATTTAAGGGTCGTACATTTTTTTTTATCCGAGCACGGCGAAGTGACTGCACTACACCTTAGTGATGTTCATGTACAAAAAATATCGATATTTTTTCCGATATAATATATCGAAATATTGTATCGATATTTAACGATATATCGGTCATAAATATCGATATTTTCGATATATCGTATTGTAGGAAGGAAAAGACATTATTATGAGTAAATAAGTAAACCCACTAAGGTTAAAAAAGCAATCAACTTTGATTTTATTAAGCCCAATATTCCAATATTCCTTATTTCATTGAAGATGCAAGATGCTCGCTTGGTGGTAAGCGCCACGCCTGCCCATGAACAGAAACAACACCACACAGAAATTTGAATTACAAAGCATTGCAGGGCACTGAACTGCGCTTGTCACCCTAATACATAAGTCATGAAGACTCATAATGCCCCGTAATTTCAATGTCTTTCAAACCGAAACACAACAGTGCTCACACACTGTTGCTTGGCGGCAGAAACATCATCTTAACCTGACAGAAACAACATTTTATTGACTCTTTTAGCTTGGATTCTGCTTCTCTGCTCGGTAAATACTTGCGCGGCCATAGAAAAGTCTTTCGGATGCCACAGAGTACACTGTAATGATGATTTTTCCTAAATATTCTACGATATCCTTATTTCGTACGATATTTCATATATCGGATAAAATATATCGATATTATATATCGCCTTCAATGATTCGATAATATCGCATTGATTCGATATATCAAATAAATGTATCGATATTTTATCACATATCGATACATATCGAGCACCCCTA
The DNA here is from genome assembly GCA_949126905.1 of Amorpha juglandis. Classification (NCBI taxonomy): domain Eukaryota; kingdom Metazoa; phylum Arthropoda; class Insecta; order Lepidoptera; family Sphingidae; genus Amorpha; species Amorpha juglandis. The sequence goes on from OX421392.1 coordinate 4,941,605, forward strand.
CTACACCTGATGGTAAGCGTAATGCAGTCCTAAAAACCGGCGGCCACGGACAAACCCTGACTTTATCGGTGGTCACCAGAATCATGCCGGCCTGTATAAATGTGTTGCACCATCGTATACCGACTACTAAACTCCTCGATTAATTCTAGTAGCAGTGACATGATATTTTGGAGCACAGATGCTTTAAATATATCGGTTTGGAGGTTATAATTGAACCATCTGACAGCTATTTAACTTAAACTAGCGCGGGCTTTAACCAGCGAATAATGAGCGGTTACGGTTAACCACTAAAGTTGTCATATACTAACATTTGTCAAATGGTGCAATTCATATTTTGCTTAACCGGTACTTTAACGTGTTTGTCATTGCTAAAGTAAGTTGGTACAATCCAGCATTAGTGTTGTCTAAAGTTGCAAGTTCAATATCGACATGTTACTCATTCGTTAAAAAAGGCAATGCTTTATGTATGTCCTAGCAATGCAATCGGATTTAATACTACGGAGGGTTAAATACTTATATCGTACACTATACATTGTTTTAATTTGACCACAACTTTCTGTAACATGTTGTATAATTACGCATTAGATATATGACCGCAATAACAAGCCGAGTCACGTAGTGGACGCCGCGGACTCGAACAACTCCAACTGGATGCGCTACGTGAACTGCGCGAGACACTGGCACGAACAGAACCTCGTCGCGTACCAGTACAGGGGACAGATGTACTACAGGTAACTGAAGCAACCGACTCACTACTCAACATGCTTCCCTTATACAACTCCAACTGGATGCGCTACGTGAACTGCGCGAGACACTGGCACGAACAGAACCTCGTCGCGTACCAGTACAGGGGACAGATGTACTACAGGTAACTGAAGCAACCGAGTCACTACTCAACATGCTTCCCTTATACAACTCCAACTGGATGCGCTACGTGAACTGCGTGAGACACTGGCACGAACAGAACCTCGTCGCGTACCAGTACAGGGGACAGATGTACTACAGGTAACTGAAGCAACCGAGTCACTACTCAACATGCTTCCCTTATACAACTCCAACTGGATGCGCTACGTGAACTGCGCGAGACACTGGCACGAACAGAACCTCGTCGCGTACCAGTACAGGGGACAGATGTACTACAGGTAACTGAAGCAACCGAGTCACTACTCAACATGCTTCCCTTATACAACTCCAACTGGATGCGCTACGTGAACTGCGCGAGACACTGGCACGAACAGAACCTCGTCGCGTACCAGTACAGGGGACAGATGTACTACAGGTAACTGAAGCAACCGAGTCACTACTCAACATGCTTCCCTTATACAACTCCAACTGGATGCGCTACGTGAACTGCGCGAGACACTGGCACGAACAGAACCTCGTCGCGTACCAGTACAGGGGACAGATGTACTACAGGTAACTGAAGCAACCGAGTCACTACTCAACATGCTTCCCTTATACAACTCCAACTGGATGCGCTACGTGAACTGCGCGAGACACTGGCAGGAACAGAACCTCGTCGCGTACCAGTACAGGGGACAGATGTACTACAGGTAACTGAAGCAACCGAGTCACTACTCAATATCATTTCCTTATACAACTCCAACTGGATGCGCTACGTGAACTGCGCGAGACACTGGCAGGAACAGAACCTCGTCGCGTACCAGTACAGGGGACAGATGTACTACAGGTAACTGAAGCAACCGAGTCACTACTCAATATCCTTTCCTTATACAACTCCAACTGGATGCGCTACGTGAACTGCGCGAGACACTGGCAGGAACAGAACCTCGTCGCGTACCAGTACAGGGGACAGATGTACTACAGGTAACTGAAGCAACCGAATCACTAATCATTATCCTTCCCTTAACCAACTACAACGTGATGCGCTAGGATGCCCGTGAAATTATGGGGATTAAGAGATTCAAAACCATAATATTGTTACAGGATGACCGCAATCCATTGCCATGTTATTTGTAATTGTAATTTTTGGGTGTGTTTTATGAGCAGGCATATTTAACATCAGGCGAGTGTCCTGCTCGTCTCGTCATTCAGACGAATAAATAATCAATAAAAGTTAAAAACAAATTTTCATTGCACAGGACTGTTAAGCTCATACCTCCATTTACCGAGCTGCTAGTATTCTATGGGATAGAATATGCAAATACCCTCAGTATAGATCTACGTAAATATAATAGAGAAGAGAGAACAAGTAAGAATCACACTAATATACAGTAGTACTATTCTTTACTATTTTTGTTACTAGACAGTACGGAAGATCGACGTAAAAGTGGTAGGTAAGTGAGTTATCTGGAGGCCCACATCCTCTTCCCCTTTCTAATATCTTAATCAACCCTTTCCTTAAAGTCGGCTGCGCATCCATGATTCTTCAGATATTGTGGATACTCGTGGCTGGTGACGATCAGATCCTCACTTAACTCACTTGGTCGTATGCCGGCCTAAATTTTTTTTTATATTGTTATATCAACATATATGTTGTAGGTACACCAGTACCAACTATAAACATGGAAACAATAGAAGATATAAAAGATACTTCAGACAATACAGCCCCGAACGATACTGAAAGCATGTTTTTCGAAAATGAACACACTGCTGAAATTAACGAACAAAATGATTCTAATGTTCCTACTGCTGATATAGAAACTAAGGATGAAGACACTTTTGAAACCAATATACATTACAACGATACAAACTCTCAAAAAGACCTAAAAATAGAAAATAATAAAACTTGGGAATGTGTGTACTGCAATCGAATTCTGAGCAATAATACACGTCGCAAAGAACACTATTCTACGCACACAATTAAATTTACATGCGACGTATGTCCTTATAAAACTAAAATTGAGATCGAATATAAAAAACACGTGGACAGACACGCACAAAGTAACAAATATTATTGTGATATATGTTATTTTTTAGCCAATAATAATAAAAACCTTAGTAGTCATAAAAGGCGAGCACATAAAAAAATCTTGAAAGAAACATGTTAGATATACAAATAAGCTTTCGGTAATTAAAACTTTAATGATTATTGATTTGTACTACAACTGTCTGAGAACTGAGAGTAAATTAAAATAACGCTTCTGAGCGCGGCGACAGCGAATACGTCTGTTTATTTTATTTTTCTTAAACTTTTCCAATGAATCGAAAAATAAAATGATTAGTCCAATATGTGGTCACCGAGGTCCGAGCTAATACAAATAGGTCAAAAGTCATCAAAATGCAGTTAGGCCACTCTGGTTCTAGCAGCCTCAATTAACCCTCCAGCTGATTGATTACGTTACTAATTTGCTTATTTTTGAATGATTTATGCAATTAATACGAAGTTGATGTTAATAATAAATAATGTTTTTTTTATTTATTAAGCGCCATTTAGTTGGAAAAAGTTTTTTGTAAAACCATAAGCGAAAATATGAATCTGTCATTTACAAGGCTGTATAAATAATGATTTTTCAATCGGGGTCTTGTAAACAACGCTTGTGATATGCGATAAACTATCTCCGTATAAGGAAGGAATTTTATTGCTTTTGAATTATTGTTTTAATGCTTGAAATCATATTTAAAATGGTGCGATGTCGACATCACTTTATTTTCGTTGCATCTGACAGGCCTGCGGATTACTTCAAAGCTTTTAACACTTGGTTGACTACTCCATTCGTTTAGAAGGTTTTAACTTTAGTACGCTACCTGATTCTATTAGTTAATTTACATATGTTTTTAATTTTTTTTATGTATCAATTAAATAAACTAAATTTAAAAATAATTACGTTATTCCTTTTTTCTTTTAAACCATTTGGATTTTTCAAACAGGGAAATACAATAGATCCCATAAAGAGGGAAATTCCCAGTTATTCAGTGACGGTGTTGCGATCGTTTAGCTTAATTCATTGGAATTGATATTTTTTTAAATAATTTATTCGTGTCCATGGATACAAGTCCTCCAGACGCACACATTAGTTTATAAAGTACAATAATGTCCTTTGAGTCTGTTTTAAATATTTTTTAATATTCCTTATTTTTAAGAACGATGAAAGTTGAATGTTTTGTTTATTGTACAATAGTGGTGTGTTGAAATACGACTTGAGTATCGTACTGAAAGGAATTAACACCAAAACTCCAGCTAAAGCTTGAAATCGACAGCACCCGTGTTTCATCGTTCTTTTATATTAAGCGGGCTCCTAGGACAAGTATCCAGAGCCGTAAAAAAAAGTTATGCAGTTCGGTGACCTACAATAAAAAAACAATTTTTCTGAGCTTTCCAAGCTCCGTGATAAAAATTATGTTGAATAAATTGTGTAGTTACGTACATACATTATTTCTTTTTGGAAAAACTAAAATAAAATCATATACAAAATGTATTATAGTTAAAATAATAGTATGTTATGTCGTATATGGGTGTAATTCACTACAATAATTCTAGGTAAGTGTGCACTTTTTTAATGATTTTATATTGCATTTACATTGTTCAACACAAAAACCAAACGATACGACTATTGTTATAATTAGGTATTGTACATTGCTAATTGCTTTATTTAGTGATTTAACAAGCCATAGTTTTCCTTAGTAATGTGTGCATATAAACGTGTCTCGGAACGGGTCTTAGGATTACAAAGACTCTTAAAGGAATTGACAGCCTCCATAGCACAGCAAGGGATTGGCCCGCTGAGAAACGAGAGGCCGTGTGCTCGACTCCCACACTGAGACAAATGTTTGTATAATCCTACTAATATTATAAACGCGAAAGTTTGTAAGTATGGATGGATGTATGTTTGTTACTCTTTCACGTAAAAACGACTGAATGGATTTTAATGAAACTTTACTGTAATATAGCTTATACATCAGAATAAGACATAGGCTACTTTTTATTCCGGATCTGCTTGATCATGTAGGCGGAGCCGCGAGCAAATGCTAGTCCATAAATATTTGTTTTGAGTTTGGGTGTTGTGTCCTAAGTCCTTCGTAGTTTCTGATACCACTGGTACAGGTTAACCTAGTGTGGGTTCAGGACCATGTGTGTGACTTGGTTGTAAAAAAAATATTATAGACCAAGAGATGAATTTAATGATTTCTTACGTTTACGCGAATGTTACTCATTGAAATAAAACTAATTTCGTGGGTGGACGGTGGACGGGGTGGACTGTCCACCCCGTGACCACGAAGGCTGAAAAGCTTTCGAAACGTCGGGACCATAATTAAAATAAGAAACAGCGATAAAATCCGTTTAAATTAGTTTTATTTCAAAGATGAATTTAAAAAAATAATAATAACCTAATTGATAAAATCCCCAATAGCAATTAGATAATCATAATAAATAATCAATCTTCAGACTAATTCAGATAGCAAGAACCTTCTGTGATGTATCAGCTTTCAAACAAAAATAAAACATGTTCAAATTCAATGTTCTGTATGGTGTTGCTTCTGTTTCTTGGTATAGTAAGCACTGTATCTTGATCGTCTTGTCATTCAATCAAATAAAAAAAAATGATCCATTTGTTTAGGCACTTTATTTCCACAGACACCAGCAGGTCATTTAGCTCAATGGCAAACACTTTTTCACTAGCTGTAAAGCCTAAGTGAAATATAGCAGTGCATACACACTGCTGCTTGGTGGCAGAAATAGCCAAAATGGTGTTACCAACCCAAATAGCCTCTTGTATGAGGGACGAACTATATTTAAAATGGCCATTACTGCAGAACGGCAACTTCATTGGCCTACACATTGACACATTACACACATTATACACCTATACATTGACCAACTGGGATCAAACCCGAGACCTCAACACAGCAGTCCTACTGCATATACACAATAAACCCGCAATACAACTGCGCCTCCGAGGCAGTCTGTACCTGCAAAGAGGTTTATCTTCGGTGGAACCATACCCAACAAAAAGAAGAAGAAGATTTATCTTAATAATTATTACCTATAATCCATGTTTGTCCTATTCTGTATGTCTTATTTAATATGTTTCGTTTTCAGATTACGCTGTCACACTACTATTTGGTGTTACTACTTGATTTCGTAAAAGAGGGACCAGTGTTTATACCGGGCATCGCGTGACGAGCGTTCCAGGATCAGCCGGCGTATATCCAGTGAGACAGGGCGGCATAATTCTAGCGACGTTCAATAACTAGCAGTAAAAAGTTAAATTGAAGACAATGAATTTACTTGACTACGTCTGTGATTACTGTAGTAGATCATTCACCAGGAAGTACAATCTTCAAATGCATATAGAAAACTGTCATATCAACACCTCATGCTTTTGTGATATCTGTAAGAAAAAATTTGGCAGTCCGGCTGGTTTACAACTGCATCTTACCCACGGCCATAACAGTTTCGGCCAACCGTTCCCAGAATGTGATATATGTGGGCGTGTGTTCACGAGGAAACAGAATATCGTATCACACATGACCACAGTACATCTGCAAGGAGTAGGGCCAGAGATACGGTGTGAATTGTGCAACAAAACGTTTACAACTGAACGGAATTTGAAACGTCATGTAACACAGCTGCACAACCCTGATGTCGAGTACCCGACATGTAACGATTGTCACAAAGTATTCAGAGGAAAGCAATCATTAATTGCTCACATACAATCGTTACACAATTCTGCTAAAGGACAGATACGCTGTCATTTATGTGATAAAGTCTACACAAATAATAGAAACTTGAAAAGACATGTAGAGATGTTCCACGGAGAGAGAGGGGAGTACCGGTGTGATATTTGTCCAAAAATTTATACATCCAATCAAAGCTTGAGACGTCATTTGCGAACGAGACATAGCTGCGACGACCGAGAGTCGATACAGTGTAGATTTTGCAATAAAATTATATATGGTAAAGATAATTTGGACTGCCATGTACAACTGTACCATTTCAAAAATGAAAACAGGAGCATGATTTTCTCTTGCGAATGGTGTAATAAGAGTTTTAAAGAAGAAGTGTTATTACGAACACACGTCAAGAACGATCATTCGTTCAAATCGTTTTATAAGTATTGCAAGCAGTCCTTGTTACGACAAATGACCGAATCACGAAAAAAGTCCTTATACAGTTGTGAGTTTTGTTCGAACTCCTTCGCAAGTGTTTACGAATTGAAAGATCATATGCGAGGTTGCCACGATAAGGACTACATCCTTTCTACATGCAATGTGTGCTTTGGGAAGTTTTATAGTAAAGAAACAATGTCACACCACAAGAAGTATTGCCTGCCACCGCCCAACGTATTTACTTGCACTCACTGCGATAAACTATTCACTGTTTTATCAAGCTTGGAGTTTCACACCAGGATATTCCACCCGCAGTCACAGATCGCAGATTCGAACATAACATCAACTAATGATGCAGACATTGGCTACTTTAAGTGTACACATTGTGATAGAGTTTATTACAGCGAGCGATCTCTGAAACACCATATTAAGCTGAAACACACGACAGACGTCGCCATGGAGTGTCAATATTGTGGAAAGATATGCAGTAATAAGTATTACCTCGCTTCGCATATAAAAATAGTTCATAGTAATACGTCATGGTCGAAATGTGATTACTGCGACAAATTATTTAAATCAAAACGGAATATTCGCCGCCATATTGAATACACGCATCTAGGGATGCAAAGATACAAGTGTATAGAGTGCGAAACGCTTTTCAAAGAGAAACGCAGTTTGCGGAAACATGTTCGTACCAAACATCCGAACTCGGCGACGTTTCCGCAGTGTCATATATGTTACAAGCGATTCGAGTCGGCGAAGTCATGTAAAATACATTTGAAGTTGCTTCACTCGTTCAATATGAACACTTTTCCTTGTGATTTGTGTCCGATATCGTTCAGTTCGAAGGAGGCGTTGTCCATACATCTGCAGACGAAACATTTAGCCGAAGACGAAATTTACAAATGCGAAGAATGTAATCTAGTATTCAAAGGACAAGAGAAATTCGAGCAACATAATGACGTATGCCATGTTAGTTTGCTGCCTAACATAAAACAGAAAGTCCTGCCTCGTTGTATATTGTGTATAAAAGATTTCAGTACCCGCAAAACTTTGAAACGTCATATCAAAAAATTCCACGAGGGATTTGATGTGGATGAGTTGGCAACATTTGGTTCGAAACGTAGGGTATTCAACATCAATTGTGAAGAGTGTTTAAAGAACTTCGGTGATGATTTTCATTATAATATATATAACAAGCTAAAACACATGAGAGATTCAATAATTTTCAAGTGCGAAGAGTGTAAGACCTCATATAATCCGTTAGAGTATTCCATACAAAGATATAAGCTATTGAATTTAGATGCGTGTAAAAGTAAGATGATACTGAGCGAGTTATGTACAACGGAAATGAGCGATGGTGAAGCATCGTACTCTGGTTTTGGATCCCTCCATGAGCTAGTTGAGCCAGAGAGCACGACCGTAGATTTTACAATAGAATTCATCAGTGACTGTGAGGTTAAAACTGAACCGTTATCACCGTGACGACGTCACCGTCGATGTGAATTGAGTAGAGCCACGCTGTGGGCAGTTTTGTGTGCGACAAATGGGCCGGCTCGACCGGGTCGTTACCAGTCTCAGAAAACCAACCTAGTTTTCGTATGGTAAGATATCCGGTGGCTCAGATCTCCCTATCCTTCCCAATCCCTTAATTATCCTTTTCCTTTAAGGTCGGCAATGCGTCCATGATCCTTCTGGTATTGTGGGCGTACATGGGCAGTGGAAATCGCTTACCATCAGGTGACCCACTTGCTCGTTTGCCGGCCTATGCTATAAAAAAAGGTATTTTTTTTAAGGATCATTCAAGTTGGTGGATATATTTCGGAGTTATGCGTATATATACATTAAATAAATATATACTGACGAATCGATTGGCTTCCTTTTATAAACCTTTCAAAAATAAAATACTGACTTACCGAAAGTTAAAACTTTCTTCTTTTATAGTATTGAAAGCTTCTTCACAAATATTGTGAAAAAGTAGTGCAATTGTCTATTGTTAATTATTGTCAACTCTCCTTTTTGTTTTTTTTTTAATTCGCAACTGGAACCTCCTCCTTTTACAATAGTGTACAATGTCTGTCTATTATACACCTATTTGACCACTATTCCCAGTTAAGTTGGTGACAAAAGATGTACTAAATGTAAAGTTCTGTACTAAAATAGCACATAAAAGTATGATTATTTTGTATTACATATATTTCGTTTTGTACATGTTGTTTATTTAACAAAACCCTAATCAAGAACAATTGAACAACACTATCGTCTACTTGCACACTGATACCTAATCTTATTACGACAGCCTCCGTGGCTTGTCGGGCGAGTAGCCGGCTGTGAAGCGAGAGGCCGCGGGTTCGATCCCCGCAACCGAGACAAATGTTTTTGTAATCGTCTAATATTTGTTTCGGGGTCTGGGTGTTGTGAGACCAAAAGTCTCTCGTAATTCCTGATACACACGACACAAGACTTTTATCTTACTGTGGGATCAGGACTATGTGTGTGACTGTTGGGTGAATTATTATTATTATGATGAATTTTTTATTGAGACGAGCAAATCGCTCACGTGATAGTTAGCGCCACGCCTGCCCATAAACAAATGTAACACCACACAGATCTATGAATTACAGAGCACTGCATAGCACTGAATTGCGCTCGTCACCATGAGACATAAGATGTTAAGTGTCATAATGCCCATTAATTTCACTGGTTTCAATGTCCTTCAAACCGAAACACAACAGTGCTTACACACTGTTGCTTGGTGGCAGAAATAAACAGCGCGGTGGTACCACCCCAGACGGCCTCTCGCATACGAGGGGCCTACCACCTTGTAATCAAATCGGTGGCGATTTGAATTACTAATTATGTTTAATGGCTAAACACAATTAAGGATTGTATTGCAAGCTGGCCTTATAATTTTCCCCTTTATGTATAGATTTCCATATACTTGATTAGTCCGTTTTTGTTTAGTGCCAAAATCAACCAATCATACTAAATGTGGTGCATGGCATGAGATGGGATGGAGACCATAGGCAAAGCTACGGTGGAGTTAGGTACCTAGGAGTGTGAAGGAGCATTTATACAGGCCGGCATAATTCTGGTGACCACTGATAAACCCATTGTTGGTGGCCACTGATTTTTTTGGACTACCATCACATACACTGTGCTTACCATCAGGTGTAGTGCAGTCACTGCTGTGCCTAGATAAAATAAAAAAAAATGTAGTATCTTTGCTCCCCCTTTTATATTATTAAGGGCTATCATTCACATTTATCGAAAATTACACCTAATTCAAAATACCACCACTTTATACATGAGGTCATTCAAATTTGTTACTGCTCAATGACTTCTGATCATTTTTATAACTTGCCCCAACTTTACACCTGACTCCCCATGAAGCAAATCCTGGCTACACCCTTGGAGACTGATACAGGATTTCAGTATGTATATAAAAATGCAAAGTAAATTCAACATTTTATTTAGAATTTAGCACTCTTTCGACGTAGTGCTGGCTTGTGGAGAGGTAATTTTAATTGTGCTACCTTTTTATTACCTACTGCTACCAAACTCGCTCCGGTCACAGATATCTTTGTTGTAATCGTCCTCATTGTAAGCTTCAATTGCTTACATAACTCATCCGCATCAAATCTTAAGTTATTTATCAACAATAAAAACACCAAAGCGTGACAGAGAGCTCTATCTTTCATTTGGGGGGTACGTATTCGTTTCAAATTGGATAAACCAAGAAAATTCTTCAATACATATTCGTTTAACGTCGCCGAGTACTTGCAAGCGACAAAATTCTTTTTCACAATATCCTTCATCAATGTGCCATATAAATTGAGGAGTGTATTTGCACATACAGCCAATACTGTCTGTTTGTTTGTCAGTTTCTTTTCCGCCACTGTCTTAACGAGAGGTATCAAGCCGTTTAAATAATCCGTACCTTCAATTTCTTCATATATTTTTTCATACAGTTCTTCGGTAAATATAGCATCTATATCGTAAACTTTACTGGCCTCAGTCGCGTCTCGGTTGATCGGGGGTATGTAAAAATCATCATCCGTTTTATTATATGTACTTAAGTCTAATTGGTCCTCAGTTAAATTTTGACTAATATTCTGCATTTGCTCGGTCACTGTTTCAACATTAACTTTCAGTTTTTCGCGTTGCTCCACCATTTTCTTATGCTTTTTTGACCCGAACTTCCTGCTCAGCTCCAAATTAGAGGTTTCTTGTAACTGCATCGCTTCCACATCAGTTTTAATGTATGGTTTTAAGTCTATATTACCTGTTTCTAATAACCTCACTTTGCCTGTTGTATTATCCCGTACGACTAGTAAAGTTTTACCCAGTTCTTCTTGATCCTCTTCACCAGCGTATATGAGGTCAGAAATCTCTGTAACTGCAGACTTTTTCCCGGTTTCAGCATTTTCAAGTAATAAACATTGTTGTTGTTTAAAATTGTCATTTAGGTATGCGTTTTGAAAATTTACTATATAAGGATACTGGTTTTCTCTTGGATACACCTCGTCGATGTGTATTTGAGCCATTTTGAGGCTTTAATAATTTTCTGATGTCTATTTTCTTATCAGAGACAAATAAACTATTTCTTATCATGCGATTTTTATAGGTTATGTGAAAATAACATAAACATCAATGTTGCCAGATAAGCATCTGTGAGTAAACCGAGTTTTACGTAAATTTCCTTCAAAACGTTTGTTTCCAAGATTGAACCTCAAAGGAGAAAAAACATTTTTATTACAATAATTATTATGTAAAAAAGCGCTTGATTTCAATAGTTATAAATATTTTATTGAGAGATATAAATAGAAGAATTATCATTTTGATAACATCTTTAAAAGCACCCCACGCTTTTTTTTACAATATTCATTTCCTTTAAATTTACGAAAAAATAAATTCTATTTCTTAGTTGGCATTCTATAAAAGCGTGATTTTTTTTTTTATATGGAATTGTTTTTATTATTAATCCCATCTCTCTCTGTTGTATGTGTGTTAGTTTATTTGTCTCTGATGTGTGTGGTGGCACGTAGCGCCTGGATCGATTGGGATGCACTTTTTTGTTTGAGATTTAATGATGTTTATATGTTTGAAGACATAATGTTCCGCCGTTTAAAAGTTAAATGTTTATTCTAATTGAAGTCAGAAGACTACCTTGGTTCTCTGTGCTTTAATGTAAATTATTGGACTTGACCGAAATAAAATATATTATTTTATTTTCCTTCGTTTTTATTTAAATAATTGTATAACATAACATTACTCCGGACCCTTAAGTTATAATTAGAATGAATGCAGAATTAATAGGTATATAAATAAATACACCCAACAGTCACATACGTAGTCCTGACCTCACACTAAGATACGAGGCTTGTGTCGTGGGTATCAGGAACTACAAGAGACTTTCGGTCTCACAACACCCACACCCGAAACAAATACTTGTGGATCACACAAACATTTGTCTCGGTGCGGGGATCGAACCCACGGCCTCTCGCTTCACAGCCGGCTACTCGTCCGACAAGCCACGAGGCTGATAGATAAGCTGCGCGAAACACTCGTGTCACAAACAGTTGCGGTGCGTGAGCCGCAACCCGATCGCGAACACTGTATGCGAAAGGGAATTCGAAATCCATTGCTTCGTATCGTTCTATAGGATAGCGGCCATTAACAACTATAACACAACTAAAAATAATTCAGTAAACATTAATGTTTATCTTAAAAAATGACTCAACTTAACTGCGAATTAAATTGTTTCTTTTTTTACATACGTTGAGCGCTCTTATACAAATTTTGCTGGTGGTAGGATATTCATATCCGCCCGGATAGCGGCCACCGTACATTTTACACGTTGTGTGGATCGCGTTCCAGGATCAGCCAGTGTATATCCGGTTCTCCCGAGGGGCTTGCGACATGACTTGATGGTTGATTGGGGCGGGTATAGGGGTACATCCTTGTATCCGTGTGCCTGCATCGGTCATCCGCCTGTCCTGTCGCAGGCCCCTCGATTTGTTTCTTCCCTCTCCGAAGAGGGAAGAAGCATTTATAAAGGCCGGCTCTGGTGACTACCGACAAACTCACTGTTTGTCGGTGGTCGCTGGTTTTTTGGACCGCACTACGCTTACCATCAGGTGTAGAGCAGTCACTTTGCCGTCAAAAAAACATTCTGCTGCGATATCCGTAAATTTAATTTTGTAAAATTACTGGGATTACAGAATCCCCCAAGATGGCGATAGGCTCGCCCCCTATCTCATTATGGGACGGAAAAATATCAGCGAAATATGGGTGTACTTTGTAAAATTAATGAACGAGAAATAGATGTTAATACGAAATAACATTTCAATCCACATCAAGTAAAACATGAGATATTGAGTTTAGTGCGCTCGTCACCCCGAGACATAAGATGTTAAGTCTCATAATGCCCAGTAATTTCAATGTCCTCAAACTGAAACAACAATGCTTACGCACTATTTCTTGGCGACAGAAATAGACCGCGCGGTGGTACCAACCCAGACGGCCTCTCGCATACGAGGGACCTACCACCTTCTAAGTCGGCAGGTTCCTCAGAAATTTCTAATAACCCAACGTGATGTTTATAATTTGCCTTAGTCACTTCCTTAATAATGACATTTTAACGATGTACCCGTAAATGACTTTTCAAATAACTGCTTACAGAGAATTTCTTCTCACATATGTTACATTGATAGGGCTTTTCTCCTGTGAGAATTCTAATGTGTCTTCTCAAATGACTGCTCCCAGCAGTTGAATAGTCACAGTATTGACATTTAAATGGTTTTTCTCCTGTGTGAGTTCTAATATGTGTCTTCAAAACATCACTTCTTGCACATGTATATGTACAGTATGTTTCTTTAAAGCCCCATTTGTTGTACACGAATAATCACAGTATTGACATTTATAAGGCTTTTCTCCTGTGTGAATTCTAATGTGTGTCTTTAAATTGCCTTTTTCTGTACACGAATAATCACAGTATTCACATTTAAAAGGCTTTTCGCCTGTATGAATTCTGACATGTCGCTTCAAACTATTATTATCGGAAGATGTATAATTACAGTATTCACATTTAAACGGTTTATCTCCTGTGTGCGATCTAATATGTCTTCTCAAATCGTTTTTTCGTGCACCTGCATAATTACAGTATTGACATTTAAAAGGCTTTTCTCCTGTGTGAATTTTCATGTGCTCTTTTAAAGAATTGCTGTATTTAGATGCATAATCACAGTGTTGACATTTAAAAGGCTTTTCGTCTGTAAAGTTATTTTTCAAGTCATCACATTCAGTTACCGTACTTTTTCCCTTACTTTTGGATTTCTGTGTTTTTATATAAGTTTTATTTCGTTTAACAATCACAGGTTTATGCCCACTTATATGTTTGATAAGAAGAGCTTTCGTAACACACGTTTTTCCACAACTATTGCAGATAAAACATTTCTTGTCATTCTTAACTAATACTCGCTTTCTTTCTCCATCACATACTGTCTGGGATAAATTATTTTCATTAGCGACTGTGTTCGTTTGAGTTTCAGATATATTTTCCTGTTTCCCTTCTATAGAATTGGCTTCATCTTGTTTAAAGTTATGTTTTTCATCCAGCCTAGGGTCATCAATAGGGGGTGCACCTTGAAAAGCATGAAATAATATTATAGAAGAATAAATCATGGCAAAGTGACTATACTGGACTTGATAGTAAGTACAGTGTAGTCAAATAGAAAAAAAATCAATATCTCTATTCATCATGTAGGCTAAGAAAACGCTTATGACAGGTCAAGTACAGAACATTTGTCATTAAGAACACTAACTTAAGATTATGGGAACTTTGGAGTAACCGCCGCGCTATAGGCTGGCAGGAAAAGGCACACCAACAAGCATACGAAGTCGGAGGGGATCCTTAAATGTAGGGATTCACGGACCAGGGTGAAGGATATGGCAATCGACACAACGGCAGGAGGGGGTAGGGCAAATTAACAAAATTATAGTAGTGTAAATAAGTGAATGTAATTATAATGACGACCGTTAAGAGGTTCGCGAGTGGTAGAGCCACGCTGTAAACAGTTTTATCTACAGCATGAATGGGCCGGCTCGACCGGGTCGTTACCACTGTCTCACAGAAAACCGACAAAGTAGCGGCTAGCTGCTGCGTTTCGTATGGTGACTGAGATATCCGAAAGCACAAATCCCTTTCTTCTTTCCAATCCCTAATTATCTCTCTCCTTTTAGGTAGGCAACGCGCCCATAATTCTTCTAGAATTGTGAGCGTTCATGGGCGGTGGAGATCACTAGTCAGAGAATCTTATATGTATCATGTCACTTACTGTCATCGTCAGGTTCATATTTAATCATCACTTCGTATGTGTCTGTTTCAGTTATATTTTCCGTTTTTATTGTAATCTCGTTATATTCCATTTCTATTGTTTGTGTGGAATCTATATTGGCAACCACCAATGAGTTTACCAGACCATATGTCTCCCTCAAAGATTCCAAATTCATCTGCAAGATAAAATAGATATTATGTAACAATAAATAAACAAAAAATAATAATAATACGGCACGCATTGTGATGAGGTTCCTCACGCTGGGGTCCTGACCACCGGTGGCTTGGGTCCTAGGCCTCGCCACTGGAGAGTGATATTATTTATATTCTAAAATGTTTTTTTTTTACAAATGTTATAATTAAAAATGTAAAAAAACCTTTTAAAATATAGAGTACAGTAATACCCCGGACTTACGCGATAGGTGGGACCGAGCTATAACCGTGTAAGTCGAATTCGCGTATGTCGGGGTACAACTTTGCATGCACTTTTGGGTGACATAATTTGAGGTTATCAATAATACACAACGTACGTAAAACAATTCAACGCGGAACACGTTCGAACCTGTCGTAAACGGACCACTAACATGGCGAAATAGGAGAGCTGACGCGCGCGGCCATCAAAAAGAATAACCGCGTATCTCCGAATTCGCGTAAAACGGGGTAGCGTAAGTGGGGGTATTACTGTACTGTATAATAAAGTAGTAGTAAAGTAAGTAGTTGACTTTTTTTTATTATTTTAATCAATAAGTTACATTACCCAAAACCTATTTCATTAATACGTTCACAAAAAAATAAATTAGAAGCCATTCAAATCTGATGGAGGGGGCACTTGTTAAAAACAGACGACGCCAGCTTTGACGTCGGTGGAAGCCATTATTTTAAAAGAAGAAGAATAACTTTGACGTCAAATGGCCATTACAGTGCACACGTGCGAGTGAGATAGTGAGATGTCCCCACTACGCGCCTTCCTTTGCTTATATCAATATTTAAAATCATAATTGAGGGCTCATTATTGAACCGATTTTGATTGTGTTTTAACAACGGTTTCTTGTTCGTATCATTCTCTGTTGCATTATTGCAATGTATAATATTCAACATAGGAAACTATCCTATAGACAAATGCAGTCCATTGGGGATGGCCATACCTCACTATTCATCGGTGAAATTTGCCTCAGCAACTCCTCTGATTTCTGGGATTTAATAACAAGCTCTTGGGATTTCTTTAGCTGACAATAACATATGTAACATGCGAAGTATATCCTTCCATCCGCTTTAATCTGTGAATTAAAATCACACTAATATTATAAATGTGAAAGTTTGTTTGTTTGGATGTTTGTCCATCAATCACGCTGAAACTACTGAACGGATTTTGATGAAATTTGGTATACAGACAGGGTATGAGCTGACTTGGGTGATAGGATACTTTTTATCCCGGAAAAGCAGATCACGCGGGCGGAGCCGCGAGGAAAAGCTAGTTCATAATAATTTCTGAGTTAATATGTTTTTTCCACCGGAACCAAAAACGAATTTAAAAGTGGTCTATGAGAAAAAAAAGTCTGGAAAACTGATTTACAACAATGATTATAGAAAGCAAGCATAGCACTAATGTTTAGCCAGTATTGCATACCCTTTCGTATAGTTAATTACCACGAACGAACCATCAAATTAACATAATAGATGAAAACAGCATAAAAATAATGCCAAATGCCAATAAGATCCTACCTTTTTGTTTGATAACTTTTCATACACATCCTGAACTTCCGAACCCGATATTGGATGCATACGGACGTTGTTATCCAAACATATTTGGCAAAAATTATATTCAGTCATTTTCTAAGAGCAACAACTCATTGCAAGATATTTATATTATGTTTCCACGATATATATACTTTTTAAGTATTTCAGATATTTTCGTAGATTTTCATTTTAATTTTGATGGCGCTAAATCAGAGTTGCTAGATCAAGTTTCAGACTTTTAATACCCAAGCACCTTTTTTGTTTCATTAAACGATGACTTAAGCAAGTACGCAAAAGTCTGATGGTAAGAGTGAGGCCTAAACTTTGAACAGAACTTGATTGAGAAGAGAATAACCAAGATTTCTAATATAAAAATACGGAAATTATTTTTTTAGGAATTCATTTAGGACTTAAAGAACCAGTATCCACGGCCGTAAAATAATTTAAAAATAGAGCTTAGCAGTGTTGCCGGTTTAAGGGGAGTTCCCCTTATTGGGTGGATTGCGGGTCCATGAGGGTAAAAAATACGGCAGATTAGAGGAGTTTGGGGATATTTTGAGATAGCGTTCTACCATGTGGTGACTCTAATGCCCACTCCAGACTCTCGTGAGGCGCCTCCTAGAGGCTCTCGTCACGAGTCTTGGCGATTGGAAAAAAAAAGAAAGCCAAAACGAAGAAGGTGATCCCACGCGTCATTCACTTTATTTTTATCCTTGTGATAGGGATTTTTTAGATTCCAAATTATTGATAAAAGCGGTGCACAAATCGTTACTCTACTCCACCCTAATAAAAAATTGCATGCGTCCTCTATATGCAGCAGTTAACAACAAAGTGAGCGAGCGCGAGAGTATGGTTGATTGCCACCTCTCGCCCCATCGCGTCCTTTGACTCGCGCCCGAAAAACCGACACGAAGCGGAGCAACAGCGAGGCGAGGCGAGGGAAGACGAGGGGACACGAGCGCACCGTCCTCACTCTCGCACTCGCGTTCCCTCGTGTGGCCTCGTGGAAAGTCTGTATGGGGCATAAGATATTTAGTTAAATCCGTTAACAACAGTGGAAAATAAGGTAGGAAGAAAGGATAAAAATTCCCCGAGCAAACGCCAATCATCGACTACAGAGATTAAGTACGCTTTCGATTAGCGAAACATAATCAAATACCCGCGCGAATTTGATATTAGATTTATTTACATAATATACACGTATAATTCTATATTTTATATTATTTAATAGTATAATGTGTAGCTGCAGATGCACCTCCCTGAAAGTAATCCTGGCGGCGCCCATGGTTAACGACCCTCGAAATATGACCACATCTTTCTGTAACATATTTTGTATTTGTTTTTCAGATACATACAGATGAGAATCCTTAGGAATGTCAGAAATGGTTGAAAAGGTTGAGCCAACCGTCTTCGATCAAGTTTCATATGAAAAACACCGTTTGTGGAGTCAAACCTACAACCTGACAGAAGCAATTGAATAGTACACGGCACCCGCTTTATTTGTACAGCAGTGTTCGGCAAACAAGCTAGCGGGACGTCAATAACGAAACAGAGAATATGCACGTTGTTTTATTCATACGTATGTTTGTATGTAACGGAAACTTTGAACATGATTTTTACCTCCTTCAAAACGTAAATCGAAATTTGGCATACTTATAGAGGACAGATGATAAAAAAATAAAAATAAAAAAATATAATAATACAATAATAAAAAAATATATTAATTATTTATGATAATACAATATTAAAAAAAAATCATTTTATATTACTTAAATGAACAATACATAATAGTTAAAAAAACGCGCTTTTATAGAAAATCCGACAAAACAATTTAAAATAAATTGGAAAAAGAAATGTATTTAATTGTAAAAAAAGCGCATGATGTCAATAGTTATAAATATTTTATTGAGAGATATGAATGAAGAATTATCATTTTGATAATATCTTTAAAAGCACCCCACGCCTTTTTTACAATTTTTTTTTTCTTTAAATTTATTTTCTATTTCTTAGTTGGATTTCTATAAAAGTGTTTTTAATATCTTTTTATATTGATTTGTTTTTATTATTAATTCCATCTCTCTCTGTTTGTGTATGTGTGTGGTGCCACGTAGCGCCTGGATCGATTGGGATGCACTTTTTTGTTTGAGATCTAATATAATAGAGATGTTTAAGAGATATTTTTGAAGATATAATGTTCCGCCGTTTAAAAGTTAAATGTTTATTGTAATTGAAGTCAGAAGACTACCTTGGTTCTCTGTGGTTAAATGTTACTTATTGGAATTTCTTTTGACCGAAATAAAATATATCTTATTTTCCTTAGTTTTTATTTAAATAATTATATAACATAACATTTTTCCGGGCCCTTAAGTTATAATCCGCTACGAGGCAACGAAGTTCAGAAATCGTACATTGAGTAAAGAATTAATAGGTATATAAATATATTATACACCCAACAGCCACATACATAGTCCTGTCCCCACAGCAACCCCACAGTATGATACGAGTCTTGTGTCGTGGGTATCAGGAACTACGATACTTCGATCTCACAACACCCAGACCCCGAAACAAATATTTGTGGATCACACGTCCATTCGTCTCGGTGCGGGGATCGAACCCGCGGCCACTCGCTTCACAGCCGGCTACTCGCCCGACAAGCCACGGAGGCTGTCTGTTACATCTATATAAACATTGTTACACATAGATAAGCTGCGCGAAACACTCGTGTTACAAGCGGTTGCGGTGCGCGAGCCGCAAACCGATCGCGAACACTGTATGCGAAAGGGAATTCGAAATCCGTTGCCTCGTATCGTATAGGATAGCGGTCATTAACAACTATAACACAACTAAAAATAATTCACTAAACATTCATGTTTATCTTCTTCTTTTTAATTTATGGCTTCGCATTATTATGAATTTCGCCAATGACAAGTATAATTTATTCTCAAGTCTTTACAAGAACGATGAAATATCGGTCTGACATCTTCAAGGTCTTGTTGGAGTTTTGGTGTGAATTCTCTCCAGTACGATGCTTAATTCACTTATTTCAATACTTCCAGACACTTCATCACCGTCAATGTTTATTGCACAAATCCACACCACTTCTATACAAAACACAACTTTAAACTGGTTTTTGAGATAAATTAAATTAAGCGATGAACCACACTGTCGGAATTCCCGCCAAAACTCCAATGTTTATCTTAAATATGGCTCCACTTAACTGTGAATTAAACAGTGTTTCTTTCTTATATAGGTTGAGCGCTCTTATACAAATTCTGCTGCGATATCCGTAAATTTAATTTTGTAAAATTACAGTATCCCCGAAAAGGTGTACTACACTACACCCACACGCCAGGTATGGCGATAGGCCCGCCCCCTATCACATTATGGGACGGAAAATATCAGCGAAATATGGGTGTACTTTGTAAAATTAATGAACAAGAAATAGATGTAAATACGCAATCACATTTCAATCCACATCAAGTAAAAAATGAGATATTGATTTTAGTGCGCTCGTCACCCCGAGGCATAAGATGTTAGCCATTTAATGCCCAGTAATTTCACTGGCTTCAATGTCCTTTCAACCGAAACACAACAGTGCTTACGCACTGTTGCTTGGTGACAGATATAGACGGCGCGGTGGCACCAACCCAGACGGCCTCTCGCATACGAGGGACCTACCACCTTCTAAGTCGGCAGGTTCCTCAGAAATTTCTAATAATCCAACGTGATGTTTATAATTTGCCTTAGTCACTTCCTTAATAATGACATTTTAACGATGTACCCGTAAATGACTTTTCAAATAACTGCTTACAGAGAATTTCTTCTCACATATGTTACATTGGTAGGGCTTTTCTCCTGTGTGAATTCTAATGTGTCTTCTCAAATGACTGCTCCCAGCGGTTGAATAGTCACAGTATTGACATTTAAATGGTTTTTCTCCTGTGTGAGTTCTAATATGTGTCTTTAATACATCACTTCTTGCACATGTATATGTACAGTACTGACACTGTGATGGCTTTTCTCCTGTGTGCATTCTAATATGTTTCTTTAAAGCACCATTTGTTGTACATGAATAATCACAGTATTGACATTTATAAGGCTTTTCTCCTGTGTGAATTCTAATGTGTGTCTTTAAATTGCCTTTTTCTGTACACGAATAATCACAGTATTCACATTTAAAAGGCTTTTCGCCTGTATGAATTCTGACGTGTCGCTTTAAATCACTATTATCGGAAGATGTATAATTACAGTATTCACATTTAAACGGTTTATCTCCTGTGTGCGATCTAATATGTCTTCTGAGATCGTTTTTTCGGGCACCGGCATAATTACAGTATTGACATTTAAAAGGCTTTTCTCCTGTGTGAATTTTTATGTGCTCTTTTAAATAACTACTGTATTTAGATGCATAATCACAGTGTTGGCATTTAAAGGGTTTCTCATCTGTAAAGTTATTTTTCAAGTCATCACATTCAGTTACCATACTTTTTCCCTTACTTTTGGATTTCTGTGTTTTTATATAAGTTTTATTTCGTTTAATTATCACAGGTTTATGCCCACTTATATGTTTGATAAGAAGAGCTTTCGTACCACACGTTTTGCCACAACTGTTGCAGATAAAAGATTTTTTATCATTCTTACCTAATACTCGCTTTCTTTCTCCATCACAAACTGTCTGGGATAAATTATTTTCATTAGCGACTGTGTTCGTTTGAGTTTCAGATATATTTTCCTGCTTCCCTTCTTTAGAATTGGCTTCATCTTGTTCAAAAGTATGTTTTACATCCAGCCTAGGATCGTCTATAGGGGGTGCACCTTGAAAAGCATAAAATAATATAGAACCAGAATAAAGGGTTTAGGTTTTATTTTTATTTTTTTTATAAATAGCTCGGCAAAGTGACTGCGTTACACCAGATGGTAAGTGTAGCGCAATCCAGGAATAGTGTCGACCAACGACAAACAGTGTGTCCATCGTAGGTCGGCTAGATCATGCCGGCCTGCCTAACTGATTCTTCACACTCCGTTTAAAGGACCCCATATTATAGGAAGGAGGGAACACGTGTGCCAGTAAGCTATTCCACAGCTTAATGGTCCGGCAGAAGTACGAATTTGCGAACTTTCTAGTTCGAGCGTCAGACCAGTCAGAGAATCTTACGTGTCATGGTACTTACTGTCATCGTCAGGTTCATATTTAATCATCACTTCATATGTGCGTGTTTCAGTTAGATTTTCCATCTTTATTGTAATCTCGTTATATTCCATATCTATTGTTTGTGTGGAATCTATATTGGCAACCACCAATGAATTCACCAGACCATATGTCTCCCTCAAAGATTTTAAATTCATCTGCAACATAAAATAGATATGTAACAATAAATAAATAAATAAATGAAGTTATAGTAGTAAATAAGTTGACTTTTTTTATTATTTTAATCAATAAGTTACGTTACCCAAAACCAATTGCAGAAAGAATTTCATTAATCCATACACAAAAACATAAATTAGAAGCCATTCAAATCTGATGGACGGGGCACTTGTCAAATAACAGACAAATAGCCATTACAGTGCACACGTGCGAGCGAGATAGTGAGATGTCCCCACTACGTGCCTTCCATTGCTCATACCAATATATAAAATCGTAATTGAGGGCTCATTTTTGAACTGATTTAGATTGTGTTTTAACAACAGTTTCGTGTTCGTATTATTCTCTGTTGCATTATTATAATGTATAATATTCAACATAGGAAACTACTGACTAATGCAATCCATTGGGGATGGCCATACCTCACTATTCATCAGTGAAATTTGTCTCAGCAAGTCCTCTGATTTCTGGGATTTAATAACAAGCTCTTGGGATTTCTTTAGCTGACAATAACATATGTAACATGCGAAGTATAACCTTCCTTCTGCTTGAATCTGTGGATAAAAATCACACTAATATTATAAATGTGAAAGTTTGTTTGTTTGGATGTTTGATTGATTATATTTGATTTATATTTGATTATATCATATAAGGAAAAAGCTAGATTTGGACAGTTAAAAAAATGTATAGACAGTTAAATGGTCTATGAGAAAAGAAGTCTGATTTACAACAATGATTATAGAAAGCAAGCATAGCACTAAGGTTTAGCCAGTATTGCATACGCTTTCGTATAGTAAATTACCACGAACGAGCCATCAAATTAACATAATAATACAGCATATAAATAATGCCAAATGTCAATAAGATCCCTACCTTTTTGTTTGATAACTTTTCATACACATCCTGAACTTCCGAACCTGATATTGGATGCATACGGACGTTGTTATCCAAACATATTTGGCAAAAATGATATTTAGCCATTTTCTAAGAGCAACAACTCATTGCAAGATATTAATATTATGTTTCCACGATATACATACTTTTTAAGTAATTCAGATATTTTCGTGGATTTTCATTTTAATTTTGACGGCGCTAAATCAGAGTTGCTAGATCAAGTTTCAGACTTTTAATACCCAAGCACCTTTTTTGTTTCATTAAATGATGACTTAAGCAAGTACGCAAAAGCCTGATGGTAAGAGTGAGACCTAAACAGAAGCAAAAACCCCGCAGGACTTTGAACAGAACTTGATTGAGAAGAGAATAACCAAAATTTCTAATATAATAAAAAAAATACGGAAATTATTTTTTTAGGAATTCATTTAGGGCTTAAAGAACCAGTATCCACGGTCGTAACGTAATTTAAAAATAGAGCTTAGCAGTGTTGCCGGTTTGAGGGGAGTTCCCTTATTGTGTGGATTGCGGGTCCATGAGGGTAAAAATACGGCAGATTGGAGAAGCTTGGGGATATTTTGAGGTAGTGTTCTACCATGTGATGACTCTAATGTCATTCTTAGCAACGAAATGTATTTTTTTTCTGTCAGTTTGTGAGGTAAAAGAACTGCATTATCAGAAATATGAACGTCTGTTGAGAATTCTATCCTAATCCTAAGGAATTTCATAGACAGAAGGCAGTCAAGCGATTTGTTCGGCGATTTGTCTTGTACTTTGCGAAATAGATAGATACACACAGGAGGCGTTCTGACCGCTCCGGTTATTCTATTGATACAACACAAAACAGAAAACGTCATATAGATCACTGGATTGTGGGAATTTCACGGGACACTGGGAATTTCCAAACTCTAATTTGATTCTGGCAATACTGCTCAGAAGCGAATATTGATTGACTACTTCATTTGCTTCATTGTTTTAAACTTTAATTTATTTCATCCTTGAATATTTATATATGAACAGTACCTTTCAGTATTTAACTACCTTATAAAAATGTCTGAGTTAAAATTTTGCCGAATATGTTTGGCCAACAACGTCCGAATGCATCAAATATCAGGCTCGGAAGTTCAAGATGTGTACGAAAAGTTATCGAATAAGAAGGTAGGAATCGAGCTGTAGGAATTCCGTTCATTGTTATGTGGTTAATAATCCAACTATCGGACTAATATATTTTTATAATTATCTTACTGTTGTGATTCCTTTGCGTAATCCTAGTGGGCGTTCCACGACGTACACCGCAGACCTACTCCATTTAGATGTGACATTTAGCATAAGACGAGAATCTTGTTTACAAGGCCGCATTATAAAAAAAAAACAATAAATAACGTTTCTTAATACAGTTCGAAAAAAGAATATTTTCTAAATGTCAGTTTTTTTTATTTCCTCCGCCGTACGAAAAGCTCTCCATTTAACAGGTTTCCACGGTTCAATTTTACTTTATCGACTGCAAAATTACATGCAATTCGAACTGTAATTCGACTTTCAATCAAATTGATCCACAATTTTTTTTTTTTTTATTTGAGCTAGTTGAATTCGAACTGCGTATCTGCTATTAGTGGGCCTTTACATTGCAACATCAATCCTATCCTAAATAGTAAACTCATAGCTTGGTACTTAATCTATGTTTATATGTGCTACATTAATTGTAGTAGTCATCCTAAAACAATATAATTTTTTTTAACAATATGTAACACTTACATATTTCATGAAACTAACTAAACTAGCATATCATTTGGCTGATGGTAAGATATATACAAAGAATACCCTTTAGCCTTTCCATAAATAGAAACAAAACCAATTCCAAACAGTGAATTCATTACTCAAACATTAAATCTTATAATGTCCAGTAATGTCATGAAAGAATTGTACAGTAATACCCCGACTTACGCTACCCCATTTTACGCGAATTCGGTGATACGCGGTTTTTACACGCTTTTTATTAACTTCACCTGTATGTTTGATTGTATGTTTGTTTGTATGTTTGTAACCGACTCCTTTGGGCGCGATTTTGACCCACTTTAAATGGCCCGATTTCGTTCAAACTTTGTAGATTTATCGAGGACCGATGACAATACAATAATTTGATAAAAAAAATAATAATAATTTAATAATAAAATAATAATTTAATTTAATTAATTATTGATATTCGGGTTAGGAATTAAAATTGTACTCTCTGGATCTTCGTTAATTATAGGGAATATCGTAGTATCTAATAGTGTCAATAGATGGCGCTTTTTTGATGTTCGGGTTTAAAATTAAAATTATACTCTCTGCTACAATATATTTATATATTAACTAAAAAATGAAAAATAAATAATAGTTTAAAAAAAACTAAAAAACACGCTTTTATAGAAAGTCTAACTAAAAAATTGAAAATAAATTTGAAGAAAACAATGTATTTTATTGTAAAAAAAGCGTGCATCAGCTCTCCCACCATCAACCAGGGGTTGATTTTTAAAAAAACAATGTCCTATTCTGATATATAAGCTATATTATTGTAAAGTTTTATTAAAATCCATTCAGTAGTTTTCACGTGAAAGAGTAACAAACATACATCCATCCATCCATCCATCCATACTTACAAACTTTCACATTTATAATATTAGTAGGAAGTAGGATTTATGATTCATTTTTCTTTCCACAGGTTCAAAAGGATGGAAGGTTATACCTTGCATGTTACATATGTTACTATCAGCTAAAGAAATGCCAGCAGCTGGCTGTAAAATCACAGAAAGTGGAGGAGTTGCTCCAGAAAATTTCGATTAATAGTGAGGTATAATCAAATAAATACTATATTCTCTTAAATTTTGACCTTCAATATTTCAGGTTCTTTTTTTTATTATTAAAAATGGGTTTGCTCTTGACCTCAATCAAGGTGTTAAGTCTGATAATGCCCAGTAATTTCACTGGCTTCAATGTCCTTCAAATCGAATCACAACAGTGCTTACACACTGTTGCTCGGCAGAAATAGACGGCGTGGTGGTACCAACCCAGACGTCCTCTCGTATACGAGGGACCTACCACCATGTAACTATGAATTATAGTAAATTAATCATATAGTCAGTGGAAAGGTAGAAATACTGAAGCGCCTATATGTGAACATTACGGTAGATCACTCCCCTTGAGCTATTGCTACTTTTTAAGAAAAAAAAAAGTGTGCGTCTCGGGACATTCGACAGAAGTGATAACTTAAACTAATGTGGGTTAAAGTGAGAGCGGAGGACCCTGCCTACTGCTACCGTATGCGTGAGAGAAAGGGAAGCCAGACAGGGTGGCGCCGTAACACGTTATGTTACGAAGCGGTTTACCCTCCCATAAGAAGTTATCTCATTGGATTGCTCTGTATTGCACTGCACTGCATTCCAGTCCGGTCAAAGTCCTTTCAAAATCCGGTCAAAGTCCGGTCACAGTCGTTCGAAAATTCTCGAAGTTCCAGGGAGGTCGGCTAACGCTGGTCTTTCACCTGGCCCGCGTGACGTCTCATGGAAGTTTCTCGATTATTCTCGAACCTTCCGTTGATCGATGGACCGCTCGCGTTACGGAACGAATCGGTTCACCCTCCCATAAGAAGTTATCACTTCAAAAAGGCAATGTATTTATTTTCTTTTGCAGATGAATCTAAAATCCATCGCTCTTCTAAACAGACTGACGTATGGTCTGAGTAATTCATTAGTGGTGGCACGTGTGGATTCACAACCAATACAAATGGAGTACAATGAAATTACAATAAAAACGGAAAGGGAAGATGTAGCGGACTCGTACGAAGTAATGATTGAATATGAACCCGATGATGACAGTAAGTGTTGTGACATAGTATCTTTCGACTAGTAATAAAATAAAGCAGATTCAGATATGTCTTATTTTGCTGGTGATAAATGATTTTTTTTTTACTAGCCCTGTATTATATACGTCCTACTGCTGGGCATGGGCCTCCTCTACTGAATGAGAGGTATTAGGCCTTAGTCCACCACGCTGGCCTAATGCGGTTTGGCAGACTTCACATACCTTCGAAAAATCTTATTGAGTTCTCAGGTATGCAGGTTTCCTCACGATGTTTCCTTCACCGTTAAAGCAAGCGATAATCAACAATTAATATACACGTAACTTAGAAAAGTCAGTGGTGTGCTCTTGGGGCTGGTTTTGAACCTGCGACTTTCGTCTCGACAGTCCATACCACTCCCCGCTGAGCTATCGCTGCTTATAAATAATAATAAATCATATCCGCCCGGACAGCAACCACCGTACACATGGTGTTAAAACCTGCCATAGTGATCCACACGCCTTATATGGTTCGCGTTCCAGGATCAGCCAGTGTTCTCCTGAGGAGCTAGCGACATGACTTGGTGGTTGGTTGGTGCGGGTATACGGGTACATCCTTGTATTACTGTGCATCGATCATCCGCCTATCCTGTCGCAGGCCACTCGATTTGAAGAGGGAAGAAGCATTTATACAGGCCAGCATGACACTGGTGACCATCTCATCATAAACTCATTGTTTTTCGGTGGTCGCTAATTTTTTGGACTGCACTACGCTTACCATCAGGTTTAGTGCAGTCACTTCGCCGTGCCGGTGGACAGACTACCTGATAAAGGTCGCAGGAAGTCGCTGGATGCAGGCCGCTTCCAAAAGGTCGGTCTGGAAATCTTTGGGGGAGGCCTATGGTCAACAGTGGACGTCCTGTGGCTGATGATGATGATGAAATTTTATTGCGTATTTGCACCCAATTTTCCAGATATATTGACTTATATAATTTTGTTTTTTATTCTCAAGGTGAAATTCCAGAGAAAATACCTAAGCTCGAGGAAAAACATACTTTCATAGATAAACCTGATTATATAGAACGTGGTGAGAAAAACATATTTGGAACTCAAACGAAAATAGCAAGTAACGAACATAATTCATCCCAGATCGTACGTGCCGAAAAATTTCAACAAGTATTCGTTAAGGGTGCTGAAAAATCTTTTACGTGTAACGATTGTGGCGAAACATGTGATAAGAAATCCATTCTTTTAAAACATCTGACTGGACATAAACCTGTGACTTTTAAACCAAACACGACAGACGTAAAATCACAGGATACGATACTTGACTTGAGTTTTACAGAATGCGATTTGGAAAAACCATTTAAATGTCAATACTGTGATTATAATTCTGTACGTAAATCCGATATACGAAGACACACTAGAACACACACTGGAGAAAAGCCTTTTAAATGTCAATACTGTGATTATACATGTGCAGTCAATAGTAATTTACAAGCACATATTAGAACTCACACGGGAGAAAAACCTTTTCAATGTCCATACTGTAGTTATACATGTTCGGTTTATAATCATTTAAAGACACACATTAGAACTCACACAGGAGAAAAACCATTTAAATGTCAATACTGTGATTATACATGTACAGTAAACAGTAGTTTAAAGGCACATATTAGAACTCACACGGGTGAGAAACCTTATAAATGTGAACTCTGTAATTATACAAGTGCAAAAAATAGTACTTTAAGGGCACATATGAGAACCCATACAGGAGTAAAACCCTTTAAATGTCAACACTGTAGTTATACGAGTATAAAAAATTATGATTTAAAAGCACATATGGCAACCCACGCAGAGGAAAAACCATTCAAATGTGATCACTGTAGTTATACCTGTACCGAAAATGAAGAATTACAGACACATATTACAACTCACACAAAAGTAAAACCTTTTAAATGTCAATATTGTGATTATACATGTACGCATGGTATAAATTTAAAGATTCATGTTAAAACTCACACGGGAGAGAAGCCTTATATTTGTCAATACTGTGATTATACATGTGCAGATTATTCTAATTTAAAGGCACATATTAGAACTCACACAGGCGAAAAGCCTTTGAAATGTGAATACTGTGACTTTACATGTAAACATAACAGTAATTTAAAGACACATGTTAGAATTCACACCGGAGAAACACCGTTTAAATGTCAATACTGTGATTACACATGTAAACAGAATGGGAATTTAAAACGACATATTATTAATACACACACTAAAAAACAATCACAAGATATTCTCCATGGTGCAGTGGGTGAGAAGCCAGCTACTTAGAGAAGGGCTGCGGATTCGATTCCCGCAATGAGACAGATCTTTGTGATTTACAAATATTTGTTTCGGGTCCGGGGTGTTATGGGACCGAAAGTCCATTTTAGTTTCTGATACCCATGATACAAATTAATGTATTGTGTGGTCAAGACTATGTGTGTGACTGCTGGGTGTTTTTTTTTTACTAGCCCTGTATTATACATGTCCCACTGCTGGGCACGGGCCTCCTCTACTGAATAAGAGGGATTAGGCCTTATTTATTTATTACAATGTACAAAATACATATTTTTTCTTCTGTCAGCTTATCCCAATTTGTTTCAAATGCGCCTAACTCGTCTTTCCACCGTTTTTTTTAAAGGTAAATACATATACAGGGTTATTTTTGAAACACCAGCAATCTCGCAGGGGTAGATTCCTAAGGTTATTTTTTTTTTATAGCATAGGTCGCCAAACGAGCAAGTGGGTCACCTGATGGTAAGTGATCTCCACCGCCCATGTACGCCCACCACCAGAAGAGTCATGGGCGCGTTGCCGACCTTAAAGGAAAGTGATAATTAGCGATTGGGAAGGGGAGGGGATTTGGGTTTCCGGTTATCTCACTCACCGTACGAAACGCAGCAGCAAGCCGCTACTTTACGTCGGTTTTCTGTGAGACAGTGGTAACGATCCGGACGAGCCAGCCCATTCATGCTGTAGACAAAACTGTCTACAGCGTGGCTCTACCTACTACTACTTTTGTTCTACGACTTTTGATAATTTGTTAGATTTTATTTTCATAAAAAATAAGTATTCATTTAATTTCCGTCTTGATTGTTACAACGCGCATCGCAGATTACGTAAACAAACACGCGAAGCGTGGGGAACCGGGCTAGCGCATTTGACCTTGAACTCCCGAGCAGCTGAGCGGCGCCTTTGATGTCGCGCGCGCACGCCGCGCCGCGCCGCTGTCTACGAAGAAAAACACGACACAACAAAAACTTATAAAATCATTTTTTTTTAATATATTGAGTTATATCCAAACTCGTAGAACAAAAGTTGTTCCGTATGGGGTCAGCTATCTGGTCCTGCGAGATTGCTGGTGTTTTAAAATTAACCCTGTATAATAAAGAAATTTAAATGTTCATTTAAATGGATGCAAATATGCAATATTCAACCGCCATTAAATAAAAATTGAGGTATTCATTTTAAATTGCATAATTATCCATCCTTCCAAAAAAAAACCTAAATTGAACTTTTCACACGAAAAATTGAGGCTGCTAGAACCATAGTGGCCTAACTGCATTTTGATGACTTATGACTTATTTGTATTTTCGTAATTTAAAAATATTAATCTACAAGACCAGACCGACCTAAAATTGATAACATCATCTTGACATTAGATGGCAGTACAAGCCCATTTCGGCCGTGGTTTAAATTGACGAAAATACAAATAGGTCAAAAGTCATCAAATTGCAGTTAGGCAACTCTGGTTCTAGCAGCCTCAATTATGCAAAATAGAACTTTAAATTATTCATCTAGTTTATTGAATTTAGCAAAATAAAATTTACATCTCAATTTTTAGTTGATGTGGGTTGACATATAGTTGAATATGTGTAGGAAAATCCTTTAATACTGTTTCTTAATTATTCATACAATATCTAGAATACATACATACATTTTTTATTACATTGCATATAGGTTAAGCATATACGACTTGAATCTATTGTTTTTTATAGTATAGGGAGAGTTTTTCGTGATAATCAATAAAATATGTCGAAACAACATTGTCGTACTAAATACATAGAGCCTTACGTATATACGTTACTTAAGCATTGATTAGATAAATACTCTTTTTGTCTTTTTCTGTTAACACGATTTACAAAATATAAATAAATTATAATATATTGGCTTTGAAGCCAGTGAAATTACTGGGCATTATGAGACTTAGCATCTTAAGTCGGGGTGACGAGCGCGGTTCGGTGCCATGCAGTGCTTTTTAATTCAAAGTTCTGTGTGGTGTTGCTTCTGTTTATGGGCAGGCGTTGCGCTTACCATCAGGCGAGCGCCTTGATCGTCTCGTCATTCAATCAAATAAAAAATAAATAAAAAAGAGGTAGAAAGAGACGAAAACAGTGTTCAACCAATCATTGCTTAAGACAGTTTAAAAGTAAGGTCCGTAATTATATAAATGCTTATGTCAATATGCCCTTCCCGCACCCCTCCACTACCGCTGGGATCTACTCATTGTCAGTTATGCGCTACCCCTATACTATAAAAACTTTTTTGATAAATAAAGCTACTAAACGTTACGGTAAGTTTTAAGTTATATAATAAAGTAGTTTTACAGACTTTAGACTTCGGATAATAAAATAGCTCCACACCCAAAATGCACAGTTGTGTTGATTTTATTTTGCTATATTTATTAGATTTTTGTAGGTGAAACACCGTATTTTAGAAAAAAAATATTAATTTACCATTTCCCATGTGCAATGACAGCCTCCGTGGCTTGTCGGGCGAGTAGCCGGCTGTGAAGCGAGAGGCCGCGGGTTCGATCTCCGCACCGAGACAAATGGACGTGTGATCCACAGATATTTGTCTCGGGGTCTGGGTGTTGTGAGACCGAAAGTCTCTCGTAGTTCCTGATACCCACGACACAAGACTCGTGTCTTACTGTGGGGTCAGGACTATGTAGGTGACTGTTGGGTGTATTTATTTAATTATGAAAAATAGAACTTGAAATTATTAAATTTAGCAAAATAAAATTGAAATATCAATTTTTACTTGATGTGGGTTGAAATATTATTGCATATTTCCATTCATATATATGATGTAGGAATATACTACGTGTAGAGCTTTCGGAAACTAAGATAGGTGGTAACGCTGTTGATTACGATCTTTATACACTAAAAACGCGAAATAAGTGTGCTCTTTGTCTCGCAGTATCTTATGATACATAATATAAACGATAATACAATGATTTAAATCCTTTTTTTCATATCACAATTTACCGCTAGTAAAAATTCGGTAGAGACTTTTCGCAAGCGGCACAGGCTCGGACCAAAACAACTGGTTATATTTATGTCCGCGATTTTTTTGTGGTATAGTCTATGGACGCAATACGACAAAAGTTGTGATTGTGATTACGGAATCACCAGCTGACTTAACGTTCGGATGCTTTTTCCTGACACCCAATCAGTCATAAGTATTCTGGTATAGTGTACGGACACAATACCATAAAAATTGTGATTGTGATTACGGAATCACCAGCTGATTTAACGTTCGGATGCTTTTTCCCGACACCCAATCAGTCATAAGTATTCTGGTATAGTGTACGGACACAATACCATAAAAATTGTGATTGTGATTACGGAATCACCAGCTGATTTAACGTTCGGATGCTTTTTCCCGACACCCAATCAGTCATAAGTATTCTGGTATAGTGTACGGACACAATACCATAAAAATTGTGATTGTGATTACGGAATCACCAGCACTACCAGCTGAAGCTAACGTTCGGAAGCTTTTTCCTGACACGCAGTCATAAGTATTCTTATAAAATGATTTCTTATGGTCTAAGATCCTGGGGAACATTGACCTTCACCCATCTGTTTTCACACATACCACATTACATTACATACACCATTTTTTTCTTCACACATACCAATAGGGTTGCCTAAAAAATATGATCAAGGATAGGTTTTACGAATTTAAAAACTATTGGTATGTGTTCAGCAACACATTTTATACCCTAAAATATTATTTTCATCCGGGAAACGGATGGGTGAAAGTCAATGTTCCCCGGGATCTTATACTATTATGTTTACGCGAATATTAATTACACATTGAAATAAAACTAATTTAAACGGATTTTCAGTTATATACGATGTGTTATACGTGTATAGTCTGAACTAACATTAACATCTCGCTGACGCGAAATCACAAGTTTACCCTCTACCAAAAAGTGCCCAACGCGGCTAAAGATTTCACTTCAAAAACCGCGATAAAATCCGTTTAAATTAATTTTATTTCAGTTGTTATAAATATTGTTTATTTTATATTATTTAAGTCATAGTTTATATTTCGTTTCTTTGTGAGAACATTCGAATGTTGAACATTTGAGATAGCACACTGTTCTTGCAATGACAAGCGATTTAACCTGAGCTAGGTTATACAATACATTATATAGAAATAAAATGTGTGTACACCGTTTCTTATTATCTCTATCAGTATTTATATTTTTAAGCGATGAAAATAAAGGAAGTACTCAATTGTACGAGTATGTTATTAAATTTTATTTTGAGTTGTTAATTCTTCGAATAGACGAAATTCATGATGATGATTAAATTGCAATAAATAGCACCAACCAAAATAGGTTATTTTTAGGTTTTAAGTTTTTTTGGCAGTTTTATTTTTATTTATTCAAAAATATTTTGACTATTGAATAAAACTAATGCCCGAATGTTGAAACGCAATTCAAGCTTGAAAAATCGTTAAGAACATGTTGAAGCCCTCTTAGCTATCAAAGTAAGTAGCCGTTAGCCGTCAGACAGTTAAGTGGCGTTTCGGTATTTAAACGGATTCGGTAGTAATTAATTTTACGCGTCATCTTCAAACTGTATTCTGATTGGCTTATTTGTGCGTTCTAAAATCAAACTAAAATCAAATATATCGACGTTTTGAAAGGCAAAAATAGGTTTTGCCGGGAATTCTGACAGTGCAGTTCATCGCTTATTTTAATTTATTTCACAAACTAGTTTAGAGTCGTGTGTGTTGTATAAAAGTGGTGTGGATTTGTTCAATAAACATTGACGGTGATGAACAGTGTATGGGAAACATTGAAATAAGTGAATTAAGAATCGTACTGAAAGGAGTTAACACCAAAACTCCGACGAGACCTTGAAATCGACCTCACCCGTGTTTCATCGTTCTTGTAAAAATACTTGAGAATAAATTATACTTGACACTGGCAAAATGCATAATACTGCGAAAGCCATAAATAGAAAAAAATTATGAGATAATACGGAGCGGCATTGCCATTTGGGTCTTTAATATTGTTTTCGTAAAATAATGTCATATATGTCGGGAGGTGGATCTAACAAGGTGGCAGTTCCCTCATATGCCAGAGACCATTTGCATTGGTACCAGCACTTTGACTATTTCTGACGCCAAGCAACAGTGTTAAGCACTGTTGTGTTACGGTTAGGACATTGAGACCAGTGAATTTTCAGGGCATTATGAGACAATATTAGAAGTAAAAATTGAGATATTGATTTTAGTTTGCAAAATTTATTAGATTTAAGTAAGTTAAATTTGGTATTTTACAAAAAAAAACATAAATTGAATATTTGCCACGAACAATTGTGTAAATCGAACTTTAAATTATTGAATTTAGCAAAATAAAATAGACTTCTTAATTACTTTGCATGTTTGAATCCAACTGTCAAAATCCGTTTTCAACATGGCGTCTGTAGTTCCATTTTCTGCCACTTCACTGTTGGTGGCTCTGTACATAACGGTTATTGAAAATGGCTGTTACTCTGGCAACAGGTTGTAGTGTCAGTAAAGTTAAAAATTATTTGTAACAAGCAATATTAATTTATTGTATAGGCTATGCTTCAGTATTATTCATATGTTAAAATCTGTATATATTATCCATTCTTGTTCCATTCACTAACAGACGGTCGGTACAGCCCGCTTATTTTTTTTTCTATGTATAATAAATAAATGTGTGATAATTATTATTGTGTTTTATTACGTTAAACGACATTTAAAATGGTTTTTCTTTATTTGATTGAATGACGAGACGAGCCAAGCGCTCGCTTGATGGTAATCGCTACGCCTGCCTATAAACAAGCAACACCACACAGGACTTTGAATTACAAAACACAGCATGGCCCTGAGCTGCGCTCGTCACCCCGAGACATAAGATGATGTCCAGTAATTAAACTGGCTTCAATTTCCTTCAAAACAACAATGCTTACACTCTGTTGCTTGGCGGTAGAAATAGACGGCGCAGTGGTACCAAACCAGACGGCCTCTCGCATACGAGGGGCCTACCTTGTATCGTTTTTACAATACTGCAATGTACCAGCGGCTCCCCAACTTTTAAAGCTCAACACTCAACAAATCCTTTTTATTGTATGAGGTAAGTAATGGACAGGGAGCCCTCGGGTAGCTGATCCACTTGACTACTATCAAGCTCATTTTCCGTGAGTAGCTTCGTTTCGATGAGACGACCAACTATTCCCTATGCGAAAATTCTCTATTGTGGTAGCTAACAGAGGTAGCAAGGATAGAATATTTCGATTTGATGATACTCAAAAAATTATTATTTTATTTGTAGGACAATATGACAGTTAAATTATATAAATATTAACTAAGTAAATACAAAAAAATCAGCTGGTTAGTAATCGGAAGCGGCCTGCATCCAGCGACTTCCTGCGACCTTTATCAGGTCGTCTGTCCACCTTGTAGGCGGACGTCCAACGCTGCGCTTGCCAGTACGTGGCCTCCATTCCAGAACCTTTCTGCCCCATCGGTTATCGGTTCTGTGAGATATCTGGCCTCCCATGTACGATTATGCTAAATAGAACTTTAATTTATTGATTTAAGTTAATGAATTTAGCAAATTAAAATTAATATAAACATTTTCAATTGATGTAAGTTGAATGTTATCGCATATTTGCATTCAAATGTGACTAATTCGCGGCATCCTAGCCATTCACAGTCACAGGTTCGAAACCAGCCTCACGAGCATGCACCTTTAACTTTTCTAAGTTGTCATAACGTGTATTATTTTTGTTAATGGTCGCTTGCTTCAACCGTGATGGAAACAGCGTGAGAAAACCTGAATACCTGAGAAGTTCTCCATAATAATTTCAAAGACCATTGACAGCCTCCGTGGCTTGTCGGGCGAGTAGCCGGCTGTAAAACGAGAGGCCGCGGGTTCGATCCCCGCACCGAGACAAATGTTTGTGTGATCCACATTTATTTGTTTCGGGGTCTGGGTGTTGTGAGACCGAAAGTCTCTCATAGTTTCTGATACCCACGACATAAGACTCGTATCTTACTGTGGGGTCAGGACTATGCGCGTGACTGTTGGGTCTATTTAAAATTTAAAGATATGTAAAGTCTGCCAACCCGCACTAGGCCGGTGTTATTCAATAGAGAAGACCCGTGCCCAGCAGTGGGACGTGTATAAATAAAACAAAAAAGTATATTTTCCACAATACGTTTATTTACATTCACCGAATAATATATTATTGAATCAATACTTTATCTTATAAATACAAGAAGTTGGTACTGTACTCAGATGTAAACAATACTGTCTACGCGTGGCTCTACCATCAGTAGTGGTTGTATACCTACCAGCAGCTAGTGGTTGTATACCTACCACCAGAATGAACAAACGAGTCGTTCAAAGCGCCGCGCCTGCTCATAAACAGAAGCAACACCACTCAGAACGTTGAATTACAAAGCACTGCATGACACTGTATTGCGCTCGTCACCCCGAGACATAAGATGTTAAGTCTCTCCGTGTGTACAGGCTTTTCAAATAGCCCATAACTGTTAAAGGTTCCCATCTATCTCTATAGCAAAATTCATCAAAATCAGTTCAGCGATTTAGACATGAAAGCGTAGCAAACGAAACTCACTTTCGCATTTTTAATATTAGTCAGAATGTAATGATTTCTTACGTTTACGCGAATGTTACTCATTGAAATAAAACTAATTTAAACGGATTTTACCGCGATAAATTCCGTTTAAATTAGTTTTATTTCAATTAGTCAGAATGTATTCGTAAGTGTATTTTCATTTGACTGCTGGTTGTAAATTTCTTATCACATGTTTCACATACATACGGCTTTTCGCCTGTATGAGTTTTAATATGTGCTTTTAGACGACTATTTACTGTACATGAATAGTTACAATATTGACATTTAAAAGGCTTTTCGCCTGTGTGTGTTCTAATATGCGTTTTTAAATCACCGTTTTGTATACACGTGTAGTTACAGTATTGACATTTAAAGGGCTTTTCGCCTGTGTGAGTTCTAATATGTCTCTTTAAGTGATAAGGTCGTGTACATGTATAATTGCAGTATTGACATTTAAATGGCTTTTCTTTTGTATGAGTTCTAATGTGAATCTTTAAGTAACTACGTTCTCTACATGTATAATTACAGTATTGACATTTAAAAGGCTTTTCTCCAGTGTGAGTTTTAATATGTGTCTTTAAAGTGCCATTTTGTGTACATGTATAATCGCAGTATTGACATTTAAATGGCTTTTCTCCTGTGTGGGTTCTAATATGTGTCTTTAAATGACTACCCATTGTACACGCATAATCACAGTATTGACATTTAAATGGCCTTTCTCCTGTGTGAATTCTAATATGTATCTTTAAATTACCCTTGCGTGTACATGTATAATTACAGTAGTGGCATTTAAAAATCTTTTCTAAGTTCTTTGTAGAACTATCGCTTTCTTTAAATTTCTCATCACATATAGATTTCTGTATTTTCATATGTGTTTCATTAGGTTTGATAATCACAGGTTTATGTTTTCTATTATGTTTGGTAAGATGAGCTTCCGTATCACATGTTTTACCACAATCATGGCATATTAAGGATTTTATATCCTCCTTAACTTGCTGACTTTTCCCATTACATACTGTTTGGGATAACTTATTTAGATTATCTACTGTATTTCCAGAGATGGTTTCCTGCTTCACTTCTATAGATTTGGCATCATCTTCTTTAACGTTATGTGTCGAATCCAGTATAGCCTTTTTAGTTGGAGTTGTACCTTTTCCAAAACAGAAACTATTATTAAATATTGAATTTAATCCCTGGTCGTTTAACGAAGGGAACTAGACATGGTCTCACTGCCGCACACTCACAGCTCAATCAATGTTGTATGTTCCGTTACTGAACACAGAAAATTATTTGCTTTGCTGGTGGGAGGATACTTGTATCCGACCGGATAGCGACCACCGTACACTGGTGCTAAAACCTGCCATAGTGGCCCACCTTGTGTGGGTCGCGTTCCAGGGTCAGCCAGTCTATATCCGGTTCTCCCCAGGGGGCTTGCCCCCTGATCCTAACCCTTTTCCCATCCCATTTTCTTTCCCCTCGCCCTTGGCCCTGGGATGAGATACTGCGGAGTCGCCAGTATTCCGTTAGCAGGGACCCCTTAGTTCATCCCTGGAACTTTGGCAGGCCGGCCAATTTTGCCGACCTACGATGGACACATTGTTTATCGTTGGTCGACACTATTCTTGGAGTGCGCTACACTTACCATCAGGTGTAGCGTAGTCACATTGCCGAGCGACTATAAAAAAAAAAATTCTCAGTTACTGAGTACAGGAAATTCTTCGAGAAATAATAGAATTCTAAGAAATACCTTAATGACAATTAAAATGACATTACAAGGTGGTAGGTCCCTCGTATGCGAGAGGCCGTCTGGGTTGGTACCACCGCGCCGTCTATTGACGTCGCCAAGCAACAGTGTGTAAGCACTATTGTGTTTCGGTTTGAAGGACATTGAAGCCAGGGAAATTACTGGGACTTAAATATGAGCTTAACATTCTACGTCTCGGAGTGACGAGTGCAGTTCAGTGCCATGCAGTCCTTTGTAATTCAAAGTTCTGTGTGGTGTTGCTTCTGTTTATGGGCAGGCGTGGCGCTTACCATCAGGCGAGCGTCATGCTTGTCTCGTCATTCAATCAATAACATTGTTATAGTTATGTATATCTGAAATAAAGGCAATTTATTATATTATTCTAAAATATTATAAAAACATAGTAGCCTATATCCTATTCTGATGCATAAGCTATTTTATTGTAAAGTTTCATTAAAATCCATTCAGTAGTTTTTACGTGAAAGAGTAACAAACATACATCCATCCATCCATCCATACAAACTTTCGCGTTTATAATATTAGTAGGATATGTTACGGTTATATATCTGAAATAAAGGCTATTTATTTATTATTATTCCATTCTTACCTTCATCATGAGACTCTTCTTCAACCACCGTTTTATTAGTGTCACTTTCATCAGGGTCTTCTGTTTTAATCATATTTTCCTGGGGTATGTTGGTAACCATCAATGCATTTACCAGTCCATACTTCTGTCTGTCCAAAACAGAGACTGATTTCAGATTCAGCTGTAAAAGATTTTTTTTTTATAGCATAGGCCGGAAAATGAGAAAGTCGGTCACCTGATGGTAAGTGATCTCCACCGCCCATGTACGCCCACCACCAGAAGAATCATGGGCGCGTTGCCGACCTTAAAGGTAAGGGATAATTAGGGATTGGGAAAGGGAGGGGATTTGGGTTTCCGGATATCTCACTCACCGTACGAAACTCAGTAGGGAGCTGGTACTTTACGTCGGTTTTCTGTGAGAAAGTGGTAACGACCCGGTCGAGCCAGCCCATTCATGCTGTAGACAAAACTGTCTACAGCGTGGCTCTACCACTCGTGAATATTTTACTGTTAATCCATTACTGTTAAATCATTGGTATATATGTGATTATACAGGATTACTTTTAAAACACCAACAACCTCGCAGGACTAGATAGCTAACCCCATAAGGGACAACTTTTGTTCTACGAGTTCGGACATAACTCAATACATGAAAAAAAAAACGATTGAATGACAGACGACTGGCGGCTAGATAAATTGGTTAATTCAAAGGCGCTAGCGCTGCACCCCCTTCCTCACGCTTCGCAGGGGTTTGTTTACGTAATCTTTGCGATGCGCTTAGAGTTATTAACTTTCAAGCCGGAAATTAAATCAATACTTATTTTTATATGAATCTAAAAACAAATTATCAAAAGTCATAGAACAAAGGTTGTTCCTTATGGGGTTAGCTATCTAGTTGTGCGAGGTTGTTGATGTTTTAAAAGTAACCCTGTATATGCCGTGATCGTAATAGGGTAGTTTTATTATTTAACAAAACCTATTGCAGAAAGAATTTCATTAATTCTTCCACAAAAAAATAAAAACAAAATTTAAAAGCCATTCAAATCTGGTGGAAGGGACACTTGCCAAATAAAAGACGATGAAAGCTACGATGACGTCACTGTGTATAATGACCATTACCATTTGAGCGAGATAGTGAGATGACCCCACTACATGCCCACCTTTGTACGTATATTTTTTTTTATTTGATTGAATGACGAGGCGAGCAAGTCGCTCGCCTGATTAGCGCCATGCCTGCCCATAAACAGAAGCAACACCACATCGATCTTTGAATTACAGAGCACTGCATGGCACTGAACTGCGCTCGTCACCCTGAGACATAAGACCCTATTGTGATTTCATAAACAACAGAAATCAAGTGCTTATATTGTGTTACCTCGCTACTATTTTTCAATATTTGTTGAAGCAACTCCTCCGCTTTCTGTGATTTGATAACAAGCTGCTGGCATTTCTTTAGCTGATAGTAACATATGTAACATGCAAAGTGTAGCCTGCCATCCTCTTGAACCTGTGGATTAAAATTAATATTCAATTATGAGTTAAAAAAAATGTTTTTATTACATTTAAATATCAATATACATATCTGTATATATACATGTTTAAACACCAGACAGAGCATTGAAATAAAGCTAATTTAAACGGATTTTATCATTGTTTTATTAATTTTTAATGAAAACCAGCGACCACGTACAAACAATGAGTTTATTGGTGGTCACCAGAGTCATGCCGGCCTGTATAAATGCTTCTTCCCTCCCTCTTCAGAGAGGTAAGAAGCAAATCGAGGCCTATGACATTCACATGACCGATGCAGGCACAGTGATACCATTAAATACCCCTATACCCACCCCAATACCATTACCATCAGGCAAGCACCTTGCTCGTATCTTGATTCAATCAAATAAAAAAAACCTATCACTGAAATCAAATTATTTTCATTTGTTTCACTTTCCGCCTGCAAAATGATTAAAAATTATACTTGTCTATACTACATAAAAACTTTAAGGGTCAGGGTCTTGGGATGTACTACGAGTGGTCACCGAGGGGAGCCCGCCGACCCCTCGAAATACAGTAATACCCCGACTTACGCTACCCCGTTTTACGCGAATTCGGAGATACGCGGTTATTCTTTTTGATGGCCGCGCGCGTCAGCTCTCCTATTCCGCCATGTTAGTGGTCCGTTTACGACAGGTTCGAACGTGTTCCGCGTTGAATTGTTTTATGTACGTTGTGTTTTATTGATAACCTCAAATTATGTCACTCAAAAGTGCATGCAAAGTTGTACCCCGACTTACGCGAATTCGACTTACACGGTTATAGCTCGGTCCCACCTATCACGTAAGTCCGGGGTATTACTGTATCTTAAAAATAGGACACGTAGTATGGACACATTCCGTTAGTAGTACACAATGAAGACTATAAAAATATCCTACCTTTTTGTTTGTTAACTTTTCATACACATCCTGAACTTCTGATCCTGCTAATTGATGCATTCGGATGTTGTTAGCCAAACATAATCGACAGATGAATGCAGACATTTTCATGAAGTGTAAACACAACTGAAAGAAAACAAAGTGTTTGTTTTTGTTGTTTATATAGTGCATAATACATTAATTTATATTTAAAATAATAAACGAGCTATTCTTTGATTATTCGTAGTACTTTTTAGTTTTATTATTGATCAGTTTGAATATACTCACTAAATTGTTTATTGACGATTTAAATTATTTTACGACCCTGGGTACTTGTCGGGTCAACCGGCTGGCTCAAATCGGCCTCAACAGAGACAAATAAACTAGGCCTCAACTACATTTATCTGACATCGTGATAATAGTATGTATTTTTTTCACAGAATGGTCACATTATAAATGTACTTACGTATTTAATAATACAAATTAAATACCTAGTTATCGAGAAAAAAACATCACATCACAATTACCATTTGTTTTTTTTTTTTTAATGGGAAGGCAAAGGGATCTAGCCCATATAGCCTCGTCATAAGTTACAGCTATTTCAAGAACTATGAAACACGGGTGTGATCTATTTCAAGTTCTTACTGGAGTTTTGGTGTTAATAGTTTCAGAACTTTCAAATAAGTTTAAATCCTGTTTAAAAAATTATGCGAACATAAAGCTGCAACGCTACTTATCATTTTGGGGAAAAATATAAATGGACATGGGATAAGTCAGAAATTCCATCTAGCAACACTGGTTCTCGCACAATAAAAAGAATCTATTTTATCATAATATTTTATAATAATTTTTATTTGGATTAAAGCCGTGCAA
This sequence comes from Amorpha juglandis, assembly GCA_949126905.1. Taxonomy (NCBI): domain Eukaryota; kingdom Metazoa; phylum Arthropoda; class Insecta; order Lepidoptera; family Sphingidae; genus Amorpha; species Amorpha juglandis. The sequence continues at coordinate 4,984,336 of OX421392.1, forward strand.
TGAGTAATAAACTAAATAGGAAAAAACGTAGTGAATAAATTCTCTTTCAGGATTATATTTATGTTCCGTGCTCTTCAGTCTTTAATATTCGTAATATTTTGAATATTAGTCAATAAGAACATGTCTGATTTAGAAATTTGCCGAATATGCTTGGATAATAAGAGCCGAATGCATCAGATAACTGGTTCAGAAGTGCAGGATGTGTATGAAAAGCTGACAACTAAGAAGGTAGGATTCGTAGAGAACGATATGTATTAAATAACCTGCCTGGAAACACTTTACTTATCTTCTACACCTGCTGTCACATTTTATTCAATGAAATATAAATAAAAAAGTGTGCAATTCATACGCGGCAGAAACTTCAGAATTATTAAAATAAATTAACCAACGAATTTTAATATGCATATTATGCAAAATATTTAAAATTTATTGCGAAATATTACATTTCATATATTATTTACATACTTGAAATCTTGTTTCTTTCCAACCTCTTTAGTGACGCCTTTTTCGTTTCATCAAATTTTCAAATCACAACGATTCTAAAGGTTTCATTAAAAAAAAATGCAAGTAATGCAGTTACACTGTACAAAACAGTGTCCAACATAAAAGAACTAGCTCTACTCAGTCGGACCGGGTCACAATAGTCTCATAGAAAACGGACATGAAATGGTAACTTGCTGTCGTGTTTGGTATAGTGCAGTGTTTCTCAACATGGGGCCCACGCCCACAGGGGAACAATTTGTTAGTTAAGGGGAACTAAAAATGGACTCGACACAACTTAACCCTTCCGCTTTGGGTTATTTAAATGCAATGATAGATATCGGTGGCAAATTTAACAAAAAAATGTTAAGGGCAGGGGCATGGCCTAAAAAAGGTTGGGAAACACTGGTTTAATGTGTGATACCTGAGGCCCAAATTCCTCAGTCACATTTTTTTATTTAATGGCAGTGCTCATCACCCCAAGACATAGATTTCTCATAATAATATAATGCCCAGTAATTCCACTGGCTTTAATGTCCTTAAACTGAAACACAGTAGTGTATATACACTGTTGCTTGGCGGCAAAAATAGACAAAGCAGTGCTACCAACCCAGACAGATTCTCGCGCATTAGGTGTCTACCACCTTGTAAATAAATGTCCCTACCCTTAAGGTCGGCACCATATCCATAGCAATTCTTTTGATATATTCTTTATTTACAATTCCATTATCTGTTTAATCCTCAGGTTCAAGAGGATGGAAGGCTACACTTTGCATGTTACATATGTTACTATCAGCTAAAGAAATGCCAGCAGCTTGTTATCAAATCACAGAAATCAGAGGAGTTGCTTCAACAATTATTCATAAATGCTCCTGAGGTATAGTTATATTTGATTTAATTTTATTGCTTAAAATACCTGCTTAACTACCATTTTGTACCATGTATTATGTACTACCATATCTGTCTGACTGCCAAGGAAGGGTTATGTTGCACTTGAGTATCTTGTATGTGTGAAATGTAGAAAAAAATATTGTTTCTAAGTTTCGTTTTTTTTTTATTTGATTGAATGATGAGACGAGCCAGGCATTCACTTGCTGGTAAGTGCCACACCTGCCCATAAACAGAAGCAACACCAGACAGAACTTTGAATTACAAAGCACTACATGGCACTGAACTGCGCTCGTTACACCAAGACATAAGATTTTAAGTCTCATAATGCCCAGTACTTTCACTGGCTTCAATGTCCTTCAAACCGAAACACAACAGTGCAACCTACCTTACCTCGTATCTTTCAAATGGTGGAATGGATTTTGACGGTTAAAGTACCCTTATATTTGTCTTTAAACCCAAGTGTCCTTAGATAGGTGTATGAAAAAAAAACAAAATGGTGGAATTTGAATAGTTATTTAAAAAATAAACCTATGGAAAAGGGTCATGTGTTTTGAAATAGGTGCGATGCAATCACATTTTTTTTTTACTAGCCCTGTATTATATACGTCCCACTGCTGGGCACGGGCCTCCACTACTGAATGAGAGGGTTTAGGCCTTAGTTAACCACGCTGGCCTAATTCGGGTTGGCGGACTTCACATATCTGCGAAAAATTCTATTGAGTTCTCAGGTATGCAGGTTTCCTCACGATGTTTTCTTCACCATTAAACCAGACATAATTAACAAGTAATATACACGTAACTGAGAAAAGTCAGAGGTGTATGCTTTTGGGGCTGGTTTCGAACCTGCTACTTTCGTCTCGACAGTCCGTACTTCCCCGCTGAGCTATCGCTGCTTTATGGTTAATATATTATTTTTATTTTGCAGCAAAATATGGAATCACTCAGTCTTATAAGCAAACTGTCACATGGTCTGCAAAATTCATTGATGATAGCTAAAACAGAATCTTACGAAATACTAGAATACAACAAAATTATAAAAACAGAAAATCAAGATGAATGCGACATCAATGAAGTAATAATCAAAGTTGAACCTGTTGATTATGGTAAGAACAGAATAATTTTAGGCCGTACTCTTGTGTTACAAGTGTCAATAGTCCTAACACTGGCACACCGGTTATGATGTCACACTATGATTGTTTAACTTAGTATCTCGGCTAAAACTTACGATAATCTTTACTTTATTTTATTAGCTTTTGCTCGCGGCTCCGCCCGCGTGATCTGCTTTTTCCGGGATAAAAAGTAGCCTATGTCTTATTCTGATGTATAAGCTATATTATTGTAAAGTTTCATTAAAATCCATTCAGTAGTTTTTACGTGAAAGAGTAACAAACATACATCCATCCATCCATACTTACAAACTTTTGCGTTTATATTAGTAGGTAGCTGACACCATAAACAACAACTTTAGTTCTACGACTTTTGATTTTTAGATTTTATTATCATACAAAAATAAGTATTAATTTAACTTCCGGCCTGAATGTTTATAACTCTACGCGCATCACAAAGATTACGTAAACAAACCCCTGCGAAGCGCGGGGAAGGGGGTGCAGTGATAACGCCTTTCAACTTGACCCATTTATTATAAATTATTTCGTCGGTTAATAGATATCGTAGTCTCTGATTTATTTTGTTATGTAATTGTAATTATTATAAATATTATTAAAAATGTTTGATCATGTAATATTTATACAATCATTAATTTGAATTAATCATATTCTTGACCATATTTTTTTAGGCATCCCTATTGGTATGTGTTCAGCAACACACTTTATACCCTAAAACATATTTTTCATCCGGTAAACAGATGGGTGCAGGTCAATGTTACCCGGGATCCTATACTAATAGTTTAAATATTTTTTTTATCATATTCTCTTTTTGTTTGAAAAGGTGGACCTCGAAATACGAGAGCAAAACTGGACGATACCCACAACTTTAAACAGAATGAAGACGAATCTATGGAAGTGAAGCAGGAAACCATCTTTGAAACTCAAACGTACCTAGACGCTAATGAAATTAAATCATCACAAACAGTATGTGATAGGAAAAGTCAGCAAATATTAGTTCAGAATTATATAAAATCTTTTATATGCAATGATTGTGGTAAAACATGTGATACGAAAGCTCTTCTAATCAAACATATTAGCAGACATAAACCTGTGATTATTAAAGCGAATGAAACACATATGAAAATACAGAAATCTGTATGTGATAGTAAATTTAAAAGAAGTGATAGTTCTACAAAAAACTTAAAAAAGCCCTTTAAATGTCAATACTGTACATATAAATGTAAAGAAAATTGTTCTTTAGAGAAACATATTATTAGAAAACACACAGGTGAGAAGCCTTTTAAGTGTCAATATTGTAATTATACATTTGGACAGCATGGTCATTTAAAAACACATATCAGAATCCACACAGGAGAAAAGCCTTTCAAATGTCAATACTGTGACCATACATATACACGTAAAGATGTTTTAAAGAGACATATTAGAAGTCACACAGGAGAAAAGCCGTATAAATGCAAATACTGTAATTATGCATGTACACAGAATTATAATTTAATACTACATATTAGAACTCACCATACACGCGAAAAGCCTTTTCAATGTCAATACTGTCATTACACATGTGTACAAAATTATAATTTAAAGGTACATATTAGAAATCACCACATAGGCGAAAAGCCGTATAAATGTCAATACTGAAATCATTCTTGTACAATTAGCAATAGTTTAAAGATACACATTAGAAGACACGAAGGGGAAAACCCATATTAATGTCAATACTTTAAGTATGCATGTACAGTAAAAGCTAGCTTGGGACACCATATTAAAACTAGCACAGGAGAAAAGCCATATGTATGTGAAATACAAGGTGGTAGGTCCCTCGTATGCGAGAAGCCGCCTGGGTTGGTACCACTTTGTATATTACTGCCACGAAGCAACAGTGTGTAAGCACTGTAGTATTTCGGTTTGAAAAGTTTGAATTACTGGGCATTATGAGGCTTACCATATTATGTCTCGGGATGACGAGCGCAGAGCAGTGTCATGCAGTGCTTTGTAATTCAAAGTTCTGTTTGGTGTTGCTTCTGTTTATGGGCGGGTGTGACGCTTACCATCAGGCGAGCGACTTGCTCGTCTCTCTATCAACACCACACAGAACCATGATACGCTATTTGTATGTAGTGAAAATTTGATACCTATCAATAGGATTAAACAGTTAACTGCTTTAGATAAACGTTAAAAGTATATCATTTTTCAAATGTTTATTTTATGGGAACGCTATAACTTCCATAGTTCTTCACAAAATTTAATTATACAAAATGCTGCTGTTGATTAAATGTATATTTATTTTTATTTCTTTTACTGTCACACACATAGTCCTGACCCCACGTAAGATACAAGTATTTTGTAGTGGGTATCGGGAACTACGAGAGACTTTCGGTCTCAATACCCAAACCCGAAACAAATATTTGTGAATCACACAAACATTTCATTTTGTCTCTGTGCAGAGATCGAACCCGCGGCTTCTCGCTTCACAGCCGGCTATTCGCCCGACAAGCCACGGAGGCTGTCTGTGAAGTGTATAGTTGGTGTAAATATAGGTTTGCGTTGAACTGTGTATGAAACGTACAAATATTGCTTATTAAAAAGTATTGAGACACGTGTTTCACATTTTTTTTTAAATTTACTTTGGACTTTTACCTTGGATTTGGAGTGGAGTCCTTTCAGTGGTATTTACGTACAATGTTTATGTATAAAACACTTTAAATTTATTTAATAACGACCTTGACCGCTTTGATAAAGACTGGTGGACAATAGCCATAAATAGGGAACGTTGGAAGGAGTTAAGGGAGACCTTTGCCCAGCAGTGGGACAATATAGTTAATAAAAAAAAAACAAAATTAAATTTAGCTTTTGATAATTAAGCATCTATGATTAGGTTATAATCAGACTAAATCAGGCTTTTGTTTATATCTTACAGCTAAATATTCATATAATTGTTGTTGTAATTTAATTAATTTTTCCTTATCTATATTATAAGAATCAGATTAAATCAATAATATCATTATATTAATTGAAAATCACAAAATATAATCGGCGCGCCGAGTGCAAACTCGAGTCAAATTTATTTCCACTCAAATACGAGTTTAACAAATTCACTCAAGTAAAAAACGACTCTAGTCGCATCACTAACTCGAGTTGTAAAGAATGTTACTCGAGTGACGTAGTAAAATGACTCGAGTGAGTCGAGTCACAAATTTTTACTGGAGTCGCATTTCAGATGTAACGTCCGCATATGACTATGTTCTGCTTTAAGACTTCAGGAATAAGTTAATTTAGCTGAGGATTCCTGTTAACCTGGTATTTGTCCTTTGCAATCTCCTAATGCAGCGAAAAATGTTCTAAGAATATAATAACCGATAATTGGGAGATTTGGCGGGAATTCTGACAGTGCAGTTCATCGCTTATTTTAATTTATTTCATAAACTAGTTTAGAGTTGTGTTAGTTGTATAAAAGTGGTGTGGATTTGTTCAATAAACAAATAATACAAAAATTGATGGTGATGAACATGGAAACATTGAAATAAGTGAATTAAGCATCGTATTGTAAGGAGTTAACACCAAAACTCCGGCAAGACCTTGAAATCGACCGCACCCGTGTTTCATCGTTCTCGTAAAAATAACTTGAGAATAAGTTATGCTTGATACTGGCAAAATGCATAATAATGCGAAAGCCATATATATAAAAAAGAAGAACCGATAATTGAGTAAATTGATGTTTTTACACTGCCTCATTCTTACTGTAAGCTGTCAAAATTATCCTGGATATTACAAGGCATGGCTTGTTTAAAATTCTTAGTTTATGTATTGATTGAATATTCAAAAATACAGTTTCAGAACTATCAAATATGTTCCTGTATGAAAAATATGCTAAAATAAAGCAATAATACCTATAAGTTTGGGGGAAAATATATATATAGATATCGCGAGAGTCCACAGAGTACATTATTATATAACTGAAACGAGAGTCTGAAATTCGATGTAGCAACCCTGATAAAGGAACAAAAAAATATAGTAATTAAAAAATTCCCATTTTTCTCAGCCTGAGGATATTTGTGTGCCCTGCTGTCAGTCTTCGATATTTATTTAACTTTTTTACGTTTGATGCGGTAGCTTCCGTTAGTAATCTGTGCTTTTTTAACTATCATTTACAAAATGTCTGACTTAAAAATTTGCCGAATATGCTTGGATGATAAGAGCCGAATGCATCAGATATCTGGTTCAGAAGTGCAGGATGTGTATGAAAAGCTGTCAACTAAGAAGGTAGGATTCGTACGGTATGATATGCGTAAAATTAGTTGGCTGGGGTGAAGTCAGACACTTCACTTATCACACCTGCAGTCACCTTTTATACCATAAAACTAATAACAAAGACTCAAGCGGTGCAGCCACGCTGTAGAAAAGTGTCTATAGGACGAATGAACTGATTCGACCCGGTCGGACCGGGTCACAGCCACTGTACCACAGAAAACGGGCATGAAATAGCACCTTGCTGTCGTGTTTCGTACAGTGAGTGATACCTGAGGCCCAAATCCCCCTTTCCCTTTACATATTTTTTTTTATTGGAACGAAGTTCCTTACGGCAGGCTTGGAGGGGATAGGGATTTCGGGTTTTTTCGATTTACGGAGTGAAGGTGGATACACGTATTCGAGCGATTTTCTGTTTTTTCTCTAAATCCGTGGTTGAATTATCATTGTATTTGTCTGTATATTGTTATTAAGTGTTTGTGCGTGTTTGGTAAGTATTTGTGTTGTCCTGTAATGTGTTAACTTTATCCAAAATGGATAAAATACCACCCGACCCTCCTGACCCCCCAAATGTTCCTCTGTCAGAAATTCAACCGGTGCTCTCGCATGGCGGGATATCGGGAAATGTGGCTAAAAAGCGTTCCATTGAGCCCGACTCTGAAATTCATTCCGTGCCTAAAAAAACGTTAGTTGTCCCGGCAGCTTCAGTACAACATATTTTCACTAACCCCGCTTTTGAAAATTCAAAACCAAAATATACTCAAGGTGACAGTGGTCCATACGTAGTTCACATTACGAGGATTGAACCGGATCCGGCTGCTGGCTTAACTATTCGACCTCTCAAATTAGGACAGCTTTTGTTCCAGAATTCTGTGTCTGGTATTAAGATCGATGGTATAAAACCCATTGGTCGTAATCGGGTTTCGGTTGAGTTTCAGTCTATGGCTGAAGCCAATGCATTTTTAGATAATAAACTTGTAGATCAACATAAATATGCGGCAGTGATTCCAAAATTTCACATTACCCGTATGGGTACTATAAAAAATGTTCCGGTAGAGTGGTCCATGGAAGAACTAGTCATGGCAATAAAGTGCCCACAAAATTGTGGTCCAGTCATAAAGGCAAGACGCCTAAATAGGAAAACAATTCAGGATAATGCTCCGGTATGGATTCCAACCCAAACAGTTGTTTTAACATTCCATGGTCAAATCTTACCTTCAAGGGTTTTCTGTTTTAATACCTCCCTACCTGTAAACGTTTACTTGCTTCCAACTATTCAATGCTTGGCTTGCTGCCGTTTCGGCCACATTAAGAACCAATGTAGATCAAAGCCTCGTTGCTATAGATGTGCCCAACAGCATACAGGAGATAGCTGTGAGGTTCCTGAGTCTGAATCTACTTGTCTTTACTGTTCAGGTTCCCACTTTGCCTCCAACCGAATATGCCCAGAACATTCCCGACAAAAATCCATTAAGATGGTTATGTCAGAGGACAATGTACCTTATACTGAGGCTTCTCAAAGATTTCCTATGACTTACCGAAGACCTTTTTCAGAAATTACCAAATCCCAACCTATTACCCAACTCCCTACTAATTCTTTTCCTTCCAGAATTCCCAATTCAGGTAACCTTCCCACTTCCACACAGTCTTCCTATAGAAAGACAGTTTTCATTGCACGTCGCCCCAGACCATCACTTGGTGTTGCTTATGATCATGATGCTCATAATCATATAATTTCTACCCCTCCCTCTTCTTTACCTAATGGTAGTTCTCTGTGCCATGATCAAAACCCTACACAAAATGATAGCCTTATTGGACTCTTATCTGATCTTCTTATAAACATTGTGTCCAAATTTAATGATGCCATACCGTACAACGTCATACAAAAGCTTCAGGATATGATTTCTGAAATTGATAAAAATGGCTACCAATCAGTGTCTCCTACAATGGAATGCTAAAAGTGTTAACCACAAAAAACATGAACTTATTCACCTTATCAATAAATTCTGCCCTTTTGTCTGTGCAATTTCTGAGACATGGCTGAAGCCTGGTTCCTGCTTTAGGGTGCCTGGCTTCTCTTGTCTCCGGGATGATAGGATAGATGGGTATGGTGGATGTGCCCTTCTTGTCAATAGAAATTTATCGTTTAATCAAATTTCCCTTCCTACACATAGTCCTGATTTCAATGTTGTTGCTGTAAGGGTTAACAATATTTCTATTCTTTCTGTTTACATTCCTTATCCTAACCCTTCCATTATGTCTGAATTGTCTTTAATTTTTTCAGCTCTCCCTCGTCCTGTAGTTATCTTGGGTGACTTCAATTGCCATCACCGCTTATGGGGCTCACACTTTTCATCCTCTAACTCCTCAGTATTGATTGACATTCTTGATTCTGAAAACTTGTGTCTCTTAAACGATGGTGCTCCCACACGCAGAGTGTCCCCAACTCAAAATTCTAGCCATGTTGATCTATCATTTGCTTCTCCAAATTTGGCCTCTCTTTTATCTTGGAATGTATTGTCATCATCATATGGTAGTGACCATTTCCCCATTGTAATTTCATACCCCCATTCTTCAATTTTATACCCTGTTCCCTCTCCTTTACTAAAATTCAAATTAGATCAGGCAGATTGGGACCGATTTTCGGAATTAGTAGATGTAAAAATTTCTTTACTTCCCCCTGTTGACCATCATAATTTTATTATTTTGTATACTGAAATGACAGATGCTCTTTTGTCTGTAGCAAATTCTACTATACCTCTGAAAAACTCAACATCCCATAAAGTACAGTCTCCCCCCTGGTGGGACTCCGAATGTACTGCTATTGTAACACAACGTAAAGAGGCTGAAGCAGTATTCAATAGCAACATGAGTATGATGAACTTCCTTAACTTTAAGCAAATTTCAGCACGTTGTAGTAGATTTTTGGCTCTAAAAAAGAAACAGGGATGGAAACAATTTTGTGAAAATCTCTCTCCTCGTACTCGAGCATCTGTTGTTTGGAAAAATCTAAAACTCTTTCGGAAAGCCACTGCTGGTAATCATAATGTCTCCTGTAATGAAACATCCTCATGGTTAGACGCATTTATGGATAATTTAGCACCCCCATTTGTTCCCTCTGCTGACTGCATCCCACTTCCAATTTCACAAGTAAATTGCACTGACAAAATGGATGAAGTATTTTCTTTTGAAGAATTATCATGTGTATTAAATAATCTTAGGGATTCTGCCCCTGGTGGGGATGGAATTCCATACTCATTTATTTGCAAGTCATCAGCCACAACCAAACATTTTTTTTTAAACATTATCAATCAAATATTTCTCTCTGGTATCTTCCCAGAATCCTGGAAGTCTCAAATCATAATTCCAATTTTAAAACCCGGTAAGGACCCCAAAGACCCTTCAGCCTATAGACCAATTGCACTTTCTTCAGTTATGGCAAAAATATTAGAATATTTATTAAAAAACCGATTGGAATGGATTGTGGAGAACAGAGGCATTTTACCTAGGACTCAGTTTGGATTCAGGCGAGGTATGGGAACAATAGATAGCCTTGCTTTGTTAACGACAGATATAAGACTGGCTTTCTCCAGAAATGAGCATGCTATAGGAGTCTTTCTGGACATCAGCTCTGCATATGACAGTGTCAATCTTCCACTACTCAGGCAGAAAATGCTGCAGCTGAGTATTCCTGAGAGGATGACCAATATCATTTGCAACCTACATATGGCTCGTATGATTTCTGTCCGTCATCAAGGCTCTTTACTGCCACCGCGTATGATCTGGAAGGGATTACCTCAAGGATCTGTTCTGAGTCCTATTCTTTATAGTCTATATACATATGATTTGGATAAAACGGTGGATTCGTTTTGTGAAATTTTACAATACGCAGACGATCTTGCATTGTATGCTATTTCGCCATCAATCTCGGATGCCGCCATTCGTTTGAATAGTGCTCTATCATATCTTAATGACTGGTTAGGAAAGCATGGCTTAAATTTATCTCCTGAAAAGTGTAATGTAGTTGTATTTTCTAGAAAAAGACTTGTTCCAAATGTTGATATTTATATTCAAAACCATCATCTTCCATTGAAAGATCAAACAAAATTCCTAGGGGTTATTCTTGACGCGAAATTGACTGGAGTTCCCCACTCAAGCTACATTATTGATAAGTGTGAAAAGAACGTAAATGTTTTAAGGGCACTGTCTGGCGTTTGGTGGGGCTCCCACCCTTACTGCCAGAAACTTCTCTACAATGCTATTGTCAGAAGCCACTTGGATTATGGTACATTCTTACTAGAACCTTGTAATAAATTTTTCTTAAGCAAATTAGACAAAATTCAGTCAAAATGCCTTCGCATAGTCACTGGAGCAATGAAATCTTCCGCAATAAATGCTTTACAAGTGGAATGCGTGGACCCTCCTCTTAATTTGCGCAGACAATATCTCTCTGACCGTTTTTTTTTCAATGCCATTCTGATTTCGCATCACCCTCTTGCATTAAAACTTAGTTCTCTCTATCAACTCACACTCTCTTCCAATTATTGGCTCCACAAGGACCTTCCATGTCTTGTTATTAGTTATAAAACATTCACTGATCTTCCCCATCCGGTTATCCAGTTTACAATTAACCCTGTTTTTTCCACTAAATTTGATGCCCTATTTTTCAGTCCTAACATAATTTTCAACTTTGGTATAGAAAAAGATTGTGCATCTGCTAATCAGCTGTTTAACAGTATTGTTGATAAGAAATGGAATGGCTGGCTCAATATTTTCACTGATGGATCTAAGCTCTCTCCCTTGGATTACGTCGGGGCGGCTGTATGGATCCCTAAATATAAAATAATCTTGAACTTTAAAGTGCCTCCTTCTTCCACAACATTTTCCGCTGAAGCAATAGCCCTCTATGAGGCAATATCCTATGTTGAATCTCATAAACTGAATAAGTCAATAATTTTTTCTGACTCTTTAAGTTGCCTTCAGGATATTTCTAAGTTTCCCCTCCGTTCTAAAAACATTTTCCCCTTGAATTTAAAAACAAAAGAATTATTATATAAATGTCATTGCCTTAACATTGAAGTTGCATTAGCATGGATCCCCAGTCATAGTGGCATCAGTGGTAATGAGACTGCAGACCTGTATGCAAAAGAGGCTTCTAGGTTGGGATGTGACACTCATTTGAAATCCTACCCATCAGATATTCGCACTCTTGCCAAACCTCGACTTTCTGATAAATGGAATAACTTATGGCATAGAACGAAAATTGTTAAGGGAAAACATTATGGTAACATTCAATCAGATATACCTGTTAGACCATGGTTTTTTAAATATAGAAATGCTAACAAGTGGGTTACCTCTACTATTATCCGGTTACGATTAGGTCATGTCTGCTCCCCAGTTTTTCTTGCCAAAATTAGGGTAAGGGACCATTCTTTATGTGAATGTGGTTTAGAAGATGGAACTACTGATCATATATTTTTTAACTGTCCAAATCTAGCTTTTTCCTTATATGATATAATCCCTCCTTATATTCCCCGCCCCACCAATTTAAATTGTTTATTGTCGTATGTTAATTCCAAGTTTATTGAAATCCTATCAAAATTTATCCTTATCAACAACATAAAGTTATAATTCCTACTCAGAATAATTTAAGGTTGTATCTTATCCATTGGTAGAAATAATATTAATAATAACTTGGTGATGGTGTTGTACATGTTTCTATCATATTAAATTATATGTACTTATGTATGTTTATTGAATGTTGTTTGTTTTAGATTTTTCAACTGCAATAACCGGTCATCTTTCTACTTACTGATCAAACTCTTTTGTTTATAACGTGTATTTGCCTCACTTGAAGTTGGCAAAATTGTCCAAAAGGGCAGAGCCACAAAAAAAAAAAAAAAAAAAAAAAAGATAGGGATTTCGCTGCGTGACCGAACTGAAAAAAATGATAGTAAAACCGTAATGCCCGCTCCAGACTCTCGCGAGGCGCCTTCTAGAGGCTCTCGCACGAGTTTTGGCGATTGGAGGCGGCAAGAGTGCTAACTGCTAGCCATCCACACTCTCGATTTATTCAGTTGCCCGCTACGTCTACTACAAAATGGACGTGATTCAACACTGGTGCTAAAACCTGCCATAGTGACCCAACTTGTGTGGGTCGCGTTCTAGGGTCAGCCAGTGTATATCCGGTTCTCCCCAGGGGGCTTGTCCCCTGATCCTATCCCTTTTCCCATCTCTTTTTCCTTCCCCTCCCCCTTGGCCCTTTGGCAGGCCGGCATGTTCTTGCCGACCTACGATGGACACATTGTTTATCGTTGGTCGACACTATTCTTGTACTGCGCTACACTTACCATCAGGTGTAGCGTAGTCACTTTGCCGTGCCAGGATAAAAAAAAAAAAAAAGTGCCTGTGTTAGCTACTTTATGTGCCTATATTACATTACATTATAATTATATTATATACAATATAATTTATTATTTCCTAAAATACTGAATTTCCTAAATACTTTCTTGTACTTAAATAAAAACTAATCAGCAAAATTTAAGAGAAAAATCAAGAAAACCTACATAAAATTGAGCACGACTTTTTTTGCAATTTATGTCGATTCTTCATTAGCCGAAGGAACTTCGTTTCTACCTGGTGTCCCACGACACCACTAATCATATTTAATTAAATGACGAGACAAGCTTGTCGATCGCCTTAAGGTAAGCGCCACGCCTGCTTATAAACAGAAGTAACTCTGCAGAGATATTTGAATTTTAAAGCACTGCATGGCATTGAATTGTGAAGATGGTAAGTCTCATAATGCCCATTAATTTCTCTGGCTTCAATGTCCTTCAAACACAACAGTGCTTACACACTATTGCTTGATGGCAGAAATAGACAAAGCGGTGGCACCAACCCAGGTGGCCTCTCATACCAGGGACCTACCACCTTGTAAATAATTGTCCCTATCCTTAAGGTCGGCAACATATCCACAGCAATTCTTTTGGTATTGTTTGTTCTTATTGTGTGTTCAAGGCGGTGCAGATCACTTACCATCAGGTGACCCACTTGCTCACTTGTCGGGCTCTGCTATAAACAACCGAGGTATGGTAGCTTTATTCACAATTCCATTATTTGTTTTATCCCCAGGTTCAAGAGGATGCAAGGCCACACTTTGCATGCTACATATGTTATTGTCGGCTAAAGAAATGCCAGCAGCTTGTTATAAAATCACAGATAACTGAACAATTGTCCATAAATGCTCCTGAGGTATAGTTATATTTAATTTAATTTTGTTGCTTAACATTACTGCTATTATGTAATATATTTTTATTATGAAAATGTGACAACACCCAACCCAAACCTGAAACAAACATTTGTGGATCAAACAAACATTCTTTATTTTTAATTTTTTATCTGTGAGTGCGAGTGCTATGTATGTTGGGTATAATCAGGACTATTTCTTAAAAAGTCAATCCAGGAATTCCTGTACATTATACTCGCACAATTCTAGAAAATCAATGTCTGGATTTTAATAGAGGCCGTAACCCATGAGTTTGTTTCGGCATTTCTTCTCATAGCTAGCCGCGAAATGCCGTTAAAAGATTAATATATAAATAAATGTGATCTAGTATAAAAATAGACATGTAAAAGTGATATTTATGATCCAATTTACAGAATAAATGATTTGAATTTGTCTTTGAATCAAACCTGCAGCCTCTCGTTTTGTAACCAGCTACTCGCTCACTGAGATGCAGAAACTAGCTTGAAGAACTTGTTATTTCTCTTTATGTGATTCCCTTTTCTATCTTTTATTGATGTATTACTGTCGACTTTCTTAACCTCTCCACCAGAGTAGTGTTTTTAATATGGTCTACCTAGCAAAAGTTATATGTGATGTTTCTAATTATATGTCCACCACGGTACATATCTGTCGGGGTGACTTTTATATTTGAATGTGGCATATTATATTTTCTAAGTAACATTTACTCAGAGGTGGTGAAACAGGAGAAGAAAATAGTAGAAAGTATAAATTAAGTAAAAACTATAAATTAATAAAGTTAGCCAATTTTGAGCACTTAACTGCAATAGCATTGAGTCATAACTCAGAATAGGTGCATTTATTTTTGGTTGGTTTTATTTTTTTATATGGATCAGTTTATGGCCACAACGTCATATATTTATTTTATTTTGCAGCAAAATATGGAATCTATCGCTCTCAATAGCAGACAGTCGCATGGTTTGCAAAATTCATTGATGATAGCGAAAATAGAGTCTTTTGAAATTCCGGAATACAGCAAAATTATAAAAAAAGAAAACGTTGATGAATCCTTTAATTATGAAGTGATAATTAAATATGAACCTGATGATGACGGTAAATTAGAGTCTTTTGAAATTCCGGAATACAGCAAAATTATAAAAAAGGAAAACGTTGATGAATCCTTTAATTATGAAGTGATAATTAAAGATGAACCTGATGATGATGGCAAGATAGAGTCTTTTGAAATTCCGGAATACAGCAAAATTATAAAAAAGGAAACCGTAGATGAATCCTTTAATTATGAAGTGATAATTAAAGATGAACCTGGTGATGACGGTAAGAACTTAATAATTTTATACAATACAGTAATACCTCGGACTTACGCGATAGGTGGGACCGAGCGATAACCGTGTAAGTCGAATTCGCGTAAGTCGGGGTACAACTTTGCATGTAAATACATATAAAGTATGTTTAATCGGACCAGAGTCTAACGAAAATAATTTAGACGAACGAATGATGCTTGAATTCAACAATTGAGAGTCTTTCACAGCTTCTATATTTTTTTCTTTACCATTTATAATCGTTCGGACTGTCGATTCCGGTAGGTCAATTTTCTTTGCCATATCATAAATTTTTATTTTTGCTTAGAAGTCTTTGGTAATATTCAGTTTACGCTCAAGACAGTGTTTTTCTTTTCTTGTTAGGTTCAAATGACACATTTATTGTTTTTTTGGATGACATAATTTGAGGTTATCAATAAAACGCAACGTACGTAAAACAATTCCACACGGAACACGTTCGAACCTGTCGTAAACAGAACACTAACAGGGCAGAGTGGGAGAGCTGATGCACGCGGCCATCAAAAATAAAAACCGCGTATCTCCGAATTCGCGTAAAACGGGGTAGTGTAAGTCGGGGTATTACTGTACTATTATGCTTGGCTTTAGCTTATATTATGATTTCTTACGTTTACGCGAATGTTACACATTAAAATAAAACTAATTTAAACGCATTATATAGCGGTTTTTTTGTTTTAATTTTAGTCCCAACATTTCGAAAGCTTTTTTGCAAATATAGCCTGCGGCCAAAAAGGCCCTTTCAGTTTCTACACTTGTCGGCTTTATTGTGAGCAAATAATCATAAATTAACTGGATGACCGAGCAAATTGTGTTTTTTGGAAATTATATTTAAGTACGAATTACTAATAAAATAATGAAAAAAAAAATTACTTTGTTACTTAACGACGCCATCTGCTGTTGTGCTCACAAAAAATTAGCATTATTATTCGCCAATAGATGTCAGGAATTAAGTCTAACCTCAAAGCAAACACTCATTGACTTCGTGTTGCTTAACAACGCCATCTGCTGTTGTGCTCACAAAAAAGTAGTATAAATGCCAATAGATGTCAGGAAGAGTCTTTTTTTTCTTCCAAGTTTATGTTTAAGTTGATAAAACACGAATAAAATGTCATTTTCTAAAAATGATTCCTAGCTAGATCGATTTTTCGCCCTCGAAACCCCCTATATACTAAATTTCATGAAAATCGTTGGAGCCGATTCCGAGATACCAAATATATATATATATATATATATATACAGGGTTAATTTTAAAACACCAGCAACCTCGCAGGACCAGATAGCTGACCCCATACGGAACAACTTTTGTTCTACGAGTTTGTATATAACTCAATATATTTAAAAAAAAATGATTTTACAAGTTTTTGTTGTGTCGTATTTTTCTTCGTAGCGTTCGGCGTGCGCGCGCGACTTAAAGAAGCCGCTCAGCTGGCTCGGGCGATGACCTTCAACGCTAGCCCCGTTCCCCACGCTTCGCGTGTTTGCTTACGTAATCTGCGATGCGTGTAGGTAACATTTAAGACGGAAATTAAATGAATACTTATTTTTGTATGAAAATAAAATCTAACAAATTATCAAAAGTCGTAGAACAAAAGTAGTAGCTTATAACCTTAGGTATCTACCCCTGCGAGGTTGCTGGTGTTTTAAAAATAACCCTGTATAGAGATAGCCACACGCACTTTGTTGATCAACCGTGCCATATAGTCAGTTTTTTGTTGATCCAAAAACGTATGTTGATCCGGGTCATGATTTGTTGATCCATTACAATATCCCCATGCACATGTGTATCCGTTTGGAGCCACAAGTGTTACGGCCAGAAATAATAATAATTACGCCATTTTTATACAAATCCACCTTTTTGGCATGTTAGCAGTTGTTGATCTGATTCAAATGGGCCAATCACAGCTTGTCATCGTTTGTGATTGGACTAAAGAGAGAGATGGAAAGAGTGGGACAGAGACGGAGCGAATAGATGCGTAGTAAATAGATAAAATATAATAATATTGGATTGCTCTGCACTGCACTGCACTCCAGTCAGGTAAAAGTCCTGTGTAAGTCTTTTTTTTTATAGCATAGGCCGGCAAACGAGCAAGTGGGTCACCTGATGGTAAGTGATCTCCACCGCCCATGTACGCCCAACACCAGAAGAATCATGGGCGCGTTGCCGACCTTAAAGGAAAGGGATAATTAGGGATTGGGAAGGGGAGGGGATTTGGGCTTCCGGTTATCTCACGCACCGAGCAATCAAACGCAGCAGCGAGCCGCTACTTTATGTCGGTTTTCTGTGAGACAGTGGTAACGATCCCATTCATACTGTAAACTATCCACAGCGTGGCTCTACCACTCAAAGTCCGGTCAAAGTCTAGTCAAGTCCTGTCAAAGTCCGGTCAAAGTCCTTTCAAAGTACGTTCAAAGTCCTGTCAAAGTCAGGTCTATGTCCTGTTAAAGTCCGGTCACTGTCTGGTCACAGTCCGGTCAAAGTCCTGTCAAAGTCCAGTCACAGTCCGGTCAAAGTCCTGTCAAAGTCCGGTCAAAGTCCGGTCACAGTCCGGTCAAAGTCCTGTCAAAGTCCGCTCAAAGTACAGTCAAAGTACAATCGAAGTCCTGTCAAAGTCCAGTCGTAGTCCGGTTAAAGTCCGGTCAAAGTCCTGTCAAATTCCGGTCAAAGTCCTGTTAAATACCGTTCAAAGTCCTGTTAAATACCGTTCAAAGTTCGGTCAAAGTCCTGTCGAAGTCTTGTCAAAGTCCAATCAAAGTCCGGTCACAGTCCGGTCAAAGTCCGGTCATAGTTCGGTCAAAGTCCTGTCAAAGTCCGATAAAAGTCCTGACAAAGTCCAGTCAAAGTCCTTTTGAAGTCAGGTCAAAGCCGACTGGTTATTGTGTGAAGCCATCTGGGACTTCGAAAATTCTCAAAGTTCCAGGGAGGTTGGCTAACGCTGGCTGGTCAACTGGCCCGCGTGACGTGTCACGGAAGGTTCTAGTTCTCTTCCGTTGATCGATGGAGCGCTCGCGTTACGGAACGCATCGGTTCACCCTCCCATAAGAAGTTATCACTTCAAAAATAATTTTCGAAATCATCCCAGGCGTAGTTAAATAATCGGGGAATATACACGAAAAACAGATTCCGACTAATTGTCAGTTTATTCCTTTTTTATATAACGCATATATACGATCTGCAACTGTTACCAATATCGTTACGATAACCTAATCGCGTAAAATACCAAAAAGTGTGTTGTTAGCTGTGCACGTGGTGTCCGTAACTCAGAAACTAATTAAAAGTATAAAATAAAAAAATGTGTGCGTGTACTAGTGTACACACGTAAGAAGTGAAACTTCTTTATGACCCTATTTTTCGAAAAAAGATCTACTGCAACTTTACAGAAATTAGTTAAATAAAGTTAAATTAGATAAAGTTTAAACATAAGGCTTTTATTATCGTAGACATGAATGCAACAAGAAAAGTGTGCGTCTCGGGACGCTCGACAGAAGAAGTCCGGTCAAAATCCGCTCAAAGTCTGGTCAAAGTCCGGTCAAAGCCTGGTCAAAACCCGGTCAAAGTCCGGTCAAAGCCCGGTCACAGTTCGGTCAAAGTCCTGTCAAGTCCGGTCAAAGTCCTGACAAAGTCCGGTCGAAGACTGGTCAAAATCCAGTCAAAGTCCTGTCGAGGTCCGGTCAAAGCCTGGTGAAAGTCAGGTCAAAGCCCGGTCAAAGTCCGGTCAAAGTCGTGTTAAAGTCCGGTCAAAATCCGGTCAAAGTCCTGTCGAGGTCCGGTCAAAGTCCTGCCAAAGTCCGGTCAAAGCCCGGTCAAAGTCCTGTCAAACTCCGGTCAAAGTCCTGTAAAGTCCGGTCAAAATCCAGTCAAAGTCCTGTCAAAGTCCGGTCAAAGTCCTGTTAAAGTCCGGTCAAAATCCAGTCAAAGTCCAGTCAAAGTCCGGTCTTGGTCCTGTCGAACCGAAAAATGTGATGCGTGACGCGTAACGGAAAAATGTGACGATTTTATTTTTCTAACGCCAATAAAGAAGTTTCACTTCAATAAGTCGATAGCCGATGAAAATGGCGGCAAAATTTGAATCTTTGGTGTTCGGAGCCAACAAAAACTCCACAACGCATATGGAATATATCCGCATCAAGTATATGTGAGATCAACATTAGTTCAAAATTTGATAGTATAAATGGAATCACCAATGCATTGTAGTTGAACAGAGATCAACATAATACTCCGGCTTTAATATATAAAACGGATCCAATAAGTACGTAGGCGTATCAGAAATTTGACCGTTGCGGAGTTGATTGAGTTCAAAATTATTGGAAAAAAAGTTGCAAGTATATCGTTATCTCATAGAATATGTACCTCCGTCTCGATCAGTTGAAGGCGACGTTGCCACTCCGAGCAGAGTACGCGCAATCGGAGTAGAGTTATTCTAGGGAAAAGGTGGACTCAGTAATGTACGGGGGCCCGGCTGGATCAACATAATGCCCAAGTTGGTATTTATATATATATATATATATATATATATATATATATATATATATATATATATATATATATATATATATATAAATACCATTATATATACATATATATATATATATATATATATATATATATAATGTACGGGGGCCCGGCTGGATCAACATAATGCCCAAGTTGGTATTTATATATATATATATATATATATACACAAGAATTGCTCATTTAAAGATATAAGATATATAAGATAAGATAGCACACAAGTATTCTCTTCGAACTCCGTCAAAACTCCGTCCTTTCAAATGTAGTCATTTACTTTTTTAGTACTTTATGAAAATCGTTCTCTTTTTTGTATGTAAGCTATAACGGATCCGGTAATCCGCCGGATTACCGGATCCGTTTTTCCGGATTGCAATCCCTATACAAGCTGCGCCCGCGCCCGTGCCAGAGCCTTCCCACACCCCGCGTACCCCCAGTGCCCATTTAACTCTCTTCCGGGGTGGGCGCGCGAGGGCACCCCGATTTGAAGGACAATATGACAGTTAAATTACATAAATATTAACTGGTTAGTAATCATTTTTGATGACCTCGTTATCGATACTTGTTGGAAGCAGGGGACTCTTTGATCATATCATACATTTTGTAGGACAAATATTTTTTCGAATAATTTAGATAATTATCATCAGATTTAACAAAAATTAACCCAGTTAGTAATACATTTTTGAGAATCATCAAATTGACATATTTTATCCTTGATACCTCTATTAGCTACCACAATCGAGAATTTTCGTATAGGAAATTGTTGGGCGTCTCATCGAAACGATAGCAAATCCCCTCCCCTTCCCAATCCCTAATTATCCCTTTCCTTTAAGGTCGGCAACGCGCCCATGATTTTTCTGGTTGTGGGCGTACATGGGCGGTGGAGATCACTTACCATCAGGTGTCCCACTTGCTCGTTTGCCGACGTATGATATAAAAAAAAAAAAGTAAACACCATTTTCTCCAACTTTATGAAAGGAGAAAGTTAGCGGATATCGTTTTATTAGTTAAAATTGCTCAAAATTTATTAGACTCCCCGCAACTTCTTTCCAAAATTAATTTAAGAGTTCCAAATAAGAGTGTCAGACATCCCGCGTGTCTAGCTATTCCTCAGAGTACATCAAAATACAGACAAAATGCATTCTTTATCAGAGCTGCAAAAGAGTTTAATATGGCAGCAGAATCTTCAGACCTGGATTTATTTCATTCCAAACCAAATCATTTTAAAAAGAAACTTACCGAATCTTGGTTCTCAAACTCTTAGGCAATAGTATACATTTCAATTGTATTTATACGCGTATGTATGTACTGTGTATGTATTCCTATGTATATGTATTTATCTATGTGTATCTATAAGTATTTTATACTATATTTAAGCCGCTCTATTTATTTCTTCTTTTACCTATCTGTGGAAACATGTAATTAGTGTATAGTTTTTTTCTTGTTCGGTTTTGCTTTTTGTAACACTGTATGTTCCCCTAAAATAAATAAATAAATAAAAAAATATTTAAACGGGTCTTAATCGCGTAATATTTGAAGGTATGAGTACCTAATATTATTTTATGTATACAAACCGCGAAAGCCTAACATCATGTAGTATTTTTTTCATGTTGGAATAAGCAATAGTTAAGTTGCCCCTTCTTCTGTAGCGGAAGAGCCTTTCGAACTGGCAGTAGAGGTTTTTGACGGAATCCAGACAATGTGTAGCATGGTAAATATATTGATTTTGTAATATTATCTTTTTGTTGAACTAGGTGTACCCCCAAACAAAAAGGCTAAACTGGACGCAACCCACCACGTTATACAATATGAAGCTAAATCTATAGAAGGGAAGCAGGACACCATATCTGGAACTCAAACAAATACATTAGCTAATGAAAATAAGTCATTCCAAAAAGTATGTGATGGGAAAAGTCAGGAAGTATTATTTAAGAATGATTTAAAATCCTTTATATGCAATGATTGTGGTAAAACATGTGATACGAAAGCTCTTCTTATCAAACATATTACTGAACATAAACCTATCATTATGAAACCGAATGAAAAATATACAAAAAATCAGAAATCTCTACATGAAGGGAAATTTGAAGACAGCTGTAGTTTTGCAAAGAAATTAAAAAATCCTTTTAAATGTCAATACTGTAATTATACATGTTCACGAAGTGGTCGTTTAGAGTGTCATATTAGAACTCACACAGGCGAAAAGCCGTATAAATGTAACTACTGTAATTATACATGTACCCAAGATGGTAATTTAAAGCAACATATTAGAACTCACACAGGAGAAAAGCCGTATAAATGTAAATTCTGTAATTATACATTTTCACTAAATAATCATTTAAAGAGACATATTATAACTCACACAGGCGAAAAGCCGTATAAATGTAACTACTGTAATTATACATGTTTAGAAAATAGTCAATTAAAGAGACATATTAGTACTCACAGAGGCGAAAAGCCTTATAAATGCCAATATTGTGATTATAGATGTACAGAAAGTAGCACTTTAAAGATACATATTAGAAGTCACACAGGCGAAAAGCCGTATAAATGTCAATACTGTAATTATACATGTTCACGAAATGATCGTTTAAAGTGTCATATTAGAACTCACACAGGCGAAAAGCCGTATAAATGTAACTACTGTAATTATACATGTACCCAAGATAGTAATTTAAAGCAACATATTAGAACTCACACAGGAGAAAAGCCGTATAAATGCAAATACTGTAATTATACATGTTCACTAAATAGTCTTTTAAAGAGACATATTAAAACTCACACAGGAGAAAAGCCCTTTAAATGTCAATACTGTAATTATACATGTTTAGAAAATAGACAATTAAAGAGACATATTAGAACTCACACAGGAGAAAAGCCGTATAAATGTCAATACTGTAATTATACATGTTCAGAAAATAGTAAATTAAAGATACATATTAGAACTCACACAGGAGAAAAGCCGTATAAATGTAAATACTGTAATTATACATGTTCACAAAATTGTAATTTAAAGGCACATATTAGGACTCATACAGGAGATAAGCCATATAAATGTAAATACTGTAATTATTCATGTTCACGAAACGATTGTTTAAAGGAACATATTAGGACTCATACAGGAGATAAGCCGTATAAATGTAAATACTGTAATTATACATGTACCCAAGATAGTAATTTAAAGCAACATATTAGAACTCATACAGGAGAAAAGCCGTATAAATGCAAATACTGTAATTATACATGTTTAGAAAATAGACAATTAAAGAGACATATTAGAACTCACACAGGAGAAAAGCCGTATAAATGTCAATACTGTAATTATACATGTTTAGAAAATAGTAAATTAAAGATACATATTAGAACTCACACAGGAGAAAAGCCCTTTAAATGTCAATACTGTAATTATACATGTTCACGAAACTATTATTTAAAGGTGCATATTAGGACTCATACAGGAGATAAGCCGTATAAATGTAAATACTGTAATTATTCATGTTCACGAAACAGTAGTTTAAAGAAACATGTTAGAACTCATACAGGCGAAAGCCCCTTAAATATCAGTGATGTTCGGAAGATGGTAGTTTAAAGGAACATATTATAAAACCATACCGGAGAAAATCCATATGTATGTGAATTATGCGATAAGGAATTTGCAAGAAGCAGTTATTTGAAAATTCACCTACGAGTACATGTGGATAACAAACCTCGTTAGTACTGAAGCTAAGTGCTCAGAATATAACAAATATATTGGATCTCAGTTTGTTCCTTGAAAAAGGTAGCCTAATATGGTATAATCCATTTCCATAATGGCAAAATTAGATTTATTGCTCATCGAAGTTTAAATCCATTAACCTGCATTAACGAAACTCATCTACACAGTGAAATAAATGATAGTACAATAAGCATACCCGGATATGCACCGTACAGGCGTGACTGAAACCATAAAAAAGGAGGTGGTGTGTTGATATACACTGCTCGCGAAATTAACAACATTCCAATCATTACCAGAGTAAATAAATCATATCAGAAATCATCAGCAGAAGCACTATTGCTCCATATTCAATATAAAGACTCAAATTTTACTATAGATTGTGTGTATCGTCCTGAAAGTCCTTCAGAGACTCTTTAATGTTATTTCTCCGGAACTGTTCACTGCCGCGCTGGAAGATGCCTTTAAGCTGTTAAACTGGAAAGGATTCGGCAAAAGTATTGAGACACGTGGTTCACAGTTTTTGTAAAATTTACTTGAATGTTGACAGCCTCCGTGGCTTGTCGGGCGAGTAGCCGGCTGTGAAACGAGAGGCCGCGGGTTCGATCCCCGCACCGAGACAAATATAGATCAGGAAGAAGGTGTAGTACTTAATCACCCATAATTTATTTATTTAATATTAGTATCTTCATAGTATTTTGTGTACAGTTTTTATGATTGTCGCAAGTAAAATTGTTCTTTTTTTAAAACTAATCAAGACTATATTAAAGATTATATAGAAATAGAACTGACTAAAATAAATTTGAAAATTTAATAATAAGTAGGATGGCTTATGTTGAATAATATTAAGGACATGAGTAAGACTAAATATGATTCTTATTATTTGTCACCTAAATATTTACATTTCGTTACAACGATTAAACTCTACTTTTTACACTGATTCCTGCAAATTCATAAGTACACATTGTATTTATTATCACCTTAGTACAAAAATGTTGTATTTTTTTTAGTGTTTCCATATTTGTTCATATTTTTATTGATATACCAATCTACAGAAATAGTAATTTTACACCATATTTTAATACTGTGTTTTCGTCATAGTATACCCATCATTTTATGAGTTTCGTAGCATTTTAACACGCTTTTATTAGCTTCAGACGTATGTATGTTGGTATGTTGGTAGGTTTGTCTGTAACGGAATCTTTGAACGTGATTTTGACCTCCTTCAAAACGTCGGATTAAATTGAAATTTGGCATACTTATCAAAGACCGATGACAATGCAATATTATGTAAAAAAATATAAGAAGTACATATTGCAAATTGTGATTAATAATTGTTGTTTAGTTTAGCGCCATCTACACGGCGCATAACAATGCGTCAATAGATTGTTAATTTGCGTCAATTAAAATTATACTCTGTGGATCTTTGCTCGTCAATTAAAATTATACTCTGTGGATCTTTGCTCGTCAATTAAAATTATACTCTGTGGATCTTTGCTCGTCAATTAAAATTATACTCTGTGGATCTTTGCTCGTCAATTAAAATTATACTCTGTGGATCTTTGCTCGTCAATTAAAATTATACTCTGTGGATCTTTGCTAGTTATATGGAGTGTCGTAGTATCTAATATCGTCAATAGATGGCGCTTTTTTGATATTCGGGTTAAGAATTAAAATTATACTCTCTTGATCATCGCTAATTATAGGGAATATCGTAGTATCTAAGATTTATTCCAAACTTCGTATTGTCAGCGTGTTTCTTATAACACATCATATTTCCGTTCTGAGCATTGCATCAATATATGTATGTCTTATTTGTGCAGACCCTCAACCGACTACAATATATTTATATCATAACTAAAAAATGAAAAAAAAAAATTGTTAAAAAAAAACTAAAAAAATACGCTTTTATAGAAAGTCTAACTTAAAAATAGAAAATAAATTTGACAAAAACTATGTATTTTATTGTAAAAAAAAGCGTGGGGTGCATGGTGTCAATGGTTATAATTATTGTATTGACAGATATGAGGAGAAGGATTATCATTGAGATAATATCTTAAAAAGCACCCCACGGCCTACGCTTTTTTTTACAATAAAATACATAGATACAATAAAATATTTTGCTGGTGGGAGGATACTTGTATCCGACCGGATAGCGACCACCGTACACTGGTGCTAAAACCTGCCATAGTGGCCCACCTTGTGTGGGTCGCGTTCCAGGGTCAGCCAGTGTATATCCGGTTCTCCCCAGGGGGCTTGCCCCCTGATCCTAACCCTTTTCCCATCCCTTTTTCCTTCCCCTCCCCTTTGACCCTTTGCAGGCCGGCATGATCGTGCCAACCAACGATAGACACACTGTTTATCGTTGGTTGACACTATTCCTGGATCGCGCTACACTTACCATCAGGTGTGGCGTAGTCATTTTGCCGGGCCAGGATAAAAAAAAAAAAAAATAGTTTTTTTCAAATTTATTTTCTATTTTTAAGTTAGACTTTCTATAAAAGCGTGTTTTTTTAGTTTTTTTTTTACCTGAAAATGTGCCATTACATGATACATATTGGAAAATATAACGTTATGCACGTAATGCTTTTCGCGAGGCGATAATTTGGAAATGTATAATTATTTTTAAGTTTAATTCATCATGTTATAGTTTTAAATTAACCTAATAAGTTTAAGTAGTAATTACATTATTCACTTTCATTTATAAAAAAAACAATTTATTGGCTTTTATCTGTCAGCTAGAGATGGCTTCATTGTATATTTGTGCTTTCTATTTAATTTAATTCGCAATTTAAATGACATTAGTGGTTTAAGTGTAATAGTATTAATAATAAAGAATTTTAGTTTATTGTGAAAATTAGTGTTGCCTTACTATCGATTGCCTATCGATAGGTTGGCAATACTATCGTGACCTCGAAAAATAGTCAGAATATCGATAGCCCTATCGATACTATTGATATTTTACAATACTATCGATAGTATCTATCCAAGAAATTGAGCAATACTATTGGTAAAGTGCAGTACTATCGATAGTATCGATACTATTGGGTATAGATACTATCGATAGTATCACTATTATGGCGTATTTTATTGCAATCACTGTCGATACTATCGATAGTTTTACTACATCGATATTTACCAAAAGTTCATTTTTCCTTTAAGGTCGGCAACGCGCACATAATTCTTCTGATATTGTGGGCATACATGGGCGGTGGAGATCACTTACCATCAGGTGACCCACTTGCTCGTTTGCCGATCACTGCCATAATAAAAAAAAAAAGTTCAATAGTATTGCACCGGAATTTTAGTTAACATTATTAGTTCATTAGAATATTGAAAATAGTTGTATTAGATCTAGTAACTTCCCGTTATTGTATACCGCATACGAACTTCACTTTTTCTGCCTAAGTCGCTAATAAAGGTTTGAATCCAACACGATACTATTGAATTTTGGTAAAATATCGATGTAGTAAAACTATCGATAGTATTGATACTATGGAAAGTATCTATACCCAATAGTATCGATACTATCGATAGTACTGCACTTAATCAATAGTACATATTGCTCAATTTCTTGGATAGATACCATCGATAGTACTGTAAAATTTCAATAGTACCTAATGATTTCTTACGTTTACGCGAATGTTACTCATTGAAATAAAACTAATTTAAACGGATTTTATCGCGGTTTCTTATTAATTTTGATCCCGACGTTTCGAAGACTTTTCAGCCTTCGTGGTCACGGGGAGGACTGAGGTGTAGGTTGTCCAAAAATGTTAATGTTACAGTATCTACCTTCAATTTACAATTATAAGATCTTTATGGTTTGGTCCGATCTACGCAGAAGGAGCTCACAGTGTCTTGAGGTCTGGCAGTTGGTCTTTTGGGCTCCGATTTAATTAAATGTATAATCGGATCCCAGGCTTGTGCTAGCTTCCAACCATCTTCTCTATTGAAATTCGGATGTTTTTTAATTTCAATAGCCTCGCGAATCATCCTGGGTAGGAATCGGTGTTCTTTGGCAAGGATTTGTGGTCTGTCAAATCGAAGATAATGTTTGGAGCCTTCCTCTGAATGTTCAGCAACTGCAGACTTCGTAGAGCGTCGGTGTTTAACATCAGCTATATGTTCTTTTACGCGGGTCCCTATACTTCTTTTTGTTTGACCTATGTAAGAGAGTCCACAGTCACAATCGATTTTATATATGCCCTGTTCCTGTAGAGGTATATGACACTTGACCGGTGGTAAAAATTGACTAATCTTCTTGGGCGGCTTGAAATAAGTTTTAATAGAAGCACGCTTCAGTACATAGCCAATCTTGTCGGTGACTCCTCTAACATATGGTAATACAACAGGGACACGTTCAACTGTGGCTGGTTTCACTCGGTTTCTGTGACGCACAGTAGGCCATACTGTGTATCGCAAAGTGACCCATACAGATAAATACCTGAATGGTGCATCTCACCACCATCCAAAACAGTTAGCTACCGTGGGCAAATCTTTGTTTCAGAGAGCACAAGGAATCTGTGACGAGGAACATCTGGCTGCCGAGCTGCAACATGTCAAGCGAGTACTGCAAGACAACAAGCTCCAAATTCCACGCCGCCGTCACAGAAACCGAGTGAAACCAGCCACAGTTGAACGTGTCCCTGTTGTATTACCATATGTTAGAGGAGTCACCGACAAGATTGGCTATGTACTGAAGCGTGCTTCTATTAAAACTTATTTCAAGCCGCCCAAGAAGATTAGTCAATTTTTACCACCGGTCAAGTGTCATATACCTCTACAGGAACAGGGCATATATAAAATCGATTGTGACTGTGGACTCTCTTACATAGGTCAAACAAAAAGAAGTATAGGGACCCGCGTAAAAGAACATATAGCTGATGTTAAACACCGACGCTCTACGAAGTCTGCAGTTGCTGAACATTCAGAGGAAGGCTCCAAACATTATCTTCGATTTGACAGACTACAAATCCTTGCCAAAGAACACCGATTCCTACCCAGGATGATTCGCGAGGCTATTGAAATTAAAAAACATCCGAATTTCAATAGAGAAGATGGTTGGAAGCTAGCACAAGCCTGGGATCCGATTATACATTTAATTAAATCGGAGCCCAAAAGACCAACTGCCAGACCTCAAGACACTGTGAGCTCCTTCTGCGTAGATCGGACCAAACCATAAAGATCTTATAATTGTAAATTGAAGGTAGATACTGTAACATTAACATTTTTGGACAACCTACACCTCAGTCCTCCCCGTGACCACGAAGGCTGAAAAGTCTTCGAAACGTCGGGATCAAAATTAATAAAAAACCGCGATAAAATCCGTTTAAATTAGTTTTATTTCAATTCAATAGTACCGATAGGGCTATCGATATTGTGACTTTTTCGAGGTCAACTATAGATCCATCAACTATCGATAGTTAGGCAACACTAGTCAAAATGCAATATTTCAAGTATTTATAGGGAGGACGAGTTTTGGCGGGAATTCTGACAGTGCCGTTCATCGCTTATTTTAATTTATTTCATAAACTAGTTTAGAGTTGTGTTTGTTGTATAAAAGTGGTGTGGATTTGTTCAATAAACATGGACGGTGATGAACAGTGTATGGAAACATTGAAATAAGTGAATTAAGAATCGTACTGAAAGGAGTTAACACCAAAACTCCGACAAGACCTTGAAATCGACCGCACCCGTGTTTCATTGTTCTTGTAAAAATTACTTGAGAATAAATTATACTTGACACTGGCTAAATGCATAATACTGCGAAAGCCATAAACAAAAAATAAAAAAAAGAAGTATTTATAGGAAAAAGCGCGGGAAACTTGGTCGTGGCGGGAACGTTTTTTCTTATGAAAATATTTTATATATTAATTTTGCTAAAAAGTGATCAGTTTTGTTATAGTTTGTATATATTTCTTACTATTAGTTTTGTAAAGTAGTTTGTAAATATTTTCTTCGTAGTTAGGTAAGTTTTTTTGTACATAATTTAGTAATTTAAAATGAACGAGCCCCCGGATCCCGGGGGTGGCTCGACCCCTCAGGTAGCTGCATATGTTACCGTGGAGCAGTCAGAATCTGGCATGGATACTGATTGTTCCACTAGTAATAGTAATAAAAATTTAAGGAAGCGCAGCCACGCGAAAGCTTTATCCATATTATGTCGAAGGACCGAGTTGCATTTTCAAAAAAAAAAAAAAAACAATTCGCAGCCTAGTGCTGATGTTCGATCAACATCGCAAATGTGCTCTAGAAAATCTAGATAAATACCTGATAGTGTTTCGTCACTGGAACTGTGTGTGGCTTCATTATAGTTAATTTGCCCTAGTAATTATCTTTTGTTAGTATTTAGTATAATTAATTATTATTACTATTATATTCCTTGCAAATGGTTAATTGATTGGAAAATAAACAGAAATGGAAATTAAAACGAGCGTTTTGATAATGCATATTTAGTGCATATATGACCTTTTTAATAGAGCATATTGAATACATATTTTGCCAATTTGTTAATGTTTATAATCCGATGTACTAGACATCGACTATGACTATCGACCTGCTAAATCTTTCGTGTTTCTACGACCAAGCCCTGACCACTTTTACCGAATCTTTGTGTTGGATTGCTCACAAATATTTTACTGCGTTTTTGAAGTGATAACTTCTTATGGGAGGGTGAACCGAAACGTTCCGTAACGCGAGCGGTCCATCGACCAGCCAGCGTTAGCCGACTTCCCTGGAACATCGATAATTTCGAAGTCCCAGGTGGCGTTACACAGGGACCAGTCGGCTTGGACCGGACTTTGACCGGACCTTGACCGGACTTCAACCGTACTTTGACCGGACTTTGTCCGGACTTTAACCGGACCTTGACCGGACTTTAACCGGACTTTGACAGGTCTTTGGCCGGACTTAGACCGGTATTTGACCGGACTTCGACCGGACTTTGACCGGACTTTAACCAGACTTTGACTGGACTTTAACCGGATTTTGGCAGGACTTTGACCGGTATTTGACCGGACTTTGACCGGGCTTTGACATACTTTGATTGGACTTTGACCGGATTTCGACAGGACTGCCCGGTATTTGACCGAATTTCGACTAGACTTTAACCGGACTTTAATAGGACTTCAACCGGACTTTGACCGGACATTGACAGATCTTAGGCCGGACTTTGACAGGACTTTGACCGAAATTTGACAGAAGTTTGACTTGACTTTGACCGGACTTTAACCGGACTTCGACCGGTATTTGACCGGACTTTGACCGGATTTTGACAAACTTTGACAGGAACTTTAACTAGACTTCGACCGGATTTTGACAAGACTTTGACAGGACTTTGACTGGACTTTTACCGGATTTTGGCAGGACTTTGACCGGTATTTGACAGGGCTTTGACCGGACTTCGTATCGTAACGCGTTACGGCGCCACTCTGGCTTCCCTTTCTCTCACGCATACGGCAGCAGTAGGCAGGCTCCTCCACTCTCACTTTAACCCATATTAGTTTAAGTTATCACTTCTGTCAAGCGTCCCGAGACGCACACTTTTTTTACAAGACTGAATGACGAGCATACCACCCGCCTGATGGTAAGCGCGTTATCGTGAGTGGTAAAGCCACGCTGTAGACAGTTTTGTCTACAGCATGAATGGGCTGGCTCGACCGGGTCGTTACCACTGTCTCACAGAAAACCGACGTAAAGTAGCGGCTTGCTGCTGCGTTTCGTACGGTGAGTGAGATATCCGGAAGCCCAAATCCCCTCCCCATCCCAATCTCTAATTATCGCTTTCCTTTAAGGTCGGCAACGCGCCCATGATTCTTCTGGTGGTGGGCGTATATGGGCGGTGGAGATAACATCAGGTGACCAATGTTCCGTTCGGATATACATATTATGTCAAAATTAAGTATAAAGAAATAAATAAATAATTATTATAAATTAATTATTTTAAAGAATATTATTCTTTATAATTTGAATATTTTGTAATTGTCAAAAAGTAATCGGTATTTATAAATAAAAGCCGGACATTACCGGTTTTTATGTATGCAGGTTTTTCTAAACACCACTAAATCAAATAACATGTGGTACTTAGATTATCTATCTAGTTCATTCTCATCAGAGACAAATAAACTAGAGAGACGGTTGTCTTCATACAAATTTTTTTACACGATAAGCACACACCTACATGCATAAATTTTTATACTATACATGTATACAATTCATTCATAAGAGAAGTGGGATCTCTCTTTCTTTCCCGTGTGAATTGATCTGTGGTTTTCTTTTTTCTCTTTTGCACGGATATTGTATACTAGAGACGTGCCGTATCGGAAATCGGTGAATTTCTGAAAATACCGATCATTAAATAAAATAGGGATGACTTTAAGGGGGGTTACATACTAAAACCGTAATAAATTATCGGTTTTCTATAGTGGGTACTAGACGAAAACCTCGTATAAACCTTGCATAAAATTTGATTTATAATAATAAAAGTAAATAGTAATTATAAAATTTATTTCTGTCGTAGGTTACATATTTATGTAAATTGTTCTTACGTCCTATTTACAATCATTTCCGAACCTAACGATAGCCCGCGAAATCCAATTTTTACTTTGAATTGCACTTCTATAACTACTTGAAATATTACATTTTCACAATAAACTAAAATTCTTTATTATTAATACTATTACACTTAAACCACCAATGACATTTAAATTGTGAATGAAATTAAACAGAAAGCACAAATATACAAAGGAGCCAGCTTTGGCTGACAGATAAAAGCCAACAAATGTTTTTGGTTATAAATGAGAGTTAATAATATGACTACTTAAACTTATTTGTACAAAGGTTAATTTAAATCCATAACATGATGAATTAAACTTAAAAATAATTATACATTTACAAATTATCGCCTCGCGAAAAGCATTACGTGCATAACGATATATTTTGCAATATGTATTATGTAATGGCTTATTTTCAAGTAAAAATGCTACAAAAATCAGAAAATGTTAGGTACACTCATCGATATATAAAAAAGGAGGATAGAACGCTACTAATATCGTCAGTGATGCAGGTTTATGATATATGTGTGTGAAAGTTGAGGGATACCAGATAAATGAAAATTTTCCCCAGTTTTAACCAACTCCTAAGAGGAGTTATTATATTCGGCCCGTGTTTATTAGAATAAAGTATGTACATGGTAATTAAGTACTTAGTTCAAACAATTAATTGTTTCGTGTAATAATGGGGTAGGTATATTAAAAAATAAGTTAAAAGCCTTTAGACAGCCTCCGTGGCGCAGAAGGCGAGTAGCCGGCTGTGAAGCGAGAGGCCGCGTGTTCGATCCCCGCACCGAGACAATTGTTTGTGTGATCCACAAATATTTGTCTCGGGGTCTGGGTGTTATGAGACCGAAAGTCTCTCGTAGTTCCTGACACCCACGACATAAGACTCGTATCTTACTGTGGGGTCAGGTCTATGTGTATGACTGTTGGGTGTATTTATTTATTTATTGTTATTTAAAGTGATTTAATTTTCTATAAACATGCCTCTTACTTTGCACGGACTGTTCAATACTTTCTAATTTAGAAATGTGGTGGAAACGAATGCTCAAATATTTTGTAAGATACATTTAATTAAATTGATCTTATGTTCGGCGCCTGCCAGAGTGTGTTCTAGTTCCAAATTAAAAAAAATATTATTATTCGCTATAAAAGAATCCAATATTTTTTATATTATGTACGTATGTTGTTTTTCATTAGAAATTATAATGTTTTCTTTTATGAGCCTCCTGGCTGCCATCTCGCAAATGCAACATACTTTGTATAAATCTTCAGCCGGGAAATGTAGGCCCCCTTTAGATTAGACAGAGACACAGCACGCATTGTGAGAAGGTTTCTCTCTCTTAGGTCCTAACCGCCGGTGGCTTGGGTCACAGGCCTCGTCATTGGAGGGTTATGATTTTTATATTTTTAAATGTTTTGTTTTTTTTGTGACTAATATTTAAAAATGTAAAAAGTCCTTTTAAAGAAATTATTATTATTATTTTTAATTATTATTTATAACAATTATTTTTAAATAAAGAGTACTGTACAAAACACAGTTCAAAACGCAATGAAAAATAAAAAAGTCAGGGGCTTGTGCCGCTGCCGCACAACACAAATTTTACCGAATCCAAAAACACCTCTGGAAATTAATGTTATTATTTACTTATCAATGAGTTTCTGAAGATAAATTTTATGTTTTGGTAATGTCGATGATATGAAGCCGGTTAAGCTTTAAAAAAGGAGGTTCTCAATTCGGCGAGTTATTTTTTAATTTATTTGTTTGTTTGAGCAGTTTAATATCTTCTTTACTCCATATTCCGTTATCAGATTTTAAGAAAATATATATGCAGTAGCGTAGCTAGGACCGGAGGGGGGGGGGGGCACTGCACCCCGGTTGTCACCGGTTTTGGGAAGACACTCGACCTGATATAACTACCACTACACACACTACTGTATATAGGAGACCGCATAGTACCTAAACTTTATCGAACATCAACATATTTCAAATTCGGTCCATATTTGATGGGGAAATTTATGTCCATACATTAAAGATAAAATATAAGTTTAATTGACAACCTCCTCCAGTTTTAAAGTCGGTTAGTAATGTTTGAACTAATGTTCTTAATCACAACGGAATACTCACACTTTGGGGAAAATACCTCATTTATTTTCTGGCAACACATGCACGTGTAGTTGACGTTTTGTGTTCCGAATATTACATAAATATTTTTACCTAAAACATTATAAAAGTGATTATAAATTCGTATCTTACCTGTGATAAGTAATTCCTTGATATTTCTTTTTCGATGTGGAATTGTTTTTACAGTGTTTTATAACACATGTCGGCATTATTATATTTTTTTTAACACTAGTTGGAATGAACTTTTCACAAGGCGGTCGTGTCGCGTAATGGCGGGAAATGGTGTACTATGATGAGAGTGTGTGCGTGTGGCCCCTATACGTACAGAATTCTGGCACACTATAGGTCACTTCACTTTCGATGTATGGGAACTGGCGTCCCCCTTTTTTATATGTCGATGGGTACACTAACGAAAACCCAATATTAAAATAAAGTGTATAACTATATGTATATTTCTGCAGATTGGTATATCAATAAAAATATGGACAATTATGGAAACATTAAAAAATACATTTTTGTACTAAGGTGATAATAAATACAATGTGTACTCAACAATTACTTATGAATTTGCAGGAATCAGTGTAAAAAGTGCAGAGTTTAATCGTTGTGACGAAATGTAAATATAAAGGTGACAAGTAATAAGAATAATATTTACAGTCTTACTCGTGTCCTTAATATTTTAAAACATAAGCCATCCTACTTATCTAATAGCATTTACATTTTCAAACTATTTTTTGGTCAGTTCTACTTTTACATAATCTTTAATATAATCTGTTTATTCATTTATACATATACGCATATTGAACATCATATTTCAATATTCATACAAAGACATTTAAGATAATGCTAATTAGTTTTTTGATTGAAATGAATCCTAGTGTGTAAATTAGTTAAGGTGCTGTCTGATCCTATTAACTTATACATATAAGATTTTACATAATTTATGCTTAACAGTATATAAAATAGTGATAAAGGAGACTATAACTATGTTTTTTATGCAATACAAGGAGTTGAGTTTAAGCTACTATACTATACAGTATGCATAATAAACTAAAAGCACAAAAATATGACTAATACACTTAAAAAAAACAATTTTATTTGCAACAATAATAAAAACTGAAGACAAA
The DNA here is from genome assembly GCA_949126905.1 of Amorpha juglandis. NCBI lineage: Eukaryota > Metazoa > Arthropoda > Insecta > Lepidoptera > Sphingidae > Amorpha > Amorpha juglandis. The sequence goes on from OX421392.1 coordinate 5,019,709, forward strand.
ATACTATGAAGATATCAATATATAATAAATAAATTATGGGTGATTAAGTAAAAAAGCAGCGATAGCTCAGCGGGAAGTGGTACGGACTGTCGAGACGAATGTCGCAGTTTCGAAACCAGCCCCAAGAGCATACACCTCTGACTTTTCTAAGTCACGTGTATATTAATTGTTAATTATGGCTTGCTTTAACGGTGAAGGAAACATCGTGAGGAAACCTGCATACCTGAAAAAGATTTTTCGAAGGTATGTGAAGTCCGCCAACCCGCATTAGGCCAGCGTGGTGGACTAAGGCCTGATCCCTCTCATTCAGTAGAGGAGGCCCGTGCCCAGCAGTGGGACGAATATAATATATAGGGCTAATAAAAAAAAATAAAAAAGTACTACACCTCATTCCTGATCTATATTTGTCTCGGTGCGGGGATCGAACCCGCGGCCTCTCGTTTCACAGCCGGCTACTCGCCCGACAAGCCACGGAGGCTCGACACGACTTTAAACTTTTGCATTGGGTAATTTAAATGCAATGCTAGATATCGGTGACAAATTTAACAAAAAAAAATTAAGGTGGGGCATGGCCTAAAAAAGGTTGGGAAACACTGGTTTAATCCGATTAATAGGTATCATATTTTCACTACATTCAAATAGCGTATCGTGGTTCTGTGTGGTGTTGATAGAGAGACGAGCAAGTCGCTCGCCTGATGGTAAGCGTCACACCTGCCCATAAACAGAAGCAACACCACACAGAACTTTGAGTTATAAAGATTCGCATGGCACTGCTCTGCGCTCGTCACCCCGAGACATAAGATGGTAAGTCTCATAATGCCCAGTAATTTCACTGGCTTCAATGTCCTTCAAACCGAAACACAGCACTGCTTACACACTGTTGTTTGGCGGCAGAACTAGACGTTATTGAGATGTTATTCTCAAGTGGGTAGCCAGAAAAAGTTAAGTGCTCCAAAATCACCTTTTCTCAAATTCTCAATCACTTGTGTTCATAGTCTCATTCTGAATGTTACTGCTGCACATCGTTATTTTTTAATATACCGTGACTGCTGCTAGCTACGTCAAACTTGTAATCCGGCCTCACGTGTTCCCATTTTCACAAAGGATAGGTGAAATGGCTTAAAGGCATTTTCCAGCGCGGCAGTGTACAGTTTCGGAGAAATAACATCTCCCTGTCTCACGCCTCTCTGTAGTGGAATAGCCTTCGTACTCTGTTCTTGTACTCGGAACGACATGGTGGCGTTGTTGTACAAGCACCTCAACACTTCGATATACCGATAGTCGATGTGGCACCGCTGGAGAGACTGCAGCACTGCCCAGGTCTCGATCGAATCAAAGGCTTTCTCATAGTCCACAAACGCTAAGCAAAGTGGCAAGTTATACTCGACGGTTTTTGGTATAACCTGCCGCAGCGTATGAATGTGGTCTATTGTACTATAATCTTTTCGGAGACCGGCTTGTTCGGGAGGCTGGAAGTCATCTAACTTGCGCTCGAGACGATTCGTGATAACCCTCGAAAACAACCCGAGATGGGCCTGTAGTTCTTCAACAAGGTATTGTCACCTTTCTTGAAGAACAGTACCACCGCACTCCTGTTCCATGCCTCAGGCGTTACTCCCTCGAGCAGAACAGAATTAAAGAGTCTCTGAAGGACTTTCAGGACGATACACACAATCTATAGTAAAATTTGAGTCTTTCTATTGAATATCAAGCCATAGTGCCTCTACTGATGATTTATTTACTCTGGTAATGATTGGAATGTTGTTAATTTCGCGAGCAGTGTATATCAACACACCACCTCCTTTTTTATGGTTTCAGTCACGCCTGTACGGTGCATATCCGGGTATGCTTATTGTACTATCATTGATTTCACTGTGTAGATGAGTTTCGTTAATGCAGGTTAATGGATTTAAACTTCGATGAGCAATAAATCGAGTTTTGCCATTATGGAAATGGATTATACCATATTAGGCTACCTTTTTCAAGGAACAAACTGAGATCCAATATATTTGTTATATTCTGAGCACTTAGCTTCAGTACTAACGAGTTTTGTTATCCACATGTACTCGTAGGTGAATTTTCAAATAACTGCTTCTTGCAAATTTCTTATCGCATAATTCACATACATATGGATTTTCTCCGGTATGGGTTCTAATATGTCTCTTTAAAGTACTGTTTAGTGAACACGAATACTTACAGTATTTACATTTATACGGCTTATCTCCTGTGTGAGTTCTAATATGTTCCTTTAAACGACCATTTTGTGAACATGTATAATTACAGTATTTACATTTATACGGTTTTTCTCCTGTATGAGTTCTAATATGACTCTTTAAAGTACCATTTTGTGAACATGTATAATTACAGTATTTACATTTATACGGCTTATCTCCTGTATGAGTCCTAATATGCGACTTTAAATGACTATTTTCTATACATGTATAATTACAGTATTGACATTTAAAGGGCTTTTCGCCTGTGTGGGTTTTAATATGTCTCTTTAAATTACCATTATGGGTACATGTATAACTACAGTATTGGCATTTAAAAGGCTTTTCTCCTGTGTGATGTCTAATGTGTGCCTTTAAATTACCATCTCGTGAACATGTATAATTACAGTATTTACATTTATACGGTTTTTCTCCTGTATGAGTTCTAATATGACTCTTTAAAGTACTATTTTGTGAGGATGTATAATTACAGTATTTACATTTATACGGCTTATCTCCTGTATGAGTTCTGATATGTGACTTTAAATTATCATGTTTTATACATGTATAATTACAGTATTGACATTTAAAGGGCTTTTCGCCTGTGTGAGTTTTAATATGACTCTCTAAATTACTATTATGGGTAAATGTATAATTACAGTATTTACATTTATACGGTTTTTCTCCAGTATGAGTTTTAATATGTACCTTTAAATGATTGCTCTTAGTAAATGTTTTATTACAGTATTGGCATTTAAAAGGCTTTTTTAAGTTCTTTGTAAAAGTACAGTTTTCTTCAAATTTCCCTTCACATAAAGGTTTCTGAATTTTTGTATATTTTTCACTCAGTTTGATAATCACAGGTTTATGTTCAGTAATATGTTTGATAAGAAGAGCTTTAGTATCACATGTTTTACTACAATCATTGCATATAAAGGATTTTATATCATTCTTAACTAATACTCCCTGAGTTTTCCCATCACATACCGTTTGGGATGACTTAATTTCATTAGCTACTGTATTTGTTTGAATTCCAGACATGGTGTACTGCTTCCCTTCTGTAGATTTTTCTCCTTCATGATTTTTAATATGTTTCTTTAAATGACAATTTCGTGAACATTTATAATTACAGTATTTACATTTATACGGTTTATCGCCTGTGTGAGTTCTAATATGTATTTTTAAATTGCTACTGTCTCTACATGTATAATTACAGTATTTACATTTATACGGCTTTTCTCCTGTGTGAGTTCTAATATGACACTTTAAACGACTATTTTGTGAACATGTGTAATTACAGTATTTACATTTATACGGCTTATCTCCTGTGTGACTTCTAATATGTACCTTTAAATTATGGCTCTGTTTACATGTATAATTACAGTATTGACATTTAAAGGGCTTTTCTCCTGTGTGAGTTCTAATATGTACCTTTAAATTATGGCTCTGTTTACATGTATAATTACAGTATTGACATTTAAAGGGCTTTTCTCCTGTGTGAGTTCTAATATGTTTCTTTAAATAACTATTTTGGGTACATGTATAATTACAATATTTACATTTATACGGCTTTTCTCCTGTGTGAGTTTTAATATGACTCTTTAGATTACTATTATAGGCACATGTATAATTACAGTATTTACATTTATACGGTTTTTCTCCTGTATGAGTTTTAAAATGTACCTTTAAATGATTGCTCGTTGTAAATGTTTTATTACAGTATTGGCATTTAAAAGGCTTTTTTAAGTTCTTTGTAAAACTACAGCTTTCTTCAAATTTCCCTTCACGTAAAGGTTTCTGAATTTTTGTATATTTTTCATTCGGTTTGATAATCACAGGTATATGTTCAGTAATATGTTTGATAAGAAGAGCTTTAGTAACACATGTTTTATTACAATCATTGCATATAAAGGATTTTATATCATTCTTAACTAATACTTCCTGACTTTTCCCATCACATACTTTTTGGGATGACTTAATTTCATTAGCTACTGTATTTGTTTGAATTCCAGACATGGTGTCCTGCTTCCCTTCTATAGATTTAGCTTCATATTGTATAACGTGGTGGGTTGCGTCCAGTTTCGCCTTTTTGTTTGGGGGTGCACCTAGTTCAACAAAAAGAAAGTATTACAAAATCAATATATTTACCATGCTACACATTGTCTGGATTCCGTCAAAACCTGTACTGCCAGTTCGAAAGGCTGTTCCGCCACCGAAGAATGGACTACTTAAGGCTAGAATAATAATTTTTCGTGCCCGAAGCAGCGTAAGGTAAAGACGTGTTACTGGTTATTTTTGTTGAAATTAAATAAATCTTGCCTTTTACGATTCTAAACCTTAAAAAAACAATATACAAGTATCAAAATCAAAGCACCAAGCTCTGAAGACAACTAATATATTCTGTCCCGCTCGCGACTTTGTTAGTGTTATCGCTTACCTGCATATTACGGCACCACAGAAATCTATTATGAGTGTACTACGCTCGCCTACTGGAAGTAGTATTGGCGAACGCCGTGCAGGTTCACAACCTGATTGAACACAAAAAGCAGAAGTATCCCGAATGACTATACGGAACTATAAAAGAAAAGATCAATAAGAAGAAGATTTAAAAAATGAAGTACTCGAATTACGTAAGCAAATGAACCAAGTAATGGAAATCTTGACAAGTTTTACTAGTACAGTAATACCCCGACTTACGCTACCCCGGCTTACGCGAATTCGGAGACACGCGGTTTTTCTTTTTGATAGCCGCCCGCATCAGCTCTCCCATTCCGCTATGTTAGTGGTACGTTTACGACAGGTTCGAATGTGTTCCGCGTAGAATTGTTTTACGTACGTTGCGTTTTATTGATAACCTCAAATTATGTCACCCAAAAGAACAAAAAATGTGTCATTTGAACCAACAAGAAAAGAAAAACACTATCTTTGGAGCGTAAACTGAATATTGTCAAAGATTTTGGCCAATCTATCGACTCAATGATACACGATGCGCAGGAAGACAAACTTATTGCATATGTGGTTCCAATGTAATTTATTGACAATTAATACTTCTAAAACAAATTACATGATATTTAAAACTAAAAAGAAAAAATTGTATAACCATAAACCTCCGAGCATAAATAATATAAGCATTAACGAAAGCAAAAACGAGAAATATCTTGGTTTCATCCTTGATAATCATCTCACTTGGAAACCACATATAGAAATAATTAGATCGAAGATGTCGGCTTTAGCAGGCCTAATACGATATTTATAATACCCTAATAAAACCATACTTTGATTATCTAATAGAAGTTTGGGGAACGGCTGCGAAAACTAACTTGCAACCTGTACAAATATGCCAAAACAAGCTAATAAAAAACCTATTCAATTATGATTTTCGTACCCCAACGAACGAAATTTACAGAACTACTAAATTAATACTATAATAATTACTAAACACATGTCTCTTAATATACAAAATTATAAATAGCAAAATACATTCCAATATTGTTTTTACAAAAAATAACTCCATTCCACACAAACGCCGTCTAAGAAATTCCCAAAATATAAACTTACGTCCACCTCGGACAAATTATGGAAAAAAAAACATAATGTATGAAGGAGCCCAAATATTTTATAAATTACCGAATAACAGTACTCCGTTTAAAGAGGTCCATATTATAGGAAGGAGGGAACACGTATGGCGGCAAACCATTCCACAGCTTAATGGTTCGGCAAAAGTAAGAGTTTGCGAACTTTTTAGTTCGAGCCAAGATGGAGGAGGCCACCAAGCTGTGGCTCCGTAAAAATTATCTCAAAAATCTCACTAACCGTCTTAAGAAAGATATCAATCTCAGTCAAAGAGCTCATAATAGTCGATTTATCAATTCTGCACAGAATCTGTGTAGGGCAACATGGAAAGTTATTAATAGTAGTAAAAACAAAAACCATATACCGAATGGATCTATATTAAAAATTAAATCAAATGAAAAGTTATTCAACGAACAATCACGAAATAGCACAAGCTTTGAATAATCATTTTGTAGATCAGAGTCAACTGATAGTACAAATATAGAAAATAATAGAAACACGTTAAAAAAAACATTAGAAATGAATAAATGTTCATATCCCCCTACAATACCATTCAACATCTATCGAATTATCATGCCACTCAAAAACACAGCCGGCACTGGATATGATGATATAGCAACAAAAATTATAAAACACGTATACATTATAATTGTACCAATATTGGGTCATCTTATTAATTTAAGCATAGAACATGATACTTTTCCAAAAGAATTAAAAATAACCGTAATAATACCCCTTTTTAAGAAAGATAACAGAGAAAACATATCTTGTTATACACCTATAGCTTTGGTAACGATCTTCTAAAAATAATTATTCTGTTCTTACCATCATCATCAAGTTCATCTTTGATCATCACTTCATTAATGTCACATTCATCTTGGTTTTCTGTTTTTAAAATCATATTATATTTCGGTATTTGATGGGACTCCATTTCCGCAAGCATCAATGAATTATGCAGACCGTGTGTTAGTCTGACTGTAAACGAAATGGATTCCACATTTTGCTGCAAATAATACAAATACATTACGCTGCCTTGTACCCATACACAGATATACATAAAAAAATCACAAAAAAATATTAAAAAAAACTCTTACTACTTTGGTGGTTTATTTTTAGTTGGTAATTGTTAAATATGAATATCAAAATAATATATTAATATATACTAGCGACATCTAGTATAATGTATGGAAGATTGTCCTTTTGTCTATTCTGTAATTATCGAATATACAGGGTTAATTTTAAAACACCAGCCACCTCGCAGGACCATATAGCTGATCCCATAAGGAACAACTTTTATTCTACGAGTTTGGACATAACTCAATACATAAGAAAAAAAATGATTTTACAAGTTTTTGTTGTGTAGTGTTTTTCTTCGTACGTCTACGTTTCAGTCATAAACGAACGACCCGACGCTCGCGCCCGCTTGCGCTGCTAATAATAATAATCTAGTTAATTTCTATTGGTCGCGGGGTTTGTATTTGTAGCCAGTATGTACATACCTACACTGAGTCCACAATCCCTTCATACTTTACCAGACTTAGGACTAGCTACATTAAACAATTAAAAACAAATACAGTATTTAAACATCTAAAATATGTTACGATTACGTAACAAAATATTTTTGTCGTTTTCTAAAGTTTAATTAAACCAATTTAATATTGGTAGTTTGGTTTCCTTTACTTTTCGTTGTTTAATGGAGGCGTATTAAAATAGTGGAATCAGCGTGCAATAGTGAAATCAGCTGACGGCTGGGTGTAGGTATTATCGATCGATACGGTCCGGCCACGACTTAGGGTCATTGAACTGACGCGCGCGCCCGCGTGTATTACGTAATCTGCGATGCGCGCAGAGCGTGGATAATATTCAAGACGGAAATTAAATTCATATTTATTTTTGTATGAGAATAAAATCTAACAAATTATGAAAAGTCGTAGAACAAAAGTAGTAGCAAATGTCCTTAGGAATCTAGTCCTGCGAGGTTGTTGGTGTTTTAAAAATAACCCTGTATATTTTTAGTCTGTGCAAAAACCATAGTAGTTTTAATAGTAATCGTGAAATCGACAGTTACGAATTTTTTTTTCATTATCAATGTGGTAGTTTTCATCCATCATCCACGAATTTTTATATCATCAAATAATAATTTATTTTTTAATTTAATTTTCCTAAATTTATTTAGGGACATTGCAGCCAGTGAAATTACTCGGCATTATAAGACTTCTAACATGTAATGTCTCGAGGTGACAAGTGAAGTTCAGTGCCATGCAGTTAAATAAGATTAAGTCTTAGTCCAACACACTGGCTTAACATGGGTTGGCAGACTTCACACATCATGGAGAATTCTCTGTATGTAGGCTTCCTCATAATGTTTCTCTCACCATTAAAGCCGGTGATAATTAATAATGAATAAACATGTAACTTAAGAAAGTTGTTGGTGCATGCTCTTAAGGCCTGATTTTAAACTTGCAACTTTTGTCTCTGCAGTCCATATCATTCCCCACTAAGCTATCACTGTTATATTATAATATGCAACATAATATTTGTAATACTATGTAATAACATAATGATATAAATACCTCAGGACCGTTTACAAAGATTTGTTGAAGCAACTCCTCTGATTTCTGTGATTTGATAACAAGCTGCTGGCATTTCTTTAGCTGATAGTAACATATGTAACATGCAAAGTGTAGTCTTCCATCCTCTTGAACCTGAGGATTAAACAAATAATGGGATGATGAATTGATATATCGTCGATGAAGTACCAATACCTCCGAAGTGTTGAGAATCTAATTTTACACCAGACTGTTTAAAATAAGGTTTTATATTACAAAAACTGTTTAAAATAAGGTTTTATTTTACAAAAACTGTTTGAAATAAGGTTTTATTTATTTTGATCAACTATTGATAGTAAATAGTTTTCAATACATTACCTTTTTATTAGTTACTAAGGGATGTGGTTTATGTTTACGTCTATTGAAATAAAAAAGTAATTTTGGACTAAATTGTCAGTTAGGAGGTATTGGTACTTCATCGACGATATGTCACCTGATAGTAAGCCTTGCCCCATGTTTTAGGGTTGCACAAATAGCAAATAAACAACCATATTTTCGTCATGTCATGTAAGGTTGCCACTGTAAATCAGCGCTGTGTTGTGGTACGTGCCCCAGCCCAGCAGTACACTGAGTGGTCACTTAACTATCACAGTTACAAATATTGAAAACTTTACACTCTATTTATTTTTGATTCAACAATCAATGTCATAAATTAAAAGATACTTCCGAGGAACATTGGTTTCAATAAGCTATGTTGCACAGTTTTTGAGGTATGGGATATTTTCGGCTACACCCCAGAGCCCTTCACTATGTGGCTCTACACTAATTTGACCAGTTTTTTAACAGACACGCAACAAACACGCGACAAACACGCAAGTGTGTCATCTGAGAAATGAGGCATCACGTCATGTGCGCATTCCCAACCTTAAAGGAAGGGGATTGGGAAGGAGAAGGGGATTTGTATCTCCGCATGTCGGGTGAGCGCCTTGCTCGTCTCGTCATTCAAGCAAATAAAAAAAAAGGATTAAAGGGTAAGTGAAGTTTCTAACCCCAGCCAATTAATTTTGTAACATAGTATAAGAATGCTACCTTATTAGTTGTTAGCTTTTCATATACATCTTGAACTTCCGAGCCCGCAATTTGATGCATTCGGACGTTGTTATCCAAACATATTCGACAAATGAATGCAGACATTTTCACAACACACACAAAACTGAAAGAAGACAAACACCTAGGCAGAAACTAGTAATCAATTCACAGCACTCTATAATTTCTATGTAGAATAAAACACTATTAGTGTTCACTGTTGCTACTGACTCACAAAATACAAATAAATTAATAAACCAATGCCCATTATACATTCACATTTCCTTTTATTATTTGACTTAGTGGTGTTTAGGTTAAACCGGTATTCATAAAAACCGATAACGTTTTTTTTTTTTGGTTTTATTTCTCCTTTATAGTAAAAGGAGAAGGCAAAGGCGCTCAGCCATGCAGCCTAGTCTGCTGTTTATTTTCCAATTCTAAGGACTTCAAAGGCCGAAGCCATGTCTGCGATTGTTTCAGTTATAAGGCCGAAGCCATGTTTACAATTCTCTCAAATTATAAGGCCGAAACCATGTCTGCAATTCTCTCAAGTACCGATAACGTTCGGTTTTAATTGTTTTTTTTTTTATTTAGTTACGCCTCCATCGTTACTCGATGATTTCGCCAATGTCGAGGTAGAAAATACACGGTTTTTTTTTATAGCATAGGCCGGCAAACGAGCAAGTAGGTCACCTGATGGTAAGTGATCTCCACCGCCCATGTACGCCCACCACCAGAAGAATCATGGGCGCGTTGCCGACCTTAAAGGAAAGGGATAATTAGGGATTGGGAAAAGGAGGGGATTTGGACTTCCGTATTCTTTCAATATTTATTACATATGAAGCGCTATCCGTACTTTCATAAACTTGTCTCCCAACCGGAGTATGTGTATGTTGGCGATTTAATTTAGCAGTACTCAGATCCACAGTAGTCTGAATAACTGGGTTTTTGGAATTTATTTGAGCTTCAGATTGCTCAATAAGATCTGAGTTAGGTATTGCAGTGGCAGGAAATAGATTTAGTATCGTCCGAACCATGTGTCCTTCTGCGCTTATTGCATCGTTTACAAATTTTATTCAATCGACTTCGCTTAAGTGGACGTTGCGAAAGCGAACCGTCCGTGTCCATTACCGTATCCGATTCATTATAACTAGTATTAATTGTTATATTACAGCCCACCGGAGGGACTGTCCCCCCAGTATCGGGGGGCTCAGCCATCTTCCGGTAAGTAAAGTAAAAGAACTTACCAGATATCCAGAAGTGAAGAAAAAATTAGAAAATAAAGAATAAATTGAATACAGTCAACCTGGGTAACTTAAGCTTTCAATGTAACATTGACTCACTAACTTGTATTTGAACGTTTAATTTTTTCTCTGCTTACTGAATCACTGTATAATAATAATTTGTTTAATCTATGAAGGTAAAAAGTGTTTTTGAACGAAACCTGCAGTGACATTTGAGATTTGTCAAATATATATTTATTTCTCATCATTCAAAATTTGGCGGTAAATAGAGTTAAAAATAAACTTGCTAAAAAGTTGTGTATAGCAGTTACTACAGAAGAACTACAGAAGGCGAGTTCAGTTTTATATTTGTCTCTGAGTTTTATGTTGAAGAATCATATGTTTTTTATGTAATAACACTGAAATATCCCGCGATATTGATAGATTTTTTTAAAAATCTTTAATTAATCTTCTTTCCGTTTCATTTTCAGACCATTTGGGGTAACATTAGCTCGGGGCGAGGACAGACAATGCGTGAAAATTTCAATTATGCAAAAAAGTTTTGAAGGGTGGAAGTGGGCATCAAAGCTTGACATATTTAATTGTCACCCCCGAAATATAGTTAGTCGATTTGGAGGATCTAAAATCACAAAACGAGGCGATTCTTATGCGATTGATGATTAATTTCTATATATGGTATGGGGGAATTGAGAGCCGATATTATGTTTCTTTTTTATATGTGATTGAGTTTGTTTTATTATTTTTTATTATTTTAGGCATAGCTCAATAATTATAAGTACATCAAAACCTAATTAATACAATAATAACTTGATTTAAGAGGTCCAATAAATAGAAGTTGATTTCGATAAACCAGGCAGTTTAATATTGTATTAATATGGCAACCCTACGTTGCCATTAAAAAGGTGATAGTGATATAAACGAAATGTATTTTTTTTATCAATATGACAAGCTAATCTTACCGAGGAGTAAAAAAAACTACATAAATTAGAGATTTTCTTCATCAACTCTTCATACTTATTAATGTTACCCAAATGTCAGTGTAACTTTGGCTCACCAAATTTTTGGTAATTTAAGGGTCTTTTATTTATCGTTTTGATAAATAACACAGAAATTTAGATTACAAAGGCCAATATCCCACTAGAAACACTCATTTATGACAAATAACAATAAAAGTAAATCCGTACGACTATAAATTACCTCTAAAGTGAGCCAAAATTACCCAGGTTGACTGTACTTAAACTAAATATATATCTAGAAACGGTTTATATACCACTAATCGCTATGATTAAGATAATAAAATTTAAAAGTGAGAGATCAAAAAAGCGCGCCTTACAAGTCGAACGTTTCCCGCCTTTTTCCTAAACTATGTTAGAAATAAATTAAAATAAGCGATGAACTGCACTGTCAGAATTCCCGCCAAAACTCAAAAATTGACATTTGATTGTCAAATATTTATAGGTGCGTTCAGAAACTTGTCTGTTTCATAGCTGCAGTATGAGATCCGATCTCTTTTGTCTGTTTTGTTGGAAAACAAAACAGTTTTGTTATAGAAATAAAAAAGGAAGAGTCAGTTGGTTGTCGAAAAAATAAAAAAAAAACAAGACGATTATTAAAATCTATCATCGATTTGATAGTGCGCTAGAACTTTATTTACTGTTATTGTTTTAAAATGTGTCGCGGGGAAAAGCGTTTTGTCGCTTCCGTCCCACCGGGAGCAGGTGGAACGGTTATGTTGGGCTCTACCGGCCTTACGACCCAGCGTTGAGCCGCCCGGGAGAGATGGAAAACATCCGGGCGACCGCAGGGCCGAGACCCTAACACTATGTACACCCTATGCCGGTGAATACTCATAAGATAATAAGACAGCCTCCGTGGCTTGTCGGGCTGTGAAGGGAGAGGCCGCGGGTTCGATCCCCGCATCGAGACAAATGTTTGTGTGATCCACAAATATTTGTTTCGGGGTCTGGGTGTTGTGAGACCGAAAGTCTCTCGTAGTTCCTGATACCCACGACACAAGACTCGTATCTTACTGTGGGGTCAGGACTATGTATGTGACTGTTGGGTGTATTTATTTATACTAACTAAAAACCAAGCGGTGGCCAGCTTCGGCACACGAACGGCCCCGGGTTCCCGAGGCGAGAAGTGTCGCTTTGCGGTCCGTCTCCAAATGTAGGGGGGCTCAGATACTCACGCACACCGAAGGAGAAGACGACCTGACTTACGGCGTTGAAATGTGGGACGAGCTATATACCTCACGTGAAATGGTGCACGTAACTCACTTAATTCATTTTTTTATTTACATTAAGTGCATAACTGTTGCATTAAGTGTAAATAAAACATTTGTATTAAGTTTTGACTACATTTAACACAAATAAATGTAATGGTGCTGCCACACCGGTGTTAGAAAATGTTATATAACATTTTATAACTGCGGTGTGGCAGCATCATTTAGTAAACATTTCTTAACAATTTGTAACATTTTTTAACCGCGAGCGGCGGTACTTTTGAGAGCGGCGCCGTCAAAGAAGAAGGGCCGATGTCATGTTTTCAAATGTTATAAAATTTTAGAAAATGTTAGATTTAATGTTAGAAAATGTTTGTAAACATTTTATAACATCAGTGTGGCAGCACCATAAGTGATACGATGTTCACCGGGTCATCTAATCTTTAATATAATCTGTTTATTCATTTATACATATACACATATTGAACATCATATTTCTATACAAAGACATTTAAGATAATGCTAATTACTTTTTTGATTAAAATGTATCTAGTGCGTAAATTATTTAAGGTGCTGTCTGATCCTAAATACTTATATGGGATTTTACATAATTTATGCTTAACAGTGAAAACAAGGATGATATAGAAGACTATAACTATGTTTTTATACAATACAAGGAGCTGCACTTAAGCCACTCTACAATACAGTATGCATAATAAACTACAACTACCAGCACAGGCCGGAAAACGAGCAAGTGGGTCACCTGATGGTAAGTGATCTCCACCACCCATGTACGCCCACCACCAGAAGAATCATTATCGCATTGCCGACCTTAAAGGAAAGGCATAATTAGGGATTGGGAAGAGGAGGGAATTTGGGCTTCCGGATATCTCACTCACCGTACGAAACGCAGCAGCAAGCCGCTACTTTACGTCGCTTTTCTGTGAGACAGTGGTAACGACCGAGTCGATAGGTCGAGCCAGCCTATTCATGCTGTAGACAAAACTGTCTACAGCGTGGCTCTACCACTCAAGAATCTCACTCAGTAAAGCATTATAATTAAAATAAATAAACTGTCAGCATATTTCACTATAAATAAGGGTGGAATTAGATTATGACCTCCAGATTTGGTCAGGTCCCGCCCCTTAAGTTGCTTTTGTATGTACTCGTATATGACTTGTCAATTGACTTCTGCTTGCAAACTTCTTATCGCATATTTCACATACATATGGCTTTTCTCCTGTATGAGTTCTAATATGTTGTTTCAATGCACCTTGTACTGCAGATGCATACTCACAATATTGACATTTATACGGCTTTTCCCCGTTGTGTCTTCTAATGTGTATCTTTAAACTATTGTTAATTGCACATGTATAATCACAGTATTGACATTTATACGGCTTATCGCCCGTGTGGTGATTTCTAATATGTACCTTTAAACTAGAATTGTCTCTATACGCATAATTACAGTATTGACATTTATACGGCTTTTCCCCTGTGTGAGTTCTAATATGTGCCTTTAAATCACCTTTTTGTGCACATTTATAATTACACAATTCACATTCATAAGGCTTTTCTCCGCTATGAATTTTAATATGTGTCTTTAAGTTACTACTTAGTGAACATGCATAATTACAGTATTTACATTTATATGGCTTTTCTCCTGTGTGAGTTCTAATATGATTCTGTAAAGTACCTTTTAGTGCACTTGCATAATCACAGTATTCACATTTATATGGCTTTTCTCCTGTATGGGTTCTAATATGTCTCTTTAAATGAGTGATCTTTGTAAATGTATAATTACAGTATTGACATTTGAAAGGCTTTTTTAACTTCTTTGTAGAACTATCCCTTCCTTTAAATTTCCCTTTACTTAAACGTTTCTGTATTTTCATATGTGTTTCATTCATTTTAATAATCACAGGTTTATGTCTCCTAATATGTCTGATTAGAAGAGCTTTCGTATCACATGTTTTACCACAATCATTGCATATAAAAGATTTCATATCATTCTGAACTAATATTTGTTGACTTTTCCCATCACATACTGTTTGGGATGATTTAATTTCAGTAGGGACTAGGTACGTTTGAGTTTCAAAGATGGTTTCCTGCTTCAATTCTATAGATTCGTCTTCATCCTGTCTTATGTTGTGGGTAGCGTCCAGTTTTGTCTTCGTGTTTGCTAGTGCATCTATTTAAACAAAATGAGAATATGATAAAAAAAAATAAAACTATGACGCGTTAATGAAAGGCACTAGACAAAGTCTATGTCTCGTCATAAATACAATGTGTTACGAACAGTGTGATCAAATGAAACATTAGTAGTATTAGTATTTTTTAAATTAATAAAACATATCCTTGACCATATTTTTATAGGCAACCCTATTGATATGTGTTCAGCAACACATTTTATACCCTTAGATATTTTTTATCCGGTAAACAGATGGGTGAAGGTTGATCTAACCCAGGATCTTAGACCATAAACCTGTCTTGTAATGTAACATAATATGTCGTGCATCCTTTGTCCGTCATTTGACAATTACCCCTTCCAGTAGATTTAAATAGCTTGTAACTTATTTATTTGTGGCTTGATTTATGTAAATATTTCGATAATAGATTTAGATGAAGTCACATAGTGACTAAAACAATAAAATTAAACAAGTCAAATACCCCATCACAGACAAATGATTCAATAACGTCAGACAATACAAATACACACAACGATCACACACATATTCTTGACCCCCACAGTAAGATACGAGTCTTGTGTCGTGGGTATCAGGAACTACGAGAGACTTTCGGTCTCACAACACCCAGACCCCGAGACATATATTTGAGAATCACACAAACATTTGTCTCAGTGCGAGAATCGAACACACGCAATCTGTTTTTTTTTTCGAAGCCTCCGAGGCGCAGCGGGCGAGTAGCCGGCTACTCGCCCGCTGTGAAACGAGAGACCGCGGGTTCGATCCCCGCACCGAGACAAACATATGTGTGATTCATAGATATTTGTCTCGGGGTCTGGGTGTTGTGAGACCGAAAGTCTCTCGTAGTTCCTGATACCCACGACACAAGACTAGTATCTTACTGTGGGGTCAGGACTATGTATGCGACTGTTGGGTGTATTTATTTATTATTTGTGTATTTATTATTTTTATCCGAAGACTGCAATGTGACTGAAACACACTTGATGGTAAGCGTAGTGCAGTCCAAAAAACCAGCGAAATCGAGGGGCCTGCGACAGAGACAAAGTAATACAGGATGTACCTCTATACCCGACCCAACCAACCATCAAGTCATGTTGCAAGCCCCTCGGGAGAACCGGATATATACTGGCTGATCCTGGAACGTGACCCACACAAGGCGTGTGGATCACTATGGCAGGTTTTAACACCATGTGTACGGTGGTCACTATCCAGGTGGATATGATATCCTACCACCAGCCAGTTAAACAGTAGTGTTGTATAACATTAACTAAAACCAAGAATATTAGTATTGTATAAAACTATTGTGTTCTTACCGTCATCATCAGGTTCACATTCGATTATCACTTCGTTAATAATACATTCATCTTGGATTTCCTTTTTTATAATTGTACTGTATTCCGGAATTTGAAAGGACTTTAATTTAGCTAGTATCAATGAATTTTGCAGTCCATGTGACATTCTGTTAAGAGTGATGGATTCCATATTTTGCTGCAAAATAAAATAAATATATTACGTTGTGGCCATAAACTGATACACATAAAAAAATAAAACCAACCAAAAATAAATGCACCTATTCTGAGTGGTGACTCCTATTGCAGTTCAGTGTTCATTGATTGATAATAATGACTCAAAATTGGCTAACTTTATTAATTAATTTATAGTTTTTATGAGTTGCTCTACTATTTTTCTTATCCTGTTTCACCACCTGAGTAAATGTTACTTAGAAAATATAATATGTCACATTCAAATATAAAAGTCACCCCGACAGATATGTACCGTGGTGGACATATAATTAGAAACATCACATATAACTTTTCCTAGGTAGACCGTATTAATAACACTACTCTGGTGGAGAGATTACGAAAATCGACACAAATATATTAATAAAAATAAGGAAATTGGAACACTTTGGTCACATAAAGAGAAACAACAAGTACTTCAAGCCAGTCTCTGTGTCTCAGTGGGCGAGTAGCCAGTTACCAAACGAGAGGCGGCTGGTTTGATTCCCATACAGAGACAAGTGTTTCTTTGATCCAGAAATGTTTGTGTCGGGTCTGGGTGTTGTGACATTTTGATAATAAAAATATATTACATATGTAATGGTAGTGTTGTTAAGCAACAACATTAAGCAAAACATAACTATACCTCCGGAGCATTTATGAAGAATTGCTCAAGCAACTCTTCCGATTTCTGTAATTTTATAACAAGCTGCTGGCAATTCTTTAGTTGACAATAACATATGTAACATACGAAGTGTAGACTTCCATCCTCTTGAACCTGAGTATTAAACAAATAATAGAATTGTGAATAAAGCTACCATACGTCGGTTCTTTATAGCAGAGCCCGAGAAGTAAGTGATCTGCACTGCCTTGAACAATACACAATACCAAAAGAATTGCTGTGGATATGTTGCCGACCTTAAGGAAAAGGGACAATTATTTACAAGGTGGTAGGTTCCTGGTATGCAATGCGATTGCAACATCTGGGTTGGTGCCACCGCTTTGTCTATTTCTGCCATCAAGCAACAGTACATAAGCACTGTTGTGTTTGAGTTTGAAAGATATTAAAGCCAGTGAAATTACTGGGCATTATGAGACTTACCATCTTCACAATTCAGTACCATGCAGGGCTTTATAATTCCAAATTCTGTATGGGATTACTTCTGTTTATAGGTAGGTGTGGCGCTTACCATCAGGCTAGCGATTTGCTCGTCACCTCATTCAATTAAATAAAAATGCCCGTTTTCTGTGGGACAGTGGTTGTGACCCGGTCCGACCGGGTCAAACCAGTTCATTCGTCCTGTAGACACTTTTCTGCAGCGTGGCCGCACCACTTGCGTCTTTATTATTATTTTCATGGAAGAATGGTGACTGCAGGTAAGATAAGTGAAGTGTCTGACTTCACCCCAGCCAACTGATTTTACGCATATTGTACCGTACGAATCCTACCTTTTTAGTTGTTAGCTTTTCATACACTTCCTGAACTTCTGAACCAGATACCTGATGCATTCGGCCCTCAGAATCCGAGCATATTCGGCATTTTTTTAAATCAGACATTTTCTTAATGATAAATTAATCAACAGTAATAAATTAATATCGAAGACGAAACAAATAAACTCTAGAGACGGTTAACTTCATACAATTTTTTTAACACGATAAGCACTTGGCACTAGGGGTGCTCGATATGTGATAAAATATCGATTTTTTTTAACCTTAGTGGGTTTACTTATTTACTCCTAATAAAGTCTTTTCCTTCCTACAATACGATATATTGAAAATATCGATATTTATGACCGATATATCGTTAAATATTGATACAATATTTCGATATATTATATCGAAAAAATATCGATATTTTTTGTACATGAACATCACTACTTGGCACCAGAGACAAATAAACCACAGAAAATAAACTACTTAGATAAAAGTTACGCGGGAGCGCAAGGAGGTTTTTAAATCAAAAATGTAGAGTCCAACTCTTCATGACGAAGATTTATTTGAGACTGAATTAAAATTAACAATTATCCTTATTTATACGCTTAACTTATTTACAAGGCATATTCAGTTCTAGGAATTTTGATCATAACAAGGCCACCGGCTAGACAACAGGTCAGCACTTTTATTGTCAACATGTTTTCATTTAGTTCCAAGAACTTTAGTCTAAACAAGAGTATCATATTTCCAATGGATAGAGTTACATATTTAGTAAATAAGGTCATTTGAATGTCAAGTAAGTTGGTATTATGTTATGAACTGGTGCAGGGTACATAACTACTTAGCACACACCTACATGCAATGATGCAACCTTGCAGAAAAATTATCACCAAGTTTGGTCTCAAAACTCCCTAGATTTCGGGATATTTTTAACTAATAAAAAAAATCACTAGAATTCACTAAATAGTTTAAAATGAAATTACACGGTAGGTATTACAAAACAATGTAATAATTCATAATTTAACAGTGAAATGAATACATTGTTTTCTGATTTGCAATGATTGCATGATTGGGTAAAGAGGTCTTTTGTACCTGTGATTCAAATAGATATCCTAAATATGGTACCGGATTCAAGTGGGCTTCTATTTGAATGTACAAATAAATAATATTTGTCAGTTGTTGCAGACGTCATCATCAGTACTCTATTGCAAATAGAACGAAGCAAATTCTCATCAATAGTCGGGGATTCTCCAATATAGGTTTGCATAACCAAACTAAGACGTCTAATTACGTTTTAAATATAGTGCCATTTTCACATAAGCTGGGGAGTTCATAGACAGCTTGAGAGAGTATTACCAATATGCATTTTCATTTTTTTTAGAGAATCGATAAATATCACTAAAAATCATCAATTTTTTTTTTGCGATTTCTTTTTCAAAATATCACTATCGTACTCCAAAAAGTCACTAAATCTAGTGATAAAATTACCATAGTGGCAACGCTGCCTAGATGCATGAATTTTATACTATACCTGTTATACAATTCATTCTAAGAGAAGTCGGACCTCCCTTTCCTGTGTGAATTGAACATATATGACCATACCGTAGCTTGTGGTGAGACAGAGAGACCCAGCGCTTGTGTTGTCAGAATTTAAAAAAAAAACCATAATTATTTTATTTTTGAAGTGATAACTTCTTATGGGAGGGTGAACCGAAACGTTCCGTAACGCGAGCGGTCCATCGACCAGCCAACGTTAGCCGACCTCCCTGGAACATCGATAATTTCGAAGTCCCAGGTTGCGTCACACAGTGAACAGTCGGCTTGGACCGGACTTTGACACGTCTTTGACACGACTTCGACACGACTTCGACACGACTTTGACACGACTGTGGCAGGCTCCTCCGCTCTCACTTTAACCCACATTAGTTTAAGTTATCACTTCTGTCGGGCGTCCCGGGACGCACTCTTTTTTTTTAAAATATTGAATGAATTGCTTTTGACCATATTTTTTTAGGCAACCCTATTTGTATGTGTTCCGCAACACCTTTTATACCTTAAAATATTATTTTCATCCGGTAAACAGGTGGGTGAAGGTCAATGTTCCGCGGGATCTTAGACCAATACGTCATATTCATAAAAGATTCACCAATTGTGTCGTTATTGATAACTAGCTTGAGCGACCATTTTTCGTTGAGTAGGTTAAAATCACCGCGTATTACTACAGCATTGTCTTCAGACGCTTTTTCAATCGTAATGAAGAGTACTTTATCCGTTTCTGTAGTACGTACGACGGTGGAAGATACACACAAGCTATTGAAACAAAACTAATTTAAACGGATTCTATGGGCATGGCGGAGTGGTCCACCCCTTGACCACGAAGGCTGAAAGCTTTCGAAACGTCGGGATCAAAATTAATAAAAATCGCGATAAAATCAGTTCAAATTGGTTTTATTTCGATGTTGTTATATTCGCGTAAACATAAGAAATCATTACACACAAGCAATAGTAAGATTTAAGTCTTTATATTGAATATCAAGTCATAGTGCTTCTACTGATGATTTCTGATATGATTTATTTACTCTGGTAATGATTGGAATGTTGTTAATTTCGCGAGCAGTGTATATCAACACACCACCTCCTTTTTTACACGCTTTTTATTAACTTCACCTGTATGTTTGTTTGTATGTTTGCAGTGGCGTGCACTTCATATAGGCAAAAAGGCACTGCCTACCCTACTAGACAACACTGTTTTAATAATGTAAAAATAAAATTAAAAATAAAGCAAATAAATAATACAATAAGTATTTAAAAAGTTAAAACTCGGTACGAAAATCAATGCAAACAATGCATTGATTTTCGTACCGAGTTGGAATAAATGCAAATTTCTAGGCAGTGATTTTTGTTGCCTACATTCCATTCATAAATTTACGCAAAAGTGGACGATTTTCGACTTTATCGACCAAAGATGCGTAAATACTATACGCGATTATGAATCGCAACTCCTGCGGCAGGAGGACCAATCACAGCTCAGTGCTCAGAGCTATTTTGTTGGCAAATTGCCAATTTTTTATGAAGAGATTTTAAAATCATATTTCGCACCTTGAAAACAAAACTGACACTAAACGAAGATTGTCGATGTTTAATTATGAACGCTATTTTATGAACATTTAAACTTAATCTCCCATAAACACATTTTTCGTTTAGTCACTTTTGTTTTCAACGTGCGATTTGAAAAAGAATAGGCGCGTAGATTTAATTTACAAATGAGTTGGTTTATAATTTTTTAAATTATTGATACATTCGTAGTTTTCTTATTAAATATATTTATATATACGAATCCCACGAAATAGGGCCTTTTTAAAGGCCGCTTCGGCTATCTTACAAGTGACGTGTTCCGTAATTACCCACGAGCAAGGTATTTGAGGTGGCCAATTCTTTCTTCAGTTTGGCGTCATCGTCAGAATATCGTGTTTTCGACCTTGACACTTTTGATTTTGATTTGATTTTTTGATTTTGTGCTAATCGGGCTATAATGTTGACTGCTGCCTACCCTGTCACAAAACCCTGTGCACGCCACTGTATGTTCGTAACCGACTCCTTTGGGCGCGATTTTGACCCACTTTAAACGGCCAGATTTCGTTCAAACTTTGTAGATTTATCGAGGACCGATGACAATACAATAATTTGATAAAAAAAATAATAATAATTTAATAATAATAATAATAAGGTTTCATAATAGCTATTCAGGACCAAATTATCAATACCAAGAACTATAGAAAATACATTATCAAAGATCCCACTATAACTAATGATAAATGCCGAAGGTGTCATATTCAACCCGAGACTATTCAGCATATCACCGGAGCATGCGTAAGTCTCACACAAACCGATTACACCCATAGACACAACCAAATAGCTAACATTATCCATCAAAGACTCGCACTCAAATACACGCTCATACCGAACACCATCACACCATACTATAAATATACCCCTGAAACCATTTTAGAAAATTCGTCATATAAACTGTACTACGATCGAGCCATCCTGACTGACAGAACTATTCATTATAATAGACCAGATATAATACTGCAAGATAAATCGAACAAAGTTACCTACCTTATTGATATCGCCGTCCCCAACACTCACAATATCCAAAAAACAATAACAGAGAAAATTAATAAGTACACGGAACTTAAAGAAGAAGTCGCAAGAATCTGGAGACAAGAAAAAGTTTATATAGTACCCATCGTCCTCTCGACTACAGGTGTTATCCCAAAGCATCTGCACACAAGTCTGGACTTATTAAATTTAAACAGATCTACCTACATAACTCTTCAAAAGGCAGCCATACTAAACACCTGTAGGATTGTCAGAAAATTCATGCAAATTAACGATGGTGATATGGTCCAACATCACAACACACCCTAATGGGTTTTAGGATGTGTTGGGATATTGTTCATAATTCATAATTGTAATTTCAGGACTCACAAACATAACTTCTTTTTAAGCTGCATTTACTTGGCTCTGGTCCGTATTTGCAGTTAAACTAACCAGCGTAACAGCTGAGAAAACGCAAAAGATTTTAAAATAATAATAAAATTATAATTTAATTTAATTAATTATTGGAACTATATACAAACCTGGCGATACTAACGTAAGCAACTTTTTGGATATATATACCCCACAGTTGGAACAGCGAAGAAGGGCGGTTGTCTTCGGTGACTTCAACATCGACCTTCTCAGTAAGGAAAACCATGTAACTCAATATTTAAATGATATACAAGAAGCCGGTTATAAAATACTAAACAATGTCAACAGATTTTATAGCACTCGTGAAACAAGTACTACAAACACTATACTGGATCATGTATGTACAAATATAAGTAATCACTCATTTAGCATCTCTATAATCGAATCTTCCCTATCTGATCACAAACATATATTTTTAGAAATTGGCAGTCTAGCACCACAAATCAAAAAAAAAATACAGTATAAAGCACTTGACTACGAAAATCTTTACAAGAATACTCTAGAGGCAAGCTATGTTAATGACGATAATGATTTTAATTATTTAGATAGATTTATTTCAGAACAAGTGGCTAAAAGTAGAATAGAAAAGATTAAGATATTGAACCCTCCCCAAAAAGACTGGATAAATAAACAAATAATTGATTCTATAAATTTACGTAACAGTATTTGGCAACAAATTAAAATTAATCCGAACGATAACAATCTACAGATGAACTTTAATGAAGAAAAATACAAAGTAAATAACATGATTAAGACGCGAAAGAAAAATTATTATTTTAATTTGTTTGAAAATAACTACAATCATCCTAAGAAAATGTGGGAACTTATCAATATTCTAGCAATAAATAAAATTAAAATCAACAGTGCTCCTCCTAAACTAATGTCAAATTCAGGACTTATTACGGATGGTTATGCGGTTTGTAATCAATTTAATGCATTTTTTTCATCAATTGGTTCTGAGCTTGCAAATAATATACCAAATATGTACCATGTAAATACGGGTAACACATTAATGTACGAAAATACTTTTACACACAATAACACTCTAAATGAACTCACACCTTGTAGTATTAATGAAATATCAAAAATTATTGATAATTTAAATAGTAACACCAGTACTGGCTTGGACGACATTAGTACTAAAGCAATAAAATGTTTAAAAGATGTAATAGTGGATAGATTAACCTCATGTATTAATATTTGTCTAGCTCGAGGAGTTTTCCCCGATACACTCAAAGTCGCCAAAGTTAGTCCTATTTTTAAGTCTGGTAATAAATCCGACCCAAGTAATTATCGCCCAGTATCAGTCTTACCCGTTATCAGTGTTGCCAGATGGGGCTATTTAGCGCCAATCGGGCTATCTCCCTTACCGAGCGGCGATATTATTTTATCCGCTGGCTATAGGTAGCCAATTTGGCTATATTTTTTTCTCAGAAATATTTAATTAAAAAATCATTTTTATACATAAAAAAAAAACTTTAACACCAACAATCAGTTTTAATAGTTTTTATGTATATGTTATAGCATGGATTTTAAAACGTTAACTGTCTCGCAAAATATATATATAGATACATAATTGTATGTCAAATCCGAGTACTAGTGGCGTCACTACTAATGTGGGTATTTAAACTTTCCCGCCTTAACTACCTGTGCGCCATGATGGGGCTATCTCGGGGCTACACGAGCGCTCTGGCGAGGCGATTCGAGAAAAAAATATTCTGGTAACACTGCCCGTTATGTCAAAAATATTCGAACGAATTTTGTACAAACGTTTAAATAATTATTTAATTGAAAAGAAATTTTTAATCGATCAACAATATGGCTTTCGCCCTAAATCAAGTACTCTCACAGCTGCAATAGATTTAATTACTAAAATAAAAACCCATATTGATAAAAAAAATATTGCCTTGGGTATATTCATTGACTTAAAGAAAGCTTTTGACACGGTAAGTCACAAAAAACTAATACAAAAACTGAGTAATATAGGTGTCACTGGTAGGGCTCTTGATATGTTTACATCATACCTGCATAACAGATGCCAAGCAGTAAAAATTAATAATTTCATTAGTTCCACCCAAAATGTTACCTATGGTATTCCCCAAGGATCGATCGTTGGGCCTTTATTGTTTCTCATATACATCAACAACATTAACAAAATAGGACTGACCGGGCATCTCACGTTATACGCAGATGACACATGCCTTTTTTATTTTGATAAGTGTATTCATGACATCATAACTGATGCGCAAAAGGACCTCAATACTCTAAATGAATGGTTGAAGTACAACTTACTTACTATTAACACGTCTAAAACCTCGTTTATGATTTTTGCCGCTAAAAACAAGCAAGTACCAGATTTTACACCTCTCACTATTAATAACGATATATTACAACGTTCCAGTAAAGAAAAATACCTTGGCTTGTGGATTGATGATAAATTAACGTGGAAAGTACACATTGAGCACATCAGAAATAAACTCATCTCTACACTGGGAGCATTACGTAGAATATCTAGCTGTATTCCAAATAAAGCCCGTACTATTATATATAATGCATTAGTTAAATCGCAATTTCAATATCTCATTGAAATATGGGGATCGGCTGCTGCAACTAACTTGAAACCATTACAAAGGACCCAAAATAAAATAGTTAAAGTATTATATAATTATCACTACCGTACTCCAACAAAAGAATTATATGAAAAAACCAAATTATTAAATCTTAAACAACTTTACACGTATAACACTTGTATTCTAATTAAAAATATTAACATGAACTCAATAAAATCAAATATACAGCTAACTACAACACAGCATAATTATAACTTAAGAAATAAAAATAAAATCCAACTGATTAATGTAAGAACTAACTACGGAAAGAAAACAATATTGTTTGAAGGGGTTCAGCTATACAATAAATTACATAATGACATAAAAGCATGTAATAATATAAAAATATTTAAAAGTAAACTAAAAAAATATGTATGTAAACTGTAACTTTAATAATATACTATACTATATATATCACTATCCAACTGTTTAGATGAAAAAATAAATTTAGCAAATAAGATAATATTCTATGTATTTCTCATTGTAAGCAAACTTGTAAGTTTTTATGAGAATAAATTCTTTAAACCTAAACCTTAATTATTGATATTCGGGTTATGAATTAAAATTGTACTCTCTGGATCTTCGTTAATTATAGGGAATATCGTAGTATCTAATAGTGTCAATAGATGGCGCTTTTTTGATGTTCGGGTTTAAAATTAAAATTATACTCTCTGCTACAATATATTTATATTTTAACTAAAAAATAAATAATAGTTTTAAAAAAAACTAAAAAACACGCTTTTATAGAAAGTCTAACTAAAAAATTTAAAATAAATTTGAAGAAAACAATGTATTTTATTGTAAAAAAAGCGTGCGGTGCTTTTTAAGATACTATCTAAATGATAATCCTTCTACTCATATGTGTCAATATAATATTGATTACTATTGACACCATGCACCGCACGCTTTTTTTACAATAAAATACATTGTTTTCTTCAAATTTATTTTCAATTTTTTAGTTAGACTTTCTATAAAAGCGTGTTTTTTAGTTTTTTTTATTATGGTTTCAGTCACGCCTGTACGGTGCATATCCGGGTATGCTTATTGTACTATCATTTATTTCACTGTGTAGATCAGTTTCGGTAACTAAAATTAATGCAGGTTAATGGATTTTAACTTCGATGAGCAATAAATCTAATTTTGACATTATAGAAATGGATTATACCATATTAGGCTACTTTTTTAACGGAACTAACTGATATCTTATATATTTATATTATGAGCAGTTAGCTTCAGTACTAACGAGTTTTGTTATCCATATGTACTCGTAAGTCAAATAATGTTTTCAAATAATTGCTCCTTGCAATTTTTTTTATCACATATTTCACATACATATGGCATTGTTCCTGTAAAGGTTCTAATATGTTCCTTTAAACTAACATTGTCTGAACATCACTGACATTTAAGGGGCTTTTCGCCTGTGTGAGTCTTTCTAATATGTCTCTTTATACTACCATTGTGTGTACATGAATAATTACAGTATTGACATTTATAATGCTTTTCTCCCGTGTGAATTCTAATATGTGATTTTAAATGACAATTGTGTGAACATGTATAATTACAGTATTTACTTCTATACGGCTTTTCTCCTGTGTGAGTTCTAATATGACTGTTTAAACTACCAATTTCTCTAGACGTATAATTACAGTATTGACATTTAAAGGGCTTTTCGCCTGTGTGAGTTCTAATATGTCTCTTTAAATTACAAATTTGTTTAAATGTATTGTTAGGTGTTAATTTTTATTAATTTATGCGAACTGTGTTTATAAAATTGTAGTCGGGTAGATCCGCCTAAAATAATGTATAAAAGAGTGGCGCACGACATGACAGGGACCGCGTTCCCCGCAACGACCCCGACCCTAGTACCGGCCCGCGAGCCGATGTTAATAATGACGATAGTCATTAAATAGATTTTAAAAGTCCCCTAAACCCCAATCGCAGATGTCTCTGCCCTCTCCGGTGACCGTCCTGAGCCGAGGTTCGTACCCCAAAGGGGGTGCCCTCAGCGGTGGTCACCTAGTCAAGGGCTGAGAGCGCCTGAAAGCGCTCGCCCGAAAGTCCGGTGAAGCTGTATACAGCCGACTCTCGTCAGGCTTACAGCAAGCGTCAACACTATAAAAAAAAAAAAAAAAAAAAACATGACAGGGACAGTTCGCATTCAGTCGTCGCGTAGTACGGACCTTAGTACCAGTCGTAGTCGTTATTATAGTAGCCAGCATTCTGCTTGGCTGACCGTTACAATAGTGGTAATTCCGTCGTGGTTAATCATACTAAGCGTGTATACAAGTGCAGTTAAAGTAAAGCCTACAATTGGTTAATCCTGACACGGGGTTGTTCTCTGTGAATAGAATAAATTGGTTTAAAGTGATCATGTTATTGATGTCCTATTATTTGTTATTATTCATTTCACATTAAATTCCTTAATGTATAATTAAAGTATTAACATTTATACGGCTTTTCTCCTGTGTGAGTCCTAATATGTGACTTTAAATAACTTTTTTCTATACATGTATAATTACAGTATTGACATTTGACAGGCTTTTCGCCTGTGTGAGTTTTAATATGTCTCTTTAAATTACTATTGCGTTTACACGTATAATCACAGTATTGACATTTATACGGCTTTTCTCCGGTGTGAGTTCTAATATGACACTTTAAAGTACCATTTGCTGTACATGTATAATTACAGTATTGACATTTAAAGGGCTTTTCTCCTGTGTGAGTCCTAATATGTGACTTTAAATGACCATTTCGTGAAAATGTATAATTACAGTATTCACATTTATATGGCTTTTCTCCTGTGTGAGTTCTAATATGTGTCTTTAAATTACCATTTTCTGTACATGTATAATTACAGTATTTACATTTATACGGCTTTTCTCCTGTGTGAGTCATAATATGATGCTTTAAATTACCATTTTGTGAGCATGTATAATTACAGTATTTACATTTATACGGCTTTTCGTCTGTGTGAATTCTAATATGTGCCTTTAAAGTACAACTTTGTGAACATGTATAATTACAGTATTTACATTTATACGGCTTTTCACCTGTATGAATTTTTATATGATTCTTTAAATAAATACTCGTTTTACTTGTATAATTACAGTATTGACATTTAAAATGCTTTTTTAAGTTTTTTGTAAAACTACAGGTTTCTTTAAATTTCATTTCTTCAAATTTCTGAATTTTTGTATATTTGTCATTCGGTTTGTTAATCACAGGTATATGTTCAGTAATATGTTTGATAAGAAGAGCTTTCGAATCATATGTTTTACTACAATCGTTGCATATAAAGGATTTTATATCATTATTATCTAATACTTGCTGACTTTTCCCATCACATACTATTTGGGATGACTTATTTTCATTATCTACTGTATTTATTTGAATTCCAGACATGGTGTCCTGCTTCCCTTCTGTAGATTTAGCTTCATATTGTATAACGTGGTGGGTTGCGTCCAGTTGAGCCTTTTTGTTTGGGGGTGCACCTAGTTCAACAAAAAGAAAATATTACAAAATCAATATATTTACCATGCTACACATTGTCTGGAATCCGTCAAAGACCTTTACTGCCAGTTCGAAAGGATGTGCCGCTACAGAAAAATGGAAACTTAACTTTTGCTTATTCCAACACAAAAAAGTACTACATCATGTTTACCTCACTACTTCAGGAGGCGGGTCTTCCGTTTTGCTGTCCTCGTCGCATGCCACTTCGCTTTCTAAACGGAAGTTTATATCTGTGTATGGATCTATATCTGTCTAACTATCTATATCTTCTTTTATATAAAATCATTAGTTAGTCTCGCTAAAACTCCTCTACGGTTGGACCGATTTAGATGATTTTTGTTTGTGTTAAGTGGGTTCCGGGATGATTTAGATTCACAATGGGGCCTGGTACGTGGCGCTGCAAAACTTTTAATTATATATTGCGGGTGAAACCGAACGGGACAGCAAATATACAACAAATAATAAAATCAAACTAATGGAGTTAATTAATCCCTGGCGTCATGCGAAAATGATCTATTTCAAAGCTACGTGTCATGGTTAAATACTGATTATATTTTAAGGAAAATGTTGGGGTTTGCTACTCTATAAGTTGAACTCATTGGTTCTTAACTTGAGGGTTTAAAAAAGCAACGAGTTTTACGACCTTGTAATCAGTTACCTTTATGTAAGCAGTTGTTGTTGTTGTGATTTGTATCAATAGAACAGTAGTTCCTGGCTCGTTGTTATCTACAGGGATATAGGGACATTCCGAACGAGTGGAGTGGATAAAAGAGGAAAATAAGCAATAAAATGATAATTCTCTCTTGTTTCTATCGATACAGACATGCCTTCTCAAAATCCACGGCTCGATTTTCTGTTTTCGACATTATAAGTTACGATGTGTAAATAAAGTGGTTTCTATACCTCTACAGGACTTTTATAGTTTTTGAGATATTTACGATTGAATATTCAAGTTCGGAGAGGGAAGAAGCAAATCGAGAGGCTTATGACAGGACAGCCGGATGACAGATGCAGGCACAGTAATACAAGGATGTACTCCTATACCCGCCCCAACCAAGCAAGTCATGCCGCAAGCCCCTCGGGAGAACCAGATATAAGCTGATTCTGAAACGCGATCCACACAAGGCGTGTGGATCACTATGGCAGGTTTTAACACCATGTGTACGGTGGTCACTATCCAGGTGTATATCCTACCACCAGCCAGTTAAACAGTAGTGTTGTATAATATTAACTAAATCCAAGAATAATAGTATTGTATAAAGTTATTCTGTTCTTACCATCATCATCAGGTTCATCTTTGATCATCACTTCTTCATTAATGTCACATTCATCTTGGTTTTCTGTTTTTAAAATTATGTTATATTCCGGTATTTGACTGGACTCCATTTTCGCAATCATCAATGAGTTTTGCAGACCGAGTGTTAGTCTGACTATAAGAGAGATGGATTCCACATTTTTCTGCAAAGGATACAAATATTTAGACAATGATTTCTTACGTTTACGCGAGTGTTACTCATTGAAATAAAAATAATTAAATCGGATTTTATTTATTTAATCCTTTATTGTACACAAATATAAACAGACAAATAAAGCAAAACACAAAAGGCAGAACCAAAGTACAAATGGAGGTCTTATCGCTCAAGGCAATTTCTTACAGACAGCCATGGGATGGATGCAAGTAAATGAGAAATAACGGGCAGTCAAGTGCAAGCGCAGTCAAGATTTTATCGCGGTTTTTATTTTATATTGGTTCCGACGTTTCAAAAGCTTTTCAGCCATTGTGGTCATGGGGTAGACCAGTCCATAAATAAAAAACCACGATAAAATTCGTTTAAATTAGATTCTATCAATAAATATTTAGATTACGCCACCTTGTACCCATAAACAGATAGACATAAAAAAAACACAAAAACAAATATTGAAAGTCGGAAGAAAGAAGGTTCATTTTTACTTGGTCATTGTGAAATAGACACTTAAAAATTAGTGCATTATTCTTTCGTTCACGAGTTTTTAGATAATAAAATAATAATATGTGCACTACATTACACTGTCTCACTGCTAAGCACAGGCCTCCTGTACGAATTAACTGGATTTGGTCTTAGTCCACCACACTAGACTTTACACCCGCAGACTTTACACATCTTCGAAATTCTCATACAGAATCCTCAAGTGTGTAGGCTCCCTCATAACTATTCTGTCACTATTAAAGCCAGCAAGAATTAACAATGATTATATTCATAACTTAGAAAAGTCATTGGAGCATGCTCTCAAAGCTCGTTTCAAACCTGCAACTTTTGTCTACAGTCCATACCATTCCCCACTAAGCTATCACTGCTATATTAAAATATACAATATAATGTTTGTATTACTATGTAATAAAATAATGATATAAATACCTCAGGAGCATTTACAAAGATGTGTTGAAGCAACTCCTCCGCTTTCTGTGATTTGATAACAAGCTGCTGGCATTTCTTTAGCTGATAGTAACATACATAACATGCAAAGTGTAGTCTTCCATCCTCTTGAACCTGAGGATTAAACAAATAATGGGATTATGAATTGATATAGGTCACCTGATGGTAAGGCTTGCCTCATTTTTTAGGGTTGCACAAATGGCAAAGAAACAGCCATTATATTTTCGTCATGTCATGTAAGGTTGCCGCTGTAAATCAGCGCTGTGTTGTGGTACGTGCCACAGCCCAGCAGTACACTGAGTGGTCACTTAACTATCACAGACACAACACAAATGCCAAGTGTTGAAAGTTTTGAAAAATGTTCTCTCAATTTTTTTTATAAATTCAACAATCAAGATCATAAATTAAAAGATACTTCTGACAAACATCAGTTGCAATAAGCTATGTTGCACAGTTTTTGAGGTATGGGATATTTTCGGCTACACCCCAGAGCCCTTCACTGTATGTGGCTCTACACTCATTCGGCCAGTTTTATTATAACAGAGTTCAGCAAACACACAAGTGAGTCACCTGATGAATGACCCAACATGTGCTTGTTCCCGACCTTAAAGGAAAGGGATTGGGAAGAGGACGGGGATTTGGGCCAGCGGATATCTGACAAGCCGTACGAAACGGTGCAGCAAGCCGCTACTTTACGTCTGTTTTCTGTGAGACAGTGGTAATAATCCGGTCGAGCCGGCCATTCGTGCTTGGCACTTAAGTGTCTACAGCACGGCACTGCCATTTGGGTCTTTAATATTGTTTTTGTTGAATAATGTAATAGATGTCGGCAGGTGTAGTGGGTAAGTGAAGTCTCTATCTTCACCCCTGCAAAGTTATTTTGCACGTAACACAGTATAATTCTACCTTCTTAGTTGTTAGCTTCTCATATACATCCTGAACTTCCGAGCCCGCGATTTGATGCATTCGGACGTTGCTATCCAAACATATTCGACAAATGAATGACATTTTCATAACACATACAAAATTGAAAGAAGACAAACACCTAGGCACAAACTAGGGGTTGGCTTGGCTGTGCCTAGTGCACAAAACAGTAATTTCTATGTAGAAAAATACAGTATTGTATAGACATCTAGGTTCCTTTATCTAAGACATCTAGTCTCAAACATAGACACAAATAAATTAGAGAGACGGTTGACTTCATACAAATTTTGTAACACGATAAGATAGATGTCATACAACTCATCCATAAGAGAAGTGGGACTTCTCTTTCTTTCCCGTGTGAATTGATCTGTGGTTCTCTAGTTTCTCTTTTGCACTGATATTGTATACTAGAGATGTGCCGTATCGGATCCCGTAAATTTCTGAAAATACCGATCATTAAATAAAATAGGGATGACTTTAAGGAGGGTTACATACTAAGACCGTAATAAATTATCGGATTTCTGTAGTGAGTACTCGACGAAAACCTCGTATTAAACTTTGCATAAAATTTGATTTATAAATAAAACTAAATAGTAGTTATAAAATTTATTTCTATCGTAGGTTGTTCTTACGTCCTATTTACAATCATCTCGCATAGTGTCGTTTTGAGAGCTATTGCTGACTGCCCAAATAATACATTTTTCTTACATTGGTTACATGTGCACATTTGGGAATCACAAATAGTTTTTATATGTATTATTTAAATTTTATATTGTTTTGTAATTTGTATTATTTTATAATTTGTATACGTAATTATGGACATGGTCTGAAATAAAAATCATTATTATTATATACACATATTGAACCTCATATTTCTATACAAAGACATTTTAGATAATGCTAATTACTTTATTGATTAAAATGAATCTAGTGCGTAAATTAATTAAGGTGCTGTCTGATCCTATATACTTATATGGGATTTTACATAATTTATGCTTAACAGTGAATAAAAGGGTGATAAAGAAGACTATAACTATGTTTTTATACAATACAAGGAGCTGCACTTAAGCTGCTATACTATACAGTATGCATAATAAACTAAAAGCACAAAAATATAACTAATACACTTTAAAAAAGAACAATTTTGTTTGTTGTTTGAACTTTGAGTTATAAAGCTTCGCATGGCACTGCTCTGCGCTCGTCATCCCAAGACATAAGATGGTAAGTCTCATAATGCCCAGTAATTTCACTGGCTTCAATGTCCTTCAAACCGAAACACAGCAGTGCTTACACACTGTTGCTTGGCGGCAGAACTAGACCAAGCGGTGGAACCAACCAAGATGGCCTCTCGCATACGAGAGACCTACCACCTTGTATACCATATATGATACTAGCAGACCCGGCCACGCGTTGCTGTGCCTAAGCTATATGTTAAATTATATTATAGTAACCCTTTCAATACAATATGCGCCATCTATTGGATACTTACTTAATTCAGCCGATAAATTACCTTACACCGCAATCTGTTAGAATCTTATGGAACTCACAGATAATTATAACTATTTTTTCATATAACAAACAATATGCAATGAAAAAAATTGGCAGTCATAGGGACTGCCGATAGAGTATATTTATTGAGTATTCACTCTCAACTCAACTCTACTACATTGCACTGCAGTCCAGTCCAGTCCGGTTTCCAGTCCCAGTTCCCCCTCCAAACCGATTCTTTATAACTGTCGTCTCGTTGACTCAGAGCTCATTATTTTTAGAAGGGTTATGAGGGTGGGAGGGTAATTAAATATATATTCAAATGAAGCGAATCATATAATAAAGATCGAACTTGACTTGACAATTTCTTTCAGACGCTTTTTCAATCGTTATGAAGAGTACTTTATCCGATTCTTGTAGTACGTACGACGGTGGACGATACGCACATCATCATCAGCCACAGGACGTCCACTGCTGAACATAGGCCTCCTCCAAAGATTTCCAGCCCGACCTGTTGGAAGCGGCCTGCATCCAGCGACTTCCTGTGACCTTTATCAGGTCGTCTGTCCACCTTGTAGGCGGATGTCCAACGCTGCGCTTGCCAGTACGTGACCTCCATTCCAGAACTTCTTGCCCCACCGGTTATCGGTTCTGCGAGCCATGAGGCCTGCCCACTGCCACTTCAGCTTGCTAATCCGCTGGGTTATGTCGCTGACTTTAGTTTTCCTACGGATCTCCTCATTTCTGATTTGATCACGGAGAGAAACACCGAGTATAGCCCTCTCCATAGCTCGCTGAGTAACTGTGAGCCGTCTTATATGGCCCATATTCAGAGGCCACGTCCCAGTGCTGTATGTCATCACTGGTAACACACATTGATCGAAGACTTTGGTCTTCAGGCACTGAGGTGTTTTGGACGAGAAGACCTTGCCAAGTGTCCCGAACGCTGCTCAGCTGAGCTGGATTCGACGATTGACCTCTCTCTCGAAGTTGAAACTGCCTAGTTGGACTAATTGTCGTAGATAGACATATTCGTCAAGAACTTCGAGAGATGAGCTTCCAACAGTAATCGGGGTGGGCACAACATGGACATTCGACATGACCTTCGTCTTGTCCATGTTCATCCTGAGGCCCACCCGTTGAAAAACTCTGATGAGGTCTTCGAGCATTGTACTCAGGTCTTCCAGCGATTTCGCAAGGACCACGATATCGTCGGCAAATGGAAGGTGAGTCATGTACTCGCCATTTACATTGATGCCGAATCCTTTCCAGTTTAAGAGCTTAAAGGCATTTTCCAGCGCTGCAGTGAACAGTTTCGGTGAAATAACATCTCCCTGTCTCACGCCTCTCTGTAGTGGAATAGCTTTCGTACTCTGTTCTTGTACTCGGACCGACATGGTGGCGTTGTTGTACAAGCACCTCAATACTTCGATATACCGATAGTCGATGTGGCACCGCTGGAGAGCCTGCAGCACTGCCCAGGGCTCGATCGAATCAAAGGCTTTCTCATAGTCCACAAACGCTAAGCAAAGTGGCAAGTTATACTCGACGGTTTTTTGTATAACCTGCCGCAGCGTATGAATGTGGTCTATTGTACTATAACCTTTTCGGAGACCGGCTTGTTCGGGAGGCTGGAAGTCATCTAACTTGCGCTCGAGACGATTCGTGATAACCCTCGAAAACAACTCGAGATGGGCCTGTAGTTCTTCACCAAGGTATTGTCACCTTTCTTGAAGAACAGTACCACCGCACTCCTGTTCCATGCCTCAGGCGTTACTCCCTCGGGCAGAACAGAATTAAAGAGTCTCTGAAGGACTTTCAGGACGATACACACAATCTATAGTAAAATTTGAGTCTATATTGAAAATGGAGAAATAGTGCTTGTACTGATGATTTCTGATATGATTTATTTACTCTGGTAATGATTGGAAATTGTTAATTTCGCGAGCAGTGTATATCAACACACCACCTCCTTTTTTATGGTTTCAGTCACGCCTGTACGCTGCATATGCGGGTATGCTTATTGTACTATCATTTATTTCACTGTGTAGATCAGTTTCGTTAATGCAGGTTAATGGACTTTAACTTCGATGAGCAATAAATCTAATTTTGCCATTATGGAAATGGATTAGACCATATTAGGCTACCTTTTTCAATCAACAAACTGAGATCCAATATATTTGTTATATTCTGAGCACTTAGCTTCAGTACTAACGAGTTTTGTTATCCACATGTACTCGTAGGTGAATTTTCAAATAACTGCTTCTTGCAAATTTCTTATCGCATAATTCACATACATATGGATTTTCTCCGGTATGGGTTCTAATATGTCTCTTTAAACTATTGTTATGTGAACATGAATACTTACAGTATTTACATTTATACGGCTTATCTCCTGTGTGAGTTCTAATATGTTCCTTTAAACGACAATTTTGTGAACATGTATAATTACAGTATTTACATTTATACGGTTTTTCTCCTGTATGAGTTCTAATATGACTCTTTAAAGTACCATTTTGTGAACATGTATAATTACAGTATTTACATTTATACGGCTTATCTCCTGTATGAGTCCTAATATGCGACTTTAAATGACTATTCTCTATACATGTATAATTACAGTATTGACATTTAAAGGGCTTTTCGCCTGTGTGGGTTTTAATATGTCTCTTTAAATTACCATTATGGGTACTTGTATAACTACAGTGTTGGCATTTAAAAGGCTTTTCTCCTGTGTGATGTCTAATGTGTGCCTTTAAATTACCATCTCGTGAACATGTATAATTACAGTATTTACATTTATACGGTTTTTCTCCTGTATGAGTTCTAATATGACTCTTTAAAGTACTATTTTGTGAGGATGTATAATTACAGTATTTACATTTATACGGCTTATCTCCTGTATGAGTTCTGATATGTGACTTTAAATTATCATGTTTTATACATGTATAATTACAGTATTGACATTTAAAGGGCTTTTCGCCTGTGTGAGTTTTAATATGATTCTCTAAATTACTATTATGGGTACATGTATAATTACAGTATTTACATTTATACGGTTTTTCTCCTGTATGAGTTTTAATATGTACCTTTAAATGATTGCTCTTAGTAAATGTTTTATTACAGTATTGGCATTTAAAAGGCTTTTTTAAGTTCTTTGTAAAAGTACAGTTTTCTTCAAATTTCTCTTCACATAAAGGTTTCTGAATTTTTGTATATTTTTCATTCAGTTTGATAATCACAGGTTTATGTTCAGTAATATGTTTGATAAGAAGAGCTTTAGTATCACAAGTTTTACTACAATCATTGCATATAAAGGATTTTATATCATTATTAACTAATACTCCCTGAGTTTTCCCATCACATACCGTTTGGGATGACTTAATTTCATTAGCTACTGTATTTGTTTGAATTCCAGACATGGTGTACTGCTTCCCTTCTGTAGATTTTTCTCCTTCATGATTTTCAATATGTTTCTTTAAATGACAATTTCGTGAACATTTATAATTACAGTATTTACATTTATACGGTTTATCGCCTGTGTGAGTTCTAATATGTATTTTTAAATTGCTACTGTCTCTACATGTATAATTACAGTATTTACATTTATACGGCTTTTCTCCTGTGTGAGTTCTAATATGACACTTTAAACGACTATTTTGTGAACATGTGTAATTACAGTATTTACATTTATACGGCTTATCT
This sequence comes from Amorpha juglandis, assembly GCA_949126905.1. Taxonomy (NCBI): domain Eukaryota; kingdom Metazoa; phylum Arthropoda; class Insecta; order Lepidoptera; family Sphingidae; genus Amorpha; species Amorpha juglandis. The sequence continues at coordinate 5,056,918 of OX421392.1, forward strand.
CCTGTGTGACTTCTAATATGTACCTTTAAATTATGGCTCTGTTTACATGTATAATTACAGTATTGACATTTAAAGGGCTTTTCTCCTGTGTGAGTTCTAATATGCTTCTTTAAATAACTATTTTGGGTACATGTATAATTACAATATTTACATTTATACGGCTTTTCTCCTGAGTGAGTTTTAATATGACTATTTAGATTACTATTATAGGCACATGTATAATTACAGTATTTACATTTATACGGTTTTTCTCCTGTATGAGTTTTAAAATGTACCTTTAAATGATTGCTCGTTGTAAATGTTTTATTACAGTATTGGCATTTAAAAGGCTTTTTTAAGTTCTTTGTAAAACTACAGCTTTCTCCAAATTTCCCTTCACGTAAAGGTTTCTGAATTTTTGTATATTTTTCATTCGGTTTGATAATCACAGTTTTATGTTCAGTAATATGTTTGATAAGAAGAGCTTTAGTATCACATGTTTTACTACAATCATTGCATATAAAGGATTTTATATCATTCTTAACTGATACTTCCTGACTTTTCCCATCACATACTTTTTGGGATGACTTAACTTCATTAGCTACTGTATTTATTTGCATTCCAGACATGGTGTCCTGCTTCCCTTCTATAGATTTAGCTTCGTATTGTATAACGTGGTGGGTTGCGTCCAGTTTAGCCTTTTCGTTTGGGGGTGCACCTAGTTCAACAAAAAGAAAGTATTACAAAATCAATATATTTACCATGCTACACATTTTCTGGATTCCGTCAAAACCTGTACTGCCAGTTCGAAAGGCTGTTCCGCCACCGAAGAATGGACTACTTAAGGCTAGAATAATAATTTTTCGTGCCCGAAGCAGCGTACGGTAAAGACGTGTTACTGGTTATTTTTGTTGAAATTAAATAAATCTTGCCTTTTACGATTCTAAACCTTAAAAAAACAATATACAAGTATCAAAATCAAAGCATCAAGCTGTGAAGACAAATCAACATCTACGCGCGTTCATACTCACGAGGAAAGAGGACGAACTAATATATTCTGTCCCGCTCGCGACTTTGTTAGTGTTATCGCTTCTGTTACTTTTTTTTATATTACGGCACCACAGAAATCTATTATGAGTGTACTACGCTCGCCTACTGGAAGTGGCTATAAAAGAAAAGATCAAGAAGAAGATTTAAAAAATGAAGTACTCGAATTACGTAAGCAAATGAACCAAGTATGTAATGGAAATCTTGACAAGTTTTACTAATACAGTAATACCCCGACTTACGCTACCCCGGCTTACGCGAATTCGGAGACACGCGGTTTTTCTTTTTGATAGCCGCCCGCATCAGCTCTCCCATTCCGCTATGTTAGTGGTACGTTTACGACAGGTTCGAATGTGTTCCGCGTAGAATTGTTTTACGTACGTTGCGTTTTATTGATAACCTCAAATTATGTCACCCAAAAGAACAAAAAATGTGTCATTTGAATCAACAAGAAAAGAAAAACACTATCTTTGGAGCGTAAACTGAATATTGTCAAAGATTTTGGCCAATCTATCGACTCAATGATACACGATGCGCAGGAAGACAAACTTATTGCATATGTGGTTCCAATGTAATTTATTGACAATTAATACTTCTAAAACAAATTACATGATATTTAAAACTAAAAAGAAAAACTTGTATAACCATAAACCTCCGAGCATAAATAATATAAGCATTAACGAAAGCAAAAACGAGAAATATCTTGGTTTCATCCTTGATAATCATCTCACTTGGAAACCACATATAGAAATAATTAGATCGAAGATGTCGGCTTTAGCAGGCCTAATACGATATTTATAATACCCTAATAAAACCATACTTTGATTATCTAATAGAAGTTTGGGGAACGGCTGCGAAAACTAACTTGCAACCTGTACAAATATGCCAAAACAAGCTAATAAAAAACCTATTCAATTATGATTTTCGTACCCCAACGAACGAAATTTACAGAACTACTAAATTAATACTATAATAATTACTAAACACATGTCTCTTAATATACAAAATTATAAATAGCAAAATACATTCCAATATTGTTTTTACAAAAAAATAACTCCATTCCACACAAACGCCGTCTAAGAAATTCCCAAAATATAAACTTACGTCCACCTCGGACAAATTATGGAAAAAAAAACATAATGTATGAAGGAGCCCAAATATTTTATAAATTACCGAATAACAGTACTCCGTTTAAAGAGGTCCATATTATAGGAAGGAGGGAACACGTATGGCGGCAAACCATTCCACAGCTTAATGGTTCGGCAAAAGTAAGAGTTTGCGAACTTTTTAGTTCGAGCCAAGATGGAGGAGGCCACCAAGCTGTGGCTCCGTAAAAATTATCTCAAAAATCTCACTAACCGTCTTAAGAAAGATATCAATCTCAGTCAAAGAGCTCATAATAGTCGATTTATCAATTCTGCACAGAATCTGTGTAGGGCAACATGGAAAGTTATTAATAGTAGTAAAAACAAAAACCATATACCGAATGGATCTATATTAAAAATTAAATCAAATGAAAAGTTATTCAACGAACAATCACGAAATAGCACAAGCTTTGAATAATCATTTTGTAGATCAGAGTCAACTGATAGTACAAATATAGAAAATAATAGAAACACGTTAAAAAAAACATTAGAAATGAATAAATGTTCATATCCCCCTACAATACCATTCAACATCTATCGAATTATCATGCCACTCAAAAACACAGCCGGCACTGGATATGATGATATAGCAACAAAAATTATAAAACACGTATACATTATAATTGTACCAATATTGGGTCATCTTATTAATTTAAGCATAGAACATGATACTTTTCCAAAAGAATTAAAAATAACCGTAATAATACCCCTTTTTAAGAAAGATAACAGAGAAAACATATCTTGTTATACACCTATAGCTTTGGTAACGATCTTCTAAAAATAATTATTCTGTTCTTACCATCATCATCAAGTTCATCTTTGATCATCACTTCATTAATGTCACATTCATCTTGGTTTTCTGTTTTTAAAATCATATTATATTTCGGTATTTGATGGGACTCCATTTCCGCAAGCATCAATGAATTATGCAGACCGTGTGTTAGTCTGACTATAAACGAAATGGATTCCACATTTTGCTGCAAATAATACAAATACATTACGCTGCCTTGTACCCATACACAGATATACATAAAAAAATCACAAAAAAATATTAAAAAAAACTCTTACTACTTTGGTGGTTTATTTTTAGTTGGTAATTGTTAAATATGAATATCAAAATAATATATTAATATATACTAGCGACATCTAGTATAATGTATGGAAGATTGTCCTTTTGTCTATTCTGTAATTATCGAATATACAGGGTTAATTTTAAAACACCAGCCACCTCGCAGGACCATATAGCTGATCCCATAAGGAACAACTTTTATTCTACGAGTTTGGACATAACTCAATACATAAGAAAAAAAATGATTTTACAAGTTTTTGTTGTGTAGTGTTTTTCTTCGTACGTCTACGTTTCAGTCATAAACGAACGACCCGACGCTCGCGCCCGCTTGCGCTGCTAATAATAATAATCTAGTTAATTTCTATTGGTCGCGGGGTTTGTATTTGTAGCCAGTATGTACATACCTACACTGAGTCCACAATCCCTTCATACTTTACCAGACTTAGGACTAGCTACATTAAACAATTAAAAACAAATACAGTATTTAAACATCTAAAATATGTTACGATTACGTAACAAAATATTTTTGTCGTTTTCTAAAGTTTAATTAAACCAATTTAATATTGGTAGTTTGGTTTCCTTTACTTTTCGTTGTTTAATGGAGGCGTATTAAAATAGTGGAATCAGCGTGCAATAGTGAAATCAGCTGACGGCTGGGTGTAGGTATTATCGATCGATACGGTCCGGCCACGACTTAGGGTCATTGAACTGACGCGCGCGCCCGCGTGTATTACGTAATCTGCGATGCGCGCAGAGCGTAGATAATATTCAAGACGGAAATTAAATTCATATTTATTTTTGTATGAGAATAAAATCTAACAAATTATGAAAAGTCGTAGAACAAAAGTAGTAGCAAATGTCCTTAGGAATCTAGTCCTGCGAGGTTGTTGGTGTTTTAAAAATAACCCTGTATATTTTTAGTCTGTGCAAAAACCATCGTAGTTTTAATAGTAATTGTGAAATCGACAGTTACGAATTTTTTTTTCATTATCAATGTGGTAGTTTTCATCCATCATCCACGAATTTTTATATAATCAAATAATAATTTATTTTTTAATTTAATTTTCCTAAATTTATTTAGGGACATTGCAGCCAGTGAAATTACCCGGCATTATAAGACTTCTAACATGTAATGTCTCGAGGTGACAAGTGAAGTTCAGTGCCATGCAGTTAAATAAGATTAAGTCTTAGTCCAACACACTGGCTTAACATGGGTTGGCAGACTTCACACATCATGGAGAATTCTCTGTATGTAGGCTTCCTCATAATGTTTCTCTCACCATTAAAGCCGGTGATAATTAATAATGAATAAACATGTAACTTAAGAAAGTTGTTGGTGCATGCTCTTAAGGCCTGATTTTAAACTTGCAACTTTTGTCTCTGCAGTCCATATCATTCCCCACTAAGCTATCACTGTTATATTATAATATGCAACATAATATTTGTAATACTATGTAATAACATAATGATATAAATACCTCAGGACCGTTTACAAAGATTTGTTGAAGCAACTCCTCTGATTTCTGTGATTTGATAACAAGCTGCTGGCATTTCTTTAGCTGATAGTAACATATGTAACATGCAAAGTGTAGTCTTCCATCCTCTTGAACCTGAGGATTAAACAAATAATGGGATGATGAATTGATATATCGTTGATGAAGTACCAATACCTCCGAAGTGTTGAGAATCTAATTTTACACCAGACTGTTTAAAATAAGGTTTTATTTTACAAAAACTGTTTAAAATAAGGTTTTACTTATTTTGATCAACTATTGATAGTAAATAGTTTCCAATACATTACCTTTTTATTAGTTACTAAGGGATGTGGTTTATGTTTACGTCTATTGAAATAAAAAAGTAATTTTGGACTAAATTGTCAGTTAGGAGGTATTGGTACTTCATCGACGATATGTCACCTGATAGTAAGCCTTGCCCCATGTTTTAGGGTTGCACAAATAGCATATAAACAACCATATTTTCGTCATGTCATGTAAGGTTGCCAGTGTAAATCAGCGCTGTGTTGTAATACGTGCCCCAGCCCAGCAGTACACTGAGTGGTCACTTAACTATCACAGTTACAAATATTGAAAACTTTACACTCTATTTATTTTTGATTCAACAATCAATGTCATAAATTAAAAGATACTTCCCAACGAACATTGGTTTCATTGAGCTATGTTGCACAGTTTTTGAGGTATGGGATATTTTCGGCTACACCCCAAAGCCCTTCCCTATGTGGCTCTACACTAATTTGACCAGTTTTTTAACAGACACGCAACAAACACGCGACAAACACGCAAGTGTGTCATCTGAGAAATGAGCCATCACGTCATGTGCGCATTCCCAACCTTAAAGGAAGGGGATTGGGAAGGAGAAGGGGATTTGTATCTCCGCATGTCGGGTGAGCGCCTTGCTCGTCTCGTCATTCAAGCAAATAAAAAAAAAGGATTAAAGGGTAAGTGAAGTTTCTAACCCCAGCCAATTAATTTTGTAACATAGTATAAGAATGCTACCTTATTAGTTGTTAGCTTTTCATATACATCCTGAACTTCCGAGCCCGCAATTTGATGCATTCGGACGTTGTTATCCAAACATATTCGACAAATGAATGCAGACATTTTCACAACACACACAAAACTGAAAGAAGACAAACACCTAGGCAGAAACTAGTAATCAATTCACAGCACTCTATAATTTCTATGTAGAATAAAACACTATTAGTGTTCACTGTTGCTACTGACTCACAAAATACAAATAAATTAATAAACCAATGCCCATTATACATTCACATTTCCTTTTATTATTTGACTTAGTGGTGTTTAGGTTAAACCGGTATTCATAAAAACCGATAACGTTTTTTTTTTTGGTTTTATTTCTCCTTTATAGTAAAAGGAGAAGGCAAAGGCGCTCAGCCATGCAGCCTAGTCTGCTGTTTATTTTCCAATTCTAAGGACTTCAAAGGCCGAAGCCATGTCTGCGATTGTTTCAGTTATAAGGCCGAAGCCATGTTTACAATTCTCTCAAATTATAAGGCCGAAACCATGTCTGCAATTCTCTCAAGTACCGATAACGTTCGGTTTTAATTGTTTTTTTTTTATTTAGTTACGCCTCCATCGTTACTCGATGATTTCGCCAATGTCGAGGTAGAAAATACACGGTTTTTTTTTATAGCATAGGCCGGCAAACGAGCAAGTAGGTCACCTGATGGTAAGTGATCTCCACCGCCCATGTACGCCCACCACCAGAAGAATCATGGGCGCGTTGCCGACCTTAAAGGAAAGGGATAATTAGGGATTGGGAAGGGGAGGGGATTTGGACTTCCGTATTCTTTCAATATTTATTACATATGAAGCGCTATCCGTACTTTCATAAACTTGTCTCCCAACCGGAGTATGTGTATGTTGGCGATTTAATTTAGCAGTACTCAGATCCACAGTAGTCTGAATAACTGGGTTTTTGGAATTTATATGAGCTTCAGATTGCTCAATAAGATCTGAGTTAGGTATTGCAGTGGCAGGAAATAGATTTAGTATCGTCCGAACCATGTGTCCTTCTGCGCTTATTGCATCGTTTACAAATTTTATTCAATCGACTTCGCTTAAGTGGACGTTGCGAAAGCGAACCGTCCGTGTCCATTACCGTATCCGATTCATTATAACTAGTATTAATTGTTATATTACAGCCCACCGGAGGGACTGTCCCCCCAGTATCGGGGGGCTCAGCCATCTTCCGGTAAGTAAAGTAAAAGAACTTACCAGATATCCAGAAGTGAAGAAAAAATTAGAAAATAAAGAATAAATTGAATACAGTCAACCTGGGTAACTTTAGCTTTTAATGTAACATTGACTCACTAACTTGTATTTGAACGTTTAATTTTTTCTCTGCTTACTGAATCACTGTATAATAATAATTTGTTTAATCTATGAAGGTAAAAAGTGTTTTTGAACGAAACCTGCAGTGACATTTGAGATTTGTCAAATATATATTTATTTCTCATCATTCAAAATTTGGCGGTAAATAGAGTTAAAAATAAACTTGCTAAAAAGTTGTGTATAGCAGTTACTACAGAAGAACTACAGAAGGCGAGTTCAGTTTTATATTTGTCTCTGAGTTTTATGTTGAAGAATCATATGTTTTTTATGTAATAACACTGAAATATCCCGCGATATTGATAGATTTTTTTAAAAATCTTTAATTAATCTTCGATCCGTTTCATTTTCAGACCATTTGGGGTAACATTAGCTCGGGGCGAGGACAGACAATGCGTGAAAATTTCAATTATGCAAAAAAGTTTTGAAGGGTGGAAGTGGGCATCAAAGCTTGACATATTTAATTGTCACCCCCGAAATATAGTTAGTCGATTTGGAGGATCTAAAATCACAAAACGAGGCGATTCTTATGCGATTGATGATTAATTTCTATATATGGTATGGGGGAATTGAGAGCCGATATTATGTTTCTTTTTTATATGTGATTGAGTTTGTTTTATTATTTTTTATTATTTTAGGCATAGCTCAAGAATTATAAGTACATCAAAACCTAATTAATACAATAATAACTTGATTTAAGAGGTCCAATAAATAGAAGTTGATTTCGATAAACCAGGCAGTTTAATATTGTATTAATATGGCAACCCTACGTTGCCATTAAAAAGGTGATAGTGATATAAACGAAATGTATTTTTTTATCAATATGACAAGCTAATCTTACCGAGGAGTAAAAAAAACTACATAAATTAGAGATTTTCTTCATCAACTCTTCATACTTATTAATGTTACCCAAATGTCAGTGTAACTTTGGCTCACCAAATTTTTGGTAATTTAAGGGTCTTTTATTTATCGTTTTGATAAATAACACAGAAATTTAGATTACAAAGGCCAATATCCCACTAGAAACACTCATTTATGACAAATAACAATAAAAGTAAATCCGTACGACTATAAATTACCTCTAAAGTGAGCCAAAATTACCCAGGTTGACTGTACTTAAACTAAATATATATCTAGAAACGGTTTATATACCACTAATCGCTATGATTAAGATAATAAAATTTAAAAGTGAGATCTAAAAAGCGCGCCTTGCAAGTCGAACGTTTCCCGCCTTTTTCCTAAACTATGTTAGAAATAAATTAAAATAAGCGATGAACTGCACTGTCAGAATTCCCGCCAAAACTCAAAAATTGACATTTGATTGTCAAATATTTATAGGTGCGTTCAGAAACTTGTCTGTTTCATAGCTGCAGTATGAGGTCCGATCTCTTTTGTCTGTTTTGTTGGAAAACAAAACAGTTTTGTTATAGAAATAAAAAAGGAAGAGTCAGTTGGTTGTCGAAAAAAGAAAAATAAAAAAAAAAAACAAGACGATTATTAAAATCTATCATCGATTTGTTAGTGCGCTAGAACTTTATTTACTGTTATTGTTTTAAAATGTGTCGCGGGGAAAAGCGTTTTGTCGCTTCCGTCCCACCGGGAGCAGGTGGAACGGTTATGTTGGGCTCTACCGGCCTTACGACCCAGCGTTGAGCCGCCCGGTAGAGATGGAAAACATCCGGGCGGCCACAGGGCAGAGACCCTAACACTATGTACACCCTATGCCGGCGAATACTCGTAAGATAATAAGACAGACTCCGTGGCTTGTCGGGCTGTGAAGGGAGAGGCCGCGCGTTCGATCCCCGCACCGAGACAAATGTTTGTGTGATCCACAAATATTTGTTTCGGGGTCTGGGTGTTGTGAGACCGAAAGTCTCTCGTAGTTCCTGATACCCACGACACAAGACTCGTGTCTTACTGTGGGGTCAGGACTATGTATGTGACTGTTGGGTGTATTTATTTATTTATACTAACTAAAAACCAAGCGGTGGCCAGCTTCGGCACATTAAGAACGGCCCCGCGTTCCCGAGGCGAGAAGTGTCGCCTTGCGGTCCGTCTCCAAATGTAGGGGGGCTCAGATACTCACGCACACCGAAGGAGAAGACGGACTGACTTACGGCGTCGAAGTCCATCAAATGTGCTACGAGCTACCTCATGGTCTAAGATCCCGCGGAACATTGACCTTCACCCATTTGTTTACCGGATGAAAATAATATTTTAGGGTATAAAAGGTGTTGCTGAACACATACCAATAGGGTTGCCTAAAAAAATATGGTCAAGGATAGGTTTTGAGAATTAAAATAAAGAAGATATTATTTCACTGACTTGCTCACCAAATAAATGAACCTTCAATGAAAACCTACAATGTATACTACCTGCAAAAGCTAGGAGCTAGATGAGCGCAATGACCACTTTTTAGTTACCTGTTTACACACGGCAACCAGGTAGTAGTGGCCAGAAAAAGGTAGGCAACCTATTTTTTGCAGATAGTATACATTGTACACTTTTCATTGATGGTTAAATTTTTTTGGTAAGCAAGTCAGGGACATTACAAAAAAAATTTTTTTTTTTAAATGTTAATTAATCATATCCTTGACCATATTTTTTTAGGCAACCCTATTGGTATGTGTTCAGCAACACATTTTATACCCTAAAATGTTATTTTGATCCGGTAAACAGATGGGTGAAGGTCAATGTTCCCCGGGATCTTGTATTATCACGTGAAATGGTGCACGTAACTTAGTTCATTTTTTTATTTACATTAAGTGTATAACTGTGTTGCATTAAATGTAAATAAACATTATTAAGTTTTGACTACATTTTACACAAATATATGTGAGTGATACGAAGTTCACGGGGTCATCTAATCTTTAATATAATCTGTTTATTCATTTATACATATACACATATTGAACATCATATTTCTATACAAAGACATTTAAGATAATGCTAATTACTTCTACAGCGTGGCTCTACCACTCAAGAATCTCACTCAGTAAAGAATTATAATTAAAATAAATAAACTGTCAACATATTTCACTATAAATAAGGGTGGAATTAAATCAGGAACTCCAGATTTGGTCAGGTCCCGCCCCTTAACTTGCTTTTGTATGTACTCGTATATGACTTGTCAATTGACTTCTGCTTGCAAACTTCTTATCGCATATTTCACATACATATGGCTTTTCTCCTGTATGAGTTCTAATATGTTGTTTCAATGCACCTTGTACTGCAGATGCATACTCACAATATTGACATTTATACGGCTTTTCCCCGTTGTGTCTTCTAATGTGTATCTTTAAACTATTGTTAATTGCACATGTATAATCACAGTATTGACATTTATACGGCTTATCGCCCGTGTGGTGATTTCTAATATGTACCTTTAAACTAGAATTGTCTCTATACGCATAATTACAGTATTGACATTTATACGGCTTTTCTCCTGTGTGAGTTCTAACATGTGCCTTTAAATCACCTTTTTGTGCACATTTATAATTACACAATTCACATTCATAAGGCTTCTCTCCGCTATGAATTTTAATATGTGTCTTTAAGTTACTACTTAGTGAACATGCATAATTACAGTATTTACATTTATATGGCTTTTCTCCTGTGTGAGTTCTAATATGATTCTGCAAAGTACCTTTTAGTGCACTTGCATAATCACAGTATTCACATTTATATGGCTTTTCTCCTGTATGGGTTCTAATATGTCTCTTTAAATGAGTGATCTTTGCAAATGTATAATTACAGTATTGACATTTGAAAGGCTTTTTTAACTTCTTTGTAGACCTATCCCTTCCTTTAAATTTCCCTTTACTTAAATGTTTCTGTATTTTCATATGTGTTTCATTCGGTTTAGTAATCACAGGTTTATGTCTCCTAATATGTCTGATTAGAAGAGCTTTCGTTTCACATGTTTTACCACAATCATTGCATATAAAAGATTTTATATCATTCTGAACTAATATTTGTTGACTTTTCCCATCACATACTGTTTGGGATGATTTAATTTCAATAGGGACTAGGTACGTTTGAGTTTCAAAGATGGTTTCCTGCTTCACTTCTATAGATTCGTCTTCATCCTGTTTTATGTTGTGGGTAGCATCCAGTTTTGTCTTCGTGTTTGCGAGTGCATCTATTTAAACAAAATGAGAATATGATAAGAAAAAATTTAAACTACGATGCGTTAATGAAAGGCACTAGACAAAGTCTATGTCTCGTCATAAATACAATGCGTTACGAACGGTGTGATCAAATGAAACATTAGTAGTATTAGTATTTTTTAAATTAATAAAACATATCCTTGACCATATTTTTATAGGCGACCCTACTGATATGTGTTCAGCAACACATTTTATACCCTAAGATATTTTTTATCTAGTAAACAGATGGGTGAAGGTCGATCTAACCCGGGATCTTAGACCATGAACCTGTTGTGTGATGTAACACAATATGTCGTGCATCCTTTGTCCGTCATTTGACAATTACCCCTTCCAGTAGATTTAAATAGCGTGTAACTTATTTATTTGTGGCTTGATTTATGTAAATATTTCGATAATAGATTTAGATGAAGTCACATAGTGATTAAAACAATAAAATTAAACAAGTCAAATACCCCATCATAGACAAATGATTCAATAACGTCAGACAATACAAATACACACAACGATCACACACATAGTCCTGACCCCACAGTAAGATACGAGTCTTGGGTCGTGGGTATCAGGAACTACGAGAGACTTTCGGTCTCACAACACCCAGACCCGTCTCAGTGCGGGAATCGAACACGCGCAATCTGTTTTTTTTTTCATCCGAAGATGGCAAAGTGACTGAAACACACTTGATGGTAAGCGTAGTGCAGTCCAAAAAACCAGCGAAATCGAGGGGCCTGCGACAGGACAGGCGGATGATCAATACAGACAAAGTAATACAGGATGTACCTCTATACCCGACCCAACCAACCATCAAGTCATGTTGCAAGCCCCTCGGGAGAACCGGATATACACTGGCTGATCCTGCAACGTGGTCCACACAAGGCGTGTGGATCACTATGGCAGGTTTTAACACCATGTATACGGTGGTCACTATCCAGGTGTATGATATTCTACCACCAGCCAGTTAAACAGTAGTGTTGTATAATATTAACTAAAGCCAAGAATATTAGTATTGTATAAAACTATTGTGTTCTTACCGTCATCATCAGGTTCACATTCGATTATCACTTCGTTAATAACACATTCATCTTGGATTTCCTTTTTTATAATTGTACTGTATTCCGGAATTTGAAAGGACTTTAATTTAGCTAGTATCAATGAATTTTGCAGTCCATGTGACATTCTGCTAAGAGTGATGGATTCCATATTTTGCTGCAAAATAAAATAAATATATTACGTTGTGGCCATAAACTGATACACATAAAAAAATAAAACCAACCAAAAATAAATGCACCTATTCTAAGTGGTGACTCCTATTGCAGTTCAGTGTTCATTGATTGATAATAATGACTCAACATTGGCAAACTTTATTAATTAATTTATAGTTTTTATGAGTTGCTCTACTATCTTTCTTACCCTGTTTCACCACCTCTGAGTAAATGTTACTTAGAAAATATAATATGTCACATTCAAATATAAAAGTCACCCCGACATATATGTACCGTGGTGGACATATAATTAGAAACATCACATATAACTTTTCCTAGGTAGACCGTATTAATAACACTACTCTGGTGGAGAGATTACGAAAGTCGACACAAATATATTAATAAAAATAAGGAAATTGGAACACTTTGGTCACATAAAGAGAAACAACAAGTACTTCAAGCCAGTCTCTGTGTCTCAGTGGGCGAGTAGCCAGTTACCAAACGAGAGGTGGCTGGTTGGATTCCCATACAGAGACAAATGTTTCTTTGATCCAGAAATGTTTGTGTCAGGTCTGGGTGTTGTGACATTTTGATAATAAAAATATATTACATAATAGTAGTGTGGTTAAGCAACAACATTAAGCAAAACATAACTATACCTCCGGAGCATTTATGAAGAATTGCTCAAGCAACTCTTCAGATTTCTGTAATTTTATAACAAGCTGCTGGCAATTCTTTAGCTGACAATAACATATGTAACATACGAAGTGTAGACTTCCATCTTCTTGAACCTGAGGATTAAACAAATAATAGAATTGTGAATAAAGCTACCATACCTCGGTTTTTAATAGCAGAGCCCGAGAAGTAAGTGATCTGCACTGCCTTGAACAATACACAATACCAAAAGAATTGCTGTGGATATGTTGCCGACCTTAAGGATAGGGACAATTATTCACGAGGTGGTAGGTTCCTGGTATGCAATGCGATTGCAACATCTGGGTTGGTGCCACCGCTTTGTCTATTTCTGCCATCAAGCAACAGTATGTAAGCACTGTTGTGTTTGAGTTTGAAAGATATTAAAGCCAGTGAAATTACTGGGCATTATGAGACTTACCATCTTCACAATTCAGTACCATGCAGGGCTTTATAATTCAAAATTCTGTATGGGCTTACTTCTGTTTATAGGTAGACGTGGCGCTTACCATCAGGCTAGCGACTTGCTCGACACCTCATTCAATTAAATAAAAATGCCCGTTTTCTGTGGGACAGTGGTTGTGACCCGGTCCGACCGGGTCGAACCAGTTCATTCGTCCTGTAGACACGTTTCTACAGCGTGGCCGCACCACTTGCGTCTTTATTATTATTTTCATGGAAGAATGGTGACTGCAGGTAAGATAAGTGAAGTGTCTGACTTCACCCCAGCCAACTGATTTTACGCATATTGTACCGTACGAATCCTACCTTTTTAGTTGTTAGCTTTTCATACACTTCCTGAACTTCTGAACCAGATACCTGATGCATTCGGCCCTCAGAATCCGAGCATATTCGGCATTTTTTTAAATCAGACATTTTCTTAATGATAAATTAATCAACAGTAATAAATTAATATCGAAGACGAAACAAATAAACTCGAGAGACGGTTAACTTCATACAATTTTTTTTAACGCGATAAGCACTTCTCTAACTCGTTCGGTGAAAAATACGGTGTTGCTAGGTAAAAAATACGGTAGATTATGGTGTCCATGACGAAAAAAATACAGAAGAATTACGGTAAACCCAGTTAAGAAATAAAACCCTTTCGATATTTAGTATTCATTTTTATTATACATTGAAACGTTCATCATACTTATCATTTTGTCTGTTGGAGTGAAATCCACACAATTTTTACCGTGTCTTTTGATACATCCTTTTGACGAATCCATGCATTCGGAAGGCTTGGCTAATAATATTGTCAATATGACAATTAGGTTCATAGCTCATTAGAGCCACCCGGCACCCGAACAGCGCCGCCTCATCGTTCGGCGTCAACTCGTCGACAGGTGGTCCACGTGTGGACATCGCTTGTTCCACGAATTTTCAAGTAGTCTGTTACCATTAGCACTAGGTCTACACATGTTTTTCGTAATGTCAAATTTTACAAACCGTGAAGAAAATGAAAGACGCTTCGCCAACGCGTCGTTCTCGCGTGAATCATTCCCGGGCAGCGCGCGGTCCACTCAAGGCAAGCGTGCGAGCAGCAAGTTGTCACCGAGTGGTCCACTCGCCGTCCGCGCGTGGCCAGCTTGCGAGCAAGGCAATCCGCAGACGATACGGAGTTGATGTAGTGAGCACGTCAATAGAAATCCATATAAAGAATACTAACCGCTCGAGGCGAGGCGGTGCTGGTCGTGTGTAGGGCTCTAATGAGCTTTAAGGTGTAATTTTGAGTCCAGCAATACCCCAAGATCACGTATACAATCAACCTTAAACAGTGCAACACCATTTAAGTTATATGGAAAGTATATTATGTTTTTAGTAAAAGTTATGCAGTTACATTTCGTAAATAATCGTTCTTTTCATAAATTTTGAATACATGACCACAACCAACGTACCATTCTATTTAATCGGGTTATGAACAAACGAATGAACGCAGAATGAATGAAAAGTGCGCGGGGATTCCCGGTTTAGATAATCAGTGTTGTCATATTTATATTAATGTAGCTTTATATCAAATTATTATATGAGAAAAATACGATCGTTGATAAAATGACAAAATCGTAAATTACGGTAGTTTGTGATACCGTATCAAAGATGTTACGGTAGGTGGTAAATCGAGCAAAATTGAACGAAATTACGGTGTGTCTACCGTAATTACGGTAAAGTTGGAGACACTGGACAGCAGTGAACATAAATACTCCTTAGCTGCTCCTTAGGCTAAAATAAAGGGAATCAAAGAAGATCAATAATGTACATACTCTTGTAGAGAGTATTGTGTTCTGTGGTACATAGTACATACCAAAGTTAACCGTCTCTCGAGTTTATTTGTTTCGTCTTCGATATTAATTTATTACTGTATATAATATGGTTATGTTAGTACTGTATATATTACTGTATATACAGCTCAGTAAAGCATCGTCGCATCATCTACATCGTCCTACGTCTCTCCATGAAATATTAAGGCTGTGTCATCAGTATAAACAGTACACAGTAAACTTTCAAAGCAAATTACGTTAATATGAGATATTGATTTTATTTTGGCAAATTCACTAGATTTCAGTTAAATTCTGTATTTTATCACCAAAAAAAAATTAAAAGAAAACATTCCACATGTACACTTATGCAAAATAGAACTTTAAGTTATTGATATAAGTTAATGAATTCTGATATATATTTTTTATGACTTACAATTTAGTGTAAAATATATTATGAACACGAGGAAAAGTCAAAATTCAATCTAGACACCCTAATTTCGGATGCAAATTAGTGATGTAAACTGATTATTTGAGAACCGGTTACTATCGATTACTCTAGAGGAAATTACTTTTTTTTATGTTTTGGATGTTATACTGATAGCCTGACGCGAGTCGGCTGTTTTCAGCATCACCAGACTTTCGGGTAAGTAATTTAGGCCGTCGATATTCTTAGATACGTATTATAAGTTTACCCCAAAAATAAGAACAACACATAAAAAACTTCAAAATTAAATATTCTGCTCCACTTGTACTTTTGGTTGTCGATGTTTCCGTTTTAAATGAGCCAACATATTAGAAGTTCCTCCAGTGACCTTCATTATTTTTTCATAGATCTTGAATTTGGAAGTCGCATTATCATTTTTTTCGAAATGGTTATGTTTGATAGATAACTTCTACTTCTTAACTTTCGGCATCGAACAATGTAAAAATTATACTTCATAAATTCGATTCATTGAAATTAACAACAAAACGAAAGAAACCATTTCTATTATACTACGTAGTAATTATGTGATTACGATTCAGTGATGTACGTCCAAAATCCTCTTAGTAATTCAGCTTATCACCTTATTAATATAATTCTGCCGGTATCACGTAGATATTACGAATAGAAAATAAAAAAGTAAATATAAATGAAACGTAATTTCCATGTTCCGTTCGGATTTTGGCATAGACTTTATAATTTGAGTATTTTGTATTTGTCAAAAAGTAAACAGCATTTATAAATTAATGCCGGAGATTATCGGTTTTTATGAATGCCGGTTTTTCTAAACACCACTAAGTCAAATAATAAAATGACCTTTGAATGTAAACATTTGAAAAAGCGCGGGAAACTTCGGATTTTGGCGGACGTGTTTTTTGTGATATTTTTCGTTTTTAATTTATTTTGTAAATATTTCCTATCAGTTGTGGTTAAATTTATTGTTTATTTGTAGAATACTATATTTTAGTTATTTCATTTCATTCTTCTTCATTAATTGGTAAGTTTTTGCACATATTATATATAGAGCGGGAACTATGAATGAACCGCCTGATCCGGGGGGCCTCGTCCCTCCGGCAGGTAAATTTGTCACAATAGTTGACACTGATCATGTCTCCGAGTCGGGTATGGAGACTGATGGGTCTTCGTCAGCTCGCCCGATAAAGAGAAGTCGCCGTCATATTTGCAGGCGCTGCAATAAAAGGCGCAAAAAGCACATCGGCAATGAAGAGTTATCTGGCTGTGATTGCACAGACCCATCACAGTCTTTGCAGTCACATCCGGGTCTGGAAAGCACAACCTCAGTTAACTTACATACAGAGAAAAATACAATTCCTACTCAAACTGTGGGCAGGAAAATTTATGACAAATCTGATAACGTGCCCTTCATCATACACATTATGAAAAACACCAGTTCAGATAATGACACCACCACACTGCATCCTCTTTCCTTCGGCAAGTTCCTAAAACGTTTTGATTTTAAGAATATTATCAATGGCAGTGTCAAAAGGATTGGAAGAAATAAAATAGCCATGGCTTTTTCCACATTTAATGATGCCAATTCTTTTATTTTACATGAGAGCCTTCTTAAATACAATTTCAAGGCATTTATTCCGTCTTTTAATGTCACCAGAATGGGTTTAGTGCGTGGAGTACCAGCAGACTGGTCCCCGGAAGAGGTTGTTGAAAATACATCCGTGCCAATTGGTTGCGGTCCTATCTTAAAAGTTCGCCGACTTAATTACAAAACCATTGTTGACGGGTCAATAGTTTGGAAACCCTCACAAACAGTTGTTTTTACTTTTGATGGGCAAGTTCTCCCAAAACGTATTTTTATGTGCTATAATGCTATGCCTGTAGACCTTTATATCTATCCAACGATTCAATGCTTTAATTGTTGCCGGTTTGGTCATACAAAATTACAATGTAGGTCCAAACCAAGATGCTTTAAATGCGGTGATAATCACACTGGAGATTCTTGTGACAGGGACGAGAGAAATGCGACTTGCTGTATCTGCTCTGGGTTTCATTTTGCTACAAGCAAAGTGTGCCCTGAGTTTTCACGACAGAAACAAATCAAGTCCCATATGGCACAAAGTTCCATTTCTTATGCAGAAGCTAGTAAATTACTTCCGCCAGTTTCTAGATCTTTTGCCGATACCCTTATAGCCAAAACGCCTATGGACACAGAATCCCCACCAGCACCTATCATATTCAAACAGCAGGTCTCTGGTTACAAAAAAACAGTATTTCGCAAACCACAACCTCCCTCTAGCCCTTCTAAAGGATACAATAAGGAAGCCCACAACACCATATTAAATGAGTTTAGAATCCCTGAACCTTCTAATGGCTGTGCCCTTAATAATGAAAATAAAGTTGAACCTGCCCAACAATTTAATATAATAGAATTTATATCAGCTTTAATAAATCTTTTATCTAATTTCAACATATCACTGTCCAACGTTGCCCCTTTGTTAAAAAGCTTTACACACTCAACTGACACACCTCAAAATGGACAACAATCAGGTCCATATAATTCAATGGAACTGCCGCAGCGCAGTGAATAAAAAAACTGATCTTACATACATAATAAATAAATATGAGCCCTTGGCTGTTGCACTCTCTGAAACTTGGTTTAAATCAAATTATGTATTTAAAATCAGTAGATACATAACAATTAGAGAGGATAGGTCTGATGGGTATGGTGGTGTTGCCTTACTTGTCAAAGACACTGTCCCAATCACTGCGGTTTCTTTACCCCCTCACAGTGAAGAAATTTCAATAGTAGCTGTAATTGTAAATAAAATGTGTCTTGTTTCCATATATATCTCACAGCCTTCTTCTTCTATACTTAATGAAATCAATGACCTTCTTTCCTTTCTTCCTCATCCTTTTCTACTGTTGGGTGATTTTAACTGTCACCACCAATCTTGGGGTAGTTCAATATCAAATTCTCATGGTGATGAACTACTAGATATAATCGATATGCACAATTTATGTATATTAAATTCTGGCTCCCCCACAAGACGCAGTAACCCTAATCATAACAATAGCGCAATAGATTTATCCATCTGCACTCCTAACTTTGCATCATATCTCACTTGGTGTACTTTATCCTCCTCATTTGGTAGTGATCATTTTCCTATTAAAATTTCTTTTCCGTTTCCAATTAGATACACTCAACCCAAAAAGTCCCACTTGAAATATAAATTACCAAACAAATCTAATAGTGCCTGGATAGATTTTAAAAATAAGGTTGACAGTCAGCTGTCTTCTCTCCCTATTGTTTCTGGTGGCAGTGAGCAGACATGTGCTGAAGCGTTGGCTAATATCCTCATTAATGCAGCGGACAATACATTTCCTATTAAAAATAAAAAAACATTTAGAAAAATTCCTATGCCACCTTGGTGGGACTCCGAATGCAGTGATGCTGTCAAAAAACGTAAACAAGCAGAATTAAAATATAACCTAAGTATGACTCCGGAAAACTTTGCTTTCCTTTCTAGCATTATTGCGCAAACACGCAAACTTTTTAAGAAAAAGAAATCTGAAGGCTGGTATAATTTTTGTGCAACAATTTCTCCAAATACACATCCCACAATAATTTGGCGTAACATTAGAAGATTCAGGTCTGCATTCTCTAACCCCTCCTCTTCACATATCTCTGACTCGTTAGCCGGTGACTTCTTGGACAAACTTGCTCCTCCGTGGGTACACGAGGAAGTTGTTTTGCACCCGCAACTAACCGAGAACGCTACCGCGGACAACCATTCTTCTTTAAATGTTCCTTTTAATATTGATGAACTGAAAGGCGTTATTTTTAATACGATAGACTCTGCTCCAGGTATTGATGGCATCCCATACTCATTCTTATCTAATGCTAGTGACACCGTTCATTTATATTATTTATCTCTTATCAATTCCATAATGATAACAGGGAACATTCCTCAGGAATGGAAACGTCACGTAGTATTGCCAATTCTCAAACCCAATAAAATTCCTTCTGAAGCCTCTTCATATCGTCCCATAGTTTTAAGTACGGTTTTAATTAAATTGGCCGAACACCTTATTAAAAACCGGCTAGAATGGCACATAGAAAATAAACGTCTATTAGCAAAATCTCAATACGGATTTAGAAAAGGCAAAAGTACTTTAGACTGCTTAAGTATCTTTACTACAGACATAAGATTATCATTTTCAAAGAAACGTTCAACAGTTGCCGTTTTTCTAGATATCAACGGGGCTTATGATAACGTTGTCCTCACTATCCTACAACATAAACTACACACTCTGCAGGTGCCAATAAACCTTTCTAATTTTATTATAAACATTTTAAGTCAACGATCGGTTATCATTTCATCCTCAGAAAAAGAGATATCTCGCTTTGTTTGGAGAGGCCTTCCGCAAGGGTCAGTGTTAAGCCCTTTACTATACAATATATACACGTATGATCTAGACAGTTTTATTGGCAATGATGTCCAAATCTTACAATATGCGGATGACTTATTATTATATTACTCTTCCCACTCAGTTGAACACGCTTGTTCAGTAGTTAATTCCGCCCTCGATTCCCTATCGTCATGGCTGCACCAAAATGGCTTAGAGCTTTCTACATCCAAAAGCGCTGCAGTACTATTTACTAAGAAAAGAAATTCCCCAACAATAAATATCACTTTTAATGACGTCTCAATTCCGGTAAAAAGTTATTTTAAATACTTAGGTGTTATTCTTGACTCCAAACTTTCAGGTGCTCCTCATTGCGAATATATTGTTAATAAAGCTGAGCGCCACATAAATATGCTAAGATGTTTATCTGGGGTATGGTGGGGTGCTCACCCCCGGTGTCTAAAACTGATCTATAACGCCGTAATTCGAAGCACATTTGATTATGGTTTATTCCTTCTGGAACCTGGTAATACATCGTCTTTTAAAAAATTAGATCGCCTTCAATCAAAATCTTTACGTATTATATCAGGGGCCATGAAATCCAGTCCAATAAATGCTCTGCAAGTTGAATGCGGCGAACCTCCCCTTCACCTCAGGAGACAATTTCTTGCTGATAAATACTGTTTCAGAATAATACAGTTTTCTAATCACCCCCTTTTTTCAAGACTTGAAGCCCTCTCAACATATTTTACCAATCTACCTAGCCATCGATCCCACAATTTTCCATGCTTAGTAAAAAGTTTTCAGAAATTTGTTTCCATCCCTTCTGCTACTCATCGCTTTGATGGTCTTCCTTTATTCAGCAATTGTTTTGCTTCTTTAATGTTCTCACCCAGTATAACATACAACTGCGTCGAAAAAGCTTCTCCAAACGTGAAAATTGAATTTAACTCATTTCTATCGGAATGTTTTGAGGGTTTCCATCATATTTACACAGATGCATCTAAATTCTCCCCTTCTCAGTGTGTTGGGATTGGTGTCTTTCACACCCAATACAATATAGTTCAAAAAATTAAACTTCCTCCAGAATCATCCGTATTTACTGGTGAATGTTTTGGTTTACTTAAAGCCATTGAATATATACTCATATTTAAACTAAATAAATCTGTTATCTTTTGTGACTCTCTTAGTGCTCTTCAAGCCATCTCAAAATTTCCTTTTAAATACAAGTGTATCTTGCCTGTCATACTTAGAATAAGAGAATTGGCGCATAAGTGCTTCGCAAATGGATACTTGTTACACTTTGTGTGGATTCCCAGTCATTCTGGAATCCACGGTAACGAAGCTGCTGATAAACTTGCCAAGGAGGCGGTGCAGTGTGGCGATTTATTCCCTTTCAAGAACTTCAGTCAAGACCTGCTATCATTGCCGAAAATTTATCTTCGTGAGTCCTGGACAGTTGCTTTATCTTCCAGCAGTGCATTGAAGGGCCGTTATTACTTTGCCATTCAACCTGAGATACCAACGAAACCGTGGTTTCTCAAGGTTAAGTTTAGAAAAGTCGAGACTTCCATCTTGATTCGCATTAGACTTGGTCACACTTGTGCCCCTGCCCACCTTGCTAAACTCAATATAGTTAACAACCCCATGTGCCCATGTGGATCAGATGTCGGCGAAATAAATCATATTTTGTTTTCCTGTCCTCTATATAACCATTCGCTATTATTTCAATCCCTTCAAAACCTTGGTATTCCTTTTCCTTCTTCTATCCTATCTCTTCTTAGCTCTAATAACTTACATGTATATAAATGTATAGCTTCCTTTTTTATTATAAATAATATAAAATTGTAAAAAGAATACTCATCATCATCATCATCATCGTAGACTTAGATCCTCTTTTGCTATGTGTATAATCTTTTCCTAGACAAACCCTCCTGATAGCTTACTTTCCCAAATTTTTATTTCCTTACATTTTAAAGTTAAATAGTTTCCCTACCTTTGACTCCTTAGTCCTTAATTCCTCAATTAAATTATGAAGAAAGCAAGCTGAAAAACTTGACATTGGCTAAATGCACGAGTAGTGCGAAGCCATAAGAAAAAAAAAAAAAAAAAAAAGAATGTAAACATTGAGTTTTTTTATAAATTTTTATTTATTTGTACTATGCGCTATAAGGCCGCTATACACATTGGGCCAAGGTGGTGGGCGAGCGCATTGGGCCAACGTGTATAGACCTACTTGGCGGTATGTTGGTAGTTGGCGCCAACTTTGGCCGGCCAACCGAATGTCGTCGGTTTTTAGAGCACTCATCAAAGGATCTTCGTCAGTTCTCTAAGTAGTCTGTGATCTTGGCGCAATCAGCCAAGTGTGTTCACACATTGGCGTCTTATTCAGTACCTATATTGTTATTCGTCGACAAAGACAGCAGTGTTGGTACAGTGATTGGTACACGATTGTGTAGTTAAACGGCGACATTTGGAATTCGTTATTTTGGCCCAACATGCTGGCCCACTACCTTGACCCAATGTGTATAACGGCCTATAGATTCATTAATCACTGACTTTGCACAGACTACTTTGCACTCCAGTTTATTTGTCTCTGCTACTTAGGAGAACTGACGTTACAGGTACTGCGCCCTGCGGGTCTATTGGCTTTGGTCTATTGATTCTGATTGCGTATTAGTTTATTTGTCTCTGTTGCGTATCTCGGCTGGCTGGTCTGTTAAAGAGTTCTGTGAATTGATTACTAGTTTGTGCCTAGGTGTTTGTCTTCTTTCAGTTTTGTGTGTGTTGTGAAAATGTCTGCATTCATTTGTCGAATATGTTTGGATAACGACGTCCGAATGCATCAAATTGCGGGCTCGGAAGTTCAGGATGTATATGAAAAGCTAACAACTAATCAGGTAAAATTCTTATACTATGTTACGCGCAAAATAAATTGGCTGGGGTTAGAGACTTTACTTACCCTCTACCCCTGCCCATATGTATGACATTATTCAAAGAAAACAATATTAAAGACCCAAATGGCAAGTGCCGCTCTGTAGACACTTAAGTCTACAGTACGAATGGGTCGGCTTGACCGGATTATTACCACTCTCTCACAGAAAACAGACACAAAGGGTGTGAGGCAAAGAAGAAAAATATATTGATTAAGAAAAGTAGATAATATATTTTTTTTTTATCCAAGTATGACAAAGTGACTCCTACACCTGATGGTAGGCGTAGTGCAGTCCAAAAAACTAGCGACCACTGACAAACAATGAGTTTATTGGTGGTCACCAGAATCATGCCAACCAAGTTCTATATGTAATGAAGATAATTTAAACTACTTATAAAAATTTAATAAAAAAAAAGCATATTCGATACAGATAAATAGATAAAATTTACAATTGATATTATTCTACTCAAGATTTTAAATTGACAGACAACTTTGATTTAGATACAGCTATAGAGTTTTTACCTATTATTACTGGAGAAGACAATGTAACAGACAATTAATAGATCATATAGATTTTTATACTTCTATAATTAACTAGCTTTTGCTCGTGGCTCTGCTTGCGTGAACAGCATTTTCCGGTATAAAAGTAGCCTGTAACCATCTCCAGGGTCCCATCTGTCTCTAGATAAATTCATCAAAATCGGTTCAGTTATCTAGGAGTGAAAGTAAAACAAACAAACTCACTTTCGCATTTACTTTCACCCCCTTTTTCATCCCTTATTAAATAAAACTTCCAAAATTCAATAACCAAAATACAAAATTTTGTTTATTTAACTTTCAAAATGACGGACTTTCATACATACTATCATCCCCTATTTTGACCTCTTTGGGGTGGAATTTTCTAAAATCCTTAGTGGGTGCCTACATAACAAAATGAATATACAGTCCGAATTTCATGCTTGTAGCCTTGATAGTTTGCGCTTGGCGATGATGAATCAGTCAGTCAGTCAGGACATCTTATTTTATAATCTATAATTAATAATAGTTCACAAGGGTTGCTCATCAATTGTATTTTAAAACTAGATTAACACAACATGTGCAATGTTTTTCTTATGGTGCTGCCACACCGGTGTTAGAAAATGTTATATAACATTTTATAACACCGGTGTGGCAGCATCATTTAGTCAACATTTCTTAACAATTTGTAACATTTTGTAACATTTCTTAACATTTTATAACCGCAGACGGCGGTACTTTTGAGAGCGGCGCCGTCAAAGAAGCCGTCAAAGAAGAATGTTCAGAAATGTTAGAAAATGTTAAGAAATGTTATAAAATGTTAAGAAATGTTATAAAATGTTAGATTTAATGTTAGAAAATGTTTGTAAACATTTTATAACATCGGTGTGGCAGCACCATTAAACTATCTTATTATGATGTCATTAGCTTATTAAATGACATGACAAGTTTATTATTGCCGATAAAATCAGGTTTTGCATTACATAAACGGATAGTTAATTGCAAACAAGGTAACAAGTCAATATATTGTTTGGAGCAGATATTGAAGTACTGCTTACTAATTGAAATAAAACTAATTTAAACGGATTTTATCGCAGTTTTATATTTTTATTTTGGTCCCTACGTTTGGAAAGCTTTTCAGCCGTCATGGTCACGGGGTGGACTCAGTAAGTCCGTTTAAATTAGTTTTATTTCAATGAGTAACATTCGCGTAAACATAGGAAATCATTACTGCTTACTGAATTAACTTTAGCTCAATCTGAGGGTGATTTAGTAAGGCGCAATGTTCTCTACCAAATTCACTATTCTATCATCATCATCACAGCCACAGGACGTCCACTGCTGAACGTAGGCTTCCTCCAAAGATTTCCACACCACCCTGTTGGAAGTGGCCTACATCCAGGGACTTCCTGCGACCTTTATCAGGTTGTCTGTCCACCTTGATGATACTTGTATCCGAACGGATACCGACAACCGTACAATGGTGCTAAAACCTGCCATAGTGGCCCACCTTGTGTGGGTCGCGTTCCAGGGTCAGTGTATATCCGGATCTCCCCAGTGGGCTTGCCCCCTGATCCTAACCCTTTTCCCATCCCTGCTTTCCTTCCCCTCCCCCTTGGCTCTGGGATGAGATTAGCATTAACGTTAACAGGGACTCCGTAGTTCATCCCAGGAACTTTGGCAGGCCGGCATGATCTTGCCGACCTACGATGGACACATTGTTTATCGTTGGTCGACACTATTCTTGGATTGCGCTACACTTACTATCAGGTGTAGCGTAGTCACTTTGCAAAGCCAGGATAAAAACACATATGAATTTAACGTGTCATCACACAAATATTCAGGTACCATAAAGATCATACGACTACCATATTTGCGCTTTAGGTGTCCAATAACGGGTGCATTCCGCAAGCTCAGCGATCACCGTGCAGCGAGCTGTCCCAGTGCACGGATATAAACAATTATAACGACAGAGTAATGGAATTTGATTCCTATGTTAGATGTTAGCCAAGTATATTCTAAAGGTCTAAGATCCCGGCGAACATTGACCTTCACCCATCTGTTTACTGGATGAAAATAATATTTTAGGGTATAAAACGTGTTGCTGAACACATACCAATAGGGTTACCTACAAAAATATGGTCAAGGATATGTTTACGAATTTGAAGAAAAAAAGATGTTTCACTGACTTGCTCACCAAATAAATGAACCTTCAATGAAAACCTACAATGTATACTACCTGCAAAAGCTAGGAGCTAGATGAGCGCAATGACCACTTTTTAGTAACCTGTTTGCACACGGCAACCAGGTAGTACTGGCCAGAAAAAGGTAGGCAACCTAGCTTTTGCAGGTAGTATACATTGTACACTTTTTGTAAGCAAGTCAGAAAAATTATAAAAAAAAAATTTTTTTGATGTTAATCATGTACTTGACCATATTTTTTTAGGCAACCCTATTGGTATGTGTTCAGCAACACATTTTATACCCTAAAATATTATTTTCATCCGGTAAACAGATGGGTGAAGGTCAAAGTTCCCCGGGATCTTGTACTATAATAGTTTCAGTAATGATAATACTGATGTACACTCATTTAAAGAACTGGAAGTAAAGAATAATTATAGTCATTGCGGTATATTTTTTTTATTTGATTGAATGACGAGATGAGCAAGGCGCTCGCCTGATGGTAAGTCCACGCCTGCCGATAAACAGGAGCAACACCACTCAGAACTTTGAATTATCTCTCTTATTGCATATTTCACATTCATGTGGTCTTTCTTTTGTGTGAGTATAAAAATGAAATAAGAATGTATGTAACATTTATTTTCCCAAGTGGGAAGGTGTTTTTTTTTATCCTGGCTCGGCAAAGTGACTACGCTACACCTGATGGTAAGTGTAGCGCAATCCAAGAATAGCGTCGACCAACGATAAACAGTGTGTCCATTGTTGGTCGGCAAGATCATGCCGGCCTGCCAAAGGACCAAGGGGGAGGGGAAGGAAAAAGGGATGGGAAAAGGGTTAGGATCACGGGGCAAGCCCCCTGGGGAGAACCGGATATACACTGGCTGACCCTGGAACGCGACCCACACAAGGTGGGCCACTATGGCAGGTTTTAGATGTAGTGTATAAGTAGCTATAAAGAAGTTTTGTAAGTATGTAACATGTTCAGTCGTCAATAAAGAGTCTTGATCGAACCTCCGGCGTATACGTCTCCTCGGTCCATCCACTACAACGGCTTGCTGTTGTGTTTCGTACGGTGCGTGAGGTATCCGGAGGCCCAAATCCCCTTCCCCTTCCCAATCCCTTCCCTTTAAGGTCGGGGACACGCACATGACGGGGTAGCTCATTTATCAGGTGACTCACTTGCGTGTTTACCGAACTCGATAAAAAAATAGAATAAACGGCTCTGGAATGTAGCTGAAAATATCCCACAATACTCAAAAACTATGCAAGATAGCTTATATAATAAACTAGCTTTTGCTCGCGGCTCCGCCCGCGTGAACAGCATTTTCCGGGATATAAGTAGCCTGTAACCGTCTCCAGGGTCCCATCCCTGTAGATAAATTCACCAAAATCGGTTTAGTGATTTAGGCGTGAAAGCATAACAAATAAACTCACTTTCGCATTAACTTTCACCCCCCTTTTCATCTCTTATTAACTAAAATTTCCAAAATTCCTGAAACACGTATTTATTTGTTTTACGTCAATAACCGAAATACAAAAATTTGTTTATGTAACTTTCAAAATGACGGACTTTCATACATATTATCATCCCCTATTTTGACCCCTTTGGTTGGAATTTTCTAAAATCCTTTCTTAGTGGGTGCCTACATAATAAAATAAATATACAGTCCGAATTTCATGCTTGTAGCCTTGATAGTTTGCGCTCGGCGATGATGAATCAGTCAGTAAGTCAGGACATGTTATTTTATAAGTACAGTAATACCCCGACTTACGCTACCCCGTTTTACGCGAATTCGGAGATACGCGGTTATTCTTTTTGATGGCCGCGCGCGTCAGTTCTCCTATTCCGCCATGTTAGTGGTCCGTTTACGACAGTTTCGAACGTGTTCCGCGTTGAATTGTTTTACGTACGTTGTGTTTTATTGATAACCTCAAATTATGTCACTCAAAAGTGCATGCAAAGTTGTACCCCGACTTACGCGAATTAGACTTACACGGTTATAGCTCGGTCCCACCTATCGCGTAAGTCTGGGGTATTACTGTATAGATAATAATACTAGCCCTGTATTATGTAAGTCCTGAAATGAGAGGGATTAGGCCTTAGTCCACTATGTTGGCCTAATGCAGGTTGGCAGACTTCACATACTTTCGAAAATCTTATCGAGTTCTCAGGTATGCAGGTTTCCACACGATGTTGGCTTCACCGTTAAAGCAAGTGATAATTAACAACTAATATACACGTAACTCAGAAAAGTAAGTGGTGTATGCTCTTGGGGCTGGTTTCGAACCGGCGACTTTCGTCTCGACAGTCCGTACCACTCTCCGCTGAGCTATCGCTGCTTTTTCAATCATACATAGGTTAAAGAAACCAATATGTGTCAGACGTACCTTTTAATTTATGATCTTAATTGGTGAATTAAAAAAAATAACAGTTTTAAAAACTTTTAACAATTGGCATTTGCTTGTCGTGATAGTGACAGGTAAGTGACCACTCAGTGTACTGCTGGGCTGTGGCACGTACCACAACACAGCGCTGATTGTCAGTGGTTATCTTACATGACATGACGACAATATACAAGTTCTTTTTGTGGAACCCTAAAAAATGAGGCAAGCCTTACCATCAGGTGACCTGTATCAATTTATAATCCCATTATTTGTTTAATCCTCAGATTCAAGAGGATGGAAGACTACATTTTGCATGTTACATATGTTACTATCAGCTAAAGAAATGCCAGCAGCTTGTTATCAAATCACAGAAGGCGGAGGAGTTGCTTCAAAGATTCTTTGTAAACGGTCCTGAGGTATTTATGTCATTATTTTATTACTTACTTACGTACAAATATGTTGCATATAATAATTTTACAGCGATGGCTCAGTGGGGAATGATATGGAATGCAGAGACAAATGTTGCTGGCTTAAAACCAGACCTTAAGAGCACCAACAACTTCTCTAAGTTATTTATATATTCATTGTTAATTCTCGCTGGCTTTAATGGTGAGAGAAACATTATGAGGGAGCCTACATACTTGAGGATTCTCCATGAGAATTTCGAAGATGTGTGAAGTTTGCCAACCCATGTTAGGCTAGTGCGGTGGACTAAGACCTAATCCAGTTTATTTGCATAGGAGGCCTGTGCTCAGCAGTGAGACGGTGCCTTATTATATTATCTAAAAATTCTTGGATGATGGATGAAAACTACCACATTGATAATGCACAAGTTTTTATAAGTGTCTATTTCACTATTACCAAGTAAAAATGAACCACCAAAGTATGAAGAGATTTTCTTATGGCTATCTGTGTATGTGGCAGCATAAAGCATTTGTATTATTTGCAGCAAAATGTGGAATCCATCTCTCTTATAGACAGAGTGTCACACGATCTGCATAATTCATTGATGATTTCGAAAATGGAGTCCCATCAAATACCGGAATATAACATTATTACAAAAACGGAAAACCAAGATGAGTGTGACTTTAATGAAGTGATGATCAAATATGAACCTGATGATGATGGTAATAACAGAATAATTTTATACAATATGTAAAAACAATCCTGTACTACATGTAAAGATGTTATTAGGTGTCATGATAAGATGCCAGAGGCATTCTCTAACAGTCAGCCTACAGGTGATGCAGAGATGAGATGAGAGAGAGACAATGTGGGTGTATAAAAGATGGATGATAATGATGTGGATTTCCCGGACGTCTGGCAACCCTAAATGCAGATCTGGCATCGTCCTCTAGCTTATGGTGAGTGCTGATGGTAAGCGACACGCCTGCCCATAAACAGAAACAACACCGCACAGCTAAGCAAAGCTTATAAAGCACTGCGTGGCATGGAACTGCAATCGTCACTCCGAGACATAAGATGTAAAATCAATCATATAGTTGAATCATTAAAATATCCAACATCATTTAGATTCATTCAAATTGTATCTCTACCGCCAGTTCGGAATGCGGTTTCGTTAAAGAAGAACGGGGAAGAAACTCTTACGTTGCTCTTTTCTAATCTGATTTTTTTTTATTTTATTTATTTATTAAACACAAAACAGGTTACAATCATGTAAAAATATACATTATGAGATACATTTGATGAACTATAATTATAACCCAAAACATGTGTTCCAGAAAGTAATATATAAGTACTAGTAGATATTATTAATAATAACAATTACGTTTGAAAAACTTACAAATAACAAACATGCATTAAAAATGTGAGTTACGAATCTTTGAGTATATTATGAATTTGTCGTTTATATACATTAAAATTATTGTGTAATATGTCTAGAGAAGGATTGTCGTTGTTTAGTGCATTGTACTGTCTACACATACATACGTACAATGGGATTATAGTAAGAAGTATTATTACGAAAGATATCAAGGGCAAAAACATTTGGTTTGCGGCATCTAAGATTGATATTAACATTTAGGTTAGAAAGTAGGGAAGGTGAATCAACCATTGAATGTAATAGTTTAAATAGATAGATGAAATCACTTATTTTACGTCTGTGTTCTAATGATGGCACTTCAAAGTGAATCAATCTGTCTTTGTAAGATTTTAATTTTCGGTGAAGGTTAAGTCGGAAGCATAATATTTTTAAACAGTTACGTTGAACCCGCTCAATCCGGTCAATGTGGAATTGGTAAAAAGGAAACCAAATGATTTACAATATTTGCACCATCGACTTAGAAAAAAAGGAGAACTCCGCGCTACTAACCCTACTATTTCAATCCAGAAAATGTAGCCGAGCGTTTAGTAAGTCCAAGACGTACCACTCTTATAGGTTCTTTTGAATTGTGTGCCACTGATGATTTACTGGCCACAACATTACTATACGATGAGATTACGCATATGATAAACAGCGTGGAGTATTTAACCGTCGTCGACGTGGCTCCCCAGTAGTTCGTACACCAGGAGTTTACAAAGAACATGTAATTGGAAGAGTTTATACGGTACACCCAAACAATTTTGAATGTTTTTATTTGCGCTTACTATTACATACTGTACGTGGACCAGCATCATTTACCGATTTACGAAAAGTTGACGACATTCTATATCCTTCTTACCTAGCAGCTTGCCAAGCACCGCAGCTGCTCGAAAATGATCAGCATTGGGACGAAGCTTTAGCAGAATCATGTGTCAGTTGACAATCCACGTCGTTTGCGGAATCTGTTTGTCATTTTGCTGACTTTTGTGATTTATCTGACGTAGCTATGGGAAAAATATAAGGAGAAACTTCTGAGGACTTTTACAGAAATGTCTCGCGTAATCTACATACAGAAACAAACGACAACTGCCAAAGCTTAGTTGCCCATTCTTCCGTAGCGGACAGCCTTTCGAACTGGCAGTAGAGGTTTTTGACAATGTGTAGCATGGTAAATATATTGATTTTGTATTTTTTTCTTTTTGTTGAACTAGATGCACCCCCAAACGAAAAGGCTCAACTGGACGCAACCCACCACGTTATACAATATGAAGCTAAATCTATAGAAGGGAAGCAGGACACCATATCTGGAACTCAAACAAATACATTAGCTAATGAAATTAAGTCATCCCAAAAAGTATGTGATGGGAAAAGTCAGGAAGTATTAGTTAAGAATGATATTAAATCCTTTATATGCAATGATTGTAGTAAAACATGTGATACGAAAGCTCTTCTTATCAAACATATTACTCAACATAAACCTTTGATTATGAAACCGAATGCAAAATATACAAAAATTCAGAAATCTCTAAGTGAAGGGAAATTTGAAGAAAGCTGTAGTTTTACAAAGAACTTAAATAAGCCTTTTAAATGCCAATTCTGTAGTTATACATCTAATAAGAGGGATAATTTAAAGATACATATTAAAACTCATACAGGAGAAAAGCCGTATAAATGTAAATTCTGTAATTATACATGTATACAAAGTTGTACTTTAAAGAGACATATTAGAACTCACACAGGAGAAAAGCCGTATAAATGTCAATACTGTAATTATACATGTTCACTAAATAGTCATTTAAAGAGACATATTACAACTCATACAGGAGAAAAGCTGTGTAAATGTAAATACTGTAATTTTACATGTTCCGAAAATAGTAATTTAAAGAATCATATGAGGACTCACATAGACGAAAAGCCCTTTAAATGTCAATACTGTAATTTTAGATGTAATTATATTAGTAATTTAAAGAGACATATTAAAACTCACACAGGCGAAAAACCCTTTAAATGTCAATACTGTAATTATACATGTAATTATAATCAAAGTTTGAAGAGACATATTAGAACTCACACAGGCGAAAAACCGTATAAATGTAAATACTGTAATTATACATGTTCAAATAATGGTTGTTTAAAGAGTCATATTAGAACTCATACAGGAGAAAAACCGTATAAATGTAAATACTGTAATTATACATGTTCACAAAATTGTCATTTAAAGGCACATATTAAAAATCACACAGGGGATAAGCCGTATAAATGTAAATACTGTAATTATACATGTTCAGATAATGGTAATTTAAAAAAACATATTAAATATTATCATACAGGCGAAAAGCCTTATAAATGTCAATACTGTAATTATAGATGTACATACAATGGTAGTTTAGAGAGACATATTTTAACTCACACAGGCGAAATGCCCCTTAAATGTCAGTGATGTTCGGAAAATGGTAGTTTAAAGGAACATATTAGAACCCATACAGGAGAAAAGCCATATGTATGTGAATTATGCGATAAAAAAATTGCAAGGAGCAATTATTTGAAAACATTATTTGACCTACGAGTACATATGGATAACAAAACTCGTTAGTACTGAAGCTAAGTGCTCAGAATATAAATATATAAGATCTCAGTTTGTTCCGTTAAAAAAGTAGCCTAATATGGTATAATCCATTTCCATAATGGCAAAATTAGATTTATTGCTCATCGAAGTTAAAATCCATTAACCTGCATTACGTTTAGTTACCGAAACTCATCTACACAGTGAAATAAATGACAGTACAATAAGCATACCCGGATATGCACCGTACAGGCGTGACTGAAACCATAAAAAAGGAGGTGGTGTGTTGATATACACTGCTCGCGAAATTAACAACATTCCAATCATTACCAGAGTAAATAAATCATATCAGAAATCATCAGTACAAGCACTATGGCTTGATATTCAATTTAAAGACTTAAATCTTACTATAGCTTGTGTGTAATGATTTCTTATGTTTACGCGAATATAACACATTGAAATAAACCCAATTCGAACTGATTTTATCTCGATTTGTATTAATTTTGATCCCGACGTTTCGAAAGCTTTCAGCCTTCGTGGTCAAGGGGTGGACCACGATGAAATGTTTTGATCTGTGGAAGGTTTATTTTGATTCTAGATCCAGAGCGCCTAGAATCTGGTATAAAACTATACAATCAGAACCTTTGAACATTTCTTGGATTAGCAACTGTGCATTAAATAGATTAGATACTGTATTGGCGTTGCGTCTTCGTTCCGGACAAACCTTTGGACAAGTTTGCCCATATGATGGGCAAAGCCTCATCCCCCTCTTCGCCGCGAATGTGACAAATTACAAGACGTATACCACATTATTATGGATTGCCTTCGTAACGAAGATCTTCGGTTTCAATGTGGTAGGTTGTGATATTGTGGTAGGTTGTGATATTGTGGTAGGTATAGGTGGGTGCAATAGAGTCTTGACGTGCCCATTATCACCAGAGGCTAAGGAGACTCTATAAATTAGTAAAATTAGCATTAATTAGTAGAAGTTAGTAACTTTTGTGGTTGTATAGATCAACATAGCCTTAAGCTAGACTAAGCTCTTTAAATAAAGAAAGAAAAACTTTTCATTTTGAATCTAGGGATCAAATCTGAATGATCGGGATAGATTTTGAGTGGTAGAGCCACGCTGTAGACAGTTTTGTCTACAGCATGAATGGGCTGGCTCGTCCGGATCGTTACCACTGTCTCACAGAAAACCGACGTGAAGTAGCGGCTTGCTGCTGCGTTTCGTACGGTGAGTGAGATAACCGGAAGCCCAAATCCCCTCCCCTTCCCAATCCCTAATTATCCCTTTCCTTTAAGGTCGGCAACGCGCCCATGACTCTTCTGGTGGTGGGCGTACATGGGCGGTGGAGATCACTTACCATCAGGTGACCCACTTGCTCGTTTGCCGGCCTATGCTATAAAAAAAAAAAAAAAAATCCATGTCGTTACTGTTCAATGCTGCTACTTTTGAGATATAAACAACCAGCACATTACCACTAACGCCAATATGTGCTGGAACCTATTACAATCTGAATGCAA
The DNA here is from genome assembly GCA_949126905.1 of Amorpha juglandis. Lineage (NCBI taxonomy): Eukaryota > Metazoa > Arthropoda > Insecta > Lepidoptera > Sphingidae > Amorpha > Amorpha juglandis. The sequence continues at coordinate 5,091,139 of OX421392.1, forward strand.
TGCCATTTTTATTAAAGTTGTGGATCATTTGAGTGGTAGAGCCACGCCGTAGACAGTTTTGTCTACAGCATAAATGGGCTGGTTCGACCGGGTCGTTACCACTGTCTCACAGAAAACGGACGTAAGGTAGCGGCTTGCTGCTGCGTTTCGTACGGTGAGTGAGATATCCGGAACCCCAAATCCCCTCCCCTTCCCAATCCCTAATTATCCCTTTCCTTTAAGTTCGGCAACGCGCCCACGATTCTTCTTGTGGTGGGCGTACATGGGCGGTGGAGATCACTTACCATCAGGAGATCCACTTGCTGGTTTGCCGGCCTATGCTATAAAAAAAATATATATATCAGGTGTTAGCGAGTTCTGGCCCGTCACAGGCACATACGGCATGATTATTAACATTTAACCTTTCTTTATACCTGTGGCATAATGTATATGGCCTAAACGTTTGTTTTTATAAAATAAAACCTGTTGATGGGTTGGTGTCACTGTGACGGCTCTGATGGATATATAATTTTCGATTGTTGGAAGAATTGTTAATTGTTGATGTGAGATATAATTAAAATTGTTAATCGTTGCTGTGAAGTGTTTCCTTTCTCAAAATCCAAAATAACATAGGCTATCGATGTATCTCTGATACCAGAGGCGCATCGAGCCAAATGTTGCAAACCGCTTTTACTGTGAGAAAAAGTAGCAATTTTATTTAATCTTTGACCAGCACAATGTTTAAGGAATCTATATAATCCAAGCATCATAGGGGATTCACTTCGGAAAACCGACATACCCAGTATATTACCACGTAAAAACTAGTATTTTGGCATCTTAAAACTGTTCTCAAAATTCACATATAATTGGACGACCTACCGGTAGCCCGTCCAATTTTCAAGTCAAGTCCAATTTTTACTTAAAATTGCACCTCTATAATAAAAAGCACTAATATACAATGGAGCCACCAGCTCACAGATAAAAGCCAATAAATGATTTTTGTTATAAATGAAAGTTAATACATAATGTAACTACTTAAACTTATTTGTACAAAGGTTAATTTAATTCGCAATTTAAATGTCATTCGTGGTTTAAGTGTAATGGTATTAATAATAAAGAATTTTAGATTATTGTGGAAATGCAATATTTCAAGTAGTTTTTTTTTTTTTTTTTTTTTCTCTTCTTATATGGCTTCGCACTTCTTGTGCATACAGCCAACGACAAGTTTTCGTTTGTTTGTACATTTGTTTTGTTATACGACCAAGTTAAAGGTAAGGAAACTTTTGAACCGGGAAAGGAAAACAGAATATTTTTTTAACGGATTGGATTTTGGATATAATGTTAGGATTACATATGAATTCAAGTAATTAATTTTACTATCAAAAGAGTTAGAAGCAATAAGAGAGATAAAAAATATATATTTATTTATATATATACTAATATAAGACACAAACATAGTTTAATAATATAATAAAAATATTGACATGGATATTTAATAAAATAAGGATGAAAAATCTATATCTACAATTTTATTTTGTTTGAAATAAAAAATGAAGCAATACATTTATAAACTAGCAAATTATTGGTACAAAGAAGTGAAAGTATAGAGCAAGGAAAAGGAGTACGGAGGAGCAGAAGGGATTTAAAAAAGGTTAAACGGTCATATTTAGAACATGAGAATAAAATGTGATTCAAGTCGCCAACATCTGATCCACAGGGGCACATTGAATTATTTAAAATTTTAAGTCTAGCCAGGTGGGCAGGTGAACAAGTATGCCCAAGTCTTATACGGATTAAAATAGAGGTCTCCAATTTATCAAATTTAGCCTTGGAAAACCACGACTTTGCTGGTATATCAGGTTGGATAAGAGAATAATAATGGCCTTTCTGTTTGCTGCTAGAGGACCAATTTTCCATCCAAGTCTCTCGGAGAGAAGTTTTAGCCAAAGTTTTAAGGTCCTGAGTGAAGTTTTTAAAGGGAAATAAATCACCACACTGCACCGCCTCTTTGGCAAGCCTATCAGCCATTTCATTGCCATGGATTCCTGAATGACTTGGGATCCAAGCAAACTTTAAGGAATACCCTATCATAGTACATTTGAATGCTAACTGTTTCATTTCCAATATAACTGGCAAAGTATTTTTACTTTTAAAAGGAAATTTATTAAAAGCCTGAAGAGCACTTAAAGAGTCTGAAAAAATAATAGCATTGTTAAGTTTAAATAAGAGGACATATTCAATAGCTTTAAGTAAGCCAAGACATTCACCTGTGAATACTGATGATTCCGGAGGAAGTTTAATCTTTTGCACAATGTTGTATTGAGTGTGAAAAACACCAATCCCAACACATTGAGAGGATGAAGTTTTAGATGCATCTGTATATAGATGGTGGAAACCCTCACAATATTCAGTAAGAAACATGTCAAATTGTGCTTTAACATTTGGGCCATTCCTATCAACACAACTATAAATAATTAAAGGAGTGTGAGTTAAAGAATCATAGCTATTTGTAAATAATGGGAGCTTGTTGGAGCGATGAGTGGGAGAAGGGAGAGAGAGGACTTTTTGATAACTTTTAACTAAACATGGTGCAGATTTACGAGCCCAATAACTAGATGAATTTAAAGTTGAATGCAGTGATTCAAGAATTCGAATAAGGGGGTGATTTGAAAACTGTATGATTTTCAATAGATAATTGTCTGAAAGAAATTGTCGTCTGAGAAAAAGAGGAGCTTCACCACACTCTACTTGTAGAGCATTAATTGGACTGGATTTCATTGATCCAGTCACAATACGTAGTGCTTTGGATTGTAGACGGTCTAATTTTTTAAAAGCATTGACATTACCTGGTTCCAGGAGGAACATGCCATAATCAAAAATGCTTCGTATTATAGCATTATACACAAGTTTTAAAGAGTGAGGATGAGCACCCCACCATACTCCTGCAAGACATCTTAGCATGTTTAGATGTTGTTCAACTCTATTGACAACATAATCACAATGGGGAATACCAGAGAGCTTAGAATCTAAAATAACACCCAAATACTTAAAGTTGTTAGTAACCGGAATTGAAATGTCATTATAGATAATGTTAATAATGGGAGGAGTTCTTTTGCAGGTAAATAATACAGCTGCACTCTTAGAGGTGGAAAGATCTAAGCCATTCAAATGAAGCCAGGAGGAAAGGGAGCTCAGGGCAGAATTAAGAACAGAACATGTGTGCTCGACTGAATGAGAAGAGTAATACAGAAGTAAGTCATCTGCATATTGTAAAACCTGGACATCTTTTCTTAATGTATTTTCTAAATCATAAGTGTATATGTTGTACAATAAAGGGCTAAGTACCGAACCCTGTGGGAGTCCTCTCCATATAAGCCGAGATAACTCGTATTCTGGAAGTATTATATTGACTGAACGTTCATTTAAGATATTTAAAATGAAATTTGTTAAATTTGCTGGTACCTGAAGGGCCTGTAATTTATCATGTAAAATTGAAAGAGACACATTATCATAGGCTGCTTTGATATCCAAGAATAAGCCAACCATGGAACTGTTTTTAGTAAAAGCTAATCTGATGTCGGATGTAAAAATACTTAAGCAATCAATTGTACTTTTACTCTTTCTGAAGCCATACTGAGATTCCGCTAGCAAACCTTTACTTTCCATAAACCACTCTAGTCGATTTTTAATAAGATGCTCAGATAATTTTAATAATACTGAAGATAACACTATAGGGCGGTATGAAGAAACTTCAGATGGATTTTTATTTGGTTTAATAATTGGCAATACTATTTGCCGTTTCCATTCCAGTGGGATGTTCCCTGTTTTCATTACCAAATTTATTAAACTTAAATAATAATTTAATGCACTATCGCTAATGTTAGAAAAAAATGAGTATGGAATGCCATCTACACCTGGAGCAGAGTCAACAGTGTTATTAATAATTCCCCTCAGCTCATTCATAGAAAAAGGATGGCTTAGTGAAGCATTATTGTTAAGATTTGGGTAATCGGTTGCAGGAGGCGTTGGTTGCAATTTAATATCTTGAGGAACCCATGGAGGAGCGAATAAGTCTAAGAAGTCCCTAGCCAAAGTATCAGAAATAGGAGAAGAGGTGAAGTTATTACGGGCAGATCTAAACCTTCTAATGTTGCGCCAGACAATTGTGGGGTGAGTACTGGGAGAAATTGATACACAGAAATTATGCCAACCTTCAGACTTCTTCCTCTTGAAAAGTTTACGTGTATGAGCGATGATGTTGGAAAGGCATGCAAAGTTTTCCTCGGTCATATTTTTATTATATTCCCGTTCTACTTGCTTTCGTTTTTTAACTGCATCAGTGCACTCTGAGTCCCACCAGGGAGGCATAGGGAGTTTTCTAAGTTTTGTTTTATTTTTCTCAGGAAAAACATCATCGGCTGCAGTAACCAAGATATGAGCTAGAGCCTCCGCACATGCCTGCTCGCAGCCCTCACCAAGGACAGGAAGCGAACCAAGCATACTATCTACCTTTTTCTTATATACCTCCCAGGCGTTACTATGTTTGGCTGGCAATTTATATTTTAAGTGGGATTTTTTAGTATGACAATTTTTTATTTTAGGGTTCGGAAATGTAATTATTATCGGGAAATGATCGCTTCCAAAGGAAGAAGATAGAATAGACCAGTTAAGAAAAGATGTAAAATTAGGAGTGCAGATAGAAAGGTCTATTGCACTTTGATTAATTTGGTTGGGATCACTGCGACGGGTAGGTGAGCCAGTATTTAATATGCACAAGTTATGCATGTCTAATATGTCAAGTAATTCTTCACCATATGAATTTGAAATAGAACTACCCCAGGATTGGTGGTGACAGTTAAAATCTCCTAAAATTAAGAAGGGTTTAGGGAAAAATGACAAAATACTATTAATTTCAGTAAGTATAGAAGAGGTAGGATGAGAAATATACAGTGAAACAAGACATATATTATTTACAGTCACAGCAACTATTGAGATTTCATCACAATGGCGAGGTAAAGTGACAAAGGAGAAAGGAACAGAATCTTTAATGAGTAAGGCGACCCCACCATACCCATCAGACCTATCCTCCCTCACAGTTATATATCCTTTGATTTTAAAAACATTATGAGGTTTTAGCCAAGTTTCTGATAGGGCAAATGCAAATGGATCATATTTATTAATTAAATAAATTAGGTCACTTTTTTTATTGATTACACTGCGGCAATTCCATTGAATAATATTCTGATTGTCCATTGGATGGATAGAGTGAAAAAGATTCTAAAATAGGGGCAACGTAGGACGGTGAAAAATTAAATTTTGTAAGAAGACTTAACAGTGCTTTAATAAATTCTTCTACATTAAGCTGATTGTCATTTTCATTTTTTCTATTATTTACAAGAGCACAACCATTTGTTGGTTCTGGAATTGCAAAATCTTTTATTATTGCATTGTGGGCTTCTCTATTATATCCCATAACAGGATGAGGAGGGGGACGAGACTTGAGGAATGTTGTTTTTTTGTATGATGAGGATGGTTGATCAAGTTGAATGCGTGCATGGTTGACTGGAGGTTGAGGTGGGGGAGAAAATAATGTATCAGCAAAGGATTTTGTAACAGGTGGAATTAATTTGGAAGCTTCTGGATATGAGATTGAATTTTGAGCCATATGGGTTTTTATCTGCCTCTGACGTGACAGTTCTGGGCATGTTTTGCTAGTGGCAAAGTGATGCCCAGAACACAGGCAGCAATTAGCTTCTCTTTCATTTATAGGACAAGACTCTCCCGAGTGATTTTGCCCGCACTTATAACACCTGGGTTTTGACCTACAATGGATTTTTGTATGGCCATACCGGCAGCAGTTAAAACATTGTATTGTTGGATAAATATATAGGTCTACGGGCAAGGCATTATAACAAATAAAAATGCGTTTTGGTAAAACTTGACCATCAAATGTGAAAACGACTGTTTGTGAGGGTTTCCATGTCACAGAGCCGTCTACAAAAGATTTAAAATTAAGTCGCCTAACTTTGAGAATTCTTCCACACCCGACTGGAACAGAAGTATTATCTATGACTTCCTCCGGAGACCACTCAGTAGGTACTCCCCGGACTAAACCCATCCTGGTAACATTAAACGATGGAACAAATGCTTGGTAGTTATTTTTAGAAAGACTTTCATGGGAAATGAAAGAGTTAGCATCCACATATGTCGAAAATGCCAAAGAAATTTTGTTTCTGCCAATTTTTTTGACACTACCATTTATGATATTTTTAAATCCGTAGCGCTTTAAAAATTTTCCGAATGAAAGCGGGTGCAATGTGGTAGAGTCATTCTCCAAAGAAACATTTTTTTGAATGTGAACTATATATGGAGCCATATCATATTTGTCATATTCAAGCCGAACATTTTGCGCGGGAACTTTAGAAGCAGAAATTTCTGTCACATTTTTATTATTATTTGTATTAGATGGATTCGTGGTAGACGTATCCAGCTGTGGTTGCACCGACTGCGAAGGGTCTGTACATCCACAACTAGTTAGACCATCATTAGACCCTAGTTTTCTCCGTCTTTTATGGCAGTGTTTACACAGATGGCGGCGACTTCGTTTAAGCGGTCGAGATGAATTGGAAGCATCCGTATCCATACCAGACTCAGACATATTACCTTTTGTCTCGTGAGCCCCAATTGTTACAAATTTGCCTGCCGGGGGGACAAAACCCCCCGGATCAGGCGGCTCATTCATAATTAAACACTAAAATATGTTATAAAAAAACTTACCAAAAGAAGAATAAAAGTATATATCTACATAAAAAAATGAAAACTACAACTAAATAGAAACTTAAACCTCAACTGATAGTATTATTTACAAATTTTTCGTTTACAAAATTACAGAAACTAAAATACACGTCCAAACAATACGAAGTTTCCCGCGCTTTTTCTTTCAAGTAGTTATAGAGGTGCAATTTTAAATAAAAGCTGGATTTCGCGGGCTACCGGTTGGTTCGAAAATGATTGTAAATAGGGCGTAAGAACAATTTACATAAATATGTAACCTACGATAGAAATAATTTTTATATAACAACTATTTAGTTTTATTATTATTAATCAAATTTGATACGACGTTTTGGCCGTGTACTCACTATAGAAAACCGGTAATTTATTGCGGTTTTAGTATGAAACCATCCTTAAAGTCCTATTTTTTTTAATGATCGGAAATTCTATAATTTACCCATTTCCGATACAGCACGAGCAAAAGAGAAAAAAAGGTACGATGTTCAATTCACACGGGAAGGAAAGAGAGGTTCGACTTAGAATGAATTTTATAACAGGTATAGTATAAAATTTATGCACGTAGGCAGCGTTGCCACTTTGGTAATTTTATCACTACATGTGTAGTGACTTTTTGGAGTAAATAGTGATATTTTGAAAAAGAAATCGCATAAAAAATATTTGATGATTTTTAGTGATATTTATCGATACTCGAATAATTTTGAAAATACATATTGGCAATACTCTCTTAAGCTGTCTATGAATTCCCCAGTTTATGTGAAAATGGCATTATCCTTTTCGTCCAAAAGCAAAACGTAATTAGATCAGTGATAAATTTAGGGGAAAAAATCTCGACAGGGAGTTTTTTAGGGGGAATAATTTTTTGGGGGTATTTTTAGGGATAAAATTATAATAATTGAATTAACATTTCATTGTTTGTAGGATTTAAAAATACAATTGTATTATTTAATATTACTGAATAACTATTCTAATTTATTTCATTATATTGAAAATGATATACTTGTGTCACCGTCAGGGGGTTTTACTTTGAATTTAGTGGGTTTTGAAATTGCTTTAGGGGGAAAGTTAAAAAAGTTGGCGACACTGAATTAGATGTCTTAGTTTGGTTATGTAAACCTATCAAAGTTCAAACCAACATTTTACATTACATAGGCTACTCGATTTTTGAAGTGATAACTTCTTATGGGAGGGTGAACCGAAACGTTCCGTAACGCGAGCGGCGGCGAGCGGAAGGTTCCAGAATATTCGAGAACCTTCTGTGAGACGTCACGCGGACCAGTTGACCAGTCAGCGCTAGCCGAATTCAGATTGGACCGGACTTTCACAGGACTTTGACCGGACTGTGTTCGTTTTTTTTTTATGGCGAATAGACATGTTACTGTAATTTTGTTTTTGATATTGATAAAAAAAAATGACGATCGATAAAAAAATACATATTTTACTTATTTTAATAAATTTGGAACATGGTGCTGTAAAAAAAAGTACTAGGTTCGCATAAACGCGAAGAGAGTAGAATGCCCTTTCTTCATAGCGAGTAGCCGTAATTAATAAATAAATGACGATTTAGACAAAGAAAAACTTTTTAGGTTTTTTCTTATTTGGAACATGCCGTAAAAAGTACCAGGCTCGCATAATCGCGAAGAGAGTAGAATGTACGTTTATCGTGTGTAGTGGATATGTTGCCATAATTTTGTATTCTCGCATCTTGTTTGGTAAGTTTTCACTTCTGTCGGCACTCCCGGAGTGCAACCCGTATTTTTTTTTTTTTTTTTTTTTTTTTTTTTTTTTTTTTATATGTATGTCCCTTTCTATAACAAAAAAATTATAAAAAAATTATTGTTTTATTTGACGTTGAAATCCATTATCGGATTTTCGATTATCCGGAATACCCCTGGTTGTAATTGATCCGGATAATCGGGATTCTACTGTAGTTTATTTTAGTGATGTTCATGTACAAAAAACATCGATATTTTTTCCGATATAATATATCGTGTACAAAAAATATCGATATTTTTTCCGATATAATATATCGAAATATTGTATCGATACATAGCGATATATCGGTCAAAAATATCGATATTTTCGATATATCGAATTGTAGGAAGGAAAAGACTTTATTAGAAAATGATTAACAAAAATAATATCGAAGAGGTAAAAAAAAAAAAAAACAACATTCAATACTTATTCTGGTATTTGATGTTGTTTTTTTTTTTTTAGCTACATCCGATAGACTTTTCCTAAATATTCTACGATATCCTTATATCGGATAAAATATATCGATATTATATATCGACTTCAATGATTCGATAATATCGCATTGATTCGATATATCAAATAAATGTATCGATATTTTATCACATATCGATATATATCGAGCACCCCTAGTTTATTTGTCTCTGATGAGGAGTATTTATGTGGATTCGAGGTTAGAACTCTGACAGCGGCGTGTCGTTGCTTGTTTAATTTATTCCATAAACTAGTTTAGAGTTGTGTTTGTTGTATAAAAGTTGTGCGGTTTTGTTCATTAAACATCGACGGTGATGAACAGTGTATGGAAACATTGAAATAAGTGATTTAAGAGAAGTACTGAAAGGAGTTAGCACCTGGAATCCGACAGGACCTTGAAATCGACCGCACACGTGTTTCATCGTTCTGACATTAGATATAGTCTACCTATGAAAATATATGACTGAAGACTTGGCAGCATGGTCTACGACCTTAGCCGGTTCCTGTAAGGAACAAATAAAACAAAAAAAAAAAAAGGAGTATTTATGTTCCCTGCTGTCATTCTTCGATATTAATTTTTACTTTTGATTAATTATCATTAAGAAAATGTCTGATTTAAAAATTTGCCGAATATGCTCGGATTCTGAGGGCCGAATGCATCAGGTATCTGGTTCAGAAGTTCAGGAAGTGTATGAAAAGCTAACTAAAAAGGTAGGATTCGTACGGTACAATATGCGTAAAATTAGTTGGCTGGGGTGAAGTCAGGCACTTCACTTATCTTACCTGCAGTCACCATTCTTCCATGACAATAATAATAAAGATTAAAGACGCAAGTGGTGCGGCCACGCTGTAGAAAAGTGTCTACAGGACGAATGAACTGGTTCGACCCGGTCGGACCGAGTCACAACCACTGTCCCACAAAAAACGGGCATGAAATGGCAATTTGCTATCGTGTTTCTTACAGTGAGTGATACCTGAGGCCCAAATCCCCCTTCCCCTTCTCAATTAGTTTTTTTTTTATTTAATTGAATGAGGTGACGAGCAAGTCGCTAGCCTGATGGTAAGCGCCACGCCTACCTATAAACAGAAGTAACCCCATATAGAATGTGGAATTATAAAGCCCTGCATAGTACTGAATTGTGAAGATGGTAAGTCTCATAATACCCAGTAATTTCACTGGCTTTAATATCTTTCAAACTCAAACACAACAGTGCTTACATACTGTTGCTAGATGGCAGAAATAGACAAAGCGGTGGCACCAACCCAGATGTTGCAATCGCATTGCATTCCAGGAACCTACCACCTTGTAAATAATTGTCCCTATCCTTAAGGGGTTAGAGAAAAAAAAATCGTAAAAATGTACCTATTTTGTGCCTGTGAAGCCCACCTAACCCCTTAAGGTCGGCAACATATCCACAACAATTCTTTTGGTATTGTGTATTGTTCAAGGTGGTGCAGATCACTTACTTCTTGGGCTCTGCTATAAATAAAATAAACTAAAAAATACGCTTTTATAGAAAGTCTAACTAAAAAATAGAAAATAAATTTGAAGAAAACAATATATTTTATTGTAAAAAAATTGTGGGGTGCTTTTTGAGATACTATCTAAATGATAATCCTTCTTCTCATATCTGTCAATACAATAATTATAACTATTGACACCATGCACCCCACGCTTTTTTTACAATAAAATATATGGTTTTCTTCAAATTTATTTTCTATTTTTTAGTTAGACTTTCTATAAAAGCGTGTTTTTTAGTTTTTTTTTTAGTTAGACTTTCTATAAAAGCATGTTTTTTAGTTTTTTTAACTATTATTTATTTTTATTTTTTTTATTAAAATATAAATATCTTGTAGTCGGTTGAGGTCCGAATATCAAAAAAGCGCCATCTATTGACGCTCTTAGATACTACGATATTCCCTATAATTAGCAAAGGTCCAGACCAGGGTTCGAGGATATGTATCAATGGATATATATCAAGATATATATCCGATATATATCGGATATATATCAGACTGAGTTTCATGATATATATCAATGAATATATATGTCAAATGTTTTATAATATATTGCAATACAAAAATGGTTAAATAAATTGATATTAAGTAATTTTTAGCGTTTGTTACTGTATTTCTACTTTCCAAATGTAGATGGCGTGGAAGTAGAGTTAAAACATACTCCCTAATGGTAAGTTCTAGTCCATTAATGGCAATACTCCTGTCCTAAAAGAAGATTTTATGGTTTTTAGCTGATTATGTCTTATCTAAAAGTAGATTATGTAATATGCAAACAGTATTCATAAATAATACAATAAAATAATAATATGGCTTTCATACAAAATGGATATATATCAAACTTGATATATATCGGATATATATCATAAATATCCGATATTTTGATATTTATAATAAATATCGGATATTTACGAACCCTGGTCCAGACAGTATCATTTCAATTGACGCATATTGACAGTCTATTGACGCATTCTTATGCGTCGTGTAGATGGCGCTAAACTAAACTACACAACACAATTATTTATAATTATTAATCACAATTTGCAATACTTTTTATTTTTTTTTATATAATATTGCATTGCCATCGGTCCTTGATAAGTATGCCAAATTTCAATTTAATCCGACGTTTTAAAGGAGGTCAAAATCACGTTCAAATATTCCGTTACAGACAAACCTACCAACATATAACACGCAGAAGTTAACTAGGCACCTCGGTGTAATGACGTCATAGGAATGTACTAACTATATAAAAAAATCAAGTACGCTTATAAGACCCATCGATACAAGTTATTATGACTGCGAATGTGGATGGTCACGTTTTCAAGAGAAGTTCACGGGCGCGGGTTCGCGTGCGTACCTACTAAATTGGTTACTAAAATATGTTTTGTCTCATTCTCACTCTGACAGATGACAAATGTGTGACTGACGCTAAACATATAATAATTAATCAATAGATACCTATTCAGCCTTTATCAATAAGCGGGTTAAATGTAGGTATATTTTTTGGTTCTATATCCATAAAAATAACAATAATAACAACGAAAAAAACACGAAGGAGGCGCGTGCGTAACGGTAGTATTTAATTTACTGACCGTAATGACGCGTCGAGGGCGAGAGCGGTGGGCGGTGGGGTGTGGCGGGGCATTCCACTGAGGTGCCAAGTTGATTTCTGTGTGTTATACAAAAACCGAGGTATGGTAGCTTTATTCACAATTCTTTTATTTGTTTAATCCTCAGGTTCAAGAGGATGGAAGTCTACACTTCGTATGTTATATATGTTATTGTCAGCTAAAGAAATGCCAGCAGCTTGTTATAAAATTACAGAAATCTGAAGAGTTGCTTGAGCAATTCTTCATTAATGCTCCGGAGGTATAGTTATGTTTTGCTTAATGTTGTTGCTTAACAACACTACCATTATGTAATATATTTTTATTATTAAAATGTCACAACACCAAGACGCGAAACAAACATTTCTGGATCAAAGAAACATTTGTCTCTGTATGGGAATCAAACCAGCAGCCTCTCGTTTGGTAACTGGCTACTCGCCCACTGAGACACAGAGACTGGCTTGAAGTACTCGTTGTTTCTCTTCATGTGACCAAAGTGTTCCAATTTCCTTATTTTTATTAATATACTAGATGACCCGGTGAACTTCGTATCACCTACATATATTTGTGTAAAATGTGTTTTTTTTTTTTTTTTTTTTTTTATCCTGGCTCGGCAAAGTGACTACGCTACACCTGATGGTAAGTGTAGCGCAATCCAAGAATAGTGTCGACCGACGATAAACAATGTGTCCATCGTAGGTCGGCAAGATCATGCCGGCCTGCTAAAGGGTCAACGGGGAAGGGAAGGAAAAGGGATGGGAAAAGGGTTTGGATCACGGGGCAAGCCCCCTGGGGAGAACCGGATATACACTGGCTGACCCTGGAACGCGACCCACACAAGGTGGGCCACTATGGCAGGTTTTAGCACCAGTGTACGGTGGTCGCTATCCGGTCGGATACAAGTATCCTCCCACCAGCAAAAACTTAAACTAACTTAACTTGGTCAAAACTTAATACAAATGTTTCATTTACATTAAATGCAATTAAGTGAGGTACTGCACCATTGCACGTGAGGTAGCCCGTCGCACATTTAATTGACTTCGACGACCTAAGTCAGGTCGTCTTCCACCTCCCCCCGGTGGGACAGTCCTGTCCTGTCCTGTCCTGTCCCTGTCCCTGTCCTTGTCCCTGTCCCTGTCCCTGTCCCTGTCCCTGTCCCTGTCCCTGTCCCTGTCCCTGTCCCTGTCCCTGTCCCTGTCCCTGTCCCTGTCCCTGTCCTGTCCCATTCCTATCCTGTCCTGTTCCTGCCCTGTTCCTGTCCTGTCCTGTCCCGTTCCTGTCCTGTCCCTTTCCTGTCCTGTCCCTGTACTGTTTAGTATAGCGTGGCGACCCGTCACCACGGCAAGTTTCGCAACGCCAACAATCCGGTTTATACCTGTGCTTATAGATGTTTCACATCAAAAAGACATTAAGTGTTTCATACCCAGGAACAGTTTGTACTGGAAAATTAAGTTGTCGTTTTTAGTGTATTCCTTTACTTATTATTTATGTTACTCATTTTTTCTCACCGGGTAAACCTTCCCTGAACTTCCACAAATATTTCAAGATCAGCATTAGCCAAATCGGTACAGCCAGTCTCGTGTTTTGGCGAGACACACGCACAGCGATTCATTTTTATATATATAGATATAGACTAGATGACCCGGTGAACTTCGTATCACCTACATAATATACTTGTGTAAAATGTGGTCAAAACTTAATACAAATGTTTTATTTACATTAAATGCAATTAAGTGAGGTACTGCGCCATTGCACGTGAGGTAGCCCGTCGCACATTTAATTGACTTCGACGACCTAAGTCAGGTCGTCTCCCACCTCCCTCCGGTTGGACAGTCCTGTCCCCGTCCCGTCCCCGTCCTGTCCCCGTCCTGTCCGCGTCCCGTCCCCGTCCTGTCCTCGTCCCGTCCCGTCCCCGTCCCGTCCCCGTCCTGTCCCCGTCTTGTCCTGTCCCTGTCCTGTCCTGTCTCACTGTCCGGTCTCACTGTCCTGTCTCACTGTCCTGTCTCACTGTCCTGTCTCACTGTCCTGTCTCACTGCCCTGTCTCACTGTCCTGTCTCTCTGTCATGTCTCTCTGTCCTGTTTCACTGTCCTGTCTCACTGTCCTGTCTCACTGTCCTGTCTCACTGTCCTGTCTCACTGTCCTGTCTCACTGTCCTGTCTCACTGTCCTGTCTCACTGTCCTGTCTCACTGTCCTGTCTCACTGTCCTGTCTCACTGTCCTGTCTCACTGTCCTGTCTCACTGTCCTGTCTCACTGCCCTGTCTCACTGCCCTGTCTCACTGTCCTGTCTCTCTGTCATGTCTCTCTGTCCTGTCTCACTGTCCTGTCTCACTGTCCTGTCTCACTGTCCTGTCTCACTGTCCTGTCTCACTGTCCTGTCTCACTGTCTTGTCTCACTTTCCTGTCTCACTGTCCTGTCTCACTGTCCTGTCTCACTGTCCTGTCTCACTGTCCTGTCTCACTGTCCTCTCACTGTCCTGTCTCACTGTCCTGTCTCACTGTCCTGTCTCACTGTCCTGTCTCACTGTCCTGTCTCACTGTCCTGTCTCACTGTCCTGTCTCACTGTCCTGTCTCACTGTCATGTCTCTCTGTCCTGTTTCACTGTCTTGTCTCACTGTCCTGTCTCACTGTCTTGTCTCACTGTCCTGTCTCACTGTCCTGTCTCACTGTCCTGTCTCACTGTCCTGTCTCACTGTCCTGTCTCACTTTCCTGTCTCACTGTCCTGTCTCACTGTCCTGTCTCACTGTCCTGTCTCACTGTCCGGTCTCACTGTCCTGTCTCACTGTCTTCTCACTGTCCTGTCTCACTGTCCTGTCTCACTGTCCTGTCTCACTGTCCTGTCTCACTGTCCTGTCTCACTGTCCTGTCTCACTGTCCTGTCTCACTGTCCTGTCTCACTGTCCTGTCTCTCTGTCATGTCTCTCTGTCCTGTTTCACTGTCCTGTCTCACTGTCCTGTCTCACTGTCTTGTCTCACTGTCCTGTCTCACTGTCCTGTCTCACTGTCCTGTCTCACTGTCCTGTCTCACTGTCCTGTCTCACTGTCCTGTCTCTCTGTCATGTCTCACTGTCCTGTCTCACTGTCCTGTCTCACTGTCCTGTCTCACTGTCCTGTCTCACTGTCCTGTCTCACTGTCCTGTCTCACTGTCCTGTCTCACTGTCCTGTCTCACTGTCCTGTCTCACTGTCCTGTCCCTGTCCTGTCCCTGTCCAGTCTAGACGCTATACGACCCGTCATCACGGCAAGCTTCGCAACGACAACTCAACAACTACTAATAAATTAAAAATTAATTAAAAAAACATTGGCCAGCGGACAAAATTGTGAATCTAAACCATTCTCAGATCCCCTTGAACACACACAAAAAATTTCATCAAAATCGGTCCAGTCGTTTAAGAGAAGTTCAGGAACATACACACTCACAGAAGAATTATATATATATAAAGATTTGTGTCGACTTTCGTAATCTCTCCACCAGAGTAGTGTTATTAATACGGTCTACCCAGGAAAAGTTATATTTTTCTTTTTTTTTATCCTGCTTGGCAAAGTGACTACGCTACACCTGATGGTAAGTGTAGCGCAATCCAAGAGTAGTGTCGACCAACGATAAACAATGCGTCCATCGTAGGTCGGCAAGATCATGCCGGCCTGCAAAAGGCCCAAGGGGGAGGGGAAGGAAAAGGGTTAGGATCAGGGAGCAAGCCCCCTGGGGAGAACCGGCTATACACTGGCTGACCCTGGAACGTGACCCACACAAGGTGGGCCACTATGGCAGGATTTAGCACCAGTGTACGGTGGTTGCTATCTGGTCGGATACAAGTAACCTCCCACCAGCCACCTCCCATATGTGATGTTTCTAATTATATGTCCACCGTGGTACATATCTGTCGGGGTGTCTTTTGTATTTGAATGTGACATATTATATTTTCTAAGTAACATTTACTCAGAGGTGGTGAAACAGGGTAAAAAAGATAGTAGAGCAACTCATAAAAACCATAAATTAATTAATAAAGTTAGCCAATTTTGAGTCATTATTATCAATCAATGAACACTGAACTGCAATAGGAGTCACCACTCAGAATAGGTGCATTTATTTTTGGTTGGTTTTATTGGAACGAAGTTCCTTACGGCAGGCTTGGAGGGGATAGGGATTTTGCTGCGTGACCGAACTGAAAAAAATGTGATAGTAAAACCGTAAGAAAAAAACGTTAAAAGCGCCGCATAACCAGCCAGCGTTAGTTCCTTTTTTAAAATGAAATTCATTCAGCCAGTTATACTTGAAGTATTTTTATATCTCCTTCGATTTTTGGAACGAAGTTCCTTACGGCAGGCTTGGAGGGGATAGGGATTTTGCTGCGTGACCGAACTGAAAAAATGTGATAGTAAAACCGTAAGAAAAAAAGCGTAAGAAAACAGCGTAAGAAAAAAGCGTTAAAAGCGCCGCATAACCAGCCAGCGTTAGTTCCTTTTTTAAAATGAAATTCATTCAGCCAGTTATACTTGAAGTATTTTTATATCTCCTTCGATTTTTAAAAGATTACGCTAGCTTGTTATTATTTATAATTACATAAGTTGATAAAAAATGCTATACAATAGCTTTACCGCGGCAGTCTCCGAGTGCCACACGTCTTTTTTTATTTCTATTTTTCTATTCTATTTCTATGTAATTTTATGTTGTCAAACAAAAATAAAGAGACATATTTTGTTATTTTAGTTGATAATTTGTATTTTTTGCAATTTGTGTCGATTCTACATTAGCCGAAGGAACTTCGTTCCTACCTGGTGTCCCACGACACACACCAATTTTTTTCTATGTGTGTCAGTTTATAGTCACGACGTAATATATTTATTTTATTTTGCAGCAAAATATGGAATCCATCACTCTCATTAGCAGACTGTCACATGGTTTGCAAAATTCATTAATGATAGCGAAAATAGAGTCTTTTCAAATTCCGGAATACAGCAAAATTATAAAAAAGGAAAACGTAGATGAATCTGTCATTGATGATGTGATAGTCAAAGATGAACCTGATGACGATGGTAAGAACAGAATAATTTTATACAATACTATTATTCTTGGCTTTGGTTAATATTATACAAAACTACTGTTTAACTGGCTGGTGGTAGGATATCATACACCTGGATAGTGACCACCGTACACATGGTGTTAAAACCTGCCATAGTGATCCACACGCCTTGTGTGGACCACGTTGCAGGATCAGCCAGTGTATATCCGGTTCTCCCGAGGGGCTTGCAACATGACTTGATGGTAGTTTGGGGCAGGTATAGGGGTACATCCTGTATTATTTTGCCAGCATCGGTCATCCGCCTGTCCTGTCACAGGCCCCTCGATTTGCTTCTTCCCTCCGAAGAGGGAAGAAGTATTTATACAAGCCGGCTTGGCTCTGGTTACCACCGATAAACGCATTGTTTGTCTGTGGTCGCTGGTTTGCACTATGCTTACAATCAGATGTAGTGCAGTCATTTTGCTGTCGTCGGTAAAAAAAATCCATTGCGCGGATTGACCGACGTTATTGAATCATTTGTCTGTGATGGGGTATTTGACTTGTTTATTTTTATTGTTTTAATCACTATGTGACTTCATCTTAATCTATTATCGAAATATTTACATAAATCAAGCCACAAATAAATAAGTTACATGCTATTTAAATCTACTGGAAGGGGTAATTGTCAAATGACGGAAAAAGGATGCACGACATATTGTGTTACATTACAAGACAGGTTTATGGTCTAAGATCCTGGGTTAGATCGACCTTCACCCATCTGTTTACCGGATAAAAAAATATATCTTAGGGTATAAAATGTATTGCTGATTACATATCAATAGGGTTGCCTAAAAAATATGGT
Organism: Amorpha juglandis; assembly: GCA_949126905.1. Lineage (NCBI taxonomy): Eukaryota > Metazoa > Arthropoda > Insecta > Lepidoptera > Sphingidae > Amorpha > Amorpha juglandis. The sequence goes on from OX421392.1 coordinate 5,109,123, forward strand.
CAAGGATATGTTTTATTAATTTAAAAAATACTAATACTACTAATGTTTCATTTGATTACATTGTTCGTAACACATTGTATTTATGACGAGACATAGAATTTGTCTAGTGCCTTTCATTAACGCATCATAGTTTCATTTTTTTTTTCTTATTCTCATTTTGTTTAAAAAAGGTGCACTCCCAAACACGAGAGCAAAACTGGATGCTACCCACAGCTTTAAACAGGAAGAAGACGAATCTATAGAAGTGAAGCAGGAAGCCATCTTTGAAACTCAAACGTATCTAGACGCTAATGAAATTAAATCATCCCAAACAGTATGTGATGGGAAAAGTCAGCAAATATTAGTTCAAAATGATATAAAATCTTTTATATGCAATGATTGTGGTAAAACATGTGATACGAAAGCTCTTCTTATCAAACATATTAGTAGACATAAACCTGTGATTATGAAACCGAATGAAACACATATGAAAATACTGAAATCTTTAAGTGAAGAGAAATTTAAAGGAAGGGATAGGTCTTCAAAGAATTTAAAAAACTCTTTTAAATGTCAATACTGTAATTATACGAGTGCACAACATGGTCATTTAAATAGACATATAAGGAGGCATACAAAAGAAAAGCCTTTTAAATGTCAATACTGTGACCATACATATACACGTAAAGATGTTTTAAAGAGACATATTAGAAGTCACACAGGAGAAAAGCCGTATAAATGTAAATACTGTAATTATACATGTTCACAGAATTATAATTTAAAAATACATATTAGAACTCACCACACACGCGAAAAGCCCTTTCAATGTCAATACTGTAATTATACATGTGCAAAAAGTGGTGATTTAACGGTACATGTTAGAACTCACACCGGGGAAAAGCCGTATAAATGTCAATACTGTAATTACACGTCTGCACAAAATAATACTTTAAAGGTACATATTAGAAGTAACCACACAGGCGAAAAGCCGTATAAATGTCAATACTGTAAGTATGCATCTACAGTAAAAGCTAGTTTAAAAGAACATATTAGAACTCACACAGGGGAAAAGCCGTATAAATGTCAATACTGTAAGTATGCATCTACAGTAAAAGCTAGTTTGAAAGAACATATTAGAACTCACACAGGAGAAAAGCCATATGTATGTGAAATATGCGACAATAAATTTACAAGCAGAAGACAATTGAGAAGTCATTTACGAGTACATATGGGTAACAAAACTCGTTAGTACTGTAGCTAACCATTCAGAGGTTAACATATTATTGTGTTTTTTTTATTGGGCTTTAATGACGAAACGAGCAATTCGCTGGAATATGCGTAGTTAACAATCCGAGGATGAAATATACGACGGAGAATCACTGCAAGGCTACTGGCGAGTACAGATGGTGTTGCCATTACCTAGAGCGAGCGAGATTACGACGTTCATTTAATTACAGACCGGGATTCTTCGGTGCCGTCACGGAATAAATAATAAAATTACTGTGCCTTGTCCTTACGAATTGTAGATGTGACGAAATCATCAAATGAAGTGTTATAATTTTTATTTTAGAGTACAGAGTAATTAATAAATATCTGTTGTGAAAGTCGCCCCCGAATAGTGCCGCCCGGGGTAGGCCACCCCCCCCCCCCCCGCCCTCACTACGCTACATCAGTAGGTAACACCTCACTTCAATAAATACACCCAACATTACATACCATAGCTGTACTCAACTGAAAATTGAAAAATGAAATACATAATAAGTTTTATCAAGACTTGAAAACCGACTTCAAAAAAAAAACACAAATATCAAAAGTAACAATTTCTATATGTCCGTGGCACCGTGGTCAATTGTTATTTTTGACTTTTCAGTGATTTTTTTGAGGTAGGTTTTTATGTTTTGTTAAAGCTTATGCATCGTTAACAAAATAATTATTTTATAAATTTAAAACTGCGCGGTAACAAAGCGGAAGTCTTTCTTTCCTTTTTAATTTAATATCATACTAAAGACCAGTGCCGATCCCTTTAGTAACAAAATTAATTATAGTAGGATGAAACCCACTGGAAAAGGAAATACATTACTATGGTAAATGTGCTCAGAAAATGTAAAGTTGTAAGTTAATATTTAATAAGACATCTACAATATTTTGAGAAAGTTGTAGAACCATCTTTAAATTATATGCGTAGATGCCTAAAGAGGCAATAAAGATTGCTATTTTAAGATGACTTATACAGGGTTATTTTTAAAACACTGACAACCTCGCAGGGCCATCTAGCTGACCCCATAAGGAACAACTTTTGTTCTACGAGTTTGGACATAACTCAATACATAAGAAAAAAAATGATTTTACAAGTTTTTGTTATGTAGTGTTTGTGTTCGTACGTCTACACTCTACGTTTCAGTCATAAACGAACGACCCGACGCGCGCTCGCGCTCGTGCAATAGTGACATCAGCTGACGGCTGGGTGTAGGTATTATCGATCGATACGGCGCGGCCGGTCATTGAACTGACGCGCGCGCTGCGTGTATTACGTAATCTGCGATGCGCGCAGAGCGTAGGTAACTTTCAAGACGGAAATTAAATTCATAATTATTTTTGTATGAGAATAAAATCTAACAAATTATGAAAAGTCGTAGAACAAAAGTAGTAGCAAATGACCTTAGGAATCTACTCCTGCGAGGTTGTCAGTGTTTTAAAAATAACCCTGTATACCTGAGTGACCTACGGAAAATTTTAGCCCATCATAAAGAAGTGGGGAAGGGGCTAGGAGGGTCTGGGCCTTACTACTTGTTATTTTGAAGTTCGTTTCTTTGCATTTTCAGAGCACATTTACCATAGTAATGTATACATTTTTTTACACCATCAGAAAGTAGACATTTCAACAAACAAGAAACCCACCGACCTTTTTAAAAAAGATGATGTTTTGACGTGAGAATTTTCGTTTGAAAATTAGGGTGCTTTTTCGATATTAAGTCAAAATAAGGTGCAAAAACAAATATTTAAAAAAAAATTACAGTATGTTTGGGATACAAAAAGGTAAGTTTTCACTAAAATTCGTGAAAAAAAATGATTTTTTGTAAAAGATAAAAATAAATAACAAAAAACTTGTTTGAATTTTTCACATAAATTTTGAAGCTATGTGAAAAAGTGTGTATACAAAAGTTGTAGATCTTTTTATTATCTACAACTTTGCGATTTAACTGTTTTCCATAGGACATGTAGTTTTTCCGGAAATCGAGATAAACCGTTTTTTACCCTTAAAAGACAAGTCGTGCATCTCTTTTATATATAATTTTAGGTGTATCTACCCGATGACAATTTTATAAACACCATCCGCACAGATTAAAAATAATTCACATCTAACAATATTTATTTAAACGAAGGTATGAGTACCTATTGTTTCTTTCTTTCCCGACGTTTGTAATATTTTCTTTTTGTTGAACTAGGTGCACCCTCAAACAAAAAGGCTAAACTGGACGCAACTCACCACGTTATACGATTTGAAGCTAAATCTATTAAAGGGAAGCAGGACACCATGTCTGGAACCCAAACAAAGACAGTAGCTAATGAAAATAAGTCATCTCAAATAGTACGTGATGGGAAAATTCAGAAAGTATTAGCTAAGAATGATATGAAATCGTTTATTTGCACTGCTTGTAGCAAAACATGTGATACGAAAGCTCTTCTTATCAAACACATTACTGAACATAAACCTGTGATCATCAAACCGAATGAAAAATATGCAACAATTCAGAAATCTCTAAGTGAAGGGAAATTTGAAGAAAGCTGTAGTTTTACAAAGAACTTAAAAAAGCCTTTTAAATGTCAATACTGTAATTATACATGTTCACGAAGTGGTCGTTTAAAGGATCATATAAAAATTCATACAGGAGAAAAGCCGTATAAATGTAAATACTGTAATTATAGATGTATAGAAAATGGTGATTTAAAGAGACATATAAAAACTCACACAGGCGAAAAGCACGTCAAATGTCAGTACTGTAATTATGCATGTATAGAAAAAAGTCGTTTAAAGGCACATATGATGACTCACACGGGAGAAAAGCCGTATAAATGTAAATACTGTAATTATACATGTTCACGAAATGGTCACTTAAAGAGACATATTAGAACTCACACACGAGATTTGCCGTATAAATGTAAATACTGTGATTATTCATGTTCACGAGATGGTAATTTAAAGAAACATATTAGAACTCACACAGGAGATATGCCGTATAAATGTAAATACTGTGATTATACATGTACAGAATATAGTGATTTAAAGTTACATATTATAACGCACAGAGGCGAAAAGTCTTATAAATGTCAATATTGTGATTATACATGTAAAGCAAGTAGCAATTTAAAGGTACATATTAGAACTCACAGAGACGAAAAGCCGTATAAATGTCAATACTGTCATTATGCAATTAACAACAGTAGTAGTTTAAAGAGACATATTAAAACTCACACAGGCGAAAAGCCCTTTAAATGTCAATACTGTAATTATACATGTATAGAAAGTGGTACGTTGAAGAAACATATTAGGACTCACACAGGAGATAAGCCCTTTAAATGTCAATACTGTAATTATACATGTTCACAAAGTAGCAGTTTAAAGGTACATATAAGAACTCATACAGACGAAAAGCCCTTTAAATGTCAATACTGTAATTATACATGTAAAGAAAATAGCAGCTTAAACACACATATTAGAACTCATACAGGAGAAAAGCCGTATAAATGTAAATACTGTAATTATACATGTTCACAAAGTAGCAGTTTAAAGATACATATTAGAACTCATACAGACGAAAAGCCCTTTAAATGTCAATTCTGTAATTATACATGTACATACAATGGTAATTTAAAGAAACATATTAGAACTCATACAGGAGAAAAGCCGTATAAATGTAAATACTGTAATTATACATGTTCACAAAGTAGCAATTTAAAGAAACATATTAGAACTCATACAGGCGAACAGCCCCTTTAATGCACCTTTAATGTTTAATGTGATGTTTGGAAAATGGTAGTTTAACACGTTAACTGTGTAGCTATAGTTATGGAGACAACTCCATAAGTGCAAACACAAATTCGGAATAATATGCTGTATTACATATAAACATGACATACCTTATCATTATTTTTTATTTTAATACCCCCCTTCATATAAAAAAAAACATTTTAACGAATGACCGATCCGTGGGTCATACACGTATGACTTCTTTGTTTCATGCCCCTACCATGGGGCATGCACGTATGATCGTGATGGATGCTAGTTATCATGTCAAAGTTAGTGTCAAATTATTAATCTGTCAAGAGAAGAGGGCAAAAGGGCAGAGCCACAAAACAAAAAAAAAAAAAAAAGAACTCAAAAGTTTTCGTAACGTAATTTTGTGTTAGTGGACTAGTATTATTGTTTCTTTTAATTTTGGTTTAATTATGGAACGATCCAGACCCATAACAAAGCTTTCGGATGATGAGTTACGACGAATATTAGAAGAAAGTGACGAAGAAGAACATCTCGTGGAGGTTTTGGAAAATTCAAATTGCGGTGAGTTATTTGGTGAAAATATTGAATCGGTGGAGGATATCAGAGGATATATTGCTAATGATGTTGAAGAATCGCCTGCTATGCCATCTGCTAATAATTCCGTTGCTTTACAAGAGTTTGCTGTGTTGCCATTGCCGATAGCCAACGTAACTACTTTAAATGACACTAGCATACATGACCAATCTCCAACGCATTCTCGAATACCTCTCATAAATTCTCAGATATTACCTACTGCATGGTCTTTTGAAATTCGGCCTTTGGAAAGGGATGTTTTCACAGGATACGACAATGGCAAGCGCCAAGATCAAATTTTTGGCCAAAATATAAACTTGTGGACCATATTTCGCTCAATTGTAGATGACGAAATGATACGATTGATGGTTACTCAAACTAATATTTATGCCGCACAGTTACAACTTGTTCCCTCGTTGAAACCGCATTCTCGCATAAATCGTTGGAAAGATGTTACTGCAGATGAAATGCTCAAGTTTATCGGTGTTTACCTGTTTACGGGTCTTGTTGATTTTCCCACAACTGAGTGCTATTGGAAGAAAGACAGGCTGTACTTCCATCCACTTCTACACGAAATATCTATGTCTTACGACAGATTTTGCCTCATTCTAAGATGTTGGCATTTTGCAGACAACACTGCTGACCGCAACGGAAGACTATACAAAATTCAACCCCTAATAGACAAAGTAATTGAAAACTCACGAAAAGTTTATACTCCTGGCGACACTCTCGCTGTTGACGAATCCATCGTCGGATTTAGAGGAAAATTAAATATTCGTACCTATAATCCCCAAAAAAGCAGCAAATACGGCTTAAAAATTTATAAGTTGTGTACGGATACGGGCTATACATGGAGCTATAAGGTGTATTCCGGGGAAGATAATGTAGTCGAAGGTCTTGACAAACCAGGATCAGTAGTAGCTACGTTAGCTCAAGATGTTTTAAATGAGGGCAGGTTATTGGTGACCGACAATTATTACACCAGTGTACCGTTGGCCAGATATTTAAAAGAACGCAGAACAGACTTTTGTGGAACTGTGCGTAAAAATCGACGAGATCTTCCTTTAGATGTGGTTAACGCAAATTTAAAAAAGGGTGAAATTGCTGCAAAGCAAAACAGTTTCTTAACAGTGATGAAGTGGAAAGACCAACGTGACGTGTTGGTTATGTCAACATGTCATAATCATCAAATGCAATTGTCTACTGGATTTAGACCAATTTTAAAGCCTAAAATAGTACTGGAGTACAATCGTGGCAAAAAAGGGATCGATGTGGCAGACCAACTTGCCAGTTATAATTCACCTGTGCGCAAAACGTGCTTTTGGTACAAGAAAATTGCTGGAGATCTTATGTCGATTTGTGTAATAAATGCAGTAATTATATACAAAGACATGAATCCACAAAGTAAAATGGCTGTACTCAAAGGCCACGAAATTATAGTTAAACAATTACTGAACCTTCAAGATCCTACGCCTTCTGAAAGGTTATCGGCTACTCATTCTTCTAGGTCAAGCCTATCAATTGAACAAGCTAGAACTTCTAAATCAAACCATACCCTCACAAAAATTCCAAGACGTGACCCAAAAAGAATCTTCAGGAAACGTTGCACTGGCTGTTACAGAGTTTTGATTGAAGAAGGCCGTACAGCAGTAGAAGCAGCCCGCAAAGCAAAAAAAAACGGATCTGGAGTGTCTAGAGTGCAATAAAGCTTTATTATTGTTTTAATAGTTGCCATTAAAAATAAATACAGATACTAAAAAAAAAAACTAAGAAATTTTATTAACACATTGTTTTATTTTTACCCAAAATACACGCATTTTTGATAGTGAATACTGGGAACCCTTATTAAAAAAGTTATCCGGTTTTCACGTCAATCTCTTTTATAGTTCGTTGCTCACACGTGTAAACTGATATAAGTGTATAAACTCACAAGAGCATAGAGTTAGAAACCTTTAAGCTTGCGAGGGGCTCATGACCCACCGATGGGGCATTCACGTACGATGAGGATCTCAAAATGACCCACCGATGGGGCATGCACAGTGAACGTGTTAAAGAAACATATTAGAACTCATATACAAGAAAAGCCATATGTATGTGAGTTATGCGATAAAAAAAATGCAAGAAGCAGTTACTTGAAAATTCACCTACGAGTACATATGGATAATGTGCAGGATCAGCGCATTTTTTTTTACGAAAAACTTAGATAGCTTTCGGCAATACCGAAGGGAGAGCCTCGTAATTTTTGTATTCAATCGTATTGTAAATAGTTAGATATAAGGGAATAGTTTTATTATATGTTTGATATTTTTCTGTATTTTTATAGATAAAATTAGAACGATCATAACATGTTAAATTTCATTAGATTTAAATGTGTAGTATTTTTAGTTTAGCTCATGTAAGACCTAGTATATAAGTTATGTAAGTTATACAATAAAGTATATAACGTCCCGTGTCCTGATTGGTGGATCCCCAGAGGGGAAGGGTCAGGGGAGCGAGAGACGAGGGCCGGCAATTGAATAAATTGCGGGCTGCCAGCCTAGCGAAGCCAGTTCGCCGCTCCAGCTCCCTCGGGTCACAAGAAGAAAAAAGAAGAAAATCAAGAAAGAAAAACGGCCTGGCTGCGTTCAAGCAAGAAAAACGTATCCTCAAGAACGTTTCATCAAGAACCGTCCGCAAGAATTTCTCCACTAAGCGGAAGCTCTGCGCCAGAGCACTTACTGTTTCTTAGTTTCTATTTCCTGTTTCTAATGAAGACTGTCAAAGTGTTGACTTGGTTTGTCGAACCTCGCCAAAAGCATTTTCCCACGCAATCCCAGCACACACAGATAACAAAACTCGTTAGTGCCGAAGCTAAGTGTTCAAAATATAACAAATATATTAGATCTCTCTAGTTTGTTCTGTAAAAAAAGTACATAGCCTAATCTATACTTATAAAATAACCTGACTGACTGACTGATTCATCATCGCCGAGCGCAAACTATCAAGACTACAAGCATGAAATTCGGACTGTATATTCATTTTGTTATGTAGGCACCACTAAGAAAGGATTTTAGAAAATTCAACCCCAAAGGGGTCAAAATAGGGGATGATAATATGTATGAAGTCCGTCATTTTGAAAATTACACAAACAAAATTTTGTATTTGGTTATTGACGTAATGGTGCTGCCACACCGAACATTATTAAACATTTGCTAACAAAAATTTCATACATTGTATCACAATGTTAGATAATGTTAGTAAATGTTTAATGTTATGAAATGTTTGTTAACATTTTATAACACCGGTGTGGCAGCACCATAAAACAAATAAATACGTTTCAGGAATTTAGAAATTTTAGTTAATAAAGGGGATGAAAGTTAATGTGAAAGTGAGTTTGTTTGTTACGCTTTCACGCCTAAATCACTGAACCGATTTTGATGAATTTATCTACAGGTATAGATGGGCCCCTGGAGACGGTTACAGGCTACTTTTATCCCGGAAAATGCTGTTCACGCCGGCGGAGCCGCGAGCAAAAGCTAGTTTAACATATACCTTAGGCACAGCAACGCGTGGCCGGGTCTGCTAGTATCATATATGGTATACAAGGTGGTAGGTCTCTCGTATGCGAGAGGCCATCTGGGTTGGTTCCACCGCTTGGTCTAGTTCTGCCGCCAAGCAACAGTGTGTAAGCACTGCTGTGTTTCGGTTTGTAGGACATTGAAGCCAGTGAAATTACTGGACATTATGAGAATTACCATCTTATGTCTCGGGGTGACGAGCGCAGAGCAGTGCCATGCGAAGCTTTATAACTCAAAGTTCTGTGTGGTGTTGCTTCTGTTTATGTGCAGGTGTGACGCTTACCATCAGGCGAGCGACTTGCTCGTCTCTCTATCAAGACCACACAGAACCATGATACGCTATTTGAATGTAGTGAAAATTTAAATACCTATTAATCGGATTAAACCAGTCTGCCGTCATAACTAAGAATGCAGTAATCGCAAAATAGCAGTTACGAGATAAACGCAAAAAACATATTTCATATCACCTGAGCAAGATGTTCGTATTTTATTGGTCATAATATATAATAATATCTAATAATTCGGAAAAAAATCAAGCTTTTACAAGATAATTTTCCTTTATTTAATTTACTAATATATGCAATTAAAATACGATTTCTGCGTTTCGGTTGATAATGACCTGATACAAAGTCGTTTCCGAGTCACAGGATACTAAAACTAAATGCAGCACTTGCGCGTATTACTGCATTATGCCTTAGCACAAGTCGATTACTGTTTTATTTTTAAGTAATTATAGCCATTATTATATGCTCGGAACTAAGTAGAAGTGTACTGTGTCTTCTCAAGGACTTATATAGGTGCATTTTAAGGTTAAGTTTCTTTATTCTCTTAGATACAACCTTAGTTTTTACATCGTGGAATGCAAATAAAGTATTGAATAAGCTATAGGGATGTTAAAAACCTACTTCATGTTCTTATAATATGCAGCATTAGGGTGAAATAAAAAAACACACACTCTTACTACGCTTTACAGTAATGTGGAGTTAGATACTTCGAGTGATTTTTTTATGAAAATATATTTTTTTCATGTACATGAACCTCTTGGGATGCCATTTCTGGAAAAAAGTGAAAATCTCTAAAATGTCGATTACTGCATTCTTTAATTTTAATTTAATTCGCAATTTAAATTTCATTGGTGATTTAAGTGTAATAGTATTAATAATAAAGAATTTTAGTTTATTGTGATAATGTAATATTCCAAGTAGAGGTGCAATTCTAAGTAAAAATTGGATTTCGCGGGCTATTTGTAGGTTCGGAAATGATTGTAAATAGGACGTAAGAACAATTTACATAAATATGTAACGTACGATAGAAATAAATTTTATAACTACTATTTAGTTTTATTTATAAATCAAATTTTATGCAAAGTTTAATACGAGGTTTTCGTCGAGTACTCACTATAGAAATCCGATAATTTATTACGGTTTTAGTATGTAACCCTCCTTAAAGTCATCCCTATTTTATTTAATGATCGGTATTTTCAGAAATAAAATATAATATAAAATAATCGGTATTTTCCGATACGGCACATCTCTGGTATACAATATCCGTGCAAAAGAGAAACTAGAGAACCACAGATCAATTCACACGGGAAAGAAAGAGAGGTCCCACTGATCTTATGAATGAGTTGTATAACATCTATAGTATAAACATTTATGCATGTAGGTGTGCGTTTATCGTGTTCTCAGATCATTAATGAATAGATAATCTAAGATCGTGTAAGGGCCGGCGCTCATTGACGGCATGGCATGGCAAAGGATTTTATTACTAATCAAGTTATTTTGAATCTTATTGCCACGAGTTTAGAATTCACGTTACTTTATTTCAATACCACAGTGCCGCGGGATGCTATGGCATGACGCGACGCGCCGCGGGATGCTCCGGCCAGACGTGTCATGCCGTTTCATTCCACGGATTGCCGCGGTGCGCGAGAGAGAGAGAGAGTGGCTGGGCATTCAGCAGGATGCCACGGGACGCCGCGGGATGCCGCAGCATGACCTGCCGTGCCATGCCGTCAATGAGCGCCGGCTCTTACAAAATTTTTTTTTTTTTTTTTGAAGTTATACTTCTTTAGGCGCGTTATGAAAAAATGATGAGAGTGAAATTTTAAGATGCGCGCGCACCTGTGACACAAAAAATTAACAGAAAAAATTAACAGTATGAAGTTAGGCGCGTGAGAGCAGTATGAAGTTTTTTTTTTTTTTTTTTTTTTTTTTTAATGGCATCTGTTATACATTATGCCAGCAGTATGAAGTTAGGCGCGTTATGAAAAAATGATGAGTGAAATAAAAAAATAAATAAATAAATATAAATAAATAAATATAAATATATATATATATATATAATTATATATAGATGCGGTTTTTATTTTATAATTTGGAACATGGTGCCGTAAAAAAAGTACCAGGTTCGCATAAACGCGAAGAGAGTAGAATGTCCATTTTTCATGGCGAGTAGCCGTAATTAATAAACAAATGACGATTTGGACAAAGAAAAACTCTTTAGGTTTTTTTCTTATTCGGAACAAGTACCAGGCTCGCATAAACGTGAAGAGAGTAGAATGTACTTCTATCATGTGGAGTGGATATGTTGATATAAATTAAAATACTTTTATTTAATATAATTAACACTAAATATTATTAAATTATTAATGTTAAATACTTATTATTGGTTATTTAATGATTCCAAAGAAGTATAACTTCTCACGCGCGTACATAAGTACACGCACCCATTTTTTTTTTTTTTTTTTTTTCTTCTTATATGGCTTCGCACTTCTTGTGCATACAGCCAACGACAAGTTTTCGTTTGTATGTACATTTGTTTTGTTATGCGACCAAGTTAAACAAAGTTAAAGGTAAGGAAACTTTTGAACCGGGAAAGGAAAACAGAATATTTATTTAGCGGATTGGATTTTGGATATAATGTTAGGATTACATATGAATTCAATTAATTAATTTTACTATCAAAAGAGTTAGAAGCAATAAGAGAGATATAAAATATAGATTTATATATATACTAATATAAGAAACAAACATAGTTTAATAATATAATAAAATTACTTACATGGATATTTAATAAAATAAGGATGAAAAATCTATATCTACAATTTTATGTTGTTTGAAATAAAAAATGCAGCAATACATTTATAAACTAGCAAATTATTGGTACAAAGAAGTGAAAGTATAGAGCAAGGAAAAGGAGTACGAAGGAGCAGAAGGGATTTAAAAAAGGATAAACGGTCATATTTAGAACATGAGAATAAAATGTGATTCAAGTCGCCGACATCAGATCCACAGGGGCACATTGGATTATTTAAAATTTTAAGTCTAGCCAGGTGGGCAGGTGAACAAGTATGTCCAAGTCTTATACGGATTAAAATAGAGGTCTCCAATTTATCAAATTTAGCCTTGGAAAACCACGACTTTGCTGGTATATCAGGTTGGATAAGGGAATAATAATGGCCTTTCTGTTTGCTGCTAGAGGACCAATTTTCCATCCAAGTCTCTCGGAGAGAAGTTTTAGCCAAAGTTTTAAGGTCCTGAGTGAAGTTTTTAAAGGGAAATAAATCACCACACTGCACCGCCTCTTTGGCAAGCCTATCAGCGATTTCATTGCCATGGATTCCTGAATGACTTGGGATCCAAGCGAACTTTAAGGAATACCCTACCATAGTACATTTGAATGCTAACTGTTTCATTTCCAATATAACTGGCAAAGTATTTTTACTTTTAAAAGGAAATTTATTAAAAGCCTGAAGAGCACTTAAAGAGTCTGAAAAAATAATAGCATTGTTAAGTTTAAATAAGAGGACATATTCAATAGCTTTAAGTAAGCCGAGACATTCACCTGTGAATACTGATGATTCTGGAGGAAGTTTAATCTTTTGCACAATGTTGTATTGAGTGTGAAAAACACCAATCCCAACACATTGAGAGGATGAAGTTTTAGATGCATCTGTATATAGATGGTGGAAACCCTCACAATATTCAGTAAGAAACATGTCAAATTGTGCTTTAACATTTGGGCCATTCCTATCAACACAACTATAAATAATTAAAGGAGTGTGAGTTAAAGAATCATAGCTATTTGTAAACAATGGGAGCTTGTTGGAGCGATGAGTGGGAGAAGGGAGAGAGAGGAATTTTTGATAACTTTTAACTAAACATGGTGCAGATTTACGAGCCCAATAACTAGATGAATTTAAAGTTGAATGCAGTGATTCAAGAATTCGAATAAGGGGGTGATTTGAAAACTGCATGATTTTCAATAGATAATTGTCTGAAAGAAATTGTCGTCTGAGAAAAAGAGGAGCTTCACCACACTCTACTTGTAGAGCATTAATTGGACTGGATTTCATTGATCCAGTCACAATACGTAGAGCTTTGGATTGTAGACGGTCTAATTTTTTAAAAGCATTGACATTACCTGGTTCCAGGAGGAACATGCCATAATCAAAAATGCTTCGTATTATAGCATTATACACAAGTTTTAAAGAGTGAGGATGAGCACCCCACCATACTCCTGCAAGACATCTTAGCATGTTTAGATGTTGTTCAACTCTATTGACAACATAATCACAATGGGGAATACCAGAGAGCTTAGAATCTAAAATAACACCCAAATACTTAAAGTTTTTAATAACCGGAATTGAAATGTCATTATAGATAATGTTAATAATGGGAGGAGTTCTTTTGCAGGTAAATAATACAGCTGCACTCTTAGAGGTGGAAAGATCTAAGCCATTCAAATGAAGCCAGGAGGAAAGGGAGCTCAGGGCAGAATTAAGAACAGAACATGTGTGCTCGACTGAATGAGAAGAGTAGTACAGAAGTAAGTCATCTGCATATTGTAAAACCTGGACATCTTTTCTTAATGTATTTTCTAAATCATAAGTGTATATGTTGTACAATAAAGGGCTAAGTACCGAACCCTGTGGGAGTCCTCTCCATATAAGCCGAGATAACTCGTGTTCTGGAAGTATTATATTAACTGAACGTTCATTTAAGATATTTAAAATAAAATTTGTCAAATTTGCTGGTACCTGAAGGGCCTGTAATTTATCATGTAAAACTGAAAGAGACACATTATCATAGGCTGCTTTGATATCCAAGAATAAGCCAACCATGGAACTGTTTTTGGTAAAAGCTAATCTGATGTCAGATGTAAAAATACTTAAGCAATCAATTGTACTTTTACTCTTTCTGAAGCCATACTGAGACTCCGCTAGCAAACCTTTACTTTCCATAAACCACTCTAGTCGATTTTTAATAAGATGCTCAGATAATTTTAATAATACTGAAGATAACACTATAGGGCGGTATGAAGAAACTTCAGATGGATTTTTATTCGGTTTAATAATTGGCAATACTATTTGCCGTTTCCATTCCAGTGGGATGTTCCCTGTTTTCATTACCAAATTTATTAAACTTAAATAATAATTTAAAACACTATCGCTAATGTTAGAAAAAAATGAGTATGGAATGCCATCTACACCTGGAGCAGAGTCAACAGTGTTATTAATAATTCCCCTCAGCTCATTCATAGAAAAAGGATGGCTTAGTGAAGCATTATTGTTAAGATTTGGGTAATCAGTTGCAGGAGGCGTTGGTTGCAATTTAATATCTTGAGGAACCCATGGAAGAGCGAATAAGTCTAAGAAGTCCCTAGCCAAAGTATCAGAAATAGGAGAAGAGGTGAAGTTATTATGGGCAGATCTAAACCTTCTAATGTTGCGCCAGACAATTGTGGGGTGAGTACTGGGAGAAATTGATACACAGAAATTATGCCAACCTTCTGACTTCTTCCTCTTGAAAAGTTTACGTGTATGAGCAATGATGTTGGAAAGGCATGCAAAGTTTTCCTCGGTCATATTTTTATTATATTCCTGTTCTACTTGCTTTCGTTTTTTAACTGCATCACTGCACTCTGAGTCCCACCAGGGAGGCATAGGGAGTTTTCTAAGTTTTGTTTTATTTTTCTCAGGAAAAACATCATCGGCTGCAGTAACCAAGATATGAGCTAGAGCCTCCGCACATGTCTGCTCGCAGCCCTCACCAAGGACAGGAAGCGAACCAAGCATACTATCTACCTTTTTCTTATATACCTCCCAGGCGTTACTATGTTTGGCTGGCAATTTATATTTTAAGTGGGATTTTTTAGTATGACAATTTTTTATTTTAGGGTTCGGAAATGTAATTATTATCGGGAAATGATCGCTTCCAAAGGAAGAAGATAGAATAGACCAGTTAAGAAAAGATGTAAAATTAGGAGTGCAGATAGAAAGGTCTATTGCACTTTGATTAATTTGGTTGGGATCACTGCGACGGGTAGGTGAGCCAGTATTTAATATGCACAAGTTATGCATGTCTATTATGTCAAGTAATTCTTCACCATATGAATTTGAAATAGAACTACCCCAGGATTGGTGGTGACAGTTAAAATCTCCTAAAATTAAGAAGGGTTTAGGGAAAAATTACAAAATACTATTAATTTCAGTAAGTATAGAAGAGGTAGGATGAGAAATATACAGTGAAACAAGACATATATTATTTACAGTCACAGCAACTATTGAGATTTCATCACAATGGCGAGGTAAAGTGACAAAGGAGAAAGGAACAGAATCTTTAATGAGTAAGGCGACCCCACCATACCCATCAGACCTATCCTCCCTCACAGTTATATATCCTTTGATTTTTAAAACATTATGAGGTTTTAACCAAGTTTCTGATAGTGCAAATGCAAATGGATCATATTTATTAATTAAATAAATTAGGTCACTTTTTTTATTGATTATACTGCGGCAATTCCATTGAATAATATTCTGATTGTCCATTGGATGGAGTGAGTGAAAAAGTTTCTAAAATAGGGGCAACGTAGGACGGTGAAAAATTAAATTTTGTAAGAAGACTTAACAGTGCTTTAATGAATTCTTCTACATTAAGCTGATTGTCATTTTCATTTTTTTTATTATTGACAAGTGCACAACCATTTGTTGGTTCTGGAATTGCAAAATCTTTTATTATTGCATTGTGGGCTTCTCTATTATATCCCATAACAGGATGAGGAGGGGGACGAGACTTGAGGAATGTTGTTTTTTTGTATGATGAGGATGGTTGATCAAGTTGAATGCGTGTATGGTTGACTGGAGGTTGAGGTGGGGGAGAAAATAATGCGTCGGCAAAGGATTTTGTAACAGGTGGAATTAATTTGGAAGCTTCTGGATATGAGATTGAATTTTGAGCCATATGGGTTTTAATTTGCCTCTGACGTGACAGTTCTGGGCAAGTTTTGCTAGTGGCAAAGTGATGCCCAGAACACAGGCAGCAATTAGCTTCTCTTTCATTTATAGGACAAGTCTCTCCCGAGTGATTTTGCCCACACTTATAACACCTGGGTTTTGACCTACATTGGAGTTTTCTTACAAAATTTGTATGAAGTTAACCGTTTCTCTAGTAGTGATGTTCATGTACAAAAAATATCGATATTTTTTCCGATATAATATATCGAATTATTGTACGAATATTTAGCGATATATCGGTCAAAAATATCGATATTTTCGATATATCGAATTGTAGGAAGGAAAAGACTTTATTAGGAGTAAATAAGTAAACCCACTAAGGTTAAAAAAGCAATCAACTTTCATTTTATTAATCCCAATATTGTAATTGTGAAAATGATTAACAAAAATAATATCGAATAGCTAAAAAAAACAACATCCAATACTTATTCTGGTATTTGATGTTGTTGTTTTTTTTTTTAGCTACATCCCATAGAAAAAAGTCTTTCAGATGCCACAGAGCTGTAATGATGATTTTTCCTCAATAGGTATTCTACGATATCCTTATTTCGATATATCGGATAAAATATATCGATATTATATATCGACTTCAATGATTCGATAATATTGCATTGATTCGATATATCAAATAAATGTATCGATATTTTATCACATATCGATACATATCGAGCACTCCTACTCTCTAGTTTATCTGTGCTGTGTTTGAGACTAGATGTCTTACACAGACTACTTAGAGAACTGACGTTCAGACCGCCATGTCAGGTACATTGTCATTGAACCGTAATGCGAATTGCAAGAATTGAACATGACATAACTCTTTTTCTTTACGTACTATGTGTGTAATGCAGGCGAAGGAACAAAAATCATACAGCCTATTATATTTTTTTTTTAAATGAATCATACAGCCTATTTAATATTTATTTGTTTCATCCCTTTTACTTGATAATTCTTATTAAAATTATAATACGTATTATTCGGGCTCTACAAATAAGGATTAAAACAAACTTTTATTTAGGAATGTTTTTATTTTTTTTACTACTGTCGTCACTTAGCAAATTATTCTTACATTCTTTACAATGAATTTTTGTAAGTATTTTTCGTGTTACCCACCCGGCTGTATATGCTCTAGAATGAATATTAAAATTTATTCTTTCTCGTCTTGCTTGTTCCAGAATATTTTCTTCATCAAACTCAATATTTTTATTGCCTTGTTTTCTTTCTGATATGGGTGAGTAAGGTGTTGCTGCAGAGTTCTCAGTTTCAAAGAGATTTTTTATCTTCAATATACTTTGGCTATTATCTTCCGCACAATTATAACTTTCACAGTGAAAATGTATGAACCTTGTTATTAATAAAGATTTAAAAGTGGAGTTAAAAGCATAGGCATTTGGATTATTACGCCTGTAATTATATGCCTGCATTTGGCCAAAAAAGTTTTCTATGATATCTGAATTAAAATATCTTGGTCTCATAATTTTGATGCAGCTTCTGCTGTATACCTCATGGTGTTACTGACAAGTCTTCCATCAGGATACAGAGCTGAAATAGATAAGTATCGTTAAAATAAATATTTTCTTTCATTTAACTATATACCACTCTAACACAAGCGTGTTTGCAGAAAATATTTGACTCAGGTTTTGAGACCGGATGCCTGCCTGATGTATTACAAAACCCACACAAAGTGTTACCCTGTCCAACCCGGGAATCGGACTCCAACTGTCAGGTCTACAGCCAATTTTCGCTGCCACTAAACCACAAAGACAACGATGGAGTTACATAAACATGGAGTTAAAGTAAATATTTTGTGTAATGTTTTTTCTTAATTTATTTTGAATTATGTAAGTAACGTATAGATTGTAAGAACAGCAGATACTATGCCCTGAAATAAAAATGGAAAATAAATTCCATTCTATCTCCTCAGCTGGCAATATAAATGAATTATATTTTTTTAGTGAAAACAGTTAAGAAAAAAGGAAATATAAAGGTATACGGATCAATAAATGGTACAATTCATATGTCATAGACATCATTGGTCAACATTTCTCTTAATATTGTTCTTTTTTATTTCATTCCAAAAAGATTACAATAACCCCATATAGACCGCTTATCAACCCTCACTAGGCCCAGCATGGTGTTTAATACTATTATTTTCAACCAAATATAATATTATGAGTAAGTCAAGCATAGCATTGTAAATGTTTGATGTGATTGTTGATTATATTTAGTATTACATACCATTAATGTCGGAGCGTGGCAATTTATTCGAGGTACTTTCGGTAATGCGAGTATGTATGGTCAATGTGACGCTTCCGTGCATAAGTGTGATCAATACTGTCGTTCACATCGTTTCCTTGCAGGAAATTGATGCAATTTAACATCTTTTCGTAAACAATTGCACTTGGGTACACAACACTTTCGAAACATTGTAATAAATGTCGAAATGTCACGGAATATTGCTGTATTTGTGGATTTAAAAGGGCGGAATTTAATCGACGCAAACGAAGTGTTTCTCAACACGAAATAAGCAATGAGTGACGCTTGTCTTTCTTGACAGTGACACATAGCCAAAATGGCGGAATGTGTCGGCGGGGGTGAAGGCGACGAAAGAGGGGCGCGAAATGTCAGTATCAATTCTTGCACTGTCATTTTCTATGAACCATTTTCTTTGTACTGACATTACTTGGCGTGATGTCTTACAATACTGTAGTTTTCTACATAGAAATTAGAAGGGCTGTGAAGTGATTACTGTTTTGTGCACTAGGCACAGCCAACAGCCAGGCCAACCCCTAGTTTGTGCCTAGGTGTTTGTCTTCTTTCAATTTTGTGTGTGTTATGAAAATGTCATTCATTTGTCGAATATGTTTGGATAGCAACGTCCGAATGCATCAAATTGCGGGCTCGGAAGTTCAGGATGTATATGAGAAGCTAACAACTAAGAAGGTAGAATTATACTGTGTTACGTGCAAAATAACTTTGCTGGGGTGAAGATAGAGACTTCACTTACCCACTACACCTGCCGACATCAATTACATTATTTAACAAAAACAATATTAAAGACCCAAATGGCAGTGCCGTGCTGTAGACACTTAAGTGCCAAGCACGAATGGCCGGCTCGACCGGATTATTACCACTGTCTCACAGAAAACAGACGTAAAGTAGTGGCTTGCTGCACCGTTTCGTACGGCGTGTCAGATATCCGCTGGCCCAAATCCCCTTCCTCTTCCCAATCCCTTTCCTTTAAGGTCGGGAACAAGCACATGTGGGGTCATTGATCAGGTGACTCACTTGCGTGTTTGCTGAACTCTGTTATAATAAAACTGGCCGAATGAGTGTAGAGCCACATACAGTGAAGGGCTCTGGGGTGTAGCCGAAAATATCCCATAACTCAAAAACTGTGCAACATAGCTTATTGCAACTGATGTTTGTCAGAAGTATCTTTTAATTTATGATCTTGATTGTTGAATTTATAAAAAAAATTGAGAGAACATTTTTCTAAACTTTAAACACTTGGCATTTGTGTTGTGTCTGTGATAGTTAAGTGACCACTCAGTGTACTGCTGGGCTGTGGCACGTACCACAACACTGTGCAGATTTACAGTGGCAACCTTACATGACATGACAAAAATATAATGGCTGTTTCTTTGCCATTTGTGCAACCCTAAAAAATGAGGCAAGCCTTACCATCAGGTGACCTATATCAATTCATAATCCCATTATTTGATTAATCCTCAGGTTCAAGAGGATGGAAGACTACACTTTGCATGTTACGTATGTTACTATCAGCTAAAGAAATGCCAGCAGCTTGTTATCAAATCACAGAAAGCGGAGGAGTTGCTTCAACACATCTTTGTAAATGCTCCTGAGGTATTTATATCATTATTTTATTACATATGTAGTAATACAAATATTATATTGTATATTTTAATATAGCAGTGATAGCTTAGTGGGGAATGGTATGGACTGTAGACAAAAGTTGCAGGTTTGAAACTCAAGCATGCTCCAATGACTTTTCTAAGTTTTATACTCTCTGCTACAATATATTTTTATTTTAACTAAAAAATGTAAAATAAATAATAGTTTAAAAAAACTAAAAACACGCTTTTATAAAAAGTCTAACTAAAAAAAATAGAAAATAAATTAAAGGAAAACAATGTATTTTATTGTAAAAAAAAAAGCGTGGGTGCTTTTTAAGATACTATCTAAATGATAATCCTACTCATATCTGTCAATACAATAAATGTAACTATTGACACCATGCACCCACGCTTTGTTTACAATAAAATACATTGTTTTCCTTTAATTTATTTTCTATTTTTTTTAGTTAGACTTTTTAAAAAAGCGTGTTTTTAGTTTTTTTTTATGTTTATCTGTTTATGGGTGGCGTAATCTAAATATTTATTGAAATAAACTAATTTAAACGGATTTTATCGCGGTTTTTTATTTATGGACTGGTTTACCCTGTGGCTACAAAGGCTGAAAAGCTTTCGAAACGTCGGGACCAATATAAAATAAAAACCGCGATAAAATCTTGACTGCCCTTGCACTTGACTGCCCGTTATTTCTCATTTACTTGCATCCATCCCATGGTTGTCTGTAAGAATATTATAGAATTGCCTTGAGCGATAAGACCACCATTTGTACTTTGTTTCTGCATTTTGTGTTTTGCTTTATTTGTCTGTTTATATTTGTGTACAATAAAGGATTTAATAAAGAAATAAATAAAATCCGATTTAATTATTTTTATTTCAATGAGTAACATTCGCGTAAACGTAAAAATGCATTATCTAAATATTTGTATCCTTTGCAGAAAAATGTGGAATCCATCTCTCTCGTAGTCAGACTAACACTCGGTCTGCAAAACTCATTGATGGTTGCGAAAATGGAGTCCAGTCAAATACCGGAATATAACATAATTTTAAAAAAAGAAAACCAAGATGAATGTGACATTAATGAAGTGATGATCAAAGATGAACCTGATGATGATGGTAAGAATAGAATTATTTTATGCAATACTATTATTCTTGGCTTTAGTTAATATTGTACAACACTACTGTTTAACTGGCTGGTGGTGGAATATACACCTGGATAGTGACCACCGTACACATGGTGTTAAAACCTGCCATAGTGATCCACATGCCTTGTGTGGATCGCGTTTCACGAGCCAGTGTATATCTGGTTCTCCCGAGGGGCTTGCGGCATGACTTGATGCTTGGTTGGGGCGGGTATAGGAGTACATCCTTGTATTGCTGTGCCTGTATCTGTCATCCGGCTGTCCTGTCATAAGCCTCTAAATAATTCAAACGTAAATATCTCAAAGACCATAAGAGTCCTGTAGAGGTATAGAAACCACTTTTTTTACATACCGTAACTTATAATGTCGAAAACAGAAAAATGAGCCGTGGGTTTTGAGAAGACATGTCGGTATCAATAGAAACAAGAGAGGATTATCATTTTATTGCTTATTTTCCTCTTTTATCCACTCCACTCGTTCGGAATGTCCCTATATCCCTATATCCCTGTATCCCTGTAGATAAGAATGAGCCAGGAACTACTGTTCTATTGATACAAATCACAACAACAACAACTGAGTACATAAAGGTAACTGATTACAAGGTCGTAAATCTCGTTGCTTTTTTAAACCCTCAAGTTAAGAACCAATGAGTTCAACTTATAGAGTAGCAAACCCCAACATTTTCCTTAAAATATAATCAGTATTTAACCATGAGACGTAGCTTTGAAATAGATCATTTTTGCATGACGCCAGGGATTAATTAACTCCATTAGTTTGATTTTATTATTTGTTGTATATTTGCTGTCCCGTTCGGTTTCACCCGCAATATATAATTAAAAGTTTTGCAGCGCCACGTACCAGGCCCCATTGTGAATCTAAATCATCCCGGAACCAACTTAACACACAAACAAAAATCATCTAAATCGGTCCAACCGTAGAGGAGTTTTAGCGAGACTAAAGAATGATTTTATATAAAAGAAGATATAGATAGATAGAAAGATATAGATCCATACACAGATATAAACTTCCGTTTAGAAAGCGAAGTGGTATGCGACGAGGACAGCAAGCCGGAAGACCCGCCTCCTGAAGTAGCGAGGTAAACATGATGTAGTAAAAGTTCAATTTTTCTGTAGCGGCACAGCCTTTCGAACTGGCAGTAAAGGTCTTTGACGGATTCCAGACAATGTGTAGCATGGTAAATATATTAATTTTGTAATATTTTCTTTTTGTTGAACTAGGTGCACCCCCAAACGAAAAGGCTCAACTGGACGCAACCCACCACGTTATACAATACGAAGCTAAATCTATAGAAGGGAAGCAGGACACCATGTCTGGAATTCAAATAAATACAGTAGATAATGAAAATAAGTCATCCCAAATAGTATGTGATGGGAAAAGTCAGCAAGTATTAGATAATAATGATATAAAATCCTTTATATGCAACGATTGTAGTAAAACATATGATTCGAAAGCTCTTCTTATCAAACATATTACTGAACAAATACCTGTGATTAACAAACCGAATGACAAATATACAAAAATTCAGAAATTTTTACGTGAAGTGAAATTTAAAGAAACCTGTAGTTTTACAAAAAACTTAAAACAGCATTTTAATTGTCAATACTGTAATTATACAAGTAAAACGAGTAGTCATTTAAAGGATCATATAAAAATTCATACAGGAGAAAAGCCATATAAATGTAAATACTGTAATTATACATGTTCACGAGATAGTCATTTAAAGACACATATTAGAACTCATTCAGCCGAAAGGCCGTATAAATGTAAATACTGTAATTATACATGTTTACAAAGTTGTACTTTAAAGGCACATATTAGAATTCACACAGACGAAAAGCCGTATAAATGTAAATACTGTAATTATACATGCTCACAAAATGGTAATTTAAAGCAACATATTATGACTCACACAGGAGAAAAGCCGTATAAATGTAAATACTGTAATTATACATGTACAGAAAATGGTAATTTAAAGACACATATTAGAACTCACACAGGAGAAAAGCCATATAAATGTGAATACTGTAATTATACATGTTCACGAAATGGTCATTTAAAGTCACATATTAGGACTCACACAGGAGAAAAGCCATTTAAATGTCAATACTGTAATTATACATGTACAGCAAATGGTACTTTAAAGTGTCATATTAGGACTCACACAGGAGAAAAGCCGTATAAATGTCAATACTGTGATTATACGTGTAAACGCAATAGTAATTTAAAGAGACATATTAAAACTCACACAGGCGAAAAGCCTGTCAAATGTCAATACTGTAATTATACATGTATAGAAAAAAGTTATTTAAAGTCACATATTAGGACTCACACAGAAGAAAAGCCGTATAAATGTTAATACTTTAATTATACATTAAGGAATTTAATGTGAAATTAATAATAAAAAATAATAGGACATCAATACCAAGATCAATTTAAACCAATTTATTCTATTCACAGAGAACAACCCCTTTTACATTTAAACAAATTTGTAATTTAAAGAGACATATTAGAACTCACACAGGCGAAAAGCCCTTTAAATGTCAATACTGTAATTATACGTCTACAGAATTTGGTAGTTTAAACAGTCATATTAGAACTCACACAGGAGAAAAGCCGTATAGAAGTAAATACTGTAATTATACATGTTCACACAATTGTCATTTAAAGGAACATATTAGAACTCACGGGAGAAAAGCCTTATAAATGTCAATACTATAATTATTCATGTACACACAATGGCAGTATAAAGAGACAAATTAGAAAGACTCACACAGGCGAAAAGCCCCTTAAATTTCAGTGATGTTCAGACTAGTGATGTTCATGTACAAAAAATATCGATATTTATTCCGATATAATATATCGAAATATTGTATCGATGTTTAGCGATATATCGGTCAAAAATATCGATATTTTCGATATATCGAATTGTAGGAAGGAAAAGACTTTATTAGGAGTAAATTTATATTGAATAGCTAAAAAAAACAACATCCAATACTTATTCTGGTATTTGGTGTTGTTTTTTAGCTACATCCGATAGAAAAATGTCTTTCAGATGCCACAGAGCTGTAATGATGATTTTTCCTAAATATTCTACGATATCCTTATTTCGATATATAAAATATATCGATATTATATATCGACTTCAATGATTCGATAATATCGCATTGATTCGATATATCAAATAAATGTATCGATATTTTATCACATATCGATACATATCGAGCACTCCTAGTTCAGACAATGTTAGTTTAAAGGAACATATTAGAACCTTTACAGGAACAATGCCATATGTATGTAAATTATGCGATAAAAAAATTGCAAGGAGCAATTATTTGAAAATTGACCTACGAGTACATATGGATAACAAAACTCGTTAGTACTGAAGCTAACTGCTCAGAATATAGATATATAAGATCTCAGTTTGTTCCGTTAAAAAAGTAGCCTAATATGGTATAATCCATTTCCATAATGGCAAAATTAGATTTATTGCTCATCGAAGTTAAAATCCATTAACCTGCATTAACGAAACTCATCTACACAGTGAAATAAATGATAGTACAATAAGCATACCCGGATATGCTCCGTACAGGCGTGACTGAAACCATAAAAAAGGAGGTGGTGTGTTGATATACACTGCTCGCGAAATTAACAACATTCCAATCATTACCAGAGTAAATAACTCATATCAGAAATCATCAGTACAAGCACTATGGCTTGATATTCAATATAAAGACTTAAATCTTACTATAGCTTGTGTGTAATGATTTCTTACGTTTACGCGAATATAACACATTGGAATAAAACCAATTTGAACTGATTTTATCTCGATTTTTATTAATTTTGATCCCGACGTTTCGAAAGCTTTCAGCCTTCGTGGTCAAGGGGTGGACCACTCCGCCATGCCCGTAGAATCCGTTTAAATTAGTTTTGTTTCAATAGCTTGTGTGTATCTTCCACCGTCGTACGTACTACAGAAACGGATAAAGTACTCTTCATTACGATTGAAAAAGCGTCTGAAAAATGCTGTAGTAATACGCGGTGATTTTAACCTACTCAACGAAAAATGGTCGCTCAAGCTAGTTATCAATAACGACACAATTGGTGAATCTTTTATGAATATGTATTGGTCTAAGATCCCGCGGAACATTGACCTGATGATGTTAGGGTATAAAAGGTGTTGCGGAACACATACAAATAGGGTTGCCTAAAAAAATATGGTCAAAAGCAATTCATTCAATATTAAAAAAAAAAGTGTGCGTCCCGGGACGCTCGACAGAAGTGATAACTTAAACTAATGTGGGTTAAAGTGAGAGCGGAGGAGCCTGCCACAGTCGTGTCAAAGTCGTGTCGAAGTCGTGTCAAAGACGTGTCAAAGTCGTGTCAATGTCGTGTCAAAGTCCGGTCCAAGCCGACTGGTCACTGTGTGACGCAACCTGGGACTTCGAAATTATCGATGTTCCAGGGAGGTCGGCTAACGCTGGCTGGTCGATGGACCGCTCGCGTTACGGAACGTTTCGGTTCACCGTCCCATAAGAAGTTATCACTTCAAAAATAAAATAATTGTTTTTTTTTTAATTCTGACAACACAAGCGCTGTGTCTCTCTGTCTCACCACAAGCTACGGTATTGTCATATATGTTCAATTCACACAGGAAAGAAAGGGAGGTCCGACTTCTCTTAGAATGAATTGTATAACAGGTATAGTATAAAATTCATGCATCTAGGCAGCGTTGCCACTATGGTAATTTTATCACTAGATTTAGCATAGATATAATAAAAAAAAGAAGATGCGTTACGTTCAAGCAAAGGCTTACTAAAATACGGTCTTAATATAACTACATGCAAACCCGCTCACTACTACATAAATAATTATTTGCGTGCAATACACGCAAAAAAGGGAGAAAGAAATACGGCAAAAAAGAGAGTGTGACAGAGACAAGCCTGTGCATCACATTCAATTTGAAACAAAAGATTCGGTCATCGTTGGCCGATCACGTGATCGTTCGAGTGCCGGGCTAGCGTCAACCAATTATTAAATAATTCCGTCTTTTAATTTGAGAAATAAAAATACAAATAAGGTAATAAGAAATATATTGTTACAATTAAATTGTATAATTTACAATTAAGTATTTGATTCAAACACTTGTCAAATGAACATGAAGGCATTATGATCGAAATCCACTATTTTAATCGTAGGAGACGACACGTCCGCACGGTAAACTATTGTCGCATACACTGGAGAGAAGTGTGTCCATTGGACCTGGTTTGGCCGTCCTATGCGCTGTGAGCCGCTAACGTATCTTCCTTTTTTACTTATATCTATGAGATTTAGTGACTTTTTGGAGTACGATAGTGATATTTGGAAAAAGAAATCGCAAAAAAAAATTGATGATTTTTAGTGATATTTATCGATTCTCTAAAAAAAATGAAAATGCATATTGGTAATACTCTCTTAAGCTGTCTATGAACTCCCCAGCTTATGTGAAAATGGCACTATATTTAAAACGTAATTAGACGTCCTAGTTTGGTTATGCAAACCTATATTGGAGAATCCCCGACTATTGATGAGAATTTGCTTCGTTCTATTTGTAATAGAGTACTGATGATGACGTCTGCAACAACTGGCAAATATTATTTATTTGTACATTCAAATAGAAGCCCACTTGAATCCGGTACCATATTTAGGATATCTATTTAAATCACAGGTACAAAAGACCTCTTTACCCAATCATGCAATCATTGCAATCAGAAAACAATGTATTCATTTCACTGTTAAATTATGAATTATTACATTGTTTTGTAATACCTACCGTGTAATTTCATTTTAAACTATTTTGTGAATTCTAGTGATTGTTTTTTATTAGTTAAAAATATCCCGAAATCTAGGGAGTTTTGAGACCAAACTTGGTGATAATTTTTCTGCAAGGTTGCATCATTGCATGTAGGTGTGTGCTAAGTAGTTATGTACCCTGCACCAGTTCATAACATAATACCAACTTACTTGACATTCAAATGACCTTATTTACTAAATATGTAACTCTATCCATTGGAAATATGATACTCTTGTTTAGACTAAAGTTCTTGGAACTAAATGAAAACATGTTGACAATAAAAGTATTGACCTGTTGTCTAGCCGATGGCCTTGTTATGATCAAAATTCCTAGAATTGAATATGCCTTGTAAATAAGTTATGCGTATAAATAAGGATAATTGTTAATTTTAATTCAGTCTCAAATAAATCTTCATCATGAAGAGTTGGACTCCACATTTTTGATTTAAAAACCTCCTTGCGCTCCCGCGTAACTTTTATCTAAGTAGTTTTTTTTTTATTTTATTTTATTTATGGCTCTTGCAGTACTATGCATTTAGCCAGTGTCAAATACAATTCATTCTCAAGTTATTTTTACAAGAACGATGAAACACGGGTGCGGTCGATTTCAAGGCCTTGTCGGAGTTTTGGTGTTAACTCCTTTCAGTACGATTCTTAATTCACTTATTTCAATGTTTCCATACACTGTTTATCACCGTCAATCTTTATTGAACAAATCCACACCACTTTTATACAACAAACACAACTCTAAACTAGTTTATGAAATAAATTAAAATAAGCGATGAACTGCACTGTCAGAATTCCCGCCAAAACTCAATCTAAGTAGTTTATTTTCTGTGGTTCTTCTTCTTTTTATTTATGGCTTTCGCAGTATTATGCATTTAGCCAGTGTCAAGTATAATTTATTCTCAAGTACTTTTACAAGAACGATGAAATACGGGTGCGGTCGATTTCAAGTCTTGTCGGAATTTTGGTGTTAACTCCTTTCAGCACGATTCCCAATTCACTTATTTCAATGCTTCCATATACTGTTCATCACCGTCAATGTTTATTGAACAAATCCACACCACTTTTATACAACAAACACAACTCTAAACTAGTTTATGAAATAAATTAAAATAAGCGACGAACTGCACTGTCAGAATTCCCGCCAAAACTCCCTTTCTGTGGTTTATTTGTCTCTGGTGCCAAGTAGTGATGTTCATGTACAAAAAATATCGATATTTTTTCCGATATAATATATCTAAATATTGTATCGATATTTAACGATATATCAGTCATAAATATCGATATTTTCGATATACCGTATTGTAGGAAGGAAAAGACTTTATTAGGAGTAAGGTAAAAAAAATCGATATTTTATCACATATCGATATATATCGAGCACCCCTAGTGCCAAGTGCTTATCGTGTTAAAAAAAATTGTATGAAGTTAACCGCAAGTTAACCGTCTGTCGAGTTTATTTGTTTCGTCTTCGATATTAATTTATTACTGTTGATTAATTTATCATTAAGAAAATGTCTGATTTAAAAAAATGCCGAATATGCTCGGATTCTGAGGGCCGAATGCATCAGGTATCTGGTTCAGAAGTTCAGCAAGTGTATGAAAAGCTAACAACTAAAAAGGTAGGATTCGTACGATACAATATGCGTAAAATTAGTTGGCTGGGGTGAAGTCGGACACTTCACTTATCTTACCAGTCACCATTCTTCCATGAAAATAATATTAAAGATTAAAGACGCAAGTGGTGCGGCCACGCTGTAGAAAAGTGTCCAATTTGCTATCGTGTTTCGTACAGTGTATACCTGAGGCCCAAATCCCCCTTCCCCTTCTCAATTAGTTTTTTTTTATTTAATTGAATGAGGTGACGAGCAAGTCGCTAGCCTGATGGTAAGCGCCACGCCTACCTATAAACAGAAGTAACCCCATACAGAATTTGGAATTATAAAGCCCTGCATGGTACTGAATTGTGAAGATGCTAAGTCTCATAATGGCCAGTAATTTCACTGGCTTTAATATCTTTCAAACTCAAACACAACAGTGCTTACGTACTGTTGCTTGATGGCAGAAATAGACAAAGCGGTGGCACCAACCCAGATGTTGCAATCGCATCGCATTCCAGGAACCTACCACCTTGTAAATAATTGTCCCTATCCTTAAGGCCGGCAACATATCCACAGCAATTCTTTTGGTATTGTGTATTGTTCAAGGCAGTGCAGATCACTTACTTCTCGGGCTCTGCTATAAAGAACCGACGTATGGTAGCTTTATTCACAATTCTATTATTTGTTTAATCCTCAGGTTCAAGAGGATGAAAGTCTACACTTCGTATGTTACATATGTTATTGTCAACTAAAGAATTGCCAGCAGCTTGTTAAAAAATTACAGAAATCTGAAGAGTTGCTTGAGCAATTCTTCATAAATGCTCCGGAGGTATAGTTATGTTTTGCTTAATGTTGTTGCTTAACAACACTACCATTACATATGTAATATATTTTTATTATCAAAATGTCACAACACCCAGACCCGACACAAACATTTCTGGATCAAAGAAACATTTGTCTCTGTATGGGAATCCAACCCGCCACCTCTCGTTTGGTAACTGGCTACTCGCCCACTGAGACACAGAGACTGGCTTGAAGTACTTGTTGTTTCTCTTTATGTAACCAAAGTGTTCCAATTTCCTTATTTTTATTAATATATTTGTGTCGAATTTCTTAATCTCTCCACCAGAGTAGTGTTATTAATACTGTCTACCCAGGAAAAGTTATATTTTTCTTTTTTTTTTATCCTGCTTGGCAAAGTGACTACGCTACACCTGATGGTAAGTGTAGCGCAATCCAAGAATAGTGTCGACCAACGATAAACAATGCGTCCATCGTAGGTCGGCAAGATCATGCCGGCCTGCCAAAGGCCCAAGGAGGAGGGGAAGGAAAAGGGTTAGGATCAGGGGGCAAGCCCCCTGGGGAGAACCGGCTATACACTGGCTGACCCTGGAACTCGACCCACACAAGGTGGGCCACTATGGCAGGTTTTAGCACCAGTGTACGGTGGTTGCTATCTAGTTGGATACAAGCCCATTCTTCCCACCAGCCACCTCCTATATGTGATGTTTCTAATTATATGTCCACCACAGTACATATCTGTTGGGGTGTTTTTTATATTTGAATGTGACATATCGTCGATGAAGTACCAATACCTCCTGATTTAGTCCAAAATTACTTTTTTATTACAATAGACGTAAACATAAACCACATCCCTTAGTAACTAATAAAAAGGTAATGTATTGGAAACTAGTTACTATCAATAGTTGATCAAAATAAATAAAACCTTATTTTAAACAGTTTTTGTAAAATAAAACCTTATTTTAAACAGTCTGGTGTAAAATTAGATTCTCAACACTTAGGAGGTATTGGTACTTCATCGACGATATTATATTTTCTAAGTAACATTTACTCAGAGGTGGTGAAACAGGGTAAGAAAGATAGTAGAGCAACTCATAAATACTATACATTAATTAATAAAGTTTGATTTGCAACCGGACCAATGTGCACAACTATAATTTATGTAACACTCAAATTAGTAATAAAGGCTTTGAAATTTGAAATTTGAATTAATAAAGTTAGCCAATTTTGAGTCATTATTATCAATCTAGACTCGGCCAGAATGTTGTACAAGTTAATATATAGTATAAATTAGATTCAATTTATGTATTTATATAATCAGGGCGACGTTTTCACGACAGTGAAAAAGCCCTTAATTAAGAATAAAAAAAAAAAAATATTATCAATCAATGAACACTGAACTGCAATAGGAGTCACCACACAGAATAGGTGCATTTATTTTTGGTTGGTTTTATTTTTTTATGTGTGTCAGTTTATGGCCACAACGTAATATATTACTCGGGATGTCGGGAAACCGAGCAGTCATATCTGGTTGTTGATTTGTGAGCTCGTCAGTACGAGAATCCATAGTGAGCGTTAGACTTCAGGATTACGTTGAATATAAATAGACTGTAGTGTAATATGTTCGTTTATACCATTGGATTACTTAAATAGTTAGAGATTACAATAATAATTTGCGATTTAGGGCCAATGAGTTTGCGAATAACCACCACGCACGATCGCTGTCCACAAGACAACTTCAATGCCAAGCACTAGTGATGTGTACCGGTTCTTAAAAAACCGGATAATTACCGGTTAGGGTGAGTACCGGTGCTTAATCGGTGTTTCTCTTAACTACCGGTTATTTGA
The DNA here is from genome assembly GCA_949126905.1 of Amorpha juglandis. NCBI lineage: Eukaryota > Metazoa > Arthropoda > Insecta > Lepidoptera > Sphingidae > Amorpha > Amorpha juglandis. Next base: position 5,140,639 of record OX421392.1, read on the forward strand.
TTGGTAAAAATGTCTGAACGAATAATTAAGCCGCGGTTACGGATGTATCTTTGTTCGATACTACTCTTATGAATATCCTAAAAGAATAATAATAATCTCATCTCATCTTACTTTCTATATAAATAAAAGAAAGTGGTGTTGGTTACACCACTTATAACTGAAGAACGGCTGAACGGATTTAGCTGAAAATTGGTGGAGAGGTAGGTTAGAACCAGGAGACGGATAAAGGATACTTTTTATCCCGTTCGACCGCGTTTCAGTCAAGTCACTATAAAACGTGGTATAACAAAAACACATCTGACATGACACAAAACGCAAATGACAGTGGAATAACAAAACTTAAGGGTTATTCCATATAAAATCGTCTGAAAATAAAAATAAAAATTCCCGACTAATTTTAGATTTTGGTGTAACTTTGAGAAACTATGCTCTAGGGTCCCAAAGAACAAAATTTACACGAGTTTGATTTTTACAAGCGCTTGTTTCCGCCTATTTAAATATAGACTTTTAAAAATCGATATTTTTAAACCTTATCAACTTTTGCTGTGAAATTTTTCTGTTTGAAGCTATCTGCATGATCAAGACGGAATTCACAGTGGGAAAGATAGTAGTTTAAGCGTAAATGAGGATAATTGGCTCAGACGATCCCTTTGAATAATAGCAGCATGCTTAAAATGAGTGTTTTTTAGTCATTTTTCGTGAATTTTAATCGACTCTAGCGATTAGTGCATGTACGAGCCGTTTTTTTTTCACAGCAAAAATCTGGACGTTTTTGCTAATGGATTAAAACTAAAAAAAGAAAAACAAAATAAAAAAAAATAATAAAAGCTACTAGTTATTTAAAAAAAAATTGAGTTGATTACTAAACATGAAAATAACAAAACAAGTGATGTAGTAATTTTAAGTTGAAGGTAAAAACAGTAGATTCTGTGAGTATCAGATTTTTATCTCGGAGTCAACACGTTCGTTCATAACCTGAAAATTGGGATTTTTTAAAATTCCAAAATTTGAAGCAAAGTTTTTTTCTATGAAGAGTGGGCTGCTCAAGTCAACTTGTGGCTGAATTTTGTCTATGATATGTATATTTAATTCCCGCGGAGCATGAGTTTTTAATTCTCAACAGTTAAGACGCTAGAGTCGATTAAAATTCACGAAAAATGACTAAAAAACACTCATTTTAAGCATGCTGCTATTATTCAAAGGGATCGTCTGAGCCAATTATCCTCATTTACGCTTAAACTACTATCTTTCCCACTGTGAATTCCGTCTTGATCATGCAGATAGCTTCAAACAGAAAAATTTCACAGCAAAATTTGATAAGGTTTAAAAATATCGATTTTTAAAAGTCTATATTTAAATAGGCGGAAACAAGCGCTTGTAAAAATCAAACCCGTGTAAATTTTGTTCTTTGGGACCCTAGAGTAGAGTTTCTCAAAATTACACCAAAATCTAAAATTAGTCGGGAATTTTTAACATTGTTTTTTTTTTCTCTTAAACTATATTGATTTAAATTATTTTGACTATCCGGAGTATAACCGGAGAATCTCCGGATATTCAATAAAATCTCCGCATAATCTCCGGAGGATAAAATTGGCTCCGGTACACACCTCTACCAAGCACTGACATTCGCCCGTCATGATAAACGCAACCTCATTCGGTGTTACCCGCTCTTACTTGAAAATAGTATTTAAGCTCATACAAATATTATCAAAATAACTAAATAATTTACGATTACATTAAACGAAACCAAATTATAACTCATAATGAACTGATTTTCATTATTTAATAATGTCCCGCGCCGTTATATTTATTTTATTTTGCAGCAAAATACGGAATCCATCACTCTCGTTAGCAGGCTGTCACATGGTCTGCAAAATTCATTAATGATAGCGAAAATAGAGTCTTATCAAATTCCGGAATACAGCAAAATTATAAAAAAGGAAAACGTAGATGAATCTGTCATTGATGATGTGATAATCAAAGATGAACCTGATGACGATGGTAAGAACAGAATAATTTTATACAATACTATTATTCTTGGCTTTAGTTAATATTATACAACACTACTGTTTAACTGGCTGGTGGTAGGATATCATATCCACCTGGATAGTGACCACCGTATACATGATGTTAAAACCTGCCATAGTGATCCACACGCCTTGTGTGGATCACGTTGCAGGATCAGCCAGTGTATATCCGGTTCTCTCGAGGGGCTTGCAACATGACTTGATGGTAGTTTGGGGCGAACGATCCCGCTCGCCGCCAAAGGAGACGTAGGAGGCGCCGGGTGGACGACTGACCGGCGTCTCCCGCCCTGTGGATTGGGGGCGTTTGGAGAATTCCACCACGGTATCCCCTGCCTGTCGTAAGAGGCGACTAATAGGGGGGGGGGCGCGCAGCGGAGGGCTGTCGTAGCGCCCATCAGTACGCTTTTGTACACGTACTATTGTACGTGCGACCCCCGGGATGGACGGCAGCACGGGTGGTCGGCCTCGTGGCTGTCGTTGACGCCGAGGGCGTCCTTCGGTGTGCGGGGGCTTCTGAGCTCCCCCCTCCCCAATTGGAGACGGGCCGCAAGGCGGCACCGCGCAGGGGCGGTTCCGGCTGAAACCGGGGTGCTTTTCGCCCCGGGAAACCCGGGGCCGTCCCTAATGCGCCGAAGATGGTCACCGCGGGGTTTTAGTTGGTAGTTACCGGCATAGGTTGTACATATGGTTAGGGACTCGGCCCAGCGGTCGGGTGGCTGGGTCGTAAGGCCGGTAGAACCCAACATAACCGCTCCACCTTCCCTCCCGGTGGAGCGGTAGCTATAAACGGCTTTCCCCGCGTCAAAAAAAAAAAAAGGTACATCCTGTATTACTTGGCCAGCATCGGTCATCCGCCTGTCCTGTAGGGGTAGGAAGTATTTATACAAGCCGGCTTGACTCTGGTTACCACCGATAAACGCATTGTTTGTCTGTGGTCGCTGGTTTGCACTATGCTTACAATCAGGTGTAGTGCAGTCATTTTGCTGTCGTCGGTAAAAAAAATCCATTGCGCGGATTGTCCGACGTTATTGAATCATTTGTCTGCGATGGGGTATTTGACTTGTTTATTTTTATTGTTTTAATCACTATGTGACTTCATCTAAATCTATTATCGAAATATTTACATAAATCAAGCCACAAATAAATAAGTTACAAGCTATTTAAATCTACTGGAAGGGGTATTTGTCAAATGACGGCAAAAGGATGCACGACATATCGTGTTACATCACTAGACAGGTTTATGGTCTAAGATCCCGGGTTAGATCGACCTTCACCCATCTGTTTACCGGATAAAAAATATACCTTAGGGTATAAAATGTGTTGCTGAACAGATATCAATAGGGTTGCCTAAAAAAATATGGTCAAGGATATATGTTTTATTAATTTAAAAAATACTAATACCACTAATGTTTCATTTGATCACACCGTTCGTAACGCATTGTATTTATGACGAGACATAGACTTTGTCTAGTGCCTTTCATTAACGCATCATAGTTTCTTCTCTCTCTCTAAATTTTTTTTTTATCTTAATCTCATTTTGGATAAAAAAGGTGCACTCCCAAACACGAGAGCAAAACTGGATGCTACCCACAGCTTTAAATAGGATGAAGACGAATCTATAGAAGTAAATTAGGAAACCATCATTGAAACCCAAATGTACCTAGACGCTAATGAAATTAAATCATCCCAAACAGTATGTGATGGGAAAAGTCAGCAAATATTAGTTCAGAATTATATAAAATCTTTTATATGCAATGATTGTGATAAAACATGTGATGCGAAAGCTCTTCTTATCAAACATATTAGTAGACATAAACCTGTGATTATTAAACCGATTGAAACACATATGAAAATACAGAAATCTTTAAGTGAAGAGAAATTTAAAGGAAGGGATAGGTCTACAAAGAATTTAAAAAACTCTTTTAAATATCAATACTGTAATTATACGAGTGCACAACATGGTCATTTAAATGGACATATAAGGAGGCATACAAAAGAAAAGCTTTTTAAATGTCAATACTGTGACCATACATATACACGTAAAGATGTTTTAAAGAGACATATTAGAAGTCACACAGGAGAAAAGCCATATAAATGTAAATACTGTAATTATACATGTTCACAGAATTATAATTTAAAACTACATATTAGAACTCACCACACACGCGAAAAGCCCTTTCAATGTCAATACTGTAATTATACATGTGCAAAAAGTGGTGATTTAACAGTACATGTTAGAACTCACACAGGGGAAAAGCCGTATAAATGTGAATACTGTAATTACACGTCTGTACAAAATAATACTTTAAAGGTACATATTAGAAATAACCACACAGGCGAAAAGCCGTATAAATATCATTACTGTAAATATGCATCTACAGTAAAAGCTAGTTTGAAAGAACATATTAGAACTCACACAGGGGAAAAGCCGTATAAATGTCAATACTGTAATTACACGTCTGTATAAAATAATACTTTAAAGGTACATGTTAGAAATAACCACACAGGCGAAAAGCCGTATAAATGTCAATACTGTAAGTATGCATCTACAGTAAAAGCTAGTTTGAAAGAACAAATTAGAACTCACACTGGAGAAAAGCCATATGTATGTGAAATATGCGACAATAAATTTACAAGCAGAAGACAATTGAGAAGTCATTTACGAGTACATATGGGTAACAAAACTCGTTAGTACTGTAGCTAACCATTCAGAGGTTAACATATTATTGTGTTTTTTTATTGGCCTTTCATGACGAAACGAGCAATTCGGAATATGCGTAGTTAACAAGCCGGGGATGAAATATACGACGGAGAATCACTGCAAGGCTACTGGCGAGTACAGATGGTGTTGCCATTACCTAGAGTGAGCGAGATTACGACGTTCATTTAATTACAGACCGGGATTCTTCGGTGCCGTCACGGAATAAATAATAAAATTACTGTGCCTTGTCCTTACGATATGTAGATGTGACGAAATCATCAAATGAAGTGTTATAATTTTTATTTTAGAGTACAGAGTAATTACTACCCACTACGCTACATCAGTAGGTAACACCTCACTTTAATAAATAATAAATACACCCAACATTACATACCATAGCTGTACTCAACTGAAAATTGAAAATGAAATAATAAGTTTTATCAAAACTTGAAAACCGACTTCAAAAAAATAACACAAATATCAAAAGTATCAATTTCTATATGTCTCTGGCACCATGGTCATTTGTTATTTTTGACTTTTCAGTGATTTTTTTGAGGTAGGTTTTTATGTTTTGTTAAAAGTTATGCATCGTTAACAAAACAATTATTTAATAAACTTAAAACTGCGCGATTACAAAGCGGAAGTCTTTCTTTCCTTTTTAATTTAATATCATACTAAAGACCAGTGCCGATCCCTTTAGTAACAAAATTAATTATAGTAGGATGAAACCCACTGGAAAAAGAAATACATTACTATTTACACCATCAGAAAATAGACATTTCAACAAACAAGAAACCCACCGACCTTTTTAATAAAGATGATGTTTTGACGTGAGAATTTTCGTTTGAAAAAAAGGGTGCTTTTTCGATATTAAGTCAAAATAAGGTGCAAAAACAAATATTTAAAAAAAAATACAGTATGTTTGGGATACAAAAAGGTAAGTTTTCACAAAATATCGTGAAAAAAATGATTTTTTGTAAAAGATAAAAATAAATAACAAAAAACTTGTTTGAATTTTTCACATAAATTTTGAGGTTATGTGAAAAAGTGTGTATACAAAAGTTGTAGATCTTTTTATTTTCTACAACTTTGCGATTTAACTGTTTTCCATTGGACATGTAGTTTTTCCGGAAATCGAGATAAACCGTTTTTTACCCTTAAAAGACAAGTGCACCTCTTTTATATATAATTTTAATTGTATCTACTCGATGACAATTTTATAAACACCATCCGCACAGATTAAAAATAATTCACATCTAACAATATTTATTTAAACGAAGGTATGAGTACCTATTGTTTCTTTCTTTCCCGACGTTTGTAATATTTTCTTTTTGTTGAACTAGGTGCACCCTCAAACAAAAAGGCTAAACTGGACGCAACTCACCACGTTATACGATTTGAAGCTAAATCTATTAAAGGGGAGCAGGACACCATGTCTGGAACCCAAACAAAGACAGCAGCTAATGAAAATAAGTCATCTCAAATAGTACGTGATGGGAAAATTCAGGAAGTATTAGCTAAGAATGATATGACATCGTTTATTTGCACTGCTTGTAGCAAAACATGTGATACGAAAGCTCTTCTTATCAAACACATTACTGAACATAAATCTGTGATCATCAAACCGAATGAAAAATATGCAACAATTCAGAAATCTCTAAGTGAAGGGAAATTTGAAGAAAGCTGTTGTTTTACAAAGAACTTAAAAAAGCCTTTTAAATGTCAATACTGTAATTATACATGTTCACGAAGTGGTCGTTTAAAGGAGCATATAAAAATTCATACAGGAGAAAAGCCGTATAAATGTAAATACTGTAATTATAGCTGTTTAAAAAATTGTGATTTAACGAGACATATTAAAACTCACACAGGCGAAAAGCACGTCAAATGTCAATACTGTAATTATGCATGTATAGAAAAAAGTCGTTTAAAGGCACATATGATGACTCACACGGGAGAAAAGCCGTATAAATGTAAATACTGTAATTATACATGTTCACGAAATGGTCAATTAAAGAGACATATTAGAACTCACACACGAGATATGCCGTATAAATGTAAATACTGTGATTATACATGTACAGAATATAGTGATTTAAAGTTACATATTATAACGCACAGAGGCGAAAAGTCTTATAAATGTCAATATTGTGATTATACATGTAAAGCAAGTAGCAATTTAAAGGTACATATTAGAACTCACAGAGACGAAAAGCCGTGTAAATGTCAATACTGTCATTATACATTTAACAACAGTAGTAGCTTAAAGAGACATATTAAAACTCACACAGGCGAAAAGCCCTTTAAATGTCAATTCTGTAATTATACATGTACATACAATGATAGTTTAAAGAGACATATTAGAACTCACACAGGAGAAAAGCCGTATAAATGTCAATACTGTAATTATACATGTACAGAAAATAGCAGATTAAACACACATATTAGAACTCATACAGGAGAAAAGCCGTATAAATGTAAATACTGTAATTATACATGTTCACAAAGTAGCACTTTAAAGATACATATTAGAACTCATACAGACGAAAAGCCCTTTAAATGTCAATTCTGTAATTATACATGTACATACAATGGTAATTTAAAGAAACATATTAGAACTCATACAGGAGAAAAGCCGTATAAATGTAAATACTGTAATTATACATGTAAATACAGTGGTAGTTTAAAGAACCATATTAGAACTCACACAGGAGAAAAGCCGTATAAATGTAAATACTGTAATTATACATGTTCACAAAGTAGCAATTTAAAGAGACATATCAGAACTCATACAGACGAAAAGCCCTTTAAATGTCAATAATGTAATTATACATGTAAATACAATGGTAGTTTAAAGAAACATATTAGAACTCATACACAAGAAAAGTCACATGTATGTGAGTTATGCGATAAAAAAAATGCAAGAAGCAGTTACTTGAAAATTCACCTACGAGTACATATGGATAACAAAACTCGTTAGTACCGAAGCTAAGTGTTCAGAATATAACAAATATATTATATTAGATCTCTCTAGTTTGTTCTGTGAAAAAAGTAGCCTAATATGGTAAAACCATTTCCATAATGGCAAAATTAGAGTTATTGCTCATCGAAGTTAAAATCCATTAACCTTTTTTTTTTTTGGTTTTCGCGGGGAAAGCTCATTTATTGCTACCGCCCCACCGGGAGGGAAGGTGGAACGGTTATGTTGGGTTCTACCGGCCTTACGACCCAGCCACCCGACCGCTGGGCCGAGTCCCTAACCATATATACAATTAACCTATGCCGGTAACTACCAACTAAAACCCCGCGGTGACCATCTTCGGCGCATTAGGGACGGCCCCGGGTTTCTCGAGGCGAAAAGCACCCCGGTTTCAGCCGGAACCGCCCCTGCGCGGTGCCGCCTTGCGGCCCGTCTCCAATTGGGGAGGGGGGAGCTCAGAAGCCCCCGCACACCGAAGGACGCCCTCGGCGTCAACGACAGCCACGAGGCCGACCACCCGTGCTGCCGTCCATCCCGGGGGTCGCACGTACAATAGTACGTGTACAAAAGCGTACTGATGGGCGCTACGACAGCCCCCCGCTGCGCGCCCGCGACCCCCCGATGGCCCCAATTAGTCGTCTCTTACGACAGGCAGGGGATACCGTGGTGGAATTCTCCAAACGCCCCCAATCCACAGGGCGGGAGACGCCGGTCAGTCGTCACCCCGGCGCCTCCTTCGTCTCCGCTGGCGGCGGGAGGGATCGCTGTGCTCACGATCCCTCTCGGCACTCTCCTTCTGCGAGATTACGGCCTCGCAGAAGTGGGCCACTGCACGCCAGGACCTCCGGCTGTCGACCATGGCGGACACCACGGCCGGCAGCGAAAGGTCACCTCCGACGACTGCTACGAGAGCGCTGCGCTCATCGTCCCAGGCTGGACACTCTTCCAAAGTGTGTTGGGCCGTGTCCTGCGGACAGTTGTCACAATGGTGACACACGGCCGACTCTTTGCCTACGATCTGACACAGGTACCGGCCGAAACACCTATGGCCGGTAAGCACCTGTGTCAGTCGGAACGTCGCCGCGCCGTGGCGCCTGTCTAGCCATTGGTCAAAGACAGGACGCACTGCCGCGACGGCCCTCATACCCGCTGTCGGGTTCTCCAGCCTGAGACGCCACTCCTCCACGGCGGCTCTGCGGAGGGAGCCACGTTTGGCCTCCACCTCTCTCGGGGCCGGTCGCGGCCCGCGCCTTAACGCCTCCTCCCGCCAGTGAAATGTGGCGGAGAGGGCCTTAGCGTCCAGGTCCCACGGGAGGAAACCGGCCAATACGCAGGCCGCCTCGAACGAGATCGTGCGGTAGCCCCTGATCGCGCGCTGCACCACTACCCGCTGTGGTTTCCGCAGCAGGGCGACGCATCGGTCGCTCAGGGACTCGGCCCAAACGGGGCTTCCGTACAGGGCCATGGACCGCACGACTCCAGCGTACAGCCTTCGGCAAGGGATGCCAGGACCTTCCAAATTGGGCAGCAGGCTTGAAAGCGCGCCCGCTGCCCGGGACAATTTAGCCCCCAATGCTTCAAAATGGGCACGGAATTCCCATCGGCTATCTAAAATCAAACCCAAATACTTCATCTTCGAGCCGATGGGAATCCGCACCCCGTTCACCACAATGTGGGCACCGGCCGGTGGCTCTTTCCGAGGCCCATGAAAGCAGATGGCCTCGGTTTTCTCGAGGGCCACCTTCAACCCCAACCGCTGGATGCGGCTAACTACATGGCCGGTGCCGACCGCCGCAAGGATTGCGGCGTCCTGGAAGGTCCTGGAGCTGGCTGTGACCAGCGTGTCGTCGGCGTAGCAAGTGACGCCGACGCCCCAGTGGTTGGCACCACGGAGAACCCAATCAAACCCGATGTTCCACAGGAGTGGGCCCAGGACTGAGCCCTGTGGAACACCGCAGGTCATTTCTCTTCGGTGCCACCCATCGGCGCCCGGATACACTACGTCCCTATAGAAGAGGTACGAGTGCACCAGACGCCGGAGATAGGGCGGCACCTCGTGGTACCGCAGTGCTTCGTGAATACAGGCCCAGGGCAATGAGTTGAATGCATTAGATATATCTAAGCTCACCGCGATAACGACTTTGCCCCGGGCCACCTCTTCCTCCGCGTGTGTCTTCACCCGCAGAATCGCATGGACTGTTGAGCGTCCCTTCCGGAAGCCATATTGGCAGTCGGCCAGATCGGGACCGACCCGCTCGAGATGCTCGACGAGGCGAGCGTGAATGATTCGCTCGAAGAGTTTACAGACCTCGTCGAGCAGCACGATGGGCCGGTAGGCCGACGGCGACTTTGCGGGTCGTCCTTCCTTTTTGAGCAGGACGAGCTTCCCGGATTTCCAACGCGACGGGAAGACGCCCTGCTCCAAACACGCGGAGAACAGGCTGCGGAGCCTCGGACCCAGGTACTCGAGGGCTGCGACCCAGGCCTTTCCTGGGATGCCGTCGAGCCCCGGGGCGGTGTTCTTGCCCCGCAGCCGAAGCACTGCCGCCCGCAATTCCGCGGGCGAAACCTCTGGGATATCCCTTGCCGAACTCGACGATGGCGCCGACTCGCGGGGCGCCATCGGTGGAGGAGTGGTCTCCACGGTGGCCGGAAATAAGGCCGCGACGACTTCAGCCAGAAGTTGTGGCTGGATACCCTGCGACAGCGGGGGCGCCCGGGGGCGGAGCTTATTCATCGCCACTTTATACGGACGCCCCCACGGGTCACTGTCGAGGGTCTGTAAGAACTCCCTTCTCGCCGCGACCTTAGACCTCTTGATGGCCACCTGCAGCGCTCTCTTCGCCTCTTTGTAGAGGTCGTAGAGCTGCCGCTCCTGGTCTTCGTGATCCGCCGGCCTTAGACGACGACGACGGTGCCTGGCATACTGGCGGCGTGCTGTAACGCAAGCGACGCGCAACTGCGCCAGCTCCTCCGACCACCAGTACACCTGGCGTCGGGGCGGGAGGCGCCGGATCCGGGGCATGGCGGCGTCACAGATGTCGGTCATCGCCACCCCGAACCACTCCGCCTCCTCCTCAACCCGTGTCGGCCCATCCGGCATGGGGAGCCACGACACAACCAGAGCGGCTAGTTCTAGGGCCTCTTTATCGAGGCGCTTCGTAGCCCACCGCGGGCCGTCCTGATGCGGGGCACTCGGTCCACCACCGGGCTGGGCGATGGCGGACGCGGAGACGTCGAACCTGATGTAACGATGGTCCGATAACGTCTCCACGCCCGCGAGGACCTCCCAGCCCTGGACACGGCGTGCGACGGCTGGACTCGCAAACGAAATATCAACAATTGAGCCGCCATTATGCCGCACGCACGTATCCACCGACCCCCTGTTCAGAACGGCCAGATCTGCCGAGATCGCCCATTCCTCCAGGACCTCACCGCGTGCATCGGTCGCCGACGAGCCCCAAGCCACGGACTTGGCGTTGAAGTCGCCGGCGACGATTGCCGGGTGAGGTTGGCCTTGCACCACTAGGGCCCCAAGCTGAACAAGAAAAAATTAAAATTCAGACAAGGGTCTGTTGGGCGAAAAATACACTCCGACTATCCAAATACCTCCCAACAGAGCCGCGACGCACCCCCGACCCTTCAGAATCTTCGCAAACGGGGGGGCGCCAGCGGCACCCTGGGTAATTAAGGCCACCGAGCCGTCGAGGTCCCCCGCCCAGTTATCGCGGGGAGGGACAAAGTATGGCTCGGCGACCACGACCACTTGCACCGACCACTGCGCCATGCTTTGAGTTAAAAGATCCTGGGCACGGGCGCAGTGGTTGATGTTCGCCTGGAGGAACCTTACAGCCATTATTGATGGGCGATCTCCTCCACTTCCATCTCTGCCTGCGGTGGGCTCTGCGACTGCGACTGGGCCGTGGCCTCAGCGGCAGCCGGTCTCCCTCTTCGGGGTGGGCGCCGGAACTTGCGGGAGGAGGCGGAACACGCCTTCCCCCCGACCTGATGCCCGGCAGGCTTGCCGGCCGCAGCGCAGACTGCGCAGTTCGGCGCGGCTTCACATTCACGGGTCTTGTGGCCCTGCTGACTGCAGCGGTAGCACAAGCCACTGCGGTCAGTACTGCACGTGCAGTGCTCCCGCACGTGCCCCGACTCGAGGCAGCGAAAGCACCGCAATGGTCGCGGCTCGAGCACAGAAACTCGAGCCGCGACCCAACCGATCAATAGACGGCCCGCACCTTTCAGCTTCTGGGCCGCCTTGACGGGCAATTTGGCCCAAACCGAACCTAGACCCGACCTGTCGGGGCGGATTTCCCCGACCTTAACCGCCTCCAGGGCACACCCACCGGCCTTGGAGAGGGCCGCTACGACCGATTCGGGGGTGGCTGTATAGTCCAGCCCCGACAATCGCAGCTCCGCGTTCTTGGTGGGTCGGGAGACACGGATGTCCTCCGACCCCTGGAAACACTGCCTGAGCCTCGCGGTTAGGGAGTCGGCCCTCTCCTCGCTGTTGGCCCCGGGCACCTCGTACATCGGGGCACCCGTGGCCGCAAACTTCGGTTTTAGCCTTGTAATATTTAGGCCGGTGAGGTCCACCTTGCCCTGGGCCTCCGTCAGCACTTGGGCGTTCGACAGCCCCTTCTTTACAGCCTCCGGTGTTAGCGTGATAATGACCGCTGCTGAGCGCGGCGGGCGTAGCTTCGGCTCAGCCTTGCGGGGCTGTTGCTGCTGCTGCTGCGGCGAACTTGCCTGTGCCACGCTGCGCTTTGCCTTCTTCTTGGCATTCTTGCTGACGACTGTGTTCCATGGAGTGTCCATGGATACCGGCGCCGGCGGAAGTGGGCGAGGCTCACGAGGCAAGCTCTGTGGCGTGTTCTTTTTCGCCTTCTTCTTCTTGCCCTTGGCGGGCTTTGTGGGCCGCTGAGAATTGGCGGCCACATTCGGCTTGGATGGCCCAGCTATCGCCGGCTTAGGAGCGTAGGAGGCCACAGCAGCAGGCATCGTGGCAACCGGAGCAGGAGCAGAAGCTGCGGGAGCAGCAGTGGCGGGGACAAGTTGTGCCGTCCCCTTGCCTTTCCCCTTCCCTTTCCCTTTGCCCACCACGGGGTTAGACGACGGAAGCTCAGGTTGTTTGTCTTGGGTGGCCCTGGACTCATGGGCCAATGGCGGCCTTTGAGCAGGCGCCATGAGCGCCGACTCGATCCTTGCTGTTAGTCGGGCCTCGAGGAGCTCCATCGTCTCAGCTGAGCCCTTGTCCGCCTCTAGATGATCGAGGCGGCGACGAAGGGTAGCAATCTCCTCAGCTTGCTGTTTCCTCTCAGCCTCGTGGCGGGCGCACATATCCCTCCACTTATTTGCCTCCTCCTGGAGGCGAGCCATCGCAGAAGTCTCTGGTTGGTCCACAAACTTCTGTATCTTGTCGGTGACCATATTTAGGTACTTTTGGTACACCCCTTTTAAGTTGCCGGACTTCAAGCTGACCATCTTAATAATTTTACCGCACTCCTTTAGGTCGTCAAGGACGACAACCTCGTCGGTTCCTGCCCACTCCATAGGAACAGTCGCCTTTGGTGGCGGCGGCAGTTTCAGGTACGCGCGAACTTTTTCCGAACTGTCCTCCTCGGCTTTCTGCCTGGCAGCCTCTCGCCGAGCCTTAAGCTCCTCCTGGGCTTTTGAGATGCCGACATACTTACCTGTCGCCGATGGGCGACCACGACCTCGGGGTGATGTGCGAGCGCACTTGGCACCCACACCACACTCGGTGTCACTGGAGCGCGAGGAGCGAGAGCGAATTGAGTCGGTCTTGCTCCCCTGCCACATGCGCCCCCTTGTTACCCGCGAAGAGGCCCGACTGTGCCTGAGCCCGGGAGTAACCACCGGGCTCGCCACTTGCCTCTCCGCAACTGCCACCTCCGTGGGCTTCGCGCCCACCTCCTCCACAACGACCTCTACGTCAACGGGCTTTCGCCCCTCCGCCTCTCCGGATCCTGACTCGGATGCCAGAGCAGGCAACTTCTCTAAAAGGATTTTAGGGTTAAGGTTAATGTTCACAATATCCATATAGTTCCCACGAGTATGGGGGAAATAAACGGTCCACCCAGGCAGAGCCCCCTGTACCTGGGTAAGCCTAGGCGTAACCCGCACGGAGTTTCGGCTGGACTCCGGCGGGGGGTCGCACTAACGACCGAACTTCCCATCGGCCATGCATCCCCTCGCGGTGCGCCGCCGCTTGGGATTCGGGGTAACTTTTTATAGAGGTTTTCTACCTCGCGGCCCGGGCGGTGAAGCCAAGACCCTCGGTCCGGTGAGAGCGCGAGACATGTCCACAGACCTCCCACCGGATTACGATGTACGACGGTGACAGCGGAAGAGAGGGTCCCTCCCACTGCCCGCTCGGCGGCGGGATGAGCGCACACCGAGCCCGCCGACACCCCCGAGACAGAACCCGGGGGTAGCCCGAAGAACGAGCCCAAACCACACGAAGGCCGCTGCAACACGCGACGACCCCCAACTAGAGGTGTGTACCGGAGCCAATTTTATCCTCCGGAGATTATGCGGAGATTTTATTAAATAACCGGAGATTCTCCGGTTATACTCCGGATAGTCAAAATAATTTAAATCAATATAGTTTAAGAGAAAAAAAAACTATGCTTTCTGAAATATGAATTCACTTTATAAAAAAATCGAATAGAAAATATCTAACCTACTAGGTAAAAGCAAACTATATAACTATATTTACAGTATACTAGCTGTCCCTCGCGGCTCCGCCCGCGTGATCTGCTTTTTCCGGGATAAAAGTAGCCTGACAGTGGCGCCATGTGTCGAAAATTGATCGTACCCTCTCAGAAACCTTCGTGGGCTCATGCACAACAACTTTGCTAAAGATCATTACATGATCAAATGCATAGTTTTGTCGGGAAAGATTTGATCGTCTTGGTCGCGGCATTGTTAATGATGATTCAAAGAGAAAACAAATTACTGATGATTTATTATCAATTACGTTTAGCTATCATTTTTATAATTGTCAAATTTTGTACCATACTTAACCAAAGACAAAATTACGTTTAGCTGTCATTTAAGTTTTGTTATTCCACTGTCATTTGCGTTTTGTGTCATGTCAGATGTGTTTTTGTTATACCACGTTTTATAGTGACTTGACTGAAACGCGGTCGAACGGGATAAAAAATCCTATGTCCGTCTCCTGGTTCTAAGCTACCTCTCCACCAATTTACAGCTAAATCCGTTCAGCCGTTCTTGAGTTATAAGTGGTGTAACTAACACCACTTTCTTTTATATATAATATATATATATATAGAAAGTAAGATGAGATGAGATTATTATTATTCTTTTAGGATATTCATAAGAATAGTATCGAACAAAGATACATCCGTAACCGCGACTAAATAATTCGTTCAGACATTTTTACCAATCAAATAACCGGTAGTTAAGAGAAACACCGATTAAGCTCCGGTACTCACCCTAAGCGGTAATTATCCGGTTTTTTAAGAACCGGTACACAACACTACCCCCAACCACACTGTCAGGATATCGGCCGTCGGTCAACATGAACAAGATGACCGTCCGTTGCCCAGGGTGCACCACGGGGAGGTTTCCTGACTTTGCACCCCAAATATGATACTCTTGTTTCGACTAAAGTTCTTGGAACTAAATGAAAACATGTTGACAATAAAAGTGCTGACCTGTTGTTTAGCCGGCGCGGTGGCCTTGTTATGATCAAAATTCCTAGAACTGAATATGCCTTGTAAATAAGTTAAGCGTATAAATAAGGATAATTGTTAATTTTAATTCAGTCTCAAATAAATCTTCGTCATGAAGAGTTGGACTCCACATTTTTGATTTAAAAACCTCCTTGCGCTCCCGCGTAACTTTTATCTAAGTAGTTTATTTTCTGTGGTTTATTTGTCTCTGGTGCCAAGTAGTGATGTTCATGTACAAAAAATATCGATATTTTTTTCCGATATAATAGAAAGATAGATATATAGAGATATAGAATAGATTCTATATCTAACTATTGTATCGATATTTAACGATATATCGGTCATAAATATCGATATTTTCGATATATCGTATTGTAGGAAGGAAAAGACTTTATAAGGAGTAAATCCACTAAGGTAAAAAAATCGATATTTTATCACATATCGATATATATCGAGCACCCCTAGTGCCAAGTGCTTATCGTGTTAAAAAAAATTGTATGAAATGAAGTTAACCGTCTTGATGATCATCTTGTATATAAATCTTTATGTATGTTTATTACTAAGAATAATATAAAAATTTAATTTATTTATTTTCTATAAACTGTAAACCCTACCATTTTCCTTAAACATTACTGATCCTTTCACTTTCCAAATTCCCAACAATAGGGTATTTGACTAATTTTCGAAAATGTTTTTATAATGTCCTATAATACATAATAAACACACTACATTGATATTTCGGGGAGATTTTACTGTTTTATCAATTAAAAAAAATGTTAAAGTTTAAACTTCCAAAACCGTGTTTGAAACGCTGTTTTTAGTAATGGCGCTGGTTACTTGACGCGTGACGTCACATGCAAGGATATGTTTACTGTACTGTTTAGCCGAAGTGTTTATTTTTAATTTTTCTTTCAATTTATTGGACAAAATGGTGTATAAATGGTGTGTAGTGCCACAATGTACAAACACGACTATAAAAAGTCCAGACAAGCTATTTGTTTCTGTTCCAACGAATCCTAAAAGGCGTAAAATTTGGTTGGAATTAGCTCGAAGAGACCCAAAGAGCATTCACAAAATTTGACTCCATTTTGAGACTAAACAGATATTTACGCCACAAGTTAAAAGATTTCGCAAATATTATCAGGAAACTGTTTATGAAATAACTCTAAGACCGATTAAAAACCCAGAAAACACAAATCGCGAACTACAATAGGTCGTTAAAGCTCAGTTTACTTGCGTATGACGTAGCTAGAGTTGCAACCAATCACAGGGCGTTTTTGACATAGACGAATATTTTTTTTTCTTACAAATTTATTTCGTGTATTTTTCAAAAAATAAATATAATTTAGTTCCAAATAAAATGAAATATGCTTTTTTAAGCTATTATCTGATAGGATGTTCGCAATTTGTAGTATATTTTCAATGTTGTCAAATAGCCTATTCCGATATAAATTCTGTTTCCCTAACTTGACACTGGCATAATGTATAACAGACAGGGTTGGATTTTGTACTATAATTATAGTATTTGTACTATAATTTCACCCTTTGTACTATATACTATCCACATCTAAGGATAGTACGCTAAAGTACTATAATTTAAAGTTTTTTCCCGAATGCTTAGTTTTACGCCATATGAATATTTCGACGGTGCGTGTATCCGACCGAATTCTGATCTTGCGATGTTTTCTGTGTCGATGGCCGGGGATTCCCCGATTATGTGATGATGTCCTAGATTGTTTAGGTAACTCCACATTCAAGTGTCGACTGCGAATATTCAGTAAAGTGAACCTTACCAAGAAATACGAAACAAACTGGCAACACAATCCATAGACGCTATATTATTGTCTTGTGACGCTATCAAAAGCGGTAGCATACGTGGGAATTGTACTGATTTTATTCCTACAGAGGATATTTTGATGAGATTAAATGCCAAGGATGAAGATCTAGCTAATAGTAATATTCAAGAACTGATAAACTTAGAAGAGGAGTATATTTTGCCATACCTGGTGTTGATTTTAATGACTACATAATAAGTTAAATTAAAAATAATGAAAGTGTTCTATAATTTTGTTATAAATACTATCCTTTTCATTATTTTGTACTATCTTTTCAACGTACCTAAATCCAACCCTGATAACAGATGCCATTAAAAAAAAAAAAAAAAAAAGTTAACCGTCTCTCGAGTTTATTTGTTTCGTCGTCGGTATTTATTTATTACTGTTGATTAATTTATCATTAAGAATATGTCTGATTTAAAAAAATGCCGAATATGCTCGGATTCTGAGGGCCGAATGCATCAGGTATCTGGTTCAGAAGTTCAGCAAGTGTATGAAAAGCTAACAACTAAAAAGGTAGGATTCGTACGGTACAATATGCGTAAAATCAGTTGGCTGGGGTGAAGTCAGACACTTCACTTATCTTACCTGCAGTCACCATTCTTCCATGAAAATAATATTAAAGATTAAAGACGCAAGTGGTGCGGCCACGCTGTAGAAAAGTGTCCAATTTGCTATCGTGTTTCGTACAGTGTATACCTGAGGCCCAAATCCCCCTTCCCCTTCTCATTTAGTTTTTTTTTATTTAATTGAATGAGGTGACGAGCAAGTCGCTAGCCTGATGGTAAGCGCCACGCCTACCTATAAACAGAAGTAACCCCATACAGAATTTGGAATTATAAAGCCCTGCATGGTACTGAATTGTGAAGATGGTATGTATATAAGTAAGTGTATAATTATGGCTCATAATGCCCAGTAATTTCACTGGCTTTAATATATTTCAAACTCAAACACAACAGTGCTTACGTACTGTTGCTTGATGGCAGAAATAGACAAAGCGGTGGCACCAACCCAGATGTTGCAATGGCATCGCATTCCAGGAACCTACCACCTTGTAAATAATTGTCCCTATCCTTAAGGTCGGCAACATATCCACAGCAATTCTTTTGGTATTGTGTATTGTTCAAGGCAGTGCAGATCACTTACTTCTCGGGCTCTGCTATAAAAAACCGGGGTATGGTAGCTTTATTCACAATTCTATTATTTGTTTAATACTCAGGTTCAAGAGGATGGAAGTCTACACTTCGTATGTTACATATGTTATTGTCAGCTAAAGAATTGCCAGCAGCTTGTTATAAAATTACAGAAATCTGAAGAGTTGCTTGAGCAATTCTTCATAAATGCTCCGGAGGTATAGTTATGTTTTGCTTAATGTTGTTGCTTAACAACACTACCATTATGTAATATATTTTTATTATTATAATGTCACAACACCCAGACCCGACACAAACATTTCTGGATCAAAGAAACATTTGTCTCTGTATGGGAATCAAACCAGCCACCTCTCGTTTGGTAACTGGCTACTCGCCCACTGAGACACAGAGACTGGCTTGAAGTACTTGTTGTTTCTCTTTATGTGACCAAAGTGTTCCAATTTCCTTATTTTTATTAATATATTTGTGTCGACTTTCTTAATCTCTCCACCAGAGTAGTGTTATTAATACGGTCTACCTAGGAAATGTTATATGTGGACCATTTATTTTGAAAGTGGTGTAAGTCCATTTTCATTTGTTTCGAGAAAAATAAAGGTTACTATATTTGTTGATTTAAAAATACAGGCAAATCATATGAGGTCTGGCATTGTTTCTATTGTTTTATTAACATTTAATTTGTTTATATAAATTTGTTTTTGGCTAATTAGACTACGATAACACATATTTATGTGCTGTAAATGGACTTACACCACTTTCAAAATTAGACAATTGTAAAAATAGTTTAATTTCAATTTTGAAAAATCAAATATCGCTTAAAATATACTTCCTTTTAATATAATTTTGTTTACAAATACGCATAACAACACATAACATTTTATTTTATACGGCAATTACATTGTCATTACAAGATACTGATTACAAGAATTTACTTATTCTCTGCATGTGGTAGTGTTTCAAAATATGCATGATGCACCGGAGGTATATAGGGTAGTAGCTGCTTCATGTCTTTATATTTTTCGTACGTAATAGGTACAAAGGCTCAAGGGCGATTTTTTCAAATTTTAACCGTCTTCCAGGATGTAGAGGTAATAAATTGATAATTTAGATAATAAAATTAAATTAATTAATTATGAAATGAAATGAAATGAAATGAAATCATTTATTAATCATGTAGGCAATTGAAATAGCGCTTATGACAAGTCAGTACAAAAGTAAAAGAAACTTATATTACATAGAAATCAGTATCAACTAATGTATACATACATACATAGCATCATCAAAATACACTCGGCAATTACACTAAAACTATTTATAATTATTATTTTTCCATATTTTTACTATGGAATAGTCCAGAATCATCATATATTTTGGGGGGTCGTCTATATGGACCATAGGCATTATCGAAAACGGCACGTGTTTTAAAACTACCACCGGATCCAAAACGACCCACCTTGAGAAGACCCGGCGAAACAAACTCAAGTGGGCTTCTTTTACCGCTGGATTTAACGCGGCGCGACCCAACCCTGAGAAGTTCCAGCTAGACAAACTCAGTGGGCTTGTTTTTGGTCCAGTCTTTCAATCCAAATTAATTGCGGAAATACAAAGCCTTTTAAATATATAATTAGTTATAAGGCAGATTAATACGGATCATGTGTATCTCCAGATTGTTGTTTTAAAACTACCACCAGATCCAACGCGACCCTGCCTGAGAAGACCTGGCGAAACAAACTCAGTGGGCTTGTTTTTGATCCGCTTAAGCTATTCTCGAAAATAATGACTTGTCGATTAAAAAATTGCCATATTCACGTAGGTATTTTATTTGTTACACGATCGGTCGTCTTTAATTCAATTTATTGTAGTTTTTATTAAAATTTATTTATTTAATTTGCTCGTATTATATTGCAGTTATTTAAAGATCAACATATTTAATTATTTAGGGTAAATTTATGAGTTTATTCCCTACATAGTTTAAGCTACAGGGCCCCTAGGAGGTCGCAGTATGCAGGAAGGAACCGAACGCCAAACATGTCTATCCTCTAGATATTGCTTAACATTATAGTAGCCCCTAGACATGAGCACTCGTTTAATGTGTGCCTTGAACATTTTATCGGGCATATTAATTACGTTATTGGGGAGCTTGTTATAAAATTTAACGCTGTTACCCATAAATGACTTTTTAGTCTTGACTATTCTAAAGGCGGGTACAGCGAGTTTGTTTTTGTTCCTCGTATTTATACTATGAATGTCACTATTTTTGTTAAATTTATTGAGGTTTTTACGAACATACATAATATTTTGATAGATGTATTCAGACGGCACAGTCAGTATATTACTATCCTTGAATACAGATCGTAAGGAATCGCGGCTACTTAGGTCATATATAGCACGAACTGCTCTTTTTTGTAATATAAATATAGTGTCTATATCAGCAGCTGAACCCCACAATAGAATGCCGTAGGACAAAATACTGTGGAAGTATGCGAAATATACCAACCTAGCCGTTAAAACATCAGTCAAGCGTCTTATTTTCCGAACAGCAAAAGCTGCAGCACTTAATTTACCGGATAATTTTTCAATTTGTGGGTCCCACTGCAATTTACTATCTATAGTTATACCTAGGAAAGTAGTTGCAGAGACTAGATCCAATATTTCTCCGTTTAATTCTATGCGCGACTTCACCCTTCCAACATTTGGTAATGTAAAACGGATACATTTTGTTTTACCTGCATTTAATAAAAGATTATTCGCAGAGAACCAATTTAATATCAAATTTAGAATGTTGTTGGGTGTAACTAGATTTTCATCCTTGCGATTTACTTTGAATATTAAAGATGTATCGTCAGCAAATAAAACTATGTCTGTCATCTTTTCTACCATGTACGGAAGATCATTAATATAAACTAAAAACAGAAAAGGGCCCAGAATGGAACCCTGTGGAACCCCTATTTTAACTGTGGATCCCACTGAAGTGACGCCTTCAATAGACACTCTTTGTTCCCTACCAGATAAATAGGATATCACAAGATCGAGAGATGTACCACAAAATCCATAGTACTTGAGTTTAGCAATAAGGGTTTGATGGTCGACGCAGTCAAAAGCCTTGGAGAGATCACAGAACACACCAAGAGCATCCTGTGATCCCTCCCATGCCTCCAATACAGATGTCATTAAGGCAGATCCAGGCACAATTTTACTAATTTTCATTAAATCGGGAAAAGTACCGTCACTAACACAAAAATTAAAAATATCTGCTAAAATGGGAGCAATATTTATTATAATAGCTTCTAAAGCTTTAACAGATAACCCCCATAGATCTTCGGTGCCTTTAATTTTAAGTTTCTTAAATGCTTTAATTATTTCACAATGAGATATCGTGTCAAAATTAAAATGAGGCATAACTCCTTTGACATTTTCTGATAACAATGATTCTGCTAAAGTCGCTGATGACTGTAGACATGTAGTAGTCTCTATGGGTATGTTAGTGAAATATTTCTCAAGGTAGTTAGCAACAGAGAGCTTATCTGAAACTAGTTCGTCATTTATAAGTAAAGTTATCGAGTTGTCACTAATTCTATTTTTACCAGTTTCAGCATTAATTATTTGCCAGGTAGTTTTTATTTTGTTGCTTGATAGTCTTAACTTTTCACTAATATGTGCGGCTTTAGCTTGCAAACATACTTTTTTAAATATTTTAGAATATTTTTTGACGTAGGTTGAAAAGTTGACATCAGGTGTATAGGACCTTCTGTCGTACAAGTCATATAAAATATCTCTACTACGCCGAATGCCTTTAGTAGCCCAGGCTGCAAAGTTAATTTTAGGGCTAGATTTGAGTGTTTTTGGTTTGCAAGTTTTATTAAATTCATTACAGATTTTACTAAATAAAGCATTATACATGTCATTTGGATTGTTAGAATTTGGCATAAAAGTGTACATTAACGAATTTAGATTGTTTCTAAAATTCAATAAGTTGTTTTTTGTCAGAGGCCTTAATGTAATGGGGTTCTGATTTTTACTTATATTATTGTTAAGTTTGACCATCTGACACTTATGATCTGACCGAACACCTGTTGTTACAAACTTATCTAGTGTATTGAAATTGGTTAAAATATTATCAATACATGTTGCCGACGCATATGTGACCCTAGTTGGCTCAGTAAACAAACAATTTAAATTAAATGAGCCAAATAATGATACAAATTTACATTTATCCGGAGAATCAACCAGAATATTAACATTAAAGTCTCCGCAGACTATAATTTTTTTATTATTTTTAAATTTCATAAGGATATCCTCCATAATTGAAATAAAACTTAATAGGTTAGATGAAGGAGGCCTATATACACATAAAATAATGTATAGGTCGGTTTCCACACATGCGACCTCACATACTCGCTCAACAGAGAGGTGAGAAATGTCTTTCCTTTCCTTAAATGTAACATCATCTTGGACTAGAATTAAGGCACCTCCACCCTCTGCAGACACCCTATTGAACGAGCTGGCGACCCTGAAGCCATTTACATTAAAGTTCATATGGTGCGCCTTCAACCAGGTTTCTGTGAAACACAAGATATTAATTTTATACAAGTCAATAAAAAGTTCTATGTCTAAAATTTTGCCAGAGAAGCGGTTAATATTCTGATGTGATAAAACTAAATAATTTTTATGCTTCTCTGTTGTCACATTTACATGTTTAAATTATTCACCACATTTATTTTAGTAACACTACTAACAGTGGTGGTCAAATTCACTGTCATACTACTTATGACTGTGTTAATACAATAAGCTACTGATGTAGCAATCAATTTTAATAAAAATTTAGGTGGATACAAAGTATCCTTTGTCAGTCTATATTTACCAATAAATATATTGGTGTCAAAATAAATAAATTTATCATTATAGTGACTCACTAAAAATTGCATGTGTCTGTTCAAAAGATATATATGGTTATTTACCCTATCAGACACATTGTCTAGATATGGGAAGGCACACAGTATGATCTTAGGACAAGTTAAGTTCAACATTGACTTAAAACCGTCCGTTATGTCCTTTTTCTTTAAACCGAGGCAATTCCCTACAAGCAGTGTAATGCATGAGTTATTAATATATTTTTCTAGTTTTAACTTTTCTATTATTTCTGTGTAGCTCACTCCTGGCATACAGTTATTTGTTACAGAGTGATTAAGACTACTTTTTAACAAAACACCAATACCTTTGCCTATGTTATCACTGTACAGTATTGATTGATATTTAATTTTTTTATTTAAACTTAAAGTATCGTTTTTAGGAGGTACAAGCTCCCTTGGGGACTCGCATGAATTTGTAACTGATAAGGAGTCTTCACAAGGGGCTATAATATTAAATTTATTTTTTGAACTCTCAGACTCATATATTGCCGTTGAGTCACAGGTCATAGAATTCACTACATTTAATTGTCCTACTACTTCATTATTATTTAAGCTATGATGACTTTGATTATCTTCACATATTTTAATTAACTCTTGAATTTCATTTTGTGAAGAAATATACTTATTGTATGTGATACTTAAAGATTCCTCCAAAGTTTTTATTTCAGAGAGCAAGCGTTGGGTATCAATTTCATATATATTTTTGCTATCCTCCAATTTAATTTCATAATTTTCTATTTTTGAAACAAAAGCCCTACGTTGTTTCCTTAATTCTACATTTGTTTTAAAATAGTTTTGTTTAGTTTTTAAGTTTTTTAATCTCTTTATTATTTTATTTAATTTTATGAATTTTTTGACTTTATTATGACTCAACATATGAAAATTTGACTGGCTAGTATGTGAGTCGTTTCCTGTTAAGTCTATAATTAAACTAGATTTTACTGGAACATGCTCTGAGCCACACCCAACCAGTTCATCATAAAGACTGTGGTTTACCAAGGCTTGTGAGCATTCCTTTTCATTTTCTACAATTATTAATTTTTGATTAGCTATATGTAACTCATGCTCCAAGTCTCTAATTTTTCGTAGGGATTTCTCATATAATGAACTGCAATGGTCAAAAGATTCTGTCACCGCTTGGAGTCTGTTTCGTTCATCAGCGAGTATTAAGTAATCTTGGTGAAGATTTGCCAGTTCTCGTTTGAGAGATGTATTTTTACTAACAATATTTTTCACTTCATCCTCGCTCTCCTCCCGCTCTTGCAGCAGCTGTTGGCATTGTTCTTTGTATGCTTTTAGTTCTTTGAGTGCTTTGCTCAATTTTAGCTCTGCATCCTGAGCGGCAGCTTTGCGGGTCTGCATATTCGAGTTAAGCTTGGATGAGCTGAAAAAATGGGGGAATGGGCAGTCAACAAGGAAATGGATAAATAGAAAATTACTTGCAATATTATAATAAAAATGGGGGGTATTTAGTTTGTTAACTAGTGTATATGAGAAATTAGATCTAATATATTGACTTTAAAGAGACGGGAATTTACTGAACAGTGGTTGTGATGAGTTTAAAGTGTACTGAGTCTGGGGCAAATAAAATCAGTCGTCAGTTTTGCTTCCACTTGTTTTTGTCAAGCAAAACGAGACAATAACGTTGCCAGTGTGTGATGGACGTTGTTCACAAAAGTGAAACGATGTGTAGTAATATATGTATATGTCGTGTGTTAGTCTCAATAATTACAATAATACTCGCCGTAAACTGGGTGTAAACATGCTTTTTTTTTTCAAAAAAGGTCGTTGAACTCCCTTGCTGTGACAGCTGTCCGTTCGTATTTAAAACGATATTTGGTTATATTTTGTTAAATTTTCAACGAATTTCACTATTATTATTATATATTTCGGTAATTGTTTAAATTGAACACGAATTTACTACTTAATTTACGTTTAATTAATTAATATTTAACAGAGCACAATTTTGACGACCGATCGGACAGGTGTTGCCAGTGTATTATTGATAATTAATTTTCTACCTCTGTCAATTGGACTTACACCACTTTCATAATCAATGATTATGCAATTTCATTTACCGACCGATTTTAAGTTGTACAAAATATGGGATTTTTTGAGAAATTAAACACGGACTAGTTATATATAAAAAAATTACATTAAATTAAGCATGAATTGCGTGATAGCTCATTTTTCTCAAAAATGGACTTACACCACTTTCAAAATAAACGGTCCATGTGATGTTTCTAGTTATATGTTCACCACAGTACATATCTGTCGGGGTGTCTTTTATATTTGAATGTGACATATTATATTTTCTAAGTAACATTTACTCAGAAGTGGTGAAACAGGGTAAGAAAGATAGTAGAGCAACTCATAAAAACTATAAATTAATTAATAAGGTTAGCCAATTTTGAGTCATTATTATCAATCAATGAACACTGAACTGCAATAGGAGTCACCACTCAGAATAGGTGCATTTATTTTTGGTTGGTTTTATTTTTTTATGTGTGTCAGTTTATGGCCACAACGTAACATATTTATTTTATTTTGCAGCAAAATATGGAATCCATCAGTCTCGTTAGCAGACTGTCACATGGTCTGCAAAATTCATTAATGATAGCGAACATAGAGTCTTTTCGAATTCCGGAATACAGCAAAATTATAAAAAAGGAAAATGTAAATGAATGTGTTATTAACGAAGTGATAATCAAAGATGAACCTGATGACGATGGTAAGAACAGAATAATTTTATCTTCTTCTTCTTCTTTAAGTGCCATCTCCTATCGGAGGTCGGCGATCATACAGGCTATTTTAACTTTGGAAGCTGCTGCTCGGAACAATGATTTTGTGCTCATGTTGAACCATTGGCGAAGATTTTTAAGCCATGATATCCTCCTACGACCGGGCCTCCTCCTGCCCTTTATTTTCCCTTGAATGATTAGTTGGAGGAGTACATATTTGTTGTTTCTCATTATGTGGCCAAAATATTCCAATTTCCTTTTTTGAATTGTCTTAAGTATCTCTGTTGACTTATCCATTCTCTCCAGCACAGTAGTGTTCCTGATATGGTCTACCCAGGATATTTTGAGCATGCGTCTGTACACCCACATTTCGAATGCTTCTAACTTTTTACTTGAAGCCTGCGTATACTAATAATAATTTTATACAATACTATTATTCTTGGCTTTAGTTAATATTATACAAAACTACTGTTTAACTGGCTGGTGGTAGGATATCATACACCTGGATAGTGACCACGGTATACATGGTGTTAAAACCTGCCATAGTGATCCACACGCCTTGTGTGGACCACGTTGCAGGATCAGCCAGTGTATATCCGGTTCTCCCGAGGGGCTTGCAACATGACTTGATGGTAGTTTGGGGCAGGTATAGGGGTACATCCTGTATTACTTTACCAGCATCGGTCATCCGCCTGTCCTGTCACAAGCCCCTCGATTTGCTTCTTCCCTCTGAAGAGGGAAGAAGTATTTATACGAGCTGACATGACTCTGGTTACCACCGATAAACACATTGTTCGTCTGTGGTCGCTGGTTTGCACTATGCTTACCATCAGTTGTAGTGCAGTCATTTTGCTGTTGTCGGTAAAAAAAATCCATTGCGCGGATTGTCCGACGTTATTGAATCATTTGTCTGCGATGGGGTATTTGACTTGTTTAATTTTATTGTTTTAATCACTATGTGACTTCATCTAAATCTATTATCAAAATATTTACATAAATCAATCCACAAATAAATAAGTTACATGCTATTTAAATCTATTGGAAGGTGTAATTGTCAAATGACGGAAAAAGGATGCACGACATATCGTGTTACATCACAAGACAGGTTTATGGTCTAAGATCCTGGGTTAGATCGACCTTCACCCATCTGTTTACCGGATAAAAAATATATTTTAGGGTATAAAATGTGTTGCTGAACACATATCAATAGGGTTGCCTAAAAAAATATGGTCAAGGATATGTTTTATTCATTTAAAAAATACTAATACTACTAATGTTTCATTTGATCACACCGTTCGTAACGCATTGTATTTATGACGAGACATAGACTTTGTCTAGTGCCTTTCATTAACGCATCATAGTTTCTTCTCTCTCTCTTAATTTTGTTTTATCTTAATCTCATTTTGGATAAAAAAGGTGCACTCCCAAACACGAGAGCAAAACTGGATGCTACCCACAGCTTTAAACAGGATGAAGACGAATCTATAGAAATGAAGCAGGAAGCCATCTTTGAAACTCAAACGTACCTAGACGCTAATGAAATTAAATCATCCCAAACAGTATGTGATGGGAAAAGTCAGCAAATATTAGTTCAAAATGATATAAAATCTTTTATATGCAATGATTGTGGTAAAACATGTGATGCGAAAGCTCTTCTTATCAAACATATTAGTAGACATAAACCAGTGATTATGAAACCGAATGAAACACATATGAAAATACTGAAATCTTTAAGTGAAGAGAAATTTAAAGGAAGGGATAGGTCTACAAAGAATTTAAAAAACTCTTTTAAATGTCAATACTGTAATTATACGAGTGCACAACATGGTCATTTAAATAGACATATAAGGAGGCATACAAAAGAAAAGCCTTTTAAATGTCAATACTGTGACCATACATATACACGTAAAGATGTTTTAAAGAGACATATTAGAAGTCACACAGGAGAAAAGCCGTATAAATGTAAATACTGTAATTATACATGTTCACAGAACATGTATAATTACAGTATTTACATTGCTGGTGGGAGGATACTTGTATCCGACCGGATAGCGACCACCGTACACTGGTGCTAAAACCTGCCATAGTGGCCCACCTTGCGTGGGTCGCGTTCCAGGGTCAGCCAGTGTATATCCGGTTCTCCCCAGGGAAGCCCCCTGATCCTAACCCTTTTCCCATCCCTTTTCCTTCCCCTCCCCTTTGGCCCTTTTGCAGGCCGGCATGATCTTGCCGACCGACGATGGACACATTGTTTATCGTTGGTCGACACTATTCTTGGATTGCGCTACACTTACCATCAGGTTTAGCGTAGTCACTTTGCCGAGCCAGGATACAAAAAAAAAAAAAAAAAAAAAAAAATAATAATTTAAAACTACATATTAGAACTCACCACACACGCGAAAAGCCCTTTCAATGTCAATACTGTAATTATACATGTGCAAAAAGTGGTGATTTAACGGTACATGTTAGAACTCACACAGGGGAAAAGCCGTATAAATGTCAATACTGTAATTACACGTCTGTACAAAATAATTCTTTAAAGGTACATATTAAAAGTAACCACACAGGCGAAAAGCCGTATAAATGTCAATACTGTAAGTATGCATCTACAGTAAAAGCTAGTTTGAAAGAACATATTAGAACTCACACAGGAGAAAAGCCATATGTATGTGAAATATGCGACAATAAATTTACAAGCAGAAGACAATTGAGAAATCATTTACGAGTACATATGGGTAACAAAACTCGTTAGTACTGTAGCTAACCATTCAGAGGTTAACATATTATTGTGTTTTTTTATTGGCCTTTAATGACGAAACGAGCAATTCGGAATATGCGTAGTTAACAAGCCGAGGATGAAATATACGACGGAGAATCACTGCAAGGCTACTGGCGAGTACAGGTGGTGTTGCCATTACCTAGAGCGAGCGAGATTACGACGTTCATTTAATTACAGACCGGGATTCTTCGGTGCCGTCACGGAATAAATAATACAATTACTGTGCCTTGTCCTTACGATATGTAGATGTGACGAAATCATCAAATGAAGTGTTATAAGTTTTATTTTAGAGTACAGAGTAATTAATAAATATCTGTTGTGAAAGTCGCTCCCGAATAGTGCCGCCCGGGGTGGGCCACCCCCCCCGCCGTCACTACGCTACATCAGTAGGTAACACCTCACTTCAATAAATACACCCAACATTACATACCATAGCTGTACTCAACTGAAAATTGAAAAATGAAATACATAATAAGTTTTATCAAAACTTGAAAACCGACTTCAAAAAAATAACACAAATATCAAAAGTAACAATTTCTATATGTCCGTGGCACCGTGGTCAATTGTTATTTTTGACTTTTCAGTGATTTTTTTGAGGTAGGTTTTTATGTTTTGTTAAAACTTATGCATCGTTAACAAAATAATTATTTAATAAATTTAAAACTGCGCGGTAACAAAGCGGAAGTCTTTCTTTCCTTTTTAATTTAATATCCTACTATAGACCAGTGCCGATCCTTTTTGTTACAAAATTAATTATAGTAGGATGAAACCCACGGGAAAAAAAAATACATTACTATGGTAAATGTGCTCAGAAAATGTAAAGTTGTAAGTTAATATTTAATAAGACATCTACAATATTTTGAGAAAGTTGTAGAACCATCTTTAAATTATATGCGTAGATGCCTAAAGAGGCAATAAAGATTGCTATTTTAAGATGACTTATACAGGGTTATTTTTAAAACACTGACAACCTCGCAGGGCCATCTAGCTGACCCCATAAGGAACAACTTTTGTTCTACGAGTTTGGACATAACTCAATACATAAGAAAAAAAATGATTTTACAAGTTTTTGTTATGTAGTGTTTGTGTTCGTACGTCTACACTCTACGTTTCAGTCATAAACGAACGACCCGACGCGCGCTCGCGCTCGTGCAATAGTGACATCAGCTGACGGCTGGGTGTAGGTATTATCGATCGATACGGCGCGGCCGGTCATTGAACTGACGCGCGCGCTGCGTGTATTATGTAATCTGCGATGCGCGCAGAGCGTAGGTAACTTTCAAGACGGAAATTAAATTCATAATTATTTTTGTATGAGAATAAAATCTAACAAATTATGAAAAGTCGTAGAACAAAAGTAGTAGCAAATGACCTTAGGAATCTACTCCTGCGAGGTTGTCAGTGTTTTAAAAATAACCCTGTATACCTGAGTGACCTACGGAAAATTTTAGCCCATCATAAAGAAGTGGGGAAGGGGCTAGGAGGGTCTGGGCCTTACTACTTGTTATTTAGAAGTTCGTTTCTTTGCATTTTCTGAGCACATTTACCATAGTAATGTATACATTTTTTTACACCATCAGAAAGTAGACATTTCAACAAACAAGAAACCCACCGACCTTTTTAAAAAAGATGATGTTTTGACGTGAGAATTTTCGTTTGAAAATTAGGGTGCTTTTTCGATATTAAGTCAAAATAAGGTGCAAAAACAAATATTTAAAAAAAAAATACAGTATGTTTGGGATACAAAAAGGTAAGTTTTCACTAAAATTCGTGAAAAAAAATGATTTTTTGTAAAAGATAAAAATAAATAACAAAAAACTTGTTTGAATTTTTCACATAAATTTTGAAGCTATGTGAAAAAGTGTGTACAAAAGTTGTAGATCTTTTTATTATCTACAACTTTGCGATTTAACTGTTTTCCATAGGACATGTAGTTTTTCCGGAAATCGAGATAAACCGTTTTTTACCCTTAAAAGACAAGTCGTGCATCTCTTTTATATATAATTTTAGGTGTATCTACCCGATGACAATTTTATAAACACGGATGGTGTTAACACAGATTAAAAATAATTCACATCTAACAATATTTATTTAAACGAAGGTATGAGTACCTATTGTTTCTTTCTTTCCCGACGTTTGTAATATTTTCTTTTTGTTGAACTAGGTGCACCCTCAAACAAAAAGGCTAAACTGGACGCAACTCACCACGTTATACGATTTGAAGCTAAATCTATTAAAGGGAAGCAGGACACCATGTCTGGAACCCAAACAAAGACAGTAGCTAATGAAAATAAGTCATCTCAAATAGTACGTGATGGGAAAATTCAGGAAGTATTAGCTAAGAATGATATGAAATCGTTTATTTGCACTGCTTGTAGCAAAACATGTGATACGAAAGCTCTTCTTATCAAACACATTACTGAACATAAACCTGTGATCATCAAACCGAATGAAAAATATGCAACAATTCAGAAATCTCTAAGTGAAGGGAAATTTGAAGAAAGCTGTTGTTTTACAAAGAACTTAAAAAAGCCTTTTAAATGTCAATACTGTAATTATACATGTTCACGAAGTGGTCGTTTAAAGGATCATATAAAAATTCATACAGGAGAAAAGCCGTATAAATGTAAATACTGTAATTATAGATGTATAAAAAATGGTGATTTAAAGAGACATATTAAAACTCACACAGGCGAAAAGCACGTCAAATGTCAATACTGTAATTATACATGTACATACAGTGATAGTTTAAAGAAACATATTAGAACTCACACAGGAGAAAAGCCGTATAAATGTAAATACTGTAATTATACATGTTCACAAAGTAGCAATTTAAAGAAACATATCAGAACTCATACAGACGAAAAGCCCTTGCAATGTCAATACTGTAATTATACATGTAAATACAATGGTAGTTTAAAGAAACATATTAGAACTCACACAGGAGATATGCCGTATAAATGTAAATACTGTGATTATACATGTACAGAATATAGTGATTTAAAGTTACATATTATAACGCACAGAGGCGAAAAGTCTTATAAATGTCAATATTGTGATTATACATGTAAAGCAAGTAGCAATTTAAAGGTACATATTAAAACTCACAGAGACGAAAAGCCGTATAAATGTCAATACTGTCATTATACAATTAACAACAGTAGTAGTTTAAAGAGACATATTAAAACTCACACAGGCGAAAAACCCTTTAAATGTCAATACTGTAATTATACATGTATAGAAAGTGGTAGGTTGAAGAAACATATTAGGACTCACACAGGAGATAAGCCCTTTAAATGTCAATACTGTAATTATACATGTTCACAAAGTAGCAGTTTAAAGATACATATTAGAACTCATACAGACGAAAAGCCCTTTAAATGTCAATACTGTAATTATACGTGTACAGAAAATAGCAGATTAAACGTACATATTAGAACTCATACAGGAGAAAAGCCGTATAAATGTAAATACTGTAATTATACATGTTCACAGAGTAGCAGTTTAAAGATACATATTAGAACTCATACAGACGAAAAGCCCTTTAAATGTCAATTCTGTAATTATACATGTACATACAATGGTAATTTAAAGAAACATATTAGAACTCATACAGGAGAAAAGCCGTATAAATGTAAATACTGTAATTATACATGTTCACAAAGTAGCAATTTAAAGAAACATATCAGAACTCATACAGACGAACAGCCCCTTTAATGCACCTTTAATGTTTAATGTGATGTTTGGAAAATGGTAGTTTAAAGAAACATATTAGAACTCATACACAAGAAAAGCCATATGTATGTGAGTTATGCGATAAAAAAAATGCAAGAAGCAGTTACTTGAAAATTCACCTACGAGTACATATGGATAACAAAACTCGTTAGTACTGAAGCTAAGTGTTCAGAATATAACAAATATATTGGATCTCAGTTTGTTCCTTGAAAAAGGTAGCCTAATATGGTAAAACCATTTCCATAATGGCAAAATTAGATTTATTGCTCATCGAAGTTAAAGTCCATCAACCTGCATTAAGGAAACTCATTTACACAGTGAAATAAATGATAGTACAATAAGCATACCCGGATATGCACCGTACAGGCGTGACTGAAACCATAAAAAAGGAGGTGGTGTGTTGATATACACTGCTCGCGAAATTAACAGTTTCCAATCATTACCAGAGTAAATAAATCATATCAGAAATCATCAGTAGCTTGCTCCATTTTTTTTTTATTATTGAACTCTACCTAAGATTGTTACAATAATACTTACAACAAAATACATATACTTGACTTATTCAACTAATTGCACAACCACTTACAGGCAGATACTGCTAATCCAACGTGAGACATATGTATGCATGTTCAGTGTATATACAATCATTTTTAACTTATATCTAACAACAAAATGAATGAATGACTACTAATTCGATATTGCATCCAACAATTTTTTACGAAATTTGTTTATAGACATAGAATGAATATCGATATGGTTACTGTATTTATTATACCGGTTACTCATTCTGGTCACTGGGGAGTTTGTGCCAAGCACAGTCCTACGACACGGAGTCACCAGTGGTTGAATTGGTTTGCGAGGGTAATTCCTTGGTAATCTAAATTTAATCAAGCTAACAAGTTGGGCAGCAAGCAGCGATAGCTCAGCGGGGAGTGGTATGGACTGTCGAGACGAAAGTCGCGGGTTCGAAACCAGCCCTAAGAGCATACACCACTGACTTTTCTAAGTTACGTGTATATTAATTGTTAATTATCGCTTGCTTTAACGGTGAAGGAAACGTCGTGAGGAAACCTGCATACCTGAGAATTCGATAAGATTTTTCGAAGGTATGTGAAGTTTGCCAACCCGCATTAGGCCAGCGTGGTGGACTAAGGCCTGATCCCTCTCACTCAGTAAAGGAGGCCCGTGCCCAGCAGTGGGACGAATATAATATATAGTGCTAATAAAAAATAAAAAAAAAAACAAGTTGGGGACAGTCTACGTGATCTCTTACAATTTTAAAAAGAAAAACTAAATCTATGATGTCCCTACGCTTTGCCAAAGAATTAATTTTGTGTTGCCTGAGTCTATTACCGCTTCCAACAGGTCGGTCTGGAAATCTTTGAGGGAGGCCTATGTTCAGCAGTGGACGTCTTGTGGCTGATGATGATGATGATGATGAGTCTATTGGGGTATGAGACACCCCTCAAAGAAATCGCTTCTGCATCCGCTCCAGTACTAATGTATGAGTAGCATAATGCGGTCTCCAAATCACACTACAATACTCGAGGGTAGTGCGTACTAAAGCATTGTAAAGTAACTGGTTTGTTTTGCTCCTGCGAAATATCTTACCATTTCTTATAAGAAACCCAATCATTTTGGATGCTTTCCTCACAATATAATCATAGTGTGCCGTGTGGTATGAAGGTTAATTTAGTGTCGAATATTACTCCTAAATCCTTGATATTGTTAACTTCATTTAGTGAATTACCGTTGATATTATACGATGACTGAATAATATTATGGTTTCGAGTGAACTTAATGTGGAAACACTTTTTGACATTAAGCTCCATTAAGTAGATCGTAGAAGGAGTTTTGGCGGGAATTCTGACAGTGCAGTTCATCGCTTATTTTAATTTATTTAATAAACTAGTTTAGAGTTATGTTTGTTGTATAAAAGTGGTGTGGATTTGTTCAATAAACATTGACGGTGATGAACAGTGTATGGAAACATTGAAATAAGTGAATTAAGAATCGTACTGAAAGGAGTTAATACCAAAACTTCGACAAGACCTTGAAATCGACCGCACCCGTGTTTCATCGTTCTTGGAAAAATTACTTGAGAATTAACTATACTTGACACTGGCTAAATGCATAATACTGCGAAAGCCATAAATAAAAAGAAGAAGAAGAAGAAGTAGATCGTACACCAGTGAGTTAATCTGTTCAAGTCGTCCTCTAACAGATCAACGTCGGAATTATTAGTGATTATGCGAGAACATTTTAAATCGTCTGCGTAAAGATAAGGCTCACTATGCTGGACACAACTAGTAACGTCATTAACGAAAATGTTAAATAAAATGGGCCCTAAGTGTGAACGTTGCGGCACACCAGATGTAGTTTTAAAAATGTCCGACTGATAACCGTCCAAGACCACATAATAGGAACGATTGCTTAAGTACGACTAGCAAATCCCACACCCTCCCCGAAAAGCCATATGTAGCAAGTTTATCTTTCGTTCTTCGGCTTTGGTAGAGTGCGCACGCGTCGTCCGTATTTCTATTAATTGTCTAATTTTGACAATTTAAATTCGTATTGGTCGGCGACCCCAAATCGGTACCTCTCGTTTACTCTTGTGACGTGCTTGCGACGCGCTCCTCCCTGTGGGCGGCGGAAGTGAGACGAAGATAGAGGCAGTGGGTGTGCACATCTTGAAATTGGTGAGAAATTATTACAAACAACAATACTCATTGAGATCAAGATCGGGACGAGGCTCGAACTCGCCACCTCTGGGCCCGAAGTCGGCTGTTGGACCGTTGAGCCAGCAAGTCAGTGACACCGCTCGGCGAAACTTGGTGTTGTAATTCGTAACTAAGCTAACATTAAATACGGCGACATCTACTGCTAATTTCTCGGATCACGTGATAGCGCATAGGGTCATTGACTTATTTGTCTAAACTACACATTGGTTCCTCTTGATCATCACAGATGGCGTCTGGTGTCGGTTCTTGTGCGGGTTGTTTCAATCGTATCAATACACCTATATACTTACAATGTCACAAATGCTCTCAGTTTTATGATCTTGATTGCGCTCAAATCCCTGAAAAACGATTTCGAAACATGACCAATGCAAACAAGAAAAAATGGATCTGCCAAGAATGTGCAAGCAAACGTCCCAAAACTGGAAATATCAACACACCAGTGCGTAGTGCCATCCAGGATCCTGTCCCCTGTACCTCTGGTGACAGCACCGATGCCGATGAGAGCCACGACCGAGGGAATATCACCCTTCGTAAGAAAAAATTGGTGTCTCCAAACTCGCCTGGAAGATCAGGCCCTAGCGCCCCACTACATAGCGACTTAAGCTTCACCTCAGTCATATCCGAGCAAGTTCTCAACGCAATAAAAGCTGAGTTGCCAACTATACTCTCCGAAATAATTAAAAAGGAATTCGCCGTTTTTAAAAGTGAGTTACAAGACCTTCGCAAATCTGTTGAGTTCCTCAGTGAGATGCACGACGATATGAAAAATAAGATTGATAGACTATCGAAAGACAATCAACACCTCACAAGCGAAAACTCGGTCCTACATACGACTGTCCATGGATTATCAGAACGTCTCAATAACGTTGAGCAGCATCTTCGTGAAAACAATTTAGAAGTACAAGGTGTACCCGAGTATCGTAATGAGAACTTACCTAATTTAATCCAACAATGTGCCCGTGTTATCGACTATAGCGTCGTCGAGGGAAATATAGTAAGCTGCACAAGAGTCGCAAAACTAAATAAGGAGAGCAAGCTTCCACGAAGTATAATTGTTAAGTTCAGAACTACAAAGATTAGAGACGAATTCTATTCAGCAGTTTACAGATACAATAAGAGCCATAACAACGACAAACTAAACTCTACCTTACTGGGAATAGCAGGCGAAAAGAGACCTATATACGTTTCCGAACATCTTTCCCCGAATAATAAATCCCTACACGCTGCTGCTAGGAAGAGGGCTAAAGAACTCGCCTATAAGTTTGTCTGGGTACGCAATGGCCGTATATATGTGAGGAAAAATCCCGACTCGCAATATATCCACATAAAAAATAGCGATTGCTTAAAACTAATATGCTAATGCCTAATTTGCTATCTGTTTATTGTTGTTATTTTATCCATTTTATGTAATATTCTTGGCTTGTAATAATTTAAAAATGGCTACATCTATTTATTACCAAAACATCAGGGGCATGAAAAGCAAAACCAATGAAATTTATAACACTGTTCTTTGTCATAATTTTCATATAATCTGTCTTAGTGAGACATGGCTTAATGATACTATTGCCTCGTCTGAACTATTTGATAACAGATATCTTGTATTTCGCAGAGACCGTGACGCGAACTTTTTACGTATGTTTAATAAACGACACGGTGGAGGAGTTCTTATAGCTGTTTTGAAGGGGCTCGAAGTCAGACCTCGGACTGACTGGCAGTCTGATTTAGTAGAGGACTTATGGTTACAAATAAAAATAAATAGAAAAACTATTATCAACTTATGTACAGTATATTTACCTGACTATTTACCTTCTTATATTTTTACCGAATATATACACAAATGTAAAACAACTATCGAAAAACATCCCCATCAAATCACATGTATCATGGGTGACTTCAACCTCGGAAACACAACATGGTCGGTAGATTATAGCTGCCCGTTAAGTTCTAAGTGTGACAAATCGAATGCTCTTTATGACCTATGCCATTTTACTCCAGTAAAGCAAATCAATACCGTATTAAATAAAAATAGTAGATTACTTGATCTTGTGCTTACAACTAACTCAGAAATTACCAAGGTAATTCAATCATTACCCATAAGCCGCTTAGATGCTCATCATCCTGCCATTGAACTTGTATTGGTTGATGAGAGCCCTCCACTTAATATTTGCACCTCGCTCGAAGTATTAAACTTTCGTAAGACGGATTTTGCTAAATGCGCTGAGGATCTTCTCACGGTGGACTGGGCTAAATCTGCTAATGATCTTAATTGTGATGATTTTGTTCAATACTTTTATAACATTCTCACAACCACGATAGATAAATATACTCCAAAGATTGCACACAGGTCTAATAGATATCCTGTCTGGTTTTCCAGCGGTCTAAAAAAGATTCTTAGAAATAAGGAGAAGTACCATTCTCGGTACAAACGCTGCCAAAACTCGCGCGACTATGATGCATTCGCTATGCTCAGGTCAAGAGCCAAAAATCTCATGACTGAATGTTTTAAAATGTATATTTCTAGTATCGAGGCCGATCTAAAAATTAATATCAAAGCCTTTTGGAGGTATACAAAGAACAAGCGCGTCACTAATAAAATTCCTAATTCCATGTTTTACAATACTAAGGTGACTAAAACTGGACAAGATATAGTCAACCTATTTGCCGAATACTTTTCTTCCACTTACAAAGCAGACACTAACATCTCTTATATACCCAACTTTCCTTCGTCGACTTTTGCTATCAACCAGTTAAAAATCCTCGAAAAGCAGGTTTTATTACAACTAAAAACCATTGATATTAGTAAGAATGCCGGACCGGACGGTATACCACCCATTTTCATACGTTTTTGTGCTGCTGCATTGGCCGGACCGCTGACGATGGTGTTCAATAAATCTTTGAGTGAAGGAGTATTTCCATCTTTATGGAAAATAGCAAAAATTACGCCTATACACAAGTCCGGTGACCCACACGATATTAGTAACTATCGTCCCATCTCCATTCTCAGCTGGTTTGCTAAAGTATTTGAAGGTCTGATTTACCGCCATATATACAATCATATGAAGGGTCTCCTGAGCCCTAAGCAACACGGTTTTGTTTCTGGCAGATCCACAAATACAAACCTGCTTCACTACACTAACTTTTTATGTAAAGCTTTTAACGACAGAAGGCAAGTGGACTCTTTTTATAGTGACTTTTCCAAGGCATTTGATCGCGTTAATCACAAGGTGCTATTGCTAAAGACCTATCATCTTGGGATTCACGGCGACCTACAACGTTGGCTAAGATCATATCTTTTAAATAGATCTCAACTTGTGGCACTCTATGGTTACGATTCTGTGCCTTTCTTAGCCACCTCAGGTGTGCCTCAAGGCTCGAACTTGGGTCCTTTATTGTTTTTAATTTTCATCAACGATTTGTTG
This sequence comes from Amorpha juglandis, assembly GCA_949126905.1. Classification (NCBI taxonomy): domain Eukaryota; kingdom Metazoa; phylum Arthropoda; class Insecta; order Lepidoptera; family Sphingidae; genus Amorpha; species Amorpha juglandis. The sequence continues at coordinate 5,179,379 of OX421392.1, forward strand.
AACATGATCGATAGCGAATGTTTGGCATATGCGGATGACATTAAGGTCTTTCGAGTTATCAATAACCACGATCATTGCGAAGACCTGCAACATGATATCAACGTTATTTCTGATTGGTGTATCAACAACGATATGGAACTAAACATAAAAAAATGCAACGTAATCACTTTTTCCAAAAATAAAAACGTACTTTTATACAATTACCAAATTAACGGGGTAACCTTAAACCGTGTTAACACTATCCGAGACCTTGGCATCTTTTTTGACTCCAGGCTATCTTTCAGAGATCACTACGATTATATTTGCAGTAAGGCTAATAAAATGCTTTCATTTATCCTCCGTATTGCTAAACCTTTCAGGGACATTTCCTCTCTGGTAAGCCTTTACGTCTGCTTAGTCAGAAGTATCTTAGAATATTGTTCGTCCGTATGGTCACCTATCTATCACACTCATAACGATAGAATAGAATCAATTCAACGGCGATTCGTTAGATCATTGTGCGTTAAATGTGGTCTTAGACGTAAAATACCCGAATATAGCGACAGATTAAAACAATTTAATATGGTTACCCTAGAAAAACGAAGGAAAATATCTGATCTATGCACTCTTTACAAAATCGTTAACGGACTGTTTGATTGTCATTTGCTTGAGGCATTGTATTTCAAGGTGCCAACACGGTCAGTGCGAGTTCCACAGTTATTCAGTATACCATCTGTCACCAATAATGTATCACAAAATAACCCTCTGCTTAGAATGTGCACATCGTTTAATAATATTTGTGTGAATTATGACATCTTTAACATTGGTTTTGCTTCTTTCAAAAAGTCCCTTCTTCAAAATTTGTAACATAAGTAATTGTTTTTTCTTTTGCTTTTGTCTTTTTTTTTTTAATATAGACCAACTACACTGATTTTTGTGCTATGTTACCGTACTCTATAAATTGAATTGCTGTGTATAGTTGTAAGTGGACTTCAGACTTAAATAGTTTTTATATAAACGTAGATCTAATGCTGTCTAGTCTGTAGTCTGTAACTGTACCTAATACAATAAAATAAAAATAAAATAAAATAAATCTACCAAGGTTGGGTGTGAAACTTTGTCGAAAGCCTTGCTGAAATCGGTGTAAATTACGTCAAATTGCTTACGGTTGTAATATATAAATGTTGTATAATAAAGACTTCAATATAAAGACTCAAATTTTACTATAGATTGTGTGTATCGTCCTGAAAGTCCTTCAGAGACTCTTTAATTCTGTTCTGCTCGAGGGAGTAAGCCTGAGGCATGGAACAGGAGTGCGGTGGTACTGTTCTTCAAGAAAGGTGACAATACCTTGTTGAAGAACTACAGGCCCATCTCGGGTTGTTTTCGAGAGTTATCACGAATCGTCTCGAGCGCAATTTAGATGACTTCCAGCCTCCCGAACAAGCCGGTTTCTGAAAAGGTTATAGTACAATAGACCACATTCATACGCTGCGGCAGGTTATACAAAAAACCGTCGAGTATAACTTGCCACTTTGCTTAGCGTTTGTGGACTATGAGAAAGCCTTTGATTCGATCGAGCCCTGGGCAGTGCTGCAGTCTCTCCAGCGGTGCCACATCGACTATCGGTATATCGAAGTGTTGAGGTGCTTGTACAACAACGCCACCATGTCGGTCCGAGTACAAGAACAGAGTACGAAAGCTATTCCACTACAGAGAGGCGTGAGACAGGGAGATGTTATTTCTCCGAAACTGTTCACTGCAGCGCTGGAAAATGCCTTTAAGCTCTTAAACTGGAAAGGATTCGGCATCAACGTAAATGGCGAGTACATGACTCACCTTCCATTTGCCGACGATATCGTGGTCCTTTCGAAATCGCTGGAAGACCTGAGTACAATGCTCGAAGACCTCATCAGAGTTTTTCAACGGGTGGACCTCAGGATGAACATGGACAAGACGAAGGTCATGTCGAATGTCCATGTTGTGCCCACCCCGATTACTGTTGGAAGCTCATCTCTCGAAGTTCTTGACGAATATGTCTATCTACGACAATTAGTCCAACTAGGCAGTTTCAACTTCGAGAGAGAGGTCAATCGTCGAATCCAGCCCAGCTGAGCAGCGTTCGGGACACTTGGCTAGGTCTTCTCGTCCAAAACACCTCAGTGCCTGAAGACCAAAGTCTTCGATCAATGTGTGTTACCAGTGATGACATACAGCAGTGGGACGTGGCCTCTGAATATGGGCCATATAAGACGGCTCACAGTTACTCAGCGAGCTATGGAGAGGGCTATACTCGGTGTTTCTCTCCGTGATCAAATCAGAAATGAGGAGATCCGTAGGAAAACGAAAGTCAGCGACATAGCCCAGCGGATTAGCAAGCTGAAGTGGCAGTGGGCAGGCCTCATGGCTCGCAGAACCGATAACCGGTGGGGCAGGAAGTTCTGGAATGGAGGTCACGTACTGGCAAGCGCAGCGTTGGACATCCGCCTACAAGGTGGACAGACGACCTGATAAAGGTCACAGGAAGTCGCTGGATGCAGGCCGCTTCCAACAGGTCGGGCTGGAAATCTTTGGGCGAGGCCTATGTTCAGCAGTGGACGTCCTGTGGCTGATGATGATGTGCGTATCGTCCACCGTCGTACGTACTACAAGAATCGGATAAAGTACTCTTCATAACGATTGAAAAAAGCGTCTGAAAGAAATTGTCAAGTCAAGTTCGATCTTTATTATATGATTCGCTTCATTTGAATATATATTTAATTACCCTCCCACCCTCATAACCCTTCTAAAAATAATGAGCTCTGAGTCAACGAGACGACAGTTATAAAGAATCGGTTTGGAGGGGGAACTGGGACTGGAAACCGGACTGGACTGGACTGCAGTGCAATGTAGTAGAGTTGAGTTGAGAGTGAATACTCAATAAATATACTCTATCGGCAGTCCCTATGACTGCCATTTTTTTTCATTGCATATTAATTGTTTGTTATATGAAAAAATAGTTATAATTATCTGTGAGTTCCATAAGATTCTAACAGATTGCGGTGTAAGGTAATTTATCGGCTGAATTAAGTAAGTATCCAATAGATGGCGCATATTGTATTGAATGGTTTACTATAATATAATTTAACATATACCTTAGGCACAGCAACGCGTGGCCGGGTCTGCTAGTATCATATATGGTATACAAGGTGGTAGGTCTCTCGTATGCGAGAGGCCATCTGGGTTGGTTCCACCGCTTGATCTAGTTCTGCCGCCAAGCAACAGTGTGTAAGCACTGCTGTGTTTCGGTTTGAAGGACATTGAAGCCAGTGAAATTACAGTGCATTATGAGACTTACCATCTTGTCTCGGGGTGACGAGCGCAGAGCAGTGCCATGCGAAGCTTTATAACTCAAAGTTAAAACAACAAACAAAATTGTTCTTTTTTAAAGTGTCTTAGTCATATTTTTGTGCTTTTAGTTTATTGTGCATACTGTATTGTAGAGTGGCTTAAGTGCAGCTCCTTGTATTGTATAAAAACATAGTTATAGTCTTCCTGATCACCCTTTTATTCACTGTTAAGCATAAATTATGTAAAATCCCATATCTATAAGTATATAGGATCAGACAGCACCTTAAATAATCTACGCACTAGATTCATTTTAATCAATAAAGTAATTAGCATTATCCTAAATGTCTTTGTATAGAAATATGAGGTTCAATATGTGTATATAATAATAATAATAATGATTTTTATTTCAGACCATGTCCATATTTACGTATACAAATTATAAAATAATACAAATTATAAAACAGTATAAAATTAAAATAATACATATAAAAACTATTTCTGATTCCCACTAATGTGCACATGTAACCACCAATGTAAGAAAAATGTATTATTTGGGCAGTCAGCAATAGCTCTCAAAACGATATAGTCCCAGTCGCCCCCACATGGATTGCCCCCAGGTGGCAATTGGGAAAAAAATTCCCAGTTGCCACCGGGTGGCGACTGGGATCTTATTGCCCCCACTTCGAATCGCTGTTCATTGCGGCGTGGATCGCCAAACCTCATTGCTGTCTGTCTTATGGCCGCGATTGACGCGGTTGGCGGTCACATTTCTAATATAGTTTTATTAGTAGATAAATAAATAATTAATTAATTATTTAATTTTAATTTGTTACGGTGAGGTTTGGCGATCCACGCCGCAATGAACAGCGATTTGAAGTGGGGGCAATAAGATCCCAGTCGCCACCCGGTGGCAACTGGGAATTTTTTTCCCAATTGCCACCTGGGGGCAATCCATGTGGGGGCGACTGGGACTGTATCCTCAAAACGACATTATGCGAGATCGGATAATAGCATAGAAGTCTGAAACTCTGGCCGCAGAGAACATATTCGAGGCACTACAAAAACGTGTTTTTTTCATCAAAATTCGAAATGCATTGTTATATTGCACTCTGAAGAATTAATAAATTAATGTAAGAATTAAATTAATTAATGTATAGATGAATAAATAGTTTATATTAAAGATTATGTAAAAGTAGAACTGACCAAAAAATAGTTTGAAAATGTAATTGCTATTAGATAAATAGGATGGCTTATGTTTTAAAATATTAAGGACACGAGTAAGACTGTAAATATTATTCTTATTATTTGTCACCTTTATATTTACATTTCGTTACAACGATTAAACTCTGTACTTTTTACATTGATTCCTGCAAATTCATAAGTAATTGTTGAGTACACATTGTATTTATTAGGTATCACCTTAGTACAAAAGTGTATTTTTTTTGTGTTCCCATAGTTATTGTTCATATTTTTATTGATATACCAATCTGCAGAAATAGTAATTTTACACTTTATTTTAATATTGGGTTTTCGTTAGTGTGTGTGAAAATGCAATGTTTCAACTAGTTATAGAGGTGCAATTCTAAGTAAAAATTGGATTTCGCGGGCTATCGGTAGGTTCGGAAATGATTGTAAATAGGACGTAAGAACAATTTACATAAATATGTAACCTACGATAGAAATAAATTTTATAACTACTACAGTCAACCTGGGTAATTTTGGCTCACTTTAGAGGTAATTTATAGTAGTACGGATTTACTTTTATTGTTATTTGTCATAAATGAGTGTTTCTAGTGGGATATTGGCCTTTATAATATAAATTTCCGTGTTATTTATCAAAACGATAAATAAAAGACACTTAAATTACCAAAAATTTGGTGAGCCAAAGTTACACTGACATTTGGGTAACATTAATAAGTATGAGGAGTTGATGAAGAAAATCTCTAATTTATGTAGTTTTTTTTACTCCTCGGTAAGATTAGCTTGTCATATTGATAAAAAAAATACATTTCGTTTATATCACTATCTCTTTTTTAGTGGCAACGTAGAGTTGCCATATTAATACAATATTAAACTGCCTGGTTTATCAAAATCAACTTCTATTTAATGGACCTCTTAAATCAAGTTATTATTGTATTAATCAGGTTTTGATGTACTTATAATCATTGAGCAATGCCTAAAATAATAAAAAATTATAAAACAAACTCAATCACATATAAAAAAGAAACATAATATCGGCTCTCAATTCCCCCATACCATGTATAGAAATTCATCATCAATCGCATAAGAATCGCCTCGTTTTGTGATTTTAGATCCTCCAAATCGACTAACTATATTTCGGGGGTGACAATTAAATATGTCAAGCTTTGATGGCCACTTCCACCCTTCAAAACTTTTTTGCATAATTTAAATTTTCACGCATTGTCTGTCCTCGCCCCGAGCTAATGTTACCCCAAATGGTCTGAAAATGAAACGGATCGAAGATTAATTAAAGATTTTTTAAAAAATCATTTAATATCGCGGGATATTTCAATGTTATTACATAAAAAACATATGATTCTTCAACATAAAACTGAACTCGCCTTCTGTAGTTCTTTTGTAGTAACCGCTATACACAACTTTTTAGCAAGTTTATTTTTAACTCTATTTACCGCCAAAATTTTGAATGATGAGAAATAAATATATATTTGAAAAATTTCAAATGTCACTGCAGGTTTCGTTCAATAACACTTTTTACCTTCATAGATTAAACAACTTATTATTATACAGTGATTCAGTAAGCAGAGAAAAAATTAAACGATCAAATACAAGTTAGTGAGTCAATGTTACATTGAAAGCAAAAGTTACCCAGGTTGACTGTATTTAGTTTTATTTATAAATCAAATTTTATGCAAAGTTTAATACGAGGTTTTCGTCGAGTACTCACTACAGAAATCCGATAATTTATTACGGTTTTAGTATGTAACCCTCCTTAAGGTCATCCCTATTTTATTTAATGATCGGTATTTTCAGAAATTTACCGTTTTCCGATACGGCACAACTCTAGTATACAATATCCGTGCAAAAGAGAAACTAGAGAACCACAGATCAATTCACACGGGAAAGAAAGAGAAGTCCCACTTCTCTTATGAATGAGTTGTATGACATGTATAGTATAAAAATTTATGCATGTAGGTGTGCGCTTATCGTGTTACAAAATTTGTATGAAGTCAACCGTCTCTTTAGTAACTAAAGTTTAGTTTATCTGTGTCTATGTTTGAGACTAGATGTCTATACAATACTGTATTTTTCTACATAGAAATTAGAAGGGCTGTGAAGTGATTACTGTTTTGTGCACTAGGCACAGCCAACCCCTAGTTTGTGCCTAGGTGTTTGTCTTCTTTCAATTTTGTATGTGTTATGAAAATGTCATTCATTTGTCGAATATGTTTGGATAGCAACGTCCGAATGCATCAAATTGCGGACTCGGAAGTTCAGGATGTATATGAGAAGCTAACAACTAAGAAGGTAGAATTATACTGTGTTACGTGCAAAATAACTTTGCAGGGGTGAAGATAGAGACTTCACTTACCCACTACACCTGCCGACATCTATTACATTATTCAACAAAAACAATATTAAAGACCCAAATGGCAGTCCCGTGCTGTAGACACTTAAGTGCCAAGCACGAATGGCCGGCTCGACCGGATTATTACCACTGTCTCACAGAAAACAGACGTAAAGTAGCGGCTTGCTGCACCGTTTCGTACGGCGTGTCAGATATCCGCTGGCCCAAATCCCCTTCCTCTTCCCAATCCCTTTCCTTTAAGGTCGGGAATGAGCACATGTTGGGTCATTCATCAGGTGACTCACTTGCGTGTTTGCTGAACTCTGTTATAATACAACTGGCCGAATGAGTGTAGAGCCACATACAGTGAAGGGCTCTGGGGTGTAGCCGAAAATATCCCATACCTCAAAAACTGTGCAACATAGCTTATTGCAACTGATGTTTGTCAGAAGTATCTTTTAATTTATGATCTTGATTGTTGAATTTATAAAAAAAATTGAGAGAACATTTTTCAAAACTTTCAACACTTGGCATTTGTGTTGTGTCTGTGATAGTTAAGTGACCACTCAGTGTACTGGGCTGGGGCACGTACCACAACACAGCGCTGATTTACAGTGGCAACCTTACATGACATGACAAAAATATAATGGCTGTTTCTTTGCCATTTGTGCAACCCTAAAAAATGAGGCAAGCCTTACCATCAGGCAGGGTTCGAGGATATATATCAATGGATATATATCAAGATATATATCCGATATATATCGGATATATATCAAACTGGTTTTGACGATATATATCAATGGATATACTTATCAAATGTTTGTTACTGTATTTCTACTTCCCAAATGTAGATGGCTTGAGAGTAGAGTTAAAACATACTCCCTAATGGTAAGTTCTAACCCATTAATGGTAACACTTCTGCCGTAAAAGAAGATTTTATGTTTTTTAGTTGATTATGCCTTATCTAAAAGTAGATTTTGCAATATATAAACAGTATTCCTAAATAAATCAATAAAATAATAATACGACTTTCATACAAAATGGATATATATCAAACTTGATATATATCGGATATATATCATAAATATCCGATATTTTGATATTTATAATAAATATCGGATATTTTCGAACCCTGCCATCAGGTGACCTATATCAATTCATAATCCCATTATTTGTTTAATCCTCAGGTTCAAGAGGATGGAAGACTACACTTTGCATGTTATGTATGTTACTATCAGCTAAAGAAATGCCAGCAGCTTGTTATCAAATCACAGAAAGCAGAGGAGTTGCTTCAAAACATCTTTGTAAATGCTCCTGAGGTATTTATATCATTATTTTATTACATAGTAGTAGATATATCTTTCAATATTTGTTTTTGCGTTTTTTTTATGTCTATCTTTTTATGGGTACAAGGTGGCGTAATCTAAATATTTATTGATATAAACTAATTTAACGGATTTTATCGCGGTTTTTTATTTATGGACTGGTCTGCCCCGGGACCGAAACGTCGGGACCAATATAAAATAAAAACCGCGATAAATTCTTGACTGCCCGTTATTTCATTCTTGCATCCATCCCATGGCTGTCTGTAAGAATATTTTAGAATTTGCCTCGAGCGATAAGACCGTCATTTGTACTTTGGTTCTGCCTTTTGTGTTTTGCTTTATTTCTCTGTTTATATTTGTGTACAATAAAGAATTAAATAAATATATAAAATCCGTTTAAATTAGTTTTATTTCAATGAGTAACATTCGCGTAAACGTAAGAAATCATTATCTAAATATTTGTATCCTTTGCAGAAAAATGTGGAATCCATCTCTCTTGTAGTCAGACTAACACTCGGTCTGCAAAACTCATTGATGATTGCGAAAATGGAGTCCAGTCAAATACCGGAATATAACATAATTTTAAATACAGAAAACCAAGATGAATGTGACATTAATGAAGTGATGATCCAAGATGAACCTGATGATGATGGTAAGAACAGAATAACTTTATACAATACTAGCTATTGCTCGCGGCTCCGCCCACGTGATCAAACAAACAAACAAACAATCAAACTCTACAGCTTTATAATATTAGTATAGATTTGGGTAGCTTAGCAACGGAAGCCTTCAAGTAATATTATTTGGGTAGCTTAGCAACGGAAGCCTTCAAATATGAATAATTTTCCCCGTTTTTGCAACATTTTTCACTGATGCTTCGCTTCTAATGGTCGCAGCGTAATGTTATATATCCTAAAGCCTTCCTCGATAAATGGACTATCCAACACAAAAAGAATTTTTCAATTCGAACCAGTAGTTCCTGAGATTAGCGCGTTCAAACAAACAAACAAACAATCAAACTCTACAAAAAAATAATACAGCTTTATTATTAGTATAGATGTAGAAGCAATCCTGTACTATCTGTAAGGGCGCGTTTATATGACACGGAATCCCACCGCGTTGCGGCCGTGCGGGCGCCTGTGTTGTGTTCATTCAAAACTAATGTAAACTCTATTGACTAAGCCATAATGTTTAATTCTTCGCAACGCTCCAACCACGCGGCGACTGCGCGCTCGTGTAAACGCGCCCGTACCGCAGTCAGTTACTCACAAAGAATTTCAACGTTAAGTCCTAGTTAATAAAACATACATTTGCTATGACTGAACAGTTAGTACGCGGTCACCGCGCGGCGGCCGCAAGAAATTTGTCGCGTCGTCTAACCGCAGCCTAAATGTGTTATTAGGTGGCATGATAAGGCCCTTTAGATGTTAAGTAAAAAAATACCTCAAATATTTTTTTTTTTTTAATCCTGGCTCGGCAAAGTGACTACTCTACACCTGATGGTAAGTGTAGCGCAATCCAAGAATATTGTCGACCAACGATAAACAAAGTGTCCATCGTTGGTCGGCAAGATCATGCCGGCCTGCCAAAGGGACAAGGGGGAGGGAAAGGAAAAAGGGATGGGAAAAGGGTGAGGATCAGGGGGCAAGCCCCCTGGGGAGAACCGCATTCAGAAATTTAATCAAATGATGAATTAAATCTCTGAGAAGAGTTTTTTACGAATAATCCGAGTTGAGATTATGTCTCGGATTATTCGATGTGGCCACCAATGCGAATGCTTGCTGGTGGTGGGATATTCATATCCTCCTGGATAGCAACCACTGTACACATGGTGTTAAAACCTGCCATAGTGATCCACACGCCTTGTGTGGATCGAGTTCCAGGATCAGCCAGTGTATATCTGGTTCCCCCGAGGGGCTTGCGGCATGACTTGATGCTTGGTTGGGGCGGGTATAGGAGTACATCCTTGTATTACTGTACCTGCATCTGTCATCCGGCTGTACTGTCACAAGGCTCTCAATTTGCTTCTTCCCTCTCCGAACTTGAATATTCAATCGTAAATATCTCAAAAACTATAAAAGTTTTATAGAGGTATAGAAACCACTTTATTTACATACCGTAACTTATAATGTCGAAAACAGAAAATTGAGCCGTGGATTTTGAGAAAACTTGTCGGTATCAATAGAAACAAGAGAGAATTATCATTTTATTGTTTATTTTCCTCTTTTATCCACTCCACTCGTTCGAAATGCCCCTATATCCCTGTAGATAACAACGAGCCAGAAACTACTGTTCTATTGATACAAATCACAACAGCTTTGAAATAGATCATTTTTCATCATCCCGGAACCCACTTAACACACAAACAAAAATCATCTAAATCGGTCCAACTGTATAGGAGTAAGCAGATATAGATAGATAGATATAGATCCATACACAGATATAGACTTCCGTTTTTTTTTTTTTTTTTTTATAGCATAGGCCGGCAAACGAGCAAGTGGGTCACCTGATGGTAAGTGATCTCCACCGCCCATGTACGCCCACCACCAGAAGAGTCATGGGCGCGTTGCCGACCTTAAAGGGAAGGGATAATTAGGGATTGGGAAGGGGAGGGGATTTGGGCTTCCGGTTATTCGGTCGGTCGGTGTTCGGTCTTCGGTTTGGAAAGCGAAGTGGCATCCGACGAGGACAGCAAGCCGGAAGACCCGCCTCCTGTAGTAGCGAGGTAAACATGATGTAGTACTTTTTTGTGTTGGAATAAGCAAAAGTTAAGTTTCCATTTTTCTGTAGCGGCACAGCCTTTCGAACTGGCAGTAAAGGTCTTTGACGGATTCCAGACAATGTGTAGCATGGTAAATATATTGATTCTGTAATATTTTCTTTTTGTTGAACTAGGTGCACCCCCAAACGAAAAGGCTCAACTGGACGCAACCCACCACGTTATACAATACGAAGCTAAATCTATAGAAGGGAAGCAGGACACCATGTCTGGAATTCAAATAAATACAGTAGCTAATGAAAATAAGTCATCCCAATTAGTATGTGATGGGAAAAGTCAGCAAGTATTAGATAATAATGATATAAAATCCTTTATATGCAACGATTGTAGTAAAACATATGATTCGAAAGCTCTTCTTATCAAACATATTACTGAACATATACCTGTGATTAACAAACCGAATGAAAAATATACAAAAATTCAGAAAATTTTACGTGAAGTGAAATTTAAAAAAACCTGTAGTTTTACAAAAAACTTACAAAAGCCTTTTAAATGTCAATACTGTAATTATACAAGTAAAACGAGTAGTCATTTAAAGATACATATTAGAACTCACACAGGAGAAAAGCCGTATAAATGTAAATACTGTAATTATACATGTTCACAAAGTTGTACTTTAAAGGTACATATTAGAACTCACACGGGAGAAAAGCCGTATAAATGTGAATACTGTAATTATACATGTTCACGAAATGGTCATTTAAAGTCACATATTAGGACTCACACAGGAGAAAAGCCGTATAAATGTAAATACTGTAATTATACATGTTCACAAAGTTTTCGTTTAAAGGCACATATTAGAACTCACACGGGAGAAAATCCGTATAAATGTAAATACTGTAATTATACATGTTCACGAGATGGTGATTTAAAGACACATATTAGGACTCACACAGGAGAAAAGCCGTATAAATGTCAATACTGTAATTATAAATGTTCACAAAGTTGTACTTTAAAGGCACATATTAGAACTCACACAGACGAAAAGCCCTTTAAATGTCAATACTGTAATTATACATTTTCACGAAGTTTCAATTTAAAGATACATATTAGAACTCACACGGGAGATAAGCCGTATAAATGTAAATACTGTAATTATACATGTTCACAAAATAGTCATTTAAAGACACATATTAGAACTCACACAGGAGAAAAGCCGTATAAATGTCAATACTGTAATTATACATGTATAGAAAAAAGTTATTTAAAGTCACATATTAGGACTCACACAGGAGAAAAGCCGTATAAATGTAAATACTGTAATTATACATGTTCACAAAGTTGTACTTTAAAGGCACATATTAGAACTCACACAGACGAAAAGCCCCTTAAATGTCAATACTGTAATTATACATGTTCACGAAGTTTCAGTTTAAAGAGTCATATTAGAACTCACACGGGAGAAAAGCCATATAAATGTAAATACTGTAATTATACATGTTCACAAAATAGTCATTTAAAGAAACATATTAGAACTCACACGGGAGAAAAGCCGTATAAATGTAAATACTGTAATTATACATGTTCACAAAGTTTTACTTTAAAGGCACATGTTAGAACTCACACAGACGAAAAGCCCTTTAAATGTCAATACTGTAATTATACATGTTCACGAAGTTTCAGTTTAAAGACTCATATTAGAACTCACACGGGAGAAAAGCCGTATAAATGTAAATACTGTAATTATACATGTTCACAAAATGGTCATTTAAAGACACATATTAGAACTCACACAGGAGAAAAGCCGTATAAATGTAAATACTGTAATTATACATGCTCACAAAATGATAGTTTAAAGAAACATATTAGAACTCACACGGGAGAAAAGCCGTATAAATGTAAATACTGTAATTATACATGTTCACAAAGTTTTACTTTAAAGGCACATATTAGAACTCACACAGACGAAAAGCCCTTTAAATGTCAATACTGTAATTATACATGTTCACGAAGTTTCAGTTTAAAGAGTCATATTAGAACTCACACGGGAGAAAAGCCGTATAAATGTCAATACTGTAATTATACATGTTCACAAAGTGGTACTTTAAAAGCACATATTAGAACTCACACAGACGAAAAGCCCTTTAAATGTCAATATTGTAATTATACATGTTCACGAAGTTTCAGTTTAAAGAGTCATATTAGAACTCACACGGGAGAAAAGCCGTATAAATGTAAATACTGTAATTATACATGTTCACAAAGTTGTACTTTAAAGGCACATATTAGAACTCACACAGGAGATAAGCCCTTTAAATGTCAATACTGTAATTATCAAGGAGATAAGCCCTTTAAATGTCAATACTGTAATTATACATGTACCGAAAATGGTAGTTTAAAGACACATATTAGAACTCACACAGGAGATAAGCCCTTTAAATGTCAATACTGTAATTATTCATGTTCACAAAATATTAGTTAAAAAAACATATTAAAAATCATAGAGAAGAAAAGCCGTATAAATGTCAATGACTGTAATTATAAATGTACATACAATGGTAGTTTAGAGAGACATTAGAACTCATACAGGCGAAAAGCCCCTTTAATGTCAGTGATGTCCGGAAAATGGTAGTTTAAAGAAACATATTAGAACTCATACATTTGAAAAGCCATATGTATGTGAATTTTGCTATAACAAATTGCAAGAAGCAGTTACTTGAAAATTTACCTACGAGTACATATGGATAACAAAACTCGTTAGTACTGAAGCTAAGTGTTCAGAATATAACAAATATATTAGATCTTAGTTTGTTCCGTGAAAAAAGTAGCCTAATATGGTATAATCCATTTCCGTAATGGAAAAATTTTATTGTTTTTTTTTATTGATTTGATAGGCAGACGAGCAAGCGGTCCGCATGATCGTAAGCGGTCACCGCCGCTCATGGACATCGGCAATGCCAGGGGCACAGCCAAACCGCTGAAGGAATACTCTTTTTAAGCCTCGTTTAAAAAAGTACATATCATAGCGCTCTGGAAACACTGAGGCAGGGAGTTAATTCCAGAGCTTTTGGAACGAAGTTCCTTACGGCAGGCTTGGAGGGGATAGGGATTTCGCTGCGTGACCGAACTGAAAAAAATGTGATAGTAAAACCGTAAGAAAAATGCGTGGAAAAAATGCGTGGAATAAAAGCGTTAAATGAGAAGTGCGCAGGCGCGACAGTCGCATAACCAGCCAGCGTTAGTTCCTTTTTTTAAATGAAATTCATTCAGCCAGTTATAGTTGAAGTATTTTTATATCTCCTTCGATTTTTAAAAGATTACGCTAGCTCGTTATTATTTATAATTACATAAGTTGATAAAAAATGCTATACAATGGCTTTACCGCGGCAGTCTCCGAGTGCCACACGTCTTTTTTTTATTTCTATTTTTCTATTCTATTTCTATGTCATTTTATGTTGTCAAACAAAAATAAAGAGACATATTTTGTTATTTTAGTTGATAATTTGTATTTTTTACAATTTGTGTCGATTCTACATTAGCCGAAGGAACTTCGTTCCTACCTGGTGTCCCACGACACACACCAATTTTTATTTTTTTTTTTATCCTGTTTCGGCAAAATGACTACGCCAAACCTGATGGTAAGTGTAGCGCAATCCAGGAATAGTGTCGACCAATGACAAACAGTGTGTCTATCGTTGGTCGGCACGATCATGCCGGCCTGCCTAACTGCTTCTTCACACTCCGTTTAAAGGACCCCAAATTATAGGAAGGAGGGAACACGTGCTCCGGCAAACTGTTCCACAGCTTAATGGTCCGGCAGAAGTTAGATTTTGCGAACTTTTTAGTTCGAGCCGAGATGGAGGAGACCACGAAGCTGTGGCTCCGCAAGCCAGCACGCGTGGTTCTGTAAAGGAAAAGTGAGGATGGGATAAGGTCAAACAATTCTTCAGAGCACTCGCCGTGATACAGACGATACAAGACACTCAGCGAGGCAATGCCCCTCCGTAATTGTAGCGGTTCTATGTTTCTTGTAACGTCTGCATCATTCACAACGCGGATAGCCCGTCGCTGCAATCCGTCCAAGGCATCGAGTAGGTACTTGGCGGAACCGTCCCAAAGGTGCGAACAGTACTCCACACCCGGCCGCGCTTGCGTTTTGTATAAGCGGTAAAGCTGGCCGGGTGTAAAATACCCACGCACCTTGTTCAGGATTCCGACCCTGCGCGATGTGGCTGATATTACGCCCTCGATGTGGTTCCTTGGATTCAGATTGCAGCAAATATCCATGCCCAGGATATTTAGGCTATTCCGCATTGCGAGCGGGATACCCTGAAGATTGGGGAGGGGAGAGAACGGGGATTTTTTGTACGTGAACGCGCACACCTGAGTTTTCTTGGCATTGAACTCAACCAGATTCCTTGCACCCCATTCCGAAATGAGATCCAAGGTCCGGTTGAGCTCAATGACAAGATTCTCTCGCTGCCTCTCAGTGACTCCCCGGCAACCAGGAGGCTTGCTGCAGTAACGCCCATGCACTGTGCTGTCATCTGCATAGCAATGAATGTTACCAAGTGGTAACATATCATTGATATGCAGAATAAACAAGGTGGGCGAAAGCACAGAGCCTTGTGGGACTCGAGCATTAACTGACATGAGCCGTGAAGCATGTCCTTCGACAAGGACACGCATTCTACGCTCATGCAGAAAGCCGGAGATCCACGTGCACAGGTTGTCGGGGAGCCCATATGCCGGAAGCTTGGAGAGAAGACCACGGTGCCAGACCCTGTCAAATGCCTTAGCAATGTCGAGGCTTACGGCTAGAGCCTCGCCATGCTTGTCAACCGCCTCCCCCCAGCGATGTAACACGTACGCTAAAAGATCACCTGTTGATCGTTTAGACCGGAAGCCGTACTGTCGGTCACTGATCAGCGAGTGATCCTCCAGGTAGCGGATCAGCTGTGCGTTTATGATCCGCTCCATTACCTTGCACATCACTGAGGTTATGGCGATTGGACGGTAATTGTTAGGGTCCGACCGATCACCTTTCTTTGGGATCGGTTGCACATTGGCCTCTCTCCAAGATTGGGGCACAATACATGAGAAGAAGGAAGAACGGTATAGGCGCGTCAGCACAGGAGACAACTCGGCTGCGCACATTTTAAGGACCACCGCTGGGATACCATCCGGACCACTAGCCTTGCGGACATCGAGGGTCTGCAATTCACGCCGCACATCACAATGCCTGATACGAACATCTGGCATGGAGTATCCGCAATCAGGCACCGTGGGCGGCAGTGCATTACCGACCTCGAGCCGCGAATTAGCCGCAAAGAGTTCTGCCAAAAGAGTGGCTTTGTCTTGCGGCCTGTGGGCCAGGGATCCATCCGGATATCTCAGAGGTGGCAACGAGGGGCGACAGAAATTAGATTGAACGGCTTTGACAAGACTCCAATAAGCACGACTGCTCGTCGGATGATCCGCCAAAGCCCGTCCAATCCTGTTGATGCGGCGGGCATCCGCTCTGACGTACGCCTTCTTGCAGGCCTTGGTGGCTTGGTTATAGGCCGCTTTGAGAGAACTTATGTTGGGATCCTTCGTAGCGCGACCCCTAATCCAATCGCGATACGCAGCCTGTTTCTTACTAACAGCATCTGCGCAGTCACGATTGAACCAGGAGCGTCCGCGACCACCACCGACGACCTCCGAGGAAGGAATGTAATATTCCATTCCTAACCGGATCTCGTCGGCAATAGCGTCGGCACTCGCGGAAGGATCGTTGCCCTCAAAGCAGCGCTGCTCCCAAGGGATGGATGCAAGATATTCTCGCATGCCATCCCAATCTGCCGAAGAGTAGTGCCAGATTCTGCGCCTGATCTTTACAGGTGGTGGAGGCGCAGCACCAGGCACTGTGGATCCAACCAGACAATGATCGGAGGTACCCAATGGGGCACCCACCAACACACTGTATCCGGCTGGATGACTCGTCAGCAGAAGGTCCAGCAATGAAGGCGTGTGACTTGCCACATCTGGGATTCTGGTGGGCTGATTCACCAGTTGTGACAAGTCGTGAGTCAGAGCAAATGCGTGGGCAGCACGTCCAGCATGGTCAGTCTTGGAGGAGCCCAACCACAGCTCGTGGTGCGCGTTGAAGGCCCCCAAGACCACCAGTTCCGCTGTCGGATACTGCTCCAGCGCATCATCTGTCGCCTGGCTGATATAGTTAAACAGCCGAGTTGTCTCGTCATCCCCGTTATGGGAAACTTACACGTGCGCGGAGTAAATGAACGCTGGAAACGTACTAGACCGTATTGTTTCCAGGTAGTATGGATGAACTATACTGCGGTGTCGGGTGGTGCGATGGTAGAATGGTGACGTTGGCACCATCTCAAACAGTACCTCTGAGCACTCCATAATATATACTCCATGGAACAGACGATAGAACACGCAGAGAGAACCAAAGTCTCTCCGCAGTCCTAACGGTTCCAGGCTATCTGTGAGATCGAGGATCATCGACGATTCGAACAGCTCGTCTTTGCAAGGAGTCAAGTGGGTCAAGCAAGTATTTGGGGGCGCCTTAGCTTTATATACCATCAATCTGTGGCCCGGCGTGAAGTACAGCCTCGCTCTGTTCACGATACCCAGCTTTTAGCCGATTTGGCTTTGTACTCCAAATGATTCCTGTACTGGACAGTGAAATAAATGATAGTACAATAAGCATACCCGGATATGCACCGTACAGGCGTGACTGAAACCATAAAAAGGAGGTGGTGTGTTTATATACACTGCTCGCGAAATTAACAACATTCCAATCATTACCAGAGTAAATAAATCATATCAGAAATCATCAGTCGAAGCACTATGGCTCGATATTCAATATAGAGACTTTAATTGAACTATAGCTTGATTTCCTACGTTTACGCGAATATTACACATTGAAATAAAACCAATTTAAACTGATTCTGTCACGGTTTTTATTAATTTTGATCCCGACGTTTCGAAAGCTTTTTTTAATACGCGGTGAATTTAAACTACCCAACATAAAATGGTCGCTCAACGCTCAATGGTTAACAATAACGACAAAATTGGTGAATCTTTTATGAATATGTATGCTATAAGTAATACCAAACAATTGGTAACACAAGCTATTAAAAAAGGAATGATAAACAATCCCTACTAGATCTTGTTGTGTAATGATGACACATTGATAAGTGACATAGAATACTACCCACCCATAGAAAAAAACGATCACTTATTGTTAACTGCTTCTATTCAAATGATGGATTGTGGTGATAATAATAAAGCTATTAACAAGCTGAAATATAATATCTGTGGCCTGGTGCTAAAAGGGCCAAAGTCCGTTTTTGTATGAAACGAGATTGTAATGCCAGTTTATTGTAAAAGTATGATATATTTTTTTCTAAAAGGGCGTTAGTGTATTAACCACCTTTCAAAAGTTACTATGTAAATAAGACAAATGTAGTGTGCGCTTTCTCATACAGTTAAGTAAAAAAAAAAAAAAATGATAAAAGGGCTACAGTATACTTAAGCCGATAAGAAATTATTATTTTTCACTTTCCTAGTAATAGAGTAAGAACTAAAACGATCAAAGTTAACATTAGCCCTTTTTGCTGTATGCTGATTCATTGTTATAACGCTCATTACTCAAAATAATGATTATTGACATTGGCCCTATTAGCACCAGAGATTTGTATAACGCAGACTACGATATAATAAATACACACGAGACAGAACATTTAAACATTAGTGGGTGTACACCTAATGAAGTATGGCCACAGTCTTATACAGGGTTATTTTTAAAACACTAACAACCTCGCAGGACTAGATTCCTAAGGTTATAAGCTACTACTTTTGTTTTACGACTTTTGATAATTTGTTAGATTTTATTTTCATACAAAAATAAGTATTCGTTTAATTTCCGTCTTGACTGTTACAACACTGCGCGCATCGCAGATTACGTAAACAAACCCGACCGATCGACCCGAAGCGTGGGGAATCGGGTTAGTGCCTTTGACCTTGACCGCCCGAGCAGCTGACCGCCGACTTTGATGTCATGCGCGCACGCCGCGCCGCGCCTCAGTCTACGAAGAAAAACACTACACAGCAAAAACTTGTAAAATCATTTTTTTTTAATTTATTGAGTTATATCCAAACTCGTAGAACAAAAGTTGTTCCGTATGGGGTCAGCTATCTGGTCCTGCGAGGTTGCTGGTGTTTTAAAATTAACCCTGTATAGTATGGCTTAACTACAAACACCAAATACACTCAACTATAGAGAAATGTATACGTAAGAAATGTAATAATAAAAAACAAACAGTTTTGTAAACCACAGATAAATAAAGAAATATTAGAACTAACCAAACAAAATAAAGTTTTATTTAATATTTTTTTAAGGTTTTTGTTCACATGGACGCACCTGTTGTAACTTTAAGAGGGTGACAGACGTACGAGCAAGTACGCGTACTTTTGGCTCGACAACCTGTTTCGCTTGTGTGTCACCGTAAGTACGCGTACTTTAAAACCGCCGCGCAAAATCGTCTTCGATCCAACCGGTTGGATATCTTGCTTAGTGATGTTCATGTACAAAAAACATCGATATTTTTTCCGATATAATATATCGTGTACAAAAAATATCGATATTTTATCCGATATAATATATCGAAATATTGTATCGATATATAGCGATATATCGGTCAAAAATATCGATATTTTCGATATATCGAATTGTAGGAAGGAAAAGACTTTCTTAGAAAATGATTAACAAAAATAATATCGAAGAGCTAAAAAAAAAAAAAACAACATTCAATACTCATACTGGTATTTGATGTTGTTTTTTTTTTTTTTGTTTTTAGCTACATCCGATAGATTTTCTATTTTCCGATATCCTTATTTCGATATATCGGATAAAATATATCGACTTCAATGATTCGATAGTATCGCATTGGTGCGATATATCGGATAAAATATATCGATATTATATATCGACTTCAATGATGCGATAATATCGCATTGATTCGATATATCGAATAAATGTATCGATATTTTATCACATATCGATATATATCGAGCACCCCTAATCTTGCTCGTAGCTCGTCTTAGCTCGTACGTGTAGCAGCACTGCGAGCCGCCATTTTGTTTCGTCAGTTCGTGGACGCGCACGCTTGTTTTGTATAGATTTTTGCAATTTTTGTTAATTTTTATTCAGAAATTCATACACCGCCTCAGGCATTCTGAAATAATTATGGAAATCTTCCTTCTCTTCATGTAACTCTTACTAAATTCATATGTGATAAACGCTCTCTTTTCGTAAGCTAGTTCTTTACCCACATTTTTCGACTTCGTCTATTTTTTTTAGTTTTTAAAATGTAATACGATATAATTCCTAAATAACACAAAGCTTCTTCTCTCGACGACATCGCAATACAGAATGAGTAAGCTTCACGTGTGTCACTAACGTCGAGCCGAGTAAGTTCGCGATCTTAAAAACCGCGTACTTTAAGTTCGTACGTGTATCACCCACTTATCACCCACTTTAGGCAACTCGAAAATCCCTACTTGACGGGATTGTAGGATTCTCTACAGCGGAAGCAGAAATTTAACGATGGCAACACTGTCCTTTGCCATTTGTGCAGGTGTAGCGTTGCCACTTTAGCAATTTTATCACTAGATTTAATGATTTTTTGGAGTACATCAGTGATTTTTTTATAAAAAAAATCGCTAAAACAATATTTGGTGATTTTTAGTGATATTTATCGATTCTCGAAAAAATTAGAAGTTAACGTTGAAGATAATGAAGAAAACCCAAATATTCTTTAAAAATCAAATAAGTCTAATGAAACTGATCCATCTCAGCCTTCTATGTACAGATATAGCTAAAAAAAACGTAACAAGTATTTGATGTAGTTTTTTTTTTAGCTATTCCATATTATTTTCGCAATTACATTGTTTTGTTATACCTACCTATCGTGTAATTTCCTTTTAAACTATTTAGTGTATTCTAGTGATTTTTTAGGGAGTTTTGAGACCAAATCTAGTGTCTTTTTTTTCTGCAAGGTGGCATCACTGCATTCGTGGAACACTACAAACAGCGTTGCCATTTTACCGATTTTATCACTAGATTTAGTGACTTTTTGGGAGTACGACAGTGATTTTTTGAAAAAAAAATTACTAAAATAATATTAAGTGATTTCTAGTGATATTTGGCGATACTCGAAAAATTTAGAAGTTCTTTAAAAATCAAATAAAAAACAACATCAAACACCAGAACAAGTATTGGATGTTGCTTTTTTTTTTAGCTATTCGATATTATTTTTGTTAATTATTTTCGCAATTACGTGTAATTTCCTTTCAAACTATTTAGTGCTTTCTAGTGATTTTTTTAGTTCAAAATATACCGGAATCTAGTGACTTTTGAGACCAAATCTAGTGATTTTTTTTTCTGCAAGATGGCAACACTGACTACAAAAAGAAGCACGCACCAAGCTAGTTTATTTGTCTCTGGAAAGTGGAAGCATGGCTTACCATCGGGTGACGTCTGTTAATTCATAACCTCTTATTTGTATAATCCTCAGGTTCAAGAGGATGGAAGACTACACTTTGCATGTTAAATATGTGGATTGTATCATATGTAACATGCAAAGTGTAGCCTTTCATCCTAAAGCATTGCCAGCAGCTTTTTATCAAGACACAGAAATTGGGTAAGTTGCTTCAACAAATCTTTGTAAATGCCCCTGAGGTACCTATTTATATCATTACTAGCTTTTGCTCGCGGCTCTGCTCGCGTGAACAGCATTTTCCGGGATAAAAGTAGCCTGAAACCGTCTCCGGGGTCCCATCTATCCCTGTAGATAAATGCATCAAAATCGGTTCAGTTATTTAGGCGTGAAAGCGTAACTAACAAACTCACTTTCGCAATAACTTTTACCCCCCTTTTCACCTCTTATTAACTAAAATTTCCAAAATTCCTAAAACACGTGTTCATTTGTTTTACGTCAGTAACCGAAATACAATTTTTTTTTATGTAACTTTAAAATGACGGACTTTCATACATATTATCATCCCCTATTTTGACCCCTTTGGGGTGGAATTTTCTAA
Source organism: Amorpha juglandis (assembly GCA_949126905.1). Taxonomy (NCBI): domain Eukaryota; kingdom Metazoa; phylum Arthropoda; class Insecta; order Lepidoptera; family Sphingidae; genus Amorpha; species Amorpha juglandis. The sequence goes on from OX421392.1 coordinate 5,201,391, forward strand.
AATCCTTTCTTAGTGATGCTTATATAACAAAATGAATATACAGTCCGAATTTCATGCTTGTAGCCTTGATAGTTTGTGCTTGGCTATGATGAATCAGTCAGTTAGGACATGTTATTTTATAAGTTTAGATTATTTTATTAGAAACAAAAAAATATTTAATGCATCACACCTAATGTGCAGTAGTTTAAAAAAACGAGTAACAATACAAGGCACGTACAAATTAATAATATTCATGACACAACCAATGCCATTGCATTGAATCCATTGTACCACTCACCATACCTAGCCAATTCACACCAAAAGTATATGGCTATATCATACATCATTTCTTGAGTGGTAGAGCCACGCTGTAGACAGTATTGTCTACAGCATGAATGGGCTGGCTCGACCGGGTCGTTACCACTGTCTCACAGAAAACCGACGTAAAGTAGAGGCTTGCTGCTGCGTTTCGTACGGTGAGTGAGATATCCGGAAGCCCAAATCCCCACCCCTTCCCAATCCCTAATTATCCCTTTCCTTTAAGGTCGGCAATGCGCCCATGATTCTTCTGGTGATGGGCGTACGGGCGGTGGAGATCACTTACCATCAGGTGACCCACTTGCTCGTTTGCCGGCCTATGCCATAAAAAAAATCATATCTTAGGGCTGATTCCGCAATAGTCCAAAAAAGGGTCAAATTTGTCAGCTTTGTGGTCTCCTCCATCTCGGCTCCAACTAAAAAGTTCCTAAAATCGTACTTCTGCCGGACCATTAAGCTGTGGAATAGTTTGCCCGCACACGTGTTCCCTCCTTCCTATAATATGGGGTCCTTTAAATGATGTGAAGAAGAAGTTAGGCAGGCCGGAATGATCTTGCCGACCTGCGATAGACACATTGTTTATCGTTGGTCAACACTATTCCTGGATTGCTATACAGTTACCATCAGGTGTGGAGTAGTCATTTTGCCCATCTAGGATAAAAAAGAGCCTAAGAATAAGATGGCATTAGTTTCCATTGTTTCAGGATATAAATAAAACTGCTTATTCGGTAATTTGTTTTATACGCTTAAACCATTTATTGACTCCGTTCCACTTAGCTAAAATCAGGGTTCGAGATCACTCTCCCTGTGAATGTGGTTTCGACGATGGAGACCTAGATCACTTATTTTTTTTAGCTGCCCTAATTTGTGACAGTCACTATATAATATACTTCCCCCTGAAATTCCACATCGTACCTCACCCTTGTGTTTTACCCATTCACCATCCTCCTAAGTAACTATATAAATTAGGGTTCGAAAATATCTGATATTTATTATAAATGTCAAAATATCAGATATTTATGATATATGTGTATCCGATATATCAAGTTTGATATACATCACTTTTGTATGAATGTTATTTGTATTTTGTTTTATGTTGTTTAATGTTATTATTTTATTGTATTATTTATGAATACTGTTTCTATATGTGTTACATAAACATAAATTATTAGAAAAAAAGACTAAAATGTTTTTAATGTTTTATTTATTTAGGTACTTAAAATCAGACAAATGAAACCAAAACATAAAATCTTCTTTTAGGGCAGAAGTGTTGTCATTTATGGATTAGAACTTACCATTAGGGAGTATGTTTTAACTCTACTCCCACGGTATAAGTTTACATACTGTGATTATACATGTACACACAAAGGTAGTTTAAAGAGACATATTAGAACTCAGACAGGAGAAAAGCCATATAATTGTAAATACTGTAATTATTCATGTACCCAAAATAGTAATTTAAAGAAACATATTAGAACTAACGCAGACGAAAAGACTTATGTTAATACTGTAATTATACATGTCCAGAAAATGGTAGTTTAAAGAGACATATTAGAACTCACACAGGAGAAAAGCCGTATAAATGTAAATATTATAATAATGCATGTATAGAAACTGGTAGTTTAAAGAGTCATATTAGAACTTGCACAGGAAAAAGCCGTATAAATGTAAATACTGTAGTTATACATGTTCATAAAATGGTAATTTAAAGACATATTAAAAATCATAGAGGAGAAAATCATCAATCAGTCAGTCATTCAATCAAAATCTCTGACAGTCATTTCACGAATTAATTCGTTTAAGAGACTATAGCCCTAATATAGTAAGGTTATATTATCCTTCTAGTAATTTAAATCAAATCGTCAGGCAGAGTATTTCTATTATTGACTAGCTTTTGCTCGCGGCTCCGCCCGCGTGATCTGTTAAAATATTGGTTTGTAGTACATGCTATGTATCAGAGATGGCGCTGTATTTAAAAAATGATTTTTCCTATTTTCCCGCTTTTCTATTGAAATTTTTCCTAGATTTTCGTTGCTATAAACCTCACGGAGCCCGAGACCTTTCCAACGAATGCAAAACCGTGGAAATCGGTTCGTGCGTTCTGGAGTTATATCGTCAGGAAGGAAAACCCGACTTATTTTTATATAGTAGAAGATAAACTGATGCCATCTATTTGCAATGTTTATGTTTATTCTGATTTAATAGGTAGATAAGTTACGCGGGAGCGCCCGGGGGTTTTTTAAAATGAATACTACAAGTCTTCACGATGAAGCTTTATTTCGTACTGAATTATAGTTTACAAATTTCCTTATTTATACATGTTCATCTGTTGACAATGAATGCTTAGTTCTACGAATTATAATCATAACATGATCACCGGCTAGACACCAGGTCAGCAGTTTTTATGGTCAACATGTTTTGATATTAAGAGCTTTAGCCAAAACAAGAATATCATATTACAAATGGATAGAGTTTCATAGAGCCCTTGCTTTGGTAAATAAGGTCAAAGACGTTTTGTAATCGTCAGCAATTGTAATGTCCTTCCTATAGTAAATTTACAACACATTAACATGCGGTTATAATGCCATGAGCGGGAGCGGGGTGCACAACTAGGTACTTTACAAAAAATATTGACACTTCATGGCATAACTGTAATATACATAAAACAGATTTCATTAAAGCTTTTTGGCTAGATGTAATTAGAATGCAAGTTAAGCAATCATCATCATCATCATCATCAGCCACAAGACGTCCACTGCTGAACATAGGCCTCTCCCAAAGATTTCCAGACCGACCTGTTGGAAGCGGCCTGCATCCAGCGACTTCCTGCGATCTTTATCAATATAATAATTTAATAATAATAATTTATAATTTAAGCAATGGTGCATTAATTTTAATAATCGAAAAAATAATATTGATTTTAGGCCGACATAAAAATGGAAACTCTAATCCGAGAAAAAGTCACAAAAGCATTGATCAGGAAGAAGCTGTAGTGCCTAATCACGCATAATTTATTTATTTAATATTAGTATCTTCATTGTGTTTTGTCTACAGTTATTATGATTGTTGCAAATAAAATTGTTCTTTTTTAAAGTGTATTAGTCATATTTTTGTGCTTTTAGTTTATGATGGATACTGTATAGTATAGTAGCTTAAGTGTAGCTTTTTGTATTGTATTAAAACATAGTTGGGTAAGGCCGTAGTTTTTTCCACTCTTGTAACATAAAGTAAAAAAATAAAAGTAACATAAAAGCAACATAATTTATAATACACGTACGAACATAACGAAAGATTAAGATTAAGGTACTTTTCCCAAAAATTAAACATAAGTTGTGCTACTGTGACGTAAAAGTTTATGCTACAGGTAACATAAAAGTATCATAAAAGTAACATAAAAGTATCGTAAAAGCGAAATATTTTAGATGTAATTAGCTTATAATTTCAAAACTAAAAAGATTTGCGACATTATAGATGTTTTCTCGATAAATATAAGCTATGTCGCCTAAAAAAATAATACAATGAACATAAACAAGTGTCTACTTACCTTAAAAATATCACAAAACTGTTTCTGAATTTCACTGACGAAACTGCTTGTGCACTGTTTGAAACAATCCATAGGCCACAATATGGCGACTTCTTTTTCTTTTTTTTTATTGTTCTGCTTAGGATTGCCTGTCTAATTTTACATATTCTTCGAATACTATTCAATGACTTCATTTACTTACCAATATTGGTAACATAAAATAGTAACATAAAAGTGTAAAAATTGATGACCTGTCTTAAAACTGGAATAAAAAATAAATAAACGCTCTTTTAAAATAATGAAATATTGGATTTAATTGCTCAAACCTTGTGATTTTACATAAACTAAAAATTATAACAAAATATTCGTAATTTTGTCAATTCACTATCTGATGAAATTTATGTTCATTTTATTTTTATATGAAAACGTAAATCCTTAATATCGTTAAAATTAAATTATATAAAAACTGTTATAGTTACAGTTAATTCGTAAAAGTTGTTTTTACCCTAAAAACTAATCTACAGGATAAAATTATCAAAGCTGGTAAAAAGTGTTAATTGTTTATGATATTAATATGAACGTGACTGGTAATGAAAAAATCTACGGCCTTACCCAGTTATAGTCTTTTTATCACCATTTTATTCAGTGTTAAGCATAAATGATGTAAAATCCTATATGTATAAGTATATAGGATCAGTCAGCACAAAAAGCATTATCTTAAATGTCTTTACATTACAATATGTGTATGTGTATAAATGAAAATGTAATTGCTATTATATATAATTAGGGTGGCTTATGCTTAAAAATATTAGAACATGAGTAAGACTGTAAATATTATTCTTATTATTTGTAAATTTATAATTATTTTTAAGCTCAATTCATCTTGTTATTAGTCTAAGATCCGGCTGCAAAATCTATACGTTCATCACGTAGATACTCAAGCTCAAATTTCTACATTCATTTTTTGAATAGGACAATAACATTGATAACAGGTCGCCAGTCAAAAAGTGTACGCAAATATTTTTAACAAGCTTTTGCTCGCGGCTCCGTCCGTGTGATCTGTTTTTTTTCCGGGATAAAAAGTAGACTATGTCCTATTCTGATGTATAAGCTATATTATTGTAAAGTTCCATTAAAATTCATTCTGTAGTTTTTACGTAAAAGAGTAACAAACATACAGTAGAATCCCGATTATCCGGACTCCGATTATCCGGATATCCGATTATCCGGACTCATTCTTCACGGCTCTAATTACCGACGTAGAAATGATTTGACAGCGCAACTAGACATTTTACGACGAGTTTTTTTCCTTCCTTCGATGTGTAGGTGCTGCTCTCATTTGTGCGCGCGATAGTGTTTGCTATTATTTCATTTTAATTGATACCATCCAACTAATAGGTTGTATTTTTTTACATTTCTGTTTACGTTTTGCGTTAGAAATCTATAATGTCTAAGCGAAAAATCGTATCGTATCGTAAGGACAAATCGTATCCCATACAGTTATTACAACTGAAGCGTATTTTTTTTTATCCGAGCACGGCAACGTGACTGCACTACACCTGATGGTAAGCGTAGTGCAGTCCAAAAAACCAGCGACCACCGACAAACAATGAGTTTATCGGTGGTCACCAGAATCATGCCGGCCTGTATAATGCTTCTTTCCTCTTCGGAGAAGGAAGAAGCAAATCTAGGGGCCTGCGACAGAACAAGCGGATGACCGATACAGGCACAATAATACAAGAATGTACCACTGTACCCGCCCCATCCAACCATCAAGTCATGTCGCAAGCCCCTCGGCAGAACCGGATATACACTGGCTGACCCTGAAACGCGACCCACACAAGGTGGGTCACTATGGCAGGTTTTAACACTAGTGTACGCTACGCACGGTGGTCGCTATCAGCCCCCCGACCGCCTATTCAAAGCGATAGCGATAGCGATAGCGATAGCAATGCGCGATAGCGATGACAATGTATTGTCTCAATTACTTAAAAATTACTGTCTGTTTACTGTCAAATGTATGGATAAATCATTCGGTCAATTTTTAAGTAATTAAGATCGTTAATTTTTAAGTAATTAAGACAATACATTGTCATCGCTATCGCGCATTGCTATCGCTATCGCTATCGCTTTGAATAGGCGGTCGGGGGGCCGGTCGGATACGAATATCCTCCCACCAGCAAAGTATCAGGGACTTGGCCGCAATGAAAAGATTTTTTTATTTGATTGAATGACGAGACGAGCATGGCGCTCGCCTGATGGTAAGCCTGTCCATAAATAGAAGAAACACCACACAGAACTTTGAATTACAAAGCACTGCATGGTGCTGAACTGCGCTCTTCACTCCAAGACATAAGATGTTAAGTTTAATAATGCCCAGTAATTTCTCTGGCTTCAATATCCTTTAAACCGAAACACAACAGTGGTTACACACTGTTGCTTGGCGGCAAAAATAGACAAAGCGGTGGTACCAACCCAGATGGCTTCTCGCATACGAGGGACCTACCACCTTGTAAAATGTGATTTATTACGTCAAAGATTAATCACAAATTATTTCCAACCAACATTTTAAATTACATAGGCTACTCGATTTTTTTTATATATCGTATTAAAATACGCATTATTAAAATACTAAATAACGCATGTCCCTTTCTATAACAAAAAAATAATTAAAATTTGATTACTGTTTTATTTGACTTTGAAATCGATTATCCGGATTTTCGATTATCCGGAATACCCCTGGTTTTAATTGATCCGGATAATCGGGATTCTACTGTACATCCATCCATCCATACTTACAAACTTTCGCGTTTATAATATTAGGATAGTAGGATTAAAAAAATGGTAATTTATTTTCGAAAAAAAGTTTCGTTCATGTTGTAGTTAGTGTAGTGTAAAATATTGTTCCTATTACAGCAATGTATGTAGAAAATTTAAAAAGCCATGGGTGCTGTTGCCTACTCGGCCGCAACTACTTATCAGCCAGGTGTAAGCAGGTAATACTTTGTTGTATTTTAACATTCATGATGTATTATATTTATGTTTTATACATCAAATTAAAGCTTATTTTTTTTTAATTATCTTGATAAACCGATGCCTGTGAAAAAATTACCGCAACTTAGGGTTGCTAGCCGTTAAAAATGCTAGGTATCAAAGTTAAAACGAGAGAGAGTTATCGCGCAACGCTACTCGTTAGACGAGGATGGCGAGTGTTAGCTGTGAAAATTTTTGAAGCCATTGCGCATTCGCTTAAGGTCAGAGTTTTACAAAAATCCTCAAATTCTTTTTTGTCTTTTATTTTTAAAACAGTTATTTTCTTCAAACATTCTGTATGTTATCCAAAGTCATCAGTAGATTCCACAGTTAAAATATTATATTTATATATTTTTTGTGCCGAAACATTAACATAGAAAGACGCTTCTTAAAAAACATATCAAAATGTAGCACATTTTTAGTTTGACTACACAAAAAAATACTTTTTCATTTTTCCAAAATGCAACTTTACTTTTATCAACTTTATAGTACGTTAAAGTCAAATAAAATAATAATAATATAAACTAAGCTGTGTGAATTACGTTGGGTCGTCGTTGAAGATGCAAAAAAATACAATTAATATAATTAATAAAATGTTACAATTAAAGTACAGTAATACCCCGCACTTTCGCGATAGGTGGGACCGAGCGATAACCGTGTAAGTCGATTTCGCGTAAGTCGGGGTACAACTTTACATGTAAAGTATGTTTAATCGGGACCAGAATCTAAATAAAACAATAATTTAGACGAACGAATGATGCTTGAATTCAACAATTGAGAGTTTGAATTGAATTCTGTTGAATTCTTGAATTCAACAGCTTCCATATTTTATTCTTTACATTTTATAACTGTTCGGACTGTCGATTCCGGTAGGTCATTTTTTTTGCCAATATAATTTTTTTTTATTTTTGCTATAAAGTCTTTGATAATATTCAGTTTACGCTCCAAAGACAGTGTTTTTCTTTTCTTGTTGGTTCAAATGACACATTTTTTGTTCTTTTGGGTGACATAATTTGAGGTTATCAATAAAACGCAACGTACGTAAAACAATTCCACGCGGAACACATTCGAACCTGTCGTAAACGTACCACTAACATAGCGGAATGGGAGAGCTGATGATGGGCGGCCATTAAAAAAAAACCGCGTATCTTCGAATTCGCGTAAGTCTGGGTATTACTGTACTAAAATAAAATTACAGAGGTTGACTCCCGGTCGATGTTAGAACAAAAGAGTACCTAAAATCGGAATACGCTAACTGATATAACCTTTGGTTTCGCAACGAGCAATGACGGAATGCAGTTGCTACCGAATTCCACTGAATGCAGGTGGCAAGATGGTGTGGTGGTTCGATCGTCAGTTTGCGAGTTCTTGGTAGATGGCGAGGTGTTGTAATGCGTCATCAAATCGCGCGATCGGTCCTTAACATGTATATAAACAACATCCTGCATAATATTCTGTAAGTTATTTTTAAATAAAAAATGACAAAATTTAAGAGGATGAAGTAGGTGCCGGCTTGTGGTGATTCTGCCATAAGCTCCACATTTACGACGTAAGGACCTGGGTCTGTAATACTGCCTCAAGGTGTTTACAGTATTGGTATTTACAGTCTTAGTATTACTAGTAGTATTTGTAGTGTCGTGGGTACCAATTGGATCAGTAGGATTGAGGTGGACTAAAATTGAGTTAGCGGTAGATGTAGTTTCGGCTAATGCCTGAACCATTGGACGATTAAAAGGCCTATCTTTCGCGCGCTTAAATGACTGTGTTAACTTTTTCTTATTTTTCTTCTCAATATTTGTCCTAACCGTTTGAAATGCGCCTACTGATAGTGCGGTATTAATGTTATTAGTAATAAACCCATCTGCTTCCAGTAAGGTTAGAAGAGGATGATGATCTGGAAGAGGGTCAGGATCCGGGGCTGGGTCCAATTCCATGTTAAATAGTAAATTAAAAACTTACCACTGTATGCTGTTACAGTACTAAATGAATATTAAATATACTAACTACAAAATAAAAACGCTTCCACAACTTTATATTAAGCGCTAAATACAAAATGAAATTTGCAAGAAAATAAATAAAGAAAGAAAGAATGAAAAAAATGCCCTTTTAGAAAGCCCGCCAAAAAGTCAACTTTCAGTTTACTGTGAAAAAGCAATATTTCATGTAATTATATAGCTGCAATTTTTATTAAAAATTATGTTTCGGGCTATCGGTAGGTTCGACAATGATTGTAAATAGGACGTAAGAACAGTTTACATAAATATGTACCTACGATAGCAATAAATTTTGTGACTACTATTTAGTTTTATTTTAAGTCGGATTTTCTACAAGGTTTATACGACGTATATTCGCCGTGTACTCACTATAGAAAACCGATAATATATTACGGTTTTAGTATGAAACTGTCCTGTCATATTTTTTTTAATAATCGGTATTTTCAGTAATTTAGCGATTTTCGGTACGGCACGTCTCTAGTATATAATCTCCGTGTAAAAGAGAAAATAAAGGGACAAAGGTCAATTCACACGGGAAAGAAAAAGAGGTCTTACTTCTCTTATGAATGAATTGTATAACAGCAGTAATAGTATAAAATTCCTGCATGTGGTGTATCCTATCATGTTAAAAATAATAGTATGAAGTTAACCTTCTCCCTATGTGTTGGTTGTATAAAAGTTTGTGCAATAAACATTGACGGTGATGAACAGTGTATTGGCAATTTGATAGTTAAGGGGAGCAACTTAAAAATGGACTCGACACGACTTTAACCCTTTCGCTTTGGTCTATTTAAATTCAATGCAAGATATCGGTGACAAATTTAACAAAAAAATGTCAAGGTGGGGCATGGCCTGAAAAGGGTTAGGAAACACTGGTCTATATACCCTGTTTTCGAATTACAGAGCATAATGCGACTCAGTGGCGCACAATGCCGAAGTGTGCTAATTGGAACGTGAATTAGTTTTCTAGTGCACCAGCAGAGTGCGCTAAGTTCAGTGTTGAGAATTAAAATATAAATAGTCAATGTTTATACCTTCATCCATCCTTACATTTACTTTTTAACAGGGTCTGAATTAACTTTTGAATATTTCGAAAACACTACGATAAGACGAAACCTTAAAAAAAAAAATATGGGTGCGTGTACTTATGTACGCGCGTGAGAAGTTATACTTCTTTGGCATCATTAAATAACCAATAATAAGTATTTAACATTAATAATTTAATAATATTTAGTGTTAATTATATTAAATAAAAGTATTTTAATTTATATCAACATATCCACTCGACATGATAGAAGTACATTCTACTCTCTTCGCGTTTATGCGAGCCTGGTACTTTTTACGGCAACATGTTCCGAATAAGAAAAAACCTAAAGAGTTTTTCTTTGTCCTAATCGTCATTTGTTTATTAATTACGGCTACTCGCCATGAAAAATGGACATTCTACTCTCTTCGCGTTTATGCGAACCTGGTACTTTTTTTACGGCACCATGTTCCAAATTATAAAATAAAAACCGCATCTATATATAATTATATATATATATATATATATATATATATATATATATATATATATGTCGGATCATGAAGGATACGGACACTCGATTGACGACCTATTTAAACAAAAATATTCTACAGTTATTAAAATAAGACACTGATTTGACCATCGTTTAATGAATTAGAATGTTTTACCATTTTGTGTAAAGTTGCTGATTTGATTTAGAACGATTTTAATGTGTTACTGATTTGACTTGACTAATTCCACTTTCGTAGTAGGGAGAATAAAAATGCCGCTATATAAGACCGGCGCCTTGCCATTTTAAAAGTGAAGTTCATTGAAGTTCAAAGAAGTTTACTAAAGTCCAGTGAAGATTATTAGTTTATAAAAACCAAGTCAAGTCTAGTTCCGTCTGCGAGTCGTAAAAGTACAGTGTCAATGTTAAATAATTAATTGAGTGCAAATATTGTGATTTATAACCACGAAATGTGTCGGGTTAAAATCTCTGTATATTCTAAGCATTGTAAAGGTGGGTTTTTTCTGTCGCCGGTTCTTTTTTTACCACCTATGATCATATTTCCGAGCCGGCGGTAGCTTAAAAGAGTGAATAAACAATAATGTGATAATCCTGCGTAATTATTGGGACCTCTCGTACGCCTTACATCCTGATTTCATCAAATGAAGAGCCAAGGGTTGTAAAACCCTCCTCTCTGACACATCTCCATGGAGTACACCGCGACATATATATATATATATATATATATATATATATATATATATATATATATTTATATTTAGTTATTTATATTTATTTATTTATTTTTGAAGTTATACTTCTTTAGGCGCGTTATGAAAAAATGATGAGAGTGAAATTTTAAGATGCGCGCGCACCTGTGACACAAAAAATTAACAGTATGAAGTTAGGCGCGCTATGAAAAAATGATGAGAGCAGTATGAAGTTAGGCGCGTTATGAAAAAATGATGAGAGTGAAATAAAAAAATAAATAAATAAATAAATATAAATAAATAAATATATATATATATATAAATATATATATATATATATATATATATATATATATATATATATATATATATATATATATAATTATATATAGATGCGGTTTTTATTTTATAATTTGGAACATGGTGCCGTAAAAAAAGTACCAGGTTCGCATAAACGCGAAGAGAGTAGAATGTCCATTTTTCATGGCGAGTAGCCGTAATTAATAAACAAATGACGATTTGGACAAAGAAAAACTCTTTAGGTTTTTTCTTATTCGGAACATGTTGCCGTAAAAAGTACCAGGCTCGCATAAACGCGAAGAGAGTAGAATGTACTTCTATCATGTCGAGTGGATATGTTGATATAAATTAAAATACTTTTATTTAATATAATTAACACTAAATATTATTAAATTATTAATGTTAAATACTTATTATTGGTTATTTAATGATGCCAAAGAAGTATAACTTCTCACGCGCGTACATAAGTACACGCACCCATATTTTTTTTTATTTCACTCTCATCATTTTTTCATAACGCGCCTAACTTCATACTGCTCTCATCATTTTTTCTTAACGCGCCTAACTTCATACTGTTAATTTTTTGTGTCACAGGTGCGCGCGCATCTTAAAATTTCACTCTCATCATTTTTTCATAACGCGCCTAAAGAAGTATAACTTCAAAAATCTCAACAATAAACAATATTAATTACTAACGATAATATGAATAAAATTTCGATCAATGCCAACTTAAAGAAAAAACACTTGTTAATTTTCTGTTACTGAGTTGGTATCGATTGCATGTATCACCCGAAAGCAGTACTTTTGAGAGTGCTTGATTGTGCGTAGCGTTGCTGTAGTTGAAACATTCAACGTTGAGCATTATGCCGCATAATCCGCTCTAGTGCTGTAATTGGAAAACAGGGATAGTTAATTTATGCCAAACATTTTTTGGTGGGAATTCCGACAATGCGGTTCATCTCCTAATTTAATTTATTTCAAAAACTAGTTCTAAGTTGTGTTGGTTGTATAAAAGTGGTGTGAGTTTGTGCAGTAAACATTGACGGTGATGAACAGTATATGGACACACTGAAATAAGTGAATTAAGCATCGTACTGGAAGGAATTCACACCAAAACTCCAACAAGGCTTAGAAAACGTGCACACCGATATTTCATCGTTCTTGTGAAGACTTCAGAATAAATTATACTTTTCATTGGCGAAATGAATAATAATGCGAAGCCATAAATAAAATAAAAAAAAGAGTATAGTTTAATACGTCAGTTCATTCTCTAAGACACCAGCGTTGCCATTTTAGCGATTTTATCACTAGATTTAGTGACTTTTTGGGGTATGACAGTGATTCTTTGAAAAAAAAATCGCTAAAACAATATTTAGTTATTTCTAGTGATATTTGGCGATTCTCGAAAAATTGAGAAGTTAAACGAATTATTCGTTAAAAACCAAATAAATCTAATGAAACTGATCCATCTCGGCCTTCTATACTCGAATGTAGCTAAAAAAAAAAAAAAACAACATCAAATACCACAATAAAGTATTGGATGTTGTTTTTTTTTTTTGTTTAGCTAATCGATATAATTTTTGTAAATTATTTTCGCAATTACATTATTTTGTTACACTTATCGTGTAATTTCCTTTTAAATTATTTAGTGATTTTTAGCGATTTTTTTTGGTTCCAAATAACCCGGTATCTAGTGACTTTTGAGACCAAATCTAGTGATTTTTTTTTCCCCGAGTTGGCATCACTGTAAGACACTCTAAGTAGTCTGTGTTCAGCGTTGCCAACTTGGGGGTTTTCCCCCTAAATTTAGGGGGAAAAAATCTCGACAGGGAGTTTTTTAGGGGGAATAATTTTTTGGGGGTATTTTTAGGGGTTAAATTTTTATTGAATTTTTTTTAATTGCTCTACTCTCCATACTTCTATTCTATCGATATATCGAATTGTAGGAAGGAAAAGACTTTATTAGAAAATGATTAACAAAAATAATATCGAATAGCTAAAAAAAAAAAAAAAAAACAACATTCAATACTTATTTTGGTATTTGATGTTGTTTTTTTTTTTTTTTTTTTAGCTACATCCGATAGATATCGAGCACCCCTAACTGAATAACTATTCTAATTTATGTCATTATATTGAAAATGATATACTTGTGTCACCGTCAGGGGGTTTTACTTTGAATTTAGTGGGTTTTAGGCTAAATTTTAATTGCTTTAGGGGGAAAGTTTTCAAACAGTTGGCAACCCTGTCTGTGTTTAATACCTATATTGTGCCTAGAATCTAGGTCTTCTTTTAGTTTTGTGTGTGTTATGAAAATGTCTGCATTAATTTGTCGAATATGTTTGGATAACAACGTTCGAATGCATCAAATTGCGGGCTCGGAAGTGCAGGATGTATATGAAAAGCTAACAACTAAGAAGGTAGAATTCTTAATATACTATGTTAGACGCAAAATAACTTTGCTGGGGTGAAGTTAGAGACTTCACTTACCCTCTACACCTGCCGACATCTAATACATTGTTCAACGAAAACAATATTAAAGACCCAAATGGCAGTGCCGCGCTGTAAACACTTAAGTGCAAAGCACGAATGGCCGGATTATTACCACTATCTCACAGAAATCAGACGTAAAGTAGCGGCTTGCTGCAGCATTTCGTATGGTGAGTGAGATATCCGGAGGCCCAAATCCCCTTCCTCTACCCAATCCCTCTCCTTTAATGTCGGGAACGCGCACATGTTGTGGTGGGTCCTTTATCAGGTGGCTCACTTGCGTGTTTGCTAAACTCTGTTATATAAAAACTGGCCAGAGTGTAGAGCCACGTATAGTGAATGGCTCTGGGGTGTAGCCGAAAATATCTCATACTTCAAAAACTATGCAACATAGCTCATTGAAACTAATGTTCGTTGGAAGTATCTTTTAATTTATGATCTTATTGTTGGATAAAAAAAAAATAGAGAGAACATTTTTCAAAACTTTCATCAACCCGTGACTTATTTTTTTTTGTTTTTTTTTTATAACATAGGCCGGCAAACGAGCAAGTGTGTCACCTGATGGTAAGTGATCTCCACCGCCCATATACGCCCACAACCAGAAGAATCATGGACGCGTTGCCGACCTTAAAGGGAAGGGGAGGGGTTTTGGGCTTCCATATATCTCACTCACCGTACGAAACGCAGCAGCAAGCTGCTACTTTACGTCGGTTTTCTGTGAGACAGTGGCAATGACCCGGTCTAGCCAGCCCATTCATGCTGTAGACAAACTGTTTACAGTGTAGCTCTACCACTCAAACAAACTGTCTACAGCGTGGCTCTACCACTCAAATTACCAATCAATTCATAATCCCATTATTTGTTTAATCCTCAGGTTCAAGGGGATGGAAGACTACACTTTGCATGTTACATATGTTACTATCAGCTAAAGAAATGCCAGCAGCTTGTTATCAAATCACAGAAAGCGGAGGAGTTGCTTCAACAATTCTTTGTAAACAGTCCTGAGGTATTTATATCATTATTTTATTACATAGTATTACAAATATTATGTTGCATATTATAACAGCGATAGCTCAGTGGGGAATGGTATGGAATGCAGAGACAAAAGTTGCAGGTGCAAAACCAGGCCTTAGAGCATGCACCAACAACTTTCTTAAGTTATGTGTGTATTCATTGTCACTGGCTTTAATGAAAGAAAGACAGAAAGAAAATAAATATTCAACTAGATACAATGTTTTTTTACATATATCATACCAGTAGTATGTTAGACCAATAACAAGACTCCCCGTTCTTTATGCTGAAATACAGCCTTAGCTGTACTACAGCACTGATTTTCAATGGGAAGCCCGTGTGACGTGCGACACACAATACTACGTCTGTACAATAAAAATATAAAGATTGAAATCTTATAAACAATGATACTTAATTACAAGGACATAAACAATTCTAAATATACAGGGTTAATTTTAATACACTAGCAACTTCGCAGGTCCATATAGCTGACCCCATAAGGAACAACTTTTGTTCTACGAGTTTGGACATAACTCAATACATAAGAAAAAAAATGATTTTTACAAGTTTTTGTTATGTAGTGTTTTTGTTCATACATCTACATTTCAGTCATAAACGAACGACCCGACGCTCGCGCCCGCTTGCGCTGCTAATAATAATAATCTAGTTATTTTCTATTGCTCGTGGGGTTTGTAGCCAGTATGTAGATACCTACACTGAGTCCACAATCCCTTCATACTTTACCAGGCTTAGGACTGGCTACATTAAACAATTAAAAAGAAATACAGTATTTAAACATCTAAAATATGTTACTATTAAATAACAAAATATTTTTTTGTCGTTTTCTAAAGTTTAATTAAACCAATTTAATATTGGTAGTTTGGTTTCCTTTACTTTTTATTGTTTAATGGAGGCGTATTTAAATAGTGGAATCAGCGTGCAATAGTGAAATCAGCTGACGGCTGGGTGTAGGTATTATCGATCGATACGGCCCGGCCACGACTTAAGGGTCATTGAACTGACGCTGGCGCCCGCGTGTATTACGCAATCTGCGATGCGCGCAGCGTAGGTAACATTCAAGATGGAAATTAAATTCATACTTATTTTTGTATGAGAATAAAATCTAACAAATTATGAAAAGTCGTAGAACAAAAGTAGTAGCAAATGACCTTAGGAATCTAGTCCTGCGAGGTTGTTGGTGTTTTAAAAATAACCCTGTATAGACAACAGTGATCGGAAATATTTCAACACAATATACAGAATTAAAAAAAAATACACAGAACAAAAAACACAGTACATCTACCCGTCTTGCTCGGAACATAATGGTCAGAGAAACTTTATGAGGAAGCCTACGTACTTGAGAATTCTCCATGATGATGTGTGAAGTCTGCCAACCCATGTTAAGCCAGTGTGTTGGACTAAGACCTATTCCAGTTTATTCGTACAGGAGGCCTGTGCTCAGCAGTGAGATAGTGTAATATGGTGTAGATATTCTTTATTATCTATAAATTCATGAATGAAGTATTAAAACTACCACCACCACATTAATAATTAATGCACTAATTTTTGTGTGTCTATTTCACAAGTACAGTAATACCCCGGACTTACGCGATAGGTGGGACCGAGCGATAACCGTGTAAGTCGAATTCGCGTAAGTCGGGGTACAACTTTGCATGTAAAGTGTGTTTAATCGGGACCAAAGTCTAAAGAAAATAATAATTTAGACGAACGAATGGTGCTTGAATTCAACAATTGAGAATCTTTCACAGCTTCCATATTTTTTCTTTGCCTTTTATAACCGTTCGGACTGTCGATTCCGGTAAGTCAAATATCTTTGCCATATCACAAATTTTTATTTTTGCTTCAAAATCTTTGATAATACACAGTTTACGCTGCAAAGGCAGTGTTTTTTCTTTTCTTGTTAGGTTTATATGACACATTTTTTATTCTTTTGGGTGACATAATTTGAGGTTATCAGTAAAACGCACTGCGTAAGTAAAAATATCCACGCGAAACACGTTCGAACCTGTCGTAAACAGAACACTAACAGGGTGTAGTGGGAGAGCTGATGCGCGCGGTCATCAAAAATAAAAACCGCGTATCTCCGAATTCGCGTAAAACGGGGTAGCGTAAGTCGGGATATTACTGTACCAAGTAAAAATGAACCACCAAAGTAGTAAGAGCTTTTTTTCGATTTTTTTTTTACGATTTTTTTACGTCTATCTGTGTATGGGTACAAGGCAGCATAGTCTATTTTTATTATTTGCAGCAATATGTGGAATCCATCACTCTTGCAGTAGGACTGACATATGGTCTGCATAATTCATTGATGATTGCGAAAATGGAGTCCTATCAAATACCAGAATATAACATAATTACAAAAGCAGAAACCCAAGACGAATGTGACATTAATGAAGAAGTGATGATCAAAGATGAACCTGATTATGATGGTAAGAACAGAATAACTTTATACAATATCCTGTACTATCTGTAAAAGCAATCCTGTACTATCTGTGGTCCTATTAGGTGTCATGATAAGGCTCTTTAGATGTTAAGTAAAAAAGTACCCCAAAAATATTTTAATCAAATGATTTAAACCTTAATCAGCAATATATGGTTGATCACTCGAAGTGTCAAAATTAGGTGACAGCCCTGCAGCCTCACTTAGTATTTGATTACAGAAGTAGTAATTAATGTTCATGATACTCTGAGAAGGGTTTTTTTATAAATAAGTTTAATCATGTGTCGTATTATTCACTGAGGACACGAAGACAAACAATGAGTTTATCGATGGTCTCTAGAGTCATGCCGGCCTGAATAAATGCTTCTTCCCTCTTCAGAGAGGCAGAGAGGCTTCCGAACTGGCAGTAGTGTTTTTTTGATGGAATCCAAACAATATACATATGACGGGGAAAGATATCTCGGAGGGAATATAGAACTCATTTACTCGAATCTATGAGAGGCCATTTACACCTCTCCACGATCAAACGGCATAAGTTCAATAATATCAACACAAAAATGTACAAACTCACATCATGATTATTATGTGTGTACCCGACCTCCTCCATCCCCATAGTCGGCCCATACGTCACACAATGTATGCAGTGACAATTGAGTCGCTCAGCGGAAGAGTGGCCCAAGCCTTGCACATTAAGTATGGAGGTAATGAGCATTAATGATTTGAGAATTACATCAGTACTGATATTTTGGTATTTTCTCTAGTTATGTAAAAATAAAACACAGACCATACAAAGTAATCATTTTATTGATAGTTTTATGCTTACAAACTAGTATACAAGTTATAAATTTAAAAAAATGTGTGTGGTGTAGGCCACTATTCTACCGAATAAAAAAGTTAGTCTTGGGTTAGGTCATCATCATAGAAGTCAGCTTCAGTATCTTGTGCAGAATTATTTATCTTCAGGTTGCGATAGAAATCATGTCCCTCCAATTCGATATAAGCTCTCAAGCTGTAATAGATCTTCATATTTTTTCTTCTCTATGGGGCGACCATTGGGGTACAAAACATCTAGATTAATATCAGTCAAAGAGGAAGAGAAACGAGCTCTTTTTTCTTTAATATCAAAGCCGGAGAAAAAGTTTCATCATAACTGTTGGTGTACTTGTTATATTTTGTATGGATTATCATGGGTAAATCGCAACCATTGACTTTTTAACCATTTTACTTTGGTTTTTTGACTTTTGTCAGTATTGTTACCTATTTTTCTGTTAGTTATTAGTTTTTCCAATTTTTCAATGCTTTTGAAGTATTCTGTCATCATCTTCACAATAAAAGATATTGAACTCTTTTTCTTGGCATTTGATACAACACAATTCCAGTTTTCAGGAACAAAAATTTCCATCTTATGTTTCTTTTCCTTTTCTACTAACCCAAAATCACGGTCACATGGTAGATAGCTATGACCAGATACCAGAAACTTGTGATCTATTTTTTAAATACCATTTATTTAAATATTATTTATTATTTTACATATTATTTTTTATCTATCTATCTATACTTATAAAACAACATGTCCTGACTGACTGACTGATTCATCATCGCCGAGCGCAAACTATCAAGGCTACAAGCATGAAATTCGGACTGTATATTCATTTTGTTATGTAGGCACCCACTAAGAAAAGATTTTAGAAAATTCCACCCCTAAGGGGTCAAAATAGGGGATGATAATATGTATGAAAGTCCGTCATTTTGAAAGTTACATAAATAAAATTTTGTATTTCTGTTATTGACGTAAAACAAATAAATACGTGTTTCAGGAATTTTCGAAAGTTTATTTAATAAGGCATAAAAAAGGGGGTGAAAGTAAATGCAAAAGTGAGTTTGTTTGTTACGTTTTCACGCCTAAATTACTGAATTGTTTTTGACGAATTTATCTACAGAAACAGATGGGACCCTGGAGACGGTTACAGGCTACTTTTATCCCGGAAAATGCTATTCACGCGGGCGGAGTCGCGAGCAAAAGCTAGTTAAAGATATATACCTAGAGTGGGTTGGGCCACTATTCTGTTGTTCTAAAATTATGAAGTGCTGAAGTTAAAGGGCCTATCAAATAATAGGCCGCTTTTCCTACGAAAGTAATCATAAATTTGAAATGGAATACGAACATTCATCAACGCCATTTATCAAACACTACTGAAAGTAAGATTTAGGTCAGTACAGTTTTAAGGATCTATAGTCTAGTATACAAATATCTACTTAACTCTGTTTCTGTAAATTTGTGGATTAGGCCACTCTTCCGCTGAACGACTCAATTCACACGCAGTGACAATCCACACACAATTATACTCCACACATAATAACCATAACCACACTTACTTGTGAATAACGTTGGGCGAACTTCTGTCCTCGGTCACAGCTAGACACAGACTCCCTTTCTATACGCGGGGGCGCTGCTTATATTGAGTTTCCCCACCCCCAGTACGAGAGTGAAATCAACTGACAAACTATTTAAATCACCCTCAAATAAACAATATCATTGGCGGTACCAACAATTTACAATTAATCGGCGTTTGCCCTATCACTACAGTAATCAATTGAGTGACTTTTTTTTTAAATGATATCGTTATACACGACATATATATTACATTTTATGGATTCATTTAATACAATATATTACATATTGTTATAAAATTTAATGTATTATTAGACACTAATATTTAAATTTGTATACATTCATTGGTTAATTTTGTAATTAATATTTATTCTTTTATTTAATATATAGTACCTGGGCGACCGAGCTTTGCTCGGGTGAAAAAAAAAAAAGTAATATTATTATTCGCCAATAGATGTCAGGAATTAAGTCTAACCTCAAAACAAACACTCATTGACTTAATTAATTAATTACTTATCTTAATCTACCCGGTGAACTTCGTATCACCTACATATATTTGTGTAAAATGTGGTCAAAACTTAATACAAATGTTTCATTTACATTAAATGCAATTAAGTGAGGTACTGCACCATTGCACGTAAGGTAGCCCGTCGCACATTTAATTGACTTCGACGACCTAAGTCAGGTCGTCTTCCACCTCCCCCCGGTGGGACAGCCCTGTCCCTTTCCTGTCCTGTCCCTGTCCTGTTTAGTATAACGTGGCGACCCGTCAGCACGGCAAGCTTCGCAACGCCAACAACAAAAAGACATCAAGTGTTTCATACCCAGGAACAGTTTGTATTGGAAAATTAAGTTGTCGTTTTTAGTGTTTTCCTTTACTTATTATTTATGTTACTCATTTTTTCTCATCGGGTAAACCTTCCCTGAACTTCAACAAATAATTCAAGATCAGAATTAGCCAAATCGGTACAGCCAGTCTCGAGTTTTGGCGAGATACACGCACAGCGATTCATTTTTATATATATAGAGTCATATTTTTCAGTTTTAATTGGGACTACTTTAAGTTGATAAAACACGAATAAAATGATATTTTCTAAAAATGATTCCTAGCTAGATCGATTTATCGCCCCCGAAACCCCCTATATACTAAATTTCATGAAAATCGTTGGAGCCGATTCCGAGATTCCAATTATATACAGGGTTAATTTTAAAACACCAGCAACCTCGCAGGACCAGATAACTGACCCCATACGGAACAACTTTTGTTCTACGAGTTTGGATATAACTCAATATATTAAAAAAAAAAATGATTTTACAAGTTTTTGTTGTGTCGTGTTTTTCTTCGTAGAGTGCGGCGCGGCGCGGCGTGCGCGCGCGACATTAAACGCGCCGCTCAGCTGCTCGGGCGTTGACCTTCAAAGGAGCTAGCCCGGTTCCCCACGCTTCGCGTATTTGTTTACGTAATCTGCGATGCGCGTTGTAACGTTCAAGACAAGAATTTTTGTATGAAAATAAAATCTAACAAATTATCAAAAATCGTAGAACAAAAGTAGTAGCTTATAACCTTAGGAATCTACCCCTGCAAGGTTGCTGGTGTTTTAAAAATAACCCTGTATATATATACAAGAATTGCTCATTTAAAGATATAAGATATGATTGTATGTATATGATTTTGTAATATTTTCTTTTTGTTGGACTAGGTGCACTCCCAGAAAAAAAGGTTATACTGGACACAACCAAATCTATAGAAGTGAAGCAGGACACCATCTCTGGAACTCAAACAAACACAGTAGCTAATGAAAATAAGTCATCCCAAATAGTATGTGATGGGAAAAATCAGCAGGTATTAGTTAAGAACGATACACAGTCTTTTATATGCAATGATTGTAGTATAACATGTGATACGAAAGCTCTTCTTATCAAACATATTAGTGAACATAAACCTGTGACTATCAAACTGAATGAAACATATACAAAAAATCAGAAATCTTCATGTAAAGGCAAATTGAATAAATGCAATAGTTTTATAAAGAACCTAAAAAATCCTTATAAATGTCAATACTGTGATTATGCATGCACATATTATAGTAATTTAAAGAAACATATTAGAACTCACACAGGAGCAAGGCCCTTTAAATGTAAATACTGTAATTATACATGTACAGTAACTAGTAATTTAAAGACACATATTAGAACTCACACAGGAGAAAGGCCATATAAATGTAAATACTGTGATTATACATGTGCACAACATATTACTTTAAAGAGACATATTAGAAATCACACAGGAGAAAGGCCTTTTAAATGTGAATACTGTGAATATACATGTACAGAAAATATTCTTTTAAAGACACATATTAGAACTCACACAAGACAAAAGCCATATAAATGTAAATACTGTGATTATACATTTACACAAAATAGTAGTTTAAAGAGACATATTAAAACTCACACAGGAGAAAAGCCATATAAATGTAAATACTGTGATTATACATTTACACAAAATAGTAGTTTAAAGACACATATTAGAACTCACACTGGAGAAAGGCCTTTTAAATGTCAATACTGTGATTATACATTTACAGTAAATAGTAATTTAAAGAGACATATTAGAACTCACACAGGCGAAAAGCCCTTTAAATGTCAATACTGTGATTATACATGTACAGAAAATGGTGATTTAAAGATACATATTAGGACTCACACAGGAGAAAGGCCATATAAATGTAAATACTGTGATTATACATGTGCACAACATATTACTTTAAAGAGACATATTAGAAATCACACAGGAGAAAGGCCTTTTAAATGTGAATACTGTGATTATATATGTACAGAAAATAATCTTTTAAAGACACATATTAGAACTCACACAGGACAAAAGCCATATAAATGTAAATACTGTGATTATACATTTACACAAAATAGTAGTTTAAAGAGACATATTAAAACTCACACAGGAGAAAAGCCATATAAATGTAAATACTGTGATAATACATTTACACAAAATAGTAGTTTAAAGACACATATTAGAACTCACACAGGAGAAAGGCCTTTTAAATGTCAATACTGTGATTATACATTTACAGTAAATAGTAATTTAAAGAGACATATTAGAACTCACACAGGCGAAAAGCCCTTAAAATGTCAATACTGTGATTATACATGTACAGAAAATGGTGATTTAAAGATACATATTAGGACTCACACAGGAGAAAAGCCATATAAATGTCAATACTGTAATTATACATGTACAGTAGACAGTACTTTAAAGACACATATTAGAACTCACACAGGAGAAAGGCCTTTTAAATGTCAATACTGTGATTATACATTTACAGTAAATAGTAATTTAAAGAGACATATTAGAACTCACACAGGCGAAAAGCCATATGTATGTGAAATATGCGATAAGACATTTTCCAGAAACCATCATTTAAAGATTCACCTACGAGTACATATTGGTAACAAAACTCGTTAGTACTGAAGCTAACTGCTCAGAGTATAACAAATATATTAGATGTCATAGCTTAAGCAGTAGGTATATTCCTTTATTTTTATATTAGCATTTGATAAATGTTTGTTCCTGGATAAAAATAGCCTAATATGTTCTAATCTATGTGCTGATATACCTGTGTGATAAAATTCATCAATCAACCATTATTAGACCGATGATTATCCGGTTGAAAATGGTAAAAATAGAAACAAATTTATAGTAGAATGAAACCCATTGTAAAAGGAAGAGAATACAACAAAATTGATAGGAAAAATAAATTACGGGCGATCTGAGGTCGGGAAGTGGGAAGGGGGGGGCTTTAAGGGTAAAAAACGGTTTATCTCGATTTCCGGAAAAACTACAAGTCCTATGGAAAAAGTTAAATCGCAAAGTTGTAGGTAATAAAAAGATCTACAACTTTTGTATACACACTTTCTTCACATAACCTCAAAATATATGTGAAAAATTCAAATAACCAAGTTTTTTGTTTTTATTTTTATCTATTATAATAAATCATTTTTTTTCACGAAATTTGGTGAAAACTTACCTTTTTGTATCTCAAATACACTGTAATTTTTTTGATTTAAAATCATTGATATACAAAAAATCCCAAGATGCACAATCAGTGTCTGAAAAACGTCCGCAAAAAATGAGCGCACAATTCTAAAATGTGCGCTCATTTCAAATAGTCTCGCGTCGCTCTCGTCTAGACACACACGTCAAAAATGCCAAAGTGCTCTTTGAGAAATTGTAGAAATATCACGTCAATAAGGTTAAAAAAAGATGGGATATCGTATTTTCGGTAAGTAGAAAAGTTTATTGATTAGTTTATGTTGTTTTTATGACTGAATATAGGAAGCAATATGTGATTTTGATTTAATTTGTCTAAAAATTACTCTCGGCAGTCGAAGTATAATACTGCAAATTTCAATGGCCGCTTTTATAGTTTATGAGCGTTAATTACAGCCATCTTTTTATTTTAGTCACATAGTAATAAGACTCTGTTCTGTTTTTAATGGAGTCGATTTTTTTTATTGTGTTTATATTTTATTTATTAATAAATTCATGTACTTTTAAACTTTTATGTATTTAGTTATTGACAAATATGTTTGCGTTATATAATATGATATAAGAGAAGAAGTAGTCAATTTGTTGTATTTTTTAATGTGCTTAAATATTAATATATAATGTATATTGATTAATTATGGATCAACTTATGGGTTCGCAACATGCGGCATGCTAAAATATGATAAATGTAATGACAGAAGTGTCGCGTAGTCTGTGAATGTCACTTTGGCGCAACACGTCTAAAAAAACTTCTTTTTTATTTTAGTTTTCCTTGTGATCTGATACGATGTGCAGAATGGATATCAATCGTCCGTCAACAAAGGCCTGATTTTTTTTTAAGCCAAATAAATCAAGCGTCGTTTGGTCTGAGCATTTTTTGGACAAAGATATGTATGTCACTTCGAAATACTGGCTCCAATCTAGCCCTAAACACTACATACCTATAAAAGAGTTTTCATAACCTATGTATGTGCAGAATAAATCACTTTAACTTTGAGTTTTAAACATACCATTTTAACAGTTAATATTTGTTTCATTCATTTACCCATGTCTTACCAAAAATCTATTTCCGATTAGATAAAAGTATAATTATAAATTATTATAAATATTATTATAAATTTCAAAACACAAAATTTAAGCAATAGCTTATAAAAAAGTAATAACGTTCGTCTCCACTCCATGCCTTGTCCCACCGACCACCCGTCGGTCGTAAAATTTTATTGCTTTTCGTACACTGCTTTGTAAACCAAGTTTTAAACAAAGCGCGTAAGGTTGAATTTGCAATAATATATGTTAACATACACACATGTGTTATATAGGTATAATTGTTGAGTGTTTGGGGACAGTTTCGAGACTTAGTTTTGTACGGGACCGTGCATCTAGGTTTTTTTGCATATCAATGGTTTCAACACAATTTTAACGACTCTGCAGAGTTTGCGTTTTTTGAAAAATATGTATAGACGTACGAGCAAGTACGCGTACTTATCGCTCGACGACCTTTTACGCTTGTGTGTCACCGTAAGTACGCGTACTTTAAAACCGACGCGCAAAATCGTATTCGATCCAACCGGTTTGAAATCTTGCTCGTATCTCGTCTAGACTCGTACGTGTGGCAGCACTGCGAGCCGCGAGCCGCTATTTTGTTTCGCCAGTTCGAGGACGCTCACGCTTGTCGTGTTTAGATTTTGATAATTTTACAAATACAATTTTTGATAATTACACCGCCTCAGGAATTCTGAAATAATTAATTAATCTTCCTACTTTTCATGTAACTCTCTTACTAAATTCACATGTGATAAACGCTCTTTTCCTAAGCCATTTTTTCAGTTTCGAGCCATAAGTACGCGTACTTGCTCGTACGTCTATCACCCACTTTATCGTTTATCACGTTTTTGCGAATGTATGTTCGGATTTTTGGCGGGAATTCCGACAGTGCGGTTCATCGCTTATTTTAATTTATTTCAAAAACTAGTTGAAAGTTGTGTTTGTTGTATAAAAGTGGTGATTTCTGCACTGACGGTGACGAACAGTGTATAGAAACATTAAAACAAGTGAATTAAGCATCGTACTGGAAGAAATTCACACCAAAACTCCAACAAGACCTTGAAGATGTCCACACTGACATTTCATAGTTCTTGTGAAGACTAGAGAATAATCCTGTTTTCCAATTACAGAGCATAATGCGACTCAGTGGCGCACAATGCCGAAGTGTGCTAATGAATAATTGGAACGTGAATTAGTTTTCTAGTGCACCAGCAGAGTGCGCTAAGTTCAGTGTTGAGAAAAAGTTGGTGTGTGTCGTGGGACACCAGGTAGGAACGAAGTTCCTTCGGCTAATGTAGAATCGACACAAATTGTAAAAAATACGAATTATCAACTAAAATAACAAAATAAAAAAAAGGGGAACACCCAAAT
Source organism: Amorpha juglandis (assembly GCA_949126905.1). NCBI lineage: Eukaryota > Metazoa > Arthropoda > Insecta > Lepidoptera > Sphingidae > Amorpha > Amorpha juglandis. The sequence goes on from OX421392.1 coordinate 5,227,591, forward strand.
ACTCCGAAATATTTTATTCCGAATTTCGATGTTCCGATGTTCAAAAGTCCGAATTTCATAATACCTAAAAATTATAATGTCTATTATTCAAATTTACGAAAATTATTTTGCCGAAAGTTGTAAATACGATCTGTTTGTTTTCCGAATTTTATATGTTCGACGAGTCAAATGCTCGATAGGTTCTCGGTCCGAAAAACGACATTCCGATTTTCAATATTCCGAATAAATTGCTAAAATCAGGATTTTGATTCAGTTATAATTATTACATACATTTGGGTTAGGTTAGGTTAGAACTGTGACCATTAAAGCGCGAAGGCGAGCGAGCGCAGCGAGCGTGCCGCGGTAGCGGTCGCCGAGCGCCAGATCCTCTCTATTGTTGGTGAATCATTTGGGTTAGGTTAGGTTAGAACTGTGACCATTAAGCGCGAAGGTGAGCGAGCGTGCCGCGGCAGCGGCCATCGAGCGCCAGATCCTCTATATTGTTGGTGAATCATTTGGGTTAGGTTAGGTTAGAACTGTGACCATTAAGCGCGAAAGCGAGCGAGCGCAGCGAGCGTGCCGCGGCAGCGGCCGCCGAGCGCCAGATCCTCTCTATTGTTGGTGAATCATTTGGGTTAGGTTATAATTGTGACCAGCGAAAAAAATATATTTTATTGGAAAGAAAATATTTTTAAAACGCATTTGACATTAGTTTTTTTTAATTCTACCTCCTCATACTATTATATTTCTGTTTGACAAGAAATTATGTGTTGATTTGTCTTTCTATTCAGTTGAACAAGGCGTTTTTATTTCGGAATTTTAATTAATAGGTATTTTAATAATAGGAATTCGTATTTTTGATGTTTCGAATTATCATTAATTCGGACTTTTTGTTATTCGATCTATTGAAACTCGGTATTTTGAGAATCGTAATTATATACGTTAGGAATATAGAAATTTCGGAATTATAAAAATAGGATAAATGATACATCGGAGTTGTTAAATTCGGAATTTTGAACCATTCGGAATTATGAAAATCGGTATTTTGAAATTCGTATTTGTGACTATCGGAATAAAGTTTGTCGTATTATTGTAGTGTACCCAAAAAAAAGACGTGTAGCACTCGGAGACTGCCGCGGTAAAGCTATTGTATAGCATTTTTTATCAACTTATGTAATTATAAATAATAACGAGCTAGCGTAATCTTTTAAAAATCGAAGGAGATATAAAAATACTTCAAGTATAACTGGCTGAATGAATTTCATTTTAAAAACTGATTGAGCTGAAATTCGCACACAATTTTGGTGCAGGCAAAAAGGAACTAACGCTGGCTGGTTATGCGGCGCTTTTAACGCTTTTTTCTTACACTGTTTTCTTACGCTTTTACTATCACATTTTTTTCAGTTCGGTCACGCAGCAAAATCCCTATCCCCTCCAAGCCTGCCGTAAGGAACTTCGTTCCAATAAAAATATAAATAGTCAATGTTTATACCTTCATCCATCCTTACATTTACTTTTTAACAGGGTCTGAATTAACTTTTGAATATTTCGAAAACACTACGATAAGACGAAAGCTTAAAAAAAAATCTCAACAATAAACAATATTAATTACTAACGATAATATAAATAAAATTTCGATCAATGCCAACTTAAAGAAAAATCACTTGTTAATGTTCTGTTACGGAGTTGGTATCGATTGCATGTATCACTTGAAAGCAGTACTTTTGAGAGTGCTTGATTGTGCGTAGCGTTGCTGTAGTTGAAACATTCAACGTTGAGCATTATGCCGCATAATGCGCTCTAGTGCTGTAATTGGAAAACAGGGTAAATACTTGTTATTGGCGAAATACATAATAATGCGAATTGCGAAGCCATAAATAAAAAAGGAAAGTGTTTCACAGCGCGCGGCGCTCAGATCAAATATGAACAAGATACGGCCATAGCGTAGCCTGTGGTGAGACAGAGAGACCCAGTGCTTGTGTTGTCAGAATGTAAAAAAAAATCCATAATTATTTTATTTTTTTATTATATTTTAGTGAAGATTCTTAAAAGTAAAATAAAATACTATTCAAGGCTATTTATAGTATGTTGCCCTATATCCTTATTTACACATTATTTTATATGCAACATTAATTAAAATATTAAAATAATTTAAAAAATCGCGTGTACCCTACGAATAGTGTGAATATCCTATTATTCATAATACCAATTAGTGTTATTAAAATTTCGGGATAGTGAATTAAATGTTAGGTTTCACTTAATTTTTGTAATAAAAAGATGTGAATGGTTAATTTATTTAGTAACACAAATTATGATACACGGGCTAATAACTTTCTAAGGTGTGGTCAAATTGAAGCAAATATAAGTACTAGTGTACGATATAAGTATTTCAACTGTGGTACCAAATCATGTGAATGCATTGCTAGGACATAAATAGAGCATTTTCTTTTTCCTCTAATGAGTAACATGTCGGCATTAACGTGATATTATATGATGTCTAGTTTTTAATGACATCCGGAAGCGAAGCTCCTGTTGTGCTCTATTGCGACCCTCGGTGGTAGAGAGAGTAATAGCGCGTCGTTTTGTTAACACGCCCCTTCATTGAACTTTAAATTTAACTAATTTTGTATGAAAATTTCTGATACGTTCTATCTTTTGCGAAATCAGTTTTTAATTTTAATTTTTGGTGACTTGCATACTCCTTGAAAAATGCAGGTCATCTTAGCATTTTTAGTTGGTATCCAATTGATTCCACCGGTCGCTTGGATCCACCGATTTCTTAATTCTTTGTGATGGATCTTTAGGAAACCTGCAAATAAGACAAAACGGAAGATAAATTTCACTTCTTTCAGGAAATAAGTATTGAGTATAATATAACATATTGTAAAAATGTATTATTATCTACTTTAATAATAATTTATCGGCATTTAGCTTTAGTAACCGGCAACACTATTTTTAGGTTATAAAGTTAGATTAATGCATTAAAATAAGATTTTCGTAACAATTTTACCAAAATCTTGTGAAAATACTCGCCAATACAACAATCTGAAACTATTTTAATTCCCAGAAACAGATTTTATAAGGTACTTACATGTGAAATGTGACACCAGGATTTTTTCGCTCGCTACGGCTTTTACACTCAAAAATACTACACCCAACCATCATTAGAATATGACTTGATTACTATTTTAATACAAACACTAATAATAATCGCTATAAACACCTTAAAAACGCCAGGAAGTCCAGAAAACAATCACGCTATGGTTTGTTTGGCAAACTTCGCAGTGCAGCGTGACAAACACAAAATTATAGGCTACGCTGAAAGTGACAGCAATATTATATAGGCATCTTGTGTCTAACACGTTCAATTACTTATATAACTATCTCGTTTTGCAGGGAAATCATTTTGTGATGGTCCTATCTATGGAATAGATAATCTAAGGCGCGGCGTCTAAATTAGTCGATGCCAACTTGGGGGTTTTCTCCTTAAATTTAGGGAGAAAAAATCTCGACAGGGAGTTGTTTAGGGGGAATAAGTTTTTGGGGGTATTTTTAGGGATAAAATTTTAATTGATTTTTTTTTTTTATTGCACTACTCTCCATAGTCCATACTTCTATTCTATCAAAGTTTATAAGAAAATTATTTAATATTACTGAATAACTATTCTAATTAATTTCATTATATTGAAAATGATATACTTGTGTCACCGTCAGGGGGTTTTACTTTGAATTTACTTGGTTTTGAAATTGCTTTAGGGGGAAAGTTTTCAAACAGTTGGCGACACTGCGTCTAATGTCTATCTATATTTTTTTTTATAGTTTATTTATTTGTCTCTGTGTGTGATGATAATGTCTGCATTAATTTGTCGAATATGTTTGGATAACAACGTCCGAATGCATCAAATTGCGGGCTCGGAAGTTCAGGATGTATATGAAAAGTTAACAACTAAGAAGGTAGAATTCTTATACTATGTTAAACGCGAAATAACTTTACTGGGGTGAAGTTAGAGACTTCACTTACCCTCTACACCTGCCGACATCTAATACATTGTTCAACGAAAACAATATTCAAGACCCAAATGGCAGTGCCGTGCTGTAAACACTTCAGTGCAAAGCACGAATGGCCGGCTCGACCGGATTATTACCACTGTCTCACAGAAAACAGACGTAAAGTAGCGGCTTACTGCAGCATTTCGTATGGTGAGTGAGATATCCGGAGGCCCAAATCCCCTTCCTCTTCCCAATCCCTCTCCTTTAATGTCGGGAACGCGCACATGTTGTGGTGGGTCCTTTATCAGGTGACTCACTTGCGTGTTTGCTAAACTCTGTTATATAAAAACTGGCCAGAGTGTAGAGCCACGTATAGTGAAGGGCTCTGGGGTGTAGCCAAAATATCTCATACCTCAAAAACTATGCAACATAGCTCCTTGAAACTAATGTTCGTTGGAAGTATCTTTTAATATGCATATAATCTTATTGTTGAATTAAAAATAATAGAGAGAACATTTTTCAAAACTTTCAACAACCCGTGACCTATATCAATTCATAATCCCATTATTTGTTTAATCCTCAGGTTCAAGAGGATGGAAGACTACACTTTGCATGTTACATATGTTACTATCAGCTAAAGAAATGCCAGCAGCTTGTTATCAAATCACAGAAAGCGGAGGAGTTGCTTCAACAATTCTTTGTAAACAGTCCTGAGGTATTTATATCATTATTTTATTACATAGTGTTACAAATATTATGTTGCATATTATAACAGCGATAGCTCAGTGGGGAGTGGTATGGAATGCAGAGACAAAAGTTGCAGGTTTAAAACCAGCCCTTACGAGCATGCACCAACAACTTTCTTATGTTACATGTATATTCATTGTTAATTATCACTGGCTTTAATGGTGAGAGAAACATTATGAGGAAGCCTACATACTTGAGAATTCTCTATGATGATGTGTGAAGTCTGCCAACCCATGTTAAGCCAGTGTGTTGTGTTGTGTTGTGTCACCCATGTTAAACCTATTCCAGTTTATTCCTACAGGAGGCCTGTGCTCAGCAGTGAGACAGTGTAATATGGTGTAGATATTATTATTTTATTATCTAAAAACTCATGAATGAAATATTAAAACTACCACAACCACGTTAATAATGCACTAATTTTTGTGTGTCTATTTCACAATTACGAAGTTAAAATGAACCACCAAAGTAGTAAGAGGTTTTTTCGATATACTTTTTGCGATTGTTTAAATCTATCTGTGAATGGGTACAAGGCAGCATAGTCTATTTTTATTATTTGCAGCAAAATGTGGAATCCATCACTCTTGCAGTCAGACTGACATATGGTCTGCATAATTCATTGATGATTGCGAAAATGAAGTCCTATCAAATACCAGAATATAACATAATCACAAAAGCAGAAAACCAAGACGAATGTGACATTAATGAAGAAGTGATGATCAAAGATGAACCTGATGATGATGGTAAGAACAGAATAATTTTATACAATGTGTAAAAGCAATCCTGTACTATCTGTAAAGGTCCCATTAGGTGTAATGATAAGGCTCTTTAGATGTTAAGTAAAAAAATACCCCAAAAAAAATAATCAAATGATGATTTAAATCTTAATCAGCAATATATGGTTGACGGTTGATCACTCGAAGTGTTTAATTAGGTGACAGCCCTGTAGGCTCACTTAGTATTCGATTACAGAAGTAGTAATTAATGTTTATGATACTCTGAGAAGAGTTTTTTTAGATCATGTGTCGGATTATTCACTGAGGACACCAATACAAACAATGAGTTTATCGATGGTCTCTAGAGTCATGCCGGCCTGTATAAATGCTTCTTCCCTCTTCAGAGAGGCAGAGAGGCTTCCGAACTGGCAGTAGTGTTTTTTGACGGAATCCAAACAATATACATATAACATTTTATGGATTCATTGAATATATTGATTTTGTAATATTTTCTTTTTGTTGGACTAGGTGCACTCCCAAAAAAAAAGGTTATACTGGACACAACCAAATCTATAGAAGTGAAGCAGGACACCATCTCTGGAACTCAAACAAACACAGTAGCTAATGAAAATAAGTCATCCCAAATAGTATGTGATGGGAAAAATCAGCAAGTATTGGTTAAGAATGATTCACAGTCTTTTATATGTAATGATTGTAGTATAACATGTGATACGAAAGCTCTTCTTATCAAACATATTAGTGAACATAAACCTGTGGCTATCAAACCGAATGAAACATATACAAAAAATCAGAAATCTTCATGTAAAGGGAAATTGAATGAATGCAATAGTTTTATAAAGCACCTAAAAAAGCCTTATAAATGTCAATACTGTGATTATACATCTACACATAATGGTAGTTTAAAGAGACATATTAGAACTCACACAGGAGAAAAACCGTATAAATGTAAATACTGTGATTATACATGTACAGAAAATAGTAGTTTAAAGAAACATATTAGAACTCACACAGGCGAAAAGCCGTATAAATGTAAATACTGTGATTATTCATGTGCACAAAATATTAATTTAAAGAGACATATTAGAACTCACACAGGAGAAAGGCCATATGAATGTAAATACTGTGATTATGCATGTACAGAAAATGGTGATTTAAAGAGACATATTAGAACTCACACAGGCGAAAAGCCCTTTAAATGTCAATACTGTAATTATACATGTAGAGTAAATAGTCAATTAAAGACACATATTATAACTCACACAGGAGAAAAGCCGTATAAATGTGAATACTGTGATTATACATGTACACAAAATAATGATTTAAAGAAACATATAAGAACTCACACAGGCGAAAAGCCCTTTAAATGTGAATACTGTGATTATACATGTACAGTAGACAGTAGTTTAAAGATACATATTAGAACTCACACAGGTGAAAAGCCTTTTAAATGTCAATACTGTGATTATGCATGTACAAAAAATAATGATTTAAAGAGACATATTAGAACTCACACAGGAGAAAAGCCCTTTAAATGTCAATACTGTGATTATACATGTACAGAAAATGGTAAATTAAAGAGACATATTAGAATTCACACAGGAGAAAAGCCCTTTAAATGTAAATACTGTAATTATACATGTACAGAAAATAGTAGTTTAAAGAGACATATTAGGACTCACACAGGAGAAAAGCCGTATAAATGTAAATACTGTAATTATACATGTACACAAAATATAAATTTAAAGAGACATATTAGAATTCACACAGGAGAAAAGCCCTTTAAATGTCAATACTGTGATTATACATGTACAGTAAATAGTCATTTAAAGACACATATTACAACTCACACAGGCGAAAAGCCATATGTATGTGAAATATGCGATAAGAAATTTGCAAGAAGAAGTGATTTGAAAAGACACTTACAAGTACATATGGGTAACAAAACTCGTTAGTACTGAAGCTAACTGCTCAGAGTATAACAAATATATTAGATGTCATAGCTTAAGCATTAGGTATATTCCTTTATTTTTATATTAGCATGTTTTGCTAAATGTTTGTTTCTGGATAAAAATAGCCTAATATGTTCTAATCTATGTGCTGATATACCTGTGTTATAAAATTCATCAATCAACCATTATTGGATTATTGATTAACAAACATACAAACTTACAAGCATACAAACTTCCACATCAACAAATCCTACTTTCTACTTGAAGTGTCAGGAAATAATTGGAATATGTACGAGCAAAGAAACGACAACTTCACCATCAGCCGTATATTCGTAGACTGGCGCGACCGTACGGTCCGTTCAAAACGGTAACAAATTACCCTCAGTTTAATAATTATTTAAACCTATACATTACACCTCCACCATGTATCCTTACTTATTTTACACTATTTTTTTAAATATTAATAAACATTTATAATTTTACTTAATCTATATCAATCATAAATCTATCAACTGGTTTACGCATTAGCTTTGAGTATCGATTCACCGGAGGCTTAGGAGCTGAAGGTAAATCAGGAGGTTGCTTCAAAGAAACTTTGCTTCGACTATTCTCATTTAAATATTCTTTTTATATATATTTTTTTATAGCATAGGCCAGCAAACGAGCAAGTGGGTCACCTGATGGTTAGTGATCTCCACCGCCCATGTACGCCCACCACCAGAAGAATCATGGGCGCGTTGCCGACCTTAAACGAAAAGGATAATTAGGGATTGGGAAGGGGAGGGGATTTGGGCTTCCGGATATCTCACTCACCGTACGAAACGCAGCAACAAGCCGCTACTTTACGTAGGCTTCTGTGAGACAGTGGTAACGACCCGGTCGAGCCAGCCCATTCATGCTGTAGACAGAACTGTCTACAGCGTGGCTCTACCACTCAGAAACTCTCTCTCTAGTACTGTACTCTCGCTCAGCAGCGCTGTGTCAGGAGATCAGGTCGGCACGTCATCACTATGCGGCGCGCTGGCATTTCCTTCCTCGCCGTGGATCTCATCGTTGTCGTCAGGACAAGTAACATCAGATAATCGCGACCTGCGCCGCATTTGATCCACATGCCGTTTAATAAGTTGACCGTCCTCCCTCAATACTGAATACCTACGCACGCTGTCTACCCTTTTCATGGTACCTTTTACCCATTTATCCCGAGTGCCATACTCCTGAACCCAAACTGTATCGTCCTCTGTAAAGGCTCGAGGAGTCCCATGAGAATATTTGACTTGTCTTTTTTTTTTTTATTTTATTTATGGCTCTTGCAGTACTATGCATTTAGCCAGTGTCAAGTACAATTCATTCTCAAGTTATTTTTACAAGAACGATGAAACACGGGTGCGGTCGATTTCAAGGCCTTGTCGGAGTTTTGGTGTTAACTCCTTTCAGTACGATTGTTAATTCACTTATTTTAATGTTTCCATACACTGTTCATCACCGTCAATGTTTATTGAACAAATCCATACCACTTTTATACAACAAACACAACTCTAAACTAGTTTATGAAATAAATTAAAATAAGCAATGAACTGCACTGTCAGCATTCCCGCCAAAACTCCATGACCTGTCGTTGGTTTTTGGCGGGAATTCTTACAGTACAGATTTTTTTATGGCTTTTGCATTGTTATGCATTTTGCCAGTGTCAAGTATATATTATTCTCAAGTTATTTTTACAAGAACGATGACATACGGTTGCGGTCGATTTCAAGGTCTTGCTTGAGTTTTGGTGTTAACTCCTTTCAGTACGATTCTTAATTCACTTATTTCAATGTTTCCACTTTTATACAACAAATACAATTCTATACTAATTTATGAAATAAATTAAAATAAGAATTAAGCATCATACTGAAAGGAGTTAACACCAAAACTCCGGCAAGACCTTGAAATCGACCGCACCCGTGTTTCATCGTTTTTCAAATAATTTGAGAATAAATTATACTTGACACTGGCAAAATTCATACAAATGCGAAAGCCATAAATAAAAAAAAAAGTCCTGTTGTTGCTGGGCTTCTTTTTTTTTATACGAGCTCGGCAAAGTGACTACACTACACCTGATGGTAAGCGCAGTGCAGTCCAAAAAACCAGCAACCACTGATAAACAATGAGTTTATCGGTGGTCACCAGAATCATGCCGGCCAAAATGCTTCTTCCCTCTTTGGAGAAGGAAGAAGCAAATCGAGGGTCCTGCGACAGGACAGGCGGATGACCGATGCAGGCACAATAATACAAGAATACCCCTGTACCCGCCCCAACCAACCATCAAGTCCTGTCACAAGCCCCTCGGGAGAACCGGATATACACTGGCTGACCCTGAGAAGGCTTACAGCGTAATCCAGAAGATGCCTTTGGACCCGGTTCTCACGCAAGTTTTCGCGGGCCATGGGGGATTCTCTGAGTACTTGAATCGCTTCAAGTGCAAGGAGAGCCCCTCATGTATCTGTGACCCGGCAGCTAAAGAGGATGTCACACACGTGTTCACCGAGTGCCCAGTATTTCTGTATCAACGTCTGAAAGTTGAGCAAGAAATTGATATCAAAATATGTAAAGAAAACCTACGCAGAATACTGGAGACCGGTGCAGTAAGGCGTAAATTCTTAAGCTATTGTAAGGATATAGCATGTAAAGTGCTGTTGAGAAATATTTAGATAGCCTGGGCAACTATGCTTCCTAATATGATATTATGAGAACTTAGATGCCAAGGAAAGTGTGTTTTAGAGAAGGAGACATGCTATATCCTAATAATTGTGTAAAATCTGTGATTAGTAATAAGTATGCACCGTGTATTAAACTTGTTTTTAAAAAACTGTATTCTTATTGGCATACTTATAGTGACTTTTTATTCGTTTTACTGCATTTCTTTTACTCTTTTATTTTATATAATATAATACTTTTTATTCTTGCATTATTATGGGGTTTTTATTTATAAAAGATGTTGAGAATTTATAGATGGGGAACATCTCTGAATAATAATATCAGAGGGACGAGAGTGGGGCATAGAGCCCCACAAAGAAAAAAAAAAATATTATATTTTTTTGGTATAAAGTTTGCTTTTGTGATAATTGTAGTAATAATAGGTACTAATTTTTGAATTTTTTGAAAATTTCAAAACATTCAAAAATATCGCGCGATGAGAGTGGGGCTTTTACGTTCACATAGTGCCGCTAGATGACACCCGAGTGATAAACAACGATAATGGCCGGCTTCCCTGGGCCAGCTTATCCACTTGATTACTATCAAGCTAATTTTCAGTGAATAGCTTCGTTTCGATGAGACGCCCAACAATTCCCTATGCGAAAATTCTCTATTGTGGTAGCTAACAGAGATAGCAAGGATAGAATATTTCGATTTGATGATACTCAAAAATTGATTATTTTATTTGTAGGACAATATGACTGTTAAATTATATAAATATTAACTAAGTAAAAACAAAAAAATCAGCTCAAAAATTTCAATAGTATCGATATTCTGACTAATTTTCGAGGTCACGATAGCAACCGATAGTATTGCCAACCTATCGATAGGCAATCAATTAGTGTTGCTTAAACATCGATTATTTGAGATTAGTTTTTAAAAAACAATCGATAGTTTTCGAGACTTTTATAAGTATAAAATGAAACACAACTTATTATACTTTTGTATTAAGAATTGAACATTAAAATTTAATTACAATTAAAAAAAAATAATGTGTTCAAAGTATTTTCCTTCAGCCGGCTTCTTTTTTCATTCATAATGAGCCCTGTTTGGGAAAATATTTGTTCTGAAAGAACAGATGTCGCTGCACAGCACAAATATTTTTTGCCATTATACACAACACATTAGTTGATTTTTCCCAATATTTTAAAGAATAAGCAATCGTTGGTTTTTCTCAATATTGACCAACATCAATTATCGATTTAACGACAGGTGTTGTATGAGGTACCCGATTGGGCAAAAAAAGCAAATCATCGGATTTGGAATTGGTCTCTGTAGCAGACGTACTTGGAAGAGTTTGTATTTCGGGTATTTCTGTTGGTATGGATGCAATTAGATCCGCATATTCACTTTGGAGGAGTTGTGCTTGCTCCCCACACATTACACTATCGGTTTGAATATACTCATATATTTCAGAAATCCCTACAACTTGGCAACACTGCTCTTAGTACTACTTTACATGGGATCACCGGGATTTCCCCAAGTAGAGACATCAATTCGTTCTAAAAACAATGCTAGGGACGATAAAAAGAAAACAAACGATAATCTATACTTTCTCAGACAATCGATCGTTTCAATAGTTGAAATACTATCGATTAATCGATTGACTATCGATTTTTAAGCAACACTACAATCGATAGTATGGCAACACTAGCTGGTACGTTATATTGTCATTTATCTGGTGCATAGATGTTTGTCTTATTTCAGTTTTGTGAACTTTTGTGTGTGTTATGAAAATGTCTGCATTAATTTGTCGAATATGTTTGGATAACAACGTCCGTATGCATCAAATTGCGGGCTCGGAAGTACAGGATGTATATGAAAAGCTAACAACTAAGAAGGTAGAATTCTTATACTATGTTGAGCGCAAAATAACTTACCCTCTACACCTGCCGACATCTAATACATTATTCAACGAAAACAATATTAAAGACCCAAATGGCAGTGCCGCGCTGTAGACACGTTAAGTGCAAAGCACGAATGGCCGGATTATTACCACTATCTCACAGAAAACAGACGTAAAGTAGCGGCTTGCTGCAGCATTTCGTATGGTGAGTGAGATATCCGGAGGCCCAAATCCCCTTCCTCTTCCCAATCCCTCTCCTTTAATGTCGGGAACGCGCACATGTTGTGGTGGGTCCTTTATCAGGTGACTCACTTGCGTGTTTGCTAAACTCTTATATAAAAACTGGCCAGAGTGTAGAGCCACGTATAGTGAAGGGCTTTGGGGTGTAGCCGAAAATATCTCATACCTCAAAAACTATGCAACATAGCTCATTGAAACCAATTTTTTGTTGGAAGTATCTTTTAATTTATGATCTTATTGTTGGATAAAAAAAAATAGAGAGAACATTTTTCAAAACTTTCAACAACCCGTGACCTATATATATATATATATCAATTCATAATCCCATTATTTGTATAATCCTCAGGTTCAAGAGGATGGAAGACTACACTTTGCATGTTACATATGTTACTATCAGCTAAAGAAATGCCAGCAGCTTGTTATCAAATCACAGAAAGCGGAGGAGTTGCTTCAACAATTCTTTGTAAACAGTCCTGAGGTATTTATATCATTATTTTATTACATAGTATTACAAATATTATGTTGCATATTATAATATAACAGCGATAGCTCAGTGGGGAATGGTATGGAATGCAGAGACAAAAGATGCAGGTTTAAAACCAGCCCTTAGAGCATGCACCAACAACTTTCTTATGTTACATGTATATTCATTGTTAATTATCACTGGCTTAAATGGTGAGACAAACATTATGAGGAAGCCTACATACTTGAGAATTCTCCATGATGATGTGTGAAGTCTGCCAACCCATGTTAAGCCAGTGTGTTGTGTTGTGTCACCCATGTTAAACCTAATCCAGTTTATTCGTACAGGAGGCCTGTGCTCAGCAGTGAGACAGTGTAATATGGTGTAGATATTATTATTTTATTATCTAAAAACTCATGAATGAAATATTAAAACTACCACCACCACAGTAATAATGCACTAATTTTTGTGTGTCTATTTCACAATTATCAAGTAAAATTGAACCACAAAAGTAGTAAGAGATTTTTATTTTTTATATATTTTTGCGATTTTTATTTTACGTCTATCTGTGTATGGGTACAAGGCAGCATAGTCTATTTTAACACGCTTTTATTAGCTTCAGTCGTATGTATGTTGGTAATTGGTAGGTTTGTCTGTAACTTGTCTTTGAACGTGATTTTGACCTCCTTTAAAACGTCGGATTAAATTGCATTTTGGCATACTTATCAAGGACCGTTGACAATGCAATATTATATAAAAAATATAAAAGTTTTGCAAATTGTGATTAATAATTATAAATAATTGTTGAGTAGTTTAGTTTAGCGCCATCTCTATGTCATCTCTCTATCTACACGACGCATAAGAATGCGTCAATAGATTGTCAATTTGCGTCAATTGAAATTATACTCTCTGGACCTTTGCTAATTATAGTCGTAGTATCTAAGAGCGTCAATAGATTGCGCTTTTTTGATATTCGGACCTCGACCGACTTCAATATATTTATATTTTAACTAAAAAAATAAAAATAAATAATAGTTAAAAAACTAAAAAACACGCTTTTATAGAAAGATTAACTAAAAAATAGAAAATAAATTTGAAGAAAACTATGTATTTTATTGTAAAAAAAAGCGTGGTGTGCTTTTTAAGATACTATCTTAATGATAATCCTTCTACTCATATCTGTCAATACAATAATTATAACTATTGATACCAAGCACCCCACGCTTTTTTTTATAATAAAATACATTGTTTTCTTCAAATTTATTGTCTATTTTAACACGCTTTTATTAGCTTCAGACGTATGTATGTTTGTATGTTGGTAGGTTTGTCTGTAACTTGTCTTTGAACGTGATTATGACCTACTTCAAAACGTCGGATAAAATCTTGACAGCGCGATGTAGATGTGCCAGTGGCGCCATCTCATGATTTTTTCTTGTCAACTTGTAGTTTAAATGCAATTAAGGTGGCGCTGGTTGTTTTGTTGTGTTATTTTGATACGAGTTTGTAACAAAATAAATAAATATTGTAAAAATTAAAACTTCCTTAAATATTTCATTGAATAATTGTTATAAATTACAAATTTATTACCTACAACTGTTATTAAAATTACTTCAGTAGTAAGAGATGTTCGCAAAACACTTTTTTTAACACGCTTTTTTATATTATTTACAATTAGTGGCAGCAATATAATAGAACATTGGATTATAGTCTACATGACACATTAAAATAAAACAAGTAAAAAATCAAGAGATGGCGCCACTGGCACATCTACATCGCGATGTCAAGATTCTCCAGCGAATCATTACCTCCGACGCTTTGTATGAACTATGCGTGTTGTACGATTGATCAGGTACAGTTTTACAAATGGCTTGTTAAACAAGCCATTTGCAAAACTTGTTTCTTTCCTACCTCCTTCGTGACATTTTTACGTTTCAGCGAATTTTCCAATCACAAAGATTTGAAAGAAGTTTCACTTCAAAAAATGGTAAAAAAAATAAAAACACAAAGAAAAAAAATAAATGATAAAAAAATGAAAATACACCTTATTAGAAAATCAAACTAAAAAATTAAAAATAAATAATAGTTTAAAAAAACTAAAAAACACGCTTTTACATAAAATCCAACTAAAAAATAAAAAATAAATTTTAATGAATTCGAATTAGGAATAGTGTACAAAATTTAAATATATATATAAATTAAGAATAGTGTAAATAAGAAAAAATGTGTATTTTATTGTAAAAAAAGCGTGGGGTGCATAGTTCTAAAAATATTTTATTGACAGATATGAGTAGAAGGATCATCATTTTGATAATGTCTTAAAAAGCACCCCACGTTTTTTTACAATAAAATACATATTTTTTCTTATTTACACTATTCTTAATTTATATATATTTTTAAATTTTGTACACTATTCCTAATTCGAATTCATTAAAATTTATTTTTTATATTTTAGTTGGATTTTATGTAAAAGCGTGTTTTTTAGTTTTTTTAAACTATTATTTTTTAGTAAGACTTTCTATAAAAGCGTGTTTTTTAGTTTTTTTAAACTATTATTTATTTTTTTATTATTTGCAGCAAAATGTGGAATCGATAACTCTTGCAGTCAGACTGACATATGGTCTGCATAATTCATTGATGATTGCGAAAATGAAGTCCTATCAAATACCAGAATATAACATAATTACAAAAGCAGAAACCCAAGACGAATATGACATTAATGAAGAAGTGATGATCAAAGATGAACCTAATGAGGATGGTAAGAACAGAATAATTTTATACAATGTGTAAAAGCAATCCTGTACTATCTGTAAAGGTCCTATTAAGTGTCATGATAGGGCTCTTTAGATGTTAAGTAAAAAAAACCCCAAAAAAAATTAATGAAATTATTTAAATCTTAATCAGCAATATATGGTTGACGGTTGATCACTCGAAGTGTCAAAATTAGGTGACAGCCCTGCAGACTCACTTAGTATTTGATTACAGAAGTAGTAATTAATGTTTAACCTAAGAAGAGTTTTTTAGATCATGTGTCAGATTATTCACTGAGGACACCAATACAAACAATGAGTTTATAGATGGTCTCTAGAGTCATGCTGGCCTGTATAAATGCTTCTTCCCTCTTCAGAGAGGCAGAGAGGCTTCCGAACTGGCAGTAGTGTTTTTTGACGGAATCCAAACAATATACATATAACATTTTATGGATTCATTTAATATATTGATTTTGTAATATTTTCTTTTTGTTGGACTAGGTGCACTCCCAGAAAAAAAGGTTATACTGGACACAACCAAATCTATAGAAGTGAAGCAGGACACCATCTCTGGAACTCAAACAAACACAGTAGCTAATGAAAATAAGTCATCCCAAATAGTATGTGATGGGAAAAATCAGCAAGTATTAGTTAAGAACAATACACAGTCTTTTATATGCAATGATTGTAGTATAACATGTGATACGAAACCTCTTCTTATCAAACATATTAGTGAACATATATCTGTGATTATCAAACCGAATGAAACATATAGAAAAAATCAGAAATCTTCATGTAAAGGGAAATTGAATGAATGCAATAGTTTTATAAAGAACCTAAAAAAGCCTTATAAATGTCAATACTGTAATTATGCATGCACATATTATAGTAATTTAAAGACACATATCAGAACTCACACAGGAGAAAAGCCCTTTAAATGTGAATACTGTGATTATACATGTACACAAAATATTAATTTAAAGAGACATATTAGAACTCACACAGCAGAAAAACCATATAAATGTAAATACTGTAATTATACATGTACAAAAAATAGTCATTTAAAGGCACATATTAGAACTCACACAGGAGAAAAGCCCTTTAAATGTCAATACTGTGATTATACATGTACACAATATATTCATTTAAAGAGACATATTAGAACTCACACAGGCGAAAAGCCCTTTAAATGTCAATACTGTGATTATACATGTACAGAAAATGGTAATTTAAAGACACATATTAGAACTCACACAGGAGAAAAGCCATATAAATGTAAATACTGTAATTATACATGTACAAAAAATAGTCATTTAAAGAGACATATTAGAACTCACACAGGCGAAAAGCCCTTTAAATGTCAATACTGTGATTATACATGTACACAAAGTAGTGATTTAAAGAGACATATTAGAACTCACACAGGCGAAAAGCCCTTTAAATGTCAATACTGTGATTATACATGTACACAAAATAGTAATTTAAAGACGCATATTAGAACTCACACAGGAGAAAAACCCTTTAAATGTCAATACTGTGATTATACATGTACAGAAAATATTACTTTAAAGAGACATATTAGAACTCACACAGGAGAAAAGCCCTTTAAGTGTCAATACTGTGATTATACATGTACAGAAAATTGTAATTTAAAGACACATATTAGAACTCACACAGGAGAAAAGCCCTTTAAATGTCAATACTGTGATTATACATGTACAGAAAATGGTAGTTTAAAGAAACATATTAGAACTCACACAGGAGAAAAGCCCTTTAAGTGTCAATACTGTGATTTTGCATGTACAGAAAATGGTAATTTAAAGAGACATATTAGGACTCACACAGGAGAAAAACCCTTTAAATGTCAATACTGTGATTATACATGTACAGAAAATATTACTTTAAAGAGACATATTAGAACTCACACAGGAGAAAAACCCTTTAAATGTCAATACTGTGATTATACATGTACAGAAAATATTACTTTAAAGAGACATATTAGAACTCACACAGGAGAAAAGCCATATGTATGTGAAATATGCGATAAGAAATTTTCAAGAAACAGTTATTTAAAGATTCACCTACGAGTACATATGGGTAACAAAACTCGTTAGTACTGAAGCTAACTGCTCAGAGTATAACAAATATATTAGATGTCATAGCTTAAGCATTAGGTATATTCCTTTATTTTTATATTAGCATTTGCTAAATGTTTGTTCCTGGATAAAAATAATAATATGTTCTAATCTATGTGCTGATATACCTGTGTGATAAAATTCATCAATCAACCATTATTGGATTATTGATTAACAAACATACAAACTTACAAGCATACAAACTTCCACATCAACAAATCCTACTTTCTACTTGAAGTGTCAGGAAATAATTGTAATATGTACGAGCAATGAAACGACAACTTCACCATCAGCCGTATATTCGTAGACTGGCGCGACCGTACGGTCCGTTCAAAACGGTAACAAATTACCCTCAGTTTAATAATTATTTAAACCTATACATTACACCTCCACCATGTATCCTTACTTATTTTACACTATTTTTTTAAATATTAATAAACATTTATAATTTTACTTAATCTATATCAATCATAAATCTATCAACTGGTTTACGCATTAGCTTTGAGTATCGATTCACCGGAGGCTTAGGAGCTGAAGGTAAATCAAGAGGTTGCTTCAAAGAAACTTTGCTTCGACTATTCTCATTTAAATATTCCTTCTCTTTATATATATATTTTTTATAGCATAGGCCAGCAAACGAGCAAGTGGGTCACCTGATGGTAAGTGATCTCCACCGCCCATGTACGCCCACCACCAGAAGAATCATGGGCGCGTTGCCGACCTTAAACGAAAAGGATAATTAGGGATTGGGAAGGGGAGGGGATTTGGGCTTCCGGATATCTCACTCACCGTACGAAACGCAGCAGCAAGCCGCTACTTTACGTCGGTTTTCTGTGAGACAGTGGTAACGACCCGGTCGAACCAGCCCATTCATGCTGTAGACAAAACTGTCTACAGCGTGGCTCTACCACTCAGAAACTCTCTCTCTAGTACTGTACTCTCGCTCAGCAGCGCTGTGTCAGGAGATCAGGTCGGCACGTCATCACTATGCGGCGCGCTGGCATTTCCTTCCTCGCCGTGGATCTCATCGTTGTCGTCAGGACAAGTAACATCAGATAATCGCGACCTGCGCCGCATTTGATCCACATGCCGTTTAATAAGTTGACCGTCCTCCCTCAATACTGAATACCTACGCACACTGTCTACCCTTTTCATGGTACCTTTTACCCATTTATCCCGAGTGCCATACTCCCGAACCCAAACTGTATCGTCCTCTGTAAAGGCTCGAGGAGTCCCATGAGAATATTTGACCTGTCGTTGGTTTTTGGCGGGAATTCTTACAGTACCTTTTTTTTATGGCTTTTGCATTGTTATGCATTTTGCCAGTGTCAAGTATATATTATTCTCAAGTTATTTTTACAAGAACGATGAAATACGGGTGCGGTCGATTTCAAGGTCTTGCTTGAGTTTTGGTGTTAACTCCTTTCAGTACGATTCTTAATTCACTTATTTCAATGTTTCCATAGACAGTTCATCACCGTCAATGTTTATTGAACAAAACCACACCACTTTTATACAACAAATACAATTCTAAACTAATTTATGAAATAAATTAAAAAAAGAATTAAGCATCATACTGAAAGGAGTTAACACCAAAACTCCGGCAAGACCTTGAAATCGACCGCACCCGTGTTTCATCGTTTTTCAAATAATTTGAGAATAAATTATACTTGACACTGGCAAAATTCATACAAATGCGAAAGCCATAAATAAAAAAAAACGTCCTGTTGTTGCTGGGCTTCCTTTTTTTAATACGAGCTCGGTAAAGTGACTACACTACACCTGATGGTAAGCGTAGTGCAGTCCAAAAAACCAGCAACCACTGATAAACAATGAGTTTATCGGTGGTCACCAGAATCATGCCGGCCAAAATGCTTCTTCCCTCTTTGGAGAAGGAAGAAGCAAATCGAGAGTCCTGCGATAGGACAGGCGGATGACCGATGCAGGCACAATAATACAAGAATACCCCTGTACCCGCCCCAACCAACCATCAAGTCCTGTCACAAGCCCCTCGGGAGAACCGGATATACACTGGC
The DNA here is from genome assembly GCA_949126905.1 of Amorpha juglandis. Classification (NCBI taxonomy): domain Eukaryota; kingdom Metazoa; phylum Arthropoda; class Insecta; order Lepidoptera; family Sphingidae; genus Amorpha; species Amorpha juglandis. Next base: position 5,247,193 of record OX421392.1, read on the forward strand.
TGACCCTAGAACGCGACACACAAGGTTGGTCACTATGGCAGGTTTTAACACCAGTGTACGGTGGTCGCTATCCGGTCGGATACAAGTATCCTCCCACCAGCAAAGTATAGTTCATTTCGTCTTGCAAAATATGGTTGAATTTGAGGCTCCAGGCATGCAAGAGGCCAAGACCAGATCATTCGTCAAGCGTCATATCCGTCAGGGAGTCGATTGACGAGTGGAACGAGTGCTACTTGGCCGGAGGGACAGCTTCAGTGACCAAGCTGTTTTTCCCGGACGCCAAGAAGGCTTACAGCGTAATCCAGAAGATGCCTTTGGACCCGGTTCTCACGCAGGTGTTCACGGGCCATGGGAGATTCTCTGAGTACTTGAATCGCTTCAAGTGCAAGGAGAGCCCCTCATGTATCTGTGACCCGGCAGCTAAAGAGGATGTCACACACGTGTTGACCGAGTGCCCAGTATTTCTGTATCAACGTCTGAAAGTTGAGCAAGAAATTGATATCAAAATATGTAACGAAAACCTACGCAGAATACTGGAGACCGGTGCAGTATGGCGTAAATTCTTAAGCTATTGTAAGGATATAGCATGTAAAGTGCTGTTGAGAAATATTTAAATAGCCTGGGCAACTATGCTTCCTAATATGATATTATGAGAACTTAGATGCCAAGGAAAGTGTGTTTTAGAGAAGGAGACATGCTATATCCTAATAATTGTGTAAAGTCTGTGATTAGTAATAAGTAGAGATGCGCCGAGTACTCGTTTTATACTCGGTACTCGGTGTACTCGGTATTTTTTTAGTACTCGTACTCGGCCGAATAGCTCGGTTGAAATAACGAGTACCTACTCATTTATAACAATGCAAAAAAAAATAAAAAAATCATTTATAAATCGAGAAATTATTCTCCAATATTGATTCGTTTTGTAAATCCTTTGATTCTTCTTTGTGTTTATTTTAATATGATTTAACATTGATGTTGTGGAAGCATTACGTCCAAAGCGTAATCAAAGAATTGCACAAAGTACATTTTGCTTTGGTTCTGTCGTCTTCAATTTCATCATAATATCTCCAGACCTGTGAACTTTTTCGTCCACTCATTGTGCCATCAGTCACTTAAATAGTACCTAACACGATTAACTACTCTTAGACAGCAAAAATAACGAATTTGAAAAAATTAATTGCGAATATCGAAATTTGCAACTGACGTAGCCGGGCTGTGCCGCATAGAACCGAATAATTCGCCGAGTACTCGGTTTGGCTATCGTTAAACCGAGTAATACTCGGTATTCGGTTACTCGGTAAAATTTGTACTCGGCCCATCTTTAGTAATAAGTATGCACCGTGTATTAAACTTGTTTTTAAAAAACTGTATTCTTATTGGCATACTTATAGTGACTTTATTCGTTTTACTGCATTTCTTTTACTCTTTTATTTTATATAATATAATACTTTTTATTCTTGCATTATTATGGGGTTTTTATTTATAAAAGATGTTGAGAATTTATAGATGGGGAACATCTCTGAATAATAATATCAGAGGGACGAGAGTGGGGCATAGAGCCCCACAAAGAAAAAAAAAGCACGATGCTACCGCTGCGCCCAGCAACATAGGGATAACACATGTACTCTCAGATAATAATGCGACTTGTATACTCTGTTCTGGAAATCACATGGCCACTTTTCCTAACTGTCCCGAACATAGCAGACAAAAGGCTATAAAACTGGAAGAGAACTAATGTCAGAAGAGAACATCTCATTCTCGGAAGCATCTCAGAGACAGGAAGGCAAAGGATAGGAGAATTATTGTAGGATGCAGGTCGAAAGAAGAGCTAGGGAAAATCAAGGAAAGGATTAGGACAGCGGGGAGGGATCTGAGCATAGAAGAGATGAAGAATAAAGAGCCAATGCTCCTCTTAAGGGATGTCCTTAAGTATAACACGGATGAAGAAATAGCCAAAGCCATACTTGTCCAAAACAAGCATCTGCTGGAGGGAGTGAGTGTGGATAGCTCGATGCTGAAAGTTAAATTTCGGCGGAGAGCTAGAAACCCGCTCACATCCCACGTAGCAATACAGGTGCCACCGACAGTATGGCGGCGGCTAATGGACGCGGGCTCGGTGCACATTGATGTGCAAAGAGTCAGGGTCGAGGACCAGTCTCCCCTGATTCAGTGCTCGCGCTGCCTGGGCTATGGGCATGGGAGGCGATTCTGCCGCGAACAGGAGGACGCTTGCAGTCACTGCGGGGGAAGCCACCACAGATCGGAATGTGCCGACTGGTTGGCCAAAGCACCCCCGTCGTGCTGCAATTGCGCGAAAGCTCGGTTCGGGGCAGCGGAGCACAATGCCTTTAGCCCAGAGTGCCCCGTGAGGAGGAAGTGGGAGGCCCTGGCGCGATCCACAGTAGCTTATTGCTAAGGTGGATCCCAGGAACCCGGATCAGACTGACTCCCCAACAGGCGCAGCGCCGATCCTCGTAGCTCAGGCCAACCTGCAGAGGAAACAACTGGCAACAGTTGAGTTCCTCCTGGAGGCGAAGAAGCGGAGGATCGACGTTGCGTTGCTCCAGGAGCCATACGTGGGGGGACAAGGTAGAGTGAGAGACCACCGCGGAGTGAGGATTTTCCAGGGAACCAATGGACAGGGGAAACCCGTCAAGTCGGCGATTGCAGTGTTCAATGACGACTTGACGGTGACCCAATGCCCATTGCTCACCACAACCAACATCACTGTGGTGAAAATCCTAATGGGAACTCGCGAAGTGGTGGTCATCTCATTCTACTTTGAACCGGACAAACCCATAGGGCCATACCTGGAGCAGTTGGGGAAGATAGTTGGAAAACTGGGTCCTAACGGAATCCTCGCGGGGGGCGACACCAATGCGAAGAGCATTTGGTGGAGCAGCGCGAGGACTGACTGCAGGGGAGAAGAGATGGCAGGCATGCTGGAACAGCACGGATTGCAGGTGCTCAACGACGGCCAAGCTCCCACGTTCGAGACGGTGAGAGGAGGCAAACTCCTCAAGAGCCATATCGATATTACGGCATGCACGGAGGACATCCTGGAACTGGTGACGGACTGGAAGGTGGACGACACCATGGCGAGCTCGGACCACAACGCGATCACGTTCACAATTGTTAAATCCAAATTAAAATACATCAGGCAGGCACAAAAAACAACTAGAAAGTACAATACCAGGAAAGCTAATTGGGAGAATTTTAATATAAAGTTAGAACAATTAATGTCAAATAAAAATATGATAGAATCAGAAATGAACAAAATAAATAACAAAACATCATTAGATCAAAAAGTAGATGAATAAATAAACGTAATAACGGAAACTTGTGAAAAAACAATCCCTTTAATCAAAATTAAAAACAATATGAACGTGCCGTGGTGGTCCGGGGAACTCGCCAGGATGAAACAGGAAACCATCACCAGGAAAAGGAGGATCCGATGTGCAGCGCCGATTCGAAGAGCCAAGGTCGTCGGAGAGTACCTGCAATGCAAAGAAAGGTACGAACATGCGGCAAAAGCGGCACAAATTTCCAGCTGGAAAGAGTTCTGCAGTAAACAAGATCGAGAAAATGTCTGGAATGGTGTCTACAGGACGATCGGAAAGGTGTCAAAGAGACATGAAGACCTGCCATTGGTCAGCGAGGGAGCAACCCTGACCGCAAAAGAGTCGGCAAAGCTTTTGGCAGTAACCTTCTATCCAGAAGACGACCAGAAGGAGGATAACGCAGACCACCAGCGTATAAGAAGAATGGCCGCATCGGTAAATGGCGAAGTCAATGCTGAGCACCTTGACCCGCCATTTACACTGGACGAACTATATGCGGCCACAAACAGTTTCAATCCCAAGAAAGCCCCAGGAGCAGACGGCCTAACGGCCGATATCTGTAAGCAAGCCATAGACAGGTACCCAGAATTGTTCTTATCGCTGGCAAACAAGTGCCTGGAACTCGGCCACTTCCCTACCACCTGGAAGGAGGCGACGGTTGTAGTCCTCCGAAAGCCTGCTAAGGAGGACTACACCAACGCAAAGTCGTATAGGCCGATAGGACTATTGCCGGTGATGGGGAAAATACTGGAGAAGATGGTGGTGGGCCGAGTGAGGTGGCATCTCCACCCTAGGACAAACCCCCGACAGTTTGGCTTTATGCCACAGCGCAGCACCGAGGACTCCCTCTATGTCCTAATGAAACACATAAGAGAGAAGTTAACAGAAAAGAAAATTGTAATCATTATCTCGCTGGACATAGAGGGAGCCTTCGACAGCGCCTGGTGGCCTGCCATCAGAGTCAGACTGTCGGAGGAACGGTGTCCAATTAACATCAGAAGGGTGATAGATAGTTACCTCGAGAGCAGGTTAATCCGACTCAGATACTCCGGTGTAGAGTATGCAAGGTGGACTTCCAAGGGATGCGTGCAGGGCTCCATTGGGGGTCCAACTTTCTGGAACCTGCTCCTCGACCCACTGCTATCAGAGCTTGACAGACGGGGCAGTTACTGCCAAGCTTTTGCCGACGACGTAATGCTTGCGTTCGACGGACATCACATGAGTGAGATTCAGAGACAGGCCAATGAAACGCTGGCCTGTGTGAGGGATTGGGGAATCAGAAACAAACTCAAGTTTGCGCCACACAAGACCCAGGCGATGGTAATCACGAGGAAGCTGAAGTACGATTCTCCAATCCTCCACATGGGAGGCGTGGACATTGGCCTCGTAAAAGAGATGAAGATCCTGGGAGTGACACTGGACAGCGGGCTGACCTTCAACGCCCACGTGGCGAATGTCTGTAGGAAGGCGATAGCATTCTACAGGAAATTATCTAGCGCAGCGAGACTGCAGTGGGGACTGGGCCCCGAGCTTATAAAATTACTATATAGGGCGGTAGTGGAGCCAACAATTTTATATGCAGCTAGCGTATGGGCCCCGGCCACACGCAAGTTGGGCGTACGAAGGCGGCTCGCGATGGTGCAAAGAGGCTTCGCGCAGAAGCTTACGAAGGCCTACAGGACCGTTTCACTGAACTCGGCCCTACTACTCGCCGGAATATTGCCCTTGGATATCCGTATTAGGGAGAATGCCTCCCTATACGAGATTAAAAAGGGCTATTCTCGGCGGGTAGTGGGAGACCGGGACGTGGAACGGCCTGTGGCCTTCGATAAGCTGGAACATCCGGCGCGACGCGGCACGGTAAAGTACCGGTGCCTGGTGGACGACGCAGAGCTGACCCAGGTGGTAAACCACGGCCAGGTAATCTACACAGATGGAAGCAGGATTGAGGGTAAAGTCGGAGCGGCGATCTCCATCTGGCAGAACGCCGCCGAGACCAAAACCCGAAAGCTGAAACTGGATCGGTACTGCACGGTCTACCAGGCAGAGCTGCTGGCCCTCCACAGGGCTGTACGTGAAGCAGTGGCGGGCGGGGCGGCTCAGTGCAGCATCCTGAGTGACTCGAGAGCGGCGCTGGAAACCGTGGCTAACGGAATTTCCCTCCACCCGCTAGCGTTCGATATTCAAAATAATATTAAGAACTTGGAAGAACGCGGAAGAATAGTGAACCTATTCTGGATCAAAGCACACGCGGGGCTGGAGGGAAATGAGCGCGCAGACGAACTCGCGAAGGATGCTGCGCTGAAGCTGAAGGTCAAGCCCAACTACGATAGATGTCCCGTTTCATTCGTCAAGCGACAGATTCGTCTGGAATCGATTGACGAGTGGAACGGGCGCTACGTAGAGGGGGAGACCGCCTCGACCACGAAACTGTTTTTCCCCAGCGCTGTGGAGGCTCATCAGCTCATCCGGAAAATACCAATAGACCATGTTACAACGCAGGTATTCACGGGGCATGGCGGGTTCTCCGAGTACTTACACCGTTTTAAGTGCAAGGAGAGTCCGTCATGCATCTGTGACCCTGCGAAACAGGAGTCGGTAGTGCACATCATTACAGAGTGTCCAGTGCACATCTACAAACGCACGCAATTAGAAATAGAGTTAGGTATAAACGTAAACATAAGGAACTTACCAATTATAATAGCTAATAAGGAAAGTAGATCTAAGTTTATTGAATTTTGTAAGATAGTCACTAAGAATGTAAACAATAGGAATAAGTAGTAATAAGTTAACTAAGCATATAATATAAGATTATATGTTGATAGTAACTAGATAATAAGGTACATAATAAGATAAACTAGGACTAAAGTAAGTTAGATAAGTTAGAATAAGCAAAAATTGTAGTGTAAATAAAGATAAACAACGACTCGTTCCTAGGATAAGAATTAGTTATAAGATAGATAGGCAATAAGTAGGATACTCCCAACGAAGGGGTTAGGCTGGAGTAGGAACTCCCAAAGAAGGAGTTAGTTAGTTAGGAGTAAGTATACATAATAGAGACAGACCGCCAAGAGCTCTAACGCTAGTTAGGGGAACGAGAGTGGGGCATAGCGCCCCACAAAAAAAAAAAAAAAAAAAAAAAGCATCAGAGATATCGGCCTGTACGCAAATCATTAGGAGACGCTACGTAAGCTCCCGCGAATTCTTCCCCAAAGACGCCCCAACCATTACACGGGTCTACAAAAAAAATTTGTTCTTTGTCCTAAAGTTTAATTTATGATTTTTCGTAATTACGCACAAAAACGAAAAGAACATATTTTATTTTTTTGGTATAAAGTTTGCTTTTGTGATAATTGTAGTAATAATAGGTATGTACTAATTTTTGAATTTTTTGAAAATTTCAATACATTCAAAAATATCGCGCGATCAGTGTGGGATTTTACGTACACATAGTCACTGACATAGTGCCGCTAGATGACACCCGAGTGATAAACAACGATAATGGCCGGGTTCCCTGGGCCAGCTTATCCACTTGATTACTATCAAGCTAATTTTCCGTGAGTAGCTTCGTTTCGATGAGACGCCCAACAATTCCCTATGCGAAAATTCTCTATTGTGGTAGCTAACAGAGATAGCAAGGATAGAATATTTCGATTTGATGATACTCAAAAATTGATTATTTTATTTGTAGGACAATATGACTGTTAAATTACATAAATATTAACTAAGTAAAAACAAAAAAATCAGCTCAAAAATTTCAATAGTATCGATATTTTGACTAATTTTCGAGGTCACGATAGCAACCGATAGTATTGCCAACCTATTGATAGGCCATCGATTAGTGTTGCTTAAACATCGATTATTTGAGGTTCCGATAGTATCGATAGTTTTTAAAAAACAATCGATAGTTTTCGAGACTTTTATAAGTATAAAATGAAACACAACTTATTATACTTTTGTATTAAGAATTGAACATTAAAGTTTAATTACAATTAAAAAAAATAATGTATTCAAAGTATTTTCCTTCAGCCGGCTTCTATTTTCATTCATAATGAGCCCTGTTTGGGAAAATATTCGTTCTGAAAGAACAGATATCGCTGCACAGCACAAATATTTTTTGCCATTATACACAACACATTAGTTGATTTTTCCCAATATTTTAAAGAATAAGCAATCGTTGGTTTTTCTCAATATTGACCAACATCAATTATCGATTTAACGACAGGTGTTGTATGAGGTACCCGATTGGGCAAAAAAAGCAAATCATCGGATTTGGAATTGGTCTCTGTAGCAGAGGTACTTGGAAGAGTTTGGTTTGGGTATTTCTGTTGGTATGGATGCAATTAGATCCGCATATTCACTTTGGAGGAGTTGTGCTTGCTCCCCACACATTACACTATCGGTTTGAATATACTCATATATTTCAGAATTCCCTACAACTTGGCAACACTGCTCTTAGTACTACTTTACATCGGATCACCGGGATTTCCCCAAGTAGAGACATCAATTCGTTCTAAAAACAATGCTAGGGACGATAAAAAAGAAAACAAACGATAATCGATATCTTTCTCAGACAATCGATCGTTACAATAGTTGAAATACTATCGATTAATCGATTGACTATCGATTTTTAAGCAACACTAAAATCGATGGTAAGGCAACACTAGCTGGTACGTTATATTGTCATTTATCTGGTGCATAGATGTTTGTCTTATTTCAGTTTTGTGTGTATTATGAAAATGTCTGCATTAATTTGTCGAATATGTTTGGATAACAACGTTCGAATGCATCAAATTGCGGGCTCGGAAGTGCAGGATGTATATGAAAAGCTAACAACTAAGAAGGTAGAATTCTTATACTATGTTAGGAGCAAAATAACTTTGCTGGGGTGAAGTCGGAGACCACTTACCCTCTACACCTGCCGACATCTATTACATTATTCAACGAAAACAATATTAAAGACCCAAATGGCAGTGCCGCGCTTTACACACTTAAGTGCAAAGCACTAATGGCTGGATTATTACCACTATCTCACAGAAAACAGACGTAAAGTAGCGGCTTGCTGCAGCATTTCGTATGGTGAGTGAGATATCCGGAGGCCCAAATCCCCTTCCTCTTACCAATCCCTCTCCTTTGATGTCGGGAACGCGCGCATGTTGTGGTGGGTCCTTTATCGGGTGACTCACTTGCGTGTTTGCTAAACTCTGTTATATAAAAACTGGCCAGAGTGTAGAGCCACGTATAGTGAATGGCTCTGGGGTGTAACCGCAAATATCTCATACCTCAAAAACTATGCAATATAGCTCCTTGAAACCAATGTTCGTTTGAAATATCTTTTAATTAATGACCTTATTGTTGAATTAAAAAAAAATATAGAGAACATTTTTCAAAACTTTCAACAACCCGTGACCTATTTCAATTCATAATCCCATTATTTGTATAATCCTCAGATTCAAGAGGATGGAAGACTACACTTTACATGTTACATATGTTACTATGAGCTAAAGAAATGCCAGCAGCTTGTTATCAAATCACAGAAAGCAGAGGAGTTGCTTCAACAATTCATTGTAAACAGTCCTGAGGTATTTATATCATTATTTTATTACATAGTATTACAAATATTATGTTGCATATTATAATATAACAGCAATAGCTCAGTGGGGAGTGGTATGGAATGCAGAGACAAAAGTTGCAGGTTTAAAACCAGCCCTTACGAGTATGCACCAACAACTTTCTTATGTTACATGTATATTCATTGTTAATTATCACTGACTTTAATGGTGAGAGAAACATTATGAGGAAGCCTACATACTTGAGAATTCTCCATGATGATGTGTGAAGTCTGCCAACCCATGTTAAGCCAGTGTGTTGGACTAAGACCTATTCCAGTTTATTCGTACAGGAGGCCTGTGCTCAGCAGTGAGACAGTGTAATATGGTGTAGATTATTTTATTATCTAAAAACTCTTGAATGAAATATTAAAACTACCACCACCCCAGTAATAATGCACTAATTTTTGTGTGTCTATTTCACAATTACCAAGTAAAAATGAACCACCAAAGTAGTAAGAGATTTTTTCGATATTATTTTTGCGATTTTTTTACGTCTATCTGTGTATGGGTACAAGGCAGCATAGTCTATTTTTATTATTTGCAGCAAAATGTGGAATCCATCACTCTTGCAGTCAGACTGACATATGGTCTGCATAATTCATTGATGATTGCGAAAATGGAGTTCTATCAAATACCAGTATATAACATAATTACAAAAGCAGAAACCCAAGACGAATGTGATATTAATGAAGAAGTGATGATCAAAGATGAACCTGACTATGATGGTAAGAACAGAATAATTTTATATAATGTGTAAAAGCAATCCTGTACTATCTGTAAAGGTCCCATTAGGTGTCATGATAAGGCTCTTTAGATGTTAAGGTGAAGGTTACGGTCTGTTCCCGGACATTTTCCCGCTAGATGGCGCTGAAGTCAACATTTTTTGGTTTATTTTGTTTTATGTGAAATTGGAGCATTACTAAGTCGTAGGATTAGTACTTGCGGTACTCCTAGTATCCCACGACTGAACCACCCATTCTTCGACTTAGTAATGTTTGCAAATTTAATTTTGTGACTACATACCTTGGTGGCTTACTGAATTTGTACTTAATAATTTAATTTCTTATTGACCACAAAATACACAAATTGATAGGACACGTTGGTAATAAGTAGGTACTGTGACGAGAATTCAGCGTCCTAAACCCAATTCAGCCCAACTGGCTGTTTCTAATACCGCCGAAATATATAGGTACTTTTATTTTACAACAAAATTGCATATTTTGAATAATTAATAAAATTATTATACCTACAATAAATTGCAATAATTCTATTCAATTGGAATCAAATCCATAATCACAGCTAGAGACATAGAAATTTGAATTATTGAAAATAACATACAAAATATAACACGCAACAAATTCCGCGCGCAAATCCTAGTGCATCAATATGACGAGCGAGAAATATGAAAATGTATTTTTATTGCAATACATACAATCAAACCAGCGAAAGCGACGTTGCCGCTTACGTGTATGTACAGCACGGCACCGTCGCATTTGATTTCGACCTTGAATTGTTTGACACACAGATTTGCAAAAAATGACGTAGGCCGTTCAGTTGTTTTTCAGTTTGGTATTCCACATAGTAATAATATTAATAAAATGTGTTTTTTTGAATGAAAGGTACAAAATAAAATAAATGAATTACTTATATCGCTATAACAGAATTATAATATCGCCAGCACGCCATCTAGCGCTCATAATTCTAAGCTATAATAATCATGGCGCCATAGTTTGCTTGTCAAAACGAACTCATACATATAAGGAAGTGTAAAATTTTGCCTGGATTTCACGATTGTTTTTCTCAGTAATTATTGTAAATTATTGCATATAAAGATGATTGCGGCCACATATCATTGTAGAAAAGTGATAAAATGATTCGTTTTGAACAAAGAGTGTCTATTTTTAGCGTAAACATGCATCAAAAAATGTATAGAATGTCGATCGGAACATGCGCCTTAAGTTAAAAAAAAAAACATTTTTTTTTATCAAATGATGATTTAAATCTTAATCAGCAAAATCGAGTCAAACCGTCAATTGATTCGAGTGATCAATTGACGGTTGATCACTCGAAGTGTCAAAATTAGGTGACAGCCCTGCAGGCTCACTTAGTATTTGATTACAGAAGTAGTAATTAATGTGTATGATACTCTGAGAAGAGTTTTTTTTAAAATAAGTTTAATAGTTTAGATCATGTGTCGGATTATTCACTGAGGACACCAATACAAACAATGAGTTTATCGATGGTCTCTAGAGTCATGCGGGCCTGTGTAAATGCTTCTTCCCTCTTCAGAGAGGCAGAGAGGCTTCCGAACTGGCAGTAGTGTTTTTTGACGGAATCCAAACAATATACATATAATATTTTATGGATTCATTCTTTTTGTTGGACTAGGTGCACTCCCAGAAAAAAAGGTTATACTGGACACAACCAAATCTATAGAAGTGAAGCAGGACACCATCTCTGGAACTCAAACAAACACAGTAGCTAATGAAAATAAGTCATCCCAAATAGTATGTGATGGGAAAAATCAGCAAGTATTAGTTAAGAACAATACACAGTCTTTTATATGCAATGATTGTAGTATAACATGTGAAACGAAAGCTCTTCTTATCAAACATATTAGTGAACATATACCTGTGACTATCAAACCGAATGAAACATATACAAAAAATCAGAAATCTTCATGTAAAGGGAAATTGAATGAATGCAATAGTTTTATAAAGAACCTAAAAAAGCCTTATAAATGTCTATACTGTAATTATGCATGCACATATTATAGTAATTTTAAGACTCATATTAGAACTCACACAAGAGAAAAGCCGTATAAATGTAAATACTGTGATTATGCATGTAAACAATATATTCATTTAAAGACACACATTAGAACTCACACAGGCGAAAAGCCCTTTAAATGTCAATTCTGTGATTATACATGTACAGTAAATAGTAGTTTAAAGGCACATATTAGAACTCACACAGGAGAAAAACCCTTTAAATGTCAATACTGTGATTATACATGTACAGAAAATGGTACATTAAAGAGACATATTAGAATTCACACTGGCGAAAAGCCCTTTAAATGTCAATACTGTGATTATACATGTACAGAAAATGGTAAATTAAAGAGACATATTAGAACTCACACAGGCGAAAAGCCCTTTAAATGTCAATACTGTGATTATACATGTACAGAAAATGGTAAATTAAAGAGACATATTAGAATTCACACTGGCGAAAAGCCCTTTAGATGTCAATACTGTGATTATACATGTACAGAAAATGGTAAATTAAAGATACATATTAGAACTCACACAGGCGAAAAGCCCTTTAAATGTCAATACTGTGATTATACGTGTAGTGTAAATAGTAGTTTAAAGACGCATATTAGAACTCACACAGGAGAAAAGCCCTTTAAATGTCAATACTGTGATTATACATGTACACAAAAGAGTGTTTTAAAGACACATATTAGAACTCACACAGGCGAAAAGCCCTTTAAATGTCAATACTGTGATTATACATGTACACATAATGGTAGTTTAAAGGTACATATTAGAACTCACACAGGAGAAAAGCCCTTTAAATGTCAATACTGTGATTATACATGTAGAGTAAATAGTAATTTAAAGGCACATATTAGAACTCACACAGGCGAAAAGCGATATGTATGTGAAATATGCAATAACAAATTTGCAAAAAATGGTCAGTTGAAAAGACACTTACAAATACATATGGGTAACAAAACTCGTTAGTACTGAAGCTAACTGCTCAGAGTATAACAAATATATTAGATGTCATAGCTTAAGCATTAGGTATGTTCCTTTATTTTTATATTTGCATTTGCTAAAAGTTTGTTCCTGGATAAAAATAGCCTAATTTGTTCTAATCCAGGTCATGATATACCTGTGTGACAAAATTCATCAATCAACTTCAAAGTTTGGATGAGAAACAAAAGGGTTTTTTAAACATTTAGGTATATAATATTGGTTTTGATTTCGTATTTTTTAAAGTTTTAATAGAGGATTTGATTTGTTCAATTTGTTTTATTTCTACAAACCAACAGAGTTGGTACAACTACGTGTCCTTATACCACATACATATGATCAAGCATTTCACAAATATTTTTATAATGTTTATTAGCCATATCGTCAACGTGACCATGGTGCCTATTCTATAAATCCGAAACGAAGCAACGAAGTTCGAAACATCCATAGAGTACACTAGGTATAGAATAGCCATTACAATAATAATACTATCATTTAAGATTCATTTGTATGTAAAAACGTAAATGAAAAACGATTGCTTTAAGTAGAAGAACTAGGTATAGAATAACCATTACAAAGGATTATGTAGTGAGTAATTATGTATTTTTTGTCTCCTAACATAAGTTCTCTCAAAGCGGCCTATAACCAAACCACCAAGGCCTGCAAGAAGGCGTACGTCAGAGCGGATGCTCAGCGCATCAACAGGATTGGACGGGCTTTGGCGGATCATCCGACGAGCAGTCGTGCTTATTGGAGTCTTGCCAAAGCCGTCCAATCTAATTTCTGTCGCCCCTCGTTGCCACCGCTGAGATATCCAGATGGATCTCTGGCCCACAGGCCGCAAGAGAAAGCCACTCTATTAGCGGAACTCTTTGCGGCTAATTCGCGGCTCGAGGACGGTGATGCACCGCCGCCCACAGTGCCTGATTGCGGATACTCCATGCCGGATGTTCGTATCAGGCATTGTGATGTGAGGTGTGAATTACGGTTCCTCGACGTCCGCAAGGCTAGTGGTCCGGATGGTATCCCCGCGGTGGTCCTTAAAATGTGCGCAGCCGAGTTGTCTCCTGTGCTGACACGCCTATACTGATCTTCCTTCCTTTCGGGTATTGTGCCCCATCTTGGAGAGAGGCCAATGTGCAACCGATCCCAAAAACGGTGAGCGGTTGGACCCTAACAACTACCGTCCAATCGCCACAACCTCAGTGATGTGCAAAGTAATGGAGCGGATCATAAATACACAGTTGATCCGCTACCTGGAGGATCACTCGCTGATCAGTGACCGACAGTACGGCTTTCGGTCGAAACGATCAACGGGTGATCTTTTAGCGTACATGCTACATCGCTGGGGTGAGGCGGTTGATAAGCATGGCGAGGCTCTAGCCGTAAGTCTCGACATTGCTAAGGCATTTGATAGGGTCTGGCACCGTGGTCTTCTCTCCAAGCTTCCGGCATATGGGCTCCCCGACAACCTGTGCACGTGGATCTCCGGCTTTCTGCATGAGCGCAGAATGCGTGTCCTTGTCGAAGGACATGCAAAAAAAAACAAATTTAATTTTTGGATGAAAAACAAAAGCTAAATCCAATGAGCAAATCTTTCATTTTCGTGTAGTCACCTCGGAACGTAAATCCAAACTGCGAGCCGATGTCATGTTTTCAAATGTTATAAAATGTTTGCAAACATTTTCCGTCGGTGTGGGAGCACTTAAAACATCTAACCATTCCTAACATTTGTTAGTAATGTTTTATGTTTGAAAATGTTTGTAAACATTTTATAACATCAGTGTGGCAGCACCATAACATTTTATGGATTCATTGAATATATTGATTTTGTAATATTTTCTTTTTGTTGGACTAGGTGCACTCCCAGAAAAAAAGGTTATACTAGACACAACCAAATCTATAGAAGTGAAGCAGGACACCATCTCTGGAACTCAAACAAACACAGTAGCTAATGAAAATAAGTCATCCCAAATAGTATGTGATGGGAAAAATCAGCAAGGATTCGTTAAGAACGATACACAGTCTTTTATATGCAATGATTGTAGTATGACATGTGATACGAAAGCTCTTCTTATCAAACATATTAGTGAACATATACCTGTGACTATGAAACCGAATGAAACATATACAAAAAATCAGAAATCTTCATGTAAAAGGAAATTGAATGAATGCAATAGTTTTATAAAGAACCTAAAAAATCCTTATAAATGTCAATACTGTGATTATGCATGCACATATTATAGTAATTTAAAGAAACATATTAGAACTCACACAGGAGCAAGGCCCTTTAAATGTAAATACTGTAGTTACACATGTACACAAAATTGTAATTTAAAGGCACATATTAGAACTCATACAGGCGAAAAGCCCTTTAAATGTGAATACTGTGATTATACATGTACAGTGACTAGTCATTTAAAGACACATATTAGAACTCACACAGGAGAAAGGCCTTTTAAATGTGAATACTGTGAATATACATGTACACAAAATAGTAATTTAAAGACACATATTAGAACTCACATAGGCGAAAAGCCCTTTAAATGTCAATACTGTGATTATACATGTACAGTAAATAGTCAGTTCAAGAAACATATTAGAACTCACACAGGCAAAAAACCCTTTAAATGTCAATACTGTGATTAGAACTCACATAGGCGAAAAGCCCTTTAAATGTCAATACTGTGATTATACATGTACAGTAAATAGTCAGTTCAAGAAACATATTAGAACTCACACAGGCAAAAAACCCTTTAAATGTCAATACTGTGATTATACATGTACAGTAAATAGTAAGTTAAAGAGACATATTAGAACTCACACAGGTGAAAAACCCTTTAAATGTCAATACTGTGATTATACATGTACACGAAATGATTATTTAAAGAAACATATTAGTGCTCACACAGGAGAAAAGCCATATGTATGTGAAATATGCGATAAGAAATTTGCAAGAAGCAGTTTTTTAAAGATTCACCTACGAGTACATATGGGTAACAAAACTCGTTAGTACTGAAGCTAACTGCTCAGAGTATAACAAATATATTAGATGTCATAGCTTAAGCATTAGGTATATTCCTTTATTTTTATATTAGCATTTGCTAAATGTTTGTTCCTGGATAAAAATACCCTAATATGTTCTAATCTATGTGATGATATACCTGTGTGACAAAATTCATCAATCAACCATTATTGGGTTACTGATTAACAAACATAAAAACTTCCACATCAAAAAATCCTACTTCCTACTAATATACAATACTAGCAGACCCGGCCACGCTTGCTGTGGCTAAGGTATGTGTTAAATTATATTGTAGTAAACTATTCAATACAGTATGCGCCATCTATTGGATATTTACTCAATCCAGACGATAAATGACCTTACACTGCCATCTGTTTCAATGTTATGGAACTCACAGAATTATAACAAAAAATTTGCAATAAAAATATATTACAAAAAATATAATATACAAAATTGTATGAAAATAAGTAGCCGTTAACCGTCAGACTGCTAAGTAGCGTTTCAGTATTCGGACATAACACTTTTTAAAAAAATATTTTAACCTTGAATTTAAGCCTTAAATGTACCATTTACCAAAAAAAAATAGAATGGGATACAATAGTCTAAGACTTAGAGCATAATATAGAGTGCATACACATAGCTATGAGCTCTTTCTGAGCAATCGCATTTATGCTCAAATACTGCGCTATTAATATTTTATTCCTTTATTCTAACATGCAAGAATATAAAAATAAACGACTTCTTTAATTCTTCACAAAAAAATTAAAACGTGATCGCAAAAAAAAAGTTTAAGACTTAAACGATTTTATTTACTGAGATTGATTTAATTTGTTCGACAGTTTAAATGGTTTTGGCAATTATGGTAATAAGTTAAAACATGCTCTTTCATGTAATTCTGAACACATTACTTTCTGGAATGATGCTGTAAAAAGCTAGCATCAATGCGCTTTGGCGAATTAATACTCTCTTAAAAAAAATATTTGTTTAAGAGCATATTGCCCTAATATAGATAGGTTATATTATCCTTCTAGTAATTTTAATCAAATCGCCAGGCAGAGTATTTCTATTATTGATAAAATGATGCCATGTATTTGCAATGTTTATGTTCATTCTGATTTAATAGGTGCTTTACACAAAAATATTGACACTTTATAACTGTAATATACATAAAACAGATCTTATTAAAGCTTTTTGCCTTTATGTAATTAAAATGCAAGTTAAGAATGGTGCATTATTTTCAATAATTGAATAAATGGACCGTTTATTTTGAAAGTGGTGTAAGTCCATTTTTGAGAAAAATTAGCTATCACGTAATTCATGCTTAATTTAATGTAATTTTTTTATATATAACTAGTCCGTGTTTAATTTCTCAAAAAAATCCCATGTTTTGTACAACTTAAAATCGGTCGGTAAATGAAATTGCATAATCATCGATTATGAAAGTGGTGTAAGTCCAATTCACAGAGGTAGAAAATTAATTAATTAATTTAATTTTATTATCTAAATTATCAATTTATTACCTCTACGTCCTGGAAGACCGTTAAAATTTGAAAAAATCGCCCTGGAGCCTTTGTACCTATTACGTACGAAAAATATAAAGACATGAAGCAGCTACTACCCTATATACCTCAGGTGCATCATGCATATTTTGAAACACTACCACATGCAGAGAATAAGTAAATTCTTGTAATCAGAATCTTGTAATGACAATGTAATTGCCGTCTAAAATAAAATTTTATGTGTTATGCGTATTTGCAAACAAAATTATATTAAAAGGAAGTATATTTTAAGCGATATTTGATTTTTCAAAATTGAAATTAAACTATTTTTACAATTGTCTAATTTTGAAAGTGGTGTAAGTCCATTTATAGCACATAAATATGTGTTATCGTAGTCTAATTAGCCAAAGACAAATTTATATAAACAAATTAAATGTTGATAAAACAATAGAGACAATGCCAGACCTCATATGATTTGCCTGTATTTTTAAATCAACAAATATAGTAACCTTTAATTTTCTCGAAACAAAAGAAAATGGACTTACACCACTTTCAAAATAAACGGTCCAAATAATATTGAGTTTAGGCCTAGATACATAGAAATGGAAACTCTAATCTGAGAAAAGTCACAAAAGGATTGAGTTATAGATGAGGAAGAAGGTGTTGTAACTAATCACCCATAATTATTTATTTAATATTGGTATCCTTATAGTATTTTGTCTACAGTTTTTATGATTGTTGCAAATTAAATTGTTTTTTTTAAGTGTATTAGTCATATTTTTGTGCTTTTAGTTTATTATGCATACTGTATAGTATAGTAGCTTAAATGCAACTCCTTGTATAAAAAACATAGTTATAGTCTTCTTTATCACTATTTTATTTACTGTTAAGCATAAATTATGTAAAATCTTATATGCATAAGTTAATAGGATCAGACAGCACCTTAACTAATTTACACACTAGGATTCATTTCAATCAAAAAAGTAATTAGCATTATCTTAAATGTCTTTGTATGAATATTGAAATATGATGTTCAATATGGGTATATGTATAAATGAATAAACATTATATTAAAGATTATGTAAAAGTAGAACTGACCAAAAAATAGTTTGAAAATGTAATTGCTATTAGATAAGTAGGATGGCTTATGTTTTAAAATATTAAGGACACGAGTAAGACTGTAAATATTATTTTTATTATTTGTCACCTCTATATTTACATTTCGTCACAACGATTAAACTCTGTACTTTTTACACTGATTCCTGGAAATTCATAAGTAATTGTTGAGTACACATTGTATTTATTATCACTTTAGTACAAAAGTGTATTTTTTTAATGTTTCCATAATTGTTCATATTTTTATTGATATACCAATCTGCAGAAGTAGTAATTTTACACTTTATTTTAATATTGGGTTTTCGTTAGTGTAATTAACATTTTCTGATTTTTGTAGCATTTTTACTTAAAATAAGCCATTACATGATACATATTTCAAAATACAACGGAATGCTTTTCGCGAGGCGATAATTTGTAAATATAGTATAATTATTTTTAAGTTTAATTCATCATGTTATGTTTTTAAATTAACCTTTGTACAAATAAGTTTAAGTAGTCATATTATTAACTCTCATTTATAACAAAAAACATTTGTTGGTTTTTATCTGTGAGCTAGAGATGGCTCCATTGTATATTTGTGCTTTCTATTTAATTTCATTCGCAATTTAAATGTCATTGGTGGTTTAAGTGTAATAGTATTAATAATAAAGAATTTTAGTTTATTGTGAAAATGTAATATTTCAAGTAGTTATAGAAGTGCAATTCCAAGTAAAAATTGGAGTTCGCGGGCTATCGGTAGGTTCGGAAATGATTGTAAATAGGACGTAAGAACAATTTACATAAATATGTAACCTACGATAGAAATAAATTTTATAATTACTATTTAGTTTTATTACTATAAATTAAATTTTATGCAAGGTTTTTCGTCTAGTACCCACTATAGAAAACCGATAATTTATTACGGTTTTAGTATGTAACCCTCCTTAAAGTCATCCCTATTTTATTTAATGATCGGTATTTTCAGAAATTCACCGATTTCCGATACGGCACGTCTCTAGTATACAATCTCCGTGCAAAAGAGAAAGAAGAAAACCACGGATCAATTCACACGGGAAAGAAAGAGAGATCCCACTTCTCTTTGAATGAATTGTGTAACATGTATAGTATAAAAATTTATGCATGTAGGTGTGAGCTTATCGTGTTAAAAAATTTGTATGAAGTCAACCGTCTCTCTAGTTTATTTGTCTCTGATTTGCCTCTGGTCAGTTATTCTCTAGTTTAATTGTCCCTGTTTATTTAATGCTGTTAGCGTATTATTCTACATAGAAATTAAAGAGTGCTGTGAATTGATTACTAGTTTTGCCTAGGTGTTTTTCTTCTTTCAGTTTTGTGTGTGTTATGAAAATGTCTGCATTAATTTGTCGAATATGTTTGGATAACAACGTTCGAATGCATCAAATTGCGGGCTCGGAAGTACAGGATGTATATGAAAAGTTAACAACTAAGAAGGTAGAATTCTTATACTATGTTACGCGCAAAATAAATTGGCTGAGGTTAGAGACTTCACCTACCCTCTACACCATTTATTTATTTGCTTGAATGACGAGCAGAGAGATTGATAAGAGCAAGGCGCTCGCCCGATGGTAAGCGCAACGCCTGCTCATAAACAGACATAACACCACACAGAACTTTGACTTACAAAGCACTGCATGGCACTGAACTGCGCTCTTCACCATCTAAGATGTTGTCTCATAATGTCCAGAAAATTCACTGGTTTCAATGTCCTAACCGTAACAGAACAGTGCTTACACACTGTTGCTTGGCAGAAATAGACAAAGTGGTGGTACCTATGCAAATGGCCTCTCGCATATGAGGGAACTACCACCTTGTTAGATCCACCTGCCGACATCTATGACATTATTCTATGAAAACAATATTATAGACCAAAGTGTCAGTACCGCTCTGTAGATACTGAAATCTACAGTATGAATGGGTCGTCTTGACCGGATCATTACCACTGTCTCACAGACAACAGACAAAGGGTGTAGTGCATAAGTAGCTATAAAGTAGTTGTGTAAGTGTGTAACAAGTTCTATCATCAATAAAGAGTCTTGATCGAACCTCCGGTGTATCAATACGTCTCCTCAGTCCATCCACTACAACAGCTTGTTGTTGTGTTTCGTATGGTGCATGTGATATCCAGATACCCAAATCCCCTTCCCCTTCCCCTTCCCATCCCTTCCCTTTAAGGTCAGGAACATGCACATGACGTGGTGGCTCATTTATCAGGTGACTCACTTGCGTGTTTGCTAAACTCTGTTATAAAAAAACTGGCCAGAATGTAGAGCCACATATAGTAGCTCAAAATATCTCATACCTCAAAAACTATGCAACATAGCTCCTTGAAACCAATGTTCATGGGAAGTATCTTTTAATTTATGATCTTTAGTTGAATAAAAAAAATAGAGAACATTTTTCAAAACTTTCAACAACCTGTGACCTATTTCAATTCATAATCCCATTATTTGTTTAATCCTCAGGTTCAAGAGGATGGAAGACTACACTTTGCATGTTACATATGTTACTATGAGCTTAAGAAATGCCAGCAGCTTGTTATCAAATCACAGAAAGCGGAGGAGTTGCTTCAACAATTCTTTGTAAACAGTCCTGAGGTATTTATATCATTATTTTATTACATAGTATTACAAATATTATGTTGCATATTATAATATAACAGCGATAGCTCAGTGGAGAGTGGTATGGAATGCAGAGACAAAAGTTGCAGGTTTAAAACCAGCCCTTAGAGCATGCACCAACAACTTTCTTATGTTTCATGTATATTCATTGTTAATTATCACTGGCTTTAATGGTGAGAGAAACATTATGAGGAAGCCTACATACTTGAGAATTCTCCATGATGATGTGTGAAGTCTGCCAACCCATGTTAAGCCAGTGTGTTGTGTTGTGTTGTGTCACCCATGTTAAACCTATTCCAGTTTATTCGTACAGGAGGCCTGTGCTCAGGCAGTGAGATGGTGTGATATGGTGCAGATATTATTATTATCTAAAAACTCATTAATGCAATATAAAAACTACCACCACTACATTAATAATGCACTAATTTTTGTGTGTCTATTTCACAATTACCAAGTTAAAATGAACCACCAAAGTAGTAAGAGATTTTTTCGATATATTTTTTGCGATTTTTTTATGTCTATCTGTGTATGGGTACAAGGCAGCATAGTCTATTTTTATTATTTTCAGCAAAATGTGGAATCCATCACTCTTGCAGTCAGACTGACATATGGTCTGCATAATTCATTGATGATTGCGAAAATGGAGTCCTATCAAATACCAGAATATAACATACTTACAAAAGCAGAAAACCAAGACGAATGTGACATTAATGAAGAAGATGAACCTGATGATGATGGTAAGAACAGAATAATTTTATACAATGTGTAAAAGCAATCCTGTACTATTTGTAAAGGTCCTATTTAGTGTCATGATAGGGCTCTTTAGATGTTAAGTAAAAAAATTCCCCAAAAAAATTTAATCTAATGATGATTTAAATCTTAATCAGCAATATATGGTTGACGGTTGATCACTCGAAGTGTCAAAATTAGGTGACAGCCCTGCAGGCTCACTTAGTATTTGATTACAGAAGCAGTCATTAATGTTTATGATACTCTGAGAAGTTTGATAGTTTAGATCATGTGTCGGATTATTCACTGAGGACACCAATACAAACAATGAGTTTATCGATGGTCTCTAGAGTCATGCCCGCCTGTATAGATGCTTCTTCCCTCTTCAGAGAGGCAGAGAGGCTTCTGAACTGGCAGTAGTGTTTTTTGACGGAATCCAAACAATATACATATAACATTTCATGGATTCTTTTAATATATTTGTAGAAGTAGGATCATCAGGGGAGGCCGAAGAGCGGTACCTATATCAGGATTTGGAGTACACATGTTGCAGGATTTTAAGTAGCCACAAACTGACAATCAAAAGTGTATTTATTTACACTAGTAACACTAATAACAATAATACAACTAAAAAATATAGCGATGAGCAGAATAATTATTAGTACAGTAGAATCCCGATTATCCGGACATCGATTATCCGGATATCCGATTATCCGGACTCATTCTTCACGGCTCTAATTACCGTCGTAGAAATGATTTAACAGCACAACGAGACATTTCACGAGTTTTTTTCCTTCCTCCGACGTGTAGGTGCTGCTCTCATTTGTGTGCGCGATGGTGTTTGCTATTATTTCATTTTAATTGATACCATCCAACTAATAGGTTGTATTTTTTTTACATTTCTGTTTACGTTTTGCGTTAGAAATCTATAATGTCTAAGCGAAAAGGAGTAATGTTATCTCTCAATGAATTCCACATTTTAACTGATGAAGAACTCATTAACAATAATTTGAAAAGTAACGATAAAGAAGATGAAGGATAGACTAAAACTGGTGATGTATGTGACGCTATTGGAGCTCTAAATAGCGCTTTTAAATGGTTTGAAAGACAGGACAAATGGTATCCCATACAGTTATTACAACTGAAGCCTTTTTTTTTTTAATCTGAGCACGGCAACGTGACTGCACTACACCTGATGGTAAGCGTAGTGCAGTCCAAAAAACCAGCGACCACCGATAAACAATGAGTTTATCGGTGGTCAACAGAATCATGCCGACCTGTATAATGCTTCTTTCCTCTTCGGAGAAGGAAAAAGCATATCTAGGGGCCTGCGACAGGACAGGCGGATGACCGATACAGGCACAATAATACAAGAATGTACCACTGTACCCGCCCCAACCAACCATCAAGTCATGTCGCAAGCCCCTCGGCAGAACCGGATATACACTGGCTGACCCTGGAACGCGACCCACGCAAGGTGGGTCACTATGGCAGGTTTTAACACTAGTTTACGCTACGCACGGTGGTCGCTATCCGGTCGGATACGAATATCCTCCCACCAGCAAAGTATCAGGGACTTGGCCGCAATGAAAAGATTTTTTTATTTGATTGAATGACGAGACGAGCAAGGCGCTCGCCTGATGGTAAGCCTGCCCATAAATAGAAGCAACACCACACAAAACTTTGAATTACAAAGCACTGCCTTATCCTTTAAACCGAAACACAACAGTGCTTACACACTGTTGCTTGGCGGCAAAAATAGACAAAGCGGTGGTACCAACCCAGATGGCCTCTCGCATACGAGGGACCCACCACCTTGTAAAATGTGACGTCAAAGATTAATCACAAATTATTTCCAACCAACATTTTAAATTACATAGGCTACTCGATTTTTTTTATATCGTATTGTCTAAATAACGCATGTCCCTTTCTATAACAAAAAAGTTATTAAAATTTGATTATTGTTTTATTTGACTTTGAAATCGATTATCCGGATTTTCGATTATCCGGAATACCCCTGGTTTTAATTGATTCGGATAATCGGGATTCTACTGTACAGTGTTCGTACAGTGGCAACACAGCCACCCAAATAGCGTATTGCCTAAGCAATATAGCTATAGCATAGGGTATCGCGTCAGCAATTCCGCATATGCAATATACAGCTATAGACTGTACCAAGTAAACCAACAGTTCAGTTGGGAGCAGAGCTCTTTACCGAGTCTAATCCGAAGATAGACTGACTGCACAAGCCAGTGCAAGCTCTTATAAGGGGTAGGCCACGCCTCCCTATCCCTCCAAACAGCTCTGTTCATTGGCGTACGGAAATACGCCACGCGTTTACTCGATACAATTTACAAAAAGAATTTAAATCTAATGAGTTTTACTATTAGAACTCATCAAATAATCTAAAAGCAATTATCGTAAAGTTATAACAGTCTTTTAACAACTATAAGCTAATTACGATATCAAAATATAATCTCAACAATGTTTTGAACAGTAAATTCATCAAATAATCTAACAGTAATTATCGTAAAGTTATAACAGTGTTTTAACAACTAATTACAATATCAAAATATAACCTCAACAATGTTTTTAACAGCATCCACACAATATCCAACTCGTTTGTACAATGTATATTCTCAACCACCTTCGAAATATTGATTTTGTAATATTTTCTTTTTGTTGGACTAGGTGCACTCCCAGAAAAAAAGGTTATACTGGACACAACCAAATCTATAGAAGTGAAGCAGGACACCATCTCTGGAACTCAAACAAACACAGTAGCTAATGAAAATAAGTCATCCCAAATAGTATGTGATGGGAAAACTCAGCAAGTATTAGTTAAGAACGATACACAGTCTTTTATATGCAATGATTGTAGTATAACATGTGATACGAAAGCTCTTCTTATCAAACATATTAGTGAACATAAACCTATGACTATCAAACCGAATGAAACATATACAAAAAATCTAAAATCTTCATGTAAAGGGAAATTGAATGAATGCAATAGTTTTATAAAGAACCTAAAAAAGCCTTATAAATGTCAATACTGTAATTATGCATGCACATATTATAGTAGTTTAAAGACACATATTAGAACTCACACAGGCGAAAAGCCCTTTAAATGTCAATACTGTGATTATACATGTACACAAAATATTCATTTAAAGATACATATTAGGACTCACACAGGAGAAAAGCCCTTTAAATGTCAATACTGTGATTATACATGTACATCAAATTGTCATTTAAAGAGACATATTAGAATTCACACTGGCGAAAAGCCCTTTAAATGTAAATACTGTGATTATGCCTGTACACAAGATATTAATTTAAAGGCACATATTAGAACTCACACAGGCGAAAAGCCCTTTAAATGTCAATACTGTGATTATACATGTACAGAAAATGGCAATTTAAAGACACATATTAGAACTCACACAGGAGAAAAGCCATATAAATGTAAATACTGTGATTATACATGTAGATATAATGGTAATTTAAAGACACATATAAGAACTCACATAGGAGAAAAGCCGTATAAATGTAAATACTGTAATTATACATGTACACGAAATGATCATTTAAAGGCACATATTAGAACTCACACAGGAGAAAAGCCCTTTAAATGTCAATACTGTGATTATACATGTACAGTAAATAGTAATTTAAAGAAACATATTAGAACTCACACAGGCGAAAAGCCATATGAATGTAAATACTGTGATTATGCATGTACAGTAAATGGTGATTTAAAGAAACATATTAGGACTCACACAGGTGAAAAGCCGTATAAATGTAAATACTGTAATTATACATGTAAAGAAAATAGTAGTTTAAAGAGACATATTAGAACTCACACAGGAGAAAAGCCATATGAATGTAGATACTGTGATTATGCATGTACAGAAAATGGTGATTTAAAGACACATATTAGAACTCACACAGGAGAAAAGCCATATGTATGTGAAATATGTGATAAGAAATTTTCAAGTAACAGTTATTTAAAGATTCACCTACGAGTACATATGGGTAACAAAACTCGTTAGTACTGAAGCTAACTGCTCAGAGTATAACAAACATATTAGATGTCATAGCTTAAGCATTAGGTATATTCCATTAATTTTTATATTAGCATTTGCTAAATGTTTGTTCCTGGATAAAAATAGCCTAATATATTCTAATCTATGTGCTGATATACCTGTGTGATAAAATTCATCAATCAACCATTATTGGGTTACTGATTAACAAACATAAAAACTTACAAGCATAAAAACTATCACATCAACAAATCCTACCCTACTAATATACAATACTAGCAGACCTGGCCACGCTTGCTTTGGCTAAGGTATATGTTAAATTATATTGTAGTAAACTATTCAATGCAGTATGCGCCATCTATTGGATACTTACTCAATCCAGACGATAAATTACCTTACACAGCCATCTGTTACAATGTTATGGAACTCACAGAATTATAACTAAAAATTTGCAATAAAAAAATATTGCGACTATAAATTGAGATATAAACTATCCTATCTCTCAAGTTGGATCAAACTGCACACAGTCTACAAAATTTGATTAAAATCGGTTCAGTAGTTTAAGAGTTCATCGCGGACAAACAACGTGACACAAAATTTTTATATATAAAGATTAGTAGGAAGTAGGATTTGTTGTATAGGTCCTATGATACTGTGACAGCCTCCGTGGCTTGTCGGGCTGTGAAGGGAGAGGCCGCGGGTTCGATCCCCGCCCCGAGACAAATGTTTGTGTGATCCACAAATATTTGTTTCGGGGTGTGGGTGTTGTGAGACCGAAA
This sequence comes from Amorpha juglandis, assembly GCA_949126905.1. NCBI lineage: Eukaryota > Metazoa > Arthropoda > Insecta > Lepidoptera > Sphingidae > Amorpha > Amorpha juglandis. The sequence goes on from OX421392.1 coordinate 5,273,734, forward strand.
GTCTCTCGTAGTTCCTGATACCCACGACACAAGACTCGTATCTTACTGTGGGGTCAGGACTATGTGTGTGACTATTGGGTGTATTTATTTATTTTTAATATAATTATTTTCTCATAATATTTCATCAGTTTGGATGAGAAACAAAAGGGTTTTTTAAACATTTAGGTATATAATATTGGTTTGATTTCGTATTGTTTTAAGTTTTAATAGAGGATTTGATTTGTTCAATTTGTTTTATTTCTACAAACCAGCATAGTTGGTACTAACTAAGTGTCCTTATACCACATACATATGATCGGACATTTCAAATCTATATTATAAAAATGAATCGCTGTGCGTGTGTCTCGCCAAAACTCGAGACTGGCTGTACCGATTTGGCTAATTCTGATCTTGAAATATTTGTGGAAGTTCAGGGAAGGTTTACCCGGTGAGAAAAAATGAGTAACATAAATAATAAGTAAAGGAAAACACTAAAAACGACAACTTAATTTTCCAATACAAACTGTTCCTGGGTATGAAACACTTGATGTCTTTTTGATGTGAAACATCTATAAGCGCAGGTATAAACCGGATTATTGGCGTTGCAAAGCTTGCCGTGATGACGGGTCGCCACGCTATACTAGACAGGACAGGGACAGGACAGGGACAGGACAGAACGGGACAGGGACAGGGACAGGACAGGACAGGACAGGGACAGGACTGTCCCATCGTGGGGAGGTGGAAGACGACCTGACTTAGGTCGTCGAAGTCAATTAAATGTGCGACGGGCTACTTCACGTGCAATGGTGCAGTACCTCACTTAATTGCATTTAACGTAAATGAAACATTTGTATTAAGTTTTGACCACAGTTTACAAAAATATATGTAGGTGATACGAAGTTCACCGGGTCATCTAGTTTTTAATATAATTATTTTCTCATAATATTTCATCAGTTTGGATGAGAAACAAAAGAGTTTTTTAAACATTTAGGTATATAATATTGGTTTCGATTTCGTATTTTTTAAAGTTTTAATAGAGGATTTGATTTGTTCGATTTGTTTTATTTCTACAAACCAGCAGAGTTGGTACTAACTAAGTGTCCTTATACCACATACATATGATCGGACATTTCAAATATTTTTATAAAATTTATTGCGCATATCGTAAAGGTGCCTATATCTTATATATATATTATAAATCTATATATATAAAAATTTATCGCTGTGCGTGTGTCTCGCCAAAACTCGAGACTGGCTGTACCGATTTGGCTAATTCTGATCTTGAAATATTTGTGGAAGTTCAGGGAAGGTTTACCCGGTGAGAAAAAATGAGTAACATAAATAATAAGGAAAACACTAAAAACGACAACTTAATTTTCCAGGAAAAACTGTTCCTGGATATGAAACACTTGATGTATTTTTGATGACAGGACAGGACAGGAACAGGACAGGACAGGGACAGGACAAATTGTACACAAATATATGTAGGTGATACGAAGTTCACCGGGTCATCTAATTATTCTATAAATCCGAAACGAAGCAACGAAGTTCGAAATAGTGATCATAGTGATCCACACACCTTGTGTGGATCGCGTTCCAGGATCAGCTAGTGTATATCCGGTTCTCCCGAGGGGCTTACGACATGACTTAATGGTTGATTGGGGTGGGTATAGGGGTAAATCCTTGTATCCCTGTGTCTGTATCGGTCATCCGCCAGTTCTGTCGCAGGCCCCTCGATCTGCTTCTTCCCTCTTCGGAGTGTAAAGAAGTATTTATACAGGCCGGCATGATTCTGACCACCGATAAACTCATTGTTTGTCGGTGGTCGCTCGTTTTTTGGACTGCACTACGCTTACCATCAGGTATAGTACAGTCACTTTGCCGTGCTCGGATAAAATCTCGGTTTTTTAATACAAGACACTTCAAGTTCTTACGGCCCTGAGTAACTGCCCCTTTTTAGCTTTAAATCTGGCCCTGCACGTAACATCAAATTATTTTCAGCAAGGATTTTTAAAATAAACTATTTTTTTTTAATTAATGTCTTTTCTTACAACGTTCAACAAACGTTATGAGTGGTAGAGCCAAGCTATAGACAGTATTGTCTACAGCATAAATGGGCTGGCTCGACCGGGTCGTCACCATTGTTTCACAGAAAACCGACGTAAAGTAGCGACTTGCTGATGCGTTTCGTACGGTGAGTGAGATATCCGGAGGCCCTAATCCCCCTTTCCTTCCCAATCCCTAATTATCTCTTTCCTTTAAGGTCGGCAACGCGCCCATGATTCTTCTAGTATTGTGTGTGTACATGGGCGGTAGAGATCACTTACCATCAGGTGTAGTGTAGTCACTTTGTCGTGCTCGAATAAAAAAAAAGACATTCTGAAATAATTATGGAAATCTTCCTTCTTTTCATATAACTCTTACTAAATTCACATGTGATAAACGCTCTTTTCGTAAGCCAGTTTTTTACCCACACTTTTCGAATTCATCTATTTTTTTTAGTTTTTAAAATGTAATACGATATAATTCCTAAATAACACAAAGCTTCTTCTGTCGACGACATCGCAATACAGAATGAGTAAGCTTCACGTGTGTCACTAACGTCGAGCCGAGTAAGTTCGCGATCTTAAAAACCGCATACTTTAGGTTCGTACGTCTGTCACCCACTTGAGTTAACGCAACATTTGCGTTATCGTTTATCACGTTTTTGTGAATGTATGTTCGGAGTTTTGGCGGAAATTCCGACAGTGCGGTTCATCGCTTATTTTAATTTATTTCAAAAACTAGTTGAAAGTTGTTTGTTGTATAATAGTGGCGATTTCTGCAATAAACACTGGCGGTGACGAACAGTGTATAGAAACATTAATACAAGTGAATTAAGCATCGTACTGGAAGAAATTCACACCAAAACTCCAACAAGACCTTGAAGATGTCTACACCGATATTTCATCGTTCTTGTGAAGACTTGAGAATAAATTATACTTGTTATTGGCGAAATGCATAATAATGCGAAGCCATAAATAAAAAAGAAGTGTTTCACTGTTTTACAGCGTCTCTCTCTCTCTAGTTTATTTGTCTCTGTTGTGTGTGTTGTGAAAATGTCTGCATTAATTTGTCGAATATGTTTGGATAACAACGTTCGAATGCATCAAATTGCGGGCTCGGAAGTGCAGGATGTATATGAAAAGCTAACAACTAAGAAGGTAGAATTCTTATACTATGTTAGGCGCAAAATAACTTTGTTGAGGTGAAGTCAGAGACCACTTACCCTCTACACCTGCCGACATCTATTACTTTATTCAACGAAAACAATATTAAAGACTCAAATGGCAGTGCCACGCTGTAGACACTTAAGTGCAAAGCACGAATGGCTTGCTGCAGCATTTCGTATGGTGTGTGAGATATCCTGAGGCCCAAATCCCCTTCCTCTTCCCAATCCCTCTCCTTTAATGTCGGGAACGCGCACATGTTGTGGTGGGTCCTTTATCAGGTGACTCACTTGCGTGTTTGCTAAACTCTGTTATAAAAACCTGGCCAGAGTGTAGAGCCACGTATAGTGAATGGCTCTGGGGTGTAGCCGAAAATATCTCATACCTCAAAAACTATGCAACATAGCTCATTGAAACCAATGTTCGTTGGAAGTATCTTTTAATTTATGATCGTATTGTTGAATTTAAAAAAAATAGAACATTTTTCAAAACTTTCAACAACCCGTGACCTATATCAATTCATAATCCCATTATTTGTATAATCCTCAGGTTCAAGAGGATGGAAGACTACACTTTGCATGTTACATACGTTACTATGAGCTAAAGAAATGCCAGCAGCTTGTTATCAAATCACAGAAAGCGGAGGAGTTGCTTCAACAATTCTTTGTAAACAGTCCTGAGGTATTTATATCATTATTTTATTACATAGTATTACAAATATTATGTTGCATATTATAATATAACAGTGATAGCTCAGTGGGGAGTGGTATGGAATGCAGAGACAAAAGTTGCAGGTTTAAAACCAGCCCTTACGAGCATGCACCAACAACTTTCTTATGTTTCATGTATATTCATTGTTAATTATCACTGGCTTTAATGGTGAGAGAAACATTATGAGGAAGCCTACATACTTGAGAATTCTCCATGATGATGTGTGAAGTCTGCCAACCCATGTTAAGCCAGTGTGTTGTGTTGTGTTGTGTCACCCATGTTAAACCTATTCCAGTTTATTCGTACAGGAGGCCTGTGCTCAGCAGTGAGACAGTGTAATATGGCGTAGATATTATTTTTTTATTGTCTAAAAATTCATGAATTAAATATTAAAACTTCCACCACCACATTAATAATGCACTAATTTTTGTGTGTCTATTTCACAATTAACAAGTAAAAATGAACCACCAAAGTAGTAAAAGATTTCTTTTATATATTTTTGCGATTTTTTTTACGTCTATCTGTGTATGGGTACAAGGCAGCATAGTTTATTTTTATTATTTGCAGCAAAATATGGAATCCATTACTCTTGCAGTCAGACTGACATATGGTCTGCATAATTCATTGATGATTGCGAAAATGAAGTCCTATCAAATACCAGAATATAACATAATTACAAAAGCAGAAACCCAAGACGAATGTGACAATGTGTGTAATGAAGAAGTGATGATCAAAGATGAACCTGATGATGATGGTAAGAACAGAATAATTTTATGCAATGTGTAAAAGCAATCCTGTACTATTTGTAAAAGTCCTATTTAGTGTCATGATAGGGCTCTTTAGATGTTAAGTAAAAAAAACCCCAAAAAAATTTAATCAAATGATTTAAATCTTAATCAGCAATATATGGTTGACGGTTGATCACTCGAAGTGTCAAAATTAGGTGACAGCCCTGCAGGCTCACTTAGTATTTGATTACAGAAGTAGTAATTAATTTAGTATTTTGTAGTAGTTTATGATACTCTGAGAAGAGTTTTTTAGATCATATGTCCGATTATTCACTGAGGACACCAATACAAACAATGAGTTTATCGATGGTGTCTCGAGTCATGCCGGCCTGTATAAATGCTTCTTCCCTCTTCAGAGAGGCAGAGAGGCTTCTGAAGTGGCAGTAGTTGTTTTTGACGGAATCTAAACAATATACATATAACATTTTATGGATTCATTTAAAACTAGACAAATTTTCGTGTGTTTGCAAAACGCACCTACTACATCGAAATAACTAAAAAAATATTAATAATGTAGGAGTAGTAATATTAACATTTTATAAAATGTTTACTTTAATTATAAAAAAAATAATATTATTAAAAAATAAATAAAAATGTGTGCGTCTCGGGACGCTCGACAGAAGTGATAACTTAAACTAATGTGGGTTAAAGTGAGAGCGGAGGAGCCTGCCTACTGCTGCCGTATGCGTGAGAGAAGGGGAAGCCAGACAGAGTGGCGCCGTGCGTTATGTTACGGCGCCATTCTGTCTGGCTTCCCTTAACGCGTTACGTTACGGGGTTCGGTCAAAGTAATGTCAAAGCCCGGTCAAAGTCCTGTTAAAGTCCGGTCAAAGTCCTGTTAAAGTCCGGTCAAAGTCCGGTCAAAGCCCGGTCAAAATCCGGTCAAAGTCCTGTCAAAGTCCGGACAAAGTCCTCTCAAAGTCCAGTCAAAGCCCGGTCAAAGTCCGGTCAAAACCCGGCCAAAGTCCGTTCAATGTCCGGTCAAAGTCCAATCAAAGCCCGGTCAAAACCCGGTCAAAGTCCGGTTAAAGTCTTGTGAAAGTCCGGTCAAAGTCCGGTCCAAACCGACCGGTCACTGTATGACGCCACCTGGGACTTCGAAATTATCGATGTTCCAGAGAGGTCGGCTAACGCTGGCTGGTCGATGGACCGCTCGCGTTACGGAACGTTTCGGTTCACCCTCCCATAAGAAGTTATCACTTCAATAAATAGGTAACAAAAATTGAGTTCATTCCAGTAATCATTACAAAAGTTACAATATTCGAATGTATTAGGATTTCCTTACATTTCTTATACTAATCTATCGTTTATTTGATTTCTAAATTAATATTTTGAGTCGACATTTCCAAAATAGCTTTATGTTAAACATAACCAACGCGATCGCCTTCTGTACGCTTCGCGTTTTTGTAAAGCGTCGACATTGACCTTTGGACATAATGCACACAAATAAAATATCGCGCACAATAACATATTGGAACATAGACACGAATCATTATTCGTTTAATAGGTATCTCTTTTTCACTTTCTAGTAAATACTAAAGTTGTCACTTTCTCGCTAAAACACGTGTAACTTTAGTGTTGTAGGTTTCATTTTACGCGTTATAATCTATTCTTAATTCATATTTCAAAACGAAAGATTCATTGAACGAACTTAAGAGGTTTACGCCCGTATACTGAAACGCTACTCAAGTATTTAAGATCGTTTTAAACAAGTTGAATCCCTCTTAGCTGTCAAAATTGTATTAAAATAAGTAGCCGTTAGCCGTCAGACAGTTGAGTAGCGTTTCAGTATTCAGACATTAGAGGCATAAAATATTCTAAAATAATCCATCAAACTCAACAACAATGATGGCATTATTATATCATGTTTTTTTATTATTTAAAAGGGTGCAAGCCACATTTTATGGTCGTAAATCATAGATCATATCACATGCACGTGCTCATGTCTCGATATCAATTAGCTTAGACGTTCATAACTTATGGTATAAACATGGTGGCATCCATACTAAATACCTTAATAACAACACCATGATTTGAATATTTATTTATTTATTAATCGGGCAGGCAATTGTCATGCAACTGATAGTGCCTGTATCCTGCATTTCACTATATTAATTGCGTTTTTTATCTTTAGACTTAAGGTGATTGTCAAGTCGATTCTTGAACTGGTTTACACTTTGAGCTGTGACTACGTTCTCTGGGAGTTCGTTCCACGCTCTGACTACTCTGTTGCTAAAAAAGTGTTTGTGAGGATTATTGTTTGAGATACTGGTACATAGTTTGAATTGGTGGCCTCTAAGGTGAATATTGCGACTTCGTATAAGCAATTTTTCGAAGTTTTCAATACTGTAATGCTCATTCAAAATCTTATAGGTCTCAATTAAGTCTCCACGGTTCCTGCGATCCTTTAAGGTTGTAAGTTTCAGCATTCTTAAACGTTCCTCATATGATCGTCGTTTTAGTGTTCTTGGTATTTTGGTAAAGCTACGCTGCACTCTCTCTAAAAGTCTGATATTAAGAAATAAAATATTATAGCGCGCAGCCTTGCTACTCGCTCGCGCGACGCGACGTACCTACCTACGTGCTGCGCCCGCGCCTGTGCCAGAGCATAATTACCACACTCCGTGCATCCCCAGTGCCAGAGCATAATTACCACACTCCGTGCATCCCCAGTGCCAGAGCCTAATTACCACACTCCGTGCATCCCCAGTGCCAGAGCCTAATTACCACACTCCGTGCATCCCCAGTGCCAGAGCCTAATTACCACACTCCGTGCATCCCCAGTGCCAGAGCCTAATTACCACACTCCGTGCATCCCCAGTGCCAGAGCCTAATTACCACACTCCGTGCATCCCCAGTGCCAGAGCCTAATTACCACACTCCGTGCATCCCCAGTGCCAGAGCCTAATTACCACACTCCGTGCATCCCCAGTGCCAGAGCCTAATTACCACACTCCGTGCATCCCCAGTGCCAGAGCCTAATTACCACACTCCGTGCATCCCCAGTGCCAGAGCCTAATTACCACACTCCGTGCATCCCCAGTGCCAGAGCCTAATTACCACACTCCGTGCATCCCCAGTGCCAGAGCCTAATTACCACACTCCGTGCATCCCCAGTGCCAGAGCCTAATTACCACACTCCGTGCATCCCCAGTGCCAGAGCCTAATTACCACACTCCGTGCATCCCCGTATCCTCCGTGCATTAATTCTCTTCCGGGGTGCGTGCGCGAGTGCTCACGGCTCGCTCGTTTCCGCGGTAGTTTTATTATCCGATGTATCCAATCGAGTTATTGATTATAACGCGAGTGTATTCATTGCATTTCTTACCCATCACCGACGCGGCACTCGTCATCTCATTACATACCACTATAATCACTATTTAAAGACATGTTTTCGAATAGATAATGTCAAACAAACGTTTGAACTCAATACCTCACCGATCTCAGCTGGACTACGTTGCCGCTATATCAATGAGAGATCAAGACCAAGTCGACATAATAGAACAAAAACTAATTTATATCCGATCTCAATCCTTATAAACCGATAAAAAATGTTTTCACACTAATACTTATTTACATTAGGCCAACACTAAATTCAATTGAATTCGACTATTTTCAATTGGTACTTTTGTTAGGCGTAATAACCAGTATTTTTTTTGTATTTGCCAACCACTGCTTGGGATTTCTACGTTATAAAGGTATTAGAATTTTGAAAATATCAAGATTTAATTACGTACGTAAAATTAAAGTAATCATTTATGCATACGTATCAAATCAGAATTTAGGTACACGAGTATGGACATGTATGTGAGAGTGTGTCATTCATGCGAAGTCGCGAGTGATCTGTGAGCGTTGTATCCTTGCGTGTGTGTGTGCGTGTGTGTGTGTGTGTGTGTCTGAGCACAGCGAGCGCGTGGTCGGTTGATGTTGTCGCCTCGACGAGTTGCAGGTACTTATACAGACTGTTTCAAATTAATTCATCCGTAATGGATTTTAATTTGTTAGGAAATCTTATTTTTTTATTTTCCAGTTTATCTCTAACTATGCTATGTCAAAGTATTTAAAATAACGAGAACGACACGTGGTTCAATTTAAGTATAGGGTGTCAAAATGACACGGTATATACACATATATATTAAATTTTATGGATTCATTTAATATATATATGATTGTATGTATATGATTTTGTAATATTTTCTTTTTGTTGGACTAGGTGCACTCCCAGAAAAAAAGGTTATACTGGACACAACCAAATCTATAGAAGTGAAGCAGGACACCATCTCTGGAACTCAAACAAACACAGTAGCTAATGAAAATAAGTCATCCCAAATAGTATGTGATGGGAAAAATCAGCAAGTATTAGTTAAGAACGATACACAGTGTTTTATATGTAATGATTGTAGTATAACATGTGATACGAAAGCTCTTCTTATGAAACATATTAGTGAACATATATCTGTGATTATCAAACCGAATGAAACATATAGAAAAAAACAGAAATCTTCATGTAAAGGGAAATTGAATGAATGCAATAGTTTTATAAAGAACCTAAAAAAGCCTTATAAATGTCAATACTGTAATTATGCATGCACATATTATAGTAATTTAAAGACACATATTAGAACTCACACAGGAGAAAAGCCGTATAAATGTAAATACTGTGATTATGCATGTACAAAAAATAGTCATTTAAAGGCACATATTAGAACTCACACAGGAGAAAAGCCCTTTAAATGTCAATACTGTGATTATACATGTACACAATATATTCATTTAAAGAGACATATTAGAACTCACACAGGCGAAAAGCCCTTTAAATGTCAATACTGTGATTATACATGTACAGAAAATGGTAATTTAAAGACACATATTAGAACTCACACAGGAGAAAAGCCGTATAAATGTAAATACTGTGATTATGCATGTACAAAAAATAGTCATTTAAAGGCACATATTAGAACTCACACAGGAGAAAAGCCCTTTAAATGTCAATACTGTGATTATACATGTACACAATATATTCATTTAAAGAGACATATTAGAACTCACACAGGCGAAAAGCCCTTTAAATGTCAATACTGTGATTATACATGTACAGAAAATGGTAATTTAAAGACACATATTAGAACTCACACAGGAGAAAAGCCGTATAAATGTAAATACTGTAATTATACATGTACAAAAAGTAGTGATTTAAAGAGACATATTAGAACTCACACAGGCGAAAAGCCCTTTAAATGTCAATACTGTGATTATACATGTACACAAAATGGTAAATTAAAGAGACATATTAGAACTCACACAGAAGAAAAGCCTTATGTATGTGAAATATGCGATAAGAAATTTGCAAGAAACGATCAGTTGAAAAGACACTTACAAGTACATATGGGTGCTACTCGTTAGTACTGAAGCTAACTGCTCAGAGTATAACAAATATATTAGATGTCATAGCTTAAGCTTTATTTTTATATTAGCATTTGCTTACAGTTTGTTCCTGGATAAATAGCTTAGTAATATGTTCTAATCCAGGTCTTTATCTACCGGTGTGGCAAAAATCATCGATCAGCCTTTAATACAAACTAAACTTACAAACTACTACATGCATATTAGTAGCAAGTAGTATTATTGTCCTATTTGACAGCCTCCGTGGCTTGTCGGGCTGTGAAGGGAGAGGCCGCAGGTTCGATCCCCGCCCCGAGACAAATGTTTGTGTGATCCACAAATATTTGTTTCGGGGTGTGAGTGTTGTTAGACTGAAAGTCTCTCGTAGTTTCTGATACCCACGACACAAGACTCGTATCTTACTGTGGGGTCAGGACTATGTGTGTGACTATTGGGTGTATTTATTTATTTATTATAATCTATAAATTTACTAGCAGACCCGGCCACGCCTTGCTGTGACTAAAGTCATATGACCTTGGTCACATGTAACGCAACAGTACATATGCTAAATTATATTGTAGTAAACTATTCAAAACAGCATGCACCATCTATTGGATACTGTTAAGTATAGACTTCTTGGAAGAGTAGCATAGCTACTGGCCACATATATGTAATTCAAATAAACGTCAGTGCGTAACCAACTGCCAAATGTTTTACTTGTATTAAATATTATATTGTATAATATATTCCAAAACTAACAGTGGCGACGAGGATTTTACTTTAGAAAAAGAGAACCCGCAATGGCTCAAACTATATTTGGTCTACTCACAAGTTTTGACCATAATTTACAAACATGGCCGGATTTGAGTGGTAGAGCCACGCTGTAGACAGTTTTGTCTACAGCATGAATGGGCTGGCTCGACCGGGTCGTTACCACTGTCTCACAGAAAACCGACGTAAAGTAGCCGCTTGCTGCTGCGTTTCGTACGGTGAGTGGGATATCCGGAAGCCCAAATCCCCTCCCCTTCCCAATCCCTAATTATCCCTTTCCTTTATGGTCGGCAACGTGCCCATGATTCTTCTAGGCGCACATGGGCAGTGGAGATCACTTACCATCAGGTGACCCACTTGCTCGTTTGCCGGCCTATGCTATAAAAAAAAAAAACATGGCCGGAGTACAAGGGACGTTTGATGCAGTGGTTTATCGCAAACGATGTCGACAAAACAACCGACGTTTCAGGTACGAAGCGGCGTGCGATTTTGTTGAGCGCACTCAGCGAGCCTACTTTTAAGGGCCGTCCGTGAGCAAAACACCGCGCGATCGTGGTTTTTAGAGGCTATCTAGTCATTACTTAAAATAAATATTGATTAAATAAATATACAATATATATCTACAATCTGTCAGCTTTACTTTGTTCGATTCAAATTCATGTTAATGCTGATATATATTTTTAAATTGTCGTTATAAATGAACCATAAAAATGAGAAAAATGCAAACATTCCGTGCGTCTCCTTTTAAAGTACAGAATGTTATCAAATGAGATTAACATCACTAGATAGGCAATTTAATAACGAATATTTTGCCCGTTTTAAATTTTCGAAAAGACCAAAGCCTGATTTTTTAAATCAATTATTCGCTAAATACGTCCATATTCTGCACACGCTGAGTACACGATTCAGTATGGCGCGAGTCAGTCAAGGTCGTTTGCTCACGGACGGCCCTTAAGCTCGCATCAAATTTGGCAGTGCCGAGAGAGCTTGACTCGTTGCCATTCGAAGACATATTAGCGCTTTTGGACGGGCACTTTGTTAAAACCCCAGGTTTGTGGTTTTCATGAAAGGGACAAGTTTTATTCAGCGGTGCAAGCTGAAGGAGAAGCTTATCCTCAGTGGGCTGCAAGACTACGGGGGCTTTCGGCTCACTGTCAAGTTTTGAACGTGGAAGAAGCTCTAAGAGATCGTTTCGTTATGGGAATGAGATCGGGACCAGAGCGTGAAAAACTATTGTTAACAACTACAACGTCATAATATTATTGATCTTAGGTATTTACTATTTTAGAGGGTTTATAATATGATACTTTATTAATTTACTGTAGATTTGTATTAAATAAGTAACTCAAATGACTTAATATGTTTATGTTATTGATATAATAAGTTTCTCAATTGATTAGTGTTATTTATTATTAATATTTTCAGCATATAGGAATTGTTTAAAAATATAGTATATTGATTACAATACTTCGAAGTTTAATGGGTAAAATTGGAATAACGGCCATGTTGCTTTGTCTTGTCTGACAGATAGAAAAGAACATCAGTTTTAGATTGATTTTCCTAACAAGAATAAAGTTTAAGTTCAAGTAAAGAAAAGTATTTTATTTTCAAGAGTGATTTAACACTATTTTCTCAAGATCCACGAGAATTAACGCTTGAGAAAGCAGTAGTGTTGGCAGCGGCATCACCGGCAGCTGCGATGGTCGCGACTCGCGCTGACCAACTACTGAAAATCGACACCACTAATAATGCAACAGAAAAAGTGTTGTGTTCGGTTTGTGGTTTTAAAAATCACACTTCGACGAAATGTAGGTTCGCTAACTATAAATGTAAAAAATGTAATGTTTTTTTTTTTTTTTTATGGCATAGATCGGCAAACGAGCAAGTGGGTCACCTGACGGTAAGTGATCTCCACCGCCCATGTATGCCCACAATATCAGAAGTATTATGGGCGCGTTGCCGATCTTAAAAGAAAGGGATAATTAGGGATTGGGAAGGGGAGGGGTATTTGGGCCTCCGGATATCTCACTCACCGTACGAAACGCAGCAGCAAGCCGCTACTTTACGTCGGTTTTCTGTGAGACAGTGGTAATGACCCGGTTGAGCCGGCCCAATCATGCTGTAGACAAAACTGTCTACAGCGTGGCTCTACCACTCATAAAATCATAATGTTAAGGGGCATTTGCGTCGAATGTGTAAAAACATTAATTTCATGGGAAATGAGGTCACTAGCGATGATGACGGTGAGTTGTATAATATCCGCACTTACAACGGAGAACCAATGACGGAGGTTGTCACCGTATTGGGCAAAAAAATTAAGTTCGAGGTTGATAGCGGGTCGGCTGTTACTGCGATTTCTGAGCAAACGTATTTAGAACATTTGAAAAGAGTTGCATTGTCCAAATCGTCTAAACGATTATTTACGTATACTGGACGACATATTGCGTGCGTCAGAATCGCTGGTTGTCTGTGGCGTTGGTCCATGAGAGTTGATTCGAAAATTGCTACATAATTGCTTCTATTTGCTACATATAATAGATAATTGCTACATAGGATATATATATAGAAATTAAATATTTTTTTTGACCAGCCATCCAAACGTTTGAATGGCTGGTCAACTTCTAGTTTAAAGTCAAGCATGCAGAATTTCCCGAAACGTATTGCGCCAATAATTGCTACATATTTGCTTCATTTATCTAATTTAATTATAACTTCAAACATATGTTAAATAAAGCATGTAGCAATGATTTAAATTATCCCAAGGAAAAGCGCCTGATAAAATAATAAAGGCAAATAGTTGCAGTGTGTCTTCACTCAAATTTATTGCCATTTTAGGAGACAGGCGTTTTAAATTGTTGAATGGCATGTTATGTTATGAGTAGGTAAGCGAGTAATAAGCACATTAAAAGGGTACCTATCGTAAATAAAAACAAAATTTAGGTCGTTCATAAGATTCAGTTTAATATTATTCAAAAAAAGATAAATGTTTAAAAGATATGCACACCTTCTCATTTTCCCCATCTCACATATGTAACCTCGCAATATCAAAAGGGGTCTTTCCTAGAGCATTCAAAACAGCACTTATTAAACCTATCTTCAAGGCTGGTGAAAAATGCTGTGTAAATAACTACCGACCCATCTCTATTTTACCAGCTTTGTCCAAGATCCTAGAACGCGTCATAAACCAGCGTCTCATAAAATTCTTGGAGACTCATAAACTCCTATCTCCTGCACAATTTGGATTTAGAACTGGTAAAAGTACAAGCGATGCGGTCCATGATTTGGTAAACTCTATTGTAGTTAATTAAGATGGCAGGAATAAATGTTTAGCGGTGTTCCTTGATCTTGCCCAGGCGTTCGACACGGTGTCAATTCCTCATCTCTTAAGAAAATTGGATCGGATCGGCGTAAGAGGAGTGCCCCTTAAATTAATGGAAGACTACCTTACAGGAAGAAAGCAACGAGTTAGAATAGATAACATACTCAGCGACGAGATAGAGATTAAATATGGCGTACCGCAGGGTAGCATTCTTGGCCCGACACTTTTCCTGGTCTATATTAAGGACCTTTGCCAACTTGCTCTCCATAAAGGCAAAATCATTACCTTTGCAGACGATACTGCCTTGTTCTTTAGTGGAGATAGCTGGGAGGCAGTACTTTGTGATGCCCAATCAGGTCTAAACCAAGTTAACGATTGGCTTCAAAGCAATGTCTTGACTCTAAATATTTCCAAAACCAAATACATAACTTTTGCATACAGGTCGAACCTACTTTCATTAAATCATTTTACAATTTCTGCCCATACTTGTGATTCTAAATCGTCATGTTTGTGTCCTAATCTCGATAGAGCAGAAAATATTAAATACCTTGGTATAATTATCGACCAACATCTTTCTTTTAAATGGCATATAGAGGCCCTTGTAACTATACTCCGGAAACTTATATTTATTTTTAAAACTCTTAGACACTCTGCTGATCGCAAAACTATCAAGATGGTCTACTATGCATTATGTCAATCACAAATCGATTATTGCATCACATCTTGGAGAGGCGTCGCTAAAACTCACCTACTGGAATTGGAGAAGGCGCAGCGTGCTATATTAATATTATTATTACTATTATTGCTCTCCAAGCAAGTTGGCAAAAGTCGTTAATATACACCAGGAAAAGTGTCGGGCCAAGAATGCTACCCTGCGGTACGCCATATTTAATCTCTATCTCGTCGCTGAGTATGTTATCTATTCTAACTCGTTGCTTTCTTCCTGTAAGGTAGTCTTCCATTAATTTAAGGGGCACTCCTCTTACGCCGATCCGATCCAATTTTCTTAAGAGATGAGGAATTGACACCGTGTCGAACGCCTGGGCAAGATCAAGGAACACCGCTAAACATTTATTCCTGCCATCTTAATTAACTACAATAGAGTTTACCAAATCATGGACCGCATCGCTTGTACTTTTACCAGTTCTAAATCCAAATTGTGCAGGAGATAGGAGTTTATGAGTCTCCAAGAATTTTATGAGACGCTGGTTTATGACGCGTTCTAGGATCTTGGACAAAGCTGGTAAAATAGAGATGGGTCGGTAGTTATTTACACAGCATTTTTCACCAGCCTTGAAGATAGGTTTAATAAGTGCTGTTTTGAATGCTCTAGGAAAGACCCCTTTTGATATTGCGAGGTTACATATGTGAGATGGGGAAAATGAGAAGGTGTGCATATCTTTTAAACATTTATCTTTTTTTGAATAATATTAAACTGAATCTTATGAACGACCTAAATTTTGTTTTTATTTACGATAGGTACCCTTTTAATGTGCTTATTACTCGCTTACCTACTCATAACATAACATGCCATTCAACAATTTAAAACGCCTGTCTCCTAAAATGGCAATAAATTTGAGTGAAGACACACTGCAACTATTTGCCTTTATTATTTTATCAGGCGCTTTTCCTTGGGATAATTTAAATCATTGCTACATGCTTTATTTAACATATGTTTGAAGTTATAATTAAATTAGATAAATGAAGCAAATATGTAGCAATTATTGGCGCAATACGTTTCGGGAAATTCTGCATGCTTGACTTTAAACTAGAAGTTGACCAGCCATTCAAACGTTTGGATGGCTGGTCAAAAAAAATATTTAATTTCTATATATATATCCTATGTAGCAATTATCTATTATATGTAGCAAATAGAAGCAATTATGTAGCAATTTTCGAATCAACTCTCATGGACCAACGCCACAGACAACCAGCCATTCAGACGCACGCGACATATTGAATGCGTAGGGATTGCACGTTTACCTTTTACGTATATCGGAAAAACTTATACTCTAAATGTATTCATAATTCGTGGAGGTGGACCACCACTCTTAGGAAGGGATTTTATATCTTTAGTTAGTTTAGAAATGCTTTCCGTCAACTATTATTTTTTTGTTCTGCAAACGGAATATGGCATGTAACGTCGCCCGCCTATCATCCGGCTAGTAACGGCCAGGCGGAGAGCTATGTAAAGATCATCAAGAGAGGTATTAGATTTTGTTTGTTAACTAGTAGTAATGTACAAGAAAGCGATGAAAATTTATTAAAATATCTTTTCGATTATCGCAATTCAGTACATTCTACAACTGGCTCTTCGCCCGCACAGTTAGTATTCGGGCGTAAACTTCGTTCGCGTTTGGATTTATTAACTCCAAACTCACCGGCGTCTTCGTCTGATTCTCTTGCTAAGGTCGTGGAACGCCAACAGTGTTCACAGAGTAGAGCGTATGGGGGTTATAATAGGCAATGTTTTGTGCCGGGCGATTATATTATGTACAAAAAGTATGAAGGAAATAAGCAGTTCACTTGGAATCGTGGTATAGTTACCAAACGAACAGGAAAAGTAACTTATCTAATCACAAATTGTATGACCTCAGTGTAAGTGAAAAAACACAAAAATCAACTAATACATTACAAGGGAAAACTTCAAGATGCTGCAGCCAGCGATGTGTTGGATGTGTTGCCCGAATTTGACAGAACAAACGGGTCTTCTAGTGAGGAGCAAGTGTCTGATTCGCAAAGATGCGTCCGTGAGGAAGAGTGTGATAAGCGAGTGGCACCTTCTGAAACTCAGCTTACTGAACATCCATCTATATCATCAACCGGAAATTCAGAGGTTGATGGATACGTTGACGCTACATTAGATTTAGAACACCAGCAGGTCATCCAAAACTCTGAGTCGCCATCTAATCCTGATCGAAATACGGGGCAGTCGGGAAGGCTATTGCGCCGAAATCAAAGAGTTGATTATAAACCGTTTTTTTGTATCGACCTGTAGTTGCAATTTTTATTATGTTTATTTTTGTTCTTGTTGTTTGTCTTGTTGTGTTCTTTAGTTATCATTTAGTTATTATATTATTCATTTAAGAGGGAGAACTGTTTAGTATGTTTAAGACTTCTTGGAAGAGTAGCATAGCTACTGGCCACATATATGTAATGAATATAAACGTCAGTGCGTAACCAACTGCAAATTGTTTGACTTGAACTAAATATTATATTATATTTAATAATATAATCCATATTTAACAGGTATCAAAAACTACCGTAATTTACGATTTTGTAATTTTGTCAACGATCGTATTTTTTTTTATAAAAATATTCTATATTTTAATATAAATATGACAACACTGATTATCTGAATCGGGAATCCCCGCGATCTTTTAATTCATTCTGCGTTCATTCGTTCGTTCATAACCCGATCAAATAAAATTGTACGTTTATGTCTTAGATCAGTGTCTCCAACTTTACCGTAATAAAGGTAGACACACCGTAATTTCGTTCAATTTTGCTCGATTTACCACCTACCGTAACATCTTTGATACGGTATCAAATACTACCGTAATTTACGATTTTGTAATTTTTTCAACGATCGTATTTTTGTCAGATAAATATTTTATATGAAGCAACATTAATATAAATATAACAACACTGATTATCTAAATCGGGAATCCCCGCGCTTTTTTCATTAATTCTGCATTCATTCGTTCGTTTATAACCCGATCAAATAGAATTGTACGTTTATGTCTCAGATCAAATATGAACAAGATACGACCATACCGTAGCCTGTGGTGAGACAGAGAGACCCAGCGCTTGTGTTGTCAGAATGTAAAAAAAATCCATAAGTATTTTATTATATTTTAGTGAAGATTCTTATAAGTAAAATAAAATACTATTAAAGGCTATTTATAGTATATTGCCCTATATCCTTATTTACACATTATTTTATATGCAACATTAATTAAAATATTAAAATAATTAAAAAAATCGCGTGTACCCTACGAATAGTGTGAATATCCTATTATTCATAATACCAATTAGTGTTATTAAAATTACGGGATAGTGAATTAAATGTTAGGTTTCACTTAATTTTTGTAATAAAAAGATGTGAATGGTTAATTTCTTTATTAACACAAATTATGATACACGGGCTAATAACTTTCTAAGGTGTGGTCAAATTGAAGCAAATATAAGTACTAGTGTACGATATAAGTATTTCAACTGTAGTACCAAATCATGTGAATGCATTGCTAGGACATAAATAGAGCATTTTCTTTTTCCTCTAATAAGAAACATGTCGGCATTAACGTCATATTATATGATGTCTAGTTTTTAATGACATCCGGAAGCGAAGCTCCTGTTGTGCTCTATTGCGACCCTCGGTGTTAGAGAGAGTAATAGCGCGTCGTTTTGCTAACACGCCCCTTCATTGACCTTTAAATTTAACTAATTTTGTATGAAAATTTCTGATACGTTCTATCTTTTGCGAAATCAGTTTTTAATTTTATTTTTTGGTGACTTGCATACTCCTTGAAAAATGCAGGTAACATATCTTAGCATTTTTAGTTCGTATCCAATTGATTCCACCGGTCGCTTGGATCCACCGATTTCTTTGTGATGGATCTTTAGGAAACCTGCAAATAAGATAAAACGGAAGATAAATTTCACTTCTTTCAGGAAATAAGTATTGAGTATTATATAACATATTATAAAAATGTATTATCTACTTAAATAATCATTTATCGGCATTTAGCTTTAGTAACCGGCAACACTATTTTTAGGTTATAAAGTTAGATTTATGCATTAAAACAACATTTTCGTAACAATTTTACCAAAATCTTGTGAAAATACTCGCCAATACAACAATCTGAAACTATTTTTTTAATTCCCAGAAACAGATTTTATAAGGTACTTACATGTGAAATGTGACACCAGGAATTTTTCGCTCGCTACGGCTTTTACACTCAAAAATACTACACCCAACCATCATTAGAATACGATTTGATTACTATTTTAATACAAACACTAATAATAATCGCTATAAACACCTTGAAAACGCCAGGAAGTCCAGAAAACAATCACAATATGGTTTGTTTGGCAAACTTCGCAGCGTGACAACTGACAAACAGAAATTATAGGCTACGCTGAAAGGAACAGCAATATTATATAGGCATCTTTGTCTAACACGTTCAATTACTTCTATAACTATCTCGTTTTGCAGGGAAATCATTCTGTGATAGTCCTATCTATGGAATAGATAATCTAAGTGGACACCATAATCTACCGTATTTTTTTACCTAGCAACACCGTATTTTTCACAGAACGAGTTGGAGAACTGGTTTCACAGCTGGTTTCACAGGCCACAGCGCGCGGCGTCTAATGTCTATCTAGTTTATTTATTTGTCTCAACGTCAGTTCTCTAAGTAGTCTGTGTTTGTGTGTGATGAAAATGTCTGTATTAATTTGTCGAATATGTTTGGATAACAACGTCCGAATGCATCAAATTGCGGGCTCGGAAGTTCAGGATGTATATGAAAAGCTAACAACTAAGAAGGTAGAATTCTTATACCATGTTAGACGCGAAATAACTTTACTGGGGTGAAGTTAGAGACTTCACTTACCCTCTACACCTGCCGACATCTATTACATTATTCAACGAAAACAATATTAAAGACCCAAATGGCAGTGCCGCGCTGTAAACACTTAAGTGCAAAGCACGAATGGCCGGCTCGACCGGATTATTACCACTGTCTCACAGAAAACAGACGTAAAGTAGCGGCTTACTGCAGCATTTCGTATGGTGAGTGAGATATCCGGAGGCCCAAATCCCCTTCCTCTTCCCAATCCCTCTCCTTTAATGTCGGAACGCGCTCATGTTGTGGTGGGTTCCATTATCAGGTGACTCCCTTGCGAGTTTGCTAAACTCTTATATAAAAACTGGCCAGAGTGTAGAGCCACGTATAGTGGAATGGCTCTGGGGGTTGCTTTAGTATCCAGTTGCAAGCGAAATAGTGCGGGGGGGGTCGGAGGGTGTTGAGGGGGGGAGGTATAACTCCCCCTGAAAGGGGGGAGGTGCGGGAACCAATAGTTTAAGAGATATGATTTTTTTAAATTCCAGGTTTCTGCCTACAATATTTTAGCACATATTGATATTTTCTATGTGGTCACGGGCTATTTTTCATCGGGAGAAGGAGGAAAGTCACAGTTTACTTTATATACAATGTTAAAAAAAATCTGTAACAAAAATTGCTTATGAAGCAAGTAATAATAACAAGGCGTAGTTGCCGGAGCTACTACTTTTTGGGTGGTTTAAAAAAAAATAACCACGAAGGGGATGGGAGGGTCTACTCGCTCGCTTCGCTCGCTCACTAGACCCTGCCATCCCCTTCTAACCTAAATTATCCGAGTCGGGGTGCTCCAAATCCCGAGCTCGGTTCGCTCGCTAACGCGTAGCCTCGCATAGTCTATGGTGTTGTAAAGAAAACAACGTTCTAGTAACGCGAGCACAATATATTAAGCATTTCGTTTTTATATAACTACTTGCCAGAAAGAGACAGAATTAGTCGCGTTCCACGTTCAATGACATTTGTCTCTTTCTAATTCAATATTATTATAGTGTGTTTACAACTGTAATAACCTACAAAACTTTAAAAATTAATTTCACAAAAACTATGCATTTCCGTATAATAAACTGCTAGCATTTGTTAATACGGACTAGTGTCTAACGGTTACTATAAAAATTATCAGCAAAATCCTGCACCTGGATACTAAAACCCTACTAAACCCTGGCTCTGGGGTGTAGCCGAAAATATCTCATACTTCAAAAACTATGCAACATAGCTCATTGAAACGAATGTTCGTCGGAAGTATCTTTTAATTTATGATCTTATAGTTGAATTAAAAAAAAACTTTCATCAACCCGTGACCAATTCATAATCCCATTATTTGTATAATCCTCAGGTTCAAGAGGATGGAAGACTACACTTTGCATGTTACCTATGTTACTATCAGCTAAAGAAATGCCAGCAGCTTGTTATCAAATCACAGAAAGCGGAGGAGTTGCTTCAACAATTCTTTGTAAACAGTCATGAGGTATTTATATCATTATTTTATTATGGTGCTGCCACACCAGTGTTATAAAATGTTTACAAACATTTTCTAACATTATCTAACATTGTGATAAAATGTATTGGTGCTGCCACACCGGTGTTAGAAAATGTTATACAGTGTTATTTTGACACCCTGTTACTAAATGAAACCACATATTCGTCATCGCCTCTGCTTACCCTGTACCAAACATGAGGCTTGAGTTTGTAGTAGTTTTGTCAAAAAACGTAATTTAAGTTTTGAGCCTTTTAAATCACGCTGTACGGTTTTTGCACTTAACTCTATTGAATAAAATGTCACAGCTGACGATGTAATTATAAAACACAAACGCTTAAGAAGGGCAACTTCATACATATGCAAATACGTCTCAGATTCACAAAGACGCTCTCGGCAGATTCACTGAAAAAGTTGCGACAGTATTACTTAGTTCATTGATAATGACAAAACGTAAAAAAAATGTGTTTGGGAAATGCACATACCTATAAATAGGTAACACAAATTTGACTAAAAACAAATAATCATTATAAAAGTTACAAGATTCGATTTTACTTAGGATTTTATTACATTTCATAGGTGATAAGGGTGCGAATAAAACACGATGATTGCGTTCATAAAAATACGAGATGATCGAATAGGTCGGTGTGGATTGTCGCGACCTCTTACGTTCCACTTATAGTGCCGACTGTGCTGGCGCGAACAAACAGTGTTACCAGAATATTTTTTTCTCGAATCGCCTCGCCAGAGCGCTCGTGTAGCCCCGAGATAGCCCCATCATGGCGCACAGGTAGTTAAGGCGGGAAAGTTTAAATAAATTCGTGAGCTTATTATTGATTATATATTTATTTGAAATATATATGAATAATTTGTTTTGAAATAGAAATAAGATTGCTATAACATATACATAAAAACTATTAAAACTGATTGTTGGTGTTAAAGTTTTTTTTTTCTGCATAAAAATGATTCTTTAATTAAATATTTCTGAGAAAAAAAATATAGCCAAATCGGCTACCTGTAGCCAGCGGATAAAATAATATCGCCGCTCGGTAAGGGAGATAGCCCGATTGGCGCTAAATAGCCCCATCTGGCAACACTGCGAACAAATGCTCCATTATCCATAGAGCGCGGACCGTCCCGCTCTCCCGTGTCCGCGCCTGCCCCGTTGTGGCCATGGGCGCAGTATACACGCCCGCGTATCAACCATCTCGCTCTATTGTATATTTAAACACTCTAAGGCATACAGAATACAAAAGAAATAACTATAAAGGTAAATACAATAAAGCAATATTTAGTAAACCTAATACGCGTCGCCTACAATAACATTATTTTTTTAAACCATTTTTGTATTGCAATATATTATAAAAAAAATATTGATATATATCGTCGAACCCAGCTTGATATATATCTATATATATAAAAATGAATCGCTGTGCGTGTGTCTCGCAAAAACTCGAGACTGGCTGTACCGATTTGGCTAATTCTGATCTTGAAATATTTGTGGAAGTTCAGGGAAGGTTTACCCGGTGAGAAAAATAAATAATAAGTAAAGGAAAATACCAAAACGACAATTAAATTTTCCAATACAAACCGTTCCTAGGTATGAAAAATTTGATGTGTTTTGTCATTTTAGAAATAAATTGACACTTGGTTGTCAAATATATATAGTATATAATTTATAGGTGCGTTCAGAAATTTGTCTGTTTCATAGCTAATATGGATATATATGGTATGAGGTCCAATCTCTTTGGTCTGCTTTGTTGGAATACAATACAGTTTTGTTTCAGAAATAAAAAAAGTGTAAAAGTATCAGTTGGTTGACGAAAAAAGAAAATAAATAAATAAATTTCAAGACAATTATTAAAGACTATCATCAGTTTGTCAGTGCGCGAGAACTTTATTTACGGTACGGGCTTTGACCGGACTTTTGACCGGACTGGACCGGAATGGACCCGACTGGACCGAACTGGAACGGACTGGACCGTACTTTGACTGGACTGGACCGGACTGGGCCGGACTGGACCTGCCTGGACCAGACTTTGACAGGACTTTGACCGGACTTTGACCGACTTTGACCGGACTTTCACCGACTTTGACCGAACTTTGTTAGGACTTTGACAGGAATTTGACTGGACTTTGACAGGACTTTCACCGGACTTTGACAGTACTTTAACAGGGATTTGACCGGACTTTGACCGGACTTTGACAGGACTTTGACCGGACTGTGACAGGTCTTTAACCGGGCTTTGACCGGACTTCGACCGGACTCTTACCGCCTTTGACTGGACTTTGATAGGACTGACCGAACTTTGACACGAATTTGACCGAACCTTGGCCGGATTTTGACCGGATTTTGATAGGACTTTCACCGGACTTTGACAGGTCTTTAACGGGGCTTTGACCGTATTTCAACCGGACTTTGATAGGTCTTTGACCGGACTTTGACAGGGTTTTTAACGGACTTTGACAGGTCTTTAACCGGGCTTTGACCGGACTTTGACCGACTTTGACCGGACTTTGACCGGACTTTGACAGGACTTTGACAGGACTTTCACCGGACTTTGACAGGACTTTCACCGGACTTTGACAGGTCTTAAACCGGGCTTAGACCGGACTTTGACCGGACTTTGACAGGACTTTGACAGGACTTTCACCGGACTTTGACAGGACTTTCACCGGACTTTGACAGGTCTTTAACCGGGCTTAGACCGGACTTCGATCGGACTCTTACCGCCTTTGACTGGACTTTGATAGGACTGACCGGACTTTGACAGGACTTTGACTGAACTGTGACCGGACTTTGACCGGATTTTGATAGGACTTTCACCGGACTTTGACAGGTCTTTAACGGGGCTTTGACCGTATTTCAACCGGACTTTGACAGGACTTTGACAGGACTTTCACCGGACTTTGACCGGACTTTGACCGACTTTGACCGGACTTTGACAGGACTTTGACAAGACTTTGACCGGACTGTGACCGCGCTGTGACCGGACTTTGATCGGACTTTTGAAGGACTTTTACAGAACTTTGACCGGACTGGAGAGCAGTGCAGTGCAGAGCAATCCAATGAAGTGATAACTTCTTATGGGAGGGTAAATCGCTTTGTAACGTAACGCGTTACGGCGCCACTCTGTCTGGCTTCCCTTTCTCTCACGCATACGGCAGCAGTAGGCAGGCTTCTCCTCTCTCACTTTAACCCACTTCACTTCTGTCGAGCGTCTCGAGAACCACACTTCTTTTATTTATTTTTTTTGTCGCGAGGAAAAGCGTTTTGTCGTTACCGTCCCACCGGGGGGAGGTGGAACGGTTAGGTTGGGCTCTACCGGGCTTACGACCCACCGTTGAGCCACCCGGGAGAGATGGAAAACATCCGGGCGACCGCTGGGCCGAGTCCGTAACACTATGTACACCCTATGCCGGCAAATATCAACTAAAAACCCAGCGGTGGCCATATTCGGCCCCGGGTTCCCGAGGCGAGAAGTGCCCCGGCTTCAGCCGGAACCGCCCCTGCGCGGTGCCGCCTTGCGGCCCGTCTCTAAATGTAGGGGGGCTCAGATGCCCCCGCGCACCGAAGGAGAAGACGACCTGCCTTAGGTCGTCGAAGTCAATTAAATTTGCGACGGACTAACTCACATGCAATACATTAATTAATATTTTTTTTTATTTACATTAAGTGCATAACTGTGTTGCATTTAATGTAAATAAAACATTTGTATTAAGTTTAGACCACATTTTACACATATATATGTAGGTGATACGAAGTTCACCGGGTCATCTAGTCTGATATATATCTTGATATATATCCATTGATATATATCCTCGAACCCTGTTGTAGATATTATTATTTTATTATCTAAAAACTCATGAATGAAGTATTAAAACTACCACCACCACAGTAATAATGCACTAATTTTTGAGTGTCTATTTTACAATTACCAAGTAAAAATGAACCACCAAAGTAGTAAGAGATTTTTTCGATATTTTATTGCGATTTTTTATGCCTATCTTTGTATGGGTACACGGCAGCATAGTCTATTTTTATTATTTGCAGCAAAATGTGGAATCCATCACTCTTGCAGTCAGACTGACATATGGTCTGCATAATTCATTGATGATTGCGAAAATGAAGTCCTATCAAATACCAGAATATAACATAATTACAAAAGCAGAAACCCAAGACGAATGTGACATTAATGAAGAAGTGATGATCAAAGATGAACCTGATGATGATGGTAAGAACAGAATATTATACAATATGTAAAAGCAATCCTGTACTATTTGTAAAGGTCCTATTAAGTGTCATTATAGGGCTCTTTAGATGTTAAGTAAAAAAATAGCCCAAAAAAATTTAATCAAATGATGATTTAAATCTTAATCAGCAATATATGGCTGACGGTTGATCACTCAAAGTGTCAAAATTAGGTGACAGCCCTGCAGGCTCACTTAGTATCTGATAACAGAAGTAGTAATTAATGTTTATGATACTCTGAGCAGAGTTTTTTAGATCATGTGTTGGATTATTCACTGAGGACACTAATACAAACAATGAGTTTATCGATGGTCTCTAGAGTCATGCCGGCCTGTATAAATGCTTCTTCCCTCTTCAGAGAGGCAGAGAGGCTTCGGAACTGGCAACAGGGTTTTTTGACGGAATCCAAACAATATACATATTGTCGATGAAGTACCAATACCTCCTAACTGACAATTTAGTCCAAAATTACTTTTTTATTACAATAGGCTTAAACATAAACCACATCTCTTAGTAACTAATAAAAAGGTAATGTATTGGAAACTATATACTATCAATAGTTGATCAAAATAAATAAAACATTATTTTAAACAGTTTTTGTAAAAAAAAACATTATTTAAAACAGTCTGGTGTAAAATTAGATTCTCAACACTTAGGAGGTATTGGTACTTCATCGACGATATAACATTTTATGGATTCATTGAATTTATTGATTTTGTAATATTTTCTTTTTGTTGGACTAGGTGCACTCCCAGAAAAAAAGGTTATACTGGACACAACCAAATCTATAGAAGTGGAGCAGGACACCATCTCTGGAACTCAAACAAACACAGTAGCTAATGAAAATAAGTCATCCCAAATAGTATGTGATGGGAAAAATCAGCAAGTATTGGTTAAGAACGATTCACAGTCTTTTATATGCAATGATTGTAGTATAACATGTGATACGAAAGCTCTTCTTATCAAACATATTAGTGAACATAAACCTGTAACTATCAAACCGAATGAAACATATACAAAAAATCTGAAATCTTTATGTAAAGGGAAATTGAATGAATGCAATAGTTTTATAAAGAACCTAAAAAAGCCATATACATGTAAATACTGTAATTATACATGTACAGTAAATAGTAATTTAAAGGCACATATTATTAGAATTCACACTGGCGAAAAGTCCTTTAAATGTCAATACTGTAATTATACATGTACATCAAATAGTTATTTAAAGAGACATATTAAAACTCACACAGGAGAAAAGCCGTATAAATGTAAATACTGTAATTATACATGTACACAAAATGGCGCTTTAAAGACACATATTAGAACTCACACAGGAGAAAGGCCTTTTAAATGTGAATACTGTGAATATACATGTACACAAAATAGTAATTTAAAGACACATATTAGAACTCACACAGGAGAAAGGCCTTTTAAATGTCAATACTGTGATTATACATGTACAGAAAATAGTCATTTAAAGAGACATATTAGAACTCACACCGGAGAAAAGCCATATGAATGTAAATACTGTGATTATACATGTATACAAAATAGTAGTTTAAAGAAACATATTAGAACTCACACTGGCGAAAAGCCCTTTAAATGTGAATACTGTGATTATACATTTACACAAAATATTAATTTAAAGACACACATTAGAACTCACGCAGGCGAGAAGCCCTTTAAATGTCAATACTGTAATTATACATGTACAGTAAATAGTCAGTTAAAGAAACATATTACAACTCACACAGGCGAAAAACCCATTAAATGTCAATACTGTGATTATACATGTACAGTAAATAGTCAGTTAAAGAAACATGTTAGAACTCACACAGGCGAAAAACCCTTTATATGTCAATACTGTGATTATACATGTACAGTAAATAGTAATTTAAAGAAACATGTTAGAATTCACACAGGCGAAAAACCCTTTAAATGTCAATACTGTGATTATACATGTATAGTAAATAGTAATTTAAAGAAACATATTAGGACTCACACAGGAGAAAAGCCATATAAATGTAAATACTGTAATTATACATGTACACAAAATATTAATTTAAAGAGACATATTAGAACTCACACAGGAGAAAAACCCTTTAAATGTCAATACTGTGATTATACATGTACAGCAAATATTAATTTAAAGAGACATATTAGAACTCACACAGGAGAAAAGCCATATGTATGTGAAATATGCGATAAGAAATTTTCAAGTAACAGTTATTTAAAGATTCACCTACGAGTACATATGGGTAACAAAACTCGTTAGTACTGAAGCTAACTGCTCAGAGTATAACAAATATATTAGATGTCATAGCTTGAGCATTATAGATAGGGAGCCCTAGAGTAGCTGATCCACTTGACTACTATCAAGCTCATTTTCCGTGAGTAGCTTCGTTTCGATGAGACGCCCAACAATTCCCTATGCGAAAATTCTCTACTGTGGTAGCTAACAGAGGTAGCAAGGATTAAATATGTCGATTTGATGAGTCCCAAAAATTTATTACTAACAGGTTATTTTTTTGTTAAATCTTAAGGTGAATGTTTCGATCGACATTCCATACATTTTTTGAGGCATGTTTACGCTAAAAATAGGCACTCTTTGTTCAAAACGAATCATTTTATCACTTTTCTACCATGATATGTGGCCGCAATAATCTTTATATGCAATAATTTGCATTAATTACTGAGAAAAACAATCGTGAAATCCAGGCAAAATTTGACAATTCTTTATATGTGTGAGTTCGTTTTGACAAGCAAACCTTAGAATTATGAGCGCTAGATGGCGTTGTGGCGATATTATAATATATTATAAGCGATATAAGTAATTTATTTATTTTATTTTCTACCTTTCATTAAAAAAAAACACATTTTAATAATATTATAATTATGTGGAATACCAAACTGAAAAACAACTGAACGGCCTACGTAATTTTTTTCAAATCTACACAAGTGTCAAACCACTTCAAGGTCGTGTCGTCGTTGGTAAAATTTGCGATGTTGCCGTTCCTACCCTTGACGTAAGTCACGTAAGCGGCAACGTCGCTTTCGCTGGTTTGATTGTATTGCAATAAAAATATGTAGATTTTCATATTTCTCGCTCGTGATATTGATGCACTAGGATTTGCGCGCGGAATTTGTTGCGTGTTATATTTTGTATGTTATTTTCATTAATTCAAATTTCAATATTTCTAGCTGTGATTATGTATTTGATTCCAATTGCATAGAATTATTGCAATTTATTAGCCAGTATTCAGTAAGCCACCAAGGTAAGTAGTCCCAAATTAAATTTGCAAACATTACTAAGTCGAAGAATGGGTGGCTCAGTCGTGGGATACCTAGGTACCTAACTATGGTTTTGCCAAGTATTCATTTTATAAAAATATGACAAAGTGAAAAGATTCTGGTCCGTTCCAGCATAGAACTATTAGTTATTGTTTTAGTGTTAAATTTAATAAAATTTTCAGTGTTTATACAAAATTAAAAAAACAAAAGACCAACATCACGCGGTGTTCCCCCAGGCGGTCACCCATCCAAGTACTGACCGCGCCCGACGTTGTTTGACTTGGGTGATCGGACGAGAACCGGTGTTTTCAACGTGGTATAGACGTTGACGATTATATTGTCGTATTGAATTAACTATATCTTTAGTATGACGTCACCATGCAGTTTTATTACAAACGCCCCTTTATTTTAACCGCCTCGAAAAAGAAGGAGATTCGCAGTTGATTTCTATTTATTTATGTATTGTTATATTATTAATATTTTATAAAGATGGGTAGGTTAAAAAAAGAAATAAATACAGTAATACCCCGACTTATGCTACCCCGTTTTACGCGAATTCGGAGAAACGTGGTTATTTTTTTCGATGGCCGAGCGCGTCAGCTCTCTTATTTCGCCATGTTAGTGGTACGTTTACGACAGGTTCGAACGTGTTCCGCGTTGAATTGTTTTACGTACGTTGTGTTTTATTGATAACCTCAAATTATGTCACTCAAAAGTGCATGCAAAGTTGTACCCCGACTTACGCGAATTCGACTTACACGGTTAAAACTCGGTCGCACCTATCGCGTAAGTCCGGGGTATTACTGTACACTACTAACATAAGAAAAATAAATAAAAAATAAGTGTAGCAGCAACCAATTATTAATTTCGTCTGCTCAACAAAAGTACTCGCAGCTTTGTGGCATCTATATAGAATTAATTAATTGACGATACCCGTGTTCAAACCCCACACTAAATACTTTTGTCTTTTTTATTTTTGTATTGTTAGCTTATATATAATAATATATCTGTTAGATTATAGATACGGGTATATAACAGCTTATTATAAACTATATTTCACTCAACTACCTCTCTAAAATCACGGTCATAAATACAGTATCTTAATTGACTACCCTCACTCTAATTGTATGGCGCGGCGTGGGGATAATCTATATAAATAGTGGGACAACAGACGGAAGACGCCAGTCGTTTCGTAGTTGTCAAAGTGTACACATCGGTGAAGTGCATTTAATTGTTGTGTAAAGGTGTCTGAACTACAATATAATAAACGGTTAAAGTGAATATAGTGTTTTACTTCTGGAACTAAATCCTATAGTCTATGCTATAGCCTATAGTTTCAGAAGCGGGATAAAGAACTTAAAAGCCTACAGTAACATTAAAATTTTGCTATTTTGTAAATTTTTTATCACCAAGAAGACCGTTAACATTTGAATTTCAATTTTGGATCGTTCAAAATTCCTGTTTACTTCATTTTTTTTTGTTATTTTTTGAATCTTCTTGATGGTTAATTTGTCAAGGCGTTTAGCGCGACACAATTTGAAGTAACGATATTACTCAATACGACCTTTAAATGCACTTGTGTTGGTAACTACGCGGTGTCAGTAACTGCGCGATAGACTGCGACTGTCTACGAGAAATTTGGACTATAATGGACGAGTTCTACTGATGTGGCGCCGGCGCTGGCATTGACTGCAAGATATTGGTGCGCAAGAGTTCCCGATCGTTGAACCATAACGCCGTACCCACGGCGTGGCAGTTCACGTACCGTACCGTACAGCTTACAGATCGGCTGTGAAGTGTGGACACCAGGTGAAGACACCTAAGGACTGATGAGTATCCATGTGAACTAATTCTCTTTTATGTTGTTCTAATAGTAATATTTATGTCGAATCCCAAACTAGAATTCATGAAACCTTCACAAAGGTTACCCCAAAAGTGATTATTTAATTTAGAAAACAGTGTCCTGGTATCAGGCTGCGGGTTCGATTCCTGCACCCAAGATAAAATGTGATTCCCATGGTATGAGATGACAGCCGGCCTCCGCAACACAGCGGATAGGCATCAGGCTGCGGGTTCGATTCCCGCACCCAGGGCGAATTTTTGTGTGTTCCATGTATTTATTTTTAGGACCACTAATGAATAATAATAGCGCTTAAAAGCTATGCACCGAGAGGTCTGGGTTCGATTCCCAGGTTCTTACTACAAGAGGTTTTAAGTATGAAAGACCTAGAAATCCGTTTTTATCTAAAGCAGTGAAGGTACCGTCATCTTATAAGGAATTACATCAATTTATTAAAATTAAATCATCAAATGTTTACAGAGCAATTGTGATGATACTGTTTGCGACACTGTGATTCACATCATACCTACGTTACTGAAAATTACTGTTAACGTAAATCCGACTTCATTTTTGCAGCTAATAAAGGAGGTTGATTGACTTGATGATGAACAATTAGCAAGCAGTGGGGAATTTTCGATACCACATGTTCAAATTTGGATAGCCAACGATTTAAAATGATCAGTCAGATTTGACCAATTTAAGTCACTGCGTTATGTTTGTTGTTCAAAATCAGCGGTCATCACACTTTTCTAGTCGAAAGCCGCCTAGTTCAATATGAGGTATCACTGCGGGCCGCACATTCATGGGTTGAAGCAGATTGTCTCTGCGTTACCGTGCTATCGCTTCGAGCTTGAGCTATTAGCTGGTTCTTATGTAGAGAAGGAAAATCTGGCACGAACTCAAACAGCACTCACAGAAAGAAACGAATCCAGATATATTTTTCAGAAAGTAAAGGAATTGACTGGAATGCGTAAACTGAGAACCTGTGCCATTGAAGATAAAGACGGGCGCCTACTTACAAATGTGGCTCGAGTGCTAGAATGTTGGAAAAACTACTGCCCGGAATTATACGACATAGGAGAGTCTATTAACGCTAATATTACATGGGTGACAGAAGAACCTGATATCCTATCATCAGAAATTGAGCATGCCATCAAAGTTCTTAAGGGCAAGAAATCACCGGGTAAGGATACTATTACAGCTGAAATATTAAAGAAACTTAGAACAGCGTGGTACAAAGACCATCACCGAAATCTGTAATACTATCTGGAAGAAAGAAAGAAGAAAGAAAGATCAAGTAGGTTTCGTTAAGGGTAGGGGTCCTCGGGAAGAAATATTAAACATCCGCTAAATTATTGAAAAGAGCTGAGAATTCAACAGCTCAGTAGTCCTGTCAAAGCCTTTGACTGTGTACAATGGGAATAACTGTGGTACGTGCTGATTGATGGGAGCGCCTGAACATCCTATTGCTGTAATCAAGATTCTGTACACTGAAAACTGCTCATTCATCAGGATAGACCATCAATATTCCACGATGTTCGAAACAAAAAAAAGGAGTGAGACAATGTTGCATATTTTCCCCTGCACTTTTTAAAATATATGGAGAGTACATTATTTGGAAGACAATCGAGAATTGGAAAAAGGGTTTCCCCATAGGTAGCAAGAGTTTATCGAATCTCCGATATGCTGATAACACAGTACTCCTAACAACATACATGGAGAATATGAGCGAGCTGTTCCAAAGACTTCAAGTCAGAAAGTGCCAGCATCAGTCTCTCAGTGAACAGAACGAAATCAAAAATGATGATAGTGGACCGAGCTGGAAAGCTAACAAATGTCGCCTGCAACATTCCTGGCATTAATATCGTCGACCGCTACACGTACTTGCGTTTCCAAATCTGCAATGACGGAAGCTGTGTCTCCAAGATAAAGAGGCGAATCGGGATGGCAAAAGATGCTAAGACTCGTCTAAACAACTTTGTTCGTCGTCTTTCTTTGACGGTTCATTTACCGTACAGGCCGTTCGCCTGTGGAATGCACTGCTGGTGCCCATAAGACAAGTTCCATCATTGAGCAGCTTCAAGAGGCAAGTTAAACTTCTTTATCTCGCGTCGTTACAACTATGTTACACATTATACTTCAACATTATTATTTATGTATGTCGTTATCGTATTTAAGATATGTTTATTATGTATTTATTTTCTTCATCACACTTTTAATACACCCCCTTCAGATACCTCTCTTTTGCCAGTGTTCCATCCAAAGGTTGTCTGGAAGAAATCGCTTTCAGCGATAAGACCGCCGATTGTTACACATATGTTTGTAATGATTTTGTTTCTTATTGTGAATCTCATTAGTGGTGTACAATAAAGAGTTATCAAATTCAGACAGTATCTTAGCATTGAAATAAGAAAGAGGCTCGTAGATACTCTAATTCTATCACGATTGAATTACTGTGATACTGTGTACGGGCCTTGCTTGTTGTCACGGACTGTCAAGCTGATACAGCGTGTGCAAAACGCGTGCGCTAGATTTTGCTTCGATATTCCCAGTCGTAGCCATGTTACACCTTATTTTATTGAAGCCAACATCCTTAAAATGGCAGCACGTAGAAAATTACACATGGCTACTTTACTCTTTGGCATAATAAAGACAAAAAAGCCTAAGTACCTTAACGATAAATTGTGTTGGAGACAAGACTATCTCACTTTTGGCAGCCGAACCATAACCAATCCAATGTTGACACCTCGGCACAGGACCACCGCCTTTCGGGGATCCTTCAGGTACGCTGCCACGCACTGCTGGAACAACATTCCTCCACCGTGTCGGTCTAAAAATAGTGTGGTTACATTTAAACACAATTTCAAACTATATTTACTACAGTCGCAATTAATAACGTAGTGGTGTTTACAACTTACCTTCTTGTTTTCGTCCGGACGGCGGGGTTGGATGTTGTTTCACGATCGGTGGTGGCGCACGCCATAACGCACCCATTGCCGCATAGTGGAAATTTATGGTCTAATGGAGTGTCATATTTAACGTATATTATATAACTAGCTTTTGCTCGCGGCTCCGCCCACGTGATCAAATAAACAATCAAACTCTACAGCTTTACAATATTAGTATAGATTTGGGTAGCTTAGCAACGGAAGCCTTCAAATAATATTATTTGGGTAGCTTAGCAACGGAAGCCTTCAAATATGAATAATTTTCCCCGTTTTTGCAACCTTTTTCACTGATGCTTCGCTTCTAATGGTCGCAGCGTAATGTTATATAGCCTAAAGCCTTCCTCGATAAATGGACTATCCAACACAAAAATAATTTTTCAATTCGAACCAGTAGTTCCTGAGATTAGCGCGTTCAAACAAACAAACAAACAATCAAACTCTACAGCTTTATTATATTAGTATAGTATAGATATGTAAACGGGACAATTTACGGTTGTGGTATGGACATTAGTAACATATACCAATGTATTATGTACTACCTGTATTACTTTTATTGGTTGTACAGTGAATCTATTGCGATCTGTTAAATATTATATGCCGCGCGACGCGACGCGCGGTTTGCGCAGCTCGTCGCTGTACGCGATAGTGAGCTGTGAGCGCTCGCGTTGTGGGTCGTAACGGTACCTAGTTGTGAATATTATTATGTTATATTATTATTGTGTATTTATTTAGATATTAGGACCGACTGAGCATCCGAACGTCGTCTGGGCCTCTCATTGAAAATCAGCATTGCAGTATGGCTTAGGTCGTACTGCAACATTAAGCTGAATGGGAGGTACCTTTGCTGGCATTTATTAAATAATCATTAATAAGTTTTAGTTTAAGTTAAATAATTAATTATAATAGATTTTTTTTTCTTTTCTATGTCATTGTTATATGTGTGCCAGCAATAAATGTTTCTTTCTTTCTTTCTATTTTTTTGTCTCCTAATATATTTTTGTTTAAGTCGTAAAAAAGATAAAAAAAAAAAAATACCTAACACGGTGCCATAATAAAAATGTTCCCTTTTATAGAAATGTCTTTACCGACTGCTTTTTTGGTCACAGTATTTTATTTTAGAAATATTATTGTGATAGTTATTCTACGTTGCATTAGGTCTACATTTTCGAACTTCATCGCTTCGTAGCGTTATAGAATGGGGGCCCAGGGTCGGATTTAAAGGTAAGGGGCCCTGGGGTAACAAAGAAATGTAATGTGTCGATTTTATTTCGGCCATTTTGAAAGGTTAGATATATAAGAACTGGTCTGAAATCAGCGAATGTCACAACGCCGTGCATAAATTGATGTATTCGGGAGTCTTTGAGTCTTTTGAGTAGACTAAAAGACCGCGCTGGTGTTACGATATTTATATCCGCCCGGATAACGACCACCGTACACATGGCGTTAAAACCTGCCATAGCGATCCACACACCTTTTGTGGATCGCGTTCCAGGATCAGCTAGTGTATACCCGGTTCTCCCGAGGGGCTTACGACATGACTTAATGGTTGATTGCGGTGGGTATAGGGGTAAATCCTTGTATCCCTGTGTCTGTATCGGTTATCCGCCAGTTCTGTCGCAGGCCCCTCGATCTGCTTCTTCCCTCTTCGGAGTGTAAAGAAGCATTTATACAGGCCGGCATGATTCTGACCACCGATAAACTCATTGTTTGTCGGTAGTCGCTGGTTTTTTGGACTGGACTACGGTTACCATCAGTAATAGTACAGTAACTTTGCCGTGCTCGGATAAAAAAAATCGCGGTTTTTTAATACAAGATACTTCAAGTTCTTATGACTATTATTATTTAAATCTGGCCCTGCACGTAACATCAAATTATTTTCAGCAAGGATTTTTAAAATAAACAATTTTTTTTAATTAATGCCTTTTCTTTCAACGTTCAACAAACCTTATGAGTGGTAGAGCCAAGCTATAGACAGTATTGTCTACAGCACAAATGGGCTGGCTCGACCGGGTCGTCACCATTGTTTCACAGAAAACCGTCGTAAAGTAGCGACTTCCTGATGCGTTTCGTGCGGTGAGTGAGACATCCGGAGGCCCTAATCCCCCTTTCCTTTCCAATCCCTAATTATCTCTTTCCTTTAAGGTCGGCAACGCGCCCATGATTCTTCTAGTATTGTGTGTGTACATGGGCGGTAGAGATCACTTACCATCAGGTGTAGTGTAGTCACTTTGTCGTGCTCGAATAAAAAAAAAAGACATTCTGAAATAATTATGGAAATCTTCCTTCTTTTCATATAACTCTTACTAAATTCACATGTGATAAACGCTCTTTTCGTAAGCCAGTTTTTTACCCACACTTTTCGAATTCATCTATTTTTATTTAAATGTAATACGATATCATTCCTAAATAACACAAAGCTTCTTCTGTCGACAACATCGCAATACAGAATGAGTAAGCTTCACGTGTGTCACTAACTTCGAGCCGAGTAAGTTCGCGATCTTAAAAACCGCATACTTTAGGTTCGTACGTCTGTCACCCACTTGAGTTAACGCAACATTTGCGTTATCGTTTATCACGTTTTTGCGAATGTATGTTCGGAGTTATGGCGGGAATTCCGACAGTGCGGTTCATCGCTTATTTTAATTTATTTCAAAAACTAGTTGAAAGTGAGAAACTGGTGGGAGGATACTTGTATCCGACCGGATAGCGACCACCGTACACTGGTGCTAAAACCTGCCATAGTGGCCCACCTTGTGTGGGTCGCGTTCCAGGGTCAGCCAGTGTATATCCGGTTCTCCCCAGGGGGCTTGCCCTCTGATCCTAACCCTTTTCCCATCCCTTTTTCCTTCCCCTCCCCCTTGGCCTTTTGGCAGGCCGGCATGATCTTGCCGACCTACGATGGACACATTGTTTATCGTTGGTCGACACTATTCTTGGATTGCGCTACACTTACCATCAGGTGTAGCGTAGTCACTTTGCCGAGCCAGGATAAAAAAAAAAAAAAAAAAAATGGGTGCGTGTACTTATGTACGCGCGTGAGAAGTTATACTTCTTTGGCATCATTAAAAAATAGTTTTTAATTGCATGCAAATAATTGATTACAATAATAATAAGTATTTAACATTAATAATTTAATAATATTTAGTGTTAATTATATTAAATAAAAGTATTTTAATTTATATCAATAAATAATACATACGGATAGTTAACCTCAATTATATTGGAGCACTTGAAAAAGTATATAAGCACAATTTTTTTCACTAATATTCACAAATAGTAAGTAATATCAATCAAAATATTCAATTTAAATCACTACTGAATATAATTTATTAGCACATATATAAATTATAAAGGACATTGTCAAAAATGGCCTATGAATCAACACGCATGAAACATTTACTATAATAATAATTATTATTTATAATGTACATTATAATTATTATTATAGTAAATGTTTCATGCGTGTTGATTCATAGTTTCAATAGAACGGACACTTATTAATTTCGAAAACAATTTAAAAAGTATTCACTTCCGTCATAGTCCTCGGTATTATAATTTTTGGTTCAAATTCGGGTTTTTAATAGGCAAAGGTATTGTAGCTCATACAGCCAAGTCTTTGTAACAACACTCTTAAGCTTCGCATTGTTATGCATTTCGCCAAAGACAAGTGTAATTTATTCTCAAGTCTTCACAACAACGATGAAATATCGTAACATTAATAATTTAATAATATTTAGTGTTAATTATATTAAATAAAAGTATTTTAATTTATATCAACATATCCACTCGACATGATAGAAGTACATTCTACTCTCTTCGCGTTTATGCGAGCCTGGTACTTTTTACGGCAACATGTTCCGAATAAGAAAAAACCTAAAGAGTTTTTCTTTGTCCAAATCGTCATTTGTTTATTAATTACGGCTACTTTCACTCTCATCATTTTTTCTTAACGCGCCTAACTTCATACTGTTAATTTTTTGTGTCACAGGTGCGCGCGCATCTTAAAATTTCACTCTCATCATTTTTTCATAACGCGCCTAAAGAAGTATAACTTCAAAAAAGTTGTGTTTGTTGTATAATAGTGGCGATATCTGCAATAAACACTGACGGTGACGAACAGTGTATAGAAACATTAAAACAAGTGAATTAAGCATCGTACTGGAAGAAATTCACACCAAAACTCCAACAAGACCTTGAAGATGTCTAACCGATATTTCATCGTTCTTGTGAATACTTGAGAATAAATTATACTTGTTATTGGCGAAATGCATAATAATGCGAAGCCATAAATAAAAAAGAAGTGTTTCACTCTCAGATCAAATATGAACAAGATACGGCCATAGCGTAGCCTGTGGTGAGACAGAGAGACCCAGCGCTTGTGTTGTCAGAATGTAAAAAAAAATCCATAATTATTTTATTTTTTTATTATATTTTAGTGAAGATTCTTAAAAGTAAAATAAAATACTATTAAAGGCTATTTATAGTATATTGCCCTATATCCTTATTTACACATTATTTTATATGCAACATTAATTAAAACATTAAAATAGTTAAAAAAATCGCGTGTACCCTACGAATAGTGTGAATATCCTATTATTCATAATACCAATTAGTGTTATTAAAATTACGGGATAGTGAATTAAATGTTAGGTTTCACTTAATTTTTGTAATAAAAAGATGTGAATGGTTAATTTCTTTATTAACACAAATTATGATACACGGGCTAATAACTTTCTAAGGTGTGGTCAAATTGAAGCAAATATAAGTACTAGTGTATGATATAAGTATTTAAACTGTAGTACCAAATCATGTCAATGCATTGCTAGGACATAAATAGAGCATTTTCTTTTTCCTTTAATGAGTAACATGTCGGCATTAACGTGATATTATATGATGTCTAGTTTTTAATGACATCCGGAAGCGAAGCTCCTGTTATGTTCTATTGCGACCCTCGGTGTTAGAGAAAGTAATAGCGCGTCGTTTTGCTAACACGCCCCTTCATTGACCTTTAAATTTAACTAATTTTGTATGAAAATTTCTGATACGTTCTATCTTTTGCGAAATCATTGGTGACTTGCATACTCCTTGAAAAATTCAGGTAACACATCTTAGCATTTTTAGTTGGTATCCAATTGATTCCA
This sequence comes from Amorpha juglandis, assembly GCA_949126905.1. Taxonomy (NCBI): domain Eukaryota; kingdom Metazoa; phylum Arthropoda; class Insecta; order Lepidoptera; family Sphingidae; genus Amorpha; species Amorpha juglandis. The sequence goes on from OX421392.1 coordinate 5,312,463, forward strand.
CCGGTCGCTTAGATCCACCGATTTCTTTGTGATGGATCTTTAGGAAACCTGCAAATAAGACAAAACTGAAGATAAATTTCACTTCTTTCAGGAAATAAGTATTGAGTATTATATAACATATTATAAAAATGTATTATCTACTTTAATAATAATTTATCGGCATTTAGCTTTAGTAACCGGCAACACTATTTTTAGGTTATAAAGTTAGATTAATGCATTAAAATAAGATTTTCGTAACAATTTTACCAAAATCTTGTGAAAATACTCGCCAATACAACAATCTGAAACTATTTTAATTCCCAGAAACAGATTTTATAAGGTACTTACATGTGAAATGTGACACCAGGATTTTTTCGCTCGCTACGGCTTTTACACTCAGAAATACTACACCCAACCATCATTAGAATACGATTTGATTACTATTTTAATACAAACACTAATAATAATCGCTATAAACACCTTAAAAACGCCAGGAAGTCCAGAAAACAATCACGCTATGGTTTGTTTGGCAAACTTCGAACCGTGACAAACAAGAAATTATAGGCTACGCTGAAAGTGACAGCAATATTATATAGGCATCTTTGTCTAACACGTTAAATTACTTATATAACTATCTCGTTTTGCAGGGAAATCATTCTGTGATGGTCCTATCTATGGAATAGATAATCTAAGGTTTCACTGTTTCACTTCACAGCGGCCAGCGGCCGTCTCTCTAGTTTATTAAAATTTGTCTGATGTCTCTGTTGTGTGTGTTATGAAAATGTCTGCATTAATTTGTCGAATATGTTTGGATAACAACGTTCGAATGCATCAAATTGCGGGCTCGGAAGTGCAGGATGTATATGAAAAGCTAACAACTAAGAAGGTAGAATTCTTATACTATGTTAGGCGCAAAATAACTTTGCTGGGGTGTAGTCAGTGACCACTTACCCTCTACACCTGCCGACATCTATTACATTATTCAACGAAAACAATACTAAAGACTCAAATGGCAGTGCCGCGCTGTAGACACTTAAGTGCAAAGCACGAATGGCCGGATTGTTACCACTAACTCACAGAAAACAGACGTAAAGTAGCGGCTTGCTGCAGCATTTCGTATGGTGAGTGAGATATCCGGAGGCCCAAATCCCCTTCCTCTTCCCAATCCCTCTCCTTTAATGTCGGGAACACGCACATGTTGTGGTGGGTCCTTTATCAGGTGACTCACTTGCGTGTTTGCTAAACTCTGTTATATAAAAACTGGCCAGAGTGTAGAGCCACGTATAGTGAAGGGCTCTGGGGTGTAGCCGAAAATATCTCATACCTCAAAAACTATGCAACATAGCTCATTGAAATGAATGTTCGTTGGAACTTGGAAGTATCTTATTGTTGAATAAAAAAAAAATAGAGAGAACATTTTTCAACTTTCAACAACCCGTGACCTATATAAATTCATAATACCATTATTTGCATAATCCTCAGGTTCAAGAGGATGAAAGACTACACTTTACATGTTACATATGTTACTATGAGCTAAAGAAATGCCAGCAGCTTGTTATCAAATCACAGAAAGCGGAGGAGTTGCTTCAACAATTCTTTGTAAACAGTCATGAGGTATTTATATCATTATCTTATTACATAGTATTACAAATATTATGTTGCATATTATAATATAACAGCGATAGCTCAGTGGGGAGTGGTATGGAATGCAGAGACAAAAGTTGCAGGTTTAAAATCAGCCCTTACGAGCATGCACCAACAACTTTCTTAAGTTACATGTATATTCATTGTTAATTATCACTGGCTTTAATAGTGAGAGAAACATTATGAGGAAGCCTACATACTTGAGAATTCTCCATGATGATGTGTGAAGTCTGCCAACCCATGTTAAGCCAGTGTGTTGTGTTGTGTTGTGTCACCCATGTTAAACCTATTCCAGTTTATTCGTACAGGAGGCCTGTGCTCAGCAGTGAGACAGTGTAATATATTATTATTTTATTATCTAAAAACGAAATATTAAAACTACCACCACCACATTAATAATGCACTAATTTTTGTGTGTCTATTTCACAAATACCAAGTAAAAATGAGTCGCCAAAGTAGTAAGAGATTTTTTTGATATATTTTTGCGATTTTTTTACGTCTATCTGTGTATGGGTACAAGGCAGCATAGTCTATTTTTATTATTTGCAGCAAAATGTGGAATCCATCACTCTTGCAATCAGACTGACATATGGTCTGCATAATTCATTGATGATTGCGAAAATGAAGTCCTATCAAATACCAGAATATAACATAATTACAAAAGCAGAAACCCAAGACGAATGTGACATTAATGAAGAAGTGATGATCAAAGATGAACCTGATGATGATGGTAAGAACAGAATAATTTTATAAAATGTGTAAAAGCAATCCTGTACTATCTGTAAAGGTCCTATTAGGTGTCATGATAGGGCTCTTTAGATGTTAAGTAAAAAAATACCCCAAAAAAAATTAATCTAATGATTTAAATCTTAATCAGCAATATATGGTTGACGGTTGATCACTCTAAGTGTCAAAATTAGGTGACAGCCCTGCAGGCTCACTTAGTATTTGATTACAGAAGTAGTAATTAATGTTTATGATAGAAGAGTTTTTTAGATCATGTGTTGGATTATTCACTGAGGACACCAATACAAACAATGAGTTTATCGATGGTCTCTAGAGTCATGCCGGCCTGTATAAATGCTTCTTCCCCCTACAGAGAGGCAGAGAGGCTTCCGAACTGGCAGTAGTGTTTTTTGACGGAATCCAAACAATATACATATAAAATTTTATATATTCATTTAAAACCAGACAAATTTTCGTGTGTTTGCAAAACGCACCTACTACATCGAAATAACTAAAAAATTATTAATAATGTAGGAGTAGTAATATCAAAATTTTATAAAATGTTTACTTTAATTATTAAAAAAATAATATTATTAAAAAATAAATAGGTAACAAAAATGTTGTTAATTCCAGTAACCATTACAAAAGTTACAATATTCGAATGTATTAGGATTTCCTTACATTTCTTATACTAATCTATTGTTTATTTAATTTCCAAATTAATATTTTGAGTCGACATTTCCAAAATAGCTTTATGTTAAACATAACCAACGCGATCGCCTTCTGTACGCTTCGCGTTTTTGTAAAGCGTCGACATTGACCTTTGGACATAATGCACACAAATAAAATATCGCGCACAATAACATATTGGAACATAGATACGAATCATCATTCGTTTAATAGGTATCTCTTTTTCACTTTCTAGTAAATACTATAGTTGTCACTTTCTCGCTAAAACACGTGTAACGCTAGTGTTGTAGGTTTCATTTTACGCGCTATAATCTATTCTTAATTCATATTTCAAAACGAAAGATTCATTGAACGACTCGTATACTGAAACGCTACTCAAGTATTTAAGATCGTTTTAAACAAGTTGAATCCCTCTCAGCTGTCAAAATTGTATTAAAATAAGTAGCCGTTAGCTAGTTAGTTAGCCGTTAGTTAGTTATTATTTAAAAGGGTGCAAGCCACATTTTATGGTCGTAAATCATAGATCATATCACATGCACGTGCTCATGTCTCGATATCAATTAGCTTAGACGTTCATAACTTATGGTATAAACGTGATGGCATCCATACTAAATACCTTAATAACAACACCATGATTTGAATGTTAAGAAATAAAATATTATAGCGCGCAGCCTTCTACTCGCTCGCGCGACGCGACGTACCTACCTACGTGCTGCGCCCGCGCCTGTGCCAGAGCCTAATTACCACACTCCGTGCATCCCCAGTGCCAGAGCCTAATTACCACACTCCGTGCATCCCCAGTGCCAGAGCCTAATTACCACACTCCGTGCATCCCCAGTGCCAGAGCCTAATTACCACCCTCCGTGCATCCCCAGTGCCAGAGCCTAATTACCACACTCCGTGCATCCCCAGTGCCAGAGCCTAATTACCACCCTCCCTGCATCCCCAGTGCCGACTTAATTCTCTTCCGGGGTGCGTGCGCGAGTGCTCACGGCTCGCTCGTTTCCGCGGTAGTTTTATTATCCGATGTATCCAATCGAGTTATTGATTATAACGCGAGTGTATTCATTGCATTTCTTACCCATCACCGACGCGGCACTCGTCATCTCATTACATACCACTATAATCACTATTTAAAGACATGTTTTCGAATAGATAATGTCAAACAAACGTTTGAACTCAATACCTCACCGATCTCAGCTGGACTACGTTGCCGCTATATCAATGAGAGACCAAGACCAAGTCGTCATAATAGAACAAAAACTAATTTATATCCGATCTCAATCCTTATAAACCGATAAAAAATGTTTTCACACTAATACTTATTTACATTAGGCCAACACTAAATTCAATTGAATTCGACTATTTTCAATTGGTACTTTTGTTAGGCGTAATAACCAGTATTTTTTTTTGTATTTGCCAACCACTGCTTGGGATTTCTACGTTATAAAGGTATTAGAATTTTGAAAATATCAAGATTTAATTACGTGCGTAAAATTAAAGTAATCATTTATGCATACGTATCAAATCAAAATTTAGGTACACGAGTATGGACATGTATGTGAGTGTGTGTCATTCATGCGAAGTCGCGAGTGATCTGTGAGCGTTGTATCCTTGCGTGTGTGTGTGCGTGTGTGTGTGTGTGTGTGTGCGTGTGTGTCTGAGCACAGCGAGCGCGTGGTCGGTTGATGTTGTCGCCTCGACGAGTTCCAGGTACTTATACAGACTGTTTCAAATTAATTCATCCGTAATGGATTTTAATTTGATAGGAAATCTTATTTTTTTATTTTCCATTTTATGTCTAACTATGCTATGTCAAAGTATTTAAAATAACGAGAACTACACGTGGTTCAATTTAAGTACAGGGTGTCAAAATGACACGGTATATACATATAATATATGATTGTATGTATATGATTTTGTAATATTTTCTTTTTGTTGGACTAGGTGCACTCTCAGAAAAAAAGGTTATACTGGACACAACCAAATCTATAGAAGTGAAGCAGGACACCATCTCTGGAACTCAAACAAACACAGTAGCTAATGAAAATAAGTCATCCCAAATAGTATGTGATGGGAAAAATCAGCAAGTATTAGTTAAGAACGATACACAGTGTTTTATATGCAATGATTGTAGTATAACATGTGATACGAAAGCTCTTCTTATCAAACATATTAGTGAACATATATCTGTGATTATCAAACCGAATGAAACATATAGAAAAAAACAGAAATCTTCATGTAAAGGGAAATTGAATGAATGCAATAGTTTTATAAAGAACCTAAAAAAGCCTTATAAATGTCAATACTGTAATTATGCATGCACATATTATAGTAATTTAAAGACACATATTAGAACTCACACAGGAGAAAAGCCGTATAAATGTAAATACTGTGATTATGCATGTACAAAAAATAGTCATTTAAAGGCACATATTAGAACTCACACAGGAGAAAAGCCCTTTAAATGTCAATACTGTGATTATACATGTACACAATATATTCATTTAAAGAGACATATTAGAACTCACACAGGCGAAAAGCCCTTTAAATGTCAATACTGTGATTATACATGTACAGAAAATGGTAATTTAAAGACACATATTAGAACTCACACAGGAGAAAAGCCGTATAAATGTAAATACTGTGATTATGCATGTACAAAAAATAGTCATTTAAAGGCACATATTAGAACTCACACAGGAGAAAAGCCCTTTAAATGTCAATACTGTGATTATACATGTACACAATATATTCATTTAAAGAGACATATTAGAACTCACACAGGCGAAAAGCCCTTTAAATGTCAATACTGTGATTATACATGTACAGAAAATGGTAATTTAAAGACACATATTAGAACTCACACAGGAGAAAAGCCGTATAAATGTAAATACTGTAATTATACATGTACAAAAAGTAGTGATTTAAAGAGACATATTAGAACTCACACAGGCGAAAAGCCCTTTAAATGTCAATACTGTGATTATACATGTACACAAAATGGTAAATTAAAGAGACATATTAGAACTCACACAGAAGAAAAGCCTTATGTATGTGAAATATGCGATAAGAAATTTGCAAGAAACGATCAGTTGAAAAGACACTTACAAGTACATATGGGTGCTACTCGTTAGTACTGAAGCTAACTGCTCAGAGTATAACAAATATATTAGATGTCATAGCTTAAGCATTAGGTATATTCCTTTATTTTTATATTAGCATTTGCTTACAGTTTGTTCCTGGATAAATAGCTTAGTAATATGTTCTAATCCAGCCTCCAGGTCTTTATCTACCGGTGTGGCAAAAATCATCGATCAGCCTTTAATACAAACTAAACTTACAAACTACTACATGCATATTAGTAGCAAGTAGTATTATTGTCCTATTTGACAGCCTCCGTGGCTTGTCGGGCTGTGAAGGGAGAGGCCGCGGGTTCGATCCCCGCCCCGAGACAAATGTTTGTGTGATCCACAAATATTTGTTTCGGGGTCTGGGTGTTGTGAGACCGAAAGTCTCTCGTAGTTTCTGATGCCCACGACACAAGACTCGTATCTTACTGTGGGGTCAGGACTATGTGTGTGACTATTGGGTGTAATTATTTATTTTTAATATAATTATTTTCTCATAATATTCCATCAGTTTGGATGAGAAAAAAAGGGTTTTTTAAACATTTAGGTATATAATATTGGTTTTGATTTCGTATTTTTTATAGTTTTAATAGAGGATTTGATTTGTTCAATTTGTTTTATTTCTACAAACCAGCAGAGTTGGTACTAACTAAGTGTCCTTATACCACATACATATGATCGGACATTTCAAATATTTTTATTAAATTTATTGCGCATATCGTAAAGGTGCCTATTCTATAAATCCGAAACGAAGCAACGAAGTTCGAAACATCCATAGAGTACACTAGGTATAGAACAGCCATTACAATAATAATATTACTGACCTACGTAGAATGCTCAGATCAAATATGAACAAGATACGGCCATAGCGTAGCCTGTGGTGAGACAGAGAGACCCAGCGCTTGTGTTGTCAGAATGTAAAAAAAAATCCATAATTATTTTATTTTTTTATTATATTTTAGTGAAGATTCTTAAAAGTAAAATAAAATACTACTAAAGGCTATTTATAGTATATTGCCCTATATCCTTATTTACACATTACTTTATATGCAACATTAATTAAAATATTAAAGTAATAAAAAAAATCGCGTGTACCCTACGAATAGTGTGAATATCCTATTATTCATAATACCAATTAGTGTTATTAAAATTACGGGATAGTGAATTAAATGTTAGGTTTCACTTAATTTTTGTAATAAAAAGATGTGAATGGTTAATTTCTTTATTAACACAAATTATGATACACGGGCTAATAACTTTCTAAGGTGTGGTCAAATTGAAACAAATACAGGGTTATTTTTAAAAAACCTCGCAGGGGTAGATTCCTAAGGTTATAAGCTACTACTTTTGTTCTACGACTTTTGATAATTTGTTAGATTTTGTTTTCATACAAAAATAAGTATTCATTTAATTTCCGTCTTGAATATTAACAACGCGCATCGCAGATTATGTAAACAAATACGCGAAGCGTGGGGAACTGGGCTAGCGGCTTTGAAGGTCAACGCTCGAGCAGCTGACGGCCGCTTTGAGGTCGTGCGCGCACGCCGCGCCGCGCCGCAGTCTACGAAGTAAAACACGACACAAAAAAAACTTGTAAAATAATTTTTTTTTAAATATATTGAGTTATATCCAAACTCGTAGAACAAAAGTTGTTCCGTATGGGGTCAGCTATCTGGTCCTGCGAGGTTGCTGGTGTTTTAAAATTAACCCTGTATAAGTACTAGTGTATGATATAAGTATTTCAACTGTAGTACCAAATCATGTCAATGCATTGCTAGGACATAAATAGAGCATTTTCTTTTTCCTTTAATGAGTAACATGTCGGCATTAACGTGATATTATATGATGTCTAGTTTTTAATGACATCCGGAAGCGAATCTCCTGTTATGCTTTATTGCGACCCTCGGTGTTAGAGTAATAGCGCGTCCTTTTGCTAACACGCCCCTTCATTGACCTTTAAATTTAACTAATTTTGTATGAAAATTTCTGATACGTTCTATCTTTTGCGAAATCAGTTTTTAATTTTATTTTTTGGTGACTTGCATACTCCTTGAAAAATGCAGGTAACACATCTTAGCATTTTTAGTTGGTATCCAATTGATTCCACCGATCGCTTAGATCCACCGATTTCTTTGTGATGGATCTTTAGGAAACCTGCAAATAAGACAAAACGGAAGATAAATTTCACTTCTTTCAGGAAATAAGTATTGAGTATAATATAACATATTATAAAAATGTATTATCTACTTTAATAATAATTTATCGGCATTTAGCTTTAGTAACCGGCAACACTATTTTTAGGTTATAAAGTTAGATTAATGCATTAAAATAAGATTTTCGTAACAATTTTACCAAAATCTTGTGAAAATACTCGCCAATACAACAATCTGAAACTATTTTAATTCCCAGAAACAGATTTTATAAGGTACTTACATGTGAAATGAGACACCAGGATTTTTTCGCTCGCTACGGGTTTTACACTCAAAAATACTACACCCAACCATCATTAGAATACGATTTGATTACTATTTTAATACAAACACTTATAATAATCGCTATAAACACCTTAAAAACGCCAGGAAGTCCAGAAAACAATCACGCTATGGTTTGTTTGGCAAACTTCGAACCGTGACAAACAAGAAATTATAGGCTACGCTGAAAGTGACAGCAATATTATATAGGCATCTTTGTCTAACACGTTCAATTATTTATATAACTATCTCGTTTTGCAGGGAAATCATTCTGTGATGGTCCTATCTATGGAATAGATAATCTAAGGTAGAATGATTATCTATAGAATGGTCATCAGAATAATAATAATTGCGAAAGCGGGATGCATGTATGCGTATTTATAAGAGTCAGAAAGAGACGCACTAAGCATTTTTTATTTCACTCAGTGTATCACTTTTATTTGTCTGACTCAATTCACAATTGAGGCAGACAAACTTTCACAGTTTTCTTTATTGCTTGCTTTTGTGTTCTATAACGAGTGGGTCGGTGTCGTACTCGATCGTAAGTGTAAAAAGACGTACGTAGAAACAATTTAATATGGTGAATTGCAGTAATTTAGCGTGTAAAAGCCAAACGGAACGTTCCACGGAAAACATAACCTTTCACAGGTAAGTTCCATTTTTCGTATGTTGAGCGGTAAAATAAAGTGGAAATAAGACGCACACTGTTTGGTTACATCATAAAACTCATTAATTTTATTCTGTTCACTTATTTTTGCAATGTTTTCCATAAATCAAGATATTCATTTTGATACTACAATACGTACAAATGTTGTTAATGACCTTATATTTTATGTCTTGCTCCTACGTGCAATCGTTTCACCGGGAAAAAATGAGATGGCCAATCTCTTTAACAATATGTCATAAAGGAGGATTATACACATTTTAGGGATACCAGCTTGTGTATAGTTAATTTTGCCTACAATCGTGGATAATAAGCGCCTTTTATATAATTAGTAATAGAATAAATATTATGGCGGATTTATTGATGAATAAAAATCATAAAATATCAACATTTAGGAGGGGTGTTCATACAATAAACACGTTTTTATTTTAGCGTTTTTGTATTCGCTCTAAAGATAATACACATAAGCTTCAAACTTGGAAGTATTATAATATAATACAATATTATAACACCGAATGATAATAATCACGCCGCGCCGTTGTGTTCTGGCTCGAAAACCACGGTGTGCGAGTGTGACACGCATTTGGCTGGTTATTTTTCTATATTAATACTTCTTTATTTCAATGTTTGCAGAGCCCGGTGAGAAAACTACCATTAGAATACACGTCTCGGAAAAGGAAACTTTTAAAATTGCAACAAAGGTGAAAATTAGCTGATAAAATACAAAAACAATCTGAAGGCCAATATAATTGTTTTGTGATACTTAAACGAACCTCTTTTATTTTTCTGCTGAAACTTAACATAACATAACATAAAGGTCGTTATTTTTACCCGACTGCATGAATTAAAATATTAGTCTATTTCTTTGGAATGAAGAAAAACGTATGGATACAATTTATTATGTAATGTCTCAGTTGTCAAATCTAAAAATTATATAAGTAAAGTTTAAACAAAGGAATAAGTATAGACGGATCGCATAGAACTAAAAAGTAAAGTACTAAAAAAAGGAATGCCAAATGGCAATATTAGTAATCCGCGGCACTATCGGTCTATGAACACTGCCTTCAGACCAATGAGATGATTGAGAATTTTGTACTTTATTTATATGTAATATTGTCACCCGGTACTAATTAAATCAGTCGAAACCTTCAAGGGGTTTAACCAGGTATATTTTTGTTAGGCCGCATTTTAACATAACAAGAAATACAACAAATGTATCATGATTTTTTCAAAATTGGGGAAATTTTTACGTATGTAGCAGCCCCACAAATTGCATGCAAACTTAGATTATCTATTCCATAGATAGGACCATCACAGAATGATTTCCCTGCAAAACGAGATAGTTATATAAGTAATTGAACGTGTTAGACAAAGATGCCTATATAATATTGCTGTCACTTTCAGCGTAGCCTATAATTTTGTGTTTGTCACGCTGCGAAGTTTGCCAAACAAACCATAGCGTGATCGTTTTCTTGACTTCCTGGCGTTTTTAAGGTGTTTATAGCGATTATTATTAGTGTTTGTATTAAAATAGTAATCAAATCGTATTCTAATGATGGTTGGGTGTAGTATTTTTGAGTGTAAAAGCCGTAGCGAGCGAAAAAATCCTGGTGTCACATTTCACATGTAAGTACCTTATAAAATCTGTTTCTGAGAATTAAAGTAGTTTCAGATTGTTGTATTGGCGAGTATTTTCACAAGATTTTGGTAAAATTGTTACGAAAATCTTATTTTAATGCATAAATCTAACTTTATAACCTAAAAATAGTGTTGCCGGTTACTAAAGTTAAATGCCGATAAATTATTATTTAAGTAGATAATACATTTTTATAATATGTTATATAATACTCAATACTTATTTCCTAAAAGAAGTGAAATTTATCTTCCGTTTTTGTCTTATTTGCAGGTTTCCTAAAGATCCATCACAAAGAAATCGGTGGATCCAAGCGACCGGTGGAATCAATTGGATACCAACTAAAAATGCTAAGATGTATTACCTGCATTTTTCAAGGAGTATGCAAGTCACCAAAAAATAAAATTAAAAACTGATTTCGCAAAAGATAGAACGTATAAAATAATGCATATAAAATAATGTGTAAATAAGGATATAGGGCAATATACTATACATGGCCTTTAATAGTATTTTATTTTACTTTTAAGAATCTTCACTAAAATATAATAAAAAAATAAAATAATTATGGTTTTTTTTTTTACATTCTGACAACACAAGCGCTGGGTCTCTCTGTCTCACCACAGGCTACGCTATGGCCGTATCTTGTTCATATTTGATCTGAGCATGCAAAGTATATCTGTCCTTATTCAGTATACGCTGATAGCTCCTCTATAGTTACTCCCTCTACGCTCTAGACTCTAGTTAGTGTTGCTTAAACATCGATTGTTTGAAGTTCCGATAGTATCGATTGATTTTAAAAACAATCGATTTATCGATATTTAATCGATTGTTTTCGAAACTTTTATAAGTATAAAATGAAACACAACTTATACTTTAGTATTAACAATTGACACCTTCACTTTCAACTATCTTCTCATTATGCTTCCTTTTCAGATGATCTCTTAAATTAGTCTTATTTCCTGAATGTTTATATTCTTCATTGCAAAACTCACACTTTACTTATTTACTACTAGCTTTTGCTCGCGGCTCCGCCCGCGTGAACAGCATTTTCCGGGATAAAAGTAGCCTGTAACCGTCTCCAGGTATTATCAATCAGGTATTATCGAATTTATTATAAATAAATTCATCAAAATCGGTTCAGTGATTTAGGCTTGAAAGCGTAACAAACAAACTCACTTTCGCATTAACTTTCACCCCCCTTTTCATCTCTTATTAAGTAAAATTTACAAAATTCCTGAAACACATATTTATTTGTTTTACATCAATAACCGAAATACAAAATTTTGTTTATGTAACTTTCAAAATGACGGACTTTCATACATATTATCATCCCCTATTTTGACCCCTTTGGGGTGGAATTTTCTAAAATTCTTTCTTAGTGGGTGCCTACATAACAAAATGAATATACAGTCCGAATTTCATGCTTGTAGCCTTGATAATTTGCGCTCGGCGATGATGAATCAGTCAGTCATGTTATTTTATAAATACAGATTATTGTCCACTTTTTTAAAAATTCCCACACCGATGATTTATTTTTTCTATTCATTTTAGACGTACAAGTAAAATAACAACAGTATACAATACTTTTGTTTAGTTTTACTCTTGTACTCCTATTATTCTTTCTTTTGTAATTACTGTGTAGTGTGTTGTCAATAGCAATATTCAAATTTACCCAAAACCTTCGCCGAATGACTGAGACAGAAATGTAAAAAAATATCTACTCATACCAATAGTTACTTTTTCTATGTAAATAAACTGCAAACCTTCAAAACAAAAAACATATGAAAACGTTGAAGACAAAAATCAAAACTATTGTTTTAAAAATTCACTCTAAAACTCTCCCCACACATTACACTATCGGTTTGAATACATTCGTATATTTCGGAATTCCCTACAACTTGGCAACACTGCCCTTAGTACTACTTTACACCGGGTCACCAGGATTTCCCTCAGTAAAGACATCAATTCGTTCTAAAAAAAATGCTAGGGACATAAAAAAGAAAATAAACGATATATCGATACCTTTCTCAAACAATCGATAGTTTCGATAGTTGAAATATTATCGATTAATCGAATAACTATCGATTTTTAAGCAATACTAACTCTAGTTTATTTATTTGCCTCTGTTTGTGTGTGATGAAAATGTCTGCATTAATTTGTCGAATATGTTTGGATAACAACGTCCGAATGCATCAAATTGCCGGCTCGGAAGTTCAGGATGTATATGAAAAGCTAACAACTAAGAAGGTAGAATTCTTATACTATGTTAGGCGCGAAATAACTTACCCTCTACACCTGCCGACATCTAATACATTATTCAACGAAAACAATATTAAAGACCCAAATGGCAGTGCCGCGCTGTAGACACTTAAGTGCAAAGCACGAATGGCCGGCTCGACCGGATTATTACCACTGTCTCACAGAAAACAGACGTAAAGTAGCGGCTTACTGCAGCATTTCGTATGGTGAGTGAGATATCCTGAGGCCCAAATCCCCTTCCTCTTCCCAATCCCTCTCCTTTAATGTCGGAACGCGCACATGTTGTGGTGGGTCCTTTATCTACTTGCGTGTTTGCTAAACTCTTGTATAAAAACTGGCCAGAGTGTAGAGCCACGTATAGTGGAATGGCTCTGGGGGTTGCTTTAGTATCCAGTTGCAAGCGAAATAGTGCGGGGGGGGTCGGAGGGTGTTGAGGGGGGGAGGTATAACTCCCCCTGAAAGGGGGGAGGTGCGGGAACCAATAGTTTAAGAGATATGATTTTTTTAAATTCCAGGTTTCTGCCTACAATATTTTAGCACATATTGATATTTTCTATGTGGTCACGGGCTATTTTTCATCGGGAGAAGGAGGAGAGTCACAGTTTACTTTATATACAATGTTAAAAAAAATCTGTAACAAAAATTGCTTATGAAGCAAGTAATAATAACAAGGCGTAGTTGCCGGAGCTACTACTTTTTGGGTGGTTTAAAAAAAAATAACCACGAAGGGGATGGCAGGGTCTACTCGCTCGCTTCGCTCGCTCACTGACCCTGCCATCCCCTTCTAACCTAAATTAACCGAGTCGGGGTGCTCCAAATCCCGAGCTCGGTTCGCTCGCTAACGCGTAGCCTCGCATAGTCTATGGTGTTGTAAAGAAAACAACGTTCTAGTAACGCGAGCACAATATATTAAGCATTTCGTTTTTGTATAACTACTTGCCAGAAAGAGACAGAATTAGTTGCGTTCCACGTTCAATGACATTTGTCTCTTTCTAATTCAATATTATTATAGTGTGTTTACAACTGTAATAACCTCCAAAACTTTAAAAATTAATTTCACAAAAACTATGCATTTCCGTATAATAAACTGCTAGCATTTGTTAATACAGACTAGTGTCTAACGGTTACTATAAAAATTATCAGCAAAATCCTGCACCTGGATACTAAAGCCCTACTAAACCCTGGCTCTGGGGTGTAGCCAAAAATATCTCATACTTCAAAAACTATGCAACATAGCTCATTGAAACGAATGTTCGTCGGAAGTATCTTTTAATTTATGATCTTATAGTTGAATTAAAAAAAACTTTCATCAACCCGTGACCAATTCATAATCCCATTATTTGTATAATCCTCAGGTTCAAGAGGATGGAAGACTACACTTTGCATGTTACCTATGTTACTATGAGCTAAAGAAATGCCAGCAGCTTGTTATCAAATCACAGAAAGCGGAGGAGTTGCTTCAACAATTCTTTGTAAACAGTCATGAGGTATTTATATCATTATTTTATTATGGTGCTGCCACACCGCTGTTATAAAATGTTTACAAACATTTTCTAACATTATCTAACATTGTGATAAAATGTATTGGTGCTGCCACACCTGTGTTAGAAAATGTTATATAACATTTTATAACAGCGGTGTGGCAGCATCATTTAGTAAACATTTCTTAACAATTTGTAACATTTTTTAACATTTTTAAACCGCGGGCGGCGGTACTTTTGAGAGCGGCGCCGTCAAAGAAGGGCCGATTTCATGTTTTCAAATGTTATAAAATGTTAGAAAATGTTTTTGTTATCATTTTATAACAGCGGTGTGGCAGCACCATTACATAGTATTACAAATATTATGTTACATATTACAATATAACAGCGATAGCTCAGTGGGGAATGGTATGGAATGCAGAGACAAAAGTTGCAGGTTTAAAACCAGCCCTTAGAGCATGCACCAACAACTTTCTTATGTTTCATGTATATTCATTGTTAATTATCACTGGCTTTAATGGTGAGAGAAACATTATGAGGAAGCCTACATACTTGAGAATGTCTGTTGTTGTGAATCTGTGTATGGGTACAAGGCAGCATAGTCTATTTTTATTATTTGCAGCAAAATGTGGAATCCATCACTCTTGCAGTCAGACTGACATATGGTCTGCATAATTCATTGATGATTGCGAAAATGGAGTCCTATCAAATACCAGAATATAACATAATTGCAAAAGTAGAAAACCAAGACGAATGTGACATTAATGAAGAAGTGATGATCAAATTTGAACCTGATGATGATGGTAAGAACAGTGGTCTACATAATTCATTGGTGATTGCGAAAATGGAGTCCTATCAAATACCAGAATATAACATAATTGCAAAAGTAGAAAACCAAGACGAATGTGACATTAATGAAGAAGTGATGATCAAATTTGAACCTGATGATGATGGTAAGAACAGTGGTCTACATAATTCATTGGTGATTGCGAAAATGGAGTCCTATCAAATACCAGAATATAACATAATTGCAAAAGTAGAAAACCAAGACGAATGTGACATTAATGAAGAAGTGATGATCAAAGATGAACCTGATGATGGTAAGAACAGAATAATTTTATACAATGTGTAAAAGCAATCCTGTACTATTTGTAAAGGTCCTATTAAGTTTCATGATAGGTCTCTTTAGATGTTAAGTAAAAAAATTCCCCAAATTTTTTTTATCAAATGATGAAATCTTAATCAGCAATATATGGTTGACGGTTGATCACTCGTAGTGTTTATTAGGTGACAGCCCTGTAGACTCACTTAGTATTTGATTACAGAAGTAGTAATTAATGTTTATGATACTCTGAGAAGAGTTTTTTTGATCATGTGTCGGATTATTCACTGAGGACACCAATACAAACAATGAGTTTATCGATGGTCTCTAGAGTCATGCCGGCCTGTATAAATGCTTCTTCCCTCTTCAGAGAGGCAGAGAGGCTTCCGAACTGGCAGTAGTGTTTTTTGACGGAATCCAAACAATATACATATAATATTTTATGGATTCATTGAATATATTGATTTTGTAATATTTTCTTTTTGTTGGACTAGGTGCACTCCCAGAAAAAAAGGTTATACTGGACACAACCAAATCTATAGAAGTGAAGCAGGACACCATCTCTGGAACTCAAACAAACACAGTAGCTAATGAAAATAAGTCATCCCAAATAGTATGTGATGGGAAAAATCAGCAAGTATTAGTTAAGAACGATACACAGTCTTTTTTATGCAATGATTGTAGTATAACATGTGATACGAAAGCTCTTCTTATCAAACATATTAGTGAACATAAACCTGTGACTATCAAACCGGATGAAACATATACAAAAAATCAGAAATCTTCATGTAAAGGGAAATTGAATGAATGCAATAGTTTTATAAAGAACCTAAAAAAGCCTTATAAATGTCAATACTGTAATTATGCATGCACATATTATAGTAATTTTAAGAGACATATTAGAACTCACACTGGCGAAAAGCCCTTTAAATGTGAATACTGTGATTATACATGTACAGAAAATGGTAGTTTAAAGAAACATATTAGAACTCACACTGGCGAAAAGCCCTTTAAATGTCAATACTGTGATTATGCATGTACAGAAAATGGTGATTTAAAGAGACATATTAGAACTCACACAGGAGAAAAGCCCTTTAAATGTGAATACTGTGATTATGCATGTACAGACAATGATAAATTAAAGAGACATATTAGAACTCACACTGGCGAAAAGCCCTTTAAATGTGAATACTGTGATTATACATGTACACAACATGGTAATTTAAAGAAACATATTAGGACTCACACAAGTGAAAAGCCGTATAAATGTAAATACTGTGATTATACATGTACACAAAAGAGTGATTTAAAGACACATATTAGAACTCACACAGGCGAAAAGCCCTTTAAATGTCAATACTGTGATGATACATGTACAGAAAATGGTAAATTAAAGAGACATATTAGAACTCACACTGGCGAAAAGCCCTTTAAATGTCAATACTGTGATTATTCATGTACAGAAAATATTACTTTAAAGAGACATATTAGAACTCACACAGGCGAAAAGCCCTTTAAATGTAAATACTGTGATTTTACATGTAGATATAATGGTAATTTAAAGACACATATTAGAACTCACACAGGAGAAAAGCCCTTTAAATGTCAATACTGTGATTATACATGTACAGTAAATAGTCATTTAAGGACACATATTAGAACTCACACAGGAGAAAAGCCCTTTAAATGCCAATACTGTGATTATACATGTACAGTAAATAGTAGTTTAAAGACGCATATTAGAACTCACACAGGTGAAAAGCCATATGAATGTAAATACTGTGATTATGCATGTACAGAAAATGGTAATTTAAAGAAACATATTAGAACTCACACAGGAGAAAAGCCTTTTAAATGTAAATACTGTGGTTATGCATGTACAAAAAATAGTCATTTAAAGGCACATATTAGAACTCACACAGGCGAAAAGCCCTTTAAATGTCAATACTGTGATTATACATGTACAGTAAATAGTCATTTAAAGACACATATTACAACTCACACAGGCGAAAAGCCATATGTATGTGAAATATGTGATAAGAAATTTGCAAGAAGAAGTGATTTGATAAGACACTTACGAGTACATATGGGTAACAAAACTCGTTAGTACTGAAGCTAACTGCTCAGAGTATAACAAATATATTAGATGTCATAGCTTAAGCATTAGCTATATTCCTTTATTATTATATTAGCATTTGCTAATTGTTTGTTCCTGGATGAAAATAGCCTAAAATATGTTCTTACCTGTGTGATAAAATTCATCAATCAACCATTATTGGATTATTGATTAACAAACATACAAACTTACAAGCATACAAACTTCCACATCAACAAATCCTACATTCTACTTGAAGTGTCAGGAAATAATTGTAATATGTACGAGCAATGAAACGACAACTTCACCATCAGCCGTATATTCGTAGACTGGCGCGACCGTACGGTCCGTTCAAAACGGTAACAAATTACCCTCAGTTTAATAATTATTTAAACCTATACATTACACCTCCACCACAATACAATACTACATCTTATCCTTACTTATTTTACACTATTTTTTTTAATATTAATAAACATTTATAATTTTACTTAATCTACTAGATGACCCGGTGAACTTCGTATCACCTACATAATATATTTGTGTAAAATGTGGTCAAAACTTAATACAAATGTTTTATTTACATTAAATGCAATTAAGTGAGGTACTGCGCCATTGCACGTGAGGTAGCCCGTCGCACATTTAATTGACTTCGACGACCTAAGTCAGGTCGTCTCCCACCTCCCTCCGGTTGGACAGTCCTGTCCCCGTCCCGTCCCCGTCCTGTCCGCGTCCTGTCCGCGTCCCGTCCCCGTCCTTTCACCGTCCCGTCCCGTCCCCGTCCTGTCCCCGTCTTGTCCTGTCCCTGTCCTGTCCTGTCTCACTGTCCTGTCTCACTGTCCTGTCTCACTGTCCTGTCTCACTGTCCTGTCTCTCTGTCCTGTCTCTCTGTCCTGTCTCACTGTCCTGTCTCACTATCCTGTCTCACTGTCCTGTCTCACTGTCCTGTCTCACTGGCCTGTCTCACTCTCCTGTCTCACTGTCCTGTCTCAATGTCCTGTCTCAATGTCCTGTCTCACTGTCCGGTCTCACTGTCCTGTCTCACTGTCCGGTCTCACTGTCCTGTCTCACTGTCCTCTCACTGTCCTGTCTCACTGTCCTGTCTCACTGTCCTGTCTCACTTTCCTGTCTCACTGTCCTGTCTCACTGTCCTGTCTCACTGTCCTGTCTCACTGTCCTGTCTCACTTTCCTGTCTCACTGTCCTGTCTCACTGTCCTGTCTCACTGTCCTGTCTCACTGTCCTGTCTCACTGTCCTGTCTCACTGTCCTGTCTCTCTGTCATGTCTCTCTGTCCTGTTTCACTGTCCTGTCTCACTGTCCTGTCTCACTGTCCTGTCTCACTGTCCTGTCTCACTGTCCTGTCTCACTGTCCGGTCTCACTGTCCTGTCTCACTGTCCTGTCTCACTGTCCTGTCTCACTTTCCTGTCTCACTGTCCTGTCTCACTGTCCTGTCTCACTGTCCTGTCTCACTGTCCTGTCTCACTGTCCTGTCTCACTTTCCTGTCTCACTGTCCTGTCTCACTGTCCTGTCTCACTGTCCTGTCTCACTGTCCTGTCTCACTGTCCTGTCTCACTGTCCTGTCTCTCTGTCATGTCTCTCTGTCCTGTTTCACTGTCCTGTCTCACTGTCCTGTCTCACTGTCCTGTCTCACTGTCCTGTCTCACTGTCCTGTCTCACTGTCCTGTCTCACTTTCCTGTCTCACTGTCCTGTCTCACTGTCCTGTCTCTCTGTCATGTCTCTCTGTCCTGTTTCACTGTCCTGTCTCACTGTCCTGTCTCACTTTCCTGTCTCACTGTCCTGTCTCACTGTCCTGTCTCTCTGTCATGTCTCTCTGTCCTGTTTCACTGTCCTGTCTCACTGTCCTGTCTCACTGTCCTGTCTCACTGTCCTGTCTCACTGTCCTGTCCCTGTCCTGTCCCTGTCCAGTCTAGACGCTATACGACCCGTCATCACGGCAAGCTTCGCAACGACAACTCAACAACTACTAATAAATTAAAAATTAATAAAAAAAACATTGTCCAGCGGACAAAATTGTGAATCTAAACCATTCTCAGATCCCCTTGAACACACACAAAAAATTTCATCAAAATCGGTCCAGTCGTTTAAGAGAAGTTCAGGAACATACACACTCACAGAAGAATTATATATATAAAGATATCAATCATAAATCTATCAACTGGTTTACGCATTAGCTTTGAGTATCGATTCACCGGAGGCTTAGGAGCTGAAGGTAAATCAGGAGGTTGCTTCAAAGAAACTTTGCTTCGACTATTCTCATTTAAATATTCCTTCTCTTTATATATATATTTTTTATAGCATAGGCCAGCAAACGAGCAAGTGGGTCACCTGATGGTAAGTGATCTCCACCGCCCATGTACGCCCACCACCAGAAGAATCATGGGCGCGTTGCCGACCTTAAACGAAAAGGATAATTAGGGATTGGGAAGGGGAGGGGATAGGGGATTTGGGCTTCCGGATATCTCACTCACCGTACGAAACGCAGCAACAAGCCGCTACTTTACGTCGGTTTTCTGTGAGACAGTGGTAACGACCCGGTCGAGCCAGCCCATTCATGCTGTAGACAAAACTGTCTACAGCGTGGCTCTACCACTCAAAAACTCTCTCTCTAGTACTGTACTCTCGCTCAGCAGCGCTGTGTCAGGAGATCAGGTCGGCACGTCATCACTATGCGGCGCGCTGGCATTTCCTTCCTCGCCGTGGATCTCATCGTTGTCGTCAGGACAAGTAACATCAGATAATCGCGACCTGCGCCGCATTTGATCCACATGCCGTTTAATAAGTTGACCGTCCTCCCTCAATACTGAATACCTACGCACGCTGTCTACCCTTTTCATGGTACCTTTTACCCATTTATCCCGAGTGCCATACTCCCGAACCCAAACTGTATCGTCCTCTGTAAAGGCTCGAGGAGTCCCATGAGAATATTTGACCTGTCGTTGGTTTTTGGCGGGAATTCTTACAGTACAGTTTTTTTATGGCTTTTGCATTGTTATGCATTTTGCCAGTGTCAAGTATATATTATTCTCAAGTTATTTTTACAAGAACGATAACATACGGGTGCGGTCAATTTCAAAGTCTTGCTTGAGTTTTGGTGTTAACTCCTTTCAGTACGATTCTTAATTCACTTATTTCAATGTTTCCACTTTTATACAACAAATACAATTCTAAACTAATTTATGAAATAAATTAAAATAAGAATTAAGCATCATACTGAAAGGAGTTAACACCAAAACTCCGGCAAGACCTTGAAATCGACCGCACCCGTGTTTCATCGTTTTTTAAATAATTTGAGAATAAATTATACTTGACACTGGCAAAATTCATACAAATGCGAAAGCCATAAATAAAAAAAAAAGTCCTGTTGTTGCTGGGCTTCTTTTTTTTAATACGAGCTCGGCAAAGTGACTACACTACACCTGATGGTAAGCGCAGTGCAGTCCAAAAAACCAGCAACCACTGATAAACAATGAGTTTATCGGTGGTCACCAGAATCATGCCGGCCAAAATGCTTCTTCCCTCTTTGGAGAAGGAAGAAGCAAATCGAGGGTCCTGCGACAGGACAGGCGGATGACCGATGCAGGCACAATAATACAAGAATACCCCTGTACCCGCCCCAACCAACCATCAAGTCCTGTCACAAGCCCCTCGGGAGAACCGGATATACACTGGCTGACCCTGAGAAGGCTTACAGCGTAATCCAGAAGATGCCTTTGGACCCGGTTCTCACGCAAGTTTTCGCGGGCCATGGGGGATTCTCTGAGTACTTGAATCGCTTCAAGTGCAAGGAGAGCCCCTCATGTATCTGTGACCCGGCAGCTAAAGAGGATGCCATCAACGTATCAACCTCTGAAAGTTGAGCAAGAAATTGATATCAAAATATGTAAAGAAAACCTAGGCAGAATACTGGAGACCGGTGCAGTATGGCGTAAATTCTTAAGCTATTGTAAGGATATAGCATGTAAAGTGCTGTTGAGAAATATTTAAATAGTCTGGGCAACTATGCTTCCTAATATGATATTATGAGAACTTAGATGCCAAGGAAAGTGTGTTTTAGAGAAGGAGACATGCTATATCCTAATAATTGTGTAAAATCTGTGATTAGTAATAAGTATGCACCGTGTATTAAACTTGTTTTTAAAAAACTGTATTCTTATTGGCATACTTATAGTGACTTTTTATTCGTTTTACTGCATTTCTTTTACTCTTTTTATTTTATATAATATAATACTTTTTATTCTTGCATTATTATGGGGTTTTTATTTATAAAAGATGTTGAGAATTTATAAGTATAAAATGAAACACAACTTATTATACTTTTGTATTAAGAATTGAACATTAAAATTTATTTACAATAAAAAAAAAATAAAGTGTGCGTCCCGGGACGCTCGACAGAAGTGATAACTTAAACTAATCTTATATCTTTAAATGAGCAATTCTTGTATATATATAAATATATAATTGGAATCTCGGAATCGGCTCCAACGATTTTCATGAAATTTAGTTTATAGGAGGTTTCGGGGGCGATAAATCGATCTAGCTAGGAATCATTTTTAGAAAATGTCATTTTATTTGTGTTTTATCAACTTAAAGTAGTCCCAACTTAAACTGAAAAATATGACTCTATATCTTTATATATAAAAATGAATCGCTGTGCGTTTGTCTCGCCAAAACTCGAGACTGGCTGTACCGATTTGGCTAATTATGATCTTGAAATATTTGTGGAAGTTCAGGGAAGGTTTACCCGGTGAGAAAAAATGAGTAACATAAATAATAAGTAAAGGAAAAGACTAAAAACGACAACTTAATTTTCCAATACAAACTGTTCCTGGGTATGAAACACTTGATGTCTTTGTGATGTGAAACAGGGACAGGGACAGCGACAGGACAGGACAGGACAGGACAGAACAGAACAGGGACAGGACAGGGACAGGACAGGACAGGGACACGACAGGGACAGGACAGGGACAGGTCAGGGACAGGACAGTGACAGGACAGGGACAGGACAAGGACAGGACAAGGACAGGACAGGGACAGGACAGGTACAGGACAGGGACAGGACAGGACAGGACAGGACAGGACAGGACAGGACAGGACAGGGACGGGGACAGGGACGGGGACGGGGACAGGGACAGGGACAGGACAGTGACAGGGCAGGGACAGGACAGGGACAGGACAGGGCCAGGACAGGGACAGGACAGGGACAGGACAGGGACAGGACAGGTACAGGACAGGGACAGAACAGGACAGGACAGGACAGGGACGGGGACAGGGACTGGGACAGGGACGGGGACAGGGACAGCACAGGGACAGGACAGGGACAGGACTGTCCCACCGGGGGGAGGTGGAAGACGACCTGACTTAGGTCGTCGAAGTCAATTAAATGTGCGACGGGCTACCTCACGTGCAATGGTGCAGTACGTCACTTAATTGCATTTAATGTAAAAGAAACATTTGTATTATAGTACAAGATCCCGGGGAACATTGACCTTCACCCATCTGTTTACCGGATCAAAATAACATCTTAGGGTATAAAATGTGTTGCTGAATACATACCAATAGGGTTGCCTAAAAAAATATGGTCAAGGATATGATTAATGAACATTTAAAAAAAAAATTTTTTTTTATAATTTCCCTGACTTGCTTACCAAAGAAATTTAACCTTCAATGAAAAGTGTACAATGTATACTATCTGTAAAAAATAGGTTGCCTACCTTTTTCTGGCCACTACTACCTGGTTGCCGTGTGCAAACAGGTAACTAAAAAGTGGTAATTGCGATCATCTAGCTCCTAGCTTTTGCAGGTAGTATACATTGTAGGTTTTCATTGAAGGTTCATTTATTTGGTGAGCAAGTCAGTGAAATAATATCTTCTTTTTTTTTTTTATTCGCAAAACCTATCCTTGACCATATTTTTTTAGGCAACCCTATTGGTATGTGTTCAGCAACACTTTTTATACCCTAAAATGTTATTCTGATCCGGTAAACAGATGGGTGAAGGTCAATGTTCCGCGGGATCTTAGACCATTAAGTTTTGACCACATTTTACACAAATATAATGTAGGTGATACGAAGTTCACCGGGTCATCTAGATTAAGATTAGTAATTAATTAATTAAGTCAATGTTTGCTTTGAGGTTAGACTTAATTCCTGACATCTATTGGCGAATAATAATACTACTTTTTTTTTTCACCCGAGCAAAGCTCGGTCGCCCAGGTACTGTGGGTTAAAGTGAGAGCGGAGGAGCATGTCACAGTCGTATCAAGGTCGTGTCAAAGTCGTGTCAAAGTCGTGTCAACGTCGTGTCAAAGTCGTGTCAAAGTCGTCGTGTCAAAGTCGTCGTGTCAAAGTCGTGTCAAAGTCGTCGTGTCAAAGTCGTGTTAAAGTCGTGGCAAAGTCCGGTCCAAGCCGACTGGTCACTGTGTGACGCCACCTGGGACTTCGAAATTATCGATGTTCCAGCGAGGTCGGCTAACGCTGGTTGGTCGATGGACCGCTCGCGTTACGGAACGTTTCGGTTCACCCTCCCATAAGAAGTTATCACTTCGAAAAATAATGTGTTCAAAGTATTTTCCTTTAGCCGGCTTCTTTTTTCATTCATAATGAGCCCTGTTTGAGAAAATATTCGTTCTGAAAGAACAGATATCGCTGCACAGCACAAATATTTTTTGCCATTATACACAACACATTAGTTGACTTTTCCCAATATTTTAAAGAATCAGCAATCGTTGGTTTTTCTCAATATTGACCAACATCAATTATCGATTTAACGACAGGTGTTGTATGAGGTACCTGATTGGGCAAAAAAAGCAAATCATCGGATTTGGAATTGGTCTCTGTAGCAGACGTACTTGGAAGAGTTTGTATTTCGGGTATTTCTGTTGGTATGGATGCAATTAGATCCGCATATTCACTTTGGAGGAGTTGTGCTTGCTCCCCACACATTACACTATCCGTTTGAATATACTCATATATTTCGGAATTCCCTACAACTTGGCAACACTGCTCTTAGTACTACTTTACATCAGATCACCGGGATTTCCCCAAGTAGAGACATCAATTCGTTCTAAAAACAATGCTAGGGACGATAAAAAAGAAAATAAACGATATATCGATATCTTTCTCAGACAATCAATCGTTTCAATAGTTGAAATACTATCGATTAATCGATTGTTTATCGATTTTTAAGCAATAATACAATCGATAGTAAGGCAACACTAGCTGGTACGTTATTATATCGTCATTTGTCTGGTGCATAGATGTTTGTCTTATTTCAGTTTTGTGTGTGTTATGAAAATGTCTGCATTAATTTGTCGAATATGTTTGGATAACAACGTTCGAATGCATCAAATTGCTGGCTCGGAAGTTCAGGATGTATATGAAAAGCTAACAACTAAGAAGGTAGAATTCTTATACTATGTTAGGCGCAAAATAACTTTGCTGGGGTGAAGTCAGAGACCACTTAGCCTCTACACCTGCCGACATCTATTACATTGTTCAACGAAAACAATATTAAAGACCCAAATGGCAGTGCCGCGCTTTACACACTTAAGTGCAAAGCACGAATGGCCGGTTTATTACCACTATCTCACAGAAAACAGACGTAAAGTAGCGGCTTGCTGCAGCATTTCGTATGGTGAGTGAGATATCCGGAAGCCCAAATCCCCTTCCTCTTCCCAATCCCTTTCCTTTAATGTCGGGAACGCGCACATGTTGTGGTGGGTCCTTTATCGGGTGACTCACTTGCGTGTTTGCTAAACTCTGTTATATAAAAACTGGCCAGAGTGTAGAGCCTCATATAGTAGCCGAAAATATCTCATACCTTAAAAACTATGCAACATAGCTCATTGAAACCAATGTTCATGGGAAGGATCTTTTAATTTATGATCTTATAGTTGAATAAAAAAAATAGAGAATATTTTTCAAAACTTTCAACAACCCGTGACCTATATCAATTCATAATACAATTATTTGTTTAATGTTCAGGTTCAAGAGGATGGAAGACTGCACTTTGCATGTTACATATGTTACTATCAGCTAAAGAAATGCCAGCAGCTTGTTATCAAATCACAGAAAGCGGAGGAGTTGCTTCAACAATTCTTTGTAAACAGTCCTGAGGTATTTATATCATTATTTTATTACATGGTATTACAAATATTATGTTGCATATTATAATATAACAGCGATAGCTCAGTGGGGAGTGGTATGGAATGCAGAGACAAATGTTGCAGGTTTAAAACCAGCCCTTAGAGCATGCACCAACAACTTTCTTATGTTACATGTATATTCATTGTTAATTATCACTGGCTTTAATGGTGAGAGAAACATTATGAGGAAGCCTACATACTTGAGAATTCTCCATGATGATGTGAGACAGTGTAATATGGTGTAGATATTATTATTTTATTATCTAAAAACTCATGAATGAAATATTAAAACTACCACCACCACATTAATAATGCACTAATGTTTGTGTGTCTATTTCACAATTAACAAGTAAAAATGAACCACCAAAGTAGTACGAGGTTTTTTCGATATATTTTTTGCGATTGTTTTACGTCTATCTGTGTATAGGTACAAGGCAGCATAGTCTTTTTTTATTATTTGCAGCAAAATGTGGAATCCATCACTCTTGCAGTCAGACTGACATATGGTCTGCATAATTCATTGATGATTGCGAAAATGGAGTCCTATCAAATACCAGAATATAACATAATTACAAAAGCAGAAACCCAAGACGAATGTGACATTAATGAAGAAGTGATGATCAAAGATGAACCTGACGATGATGGTAAGAACAGAATAATTTTATACAATGTGTAAAAGCAATCCTGTACTATTTGTAAAGGTCCTATTAAGTGTCATGATAGGGCTCTTTAGATGTTAAGTAAAAAAATACCCCAAAAAAATGTAATCAAATGATGATTTAAATCTTAATCAGCAATATATGGTTGACCGTTGATCACTCAAAGTGTCAAAATTAGGTGACAGCCCTGCAGCCTCACTTAGTATTTGATTACAGAAGTAGTAATTAATGTTTATGATACTCTGAGAAGAGTTTTTTAGATCATGTGTTGGATTATTCACTGAGGACACCAATACAAACAATGAGTTTATCGATGGTCTCTAGAGTCATGCCGGCCTGTATAAATGCTTCTTCCCTCTTCAGAGAGGCAGAGAGGCTTCCGAACTGGCAGTAGTGTTTTTTGACGATATCCAAACAATATACATATAACATTTCATGGATTCTTTTAATATATTTGTAAAAGTAGGATCATCAGGGGAGGCCGAAGAGCGGTACCTATGTCAGCATTTGGAGTTCACATGTTGCAGGATTTTAAGTAGCCACAAACTGACAATCAAAAGTGGATTTATTTACACTAGTAACACTAATACCAATAATACAACTAAAAAATATAGCGACGAGCAGAATAATTATTAGTACAGTGTTCTTACAGTGGCAACACAGCCACCCAAATAGCGTATTGCCTAAGCAATATAGCTATAGCATAGGGTATCGCGTCAGCAATTCCGCATATGCAATATACAGCAAAAGACTGTACCAGGTAAACCAACAGTTCAGTTGGGAGCAGAGCTCTTTACCGAGTCTAATCCGAAGATAGACTGACTGCACAAGCCAATGCGAGCTCTTATAAGGGGTAGGCCACGCCTCCCTATCCCTCCAAACAGCTCTGTTCATTGGCGTACGTAAATACGCCACGCGTTTACTCGATACAATTTACAAAAAGGATTTAAATCCAATGAGTTTTACTATTAGAACTCATCAAATTATCTAAAAGGAATTATCGTAAAGTTATAACAGTGTTTTAACATTTAATTACAATATCAAAATGTAACCTCAACGATGTTTCGAACAGTATCCACACAATATCCAACTCGTTTGTACAATGTATATTGTCAACCACCTTCAAATATTGATTTTGTAATATTTTCTTTTTGTTGGACTAGGTGCACTCCCAGAAAAAAAGGTTATACTGGACACAACCAAATCTATAGAAGTGAAGCAGGACACCATCTCTGGAACTCAAACAAACACAGTAGCTAATGAAAATAAGTCATCCCAAATAGTATGTGATGGGAAAAATCAGCAAGTATTAGTTAAGAACGATTCACAGTCTTTTATATGCAATGATTGTAGTATAACATGTGATACGGAAGCTCTTCTTGTCAAAGATATTAGTGAACATAAACCTATGACTATCAAACCGAATGAAACATATACAACAAATCTAAAATCTTCATGTAAAGGGAAATTGAATGAATGCAATAGTTTTATAAAGAACCTAAAAAAGCCTTATAAATGTCAATACTGTAATTATGCATGCACATATTATAGTAATTTAAAGACACATATTAGAACTCACACAGGAGAAAAGCCGTATAAATGTGAATACTGTGATTATACATGTACACAAAATATTCATTTAAAGACACATATAAGGATTCACACAGGAGAAAAGCCCTTTAAATGTCAATACTGTGATTATACATGTACACGAAGTAATGATTTAAAGATACATATAAGAACTCACACAGGAGAAAAGCCCTTTAAATGTCAATACTGTGATTATACATGTACACGAAGTAATGATTTAAAGATACATATAAGAACTCACACAGGAGAAAAGCCCTTTAAATGTCAATACTGTAATTATACATGTACAATAAATGGTAGTTTAAAGACACACATTAGAACTCACACTGGCGAAAAGCCCTTTAAATGTCAATACTGTGATTATACATGTACACAAAATAGTCATTTAAAGGCACATATTAGAACTCACACAGGCGAAAAGCCATATGTATGTGAAATATGCGATAAGAAATTTTCAAGTAACAGTTGTTTAAAGATTCACCTACGAGTACATATGGGTAACAAAACTCGTTAGTACTGAAGCTAACTGCTCAGAGTATAACAAATATATTAGATGTCATAGCTTAAGCATTAGGTATATTTCTTTATTTTTATATTAGCATTTGCTTACAGTTTGTTCCTGGATAAATAGCTTAGTAATATGTTCTAATCCAGGTCATTATCTACCGGTGTGGCAAAAATCATCGATCAGCCTTTAATACAAACTAAACTTACAAACTACTACATGCATATTAGTAGCAAGTTGTATCTGTCCTATTTGACAGCCTCCGTGGCTTGTCGGGCTGTGAAGGGAGAGGCCGCGGGTTCGATCCCCGCCCCGAGATAAATGTTTGTGTGATCCACAAATATTTGTTTCGGGGTCTGGGTGTTGTGAGACCGAAAGTCTCTCGTAGTTTCTGATGCCCACGACACAAGACTCGTATCTTACTGTGGGGTCAGGACTATGTGTGTGACTGTTGGGTGTATTTATTTATTTATTATAATCTATAAATTTACTAGCAGACCCGGCCACGCCTTGCTGTGATTAAAGTCATATGACCTTGGTCACATGTAACGCAATAGTGCATATGCTAAATTATATTGTAGTAAACTATTCAAAACAGCATGCACCATCTATTGGATACTGTTAAGTATAGACTTCTTGGAAGAGTAGCATAGCTACTGGCCACATATATGTAATTCAAATAAACGTCAGTGCGTAACCAACTGCCAAATGTTTTACTTGTATTAAATATTATATTGTATAATATATTCCAAAACTAACAGTGGCGACGAGGATTTTACTTTAGAAAAAGAGAACCCGCAATGGCTCAAACTATATTTGGTCTACTCACAAGTTTTGACCATAATTTACAAACATGGCCGGATTTGTGTGGTAGAGCCACGCTGTAGACAGTTTTGTCTACAGCATGAATGGGCTGGCTCGACCGGGTCGTTACCACTGTCTCACAGAAAACCGACGTAAAGTAGCCGCTTGCTGCTGCGTTTCGTACGGTGAGTGAGATATCCGGAAGCCCAAATCCCCTCCCCTTCCCAATCCCTAATTATCCCTTTCCTTTATGGTCGGCAACGTGCCCATGATTCTTCTAGGCGTACATGGGCAGTGGAGATCACTTACCATCAGGTGACCCACTTGCTCGTTTGCCGGCCTATGCTATAAAAAAAAAAAAAAAACATGGCCGGAGTACAAGGGACGATTGATGCAGTAGTTTATCGCAAACGATGTCGACAAATCAACCGACGTTTCAGGTACGAAGCGGCGTGCGATTTTGTTGAGCGCACTCAGCGAGCCTACTTTTAAGCTCGCAGCAAATTTGGCAGTGCCGAGAGAGCTTGACTCAGTGCCATTTGAAGACATATTAGCGCTTTTGGACGGGCACTTTGTACTGTACCAGGTCTGTGGTTTTCATGAAAGGTACAAGTTTTATTCAGCGGTGCAAGCTGAAAGAGAAGCTTATCCTCAGTGGGCAGCAAGACTACGGGGGCTTTCGGGTCACTGGCAAGTTTTTAACGTGGAAGAAGCTCTAAGAGATCGTTTCGTTATGGGAATGAGATCGGGACCAGAGCGTGAAAAACTATTGTTAACAACTACAACGTCATAATATTATTGATCTTAGGTATTTACTATTTAAGAGGGTTTATAATATGATACTTTATTAATTTACTGTAGATTTGTATTAAATAAGTATTTCAAATGACTTAATATGTTTATGTGATTGATATAATAAGTTGCTCAATTGATTAGTGTTATTTATTATTAATATTTTCAGCATAAAGGAATTGTTTAAAAAGATGGTATATTGATTACAATACTTTGAGGTTGAATTGGTAAAATTGGAATAACGGCCATGTTGCTTTGTCTTGTCTGACAGATAGAAAAGAACATCAGTTTTAGATTGATTTTCCTAACAAGAATAAAGTTTTAGTTCAAGTAAAGAAAAGTGTTTTGTTTTCAAGAGTGATTTAACACTATTTTCTCAAGATATAATTATTATTTAATTATTTTTCTATTTTTTATATGCTGTGGATAACGGTGTGAGTTACGCATTTGTTTTTTGTATATTTTATTAGTTAGTTTATATATAATGTGTAACTGTTTGTTGTACCCAAATAAACAAAAAAAAAAAAAAAAAAAAAAAAAAAGATCCACGAGAATTAACGCTTGAGAAAGCAGTAGTGTTGGCAGAGAGGGTGCGGTGCGCGCGTGCAGGCGCAGCGACTCGCGCTGACCAACTACTGAAAATCGACACCACTAATAATGCAACTGAAAAAGTGTTGTGTTCGGTTTGTGGTTTTAAAAATCACACTTCGGCGAAATGTAGGTTCGCTAACTATAAATGTAAAAAATGTAATGTTAAGGGGCATTTGCGTCGAATGTGTAAAAACATTAATTTCATGGGAAATGAGGTCACTAGCGATGATGACGGTGAGTTGTATAATATCCGCACTTACAACGGAGAACCAATGACGGAGGTTGTCACCGTTTTAGGCGAAGAAATGAAGTTCGAGGTTGATAGCGGGTCGGCTGTTACTGCGATTTCTGAGCAAACGTATTTAGAACATTTTAAAAGAGTTGCATTGTCCAAATCGTATAAACGATTATTTACGTATACTGGACGACATATTGAATGCGTAGGTATTGCACGTTTACCTTTCACGTATATCGGGAAAACTTATACCCTAAATGTATTCATAATTCGTGGAGGTGGACCACCACTCTTAGGAAGGGATTTTATATCTTTATTTAGATTAGAAATGCTTTCCGTCAACTATTATTTTTTTGTTCTGCAAACGGAATATCGCATGTAACGTTGCCCGCCTATCATCCGGCTAGTAACGGCCAGGCGGAGAGTTATGTAAAGATCATCAAGAGAGGTATTAGATCTTGTTTGTTAACTAGTAGTAATGTACAAGAAAGCGATGAAAATTTACTAAAATATCTTTTCGATTATCGCAATTCAGTACATTCTACAACTGGCTCTTCGCCTGCGCAGTTAGTATTCGGGCGTAAACTTCGTTCGCGTTTGGATTTATTAACTCCAAACTCACCGGCGTCTTCGTCTGATTCTCTTTCTAAGGTCGTGGAACGCCAACAGTGTTCACAGAGTAGAGCGGATGGGGGTTATAATAGACAATGTTTTGCGCCGGGCGACAATATTATGTACAAAAAGTATCAAGGAAATAAGCAGTTCACTTGGAATCGTGGTATAGTTACCAAACGAACAGGAAAAGTAACTTATCTAATCACAGATTGTATGACCTCAGTGCAAGTGAAAAAACACAAAAATCAACTCATACATTACAAGGGAAAACTTCAAGATGCTGCAGCCAGCGATGTGTTGGATGTGTTGCCCGAATTTGACAGAACAAACGGGTCTTCTAGTGAGGAGCAAGTGTCTGATTCGCAAAGATGCGTCCGTGAGGAAGAGTGTGATTAGCGAGTGGCACTTTCTGAAACTCAGCTTACTGAACATCCATCTATATCATCAACCGGAAATTCGTTGACGCTACATTAGATTTAGAACACCAGCAGGTCATCCAAAACTCTGAGTCGCCATCTAATCCTGATCGAAATACGGGGCAGTCGGGAAGGCTATTGCGCCGAAATCAAAGAGTTGATTATAAACCGTTTTTTGTATCGACCTGTAGTTGCAATTTTTATTATGTTTATTTTTGTTCTTGTTGTTTGTCTTGTTGTGTTCTTTAGTTATCATTTAGTTATTATATTATTCATTTAAGAGGGAGAACTGTTAAGTATGTTTAAGACTTCTTGGAAGAGTAGCATAGCTACTGGCCACATATATGTAATGAATATAAACGTCAGTGCGTAACCAACTGCAAATTGTTTGACTTGAACTAAATATTATATTATATTTAATAATATAATATAATCCATATTTAACAGGTATCAAAAACTACCGTAATTTACGATTTTGTAATTTTGTCAACGATCGTATTTTTGTCAGATAAATATTTTATATGAAGCAACATTAATATAAATATAACAACACTGATTATCTAAATCGGGAATCCCCGCGCTTTTTTCATTAATTCTGCATTCATTCGTTCGTTTATAACCCGATCAAATAGAATTGTACGTTTATGTCTCAGATCAAATATGAACAAGATACGACCATACCGTAGCCTGTGGTGAGACAGAGAGACCCAGCGCTTGTGTTGTCAGAATGTAAAAAAAAATCCATAATTATTTTATTATATTTTAGTGAAGATTCTTATAATTAAAATAAAATACTATTAAAGGCTATGTATAGTATATTGCCCTATATCCTTATTTACACATTATTTTATATGCAACATTAATTTAAATATTAAAATAATTAAAAAAATCGCGTGTACCCTACGAATAGTGTGAATATCCTATTATTCATAATACCAATTAGTGTTATTAAAATTACGGGATAGTGAATTAAATGTTAGGTTTCACTTAATTTTTGTAATAAAAAGATGTGAATGGTTAATTTCTTTATTAACACAAATTATGATACACGGGCTAATAACTTTCTAAGGTGTGGTCAAATTGAAGCAAATATAAGTACTAGTGTACGATATAAGTATTTCAACTGTAGTACCAAATCATGTGAATGCATTGCTAGGACATAAATAGAGCATTTTCTTTTTCCTCTAATAAGAAACATGTCGGCATTAACGTCATATTATATGATGTCTATTTTTTAATGACATCCGGAAGCGAAGCTCCTGTTGTGCTCTATTGCGACCCTCGGTGTTAGAGAGAGTAATAGCGCGTCGTTTTGCTAACACGCCCCTTCATTGACCTTTAAATTTAACTAATTTTGTATGAAAATTTCTGATACGTTCTATCTTTTGCGAAATCAGTTTTTAATTTTATTTTTTGAAGACTTGCATACTCCTTGAAAAATGCAGGTAACATATCTTAGCATTTATAGTTCGTATCCAATTGATTCCACCGGTCGCTTGGATCCACCGATTTCTTTGTGATGGATCTTTAGGAAACCTGCAAATAAGATAAAACGGAAGATAAATTTCACTTCTTTCAGGAAATAAGTATTGAGTATTATATAACATATTATAAAAATGTATTATCTACTTAAATAATCATTTATCGGCATTTAGCTTTAGTAACCGGCAACACTATTTTTAGGTTATAAAGTTAGATTTATGCATTAAAATAAGATTTTCGTAACAATTTTACCAAAATCTTGTGAAAATACTCGCCAATACAACAATCTGAAACTATTTTAATTCCCAGAAACAGATTTTATAAGGTACTTACATGTGAAATGTGACACCAGGAATTTTTCGCTCGCTACGGCTTTTACACTCAAAAATACTACACCCAACCATCATTAGAATACGATTTGATTACTATTTTAATACAAACACTAATAATAATCGCTATAAACACCTTGAAAACGCCAGGAAGTCCAGAAAACAATCACGCTATGGTTTGTTTGGCAAACTTCGCAGCGTGACAAACAGAAATTATAGGCTACGCTGAAAGGAACAGCAATATTATATAGGCATCTTTGTCTAACACGTTCAATTACTTCTATAACTATCTCGTTTTGCAGGGAAATCATTCTGTGATGGTCCTATCTATGGAATAGATAATCTAAGTGGACACCATAATCTACCGTATTTTTTTACCTAGCAACACCGTATTTTTCACCGAACGAGTTGGAGAACTGGTTTCACATAGTGATGTTCATGTACAAAAAACATCGATATTTTTTCCGATATAATATATCGTGTACAAAAAATATCGATATTTTTTCCGATATAATATATCGAAATATTGTATCGATATATAGCGATATATCGGTCAAAAATATCGATATTTTCGATATATCGAATTGTAGGAAGGAAAAGACTTTATTAGAAAATGATTAACAAAAATAATATCGAAGAGCTAAAAAAAAAAAAAAAAACATTCAATACTTATTCTGGTATTTCATGTTGTTTTTTTTTTTTTTTAGCAACATCCGATAGATTTTCTATTTTCCGATATCCTTATTTCGATATATTGGATAAAATATATCGACTTCAACGATTCGATAGTATTGCATTGATTCGATATATCGGATAAAATATATCGATATTATATATCGACTTCAATGATGCGATAATATCGCATTGATTCGATATATCGAATAAATGTATCGATATTTTATCACATATCGATACATATCGAGCACCCCTAGTTTCACACTTCACAGCTGGTTTCACAGGCCACAGCGCGCGGCGTCTAATGTCTATCTAGTTTATTTATTTGTCTCAACGTCAGTTCTCTAAGTAGTCTCTGTTTGTGTGTGATGAAAATGTCTGCATTAATTTGTCGAATATGTTTGGATAACAACGTTCGAATGCATCAAATTGCGGGCTCGGAAGTTCAGGATGTATATGAAAAGCTAACAACTAAGAAGGTAGAATTCTTATACCATGTTAGACGCGAAATAACTTTACTGGGGTGAAGTTAGAGACTTCACTTACCCTCTACACCTGCCGACATCTATTACATTATTCAACGAAAACAATATTAAAGACCCAAATGGCAGTGCCGCGCTGTAAACACTTAAGTGCAAAGCACGAATGGCCGGCTCGACCGGATTATTACCACTGTCTCACAGAAAACAGACGTAAAGTAGCGGCTTACTGCAGCATTTCGTATGGTGAGTGAGATATCCGGAGGCCCAAATCCCCTTCCTCTTCCCAATCCCTCTCCTTTAATGTCGGGAACGCGCACATGTTGTGGTGGGTCCTTTATCGGGTGACTCACTTGCGTGTTTGCTAAAATCTTATATAAAAACTGGCCAGAGTGTAGAGCCACGTATAGTGAATGGCTCTGGGGTGTAGCCGAAAATATCTCATACCTCAAAAACTATGCAACATAGCTCATTGAAACCAATGTTCGTTGGAAGTATCTTTTAAATTATGATCTTATTGTTGAATTTAAAAAAAATAGAGATTTTTTTTCAAAACTTTCATCAACCCGTGACCTATATCAATTCATAATCCCATTATTTGTATAATCCTCAGGTTCAAGAGGATGGAAGACTACACTTTGCATGTTACACATGTTACTATCAGCTAAAGAAATGCCAGCAGCTTGTTATCAAATCACAGAAAGCGGAGGAGTTGCTTCAACAATTCTTTGTAAACAGTCCAGAGGTATTTATATAATTATTTTATTACATAGTATAAGTATTACAAATATTATGTTGCATATTATATCAGCGACCAACAACTTTCTTATGATACATGTATATTCATCGTTAATTATTTCTGGCTTTAATGGTGAGAGAAACATTATGAGGAAGCCTACATACTTGAGAATTCTCCATGATGATGTGTGAAGTCTGCCAACCCATGTTAAGCCAGTGTGTTGGACTAAGACCTATTCCAGTTTATTCGTACAGGAGGCCTGTGCTCAGCAGTGAGACAGTGTAATATGTTGTAGATATTATTATTTTATTATCTAAAAACTCATGAATGAAATATTAAAACTACCACCACCACATTAATAATGCACTAATTTTTGTGTGTCTATTTCACAATTACCTAGTTAAAATGAACCACCAAAGTAGTAAGAGTTTTTTTTTATATTTCTTTGCGATTTTTTTATGTCTATCTGTGTATGGGTACAAGGCAGCATAGTCTATTTTTATTATTTGCAGCAAAATGTGGAATCCATCACTCTTGCAGTCAGACTGACATATGGTCTGCATAATTCATTGATGATTGCGAAAATGGAGTCCTATCAAATACCAGAATATAACATAATTGCAAAAGTAGAAAACCAAGACGAATGTGACATTAATGAAGAAGTGATGATCAAATTTGAACCTGATGATGATGGTAAGAACAGTGGTCTACATAATTCATTGGTGATTGCGAAAATGGAGTCCTATCAAATACCAGAATATAACATAATTGCAAAAGTAGAAAACCAAGACGGATGTGACATTAATGAAGAAGTGATGATCAAATTTGAACCTGATGATGATGGTAAGAACAGAATAATTTTATACAATGTGTAAAAGCAATCCTGTACTATTTGTAAAGGTCCTATTAAGTTTCATGATAGGTCTCTTTAGAATATGTTAAGTAAAAAAATTCCCCAAATTTTTTTTATCAAATGATGAAATCTTAATCAGCAATATATGGTTGACGGTTGATCACTCGTAGTGTTTATTAGGTGACAGCCCTGCAGGCTCACTTAGTATTTGATTACAGAAGTAGTAATTAATGTTTATGATACTCTGAGAAGAGTTTTTTTGATCATGTGTCGGATTATTCACTGAGGACACCAATACAAACAATGAGTTTATCGATGGTCTCTAGAGTCATGCCGGCCTGTATAAATGCTTCTTCCCTCTTCAGGGAGGCAGAGAGGCTTCCGAACTGGCAGTAGTGTTTTTTGACGGAATCCAAACAATATACATATAATATTTTATGGATTCATTGAATATATTGATTTTGTAATATTTTCTTTTTGTTGGACTAGGTGCACTCCCAGAAAAAAAGGTTATACTGGACACAACCAAATCTATAGAAGTGAAGCAGGACACCATCTCTGGAACTCAAACAAACACAGTAGCTAATGAAAATAAGTCATCCCAAATAGTATGTGATGGGAAAAATCAGCAAGTATTAGTTAAGAACGATACACAGTCTTTTTTATGCAATGATTGTAGTATAACATGTGATACGAAAGCTCTTCTTATCAAACATATTAGTGAACATAAACCTGTGACTATCAAACCGGATGAAACATATACAAAAAATCAGAAATCTTCATGTAAAGGGAAATTGAATGAATGCAATAGTTTTATAAAGAACCTAAAAAAGCCTTATAAATGTCAATACTGTAATTATGCATGCACATATTATAGTAATTTTAAGAGACATATTAGAATTCACACTGGCGAAAAGCCCTTTAAATGTGAATACTGTGATTATACATGTACAGAAAATGGTAGTTTAAAGAAACATATTAGAACTCACACTGGCGAAAAGCCCTTTAAATGTCAATACTGTGATTATGCATGTACAGAAAATGGTGATTTAAAGAGACATATTAGAACTCACACAGGAGAAAAGCCCTTTAAATGTGAATACTGTGATTATGCATGTACAGACAATGATAAATTAAAGAGACATATTAGAACTCACACTGGCGAAAAGCCCTTTAAATGTGAATACTGTGATTATACATGTACACAACATGGTAATTTAAAGAAACATATTAGGACTCACACAAGTGAAAAGCCGTATAAATGTAAATACTGTGATTATACATGTACACAAAAGAGTGATTTAAAGACACATATTAGAACTCACACAGGCGAAAAGCCCTTTAAATGTCAATACTGTGATTATACATGTACAGAAAATGGTAATTTAAAGAGACATATTAGAACTCACACTGGCGAAAAGCCCTTTAAATGTCAATACTGTGATTATTCATGTACAGAAAATATTACTTTAAAGAGACATATTAGAACTCACACAGGCGAAAAGCCCTTTAAATGTAAATACTGTGATTTTACATGTAGATATAATGGTAATTTAAAGACACATATTAGAACTCACACAGGAGAAAAGCCCTTTAAATGTCAATACTGTGATTATACATGTACAGTAAATAGTCACTTAAGGACACATATTAGAACTCACACAGGAGAAAAGCCCTTTAAATGCCAATACTGTGATTATACATGTACAGTAAATAGTAGTTTAAAGACACATATTAGAACTCACACAGGTGAAAAGCCATATGAATGTAAATACTGTGATTATGCATGTACAGAAAATAGTAATTTAAAGAAACATATTAGAACTCACACAGGAGAAAAGCCATATGTATGTGAAATATGCAATAAGAAATTTTCAAGAAACAGTTGTTTAAACATTCACCTACGAGTACATATGGGTAACAAAACTCGTTAGTACTGAAGCTAACTGCTCAGAGTATAACAAATATATTAGATGTCATAGCTTAAGCATTAGGTATGTTCCTTTATTTTTATATTAGCATATTTTGCTAAATGTTTGTTCCTGGATAAAAATAGCCTAATTTGTTCTAATCTATGTGCTGATATACCTGTGTGATAAAATTCATCAATCAACCATTATTGGGTTACTGATTAACAAACATAAAAACTTACAAGCATAAAAACTTCCACATCAAAAAATCCTACTTCCTACTAATATACAATACCAGCAGACCCGGCCACGCTTGCTGTGGCTAAGGTATATGTTAAATTATATTGTAGTAAACTATTCAATACAGTATGCGCCATCTATTGGATACTTACTCAATCCAGACGATAAATTACCTTACACCGCCATCTGTTAGAATGTTATGGAACTCACAGAATTATAACTAATAATTTGCAATAAAAAAATATTGCGACTATAAATTGAGATATAAATTATCCTATCTCTGAAGTTGGATCAAACTGGACACAGTCTACAAAATTTGATCAAAATCGGTTCAGTAGTTTAAGAGTTCATCGCGGACAAACAACGTGACACGAAATTTTTATATATTAAGATTAGTAGGAACTAGGAAGTAGGATTTGTTGTATAGGTCCTATGATACTGTGACTGCCTCGGTGCCTCGGACTGCTGTGCTGAGGTCTCGGGTTCGATCCCCGGGTCGGGTCAAGTGATATCGGGTTTTTCTATCACACACGTTTTGCAATTGTTTCGCCGCAAGAATGTTTCTGGTTTTATGTCCCTCAATATATTATATTTTGTTATTTCTTATTTTATTTTGACAGCCTCCGTGGCTTGTCGGGCTGTGAAGGGAGAGGCCGCGGGTTCGATCCCCGCCCCGAGACAAACATTTGTGTGATCCACATTTATTTGTTTCGGGGTGTGGGTGTTGTGAGACCGAAAGTCTCTCGTAGTTCCTGATACCCCCGACACAAGACTCGTGTCTTACTGTGGGGTCAGGACTATGTGTGTGACTATTGGGTGTATTTATTTATTTTTAATATAATTATTTTCTCATAATATTTCATCAGTTTGGATGAGAAACAAAAGGGTTTTTTAAACATGTTGATATATAATATTGGTTTTGATTTCGTATTTTTTTAAGTTTTAATAGAGGATTTGATTTGTTCAATTTGTTTTATTTCTACAAACCAGCAGAGTTGGTACTAACTAAGTGTCCTTATACCACATACATATAAAAGAGTTTTTGTTCCAAACTCATATATTTATTTCAGCAGAGTTTTATCTTCACAATAGAAAGTCTTCAGCATAGGTATATTTATTAAGTTCACTCACTGCAGCTGCACTGAGCACTGCACAAGCTAGATTGACTCGAGACCATTTTTTTGACGCTTGCTGTACATAAGCCTGACTCTAGTCGGCTGTATACAGCTTCACCGGACTTTCGGGCGAGCGCTTTAGGCGCTCTCAACCCTTGACTAGGTGACCTCGCTGAGGGCACCCCCTGTGGGGTACGGACCTCGGCTCAGGACGGCCACTGGGGGAGGGCAGAGACATCTGCGATTATTGGTTTAGGGAGTGTTAAAACTACTAGTTATCATCATCGGCTCGCGGGTCGGTACTAGGGTCAGGGGGTTGCGAGGACGATATGTCGGTCTTGTGGAGTGTGCTTTCATGTATTCCTCTCTCCTTGGGATGGCCAGAGTGGTCGCATCGTCCGGGTCAGTGAGGACGCTACGCGGTCGTCTCCACTTGGCACGGTCAAAGGGAGTGTATATTGACGCTCTACGGACGAGCGGGTTGGGATGGTGGGCGGCGCGATCGAAATAGCACTCGAGACCAATAGATGTCTGAGGGCCTACTCCCAAATCACGAAAAACGATGTTTCGGCCGAAAGTTCGGACGTTTCTTACTACAAACTTCGTTCAGTCGGTCGGTCGGATCGGGCTTGTCATTCGGTCCGACCGAATATTAATTTTACAATGATGAATATGGGTTAGAATATTCTCAAAATTTTAATAACGCTTAAAGATAAATAGATACAATTATTTAATAAGTTTTAGTGTGAAGTAATACAATAGTTTGCCAATATCTGATCTTGATTCATTCCAGTTTCTTACAAGTCAATACAATCGCTATTTATAAATATCTGTCGGTAAATATCAAAAATGGATATATCCAAACGAATTTTTTGAAGTTATACTTCTTTAGGCGCGTTATGAAAAAATGATGAGAGTGAAATTTTAAGATGCGCGCGCACCTGTGACTCAAAAAATTAACAGTATGAAGTTAGGCGCGTTAAGAAAAAATGATGAGAGTGAAAGTAGCCGTAATTAATAAACAAATGACGATTTGGACAAAGAAAAACTCATTAGGTTTTTTCTTATTCGGAACATGTTGCCGTAAAAAGTACCAGGCTCGCATAAACGCGAAGAGAGTAGAATGTACTTCTATCATGTCGAGTGGATATGTTGATATAAATTAAAATACTTTTATTTAATATAATTAACACTAAATATTATTAAATTATTAATGTTACGATATTTCATCGTTGTTGTGAAGACTTGAGAATAAATTACACTTGTCTTTGGCGAAATGCATAACAATGCGAAGCTTAAGAGTGTTGTTACAAAGACTTGGCTGTATGAGCTACAATACCTTTGCCTATTAAAAACCCGAATTTGAACCAAAAATTATAATACCGAGGACTATGACGGAAGTGAATACTTTTTAAATTGTCTTCGAAATTAATAAGTGTCCGTTCTATTGAAACTATGAATCAACACGCATGAAACATTTACTATAATAATAATTATAATGTACATTATAAATAATAATTATTATTATAGTAAATGTTTCATGCGTGTTGATTCATAGGCCATTTTTGACAATGTCCTTTATAATTTATATATGTGCTAATAAATTATATTCAGTAGTGATTTAAATTGAATATTTTGATTGATATTACTTACTATTTGTGAATATTAGTGAAAAAAATTGCGCTTATATACTTTTTCAAGTACTCCAATATAATTGAGGTTAACTATCCGTATGTATTATTATATTCAGTAGTGATTTAAATTGAATATTTTGATTGATATTACTTACTATTTGTGAATATTAGTGAAAAAAATTGTGCTTATATACTTTTTCAAGTGCTCCAATATAATTGAGGTTAACTATCCGTATGTATTATTTATTGATATAAATTAAAATACTTTTATTTAATATAATTAACACTAAATATTATTAAATTATTAATGTTAAATACTTATTATTGGTTATTTAATATTCACAAAATAAAGAAATAAATTTAATAAAACATTTAATAAAAAGTTTGTGATAAAAATTAAAATTTAACATCAAATAATAATATTAATTTTTAATATTTGCTATTAAATTGAATAAATAACAAAGAAGTATAACTTCTCACGCGCGTACATAAGTACACGCACCCATTTTTTTTTTTCATGGTTACTATATTTTAAAAACTGATAATTGTGTATAGATTTACGTATGAAATACATTAGATTTAGATGTATTTATATAACACGATCGTTTTATGTAGCTTAGTTATGATTGAGTAGTCACAAATTTCGTAAAAAAACGAAAATAAAGTTTGGATATATCCAAGTTTGATATTTCCAAGTGGATTTTACTACTTTTGAAGTAATTCACATGTGGATTTATCTAATTTTGATCTACTCTGTCATTGAATTGACATTCAATGACAGATCCTGACGGGTTAGGGTTGTCGTCTTTATGAAAAACAAATGGTACATTCTACATGTAGGTACATAAAGGCTGGTATTAAGACATGACTGTTGTTGGTTCGGAGACCTTTATTAGAATGTTCACAATGAATTGCCGAAAACTATACTAGTTTATCTTGATTATTTTTTCTTCTTTTCTTAATTTTCTTCCAAAATAGGTACCAAAATAGGTGGCCATGGCCATAAGGCCATGTGGTATCCCATAATGGATACCGCTGGCA
Organism: Amorpha juglandis; assembly: GCA_949126905.1. Classification (NCBI taxonomy): domain Eukaryota; kingdom Metazoa; phylum Arthropoda; class Insecta; order Lepidoptera; family Sphingidae; genus Amorpha; species Amorpha juglandis. The sequence continues at coordinate 5,355,210 of OX421392.1, forward strand.
GGGTCGCCATGTAATAAAAGGCTTGATATTAAGACATGATGTTGTTTGTTCTGAGTCCTTTATTAGAATGATCACAATGAATTGCCGAAAACTTATTTATACATGTTACAAAACTGACGTTGCTTAACATACTTAGTTTTGTGTAATATTCATCGAAGACATATTTAATCATAATTATTAAGAAGTCCCAAATACCATCATTGGTACACTCTTGAGTTTATTAACCGATTTCGCAACATTACATTACAGTATAAACGGTAAGCCGGGAGCAGAGTACCTGAAAAAAATGCCCTTTTAAGTACCTATTTATAAAATAAGCTCACGCCTTTATCTCGGAAGGTGTAGACAGAGGTACGTTAGTGCACCCATAGTTCGCAAGATGTGATAGGTATCGAGCCTATCGCCAAACCTGACACAAAATCCAGTCCCGGACAATTACTCTTGTGTGATTTTTCGAATTGTAATACCTAAAAAAAATCACGGTTCTTAGCCTTAGTGGTGTCGTTTTATTATATTCAAGTAGTTACTTACATACACCCATACCAAATTCTCTGTGCACTCCGTCACCGATGGTGCAAGTTAAAATCTAAATCTTAACTAAAATATTGGACCATTGTAGAGTGACGAGTCAAGTAAGGGGATTTACAAGGTGGTAGGTCCCTCGTATGTGAGAGGCTGGGTCGTATGGGTGGGTACCATCGCTTTGTCTATTTCTGCCGTTAAGCAACAATGTGTAAGCACTGTTGTGTTTCGGTTTGAAGGACATTGAAGCCAGTGAAATTACTGGGCATTATGAGACTTAACATCTTATGTCTCGGGGTGACGAACGCAGTTCAGTGCCATGCAGTGCTTCGTAATTCAAAGTTCTGTGTGGTGTTGTTTCTGTTTATGGGCAGGCATGGCGCTTACCATCAGGCGAGCGCCTTGCTCGTCTCGTCATTTAATCAAATAAATAAAAAAATAGAGTAAACCCTATCAAATACAAAGACAAATCATCAAAATCAGCGGAGATATCGTTTAACATATTTGCATAAAACATTACGGACATATTGAAAACTTTCTCCTTTTTGAAGTCGGGTAAAAACTAAAATCGCGGCATATTAAGTTCACCAATAATCAACCATCGACATATAAAAAAAGGGGGACGCCACTTCCCATACATCGAAAGTGAAGTGACCTATAGTGTGCCAGAATTCTGTACGTATAGGGGCCACACGCACACACTCTCATCATAGTACACCATTTCCCGCCATTACGCAACACGACCGCCTTGTGAAAAGTTCATTCCAACTAGTGTTATAATAATGCCGACATGTGTTATAAAACACTGTAAAAACAATTCCACATCGAAAAAGAAATATCAAGGAATTACTTATCACAGGGAAGATACGAATTTATAATCACTTTTATAATGTTTTTGGTAAAAATATTTATGTAATATTCGGAACACAAAACGTCAACTACACGTGCATGTGTTGCCAGAAAATAAATGAGGTATTTTCCCCAAAGTGTGAGTATTCCGTTGTGATTAAGAACATTAGTTCAAACATTACTAACCGACTTTAAAACTGGAGGAGGTTGTCAATTAAGCTTATATTTAATCTTTAATGTATGGACATAAATTTCCCCATCAAATATGGACCGAATTTGAAATATGTTGATGTTCGATAAAGTTTAGGTACTATGCGGTCTCCTATATACAGTGGTGTGTGTAGTGGTAGTTATATCAGGTCGAGTGTCTTCCCAAAACCGGTGACAACCGGGGTGCAGTGCCCCCCCCCCCCCTCTGGTCCTAGCTACGCTACTGCATATAGATTTTCTTAAAATCTGATAACGGAATATGGAGTAAAGAAGATATTAAACTCCTCAAACAAACAAATAAATTAAAAAATAACTCGCCGAATTGAGAACTTCCTTTTTTAAAGCTTAACCGGCTTCATATCATCGAGATTACCAAAACATAAAATATATCTTCAGAAACTCATTGATAAGTAAATAATAACATTAATTTCCAGAGGTGTTTTTGGATTCGGTAAAATTTGTGTTGTGCGGCAGCGGCACAAGCCCCTGACTTTTTTATTTTTCAGTGCGTTTTAAACTGTGTTTTGTACAGTACTCTTTATTTAAAAATAATAATTATTATAAATAATAATTAAAAATAATAATAATTGAAAATAATAATTAAAAATAATAATAATAATTTCTTCAAAAGGATTTTTTACATTTTTAAATATTAGTTACAAAAAAAAACAAAACATTTAAAAATAAATATCATAACCCTCCAATGACGAGGCCTATGACCCAAGCCACCGGCGGTTAGGACCTAAGAGAGAGAAACCTTCTCACAATGCGTGCTGTGTCTCTGTCTAATCTAAAGGGGGCCTACATTTCCCGGCTGAAGATTTATACAAAGTATGTCGCATTTGCGAGATGGCAGCCAGGAGGCTCATAAAAGAAAACATTATAATTTCTAATGAAAAACAACATACGTACATAATATAAAAAATATTGGATTCTTTTATAGCGAATAATAATATTTTTTTAAATTTGGAACTAGAACACACTCTGGCAGGCGCCGAACATAAGATCAATTTAATTAAATGTATCTTACAAAATATTTGAGCATTCGTTTCCACCATATTTCTAAATTAGAAAGTATTGAACGGTCCGTGCAAAGTAAGAGGCATGTGTATAGAAAATTAAATAATTTTAAAGGCTTTTAACTTATTTTTTAATTTTTTATATACCTACCCCATTATTACACGAAACAATTAATTTTTTGAACTAAGTACTTAATTGCTATCTACATACTTTATTCCAATAAACACGGGCCGAATATAATACATCCTCTTAGGAGTTGGTTAAAACTGGGTAAAATTTTCATTTATCTGGTATCCCTCAACTTTCGCACACATATATCATAAACCTGCATCACTGACGATATTAGTAGCGTTCTATCCTCCTTTTTTATATATCGATGTAATCAACAATAATGCTATACCTAAGATGTATAGTACACTACAGCATATTGCGAATTGCGGCCAACAACTTTGACAACCCTTGTAGAAGTACTAACCATCCGGCAGCATTACGTTTGCAAACTTACCGTTTTTCCTTCAATTGCGCCTTTTTTTTCAATGTTGCATAGTTGTTACGTTTTCTTGCTTTGTCGGAAGTAACTTTTGGTATAGCACTCATTTCAAAAGTCCGTAATTATTTAAAAATATTAATAAAGACGGAACACCAACGCTCATTACGATCACGTCAGATTTGAAATTATCGGCCATTTTCAGTTATATAATAATGTACTCTGTGTCGGCCATATTGCAAAAATGCGCCCTCGTGATTGGTCAAAATGGATTTTGCCAATATTGATAAAATGTATAGTCTGGATATTGCTGAATTTGATATACCGTCAAACTTTAGACCAATATTACTATGGCAAAATAGTAGATTTTTACACTTTTGTAAATAACGTCCTTTCCGTAAGAACCCTTTAGTGGTGATGGCATAAAAAAACAATTTTTTACCAACAGTGGATATAACCAGTTTTGATATTTACCGACACATATGTATGCAAACGTGAAAAGCGCCTCCTGGTGGTAAGTTTAGTAAACTGGAGTCGTGAGTGTAACATTTATAACGTTAAAGTGGGTGATAGACGCACGAACTTAAAGTACGCGGTTTATAAGATCGCGAACTTACTCGGCTCGACGTTAGTGACACACGTGAAGCTTACTCATTCTGTATTGCGATGTCGTTGACAGAAGAAACTTTGTGTTATTTAGGAATTATATCGTATTACATTTTAATAACTAAAAAAAAATAAACGAAGTCGAAAAGTGTGGGTAAAGAACGGAATTACGAAAAGAAAGCGTTTATCACATGTGAATTTAGTAAGAGTTACATGAAGCGAAGGAAGATTTCCATAATTATTTCAGAATGCCTGAGGCGGTGTATGAATTTCTCAATCAAAATTATCAAAAATTTCAAAAATCTAAACACGACAAGCGTGCGCGTCCACGAACTGGCGAAACAAAGTTGAAAGTGGCGGCTCGCGGCTCGCCGTGCTGCCACACGTACGAGCCAAGACGAGCTACGAGCAAGATTTCCAACCGGTTGGATCGAAGACGATTTTGCGCAGCGGTTTTAAAGTACGCGTACTAACGGTGACACACAAGCGAAAAAGGTTGTCAAGCCATAAGTACGCGTACTTGCTCGTACGTCTGTCACCCACTTAAGTTAACGCAACTTTTTCGTTATTGTTTGTCACGTTTTTGCGAATGTATGTTCGGAGTTTTGGCGGGAATTCCGACAGTGCGGTTCATCGCTTATTTTAATTTATTTCAAAAACTAGTTGAAAGTTTTGTTTTTTGTATAAAAGTGGTGATTTCTGCAATAAATACTGACGGCGACGAACAGTGTATAGAAACATTGAAATAAGTGAATTAAGCAACGTCCTGGAAGAAATTCACACCAAAACTCCAACAATACCTTGAAGATGTCCACACCGACATTTCATCGTTCTTGTGAAGACTTATTTTTTTTATTTTTATTTATGGCTCTTGCAGTACTATGCATTTAGCCAGTGTCAAGTATTGTGAAGACTTGAGAATAAATTATACTTGTTATTGGCGAAATGCATATTAATGCGAAGCCATAAATAAAAAAGAAGAAGTGTTTCACAGCGCGCGGCGTAGTGATGTTCATGTACAAAAAATAGCGATATTTTTTCCGATATAATATATCGAAATATTGTATCGATATTTAGCGATATATCGGTCAAAAATATCGATATTTTCGATATATCGAATTGTAGGAAGGAAAAGACTTGATTAACAAAAATAATATCGAATAGTTAAAAAAAAAAAACGACATCCAATACTTATTCTGGTATTTGATGTTGATTTTTTAAATTGTTTTCGAAATTAATAAGTGTCCGTTCTATTGAAACTATGAATCAACACGCATGAAACATTTACTATAATAATAATTATAATGTACATTATAAATAATAATTATTATTATAGTAAATGTTTCATGCGTGTTGATTCATAGGCCATTTTTGACAATGTCCTTTATAATTTATATATGTGCTAATAAATTATATTCAGTAGTGATTTAAATTGAATATTTTGATTGATATTACTTACTATTTGTGAATATTAGTGAAAAAAATTGTGCTTATATACTTTTTCAAGTGCTCCAATATAATTGAGGTTAACTATCCGTATGTATTATTTATTTATTTATATTTTGATTGATATTACTTACTATTTGTGAATATTAGTGAAAAAAATTGTGCTTATATACTTTTTCAAGTGCTCCAATATAATTGAGGTTAACTATCCGTATGTATTATTTATTGATATAAATTAAAATACTTTTATTTAATATAATTAACACTAAATATTATTAAATTATTAATGTTAAATACTTATTATTGGTTATTTAATATTCACAAAATAAAGAAATAAATTTAAAAAACATTTAATAAAAAGTTTGTGATAAAAATTAAAATTGAACATCAAATAATAATATTAATTTTTAATATTTGCTATTAAATTGAATAAATAACAAAGAAGTATAACTTCTCACGCGCGTACATAAGTACACGCACCCATTTTTTTTTTAGCTACATCCGATAGAAAAAACTCTTTCAGATGCCACAGAGCTGTAATTATGATTTTTTCTAAATATTCTACGATATCCTTATTTCGATATTTCGGTTAAAATATATCGATATTATATATCGACTTCAATGATTCGATAATATCGCATTGATTCGATATATCAAATTAATGTATCGATATTTTATCACATATCGATACATATCGAGCACCCCTAGCGCGGCGTCTCCTCTCTAGGTTATTTATTTGTCTCTGTTTGTGTGTGTTATGAAAATGTCTGCATTAATTTGTCGAATATGTTTGGATAACAACGTTCGAATGCATCAAATTGCGGGCTCGGAAGTTCAGGATGTATATGAAAAGCTAACAACTAAGAAGGTAGCATTCTTATACTATGTTAGGCGCAAAATAACTTTGCTGGGGTGAAGTCAGTGACCACTTACCCTCTACACCTGCCGACATCTATTACATTATTCAACGAAAACAATATTAAAGACCCAAATGGCAGTGCCGCGCTGTAGACACTTAAGTGCAAAGCACGAATGGCCGGATTATTACCACTATCTCACAGAAATCAGACGTAAAGTAGCGACTTGCTGCAGCATTTCGTATGGTGAGTGAGATATCCGGAGGCCCAAATCCCCTTCCTCTTCCCAATCCCTCTCCTTTTATGTCGGGAACGCGCACATGTTGTGGTGGGTCCTTTATCGGGTGACTCACTTGCGTGTTTGCTAAACTCTGTTATATAAAAACTGGCCAGAGTGTAGAGACACGTATAGTGAATGGCTCTGGGGTGTAGCCGAAAATATCTCATACCTCAAAAACTATGTAACATAGCTCATTGAGACCAATGTTCGTTGGAAGTATCTTTTAATTTCTGATCGTATTGTTGAATTTAAAAAAAATAGAGAGAACATTTTTCAAAACTTTCAACAACCCGTGACCTATATCAATTCATAATCCCATTATTTGTATAATCCTCAGGTTCAAGAGGATGGAAGACTACACTTTGCATGTTACACATGTTACTATGAGCTCAAGAAATGCCAGCAGCTTGTTATCAAATCACAGAAAGCGGAGGAGTTGCTTCAACAATTCTTTGTAAACAGTCCTGAGGTATTTATATCATTATTTTATTACATAGTATTACAAATATTATGTTGCATATTATAATATAACAGCGATAGCTCAGTGGGGAGTGGTATGGAATGCAGAGACAAAAGTTGCAGGTTTAAAACCAGCCCTTAGAGCATGCACCAACAACTTTCTTGTGTTACATGTATATTCATTGTAAATTATCACTGGCTTTAATGGTGAGAGAAACATTATGAGGAAGCCTACATACTTGAGAATTCTCCATGATGATGTGTGAAGTCTGCCAACCCATGTTAAGCCAGTGTGTTGTGTTGTGTTGTGTCACCCATGTTAAACCTATTCCAGTTTATTCGTACAGGAGGCCTGTGCTCAGCAGTGAGACAGTGTAATATGGGGTAGATCAGGGTTCGAAAATATCCGATATTTATTATAAATATCAAAATATTGGATATTTATGATATATATCAAGTTTGATATATATCAATTTTGTATGAAAGCCATATTATTATTTTATTGTATTATTTATGAATACTGTTTGCATAGGTGTTACATACACATACCAAAATTATTTCAAAAAAACTTGTTTTTGGATAAGGCAAAATCAACTAAAAACCATAAACTCTTCTTTTAGGGCAGAAGTGATGCCATTTATGGATTAGAACTTACCATTAGGGAGTATATTTTAACACTACTCCCACTCCATCTATATTTGGGAAGTAGAAATACAGTAACAAACTCTAAAAATTACTTAATAACTGATAAGGGTGCGAATAAAACACGATGATTGCGTTCATAAAAATACGAGATGATCGAATACGTCGGTGTGGATTGTCGCGACCTGTTACGTTCCACTTATAGTGCCGACTGTGCTGGCGCCAGTGATGCCAACTCGCAGAAAAAAAATCATTAGATTTGGTCTCAAAAGTCACTAGATACCGGGTTATTTGGTACTAAAAAAAAATCACTACAAATCACTAAATAATTTAAAAGGCAATTACACGATAAGTATAACAAAATAATGTTATTGCGAAAATAATTTAGAAAAATAATATCGAATAGCTAAAAAAAAAAAAACAACATCCAATACTTATTCTGGTATTTGATTTTTTTTTTTTAGCTCCATTCGTGTGTAGAAGGCCGAGATGGATCAGTTTCATTAGATTTATTTGGTTTTTAAAGAATAATTCGTTTAACTTCTCAATTTTTCGAGAATCGCCAAATATCACTAGAAATCACTAAATATTGTTTGAGCGATTTTGTTTTTCAAAAAATCACTGTCATACCCCAAAAAGTCATTAAATCTAGTGATAAAATCGCTAAAATGGCAACGCTGGTTGGCGCGGACAAATGCCCCATAGAGCGCGGACCGTCCCGCTCTCCCGTGTCCGCGCCTGCCCCGCTGTGGCCATGGGCGCAGTATACACGCCCGCGTATCAACCATCTCGCTCTATTGTATATTTAAACACTCTAAGGCATACAGAATACAAAAGAAGTAACTATAAAGGTAAATACAATAAAGTAATATTTAGTAAACCTCATACGCGTCGTCTACAATAACATTATTTTTTTAAACCATTTTTGTATTGCAATATATTATAAAAAAAATATTGATATATATCGTCGAACCCAGCTTGATATATATCTGATGCTAGATGACCCGGTGAACTTCGTATCACCTACATATTATATTTGTGTAAAATGTGGTCAGAACTGAATACAAATGTTTCATTTACATTAAATGCAATTAAGTGAGGTACTGCACCATTGTACGTGAGGTAGCCCGTCGCACATTTAATTAACTTCGACGACTTAAGTCAGGTCGTCTTCCACCTCCACCTGGTGGGACAGTCCTGTCCCTGTCCCTGTCCCTGTCCTGTCCTGTCCTGTCCTGTCCCTGTCCTGTCCCTGTCCTGTCCTGTCCTGTCCTGTCCTGCCCTGTCCCTGTCCCTGTCCTGCCCTGTCCTGTCCTGTTCCTGTTCCTGTCCTCTCCTGTCCCTGTCCCTGTTCTGTCCTGTCCCAGCCCTGTACTGTCCCTGTCCTGTCCCAGCCCTGTACTGTCCCTGTCCTGTCCTGTCCCTGTCCTGCACTGTCCTGTCCTGTCCTGTCCCTGTCCTGTCCTGTCCCTGTCCCTGTCCTGTCCCGTCCTGCCCCTGTCCTGTACTGTCCTGTCCTGTTTTGTCCCTGTCCTGTCCTATCCTGTCCTGTCCCTGTCCTGTCCCTGTCCTGCCCTGTCCCTGTCCCTGTCCCTGTCCCTGTCCCTGTCCCTGTCCTGTCCTGTTCCTGTTCCTGTCCTCTCCTGTCCCTGTTCTGTCCTGTCCCAGCCCTGTACTGTCCCTGTCGTGTCCCAGCCCTGTACTGTCCCTGTCCTGTCCTGTCCCTGTCCTGCACTGTCCTGTCCTGTCCTGTCCCTGTCCTGTCCTGTCCCTGTCTTGTCCCGTCCTGCCCCTGTCCTGTACTGTCCCTGTCCTATCCTATCCCGTCCTGCCCCTGTCCTGTACTGTCCCTGTCCTATCCTATCCTGTTCTGTCCCTGTCCTGTCCCTGCCCTGTCGCTGTCCTGTCCTGTCCTGTCCTGTCCTGCCCCTGTCCTGTCCTGTCCCTGTCCTGTCCTGTCCTGTCCCTGTCCCTGTCCCTGTCCTGTCCTATCAATGTAAAACATTCCAAAATCAACAACTACTAATAAATTAAAAATTAATTAAAAAAACATTGTCCAGCGGACAAAATTGTGAATCTAAACCATTCTCAGATCCCCTTGAACACACACAAAAAATTTCATCAAAATCGGTCCAGTGGTTTAAGAGAAGTTCAGTGACATACACACTCACAGAAGAATTATATATTAAGGAATTTAATGTGAGATGAATAATAAAAATAATAGGACACAATAATTAAGGAATTTAATGAGAAATGACTAAAAATATGAGGAGGAACATAAATAACATGATCAATTTCAAACTAATTTATTGTACTCACAGAACAAACCCGTGTCAGGAATAACCAATTGTAGGCTTTTACTTTAATTGCACTTATATACACACTTAGTATGATTAACTACGACAGAATTACTACTAGGTACTTTAACGTTCAGCCAAGCAGAATGCTGGCTACTATAATAACGATCACGATAATTACTAAGGTCTTCACTGCACGATAACGGAATGCGAACTGTACGATAACGAAATGCGAACTGTGAACTGTCAAGTCGTGCGCCTCTTTTATACATAATTTTTAGGTGGTGTTACCCGATGACAATTTTATAAACACCATCCGCACAGATGATAAAAATTAAAATAAAACTTAACACCTAACTCGGCCTCTCCTGACATGTGCGCGTCCCGAGCACATTAGGTATTTACAGAACACAGCACCCACAAAACGCCCTACCTCATCACTTCATATGCCACGTGTTATCTATAGCCGGGAAAAAAGAAGTGATGTAAGAAAACCCAGGAACACATTGATAGCTGGCTGTGTCAATGAGTTTAGAAGAATACAATGCAAATAGTTAGTTTCTAGGCGGAGCCGTTATTCAATGTCACTTCGCATCACGCACGCTGTGCCGTATTCTTCATCAGACCGCTGTCGTTGCACTTCACAGCTTCCATCTGCCTGCATAACGCACCCAACAAGCATCTCGCACCTCCTGGGTAACAAAAATACACGGCAGAATCACATAGCTCATAGTCACACAACAAAACAGTTGTCTTGGGTGCGGGAATCGAACCCGTAGTCTCTCAATTCGCAACCTGATGATGGCTATCCGCTACGTTGCGGAGGTTGGCTGTAATTTGATCGTACCATGGGTATACCCATGCGACATTTTCTTATATTACAAAATTTCAGGAACATATTAGCTGTGTTATGCACCGCTTCGATCAATCCTGACTAATTTAAACAGTCACTGCTGGGATAGCCTTTGTGAACGTTTCAAGTTAAAAAGCTTAATATGAATCCTAGCTTGGGATTCGACATTAATTTTACTTTTAGAAATAAAACAAACGAGAATTGGTTCACCATGGATACACATCAGTCCTTAGATGTCTTCAGCATGGTGTGCAGCGGGCTGCTGCTCGACGTTGGCAGACGGCTGCTGCCTGTCGTTGGCAGACGGCTGTTGCCCGTCGTTGGCAGACGGCTGTTGCCCGTTGCTGGCAGACGGCTGTTGCCCGTTGCTGGCAGACGGCTGCTGCCCGACGCTGGCAAAATACTGCTGCCCGTTGCTGGCAGATGCGTCGTGATAAAAGGCGCCCAGCACCAGATGTACAAAACGAGCTCTTTTAGCCGGCTCACCTCGTATTTGCAACATAAGGAAAAAACACACGGAGAAAAATGGTTATACAGGTTCGTGTGTGTCCGAAGCATAACTTCTTAATATCTTATGAAGTAACAAATGTAGTTGATTAATCATCTTATAGCTTCGGACATAACACGAATAAATCTCAGTGTATCGTGAATGACACACTACCTCATGGACACTCCTAGCCTGCGCCGCCAGTACAGAAGGTATCTTCAAGGGGAAGGCATTCGCCTGTCACCCACATACCTTAGGACCAGCTCACATGACCCAAGAACTAAGAGTGTACATCGATGGTGCGACAAACGCTAGGCGACAGACGCCGGTGGTGCGACATACGCTAGGCGACAGACGCCGGTGGTGCGACATACGCTAGGCGACAGACGCCGGTGGTGCGACATACGCTAGGCGACAGACGCCGGTGAAGCAGCAAACGCTGGCAGGCGGCTGCTGCACGTCGCTGGCAGGCGGCTGCTGCCCGACACTGGCAGATGGCTCCGCCACACGCGTCTCGATAAGCGGCGCCCAGTACTACTCGTCACCACTGCTTCTGAAAACAATCACCAAAACGAGAAAGCAGGCGGAAATAAGTTTTATAAAAAAGGTTGAACTGTTTCGAGTTCAGCATAACGATCGCAAGTGATAAATTTTACTGGAACACGATTGTACAGGAATTAACAGTCACACACATAATCAGACACGAGTCTTGTGTCGCAGGTATCAGGAACTATGAAATACTTTAAAAGTTCACATCTATAACGACAATCATTGATGTAAAATGCAAAATGAAACAGATTCCCTGCATTAGGTACTCAGCTTTGCTCGATAGTAAAAACCATTTTTATTTCGGTAGGTAATCGCTACAGCGATGGGTCGCCCCACCTTAACAATTCTACAAATTACTTTTTATATGCGATCTACACAAAACGGAAAGATCTCACCAAATTTCGTTAGTTTCTCGCCGTATACTCAATACTCGTAAATGCGTTCGATCACAGCCATCCCGGAAAGTCGCTCTGTAAGCCGTATCGGTGCACTGCCACATCAGTAGAACTCGTCCATTATAGTCCTAGATAAATTCTGACAACAATTGGCACACAATTAATAACTTCGTAGACACAACCATGAATGCTGGCGCATTGTCTTTACGACTTGAACACAAAATGTAAGACTTTTCGTATCCATAAGCAACAAACTAATATGTTCACAATAAATTTATTACTGCCAACAAGTTATTTTTAAAATATCTCGAAAAAATGTAAAAGGCATAGAATTGTTAATTATGATCGGGTAGATAATTATTCATTTATATTTCTGAACACCATCAAATTTAGCAGTACAATGATTTGTTAATAATTATCGGGTAGATAATTATTCATTTATATTTCTGAACATCATCAAATTTAGCAGTACAATGATTTTACACTGAATGAATTATTTTATGACACTGCTGCAGCATGGGTCATCGTGATGATCTCTAACCAACTCACCACATGTCAATTTTATTGGCAATTTTTGCTTTAACAAAAATCCAATAAAATTGGAACAGACTCACCAAATACCTCGTAGACAGTCGCAGTCATCGCGCAGTTATAGACATGTCGCGTAGTTACCGACACAAGTGCATTTAAAGTTCTAGCATTAGTTATTAAGTAATGCCTTGAAAATTTAACTGTCAAGAAGATGATGATGGGCTGCGGAGCCCATCCCACTTCTGAATTAAGGAATTTAATGTGAGATGAATAATAAAAATAATAGGACACAATAATTAAGGAATTTAATGAGAAATGACTAAAAATATGAGGAGGAACATAAATAACATGATCAATTTCAAACTAATTTATTGTACTCACAGAACAAACCCGTGTCAGGAATAACCAATTGTAGGCTTTTACTTTAATTGCACTTATATACACACTTAGTATGATTAACTACGACAGAATTACTACTAGGTACTTTAACGTTCAGCCAAGCAGAATGCTGGCTACTATAATAACGATCACGATAATTACTAAGGTCTTCACTGCACGATAACGGAATGCGAACTGTACGATAACGAAATGCGAACTGTGAACTGTCAAGTCGTGCGCCTCTTTTATACATAATTTTTAGGTGGTGTTACCCGATGACAATTTTATAAACACCATCCGCACAGATGATAAAAATTAAAATAAAACTTAACACCTAACTATATATATAAAGATATATCTTGATATATATCCATTGATATACAGGGTTATTTTTAAAACACTGACAACCTCGCAGGAGTAGATTCCTAAGGTCATTTGCTACTACTTTTGTTCTACGACTTTTCATAATTTGTTAGATTTTATTCTCATACAAAAATAATTATGAATTTAATTTCCGTCTTGATTGTTGCCTACGCTCTGCGCGCATCGCAGATTACGTAACACACGCGGGCGCACGCGTCAGTTCCCGCGCCGTATCGATCGATAATACCTACACCCAGCCGTCAGCTGATTTCACTATTGCACGCGCGCGAGCGCGCGTCTGGTCGTTCGTTTATGACTGAAACGTAGAGTGTAGACGTACGAACACAAACACTACACAACAAAAACTTGTAAAATCATTTTTTTTCTTATGTATTGAGTTATGTCCAAACTCGTAGAACAAAAGTTGTTCCTTACGGTCAGCTATATGACCCTGCGAGGTTGTCAGTGTTTTAAAAATAACCCTGTATATCCTGGAACCCTGTTGTAGATATTATTATTTTATTATCTAAAAACTCATGAATGAAATATTAAAACTACCAGCACCACAGTAATAATGCACTAATTTTTGAGTGTCTATTTTACAATTACCAAGTAAAATGAACCACCAAAGTAGTAAGAGATTTTTTCGATATTTTTTTGCGATTTTTTTATGTCTATCTGTGTATGGGTACAAGGCAACATAGTCTATTTTTATTATTTGCAGCAAAATGTGGAATCCATAACTCTTGCAGTCAGACTGACATATGGTCTGCATAATTCATTGATGATTGCCAAAATGGAGTCCTATCAAATACCAGAATATAACATAATTACAAAAGCAATAAAAAACCAAGACGAACGTGGTATTAATGAAGAAGTGATGATGAAAGATGAACCTGATGATGATGGTAAGAACAGAATAATTTTATACAGTGTGTAAAAGCACAAGCAAGCAGCAGTGTGTACTATTTGTAAAGGTCCTATTAAGTGTCATTATAGGGCTCTTTAGATGTTAAGTAAAAAAATAGCCCAAAAAAATTTATCAAATGATGATTTTAATCTTAATCAGCAATATATGGTTGACGGTTGATCACTCAAAGTGTTTACTTAGGTGACAGCCCTGTAGACTCACTTAGTATATGACTACAGAAGTAGTAATGAATGTTTATGATACTCTGAGCAGAGTTTTTTAGATCATGTGTCGGATTATTCACTGAGGACACCAATACAAACAATGAGTTAATCGATGGTCTCTAGAGTCATGCCGGCCTGTATAAATGCTTCTTCCCTCTTCAGAGAGGCAGAGAGGCTTCGGAACTGGCAACAGGGTTTTTTGACGGAATCCAAACAATATACATATAACATTTTATGGATTCATTGAATATATTGATTTTGTAATATTTTCTTTTTGTTGGACTAGGTGCACTCCCAGAAAAAAAGGTTATACTGGACACAACCAAATCTATAGAAGTGAAGCAGGACACCATCTCTGGAACTCAAACAAACACAGTAGCTAATGAAAATAAATCATCCCAAATAGTATGTGATGGGAAAAATCTGCAAGTATTAGTTAAGAACGATTCACAGTCTTTTATATGCAATGATTGTAGTATAACATGTGATACGAAAGCTCTTCTTATCAAACATATTAGTGAAAATAAACCTGTAACTATCAAACCGAATGAAACATATACAAAAAATCTGAAATCTTCATGTAAAGGGAAATTCAATGAATGCAATAGTTTTATAAAGAACCAAAAAAAGCCATATAACTGTAAATACTGTAATTATAACTGTACATCAAATAGTCATCTAAAGAGACATATTAAAACTCACACAGGAGAAAAGACATATAAATGTAAATACTGTGATTATAAATGTATACAAAATAGTAGTTTAAAGAATCATATTAGAACTCACACTGGCGAAAAGCCCTTTAAATGTGAATACTGTGATTATACATGTACAGAAAATGGTAATTTAAAGACACATATTAGAACTCACACAGGAGAAAAGCCCTTTAAATGCAAACACTGTGATTATGCCTGTACACAATATAATCATTTAGAGAGACATATTAGAACTCACACAGGAGAAAAGCCCTTTAAATGTCAATACTGTGATTATACATGTACAGTAAATAGTAGTTTAAAGAGTCATATTAGAACTCACACAGGAGAAAAGCCCTTTAAATGTCAATACTGTGATTATGCCTGTACACAATATAATCATTTAAAGAGACATATTAGAACTCACACAGGAGAAAAGCCCTTTAAATGTCAATACTGTGATTATACATGTCCAGAAAATAGTAGTTTAAAGAGACATATTAGAACTCACACAGGAGAAAAGCCATATGTATGTGAAATATGCGATAAGAAATTTTCAAGTAACAGTTATTTAAAGATTCACCTACAAGTACATATGGGTAACAAAACTCGTTAGTACTGAAGCTAACTGCTCAGAGTATAACAAATATATTAGACTAGCTTTTGCTCGCGGCTGCGCCCGCGTGAACAGCATTTTCCGGGATAAAGGTACCCTGTAACCATCTCCAGGGTCCCATCTGTCTCTGTAAATAAATTCATAAAAATCGGTTCACTGATTTAGGCGTGAAAGCGTAACAAAAAAACTCACTTTCGCATTTACTTTCGCCCCATTTTCCATCCCTTATAAAATAAAATTTCCAAAATCCCTGAAACACGTATTTATTTGTTTTACGTCAATAACCAAAATACAAAATTTTGTTTATGTAACTTTCAAAATGACGGATTTTCATACATATATTATTATAATCCCCTATTTCGACCCCTTTGGGATGGAATGTTCTAAAATCCTTTCTTAGTGGGTGCCTACATAACAAAATGAATATACAGTCTGAATTTCATGCTTGTAGCCTTGATAGTTAGCGCTCGGCGATGATGAATCAGTCAGTCAGTCAGGACATGTTATTTATAAGTATAGATGTCATAGCTTAAGCATTAGGTATATTCCTTTATTGAAGTGATAACTTCTTATGGGAGGGTGAACCGAAACGTTCCGTAACGCGAGCGGCGGCGAGCGGAATGTTCCAGAATATTCGAGAACCTTCCGTGAGACGTCACGCGGGCCAGTTGACCAGCCACCGCTAGCCGACTTCCCGGGAACTTCGATAATTTCGAAGTCCCAGGTGGCGTCACACAGTGACCAGTCGGATTGGACCGGACTTTGACAGGACTTTGACCGGACTGTGTTCGTTTTTTTTTATGGCGAATAGACATGTTACCGTAATTTTGTTTTTGATATTGAGAATAAAATAAAACGATATTTTACTTATTTTATAATTTGGAAAAAAGTACCAGGTTCGCATAAACGCGAAGAGAGTTTTTCATGGCGAGTAGCCGTAATTAATAAACAAATGACGATTTGGGCGAAGAAAAACTTTTTAGGTTTTTTCTTATTTGGAACATGTTGCCGTACAAAGTACCAGGCTCGCATAAACGCGAAGAGAGTAGAATGTACTTTTATCATGTCGAGTGGACATGTTGCCGTAATTTTGTATTCTCGCATGTTGTTTGGTAAGTTTTCACTTCTGTCGGCACTCCCGGAGTGCAACCCGTATTTTTTTATATTAGCATTTGCTAAATGTTTGTTCCTGGATAAAAATAGCCTAATATGTTCCAATCTATGTGCTGATATACCTGTGTGATAAAATTCATCAATCAACCATTATTGGGTTACTGATTAACAAACATAAAAAACTTACAAGCATACAAAATTCCACATCAAAAAATTCTACTTCCTACTAATATACAATACTAGCAGACCCGGCCACGCTTGCTGTGGCTAAGGTATGTGTTAAAATATATTGTAGTAAACTATTCAATACAGTATGCGCCATCTATTGGATACTTACTCAATCCAGCTGATAAATTACCTTACACCGCCATCTGTTACAATGTTATGGAACTCACAGAATTATAACTAAAAATTTGCAATAAAAAAATATTGCGACTATAAATTGAGATATAAACTATCCTATCTCTCCAGTTGGATCAAACTGCACACAGTCTACAAAATTTGATTAAAATCGGTTCAGTAGTTTAAGAGTTCATCGCGGACAAACAACGTGACACAAAATTTTTATATATAAAGATTAGTAGGAAGTAGGATTTGTTGTATAGGTCCTATGATACTGTGACTGCCTCGGTGCCTCGGACTGCTGTGCTGAGGTCTCGGGTTCGATCCCCGGGTCGGGTCAAGTGATATTGGGTTTTTCTATCACACACGTTTTGCAATTGTTTCGCCGCAAGAATGTTTCTGGTTTTATGTCCCTCAATATACATTTTGTTATTTCTTATTTTATTTTGACAGCCTCCGTGGCTTGTCGGGCTGTGAAGGGAGTGGCCGCGGGTTCGATCCCCGCACCGAGACAAATGTTTGTGTGATCCACAAATATTTGTTTCGGGGTGTGGGTGTTGTGAGACCGAATGTCTCTCGTAGTTCCTGATACCCACGACAAAAGACTCGTATCTTACTGTGGGGTCAGGACTATGTATGTAACTGATGGGTGTATTTATTTATTTTTAATATAAGTATTTTCTCATAATATTTCATCAGTTTGGATGAAAAACAAAAGGGGTTTTTAAACATTTAGGTATATAATATTGGTTTTGATTTCGTATTTTTTAAAGTTTTAATAGAGGATTTGATTTGTTCAATTTGTTTTATTTCTACAAACCAGCAGAGTTGGTACTAACTAAGTGTCCTTATACCACATACATACGATCGGACATTTCACATATATATTTATGTTTATTAGCCATATCGTAAAGGTGCCTATTCTATGAATCCGAAACGAAGTTCGAAACATCCATAGAGTACACTAGGTATAGAATAGACATTACAATAATAATATTACAGACCTATATTACTATCATAAAGATTCATTTGTATGTACACGTATATGAAAAACGATTGCTTTAAGTAGAAGTAGGTATAGCATAACCATTACAATGGTATTATGTAGTAAGTCATCTCAGCTTATTGCCGTCCACTGCTGGACGTAACCCTCCCCAAGTGAGCGCCGACCATCCCGGCCTTGTGCAGCCCGCATCCCTCCGCTCCCTGCCATCTTGTTCGAGTGTCGGTCCCCCGTGCAGCCTACAGCCTCGCTTCACTACGTGTGCCCAAGCGTGCTCTCACTCCAGCACCTGTCTGCTCCACCGACCATCTGTCCGTCTGCAGATATGACCGGCCCACTTCCACTTCAGCCTGCTAATTTTGCGAGCAATATCGATGACTTTGGTTCCCTGGCGGATGACATCATTTCGGATCCTATCCACTGAAATTCCAAGCATTGCTCGCTCCATAGCACGCTGAGCGACTTTGAACTTATGGACCAGTCCGCTAGTCAGTGTGCACGTTTCAGCTCCGTAGGTCATTATAGGTAGGACGCACTGGTTAAAAACTCTTGGGGGATCGACGACTCGAAAATGTTACGTAGCTTCCCGAATGCCGCCCAGCCCAACCGAATTCTTCTGTCCGCCTTCTTCTCGAAGTTGTGTCTGCCTAGTTGTATTATTTGGCCGAGGTAAACATAATCTTGCACAACTTCGAAAGTGGCATCACCCACGACTACAGGTCTCGGGAAGACGTGACGGTTAAACATAACCTTTGTTTTATCAAGGTTCATCCCGAGACCTATTCGCCTTGAAGAACGGTTGAGGCTGTTCAGCATTTCTTCCAAATCCGGCAGAGTTTCTGCCATGACGACAATGTCATCCGCAAATCGCAGATGAGAGATGTACTGACCGTTGATGTTGATGCCCCGTCCTTTCCAATCAAGCGTCTTAAAAGCGTCCTCCAACGCGTTTGTAAACAGTTTTGGAGAGATAACATCTCCCTGTCTTACCCCACGACGCAGTTGGATTGGCTTTGTGCTATTTTCTTGTACTCGGGCGGTCATCGTTGCGGCTTCGTACAGACATCTCATCACCTGGATATATCTGTCGTCAATGTGGCATCTCTGCGTGGACTGCAGAACAGCCCAGGTCTCGACGGTGTCAAAGGCTTTCTCGTAGTCCACATACGCTAGGCATAGAGGCTCATTGTACTCCTCGGTCTTCTGGATAATTTGCCTGAGTGTGTGTATGTGGTCTACGGTAGAAAAGCCCCTACGAAACCCAGCCTGCTCCGGCGGTTGGAAGTCGTCGAACTTTTGTATGTAGTAAGTATTGTATGTATTATGTAGTAAGTAATTATGTATTTTTTTGTCTCCTAAAATATTTTTGTTTAAGTCGTAAAAAAGATAAAAAAAAAGGTAAAAATACCTAACACGGTGCCATAATAAAACTGTTCGCTTTTATAGAAATGTCTTACCGACTGCTTTTTTGGTTACAGTATTTTATTTTAGAAATATTATTGTGATAGTTATTCTACGTTGCATTAGGTCTACATTTTCGAACTTCATCGCTTCGTAGCGTTATAGAATGGGGGCCCAGGGTCGGATTTAAAGGTAAGGGGTCCTGGAGTAACAAAGAAATGTAAGTGTCGATTTTCTTTCGGCCACTTTTTAAAGGTTACATATATAAGAACTGGTCTGAAATCAGCGAATGTCACAACGCCGTGCATAAATTGATGTATTCGGGAGTCTTTGAGTCTTTTGAGCAGACTAAAAGACTGCGCTGGTGTTATGGTGCTGCCACACCGGTGTTATAAAATGTTAACAAACATTTTCTAACATTGAACATTTATTAACATTATCTAACATTGTTAAAAAATGTTAGAAAATGTTTGTTAACAATGTTGTATAACATTTTATAACAGCGGTGTGGCAGCAACATTTAGTGAACATTTCTTAACAATTTGTAACATTTTGTAACATTTTTGAACATTTGTTAACAAGTTAGGCGACAACAGGGTAAGCGGAGAGTGCGGGGCCCGTTCTAGCGTGCTCCGTGCCGCGGCGGGCGGCGCAGGGTTGGATTTTGTACTATAATAATTATAGTCTTTATACTATAATTTCACCCTTTGTACTATATACTATCCACATCTAAGGATAGTACGCTAAAATACTATAATTTAAAGTTTTGTCCCGAATGCTTAGTTTTACGTCATATGAATATTTCGACCGTGCGTGTATCCGACCGAATTTTGATCTTGCGATGTTTTCTGTGTCGATGGCCGGGGATTCCCCGATTATCGTCCGCAGTACACTTCTATCTTTCCATTTATCTCGTTCCTTCCATTCCATTCGAAATTCAATCAAAGGTACAACAATCGCTTGTGAATTTTTGTGTAAAATAATACAAATGATAGGCCGTTTAAAGAAATATCAAAATTTGGCCTAGATTGTTTAGTACTTCCACATGCAAATACCGACTGCGAACGAATATTCAGTAAAGTGAACCTTACCGAGACTAAAATACGAAACAAACTGGCAACACAATCCATAGACGCCATATTATTGTCTTGTGACGCTATCAAAAGCGGTAGCAAAAGTGGGAATTATACTGATTTTATTCCTACTGAGGATATGTTGATGAGATTAAATGCCAAGGATGAAGATCTAGCTAATAGTTATATTCAAGAACTGATAAACTTAGAAGAGGAGTAAATTTTGCCATACCTGGTGTTGATTTTAATGACTACATAATAAGTTAAATTAAAAATAATGAAAGTATACTATAATTAGCTAATCCAATGAGCAAATCTTCCATTTTCGTGTAGTCACCTCGGAACGTAAATCCAAACTGCGGGCCGATGTCATGTTTTCAAATGTTATAAAATGTTAGAAAATGTTATACAATGTTATAAAATGTTATAAAATGTTAGAAAATGTTTGCAAACATTTTCCGTCGGTGTGGGAGCACCTAAAACATCTAACAATTCCTAACAAAATGTAACAATTTTAATGTTAGAAAATGTTTGTTAACATTTTATAACATCGGTGTGGCAGCACCATTAGGATAACATATCCGCCCGGATAGCGACCACCGTTCACACGGTGTTAAAACCTGCCATAGTGATCCACACACCTTGTGTGGATCGCGTTCCAGGATCAGCTAGAGCAGAGTTCCCCAAACTTTTTTGTGTCGTAGACCCCTTGCCATGTTTTTCCGTGTTGGGTAGACCCCCTACTTTTACGTTTTTACAAGTTCAAAATGTATTGCGACCACAAAGCGAATACCAACATTCTACAACTTACACAATTTTATAAACATATATAATATTTTTTTTTACTTCATAGGTACTTTTTAAGTAATGTATATGTTTTGATATTATAAGATAGTACGATGTAAGTAAATAGGTAGTATCAGTGTATGTGTTGAGATCCACTACCGTGGACCCCGTTTTCATTTCATGGACCCCCAAATTTTTTTTTCGCTGACGTAGACCCCTTGCAGGTTGTCATAGACCCCCAGGGGTCGATATAGACCACTTTGGGAATCACTGAGCTAGTGTATACCCGGTTCTCCCGAGGGGCTTGCGACATGACTTGATGGTTGATTGGGGCGAGTATAGGGGTACATCCTTGCATCTCGGTGCCTGCATCAGTCATCCACCTGTCTTGTCGCAGGCCCCTCGATCTGGTTCTTCCCTCTTCGGAGTGTAAAGAAGTATTTATATCGGTCGGCATGATTATGACCACCGATAAACTCATTGTTTGTCGGTAGTCGCTGGTTTTTTGGACTGGACTATGTGGTCTAAGATCCCACCTAACAACGACCTTCACCCATCTGTTTACCGGATGAAACATATATTTTCGGGTATAAAATGTGTTGCTGATCACATTCCAATAGGGTTGCCTAAAAGAATATGGTCAAGGATATGAT
This sequence comes from Amorpha juglandis, assembly GCA_949126905.1. Classification (NCBI taxonomy): domain Eukaryota; kingdom Metazoa; phylum Arthropoda; class Insecta; order Lepidoptera; family Sphingidae; genus Amorpha; species Amorpha juglandis. The sequence continues at coordinate 5,377,257 of OX421392.1, forward strand.
TAATTAAAATTTGAAAAATATATTTTTTTTTATAATTTCACTGATCTGTTTACCAAAAAAATGAACCTTCAATGAAAAGTGTACAATGTATACTACCTGAAAAAGCTAGGTTGCCTACCTTTTTCTGGGCACTACTACCGGGTTGCCGTGTGCAAAGAGGTAACAAAAAAGTGGTAATTGCGCTGATCTGCTTTCCGCTTCAAAAGTATATTAAAATGAAGGAAATTTCATTGCGAATTCAGTAATATAGGGTTGCCTATGAAAATCTGTTCATGGATAAGGGTTGCCTGGCTTTGAAATCCGAAAATCGGAGCAAGTTAGAAATGAGTTTGTTTCGCCAGGTCTTCTCAGGAAGGGTCGCCTTTGGATCTGGTGGTAGTTTTAAAACAACAATCTGGAGATACACATGATACGTATTAATCTGCCTTATAACTAATTATATATTATTATATAAAAGGCTTTGTATTTCCGCAAATAATTTGGATTGAAAGACCGGACCAAAAACAAGCCCACTGAATTTGTCTAGCTGGATCATCTCAGGGCTGGGTCGCGCCGCGTTGCATCCAGGGGTAAAGGAAGCCCACTTGAGTTTGTTTCGCCGGGTCTGCTCAAGAGGGGTCTTTTTTGGATCCGGTGGTAGTTTTAAAACACGTGCCGTTTTGATAATGCCTATGGTCCATATCGACGACCCTCCCCAATATATAACGATTCTGGACTATTCCACTACGCATGCGCACTCTCTTCCATTGTACAGATTCATAGCACGCATCTGATGAACTGCGCCCTCCTCTATTGCATCACATAGTACGCGCAATACTTCTTTCTCGTTCATGAAATGAAATGAAATCGTTTATTAATCATGTAGGCAATTAAAATAGCGCTTATGACAAGTCAGTACAAAAGTAAAAGAAACTTATATACAGAAATCAGTATCAACTAATGTATATATACATACATAGCATCTTCAAAATACACTCGGCAATTACACTAAATCTATTTATTATTATTATTTTTCGATATTTTACTATGGAATAGTTCAGAATCGTTATATATTGGGGAGGGTCGTCGATATGGACCATAGGCTTTTGCTGGTGGGAGGATACTTGTATCCGACCGGATAGCGACCACCGTACATTGGTGCTAAAACCTGCCATAGTGGCCCACCTTGTGTGGGTCGCGTTCCAGGGTCAGCCAGTGTATATCCGGTTCTCCCCATGGGGCTTGCCCCCTGATCCTAACCCTTTTCCCATCCCTTTTACCTTCCCCTCCCCCTTGGCCCTTTGGCAGGCCGCCATGATCTTGCCGACCTACGATGGACACATTGTTTATCGTTGGTCGACACTATTCTTGAATTGCGCTACACTTACCATCAGGTGTAGCGTAGTCACTTTGCCGAGCCATGATAAAAAAAAAATAGGCATTATCGAAACGGCACGTGTTTTAAAACTACCACCGGATCCAAAAAAGACCCCTCTTGAGCAGACCCGGCGAAACAAACTCAAGTGGGCTTCCTTTACCCCTGGATGCAACGCGGCGCGACCCAGCCCTGAGATGATCCAGCTAGACAAATTCAGAGGGCTTGTTTTTGGTCCGGTCTTTCAATCCAAATTATTTGCGGAAATACAAAGCCTTTTATCTTTATATATATAATTCTTCTGTGAGTGTGTATGTCACTGAACTTCTCTTAAACGACTGGACCGATTTTGATGAAATTTTTTGTGTGTGTTCAAGGGGATCTGAGAATGGTTTAGATTCACAATTTTGTCCGCTGGACAATGATTTTTTAATTAATTTTTAATTTATTAGTAGTTGTTGATTTTGCTGTTCCTGGGTATGAAACACTTGATGTCTTTTTGATGTGAAACATCTATAAGCGCAGGTATAAACCGGTTTGTTGGTGTTGCGAAGCTTGCCGTGATGACGGATCGCCACGCTATACTAGACAGGACAGGGACAGGACAGCGACAGCGACAGCGACAGCGACAGCGACAGCGACAGCGACAGCGACAGCGACAGCGACAGCGACAGCGACAGCGACAGCGACAGGACAGGACAGGACAGGACAGGACAGGACAGGACAAGGACGGGGACCGGGACGGAGACCGGAACGGAGACCGGGACGGGGACAAGACAAGAACAGGACACATTTTACACAAATATATGTAGGTGATACGAAGTTCACCGGGTCATCTAGTATAATAATATATAATTAGTTATAAGGCAGATTAATACGTATCATGTGTATCTCCAGATTGTTGTTTTAAAACTACCACCAGATCCAAAGGCGACCCTTCCTGAGAAGACCTGGCGAAACAAACTCATTTCTAACTTGCTCCGATTTTCGGATTTCAAAGCCAGGCAACCCTTATCCATGAACAGATTTTCATAGGCAACCCTATATTACTGAATTCGCAATGAAATTTCCTTCATTTTAATATACTTTTGAAGCGGAAAGCAGATGAGCGCAATTACCACTTTTTTGTTACCTCTTTGCACACGGCAACCCGGTAGTAGTGCCCAGAAAAAGGTAGGCAACCTAGCTTTTTCAGGTAGTATACATTGTACACTTTTCATTGAAGGTTCATTTTTTTGGTAAACAGATCAGTGAAATTATAAAAAAATATATATTTTTCAAATTTTAATTAATCATATCCTTGACCACATTCTTTTAGGCAACCCTATTGGAATGTGATCAGCAACACATTTTATACCCGAAAATATATGTTTCATCCGGTAAACAGATGGGTGAAGGTCGTTGTTAGGTGGGATCTCCTACTAATGCTTACTATCAAGTATAGTACAGTCACTTTGCCGTGCTCGCATAAAAAAAAAAATCGCGGTTTTTTAATACAAGACACTTCAAGTTCTTATGGCCCTGGGTAACTGCCCCTTTTTTCCTTTAAATCTGGCCCTGCACGTAACATAAAATTATTTTCAGCAAGGATTTTTAAAATAAACTATTTTTTTTTAATTAATGTCTTTTCTTACAACGTTCAACAAACGTTATGAGTGGTAGAGCCAAGCTATAGACAGTATTGTCTACAGCATAAATGGGCTGGCTCGACCGAGTCGTCACCATTGTTTCACAGAAAACCGACGTAAAGTAGCGACTTCCTGATGCGTTTCGTACGGTGAGTGAGATATCCGGAGGCCCTAATCCCCCTTTCCTTCCCAATCCCTAATTATCTCTTTCCTTTAAGGTCGGCAACGCGCCCATGATTCTTCTAGTATTGTGTGTGTACATGGGCGGTAGAGATCACTTACCATCAGGTGTAGTGTAGTCACTTTGTCGTGCTCGAATAAAAAAAAAAGTGTGCGTCCCGGGACGCTCGACAGAAGTGATAACTTAAACTAATGTGGGTTAAAATGAGAGCGGAGGAGCCTGCCTACTGCTACCGTATGCGTGAGAGAAAGGGAAGCCAGAGTGGCGCCGTGACGCGTTACGTTACGAAGTCCGGTTAAAGTCATGTCAAAGTCCTGTCAAGGTCCTGTCAAAGTTTGTCAAAATCCGGTCAAAGCCCTATCAAAGTCCTGTCAAAGTCCGGTTAAAGTCCGGCTAAAGTCCGGTCAAATACCGGTCAAAGTCCTGTCAAAATCCGGTCAAAGTCCGGTCAAAGCCCTATCAAAGTCCTGTCAAAGTCCGGTCGAAGTCTGGCTAAAGTCCGGTCAAATACCGGTCAGTCCTGTCAAAATCCGGTCAAAGTCCAGTCAAAGTCCGGTCGAAGTCCGGTCAAATACCAGTCAAAGTCCGGTCAAATACCGGCAAAGTCCTGCCAAAATCCGGTTAAAGTCCAGTTAAAGTAATGACAGTCTTGTCAAAATCCGGTCAAAGCCCGGTCAAAGTCCTATCAAAGTCCGGTCGAAGTCCGGTTAAAGTCCAGTTGAAATCCGGTCAAATACCGGTCAAAGTCCGGACAAATACCAGTCAAAGTCCTGTCAAAATCCGGTCAAAGTCCAGTCAAAGTCCGGTCAAATACCGGTCAAAGTCCTGCCAAAATCCGGTTAAAGTCCAGTCAAAGTAATGTCAGTCTTGTCAAAATCCGGTCAAAGTCCTGCCAAAATCCGGTTAAAGTCCAGTCAAAGCCCTATCAAAGTCCGGCCGAAGTCCGGTTAAAGTCCGGTCAAAGCCCGGTCAAAGTCCGGTCGAAGTCCGGTTAAAGTCCAGTCGAAATCCGGTCAAAGTCCGGTCAAATACAGGTCAAAGTCCTGCCAAAATCCGGTTAAAGCCCAGTCAAAGTAATGTCAGTCTTGTCAAAATCCGGTCAAATTCCTATCAAAGTCCGGTTAAAGTCCAGTCGTAATCCGGTCAAATACCGGTCAAAAACCTGTCATAATCCGGTCAAAGTCCTGTCAAAGTTTGTCAAAATCCGGTCAAAGCCCTATCAAAGTCCGGTCGAAATCCGGTTAAAGCCCTGTCAAAATCCGGTCAAAGTCCAGTCAAAGCCCTGTCAAAATCCGGTCAAATACCGGTCAAAGTCCTGCCAAAGTCCGGTCAAAGTCCTGCCAAAATCCGGTTAAAGTCCAGTCAAAGTAATGTCAGTCTTGTCAAAATCCGGTCAAAGTCCTGCCAAAATCCGGTTAAAGTCCAGTCAAAGCCCTATCACAGTCCGGCCGAAGTCCGGTTAAAGTCCGGTCAAAGCCCGGTCAAAGTCCGGTCGAAGTCCGGTTAAAGTCCAGTCGAAATCCGGTCAAAGTCCGGTCAAATACAGGTCAAAGTCCTGCCAAAATCCGGTTAAAGCCCAGTCAAAGTAATGTCAGTCTTGTCAAAATCCGGTCAAAGTCCTATCAAAGTCCGGTTAAAGTCCAGTCGTAATCCGGTCAAATACCGGTCAAAAACCTGCCATAATCCGGTCAAAGTCCTGTCAAAGTTTGTCAAAATCCGGTCAAAGCCCTATCAAAGTCCGGTCGAAATCCGGTTAAAGCCCTGTCAAAATCCGGTCAAAGTCCAGTCAAAGCCCTGTCAAAATCCGGTCAAATACCGGTCAAAGTCCTGCCAAAGTCCGGTCAAAGTCCTGCCAAAATCCGGTTAAAGTCCAGTCAAAGTAATGTCAGTCTTGTCAAAATCCGGTCAAAGTCCTGCCAAAATCCGGTTAAAGTCCAGTCAAAGCCCTATCAAAGTCCGGCCGAAGTCCGGTTAAAGTCCGGTCAAAGCCCGGTCAAAGTCCGGTCGAAGTCCGGTTAAAGTCCAGTCGAAATCCGGTCAAAGTCCGGTCAAATACAGGTCAAAGTCCTGCCAAAATCCGGTTAAAGCCCAGTCAAAGTAATGTCAGTCTTGTCAAAATCCGGTCAAAGTCCTATCAAAGTCCAGTCGTAATCCGGTCAAATACCGGTCAAAAACCTGTCATAATCCGGTCAAAGTCCTGTCAAAGTTTGTCAAAATCCGGTCAAAGCCCTATCAAAGTCCGGTCGAAATCCGGTTAAAGTCCTGTCAAAATCCGGTCAAAGTCCAGTCAAAGCCCTGTCAAAATCCGGTCAAATACCGGTCAAAGTCCTGCCAAAATCCGGTCAAAGTCCTGCCAAAATCCGGTTAAAGTCCATTCAAAGTAATGTCAGTCTTGTCAAAATCCAGTCAAAGTCCTATCAAAATCCGGTCAAAGCCCTATCAAAGTCCGGTTAAAGTCCGGTCAAAATCCGGTCAAAGTCCTGCCAAAATCCGGTTAAAGTCCAGTCAAAGCCCTATCAAAGTCCTGTCAAAGTCCGGTCGAAGTCCGGTTAAAGTCCGGTCAAAGTCCTATCAAAGTCCGGTTAAAGTCCAGTCGTAATCCGGTCAAATACCGGTCAAAAACCTGTCAAAATCCGGTCAAAGTCCTGCCAAAATCCGGTTAAAGTCCATCCAAAGTAATGTCAGTCTTGTCAAAATCCGGTCAAAGCCCGGTCAAAGCCCTATCAAAGTCCGGTCGAAGTCCTGCCAAAATCCGGTTAAAGTCCAGTCAAAGCCCTATCGAAGTCCGGTTAAAGTTCGGTCAAAGTCCGGTCAAAGTCCGGTTAAAGTCCGGTCAAAGTCCGGTCAAAGCCCGGTCGAATTCCGGTCAAATACCGGACGAAGTCCGGTTGAAGTCCGGTCAACGCCCGGTTGAAGTCCGGTCAAAGTCCGGTCCAAGCTGACTGGTCACTGTGTGACGCCACCTGGGACTTCGAAATAATCGATGTTCCAGGGAGGTCGGCTAACGCTGGCTGGTCGATGGACCGCTCGCGTTACGGAACGTTTCGGTTCACCCTCCCATAAGAAGTTATCACTTCAAAAAAGACATTCTGAAATAATTATGGAAATCTTCCTTCTTTTCATATAACTCTTACTAAATTCACATGTGATAAACGCTCTTTTCGTAAGCCAGTTTTTTACCCACACTTTTCGAATTCATCTATTTTTTTTAGTTTTTAAAATGTAATACGATATAATTCCTAAATAACACAAAGCTTCTTCTGTCGACGACATCGCAATATAGAATGAGTAAGCTTCACGTGTGTCACTAACGTCGAGCCGAGTAAGTTCGCGATCTTAAAAACCGCATACTTTAGGTTCGTACGTCTGTCACCCACTTGAGTTAACGCAACATTTGCGTTATCGTTTATCACGTTTTTGTGAATGTATGTTCGGAGTTTTGGCGGAAATTCCGACAGTGCGGTTCATCGCTTATTTTAATTTATTTCAAAAACTAGTTGAAAGTTGTTTGTTGTATAATAGTGGCGATTTCTGCAATAAACACTGGCGGTGACGAACAGTGTATAGAAACATTAATACAAGTGAATTAAGCATCGTACTGGAAGAAATTCACACCATAACTCCAACAAGACCTTGAAGATGTCTACACCGATATTTCATCGTTCTTGTGAAGACTTGAGAATAAATTATACTTGTTATTGGCGAAATGCATAATAATGCGAAGCCATAAATAAAAAAGAAGTGTTTCACTGTTTTACAGCGTCTCTCTCTCTCTAGTTTATTTGTCTCTGTTGTGTGTGTTGTGAAAATGTCTGCATTAATTTGTCGAATATGTTTGGATAACAACGTTCGAATGCATCAAATTGCGGGCTCGGAAGTGCAGGATGTATATGAAAAGCTAACAACTAAGAAGGTAGAATTCTTATACTATGTTAGGCGCAAAATAACTTTGTTGAGGTGAAGTCAGAGACCACTTACCCTCTACACCTGCCGACATCTATTACTTTATTCAACGAAAACAATATTAAAGACTCAAATGGCAGTGCCACGCTGTAGACACTTAAGTGCAAAGCACGAATGGCTTGCTGCAGCATTTCGTATGGTGTGTGAGATATCCTGAGGCCCAAATCCCCTTCCTCTTCCCAATCCCTCTCCTTTAATGTCGGGAACGCGCACATGTTGTAGTGGGTCCTGTATCAGGTGACTCACTTGCGTGTTTGCTAAACTCTGTTATAAAAAACTGGCCAGAGTGTAGAGCCACGTATAGTGAATGGCTCTGGGGTGTAGCCGAAAATATCTCATACCTCAAAAACTATGCAACATAGCTCATTGAAACCAATGTTCGTTGGAAGTATCTTTTAATTTATGATCGTATTGTTGAATTAAAAAAAAATAGAACATTTTTCAAAACTTTCAACAACCCGTGACCTATATCAATTCATAATCCCATTATTTGTATAATCCTCAGGTTCAAGAGGATGGAAGACTACACTTTGCATGTTACATATGTTACTATCAGCTAAAGAAATGCCAGCAGCTTGTTATCAAATCACAGAAAGCGGAGGAGTTGCTTCAACAATTCTTTGTAAACAGTCCTGAGGTATTTATATCATTATTTTATTACATAGTATTACAAATATTATGTTGCATATTATAATATAACAGCGATAGCTCAGTGGGGAGTGGTATGGAATGCAGAGACAAAAGTTGCAGGTTTAAAACCAGCCCTTACGAGCATGCACCAACAACTTTCTTATGTTACATGTATATTCATTGTTAATTATCACTGGCTTTAATGGTGAGAGAAACATTATGAGGAAGCCTACATACTTGAGAATTCTCCATGATGATGTGTGAAGTCTGCCAACCCATGTTAAGCCAGTGTGTTGTGTTGTGTTGTGTCACCCATGTTAAACCTATTCCAGTTTATTCGTACAGGAGGCCTGTGCTCAGCAGTGAGACAGTGTAATATGGCGTAGATATTATTTTTTTTATTGTCTAAAAACTCATGAATTAAATATTAAAACTACCACCACCACATTAATAATGCACTAATTTTTGTGTGTCTATTTCACAAGTACCAAGTAAAAATGAACCACCAAAGTAGTAAAAGATTTCTTTTATATATTTTTGCGATTTTTTTACGTCTATCTGTGTATGGGTACAAGGCAGCATAGTTTATTTTTATTATTTGCAGCAAAATGTGGAATCCATTACTCTTGCAGTCAGACTGACATATGGTCTGCATAATTCATTGATGATTGCGAAAATGAAGTCCTATCAAATACCAGAATATAACATAATTACAAAAGCAGAAACCCAAGACGAATGTGACAATGTGTGTAATGAAGAAGTGATGATCAAAGATGAACCTGATGATGATGGTAAGAACAGAATAATTTTATGCAATGTGTAAAAGCAATCCTGTACTATTTGTAAAAGTCCTATTTAGTGTCATGATAGGGCTCTTTAGATGTTAAGTAAAAAAAACCCCAAAAAAATTTAATCAAATGATTTAAATCTTAATCAGCAATATATGGTTGACGGTTGATCACTCGAAGTGTCAAAATTAGGTGACAGCCCTGCAGGCTCACTTAGTATTTGATTACAGAAGTAGTAATTAATTTAGTATTTTGTAGTAGTTTATGATACTCTGAGAAGAGTTTTTTAGATCATATGTCCGATTATTCACTGAGGACACCAATACAAACAATGAGTTTATCGATGGTGTCTCGAGTCATGCCGGCCTGTATAAATGCTTCTTCCCTCTTCAGAGAGGCAGAGAGGCTTCTGAAGTGGCAGTAGTTGTTTTTGACGGAACCTAAACAATATACATATAACATTTTATGGATTCATTTAAAACTAGACAAATTTTCGTGTGTTTGCAAAACGCACCTACTACATCGAAATAACTAAAAAAATATTAATAATGTAGGAGTAGTAATATTAACATTTTATAAAATGTTTACTTTAATTATAAAAAAAATAATATTATTAAAAAATAAATAAAAATGTGTGCGTCTCGGGACGCTCGACAGAAGTGATAACTTAAACTAATGTGGGTTAAAGTGAGAGCGGAGGAGCCTGCCTACTGCTACCGTATGCGTGAGAGAAGGGGAAGCCAGACAGAGTGGCGCCGTGCGTTATGTTACGGCGCCATTCTGTCTGGCTTCCCTTAACGCGTTACGTTACGGGGTTCGGTCAAAGTAATGTCAAAGCCCGGTCAAAGTCCTGTTAAAGTCCGGTCAAAGTCCTGTTAAAGTCCGGTCAAAGTCCGGTCAAAGCCCGGTCAAAATCCGGTCAAAGTCCTGTCAAAGTCCGGACAAAGTCCTCTCAAAGTCCAGTCAAAGCCCGGTCAAAGTCCGGTCAAAACCCGGCCAAAGTCCGTTCAATGTCCGGTCAAAGTCCAATCAAAGCCCGGTCAAAACCCGGTCAAAGTCCGGTTAAAGTCTTGTGAAAGTCCGGTCAAAGTCCGGTCCAAACCGACCGGTCACTGTATGACGCCACCTGGGACTTCGAAATTATCGATGTTCCAGAGAGGTCGGCTAACGCTGGCTGGTCGATGGACCGCTCGCGTTACGGAACGTTTCGGTTCACCCTCCCATAAGAAGTTATCACTTCAATAAATAGGTAACAAAAATTGAGTTCATTCCAGTAATCATTACAAAAGTTACAATATTCGAATGTATTAGGATTTCCTTACATTTCTTATACTAATCTATCGTTTATTTGATTTCTAAATTAATATTTTGAGTCGACATTTCCAAAATAGCTTTATGTTAAACATAACCAACGCGATCGCCTTCTGTACGCTTCGCGTTTTTGTAAAGCGTCGACATTGACCTTTGGACATAATGCACACAAATAAAATATCGCGCACAATAACATATTGGAACATAGACACGAATCATTATTCGTTTAATAGGTATCTCTTTTTCACTTTCTAGTAAATACTAAAGTTGTCACTTTCTCGCTAAAACACGTGTAACTTTAGTGTTGTAGGTTTCATTTTACGCGTTATAATCTATTCTTAATTCATATTTCAAAACGAAAGATTCATTGAACGAACTTAAGAGGTTTACGCCCGTATACTGAAACGCTACTCAAGTATTTAAGATCGTTTTAAACAAGTTGAATCCCTCTTAGCTGTCAAAATTGTATTAAAATAAGTAGCCGTTAGCCGTCAGACAGTTGAGTAGCGTTTCAGTATTCAGACATTAGAGGCATAAAATATTCTAAAATAATCCATCAAACTCAACAACAATGATGGCATTATTATATCATGTTTTTTTATTATTTAAAAGGGTGCAAGCCACATTTTATGGTCGTAAATCATAGATCATATCACATGCACGTGCTCATGTCTCGATATCAATTAGCTTAGACGTTCATAACTTATGGTATAAACATGGTGGCATCCATACTAAATACCTTAATAACAACACCATGATTTGAATATTTATTTATTTATTAATCGGGCAGGCAATTGTCATGCAACTGATAGTGCCTGTATCCTGCATTTCACTATATTAATTGCGTTTTTTATCTTTAGACTTAAGGTGATTGTCAAGTCGATTCTTGAACTGGTTTACACTTTGAGCTGTGACTACGTTCTCTGGGAGTTCGTTCCACGCTCTGACTACTCTGTTGCTAAAAAAGTGTTTGTGAGGATTATTGTTTGAGATACTGGTACATAGTTTGAATTGGTGGCCTCTAAGGTGAATATTGCGACTTCGTATAAGCAATTTTTCGAAGTTTTCAATACTGTAATGCTCATTCAAAATCTTATAGGTCTCAATTAAGTCTCCACGGTTCCTGCGATCCTTTAAGGTTGTAAGTTTCAGCATTCTTAAACGTTCCTCATATGATCGTCGTTTTAGTGTTCTTGGTATTTTGGTAAAGCTACGCTGCACTCTCTCTAAAAGTCTGATATTAAGAAATAAAATATTATAGCGCGCAGCCTTGCTACTCGCTCGCGCGACGCGACGTACCTACCTACGTGCTGCGCCCGCGCCTGTGCCAGAGCCTAATTACCACACTCCGTGCATCCCCAGTGCCAGAGCATAATTACCACACTCCGTGCATCCCCAGTGCCAGAGCCTAATTACCACACTCCGTGCATCCCCAGTGCCAGAGCCTAATTACCACACTCCGTGCATCCCCAGTGCCAGAGCCTAATTACCACACTCCGTGCATCCCCAGTGCCAGAGCCTAATTACCACACTCCGTGCATCCCCAGTGCCAGAGCCTAATTACCACACTCCGTGCATCCCCAGTGCCAGAGCCTAATTACCACACTCCGTGCATCCCCAGTGCCAGAGCCTAATTACCACACTCCGTGCATCCCCAGTGCCAGAGCCTAATTACCACACTCCGTGCATCCCCAGTGCCAGAGCCTAATTACCACACTCCGTGCATCCCCAGTGCCAGAGCCTAATTACCACACTCCGTGCATCCCCAGTGCCAGAGCCTAATTACCACACTCCGTGCATCCCCAGTGCCAGAGCCTAATTACCACCCTCCGTGCATCCCCAGTGCCGACTTAATTCTCTTCCGGGGTGCGTGCGCGAGTGCTCACGGCTCGCTCGTTTCCGCGGTAGTTTTATTATCCGATGTATCCAATCGAGTTATTGATTATAACGCGAGTGTATTCATTGCATTTCTTACCCATCACCGACGCGGCACTCGTCATCTCATTACATACCACTATAATCACTATTTAAAGACATGTTTTCGAATAGATAATGTCAAACAAACGTTTGAACTCAATACCTCTCCGATCTCAGCTGGACTACGTTGCCGCTATATCAATGAGAGACCAAGACCAAGTCGACATAATAGAACAAAAACTAATTTATATCCGATCTCAATCCTTATAAACCGATAAAAAATGTTTTCACACTAATACTTATTTACATTAGGCCAACACTAAACATGTATTATTCGGGAATGTCTTGGTTGTGTGCATTCAAATACGCGACTATTTTCAATTGGTACTTTTGTTAGGCGAAATAACCAGTAATTTTTTTGTATTTGCCAACCACTGCATGGGATTTCTACGTTATAAAGGTATTAGAATTTTGAAAATATCAAGATTTAATTACGTACGTAAAATTAAAGTAATCATTTATGCATACGTATCAAATCAAAATTTAGGTACACGAGTATGGACATGTATGGTCAGGGTGCCCTCGGGTAGCTGATCCACTTGATTACTATCAAGTTCATTTTCCGTGAGTAGCTTCGTTTCGATGAGACGACCAACTATTCCCTATGCGAAAATTCTCTATTGTGGTAGCTAACAGAGGTAGCAAGGATAGAATATTTCGATTTGATGATACTCAAAAAATTATTATTTTATTTGTAGGACAATATGACAGTTAAATTATATAAATATTAACTAAGTAAAAACAAAAAAATCAGCTGTTAGTAATCATACCTATTGGAAGGAGGGGCTTCCAATAGGTATCGATAACGAGGTCATAAGAATGATTATAGATTATATTATAGAATGATTAATATATTGTAATAGCAATTCTGTAGGACTGTCATTGGTAGCTATCGAGTCAATACATTAATTTCGTCACTCTGTTTAAGTAGATGATAGCGCAGTTGTATTAACCGCGACCCGAAGCCCGGCAGGCTCATAGTTCAAATCCTTAGGTTGCGAAATACTTTTTCAATTTTTAAATTTATTTGTTTAACATGGTAAAATATTCCGATGCTTATCGTAAAATGTAATGACGGTAGGATGCACCGAATGTGCAAAAATAAAATTAGTGAATCAAGTTAACCAACGGCCATTTTGTGATACTCCGGATTAGTGGACACACGCATGTTTGTGGCTTTGTGAATTAATTATAAAAGTTACAGTGTAAATTGTTATGTCCGTATTTATATTCGGTACATAGATATTTTGTGTTCGATTGTTCCCATAGGGGTAAGTGTTATCGTTTGTGGTTGAATGCAATAGGCCCTGTACTTTCATGGATTTTGTCAAGTAAGTGGTTAACTGGATTTCATCTTTGTTGTAGCTTATGGAAACGCCCTGTAATTTCACGTCTTTTAATCACGGTGCATCCTACGAACGTTGAGCATCCTTCTAGATGCGATTCTGCTCTTTTTGTAAAAGAGCATAATACCACCGCTAGCCGCCGACTTTTGTGGATTGGAAGGGTTCCGTCGTCCAGCTTGTAAAACCCTCCTGGCGCCTTCATAATTAGAAATAAATTAGTTATATTAATTTTGTTTCGAAGTTTCTATTTCAACCTGATACGTAATAATATATATGATTGTATGTATATGATTTTGTAATATTTTATTTTTGTTGGACTAGGTGCACTCCCAGAAAAAAAGGTTATACTGGACACAACCAAATCTATAGAAGTGAAGCAGGACACCATCTCTGGAACTCAAACAAACACAGTAGATAATGAAAATAAGTCATCCCAAATAGTATGTGATGGGAAAAATCAGCAAGTATTAGTTAAGAACGATACACAGTCTTTTATATGCAATGATTGTAGTATAACATGTGATACGAAAGCTCTTCTTATCAAACATATTAGTGAACATAAACCTGTGACTATCAAACCGAATGAAACATGTACAAAAAATCAGAAATCTTCATGTAAAGGGAAATTGAATGAATGCAATAGTTTTATAAAGCACCTAAAAAAGCCTTATAAATGTCAATACTGTGATTATAAATCTACACATAATGGTAGTTTAAAGAGACATATTAGAACTCACACAGGAGAAAAGCCGTATAAATGTGAATACTGTGATTATACATGTACAATAAATAGTAATTTAAAGACACATATAAGAACTCACACAAGAGAAAAGCCCTTTAAATGCAAATACTGTGATTATACATGTACATTAAATAGTCATTTAAAGACACATATTAGAACTCACACAGGAGAAAAGCCTTTTAAATGTCAATACTGTGATTATACATGCACACATAATGGTAATTTAAAGAGACATATTAATACTCACACAGGAGAAAAGCCCTTTAAATGTCAATACTGTGATTATGCATGTACACTAAATGGTGATTTCAAGAGACATATTAGAACTCACACAGGAGAAAAGCCCTTTAAATGTCAATACTGTGATTATACATGTACAGTAAATAGTAGTTTAAAGAGTCATATTAGAACTCACACAGGAGAAAAGCCATATGTATGTGAAATATGCGATAAGAAATTTTCAATAAACAGTTATTTAAAGATTCACCTACGAGTACATATGGGTAACAAAACTCGTTAGTACTGAAGCTAACTGCTCAAAGTATAACAAATATATTAGATGTCATAGCTTAAGCATTAGGGATATTCCTTTATTATTATATTAGCATTTGCTAAATGTTTGTTCCTTGATAAAAATAGCCTAATATGTTCTAATCTATGTGCTGATATACCTGTGTGATAAAATTCACCAATCAACCATTATTGGGTTACTGATTAACAAACATAAAAACTTACAAGCATAAAAACTTCCACATCAAAAAATCCTACTTCCTACTAATATACAATACTAGCAGACCCGGCCACGCTTGCTGTGGCTAAGGTATATGTTAAATTATATTGTAGTAAACTATTCAATACAGTATGCGGCATCTATTGGATACTTACTCAATCCAGACGATAAATTACCTTACACAGCCATCTGTTACAATGTTATGGAACTCACAGAATTATAACTAAAAATATTGCGACTATAAATTGAGATATAAACTATCCTATCTCTCAAGTTGGATCAAACTGCACACAGTCTACAAAATTTGATTAAAATCGGTTCAGTAGTTTAAGAGTTCATCGCGGACAAACAACGTGACACAAAATGTTTATATATAAAGATTAGTAGGAAGTAGGATTTGTTGTATAGGTCCTATGATACTGTGACTGCCTCGGTGCCTCGGACTGCTGTGCTGAGGTCTCGGGTTCGATCCCGGGTCGGGTCAAGTGATATTGGGTTTTTCTATCACACACGTTTTGCAATTGTTTCGCCGCAAGAATGTTTCTGGTTTTATGCCCCTCAATATATATTTTGTTATTTCTTATTTTATTTTGACAGCCTCCGTGGCTTGTCGGGCTGTGAAGCGAGATGCCGTGGGTTCGATCCCCGCCCGAGACAAATGTTTGTGTGATCCACAAATATTTGTTTCGGGGTGTGGGTGTTGTGAGACCGAAAGTCTCTCGTAGTTCCTGATACCCACGACACAAGACTCGTATCTTACTGTGGGGTCAGGACTATGTGTGTGACTATTGGGTGTATTTATTTATTTTTAATATAATTATTTTCTCATAATATTTCATCAGTTTGTGTTCTAAACATTTAGGTATATAATATTGGTTTTGATTTCGTATTTTTTTAAGTTTTAATAGAGGATTTGATTTGTTCAATTTGTTTTATTTCTACAAACCAGCAGAGTTGGTACTAACTAAGTGTCCTTATACCACATACATGTCGGAGATTCAGTGTCGCTGTTATTCACTCTCGCGCCGTCTCGAACTACTGACTTTAGGAAAGGTCATTCATTCGTTTGTGAATGAAGTATTTAAATAGTCCACAACATTCGTTCTAAATGATATAGCCTGACGACAGAGATGGCGTTGCCTGCACCTCCAAGTAAAACGAGTCCGGCTTAACAGATGGCGTTGATCGCAACAAATCAATAAATCCCTCACACGGCCATTCTGACAGGTGGCGCGCTCTCGCGCAACCTCCACTCCGGTTGCAGCCGTTGATGTGCACTGAACCACACGAAGCGCTGAGCTTCCAATGTGCGAGAATACATGAAGCGCGGAGCTTCCAATAGGCAGGAATACACGAAGCACGGAGCTTCCAATAGGCAGGAATATACGAAGCGCGGAGCTTCCATTAAGCAGCAATACATGAAGCGCGGAGCTTCCAGTGTACACCAATACATGAAGCGCGGAGCTTCCAATAGGCAGGAATACACGAAGCGCGGAGCTTCCAATAGGCAGGAATACACGAAACGCGGAGCTTCCAATAGGCAGGAATACACGAAGCGCGGAGCTTCCATTAAGCAGCAATACATGAAGCGCGGAGCTTCCAGTGTACACCAATACATGAAGCGCGGAGCTTCCAGTCTACGCCAATTCATGAAGCGCGGAGCTTCCAATGTACGCCAATTCATGAAGCGCGGAGCTTCCAATGTACGCCAATTCATGAAGCGCGGAGCTTCCAATGCACGTCATTACATGAAGCGCGGAGCTTCCAATGTACGTCATTACACGAAGCGCGGAGCTTCCAATGTTCGTCATTACATGAAGCGCGGAGCTTCCAATGTACGTCATTACATGAAGCGCGGAGCTTCCAATGTACGTCATTACATGAAGCGCGGAGCTTCTAATAAAGTTCTGTACGATGTCACCGATGTCAAATGGACGCACCTTTGCCTTGCCCTTATCAAACCGGGCTTTGTCGAGACGTGCCTGCTCGTCCATTCTGACCTTAGCCTGTTCCCTAATTTCAAAGAGATCGAGTTTCTCATATTCGTGGACTAATGCATTGATCCGCGGCGGGCTTGTATTACAACCCATTAGCATCTGCAAAGGACTTTTCCCCGTACTTCTTGACACTGTACAGTTAATGGCCAATTGAATCTCAAGTGGTACCTTGATCGGCTATTACTCTCTTTGGCGTCCCAAATAAAAAAATACAAAAGAGCGCAGCGCGTTACAAGTGGATTTCGCTGTCAAGTCTTTCACGGAGGTTAAGTGGCAGTATTTTATGAATGCGTCAATAATTACTATCGCATACGCTTTTGTACTACGACCGCCAGTGAGTTTACAACTTGTATCAATGTGTAGCGTGTGAATAGGTTCGGCGACTTTTCAATAGGGTTTAGAGTCGACTGTCTTGCGCCTGAAGGGTCTTTATTTATTTTACATGGTAAGCACCGGTCTACGTAAGTTCTTACGGAAGTCGCCGTATTAGGGAACCAAAAATGTTCTCGTATTTTGGTAAGAGTTTTATCCCAACCCAAATGTTTGAGATCGTCGTGAAATCTTTGTATTATTTCTGGGGTGGTCGTCTAGCCAGACCCATTTGGCATCCTTTTGCGTCAATTGGTACAAAGGTGCCATTACCGTTGAAAATTTCGGAACAAACAAAGCCCGAACTGCATTTTAATAAACTCATATGCGCCGTCCGGCGTCGCAAACACAGTTTTTTTTTTTCGATCTATTCAGATTTCTTGGACATGGGGATCTGGTAAAACCCAGACGCCATATCAATCGTAGTGAACACGGAAGATTGCCCTAGAATGTCCAACTGTGCTGTTATTAACGGCAGTGGATAATTATGGCGAACCGTATTTGAATTAAGCTCTCGGTAGTCAATACAGAGCCTGTAAGAACCATCCTTCTTTTCTACTAAAATTGCTAAGCTTGAAAAACGAGAAAAGCTTTCGCGAGTTATGTTTTTGCACTGTAAGTCAGCAATAATTTCTTTCATAGCCTCACGTTCAGCAGGAGCTAAACGATAAGGATGACGCTCTCAATAATTGACCGCAAATGAGTAATGTCCACGGCGTCCGTCAAATCGGTGTCGAGTTTCGCCATATCGGTACTTTGCAAGGCATAAGTTTCCACATGGACTTCGCGAATGACGTGAACACCACTTTTATTCATTACTAGGGTCAACCCAGCCCGAGTAAAAAAAAACATCGCGCCCTATTATGACGTCATGAGGTATAACAAGAGAATTGACAATAACGAAGCTCATCTTTACGTACGAGTATACGTCTTTGATGCGAATAGGTAGTGTTATACGGGACAATGAATAGGTAGAGGCAGAGCCAATACCCATAAGCCGCGTAACTTCAAAGTGTCGGTTACCGTTTATTTCATCGGCAATATGTTTATGGAGGAGAGAACAATCAGAACCGCTGTTTATAAGAGCCTGTAATTTAAATCCGTCTATGTTTATTTAAATAACCGGGGCTACAGTTTGTGAGTATACGTTGACAGATTTTGTTATTTGTTTATTCCTAGCGTCCTTTTGTTTTGTAAAACAGACTTGCTCTGTGTGTCCTACTTTGTGGCAATAACTACATTGAATATTTTTCTCGGAATAAAGCTTCGGCGCTTGTTGAGCGGTTTCCTCACTAGTGGAGGTCTGCGCCTGAGCTTTAGATTTACAATTCCGCTTATAATGTCCAGTTTTGCCACAGTTGTGACACACAACGTGGCTGCTGTCGGATGAGTCTACCCTTTGCCTTTTTTTGTTCTGACACAAATGAGCTTGACCGCTTTAATTTTTTTTTTATGCTAGGGTAGGTACCAAGGTGTCTGTCAAGAGCCACAAAGTCGGTAGGCGTATTTTTTAATAAATCAGAACGTACCTGGTTATCGACCAAACCTGAGATGGCAACTTCTATTTTATTCGCCTCGCTCCAGCCCTGTCGATCATCGCCAGCTTGTTTGTGGAGTATTCCACGTACGTAGCAGCCTCGTCGCTCGTATACTGCACCATGTCCCGAAAAAGGTCGTGGAACCTCTTCGTAGCGGCAAACTGGCTTGTCAGACGTTCCTTCGCTTCGGCCCAGGTCTTGCAGAGAGGATACGATCTCGATTCCCACTTACGAGCACGTCCGCGCAGGTGTGTAAACGCAGCGTTCCGTGTCTCATAATCAGTCCACGCGTTCTGAGTCCGATGGTGGTCTAATTCTTCACACCACTGCGCTGCCATGAATTCGCAATCATCAGGATCGAAAGAGGATATGTAAACTTCGCTCGGTTTCATTTCTTTTGGTAGACGTCTGCGTAGTATTTTTGGTTTCACCGATTCGAAAGCTTTCTGCCATGCCACAGAAAAACGATGCCCACATGGCTGATGGAAAATTCGGAAGGTTGTCGTTGGAGTTGTGTTGTTCCGATCCCACCGCTGCTGTCGGAGATGAATTACGGTTTTCGTCGCCGCTGTCTGCCATGATGTATTTTGTTTTATAAGTCAGTGCACGTAGTGGTGCCGTCGGGAACCGAACACGAAGTGTCGCTGTTATTCACTCTCGCGTCGTCCCGAACTACTGACTTTAGGAAAGATCATTCATTCGTTTGTGAATGAAGTATTTCACAACATTCGTTCTAAATGATATCGCCTGACGACGATAGAGATGGCGTTGCCTGCACCTCCAAGTAAAACGAGTCCGGTTTAACAGATGGCGTTGATCACAACAAATCAATAAATCCCTCACATACATATAACATTTTATGGATTCATTTAATATATTGATTTTGTAATATTTTCTGTTTGTTGGACTAGGTGCACTCCCAGAAAAAAAGGTTATACTGGACACAACCAAATCTATAGAAGTGAAGCAGGACACCATCTCTGGAACTCAAACAAACACAGTAGCTAATGAAAATAAGTCATCCCAAATAGTATGTGATGGGAAAAATCAGCAAGTATTAGTTAAGAACGATACACAGTCTTTTATATGCAATGATTATAGTTTAACATGTGATACGAAAGCTCTTCTTATCAAACATATTAGTGAACATAAACCTGTGACTATCAAACCGAATGAAACATATAGAAAAAATCAGAAATCTTCATGTAAAGGGAAATTGAATGAATGCATTAATTTTATAAAGAACCTAAAAACGCCTTATAAATGTCAATACTGTAATTATGCATGCACATATTATAGTGATTTTAAGAGACATATTAGAACTCACACAGGAGAAAAGCCGTATAAATGTAAATACTGTGATTATGCATGTACACAATATATTCATTTAAAGACACATATTAGAACTCACACAGGAGAAAAGCCATATAAATGTAAATACTGTAATTGTACATGTACACAAAATAGTAATTTAAAGACACATATTAGAACTCACACAGGAGAAAAGCCCTTTAAATGTGAATACTGTGATTATGCATGTACAGACAATGATAAATTAAAGAGACATATTAGAACTCACATTGGCGAAATGCCCTTTAAATGTGAATACTGTGATTATACATGTACAGAAAATGGTAAATTAAAGAGACATATTAGAATTCACACAGGAGAAAAGCCCTTTAAATGTCAATACTGTGATTATACATGTACAGAAAATGGTAGTTTAAAGAAACATATTAGAACTCACACAGGAGAAAAGCCCTTTAAGTGTCAATACTGTCATTATACATGTACAGAAAATGGTAGTTTAAAGAAACATATTAGAACTCACACAGGAGAAAAGCCGTATAAATGTCAATACTGTGATTATACATGTACAGAAAATGGTAAATTAAAGATACATATTAGAACTCACACAGGAGAAAAGCCCTTTAAATGTCAATACTGTGATTATACATGTACACGAAATGATCATTTAAAGAAACATATTAGAACTCACACAGGCGAAAAACCCTTTAAATGTCAATACTGTGATTATGCATGTAGAGTAGACAGTAGTTTAAAGAAACATATTAGAACTCACACAGGAGAAAAGCCCTTTAAGTGTCAGTACTGTGTTTATACATGTACAGAAAATGGTAATTTAAAGACACATATTAGAACTCACACAGGAGAAAAGCCGTATAAATGTAAATACTGTGATTATACATGTACAGTAAACAGTGCTTTAAAGACACATATTAGAACTCACACAGGAGAAAAGCCTTTTAAATGTAAATACTGTGGTTATGCATGTACAAAAAATAGTCATTTAAAGGCACATATTAGAACTCACACAGGCGAAAAGCCCTTTAAATGTCAATACTGTGATTATACATGTACAGTAAATAGTCATTTAAAGACACATATTACAACTCACACAGGCGAAAAGCCATATGTATGTGAAATATGCGATAAGAAATTTGCAAGAAGAAGTGATTTGATAAGACACTTACGAGTACATATGGGTAACAAAACTCGTTAGTACTGAAGCTAACTGCTCAGAGTATAACAAATATATTAGATGTCATAGCTTAAGCATTAAGTATATTCCTTTATTTTTATATTAGCATTTGCTAAATGTTTGTTCCTGGATAAAAATAGCCTAATATGTTCTAATCTATGTGCTGATATACCTGTGTGATAAAATTCATCAATCAACCATTATTGGATTATTGATTAACAAACATACAAACTTACAAGCATACAAACTTCCACATCAACAAATCCTACGTTCTACTTGAAGTGTCAGGAAATAATTGTAATATGTACGAGCAATGAAACGAAAACTTCACCATCAGCCGTATATTCGTAGACTGGCGCGACCGTACGGTCCGTTCAAAACGGTAACAAATTACCCTCAGTTTAATAATTATTTAAACCTATACATTACACCTCCACCACGATACAATACTACATCTTATACTTACTTATTTTACACTATTTTTTTTAATATAATTATCGTAGAATGATTATCTATAGAATGGTCATCAGAATAATAATAATTGCGAAAGCGGGATGCATGTATGCGTATTTATAAGAGTCAGAAAGAGACGCACTAAGCATTTTTTATTTCACTCAGTGTATCACTTTTATTTGTCTGACTCAATTCACAATTGGGGCAGACAAACTTTCGCAGTTTTCTTTATTGCTTGCTTTTGTGTTCTATAACGAGTGGGTCGGTGTCGTACTCGATCGTAAGTGTAAAAAGACGTACGTAGAAACAATTTAATATGGTGAATTGCAGTAATTTAGCGTGTAAAAGCCAAACGGAGCGTTCCACGGAAAACATAACCTTTCTCAGGTAAGTTCCATTTTTCGTATGTTGAGCGGTAAAATAAAGTGGAAATAAGACGCACACTGTTTGGTTATATCATAAAACTCATTAATTTTATTCTGTTCACTTATTTTTGCAATGTTTTCCATAAATCAAGATATTTATTTTGATACTACAATACGTACAAATGTTGTAATAACCTTATATTTTATGTCTTGCTCCTACGTGCAATCGTTTCACCGGGAAAAAATGAGATAGCCAATCTCTTTAACAATATGTCATAAAGGAGGATTATACACATTTTAGGGATACCAGCTTGTGTATAGTTAATTTTGCCTACAATCGTGGATAATAAGCGCCTTTTATATAATTAGTAATAGAATAAATATTATGGCGGATTTATTGATGAATAAAAATCATAAAATATCAACATTTAGGAGGGGTGTTCATACAATAAACACGTTTTTATTTTGGCGTTTTTGTATTCGCTCTAAAGATAATACACATAAGCTTCAAACTTGGAAGTATTATAATATAAACCCTATATTATAACACCGAATGATAATAATCACGCCGCGCCGTTGTGTTCTGGCTCGAAAACCACGGTGTGCGAGTGTGACTCGCATTTGGCTGCTTATTTTTCTATATTAATACTTCTTTATTTCAATGTTTGCAGAGCCCGGTGAGAAAACTACCATTAGAATACACGTCTCGGAAAAGGAAACTTTTAAAATTGCAACAAAAGTGAATATTAGCTGATAAAATACAAAAACAATCTGAAGGCCAATAAAATTGTTTTGTGATACTTAAACGAACCTCTTTTATTTTTCTGCTGAAACATAACATAACTGTGTAAGAAAAGGTCGTTATTTTTACCCGACTGCATGAATTAAAATATTAGTCTATTTCTTTGGAATTAAGAAAAACGTATGGATACTATTTATTATGTAATGTCTCAGTTGTCAAATCTAAAAATGATATAAGTAAAGTTTAATCAAAGGAATAAGTATAGACGGATCGCATAGAACTAAAAAGTAAAGTACTAAGAAAAGGAATGCCAAATAGACAAATGAGATGATTGAGATTTTTGTACTTTATTTATACGTAATATTGTCACCCGGTACTAATTAAATCAGTCGAAACCTTCAAGGGGTTTAACCAGGTATATTTTTGTTAGGCCGCATTTTAACATAAGAAATATAAAAAATGTATCATGTTTTTTTCAAAATTGCGGAAAATTTTACGAATGTAGCAGCCCCACAAATTGTATGCAAAGTATATCTGTCCTTATTCAGTATACGCTGATAGCTCCTCTATAGATACTCCCTCTACGATAATTATCAATTATAATTTTACTTAATCTATGGGGCATTTCACGTCAAGCGGACAACGAAAAAAAAGTGAGGTCGTGAATTTTGTTTATACTCTGGTCAGTTATACTTCTAGTAGACGTGGATTTTTGGATGGATTTTTTTTTCGTATGAAGCTTTATTGCTGAGTTATGAGCTTTTAAAAATTTACTAAGAATGAAGTCAATTTTTGGATGCTTATTATCTGTATCAATAAATTTGTAAAAAAAACTACAAAGTATTGTTTCTTATAGTTCAAAAGTTGAAGATTTTAATTTTTTTTTTGTCGAATTCTAGATTTAATTTTTTTTTACGTATAGTAAACCGGAAGTGAAAATTTCAAATCGATATTTGAGTAACTTCGACAGTTTTTATTAAAAATATTTTAACCTTGAATTAAAGCCTTAAATGTACTAATTCTTCACCAAAAAAAATAAAATGGGACAGCCAATAGTTTAAGACTTAGAGCATATAGAGTGCATACACATAGCTATGAGCTCTTTCTAAGCAATCGCGTTTATGCTCAAATACTGCGCTATTAATATTTTATTCCAACATGCAAAAATATAAAAATAAACGATTTCATTGATTCTTCATAAAAAAATCAAAACGTGACCGCAAAAAAAAAGTTTAAGACTTAGAGCGATTTTATTTACTGAGATTGAATTAATTTGTTTGACAGTTTGAATGGTTTTGGCCATTATGGTAATAAGTTAAAACATGCTCTTCCATGTAATTCTGAACACACTACTTTCTGGAATGATGCTGTAAAAAGCTAGCATCAATGCGCTTTGACGAATTAATACTCTCTTAAAAAAAAAATTGGTGTGTGTCGTGGGACACCAGGTAGGAACGAAGTTCCTTCGGCTAATGTAGAATCGACACAAATTGCAAAAAAAGTCGTGCTCAATTTTATGTAGGTTTTCTTGATTTTTTTTATTTAAGTACAAGAAAGTATTTAGGAAATTCAGTATTTTAGGAAATAATAAATTACTTAAAATAAAAAAACATCGTAATTCAAATTATCAACTAAAAAAATAGAAATAAAAAAAGACGTGTGGCACTCGGAGACTGCCGCGGTAAAGCTATTGTATAGCATTTTTTATCAACTTATGTAATTATAAATAATAACGAGCTAGCGTAATCTTTTAAAAATCGAAGGAGATATAAAAATACTTCAATAACTGGCTGAATGAATTTCATTTTAAAAAAGGAACTAACGCTGGCTGGTTATGCGACTGTCGCGCATGCGCACGTCTCATTTAACGCTTTTTTTCTTACGGTTTTACTATCACATTTTTTTCAGTTCGGTCACGCAGCGAAATCCCTATCCCCTCCAAGCCTGCCGTAAGGAACTTCGTTCCAAAAAAAATTGTTTAAGAGAATATTGCCCTAATATAGATAGGTTATATTATCCTTCTAGTAAATTTAATCAAATCGCCAGGCAGAGTATTTCTATTGATAAAATGATGCCATGTATTTGCAATGTTTATGTTTATTCTGATTTAATAGGTGCTTACAAAAAAATATTGACACTATATAACTGTGATATACATAAAACAGATCTTATTTAAGCTTTTTGCTTTTATATAATTAAAATGCAAGTTAAGCAATGGTGCAATATTTTTAATAATTGAATAAATAATATTGAGTTTAGGCCTAGAGACATAGAAATGGGAACTCTAATCTGAGAAAAAGTCACAAAAGGATTGAGTTATGGATCAGGAAGGTGTTGTACCTAATCACCCATAATTTATTTATTTAATATTGATATCTTCATAGTATTTTGTCTACAGTTTTTATGATTGTTGCAAATAAAATTGTTTTTTTTAAGTGTATTAGTCATATTTTTGTGCTTTTAATTTATTATGCATACTGTATAGTATAGTAGCTTAAACTCAACTCCTTGTATTGCATAAAAAACATAGTTATAGTCTTCTTTATCACTATTTTATTTCCTGTTAAGCATAAATTATGTAAAATCTTATATGTATAAGTTAATAGGATCAGACAGCACCTTAACTAATTTACACACTAGGATTCATTTCAATCAAAAAAGTAATTAGCATTATCTTAAATGTCTTTGTATGAATATTGAAATATGATGTTCAATATGTGTATATGTATAAATGAATATGAAACAGATTATATTAAAGATTATGTAAAAGTAGAACTGACCAAAAAATAGTTTGAAAATGTAATTGCTATTAGATAAGTAGGATGGCTTATGTTTTAAAATATTAAGGACACGAGTAAGACTGTAAATATTATTCTTATTATTTGTCACCTTTATATTTACATTTCGTCACAACGATTAAACTCTGTACTTTTTACACTGATTCCTGCAAATTCATAAGTATGTCGGAGCATGAAGAATACGGACACTGAATTAACCTTTTTAAATAACGTTTTTCTACGTCAATTGTCGGTACCGCCAATGATATTGTTTATTTGAGGGTGATTTAAATAGTTTGTCAGTTGATTTCACTCTCGTACTGGGGGGGAAACTTAATATAAACAGCGCCCTCGCATATAGACGGGGAGTCTGTGTCTAGCTGTGACCGAGGACAGAAGTTCGCTCAACGTTACTCACGAGTAAGTGTGGTTATGGTTATTATGTCTGGACTTTAATTGTGTTTGAAGTTATCACTGTGTGTTAAGTTAACACTGTGTACATTGTGTGAGGTAAGGGCCGACTATGGGGATGGAGGAGGTCGGGTACACACATAATAATCATGATGTGAGTTTGTACAATTTTGTGTTGATATTATTGAAATTATGCCGTTTGATCATGGAGAGGTGTAAATGGCCTCTCATCGATACGAGTAAATGAGTTCTATATTCCCTCCGAGATCTTTTTATTCGAGAAGTAATTGTTGAGTATACATTGTATTTATTATCACCTTAGTACATAAATGTATTTTTTTTATGTTTCCATAATTGTACCGATCTGCAGAAGTAGTAATTTTACACAACTTTTTTTTTTTGTAGCACTTTTACTTGAAAATAAGCCATTACATAATACATATTGCAAAATATAACGTTATGCACGTAATGCTTTTAAATTAACCTTTGTACAAATAAGTTATCGTAGTCATATTATTAACTCTCATTTATAACAAAAAACATTTGTTGGCTATCTGTCAGCCAAAGCTGGCTCCTTTGTATATTTGTGCTTTCTATTTAATTTCATTCGCAATTTAAATGTCATTGGTGGTTTAAGTGTAATAGTATTAATAATAAAGAATTTTAGTTTATTGTGAAAATGTAATATTTCAAGTAGTTATAGAAGTGCAATTCCAAGTAAAAATTGGATTTCGCGGGCTATCGGTAGGTTCGGAAATGATTGTAAATATGACGTAAGAACAATTTACATAAATATGTAACCTACGATAGAAATAAATTTTATAATTACTATTTAGTTTTATTATTATAAATCAAATTTTATGCAAGGTCTATACGAAGTTTTCGTCTAGTACCCACTATAGAAAACCGATAATTTATTACGGTTTTAGTATGTAACCCTCCTTAAAGTCATCCCTATTTTATTTAATGATCGGTATTTTCAGAAATTCACCGATTTCCGATACGGCACGTCTCTAGTATACAATCTCCGTGCAAAAGAGAAAGAAGAAAACCACAGATCAATTCACACGGGAAAGAAAGAGAGATCCCACTTCTCTTATGAATGAATTTTATAACATGTATAGTATAAAAATTTATGAATGTAGGTGTGAGCTTATCGTGTTAACAGGTTCCCTGTCCCCATACAAACCACTTTTTTCCATGATATATGTCCCACTCTTTTTTTTTTAGTAAATTGTTCAAATGTATTTTTGGGGAGTAGATATAAGTTTTGAAAGTACCCACGTAATTTTTTTGCTCAAAAATTAACAAAAACAATTGTATCATATATGATTCATGAACGTGACATGTTATAATCTTACGTTGAGCATTCATTGAAAAATATATGATTCTTGCAATTTATTAGTATTGATGGATAAAATAAACGCAAGTCGATAAGAAGACGGTGCATTTCTTGTTATGCTAAAAAAAAGAGGTTTTCCCACTCTAAAGGATGTAATCCACACGTCCCGATACTAAAAATGCGAATTAATCTGCTACGTCCATTTCAAATAAAGGCATGAATTTGACTCTAAATTTGAATCATATATGATCCATGAACGTATAATTCTTGGTACAAAATATATCAAATGAATCATATATGATTCATGGGACAGGGAACCTGTTAAAAAATTTGTATGAATACAACCGTCTCTCTAGTTTATTTGTCTCTGGAGTTTTTTGGCGGGAATTCTGACAGTGCAGTTCATCTCTTATTTTAATTTATTTCATAAACTAGTTTAGAGTTATGTTTGTTGTATAAAAGTGGTGTGGATTTGTTCAATAAACATTGACGGTGATGAACAGTGTATGGAAACATTGAAATAAGTGAATTAAGCATCGTACTGAAAGGAGTTAACACCAAAACTCCGGCAAGACCTTGAAGTCGGCCGCACCCGTGTTTCATCGTTCTTGTAAAATAACTTGAGAATAATTTATACTTGACACTGGCTAAATGCATAATACTGCGAAAGCCATAAATAAAAAGAAGAATATTTGTCTCTGTTTATTTGTCTCTGTTTGTGTGTGTTATGAAAATGTCTGCATTAATTTGTCGAATATGTTTGGATAACAACGTTCAAATGCATCAAATTGCGGGCTCGGACGTTCAGGATGTTTATGAAAAGCTAACAACTAAGAAGGTAGCATTCTTATACTATGTTAGGCGCAAAATAACTGCTGGGTTAACTGCTGAAGTTAGAGACTTCACTTACCCTCTACACCTGCCGACATCTAATACATTGTTCAACGAAAACAATATTAAAGACCCAAATGGCAGTGCCGCGCTGTAAACACTTAAGTGCAAAGCACGAATGGCCGGCTCGACCGGATTATTACCACTGTCTCACAGAAAACAGACGTAAAGTAGCGGCTTACTGCAGCATTTCGTATGGTGAGTGAGATATCCGGAAGCCCAAATCCCCTTCCTCTTCCCAATCCCTCTCCTTTAATGTCGGGAACGCGCACATGTTGTGGTGGGTCCTTTATCAGGTGACTCACTTGCGTGTTTGCTAAACTCTGTTATATAAAAACTGGCCAGAGTGTAGAGCCACGTATAGTGAAGGGCTCTGGGGTGTAGCCGAAAATATCTCATACCTCAAAAACTATGCAACATAGCTCCTTGAAACCAATGTTCGTTGGAAGTATCTTTTAATTTATGATTGTATTGTTGAATTAAAGAAAATAGAGAGAACATTTTTCGGGGTTGCTTTAGTATCCATGTGCGGGATTTTGCTGATAATTTTTATAGTAAACGTTAGACACTAGTCCGTATTAACAAATGCTAGCAGTTTATTATGCGGAAATGCATAGTTTTTGTGAAATTAATTTTTAAACTTTTGTAGGTTATTACAGTTGTAAACACACTAATATTTACTTTTTGGGTGGTTTAAAAAAAAAATAACCACGAAGGGGATGGCAGGGACTGCTCGCTCGCTTCGCTCGCTCACTAGACCCTGCCATCCCCTTCTAACCTAATTTGTCCGAGTCGGGGTGCTCCAAATCCCGAGCTCGCTTCGCTCGCTCACGCGTGCATAAGCCTCGGTTTGTGCGGTTCCTACTTCTGGATGGTTAAGAAAAAAATAATCACCACCAACATCAATAAAGTAAGCAGGTCGAATGGGAGATAATAAGATCACAATAAAAACACAGCCGGCACTCAACAACAATGAAAGTAGGTAGTTGTGAATAGGAAAATAATAATTATAGTAGTATTGTAAAGAAAAAAAAATGTTCCAGTAACGCGAGCACAATATGTTAAGCATTTCGTTTTTATATAACTACTTGTCAGAAAGAGACAGAATTAGTCGCGTTCTACGTTCAATGACATTTGTCTCTTTCTAATTCAATATTAGTGTGTTTACAACTGTAATAACCTACAAAAGTTTAAAAATTAATTTCACAAAAACTATGCATTTCCGCATAATAAACTGCTAGCATTTGTTAATACGGACTAGTGTCTAACGTTTACTATAAAAATTATCAGCAAAATCCCGCACATGGATACTAAAGTCAACCCCATTTTTCAAAACTTTCAACAACCCGTGACCTATATCAATTCAAAATCCCATTATTTGTATAATCCTTAGGTTCAAGAGGATGGAAGACTACACTTTGCATGTTACATATGTTACTATCAGCTAAAGAAATGCCAGCAGCTTGTTATCAAATCACAGAAAGCGGAGGAGTTGCTTCAACAATTCATTGTAAACAGTCATGAGGTATTTATATCATTATTTTATTACATAGTATTACAAATATTATTTATTTTTTATTTTATTTTACACTTTATATACAAATGTATAAAGGCGGACTTAATGCCAAAGGCATTCTCTACCAGTCAACCTTAGGGTAATGCAGAGATGAACAAAGTAGGTGCAAAAAAAAAGGAGAGAAGATACATATTAAAGAAATATTAAACATTAAAATACCGAATTAAATATAATAAAATATACTTAAATACAATACAATATTATGTTACATATTACAATATAACAGCGATAGCACAGTGGGGAATGGTATGGAATGCAGAGACAAAAGTTGCAGGTTTAAAACAGGGTTCGAGGATATATATCAATGGATATATATCAAGATATATATCCGATATATATCAGACTGGGTTTCATGATATATATCAATGAATGTATATATCAAATGTTTTATAATATATTGCAATACAAAAATGTTTAAATAAATGAATATTAACAGGTTCCCTGTCCCATGAATCATATATGAGTCATTGGATATATTTGTACCAACAATTATACGTTCATGAATCATATATGATTCAAATTTAGAGTCAAATTCATGCCTTTATTTGAAATGGACGTACCCTCCAAAAATATATTTGAACAATTTACTAAAAAAAAAGAGTGGGACATATATGATGGAAAAAAGTGGTTTTGTGGACCTGTTAAGTAATTTTTAGCGTTTGTTACTGTATTTCTACTTCCCAAATGTAGATGGCGTGGGAGTAGAGTTAAAACATACTCCCTAATGGTAAGTTCTAATCCATTAATGACAACACTTCTGTCCTAAAAGAAGATTTTATGTTTTTTAGTTGATTATGTCTTATCTAAAAGTAGATTTTGCAATATGCAAACAGTATTCATAAATACAATAAAATAATAATATGGCTTTCATACAAAATGGATATATATCAAACTTGATATATATCGGATATATATCATAAATATCCGATATTTTGATATTTATAATAAATATCGGATATTTTCGAACCCTGGTTTAAAACCAGCCCTTAGAGCATGCACGAACAACTTTCTTGTGTTACATGTATATTCATTGTTAATTATCACTGGCTTTAATGGTGAGAGAAACATTATGAGGAAGCCTACATACTTGAGAATGTCTATCTGTGTATGGGTACAAGGCAGCATAGTCTATTTTTATTATTTGCAGCAAAATGTGGAATCCATCACTCTTGCAGTCAGACTGACATATGGTCTGCATAATTCATTGATGATTGCGAAAATGGAGCCCTATCAAATACCAGTATATAACATAATTACAAAAGCAGAAATCCAAAACGAATGTTGTATTAATGAAGAAGTGATGATCAAAGATGAACCTGATTATGATGGTAAGAACAGATTTTTTTTTATACAATGTGTAAAAGCAATCCTGTACTATCTGTAAAGGTCCTATTAGGTGTCATGATAAGGATCCGGTTCTCCCCCAGGGGGGCTTGCCCTCTGATCCTAACCCTTATCCCACCTCTTTTTCCTTCCCCTCCCCCTTGGTCCTTTGGCAGTCCGGCATGATCTTGCCGACCTACGATGGACACATTGTTTATCGTCGGTCGACACTATTCTTGGATTGCGCTACACTTACCATCAGATGTAGCGTAGTCACTTTGCCGAGCCAGGATAAAAAAAAATCTTTAGATGTTAAGTAAAAAAAAGACCCAACAAAATTTTTAATCAAATGATGATTTATGAAACTGAGAAGAGTTTTTTTATAAATAAATTTAATAGTTTAGATCATATGTCGGATTATTCACTGAGGACACAAATACAAACAATGAGTTTATCGATGGTCTCTAGAGTCAGGCCGGCTTGTATAAATGCTTCTTCCCTCTTCAGAGAGGCAGAGAGGCTTCCAAACTGGCAGTAGTGTTTTTTGACAGAATCCAAACAATTTATATATAACATTTTATGGATTCATTTAATATACTGATTTTGTAATATTTTCTTTTTGTTGGACTAGGTGCACTCCCAGAAAAAAAGGTTATACTGGACACAACCAAATCTATAGAAGTGAAGCAGGACACCATCTCTGGAACTCAAACAAACACAGTAGCTAATGAAAATAAGTCATCCCAAATAGTATGTGATGGGAAAAATCAGCAAGTATTAGTTAAGAACAATACACAGTCTTTTATATGCAATGATTGTAGTATAACATGTGACACGAAAGCTCTTCTTATCAAACATATTAGTGAACATAAACCTGTGACTATCAAACCGAATGAAACATATACAAAAAATCAGAAATCTTCATGTAAAGGGAAATTGAATAAATGCAATAGTTTTATAAAGAACCTAAAAAATCCTTATAAATGTCAATACTGTGATTATACATGTACAGTAAATATTAGTTTAAAGCGACATATTAGAACTCACACAGGAGAAAAGCCCTTTAAATGTCAATACTGTGATTATGCATGTACAGAAAATGGTAGTTTAAAGAAACATATTAGAACTCACACAGGCGAAAAGCCCTTTAAATGTCATTACTGTGATTATACATGTACACAAAATATTCATTTAAAGAGACATATTAGGACTCACACAGGAGAAAAGCCCTTTAAGTGTCAATACTGTGATTATACATGTACAGAAAATGGTAGTTTAAAGAAACATATTAGAACTCACACAGGAGAAAAGCCCTTTAAATGTCAATACTGTGATTATACATGTACATCAAATTGTCATTTAAAGAGACATATTAGAATTCACACTGGCGAAAAGCCCTTTAAATGTCAATACTGTGATTATGCATGTACAGAAAATGGTAAATTAAAGGAACATATTAGAATTCACACTGGCGAAAAGCCCTTTAAATGTCAATACTGTGATTATACATGTACAGAAAATGGTAATTTAAAGAGACATATTAGAATTCACACTGGCGAAAAGCCGTATAAATGTAAATACTGTGATTATGCATTTACAGAAAATGGTAATTTAAAGAAACATATTAGAATTCACACTGGCGAAAAGCCCTTTAAATGTCAATACTGTGATTATACATGTAGAGTAAATAGTCAATTAAAGAGACATATTAGAACTCACACAGGAGAAAAGCCCTTTAAATGTCAATACTGTGATTATACATGTACAGTAAAAAGTCATTTAATGGAACATATTAGAACTCACACAGGAGAAAAGCCATATAAATGTAAATACTGTGATTATGCATGTACAGTAAATAATCATTTAAAGACACATATTAGAACTCACACAGGAGAAAAGCCATATGTATGTGAAATATGCGATAAGAAATTTTCAAGTAACAGTTATTTAAAGATTCACCTACGAGTACATATGGGTAACAAAACTCGTTAGTACTGAAGCTAACTGCTCAGAGTATAACAAATATATTAGATATCATAGCTTAAGCATTAGGAATATTCCTTTATTTTTATATTAGCATTTGCTAAATGTTTGTTCCTGGATAAAAATACCCTAATATGTTCTTATCTATGTGCTGATATACCTGTGTGATAAAATTCATCAATCAACCATTATTGGGTTACTGATTAACAAACATAAAAACTTACAAGCATACAAACTTCCACATCAAAAAATCCTACTTCCTACTAATACACAATACTAGCAGACCCGGCCACGCTTGCTGTGGCTAAGGTATATGTTAAATTATATTGTAGTAAACTATTCAATACAGTATGCGCCATCTAAGGGATACTTACTCAATCCAGACGATAAATTACCTTACACCGCCATCTGTTACAATGTTATGGAACCCACAGAATTATAACAAAAAATTTGCAATAAAAAAATATTGCGACTATAAATTGAGATATAAACTATCCTATCCCTCAAGTTAGATCAAACTGCACACAGTCTACAAAATTTGATTAAAATCGGTTCAGTAGTTCAAGAGTTCATCGCGGACAAACAACGTGACACGAAATTTTTATATATAAAGATTAGTAGGAAGTAGGATTTGTTGTATAGGTCCTATGATACTGTGACTGCCTCGGTGCCTCGGACTGCTGTGCTGAGGTCTCGGGTTCGATCCCCGGGTCGGGTCAAGTGATATTGGGTTTTTCTATCACACACGTTTTGCAATTGTTTCACCGCAAGGATGTTTCTGGTTTTATGTCCCTCAATATATATTTTGTTATTTCTTATTTTATTTTGACAGCCTCCGTGGCTTGTCGGGCTGTGAAGGGAGAGGCCGCGGGTTCGATCCCCGCCCCGAGACAAATGTTTGTGTGATCCACAAATATTTGTTTCGGGGTGTGGGTGTTGTGAGACCGAAAGTCTCTCGTAGTTCCTGATACCCACGACACAAGACTCGTATCTTACTGTGGGGTCAGGACTATGTGTGTGACTATTGGGTGTATTTATTTAGTTTTAATATAATTATTTTCTAATAATATTTCATCAGTTTGGATGAGAAACAAAAGGGTTTTTTAAACATTTAGGTATATAATATTGGTTTTGATTTCGTATTTTTTAAGTTTTAATAGAGGATTTGATGTGTTCAATTTGTTTTATTTCTACAAACCAACAGAGTTGGTAGGGGAACCAGGGGGAATGGCGTTCAGTTAAGGAAAACACACTATATTTTTTTTATTATATGTTTTATTTTAAAATTTAAAACATTAACATAAACTTTAACTATTAATTAATCATCTTTTTAAAAGGAATCGTATTTAACTTAAAATCATTAGCAGTAGCAAACATTTAAAAAAAAAAAAGTTTTGAGCGTCATTACCCCTGTCATTGGGTAATGCCGCTCAGGCGAAGGTGTAATGACGCCCAAGCCTGTTTATTTGCAATATAACAAGTAAGATCCATTATTATTATCATCATCATTCATCATAAAATATAATGATTAAATACCTAGGAAAGCTATGTTAACTATTTAATAAATATCAAAATTCTGAACTAACCGAAAAAAAGATCTCGACGAAAATTAGTTCAGCGCAGCCGCATACAAACAAACGCACTTCACAGTCACTTGCTATCAGCCGACTGCCCCTACGCGTTGCTACGTGTTAGAGGCACTTCACCTCCCCCGTTCTACGTATGGTGGCATGTTGTTATGCACCATCTTCATAGACTTATAGAGGTGCGCGGCATTACCCGATGAGCGCCATTCCCCCTGCTTACCCTACATAGGATCGGACATTTCAAATATTTTTATAAAATTTATTGCGGATATCGTAAAGGTGCCTATTCTATAAATCCGAAACCAAGCAACGAAGTTCGAAACATCCATAGAGTACACTAGGTATAGAACAGCCATTACAATAATAATATTACTCACCTATATTACTATCATCAAGATTCATTTGTATGTAAAAACGTATATGAAAAACGATTGCATTAAGTAGAAGAAGTAGGTATAGCATAACCATTACTCATTGCTCATTGTACTCCTCGGTCTTCTGGATAATTTGCCTGAGTGTGTGTATGTGGTCTACGGTAGAAAAGCCCCTACGAAACCCAGCCTGCTCCGGCGGTTGGAAGTCGTCGAACTTTTGTATGTAGTAAGTATTGTATGTATTATGTATTTTTTTGTCTCCTAAAATATTTATGTTTAAGTCGTAAAAAAGAAAAAAAAAGATAAAAATTCCTAACGGTGCCATAATAAAACATGTTCCCTTTTATAGAAATGTCTTTACCGACTGCTTTTTTGGTCACAATATTTTATTTTAGAAATATTATTGTGATAGTTTGTAACGTTGTACGTTACCTAGTAACAGTTAGCAAAAGATATTGTATAAAAAATTCTTAAAAATTAAATATATTTTTTTTGCACGGTGCACACCGGGGGAAACCACTTGTATAGTAAATCACCGTTACACGCTTGGGGCCGCAGGCGACGACAGGACGGCTCACACTCGGCCATTTCGTCGTCGATCACCCAAGCGTCAAGTCGTAATTACTTCCACTGTGTCTGTGTGCCGTGGATAGGTTTTTTTTTGTCCCGTTACCATTTACGTGGCATTCCGGGAGATTCCAGCGTGTATTGCATAATACAACATTCCAGTTCCCTAGGCACCCCAATCGTGCAAGTACTACATTCGCAAGTCTACCCTTACGAGTATTTTTTTTCTTCGCAAGCCCTACCCTTGCGAGGTCTACGCTCTGAGGTCGCCGCTGCGACAACGGTATATATATTCCCTGCGAGTCGCGTCGACGGTCGCCAACCAGTCACCGCTGCGCCACCGTCCGCGGGATCCAGACCACGTGGCCGCCTTCGGGTCACCGCGCCACAAGCTCCGGCCCGGCCTTCCTTCGCCTTGACCCAAGGACGGTACTCGAACGTGGCAAGAAAAACCAGACGGCCAGAACCTACCCCCTGTTAAAAAAAATATACGATTCTTTTAATTTTGTGGACGTAGTTTTTTTATTGTGCCCGTACGCGGGACACCACCTTTGGTAAACGTCACAAGTTATTCTACGTTGCATTTTTTTTTTTTTTTTTTTTACTCCTGTGTTTTATTGTGTGGGGGAGTTGTAATACTACGTTGCATTAGGTCTACATTTTCGAACTTCATCGCTTCGTAGCGTTATAGAATGGGGGCCCAGGGTCGGATTTAAAGGTAAGGGGCCCTGGGATAACAAAAAAAATGTAAGTGTCGATTGTCTTTCGGCCACTTTTTAAAGGTAACATATATAAGAACTGGTCTGAAATCAGCGAATGTCACAACGCCGTGCATAAATTGATGTATTCGGGAGTCTTTGAATCTTTTGAGCAGACTAAAAGACGGCGCTGGTGTTAGGATATTCATATCCGCCCGGATAGCGACCACCGTACACATGGTGTTAAAACCTGCCATAGTGATCCACACACTTCGTGTGGATCGCGTTCCAGGATCGGCTAGTGTATATCCGGTTCTCCCGAGGGGCTTGCGACATGACTTAATGGTTGATTGGGGTGGGTATAGGGGTAAATCCTTGTATCCCTGTGTCTGTATCGGTCATCCGCCAGTTCTGTCGCAGGCCCCTCGATTTGCTTCTTCCCTCTTCGGAGTGTAAAGAAGTATTTATAGAGATCGGCATGATTCTGACCACCGATAAACTCATTGTTTGTCGGTGGTTGCTGGTTTTTTGGACTGCACTACGCTTACCATCATGTATAGTACAGTCACTTTGCCGTGCTCGGATAAAAAAAAAATTGCGGTTTTTTTAATACAAGACACTTCAAGTTCTTACTGCGCTGGGTAACTGCCCCTTTTTTCCTTTAAATCTGGCCCTGCACGTAACATCAAATTATTTTCAGCAAGGATTTTTAAAATAAACTATTTTTTATTTTTTATAGAAAAATAAAATCGTCAGATTTTTCGGTTAACGGTACTAGCAAACGGTTTTAACTGGACTTGATTAATTTAATTTGATTTTAACTGGACTTTGACCGAACTTTACAGGATTTTGACCGGACTTTGCCCGGAGTTTGACCGGACTTTGACCGGACTTTGACTGGATTTTGACCAGAGTTCGACCGTACTTTGACAGGACTTTGACCGGACTTTAACCGGACTTTGACTGGACTAAGTAGCGGCTTGCTGATGCGTTTCGTACGGTGAGTGAGATATCCGAAGGCCCTAATCCCCCTTTCCTTCCCAATCCCTAATTATCCCTTTCCTTTAAGGTCGGCAACGCGCCCATGATTCTTCTAGTATTGTGTGTGTACATGGGCGGTGGAGATCACTCACCATCAGGTGACCCACTTGCTCGTTTGCCTGCTTATACTATTAAAAAAAATACCGGTCTCCTCATTGAGACAAATGTTTATATGATTCACAAACATGGGTATTGTGAGACCGAAAGTCTCTCGTAGTTCCTGATACCCACGACACAAGACTCGTATCTTACTGTGGGGTCAGGACTGTGTGTGTGGCTGTTGGGTGTATTTATTTACCTTTTAATTTTTCTCCGCTAATTTAAAATCAAATCTTATCATAAATATCCACTATTTTAAATTTTATTGCCTCGGTGTCGCAGAATTGTAGTGCATACGCGGTACGATTGCTTTTTTTTAATTGTTTTTTATTCCATTGAATGACGAGGCGAGCCAAGCGCTCGCCTGATGGTAAGCGCCACGCCTGCCCATAAACAGAAGCAACA
Organism: Amorpha juglandis; assembly: GCA_949126905.1. Lineage (NCBI taxonomy): Eukaryota > Metazoa > Arthropoda > Insecta > Lepidoptera > Sphingidae > Amorpha > Amorpha juglandis. The sequence continues at coordinate 5,414,947 of OX421392.1, forward strand.
CCACATAGAACTTTGAATTACAAAGCATGGGACTGAGCTGCATGGCACTGAACTGCGCTCGTCACTCCGAGACATAAGATGTTAAGTCTCATAATGCCCAGTCATTTCACTGGCTTCAATGTCCTTCAAACCGAAACACAACAGTGCTTACACACTGTAGCTTGGTGGCAGAAATAGACAAAGCGGTGGTACCAACCCAGACGGCCTCTCGCATACGAAGGACCTGCCACGTTATTAGCTGCTGTGCTGAGATCTCGGGTTCGATCGAAATTACTATCACGAAATGCTTAGTATCGGCCCAGAGTCTGAAATTGTGGCCGGTATGTATGACGATATGTTCGCCCTTATCACACCATGAAACGGAAATACGCTCGGCAAATATGGGTGTACAGTGTGCCGAGTAGAGATGTGTAAGTACTGTGAGTAATGCATGACATGTTATATAACACGACCGAGTACTGAAACAGTACACAGTACCCGGCGTAATGTTGCATGGTACATGGCATGGCATGACGTGCGCACTGCCATAGTACATACACGGGCCGGGCAGCTCGGTGAAGCGGGCGCGCAATCGGAAACGTTCGAGAAATTGTGCGATCGAGGTGTGTCGACTGTCGGGCGGTCGGGATTCTGTCTCTCTCACGCCCCTTAGTAGAATTTTGATTTAGAGCAGTATATAAAATACTGTTCATAGGGTTTACATTTCTATGGCACCGCCCAGTAAGTAATAATAACTCAACTGGCGCGCTTTCTTTCGTCTTTTACTACAATTGTTTTGAATTATTTCACAATTCACATTTGTTTACGAGGACAAGGTTATTGTAAGCGGTATGGTAAAAAAATTGTTGTTTTGGAAAGTTTTTGTTTTGTGTGTTTGTGAAGAAAGTACTTAATTTGTTACCTACTTAATTCTAACTGTAAATAACTAGAAAAAATATTGCTAGGTGTGTAAATATATTTTTTGGGTATGAATGTATTTGTTTATTATGGCGAATTTGAAGTGTTTTTAATTCAAAGTTCTGTGTGGTGTTGCATCAGTTTATGGGCAGGCGTGGCGCTACCATCAGGCGAGCGCCTTGCTCATCTCGTCATACAATCAAATAAAAAAAATATATAAAAGGTCTATCTCTCTAATATTGCTATTACATTACATCTGAGTCCTGATTGAACATACAGTACACAACAGTACAAGTAATGGTGGGCCGTACACATTACTTCACATAGCGTGTCATGTCAGGTCATGCCTAGAGTAATGCTATAGTGCCATATTAGTAATATTGTCCGTACACATTACTTAACATAGCGTGTCATGTCAGGTCATGCCTAGAGTAATGCCATGCCATGCTATAGTGCCATATTACGCCGTACGAAATGACATGCCATATGGCATTACTTCATAGCGTACTGTTTTGCGCATGTCTAGTGCCGAGTGTATGTTTCAACACAATTTTAACGTCTCTACAGAGTTTGCGTTTTTTGAAAAATATGTATGCAAACGTGAAAAGTGCCTCCTGGTGGCAAGTTTAAAAAACTGGAGTCGTGAGTGTAAGGGTCAGCCCACACCGAGACGCGACGCTGCGCGCACACTTTAAGAGAGCGACTCAAAATATAACTTTATTTTCTACACGAAAAGATACACATTTCATTGTGAGAATTTAGAACACGTTGCACCACGCAGCGCTGCGCCTCGAGATGTCTCGCGGCGTAGAGCGACGCATCGCGACGCAGCGGTGCTTATAGCCGATACGCGCGGCGTGCAAAAGCGGCCGACTGACGTGGCGACTTGTCTCTTGTTCCGCTGCGCCGCGCGGCGTCTCGCTGCGCAGCGAGGTGTCGCGTTGCCAACGATTTTATTATTCGCCTCGCGACGTTGCGATGCGTTTCTCGGCGGCGCGCGGCGCAGCGCGAAATCACTGGTCTCTTCCAGTATCGTCGCGTCGCGTCGCGTCTCGTTATGAGCACGTTAAGTGGGTGATAGACGTACGAACTTAAAGTACGCGGTCTTTAAGATCGCGAACTTACTCGGCTCGACGTTAGTGACACACGTGAAGCTTACTCATTCTGTATTGCGATGTCGTCGACAGAAGAAGTTTTGTGTTATTTAGGAATTATATCGTATTACATTTTAAAAACTAAAAAAATAGACGAAGTCGAAAAGTGTGGGTAAAGAACTAGCTTACGAAAAGAGAGCGTTTATCACATGTGAATTTAGTAAGAGTTACATGAAGAGAAGGAAGATTTCCATAATTATTTCAGAATGCCTGAGGCGGTGTATGAATTTCTGAATCAAAATTAACAAAAATTGCTAAAATCTAAACACGACAAGCGTGCGCGTCCACGAACTGACGAAACAAAATGGCGGCTCGCGGCTCGCAGTGCTGCCACACGTACGAGCCAAGACGAGCTACGAGCAAGATTTCGAACCGGTTGGATCAAAGACGATTTTGCGCGGCGGTTTTAAAGTACGCGTACTTACGGTGACACACAAGCGAAAAAGGTTATCGAGCCATAAGTACGCGTACTTGCTCGTACGTCTGTCACCCACTTAAGTTAACGCAACTTTTGCGTTATTGTTTATCACGTTTTTACGAATGTATGTTCGGTGTTTTGGCGGGAATTCCAACAGTGCGGTTCATCGCTTATTTTAATTATTTCAAAAACTAGTTGAAAGTTGTGTTTGTTGTATAAAAGTGGTGATTTCTGCAATAAATACTGACGGTGACGAACAGTGTATAGAAACATTGAAATAAGTGAGTTAAACATCGTAATGGAAGAAATTCACACCAAAACTCCAACAAGACCTTGAAGATGTCCACACCGACATTTCATCGTTCTTGTGAAGACTTGAGAATAAATTATACTTGTTATTGGCGAAATGCATAATAATGCTAAGCCATAAATAAAAAAGAAGTGTTTCACAGCGTAGTGATGTTCATGTACAAAAAATATCGATATTTTTCCGATATAATATATCGAAATATTATATTGATATTTAACGATATATCGGTCAAAAATATCGATATTTTCGATATATCGTATTGTATGAAGGAAAAGACTTTATTAGGAGTAAATAAGTAAATCCACTAAGGTTAAAAAAGTTATTAACATTGAATTTATTAAGCCTAATTTCCTTTTTTTTTATTTCATTGAATGACGAGACGAGCAAGATGCTCGCTTGGTGGTAAGCGCCACGCCTGCCAAATGAACAGAAACAACACCACACAGAAATTTTAATTACACAGCATTGCATGGCACCGAACTGCGCTCGTCACCCTGAGATATAAGATATGACGTCTCATAATGCCCCGTAATTTCAATGTCCTTCAAACCGAAGCAACAGTGCTTACACACTGTTGCTTGGTGGCAGAAACATCATCTTAACCTGACAGAAACAAAATGGTATTGACACTTTTAGCTTGGATTCTGCTTCTCTGCTCGGTTAATACTTGCGCGGCCATAGAAAACAGATGCCACAGAGTACACTGTAATGATGTTTTTTTTTATTTATTCTACGATATCCTTATTTCGTACGATATTTCATATATCGGATAAAATATATCGATGTTATATATCGACTTCAATTATTCGATAATATCGCATTGATTCGATATATCAAATAAGTGTATCGATATTTTATCACATATCGAGCACCCCTATCACAGCGTCTCTCTTCAATTCAAAGCACAGACTACTTAGAGAACTAACGTATTCAAAGACTTCAATTTGTCTCTGTGTGTGTTATGAAAATGTCTGCATTAATTTGTCGAATATGTTTGGATAACAACGTTCGAATGCATCAAATTGCGGGCTCGGAAGTGCAGGATGTATATGAAAAGCTAACAACTAAGAAGGTAGAATTCTTATACTATGTTAGGCGCAAAATAAATTTGCTGGGGTGAAGTCAGTGACCACTTACCCTCTACACCTGCCAACATCTATAATATTATTCAACGAAAACAATATTAAAGACTCAAATGGCAGTGCCGCGCTGTAGACACTTAAGTGCAAAGCACGAATGGCCGGATTATTACCACTACCTCACAGAAATCAAACGTAAAGTAGCGGCTTGCTGCAGCATTTTGTATGGTGAGTGAGATATCCGGAGGCCCAAAACCCCTTCCTCTTCCCAATCCCTCTCCTTTAATGTCGGGAACGCGCACATGTTGTGGTGGGTCCTTTATCGGGTGACTCACTGCGTGTTTGCTAAACTCTGTTATATAAAAACTGGCCAGAGTGTAGAGCCACGTATAGTGAAGGGCTCTGGGGTGTAGCCGAAAATATCTCATACCTCAAAAACTATGCAACATAGCTCATTGAAACCAATGTTCGTTGGAAGTATCTTTTAATATACATATGATCTTATTGTTGAATTAAAAAAAATAGAGAGAACATTTTTCAAAATTTTCAACAAACCGTGACCTATATCAATTCATAATCCCATTATTTGTTTAATCCTCAGGTTCAAGAGGATGGAAGACTACACTTTGCATGTTACATATGTTACTATGAGCTAAAGAAATGCCAGCAGCTTGTTATCAAATCACAGAAAGCAGAGGAGTTGCTTCAACAATTCTTTGTAAACAGTCCTGAGGTATTTATATAATTATTTTATTACATAGTATTACAAATATTATGTTGCATATTATAATATAACAGTGATAGCTCAGTGGGGAGTGGTATGGAATACAGAGACAAAAGTTGCAGGTTTAAAACCAGCCCTTACGAGTATGCACCAACAACTTTCTTATGTTACATGTATATTCATTGTTAATTATCACTGGCTTTAATGGTGAGAGAAACATTATGAGGAAGCCTACATACTTGAGAATTCTCCATGATGATGTGTGAAGTCTGCCAACCCATGTTAAGCCAGAGTGTTGTGTTGTGTTGTGTCACCCATGTTAAACCTATTCCAGTTTATTCATACAAGAGGCCTGTGCTCAGCAGTGAGACAGTGTAATATGGTGTAGATATTATTATTTTATTATCTAAAAATGAAATATTAAAACTACCACCACCACATTAATAATGCACTAATTTTTGTGTGTCTATTTCACAATTACCAAGTAAAAATGAACCACCAAAGTAGTATGAGACTTTTTCGTTATTTTTTACGATTTTTTTACGTCTATCTGTGTATGCGTACAAGGCAGAATAGTCTATTTTTATTATTTGCAGCAAAATGTGGAAGCCATCGCTCTTGCAGTCAGACTGACATATGGTCTGCATAATTCATTGATGATTGCGAAAATGGAGTCCTATCAAATATCAGTATATAACATAATTACAAAAGTAGAAAACCAAGACGAATGTGACATTAATGAAGAAGTGATGATCAAAAATGAACCTGATGATGATGGTAAGAACAGAATAATTTTAAATGATGATTTAAATCTTAATCAGCAATATATGATTGACGGTTGATCACTCGAAGTGTCAAAATTAGGTGACAGCCCTGCAGGCTCACTTAGTATTTGATTACAGAAGTAGTCATTAATGTTTATGATACTCTGAGAAGAGTTTTTTAGATCTTGTGTCGGATTATTCACTGAGGACACCAATACAAACAATGAGTTTATCGATGGTCTCTAGAGTCATGCCGGCCTGTATAAATGCTTCTTCCCTCTTCAGAGAGGCAGAGTGGCTTCCGAACTGGCAGTAGTGTTTTTTTGACGGAATCCAAACAATATACATGTAGAAGTAGGATGGATCAGGATGATCAGTCAGGGGCGGCCAAAGAGAGCGGTATGTATGTCATGTCAGGATTTTGGAGTTCACATGTTGCAGGGATTTAAGTTGTAGTGTGGTCAGGGGGGTACTAGGAAAGGAAACGAACGTTGTCCCAAAATAGGTGTTTATTGTATGCACATGATGTGTTCAGTCGAGCGTTACATTGGTACTGTCTTATGGACACAGCGATGCTACAAAGAATACTTAGTCATCACATTACAAAGTAGCCACAAACTGACAATCAAAAGCTAGATTTATTTACACTGGTAACACTAATAACAATAATATATCTAAAAATATAGCGACGAACAGAATAATTATTAGTACAGTGGCAACACAGCCACCCAAATAGCGTATTGCCTAAGCAATATAGCTATAGCATAGGGTATCGCGTCAGCAATTCCGCATATGCAATATACAGCAAAAGACTGTACCAGGTAAACCAACAGTTCAGTTGGGAGCAGAGCTCTTTACCGAGTCTAATCCGAAGATAGACTGACTGCACAAGCCAGTGCGAGCTCTTATAAGGGGTAGGCCACGCCTCCCTATCCCTCCAAACAGCTCTTTTCATTGGCGTACGGAAATACGCCACGCGTTTACTCGATACAATTTACAAAAAGGATTTAAATCTAATGAGTTTTACTATTAGAACTCATCAAATAATCTAAAAGGAATTATCGTAAAGTTATAACAGTCTTTTAACAACTATAAGCAAATTACGATATCAAAATATTGATACTCAACAATGTTTTGAATAGTAAATTCATCAAATAATCTAACAGTAATTATTGTAAAGTTATAACAGTGTTTAAACAAATTTTGTAACATTTTCTTTTTGTTGGACTAGGTGCACTCCCAGAAAAAAAGGTTATACTGGACACAACCAAATCTATAGAAGTGAAGCAGGACACCAACTCTGGAACTCAAACAAACACAGTAGCTAATGAAAATAAGTCATCCCAAATAGTATGTGATGGGAAAAATCAGCAAGTATTAGTTAAGAACGATACACAGTCTTTTATATGCAATGATTGTAGTATAACATGTGATACGAAAGCTCTTCTTATCAAACATATTAGTCAACATAAACCTGTGACTATCAAACCGAATGAAACATGTACAAAAAATCAGAAATCTTCATGTAAAGGGAAATTGAATGAATGCAATAGTTTTATAAAGCACCTAAAAAAGCCTTATAAATGTCAATACTGTAATTATGCATGCACACATTATAGTAATTTTAAGAGACATATTAGAACTCACACAGGAGAAAAGCCGTATAAATGTGAATACTGTGATTATACATGTACACAAAATATTCATTTAAAGACACATATTAGAACTCACACAGGAGAAAAGCCCTTTAAATGTCAATACTGTGATTATGCATGTACAGAAAATGGTTATTTAAAGAGACATATTAGAACTCACACAGGAGAAAAGCCATATAAATGTAAATACTGTAATTATACATGTACACAAAATAGTCATTTAAAGGCACATATTAGAACTCACACAGGAGAAAAGCCCTTTAAATGTCAATACTGTGATTATACATGTACAGAAAATAGTCATTTAAAGAGACATATTAGAACTCACACAGGAGAAAGGCCTTTTAAATGTGAATACTGTGATTATACATGTACAGTAAATAGTAGTTTAAAGAGACATATTAGAACTCACACAGGAGAAAAGCCATATGAATGTCAATACTGTGATTATACATGTACAGAAAATGGTAAATTAAAGAAACATATTAGAATTCACACTGGCGAAAAGCCATATGTATGTGAAATATGCGATAAGAAATTTGCAAGAAGAAGTGATTTGAAAAGACACTTACAAGTACATATGGGTAACAAAACTCGTTAGTACTGAAGCTAACTGCTCAGAGTATAACAAATATATTAGATGTCATAGCTTAAGCATTAGGTATTATATATTATTTTTATAGTTCTCAACATACATTCTAAATTATTTTCAAACCGAATTTAGTTCTGATTTACAAGTTGTCTAAGAAGAAATAAACAAAATCGCAATAGTTTTTACTTTTAAATATCACTAGGAGATTACCATAATAGTCGGCAACACGTTGACGATTCTTCAATTGTGTATTCATGAGCAGTGACAGTAATCACAATTAATTAATAATAATTAGTACTAGCTCATTTACCCACCCGTGCTAAAAACATGCACAATGAAGCTAAAAATCATTAATTTAAGTTTTGTATGCAATATTTCTGACTGAAAATTAACAGAATATAAATACATAACCAATGAACGTATAAGAACCATACTGTATATTATGCGTCGTTGGAAAATATAAGCTAGGTAATATAAAAACTCGAAAAAAGTGTAAATCCGGAGAACGCCCGGCATGCAGCATCATACATCTCGAAATAATTTTTGAATCTCGTTTTATTTCTTCTTTTTTTATTATAAAAATCTATACATAATAATAAAAATCTAACGGATCGCTGTCTGTATATGAAAGGAAGGACCTTTATCAACGCAATAGCAAAATATACAATGATAGTTAGAATTTTTGTCTGTTTGTGCGTTTGTGCATGCTAATCTCAGAAACGGCTTATACGATTTAGATGTAGTTTTCGGTTGTTATTTGTCGTTTGTTAGTTGTCGTTTGCGGTAAGCTTCACTTGACATTTAGCGTTTGTTTCACGTCAATCGGTTCATAAATAAAAAAGTTATACCTATTTAAAGATATCGATAATATAACGGTGCAGAACCTCACGCGGGCGGAGCCGCGAGCGAATGCTAGTATATATATATTCCTTTATTTTTATATTAGAACTAGCTGTTCTCGCGGCTCCGCTCGCGTGATCTGCTTTTTCCGGGATAAAATTAGCCTGACAGTGGCGCCATCTGTCGAAATTTAGGGTTGTATGTACTTTTTAATGCTGTATCATAAAAAAATAAAATATATCTAAAAATTAAAAAATAAATAATTTAGGGGTGGACTACCCTTAACATTTAGGGGGATGAAAAATAGATGTCCGATTCTCAGACATACCCAATATGCACACAAAATTTCATGAGAATCGGTCAAGCCGTTTCGGAGGAGTTTAACTACAAACACCGCGACACGAGAATTTTATATATAATGGTGCTGCCACACCGGTGTTAGAAAATGTTATATAACATTTTATAACACCGGTGTGGCAGCATCATTTAGTAAACATTTCTTAACAATTTGTAACATTTCTTAACATTTTACCTATAACCGCAGGCGGCGGTACTTTTGAGAGCGGCGCCGTCAAAGAAGCCGTCAAAGAAGAATGTTCAGAAATGTTAGAAAATGTTAAGAAATGTTATAAAATGTTAGATTTAATGTTAGAAAATGTTTGTAAACATTTTATAACATCGGTGTGGCAGCACCATTAGATTTGCTAAATGGTCAGGGATCCCTCAGCCATTTTTCCACTTGATTACTATCAAGCTCATTTTCCGTGAGTAGCTTCGTTTCGATGAGACGCCCAACAATAGGGTATTTGACTAGATTTTTTTATTATTTTAACCAATAAGTTACGTTTCCCGAAATCTATTAATGAAAGAATTATATAAATTAAGTAAAAAATAAATAAGTTACAATCCATTTCAATTTGCTGGAAGGGTTAGTTATCGAATGACGGAAAAAGGATACCCGACATGGCGTATTACGTCACAAGCAAGGTCTCGCCATTAAGGTGCACGCGTGCGAGTGAGATAGTGAGATTTTCCCACCACACGCCCACCTTAGCTCATACCAATATATAAAACATTAACTACAACTTCATTTCTTAACCATTTTTAATTCTGTTTTCGCAAAATAGTTTATTATTGAAGTTATACTTCTTTAGGCGCGTTATGAAAAAATGATGAGAGTGAAATTTTAAGATGCGCGCGCACCTGTGACACAAAAAATTAACAGTATGAAGTTAGGCGCGTTATGAAAAAATGATGAGAGCAGTATGAAGTTAGGCGCGTTATGAAAAAATGATGAGAGTGAAATAAAAAAATAAATAAATAAATATAAATATATATATATATATATATATATATATATATATATATATAATTATATACAGGGTTAATTTTAAAACACCAGCAACCTCGCAGGACCAGATAGCTGACCCCATACGGAACAACTTTTGTTCTACGAGTTTGTATATAACTCAATATATTTAAAAAAAAATGATTTTACAAGTTTTTGTTGTGTCGTATTTTTCTTCTTAGCGTTCGGCGTGCGCGCGCGACTCAAAGGCGCCGCGCCGCGCCGCTCAGCTGGCTCGGGCGTTGACCTTCGGCGCTTACGTAATCTGCGATGCGTGTAGGTAACATTCAAGACGGAAATTAAATGAATACTTATTTTTGTATGAAAATAAAATCTAACAAATTATCAAAAGTCGTAGAACAAAAGTAGTAGCTTATAACCTTAGGTATCTACCCCTGCGAGGTTGCTGGTGTTTTAAAAATAACCCTGTATAGATGCGGTTTTTATTTTATAATTTGGAACATGGTGCCGTAAAAAAAGTACCAGGTTCGCATAAACGCGAAGAGAGTAGAATGTCCATTTTTCATGGCGAGTAGCCGTAACTAATAAACAAATGACGATTTGGACAAAGAAAAACTCTTTAGGTTTTTTCTTATTCGGAACATGTTGCCGTAAAAAGTACCAGGCTCGCATAAACGCGAAGAGAGTAGAATGTACTTCTATCATGTCGAGTGGATATGTTGATATAAATTAAAATACTTTTATTTAATATAATTAACACTAAATATTATTAAATTATTAATGTTAAATACTTATTATTGGTTATTTAATGATGCCAAAGAAGTATAACTTCTCACGCGCGTACATAAGTACACGCACCCATATTTTTTGGTATTATTATCCAGTAAATACAAAATAATATATAAAATTACCTATAGTCAAATACCCCATTCCCTATGCGAAAATTCTCTATGTGGTAGCTAACAGAGGTAGCAAGGATTGAATATTTCGATTTGATGATACTCAAAAAATTATTATTTTATTTGTAGGACAATATGACTGTTAAATTATATAAATATTAACTAAGTAAAAACGAAAAAAAAAAGTTTTTAAACATTTAGGTGTATAATATTGGTTTTGATTTCGTATTTTTTTTAAGTTTTAATAGAGGATTTGATTTGTTCAATTTGTTTTATTTCTACAAACCAGCAGAGTTGGTACTAACTAAGTGTCCTTATACCACATACGTCATATGATCGGACATTTCACAAATATATTTATAATGTTTAATAGCCATATCGTAAAGGTGCCTATTCTATAAATCCGAAACGAAGCAACGAAGTTCGAAACATCCATAGAGTACACTAGGTATAGAATAGCCATTACAATAATAATATTACTGACCTATATTACTATCATCAAGATTCATTTATGTGTAAAAACGTATATGAAAAACGATTGCATTAAGTAGAAGAAGTAGGTATAGCATAACCATTACAATAGTATTATGTAGTAAGTAATTATGTATTTTTTTGCCTCCTAAATAAAATATTTTAGTTTAAGTCGTAAAAAAGATAAAAATTCCTAACACGATGCCATAATAAAAATGTTCCCTTTTATAGAAATGTCTTTACCGACTGCTTTTTTGGTCACAGTATTTTATTTTAGAAATATTATTGTGATAGTTATTCTACGTTGCATTAGGTCTACATTTTCGAACTTCATCGCTTCGTAGCGTTATAGAATGGGGGCCCAGGGTCGGATTTAAAGGTAAGGGGTCCTGGGGTAACAAAGAAATGTAATGTGTCGATTTTCTTTCGACCACTTTTTAAAGGTTACATATATAAGAACTGGTCTGAAATCAGCGAATGTCACAACGCCGTGCATAAATTGATGTATTCGGGAGTCTTTTAGTCTTTTGAGCAGACTAAAAGACGGCGCTAGTGTTAGGTTATTCATATCCACCCGGATAGCGACCACCGTACACATGGTGTTAAAACCTGCCATAGTGATCCACACACTTCGTGTGGATCGCGTTCCAGGATCAGCTAGTGTATACCCGGTTCTCCCGAGGGGCTTACGACATGACTTAATGGTTGATTGGGGTGGGTATAGGGGTAAATCCTTGTATACCTGTGTCTGTATCGGTCATCCGCCAGTTCTGTCGCAGGCCACTCGATCTGCTTCTTCCCTCTTCGGAGTGTGAAGAAGCATTTATACAGGCCGGCTTGATTCTGACCACCGATAAACTCATTGTTTGTCGGTGGTCGCTAGTTTTTTGGACTGGACTACGGTTACCATCAGGTATAGTACAGTCACTTTGCCGTGCTCGGATAAATAAAAGATCGCGGGTTTTTTAATACAAGTTACTTCAAGTTCTTATGGCCCTGGGTAACTGCCCCTTTTTCGCTTTAAATCTGGTCCTGCACGTAACATCAAATTATTTTCAGCAAGGATTTTAAAAATATACTTTTTTTTTTAATTAATGTCAATATTGTATCGATATTTAACGATATATCAGTCAAAAAATTTATATTTTCGATATATCGTATTGTAGGAAGGAAAAGACTTTATTAGGAGTAAATAAGTAAACCCACTAAAGTTAAATAATAGTTTAAAAAAACTAAAAAACACGCTTTTACATAAAATCCAACTAAAAAATAAAAAATAAATTTTAATGAATTCGAATTAGGAATAGTGTACAAAATTTAAAAATATATATAAATTAAGAATAGTGTAAATAAGAAAAAATATGTATTTTATTGTAAAAAAAACGTGGGGTGCTTTTTAAGACATTATCAAAATGATGATCCTTCTACTCATATCTATCAATAAAATATTTTTATAACTATTGACACCATGCACCCCACGCTTTTTTTACAATAAAATACATATTTTTTCTTATTTACACTATTCTTAATTTATATATATTTTTAAATTTTGTACACTATTCCTAATTCGAATTCATTAAAATTTATTTTTTATTTTTTAGTTGGATTTTATGTAAAAGCGTGTTTTTTAGTTTTTTTAAACTATTATTTATTTTTTATTTTTTAGTTTGATTTTCTATAAAAAGGTGTATTTTAATTTTTTTTACCATTTTTTGAAGTGAAACTTCTTTCGAATCTTTGTGATTGGAAAATTCGCTGAAACGTTAAAATGTCACGAAGGAGGTAGGAAAGAAACAAGTTTTACGAATGGCTTGTTTAACAAGCCATTTGTAAAACTGTACCCGATCAATCGGACAACACCCATATTTCATACAAAGCGTCGGAGGTAATGATTCGCTGGAGAATCTTGACATCGCGATGTAGATTTGCCAGTGGCGCCATCTCTTAATTTTTTTCTTGTTTTATTTTAATGTGTCATGTAGATCCATATGAATCCAATGTTCTATTATATTGCTGCCACTAATTGTAAATAATATAAAAAAGCGTGTTAAAAAAAGTGTTTTGCGAACATCCCTTACTACTGAAGTAATTTCAATAACAGTTATAGGTAATAAATTTGTAATTTATAACAATTATTCAATGAAATATTTAAGGACGTTTTAATTTTTACAATATTTATTTATTTTGTTCTAAACTCGTATCAAAATAACACAACAATACAACCAGCGCCACCTTTATTGCATTTAAGCTACAAGTTGACAAGAAAAAATCATGAGATGGCGCCACTGGCACATTTACATCGCGCTGTCAAGATTTTATCCGACGTTTTGAAGTAGGTCAAAATCACGTTCAAAGACAAGTTACAGACAAACATACCAACATACATACGTCTGAAGCTAATAAAAGCGTGTTAAAAAGCAATCAACTTTGATTTTATTCATCCTAATATTTGTTTTCTTTTTATTTCATTGAATGACGAGACGAGCAAGATGCTCGCTTGATGGTAAGCGCCACGCCTGCCTATGAACAGAAACAACACCACACAGAAATTTGAATTACAAAGCACTGCATGGCACTGAACTGCGCTCATCACCCTGAGACATAAGATATTAAGTCTCATAATGCCCAGTAATTTCAATGTTCTTCAAACCGAAACACAACAGTGCTTACACACTCAGTTCAGTTCAGTTTTGGAAGAATGACGACATATTGCTTATACACTGTGGCTTGAAGGCAGAAACATCATCTTAACCTGACAGAAACAAAATTTTATTGACTCTTTTAGCTTGGATTCTGCTTCTCTGTTCGGTTAATACTTGCGCGGCCAAATAAAAAAGTCTTTCAGATGCCACAGAGCTTTAATGATGATTTTTCCTAAATATTCTACAATATCCTTATTTCGTACGATATTTTATATATTGGATAAAATATATCGATATTATATATCGACTTCAATGATTCGATAATATCGCATTGATTCGATATATCAAATAAATGTATCGATATTTTATCACATATCGATACATATCGAGCACTCCTACCACAGAGTGGATTATTATAGGGATGGGCAAATGGAAAAAATAAATCGATATATATCGTATCGATATTTTTAAACAATATAGATATATTCAGAGTAAAAAATGACGATATTTCGATATATTGATATTTATACTCTCAGGAGCGCGATTACCGAAAAAACGGTAAAATATTCAAATGTGAAAATACATTTGGTACTTTTATTAGTTTTGCTTAATAATAAAATACATATTTCACTATTAATATTACAATAAACATGAAATTATTCGTCACCTTAAAAATTTAAACAATTGTTTTTTAGTCAAACCAATATTCATCTGATAAAGACATCAGAAGCACTCTTTCCTTGATATGCTCTCCAGTTAATTTGCTTTTTTATAATTATATACGATATTACAATAACAAGAAATATATATATAATAAAAAATATAATAAGCCGAATAAAAAATATCGAATTTGATATTCAAAAATTAATATTGAATATCTATAAATCAAGATTAAAAATATCGACGATATTTATCGATTATTTTCTAAAAAAATATCGATATTTTGATATATCGATATTTTTTGCCCTTCCCTAGATTATTATATTGTTCGGTGCAATCAGCAATGTGCATTAGTGATGTTCACGTACAAAAAATATTGATATTTTTTCCGATATAATATATCGAAATATTGTATCGATATTTAACGATATATCGGTCAAAAATATCGATATTTTCGATGTATCGAATTGTTTGTTATTGTGAAAATAATTAACAAAAATAATATCGAATAGCTAAAAAAAAAAAAACAACATCCAATACTTATTCTGGTATTTGATGTTGTTTTTTTTAGCTACATCCGTGTATAGAAGGCTGAGATGGATCATATAACGGATAAAATATATCGATATTATATATCGGATGAAATATATCGATATTATATATCGGATAAAATATATCGATATTATATATCGACTTCAATGATTCGATAATATCGCATTGATTCGATATATCAAATAAATATATCGATATTTTATCACATATCGATACATATCGAGCACTCCTAGATGGTCAGTGGTCTTATTTCAGTTTTGTATGTGTTATGAAAATGTCTGCATTAATTTGTCGAATATGTTTGGATAACAACGTTCGAATGCATGAAATTGCGGGCTCGGAAGTGCAGGATGTATATGAAAAGCTAACAACTAAGAAGGTAGAATTCTTATACTATGTTGAGCGCAAAATAACTTACCCTCTACACCTGCCGACATCTATTACATTATTCAACGAAAACAATATTAAAGACTCAAATGGCAGTGCCGCGCTGTAGACACTTAAGTGCAAAGCACGAATGGCCGGATTATTACCACTATCTCACAGAAAACAGACGTAAAGTAGCGGCTTGCTGCAGCATTTCGTATGGTGAGTGAGATATCCGGAGGCCCAAATCCCCTTCTTATTTTTTTTTTATCCTGGCTCGGCGAAGTGACTACGCTACACCTGATGGTAAGTGTAGCGCAATCCAAGAATGGTGTCGACCAACGATAAACAATGTGTCCATCGTAGGTCGGCAAGATCATGCCGGTCTGCCAAAGGACCAAGGGGGAGGGGAAGGAAAAAGGGATGGGAAAAGGGTTAGGATCAGGGGGCAAGCCCCCTGGGGAGAACCGGATATACACTGGCCGACCCTGGAACGCGACCCACACAAGGTGGGCCACTATGGCAGGTTTTAACACCAGTGTACGGTGGTCCCTATCTGGTCGGATACAAGTATCCTCCCACCAGCAAGCTTCCCAATCCCTCTTCTTTAATGTCGGGAACGCGCACATGTTGTGGTGGGTCCTTTATCGGGTGACTCACTTGCGTGTTTGCTAAACTCTGTTATATAAAAACTGGCCAGAGTGTAGAGACACGTATAGTGAATGGCTCTGGGGTGTAGCCGAAAATATCTCATACCTCAAAAATATGCAACATAGCTCAATGAAACGAATGTTCGTTGGAAGTATCTTTTAATATACATATGATCTTATTGTTGAATTAAAAATAATAGAGAGAACATTTTTCAAAACTTTCAACAATCCGTGACCTATATCAATTCATAATCCCATTATTTGTTTAATCCTCAGGTTCAAGAGGATGGAAGACTACACTTTGCATGTTACATATGTTACTATCAGCTAAGGAAATGCCAGCAGCTTGTTATCAAATCACAGAAAGCGGAGGAGTTGCTTCAACAATTCTTTGTAAACAGTCCTGAGGTATTTATATCATTATTTTATTACACAAATATTATGTTGCATATTATAATATACAGCGATAGCTCAGTGGGGAGTGGTATGGAATACAGAGACAAATGTTGCAGGTTTAAAACCAGCCCTTAGAGCATGCACCAACAACTTTCTTATGTTACATGTATATTCATTGTTAATTATCACTGGCTTTAATGGTGAGAGAAACATTATGAGGAAGCCTACATACTTGAGAATTCTCCATGATGATGTGTGAAGTCTGCCAACCCATGTTAAGCCAGTGTGTTGTGTTGTGTTGTGTCACCCATGTTAAACCTATTCCAGTTTATTCGTACAGGAGGCCTGTGCTCAGCAGTGAGACAGTGTAATATGGTGTAGATATTATTATTTTATTATCTAAAAACTCATGAATGAAATATTAAAACTACCACCACCACAGTAATAATGCACTAATTTTTGTGTGTCTATTTCACAATTACCAAGTAAAAATTAACCACCAAAGTAGTAAGAGATTTTTTCGATATATTTTTTGCAATTTTGTTACGTCTATCTGTGTATGGGTACAAGGCAGCATAGTCTATTTTTATTATTTGCAGCAAAATGTGGAATCCATCACTCTTGCAGTCAGACTGACATATGGTCTGCATAATTCATTGATGATTGCGAAAATGGAGTCCTATCAAATACCAGAATATAACATAATTACAAAAGTAGAAAACCAAGACGAATGTCACATTAATGAAGAAGTGATGATCAAAGTTGAACCTGATGATGATGGTAAGAACAGAATAATTTTATACAATGTGTAAAAGCAATCCTGTACTATCTGTAAAGGTCCTATTAGGTGTCATGATAAGGATCCGGTTCTCCCCCAGGGGGGCTTGCCCTCTGATTCTAACCCTTTTCCCACCTCTTTTTCCTTCCCCTCCCCCTTGGTCCTTTGGCAGGCGGGCATGATCTTGCCGACACATTGTTTATCGTTGGTCGACACTATTCTTGGATTGCGCTACACTTACCATCAGATGTAGCATAGTCACTTTCCCGAGCCAGGATAATAAAACATCTTTAGATGTTAAGTAAAAAAAGACCCAACAAAATGTTTAATCAAATGATGATTTATGAAACTGAGAAGAGGTTTTTTACAAATAAATTTAATAGTTTAGATCATATGTCGGATTATTCACTGAGGACACAAATACAAACAATGAGTTTATCGATGGTCTCTAGAGTCATGCCGGCCTGTATAAATGCTTCTTCCCTCTTCAGAGAGGCAGAGAGGCTTCCGAACTGGCAGTAGTGTTTTTTGACGGAATCCAAACAATATACATATAACATTTTATGGATTCATTAATATTCATTAATCATATATTGATTTTGTAATATTTTCTTTTTGTTGGACTAGGTGCACTCCCAGAAAAAAAGGTTATACTGGACACAACCAAATCTATAGAAGTGAAGCAGGACACCATCTCTGGAACTCAAACAAACACAGTAGCTAATGAAAATAAGTCATCCCAAATAGTATGTGATGGGAAAAATCAGCAAGTATTAGTTAAGAACGATACACAGTCTTTTATATGCAATGATTGTAGTATAACATGTGATACGAAAGCTCTTCTTATCAAACATATTAGTGAACATAAACCTGTGACTATCAAACCGACTGAAACATATACAAAAAATCAGAAATATTCATGTAAAGGGAAATTGAATGAATGCATTAGTTTTATAAAGAACCTAAAAACGCCTTATAAATGTCAATACTGTAATTATGCATGCACATATTATAGTAATTTTAAGAGACATATTAGAACTCACACAGGCGAAAAGCCGTATAAATGTAAATACTGTGATTATACATGTACAGAAAATGTTAGATTAAAGAGACATATTAGAACTCACACAGGCGAAAAGCCCTTTAAATGTCAATACTGTGATTATACATGTACAGAAAATGGTAAATTAAAGAGACATATTAGAACTCACACTGGCGAAAAGCCCTTTAAATGTGAATACTGTGATTATATATGTTCACAACATGGTAATTTAAAGAAACATATTAGAACTCACACAGGAGAAAAGCCGTATAAATGTAAATACTGTGATTATGCCTGTACACAAGATATTAATTTAAAGACACATATTAGGACTCACACAGGTGAAAAGCCGTATAAATGTAAATACTGTGATTATACATGTACAAAAAATAGTAGTTTAAAGCGACATATTAGAACTCACACAGGAGAAAAGCCATATGAATGTAAATACTGTGATTATGCATGTACAAAAAATAATGATTTAAAGAGACATATTAGAACTCACACAGGAGAAAAGCCCTTTAAATGTGAATACTGTGATTATACATGTACAGTAAATAATAATTTAAAGACACATATTAGAACTCACACAGGCGAGAAGCCATATGTATGTGAAATATGCGATAAGAAATTTGCAAGAAGCAATTGTTTAAAGATTCACCTACGAGTACATATGGGTAACAAAACTCGTTAGTACTGAAGCTAACTGCTCAGAGTATAACAAATATATTAGATGTCATAGCTTAATCATTAGGTATATTCCTTTATTTTTATTTTAGCATTTGCTAAATGTTTGTTCTTGGATAAAAATAGCCTAATATGTTCTAATCTATGTGCTGATATACCTGTGTGATAAAATTCTTTAATCAACCATTATTGGGTTACTGATTAACAAACATACAAACTTACAAGCATAAAAACTTCACATCAAAAAATCCTACTTCCTACTAATATACAATACTAGCAGACCCGGCCACGCTTGCTGTGGCTAAGGTATATGTTAAATTATATTGTAGTAAACTATTCAATACAGTATGCGCCATCTATTGGATACTTACTCAATCCAGACGATAAATTGACACGAAATTTTTATATATAAAGATTAGTAGGAAGTAGGATTTGTTGTATAGGTCCTATTAGTAGGAGATCCCACCTAACATCGACCTTCACCCATCTGTTTACCGGATGAAACATATATTTTCGGGTATAAAATGTGTTGCTGATCACATACCAATAGGGTTGCCTAAAAGAATATGGTCAAGGATATGATTAATTAAAATTTGAAAACAATTTTTTTTTTTATAATTTCACTGATCTGTTTACCAAAAAAATGAACCTGCAATGAAAAGTGTACAATGTATACTACCTGAAAAAGCTAGGTTGCCTACCTTTTTCTGGGCACTACTACCGGGTTGCCGTGTGCAAAGAGGTAACAAAAAAGTGGTAATTGCGCTCATCTGCTTTCCGCTTCAAAAGTAAATGAAGGAAATTTCATGGCGAATTCAGTAATATAGGGTTGCCTATGAAAATCTGTTCATGGATAAGGGTTGCCCGGCTTGAAATCCGAAAATCGGAGCAAGTTAGAGATGAGTTTGTTTCGCCAGGTCTTCTCAGGAAGGGTCGCCTTTGGATCTGGTGGTAGTTTTAAAACAACAATCTGGAGATACACATGATACGTATTAATCTGCCTTATAACTAATTGTAGGTATATACAGGGTTATTTTTAAAACACCAGCAACCTCGCAGGGGTGGATACCTAAGGTTATAAGCTACTACTTTTGTTCTACGACTTTTGATAATTTGTTAGATTTTATTTTCATACAAAAATAAGTATTCATTTAATTTCCGTCTTGAATGTTACCTACGCACATCGCAGATTACGTAAGCAAACACGCGAAGCGTGGGGAACCGGGCTAGCGCCTTTGAAGGTCAACGCCCGAGCAGCTGACGGCCGCTTTGATGTCGCGCGCGCACGCCGCGCCGCGCCGCAATCTACGAAGAAAAACACGACACAACAAAAACTTGTAAAATATTTTTTTTTAAATATATTGAGTTATATCCAAACTCGTAGAACAAAAGTTGTTCCGTATGGGGTCAGCTATCTGGTCCTGCGAGGTTGCTGGTGTTTTAAAATTAACCCTGTATATCTTGGCCGGATTAAATTTAAGCTACAGAGCCATGACAGGGGAGCGATAGTTCAGCGGGAAGTGGGACGGACAGTCAAGACAAGAGTAGCAGGTTCGAAAGCAACCTCAATAGCATGCACCTATGACTTCTCTTCGTTATGTGTGTATTAATTAATAATAATCGCTTGCTTCAACGGTGAAGGAAACATCGTGAAGAAACCTACACAGAATTTCTCAATAGGAATAGTTTCTTAGTTTTTTTTTTATCAGGGCACGGCAAAGTGACTGCACTACACCTGATGGTAAGCGTAGTGCAGTCCAAAAATCCAGCGACCACCGACAAACAATGAATTTATCGTTGGTCACCAGAGTCATGCCGGCCTGTATAAATGCTTCTTCCCTCTCCGGAGAAGGAAGTAGCAAATCGAGGGGCCTGCGACAGGACAGACATACGACCGATGCTGTCACAGGGATATAAGGATGTATCCCTATACCCGCCCCAATGGACCATCAAGTCATGTCGCAAGCCTCTCGGGAGAACCGGATACACACTGACTGATCCTGGAACGCGATGCACACACGGTGTGTGGGTCACTATGGCAGGTTTTAACACCATGTGTACGGTGGTCACTATCCGGGCGGATATGAATATTCTACTAATAATATATTTATTTAATAGATAACCACATA
Source organism: Amorpha juglandis (assembly GCA_949126905.1). Taxonomy (NCBI): domain Eukaryota; kingdom Metazoa; phylum Arthropoda; class Insecta; order Lepidoptera; family Sphingidae; genus Amorpha; species Amorpha juglandis. Next base: position 5,435,961 of record OX421392.1, read on the forward strand.
CCATTTTATACAAAATCGCCAAGCTGTGTACACAGTTTGTTGGCAAAAAAGGCGTTATTACGAGTTAAATAGATGCAACTCAATTAAAGGCAAGGATAAATAGTACATTAATTATTTATATAACTACTTAGACAGTCGAAATTCGACCTCTATAGATCATATCCTTTTTGTTCTTTAACGTCAGCTCACAGAGCTGTGAGTTTTAACATTCAGACATGAATGTTTCTTTTTATTGGAACGTAGTTTTGGAACGTATTTCCTTATCGCGCGTTGCGAAAGGGGGCTAGACGGAAAAAAATTGGTACGAAAATTTGTCACGACAGAATTCTCCGACTAGCCAGCGTTAGCTGACCTCCCTGGAACATCGATAATTTCGAAGTCCCAGGTGGCGTCACACAGTGACCAATCAGCTTGGACCGGACTTTCACAAGACTTTGACCTTGAACCCCAACCGTGACCTTGACCCCTATTTTACCTTGACCTTGACCCCGATTTTTACCTAGACTCCGACCTTGACCTTGACCCCGATTTTTACCTTGACTCCGACCTTGACCTTGCCCCCGACCTTGACCTTGACCCCCGATTTTTACCTTGACTCCGACCTTGACCTTGACCCCTACATTGACCTTGACCCCAACCTTAACCTTTACCCCGACCTTGACTTTGACACAGACCTTGACCCTCAAAATTAAAATTAAAAATAATCGAAAGGAACTTCGTTCCATCCGGGTGTCCCTTGACACCTCTCAAGTTTTTTTATTTACTAGCTGTAGCCTGCGCGCGTTGCTACGCCATCTAAAATAAATTTGAAGGAAAGACATTTAAATATTTTGAGTGGTAGAGCCACGCTGTAGACAGTTTTGTTTTGAGTGGTAGAGCCACGCTGTAGACAGTTTTGTCTACAGCATGAATGGGCTGGCTCGACCAGGTCGTTACCACTGTCTCACAGAAAACCGACGTAAAGTAGCGGCTTGCTGCTGCGTTTCGTACGGTGAGTGAGATATCCGGAAGCCCAAATCTCCTCTCCTTCCCAATCCCTAATTATCCCTTTCCTCTAAGGTCGGCAACGCGCCCATGAGTCTTCTGGCGGTGGGCGTACATGGGCGGTGGAGATCACTTACCATCAGGTGACCCACTTGCTCGTGTGCCGGCCTATGCTATAAAAAAAAAACAATTCATTTTGAGTCATTATGCGTTTGCTGTTTTCGTTTCATTTCAAATCAGTATGAACTGTCACGGCAATATTTCATTGGAATGACAGTGACACCATCTGTCAAAAATTGGTCGTACCAACTCAGAAACCTTCGTGGGCTCATGCACAACAACTTTGCTACAGATCATCACATGATCAAATACATACTTACCATTCTATAAAGGACATACAGAAAAACATTCATTTTTAAATATTTAGGTAATTATAGATACTTAAATCATTGAGTATAATATATTCATTATTACAGTGCTGATGTGAAGAAAAAACATTGCAAAGCACTGCATGGCACTGAACTGAGCTCGTCACCCCGAGACATAAGATGTTAAGTCTTATAATGACCAGTAATTTCACAGGCTTGAATGTCCTTCAAACCGAAGCGCAACAATTCTTACACACTGCTTGGCTACAGAAATAGACGGCGCGGTGGTACCAACCCAGACGGCCTCTCGCATACGAGGGACCTACCATTCGCTGACCTTTATAAGGTGCCTTTATTCGCTGGGAAAAGATCATGACTAGTTTTATATATTATGTTAATTAAAAGATTGTTATCTGTAAGTAATATATATTTATATATTAAGAGTAATAATTAAAACAACTATTTGCGCGGGAAACTGGTTTAATAATAACTTTTTAATTTTCCATGAACCATAGGCAAAGGACTCATACTTATTCATACACTGCACTCCTCCCTCATTACTCCATAGTCCTGACATTATGAACAAAAGAAAACAATATCACTAACAAATATAATAAAATTTCTTATAATCTATGTCGCGTCTTGGTCTAAGAGTTCGGCCAAGAGTCCTGTCCGTTTCGGTAGGAAGATCCGGACTAGGATGATTATCATGCCCTGACAGACCTGCAGACTCTAAATTTTCAGTCTCTACATTACTTCCGTCAACATACTCTCTAGCCTCCTCCCACTCTTCCCCCTCTTTTACCGCTTCATTTTCAGAAGGTACTACACACTCAACATCAGCTGTGACAGGCTGCTGTGCAATCTCTGCATTAATGCTCCGTGAAGCGGATGCAGGCGCTGGTGAGTCAATGACTGGAGGAGATGGCTGAGAAGATGTCAAACAAGGCTGTGAAAGAGCCGAGACTGAAATACTATCTTCCAGATCATCGTTAATTTTATCATTAATATCAATATATTTTCTAATTTGGTCTATATGGCGTATACCTGAGGTGTCAAAGTTTTCAAAATAAATCTTAAACATTCTATTACCAATTTTGTCAGTTATCCTACCTGTCACCCATTTAGCTTTACGAGCAGAAAACCATTTTGCCCAAACAATTTCACCAATATTAAAATATCTAGATTTGATAAGAATACTTTTATTAATTACCGGTTCCTGAAGGATGTTACTTTCTGGAGGCAACACAATATCTAATCTAGATCTTAAATTACGACCAAACATTAATTTGGCGGGGGTGTCTCCTGTGGTACAATGAATTGTATTACGATATTCAAATAAGAACCCAATCAACTCGTCTTGTATTTGATGCTGTGAAAGTGCTCCTTTACTGTTAAGAATACATTTAATCATTTTTTTACAAGTTTTAACCGAGTTTTCTGCTTGACCGTTGCTAGATGGATGATAAATAGGTGAGTTCAAATACTCAATACCATTATTTTTACAGAAAACATGAAACTCTGTCGACGATATCTTAATGTCATTGTCTGACACGATTACATTAGGAATTCCAAAAACTGAAAATATTCCTTTCAATTTTGTAATTAATGCATGACTTGAGGTGCCGCAGCTCATATTAATACACTCCAACCATTTGCTATACGCATCTATAATAATAAGATACACCGTTTGCCCTACGGTCATATAGTCAATGTGTAAGCGATGCCAAGGCTTGGGCGGACGCGGCCAGGGCGCGGGTGGCGCGCGCGGTGGTGCGCTGCGGACGGCACAGCAAGCTCTGCAACCCCCTACTAGTTGCTCGATATCATGGTCTATACCTGGCCACCACATCCTACTACGCGCTGCACTTTTAGTTTTCACTATTCCGAAATGTGCTGAATGTAATTCTTGCAGCATTCTTCCGCGGTATACGGTAGGAATTACTATTCTATGTCCGCGAAATAGGCACCCGTTAATTACCTCGAAGTCCGATTTATGAATAAAGTAAGGCTTTACACTTTTACACATAATTTTACGCGGCCAACCACGATTCATATACTTCATGACGGTTTGTAAAACCTTATCGTCTACCGTAGCGCGCTTAATCTGTACAAATGAAACAGGCTCGGTTGTGGCATTCATAAATGAAAGAGGAATAGGAGTCTCATCAAAATAATAATTATATAAAGTGTGGTTGAAAAAAACTTTAATGACGAACAGTAAACACATATACATATACAATAAAACCGATAGCGTGCAAATACATTAAATTGTTTCACTTGAGGCGACATAAAATATTTCGCTAACAATGATTGCGGGCGGCGTGTAGGCCAGTAGGCACATAACGGGTGCGAGGGAGCGAGCGAGAAACGCAAGGGTGCATGCGTGCATCCCCGTTCGTGCTAGCGCTGCGACTGCGGGCGAGAGCGACGCGAGGGAGGCTCGAAGCCCGGGCACGGCGGGGCGCTCCGGATCACGCGATCAACCCTGCGGGCGCGCACGGATTGTACGGCGCGCCTCAACCCTGCGACTGCGCGTTACAGTCTCCCCCTCTAACCCGAACGAACGCCCTCGCGATCGGGTTAGTTCTTACGAGGCCTACCTCTCCTACGCTTCTCGTGTTCTGGAGCCTGGACGCGACCGACAAAGGGAGTCAACACCGAAACGTGATATTTGCCTAGCACCGTACCGTCCCCTAGACGCTCGAGGGTATACGTGGTGGGACTGACCACCGACTTGACCTTATACGGTCCGTCTCGGCGAGGGATAAACTTAGGCGTCTGCCCTTTACTAGTATCGTTAGCCCCTTGGGTCTTCAATAATACCAGGTCACCAACCTTATAATCCGGCGCTGGCCGACGATGTTCATCGGCGTACTTCTTGCGCACAGCTTGGGCGCTCTCATAGACGTCGCGGGCGTCCACGAGCACCGACGAGATCTTCTTCAGGTAAGTGGTAATCTCACCTACATAATTATCATTGTCAATGATTGCGCGCATTTCAGACATAACGTCTGCCGGTGCGCGCATCTCGTGCGTCCGTGCGAAGTTTAAAAAAGCGGGCGAATATCCTGTGCCCGATGTGACTGCAGAATTCATGGCGAAGCGGATTGCTGGTAAGTGAATATCCCATGTATTGTGGTCCTTACCTACTAGGATCGCCAGCTGGGGTTTCAGGTCCCGGTTTTTGCGCTCCACCGGATTCGCCTCCGGGTGGTAATACGAAGTGAACGATTGCGAAATTCCCATCGCATGACAGGTCTGCTGCATCACTTCGCTAACGAATTGGACTCCGTTATCACTAACGAGTCGCCTAGGGACTCCGAACCGTAAGTATATCTCCGCGACGAGAACCTTCGCACATTCCTCACTGGTAGCTGCAGTGAGGGGGAACAACTCCACCCAGCGGGTGAAGGTATCCTCCACTATCAAAATCCATTTGTGGCCTTTTGCCGTTTCGGGCAAAGGGCCAAATAAGTCTACGGATAGGACTTCAAATCGACGTGCAGCGGCGGGCGTTTGCAGCAGCCCAGCCGGCTTCCTGGTATCCGCTTTGTAACGCTGGCAAGGTACGCAATTTCTTACGTACTGAGTAACATAGGAGCGCATCCCTGGCCAGTAGTACTTACCGATTAGACGTAGCAGCGTACGTTCTGCGCCCATGTGACCGGCGGTGGGTGCATCATGGTATTCGGCCAATACCCCGGCGCGCTCTTGTTCTGGGACCACCAGACTAGCGTCGTCATTATCCTCGTTTTCCGGACAGTATCTATAAAGTACACCCTCGGTAAGTACGTACCCTCTATCGGCCCATGCCTTACCTTTGAAGGGATCGTCGGACTCTAAAGCCTCAATGATCTTGCTAACATCCGGGTCTTTCAGCTGATTCTCGCGCAGGTCCTTCAGACTGCGGGAGGGCATGTCGGCAACAGCGCAACACAGATCGCAGTCGACGCCATCGGCACATGGTGGACGCGACAAAGTGTCGGCTAAAACGTTCGCCTTACCTGGCGTGTATTCTATTTTCAAATTGTACTCCTGAAGACTTAGAGCCCACCGAGCTAGGCGGCCGCTCGGGGACTTCATACTCATCAGCCACCTAAGCGGCTGATGGTCAGACTTGATCACAACCTCAGCACCATCTATATATCCTCTGAACTTGGAAACCGCCCAAACGACGGCGAGAGCTTCCCTCTCCGTCGTACTGTAGTTCCTTTCAGCCGCTGTCAGGAGTCGACTGGCGTATTCTATTGGGCGCTCGTCGGTACCCTTCCCCTGGAGGAGAGCCGCACCGAGTGCATACCCACTGCTGTCAGTTCGGAGTACGAAGGGTAAAGCAGTATCCGCCTGCCGCAGGATCGGCGCAGACACTAGCAGTCGTTTGATCTGCTCGAAAGCAGCCTGTTGCTCCGAACCCCATTGCCATACGCTTACCTTTTTCGGTAGTCCTGTCAACGGTTTTGCGACCTCTGCATAGTCGGGGACAAAACGCCTGAACCAGCTAGAGGTCTGCAGGAAACATTTCAGATGTTTTACGTTCCGGGGCGTCGGCATGTTCGCGATAGCCGACGTCTTCTCTGGGTCGACATGTATGCCACCAGGTAAGATGATGTGACCCAAGAACTTTACTGATTCCCTCGCGAAGTGGCTCTTCTCGCGGTTTACTCGCAGGTTAAACAAGGCGAGCCTATCGAACACGGAGGTAAGGTCAGCGAGATGTTTCTCGAAGGTCTCATCGGACAGTACCAACAAATCGTCCAGATATGCAAGTAGAGTGGTACCTGGCAGGTTTGACTTAAATCTGTCGATCAGCCTCTGGAACGTAGCTCCTGAATTTCGTAGGCCCATCGGCATACGCTTAAATCTATAAGTGCCTAGCGGCGTAGTGAATGCCGTTTTGTCTCTGTCATCGGGATCGACTAGGACCTGAAAATAGCCCGCTCGGAGATCAAGCGTGGTCATATACTTAGCTGCTTTAGCATCATGAAGTATGTCCTCTATCCTCGGAAGAGGGTACCGATCGGCCTCCGTTACAGCATTCAGCTTGCGGTAGTCAATACATAGTCTGCAACCGCCGTCCTTCTTTTGCACGAGCACCACGTTTGATGCCCATGGTGACTCGCATTCTTCAATTATATCGGAGCTAACAAGCTTGTGCAGCTCCTTCTCGAGTGCCTCCCTCTTGAGGGGGGACAACCTATAGGGGGGAGAAGCTAATGGTTCTTGTGCGTCACTTACCTTTATCTTGTGAACGGCGAAGTCAGTGGGAGGCCCCTCCGAAGCAAACTGAGCGACTCTGTCCTGTAGGAAATCGTTGAGTGCGGCCCTGTTCTCCGGCGATAGGCCCGTACCTTCGTCCGGGCGCAGTGATACATCGCAGACATCCGCTTGCATCACGGCCGCGTCGTTCAACACGTAAGTCTGCACAAACGGGAACCGGTCTCCTGGACTATCTGCAAAATGCCATGACTCCTGGGCTATGTCTAAGACAATACCCGTATTAGCTAAGAAATCTCGGCCTAAAAGCGTCCTGGTCTCGTCACCAGGGAACACCATAAAATAAGTGTCGACCGTCCGACCACCCAGGGTAACGGGTACGGTGCTGACCTTTACCATTTTTTTATGACGCGAGCCATCGGCGAGTCCGATATAGCGCTCCGTATCTTGAAAATGTATACCGTTATTCAATAATAGCCTATACAATGATGGGCTAGCGACACTATGTGTGGACCCGGTATCCACAATAGCTACCCCTTTTTTACCTAATACCTCTATAGTAATAAGCGGGTGTACCATAGTCGAGGCGAGGTAGGTATCATTTAAAACATTAAAGTTTGCCGATGCGGCGGGCGCGGACTTGTTTGAACACGTCTCGCATTTCGATCTCACTACCCCTGGTCGGCCGCATCCATAACAGCGTATCGGATGAGTAACTTTGCTATCGGCGTTAATTTTATTACTTTTGCGGCACTCGTCAGCCACGTGGCCGAATGCTTTGCAATAAGTGCATTTCGTACGCTTCGGGTTAGAGGTGGGTTTAGCGATCGCGGTATTTGCACTCGGCCCCGCTTTCGCAATAACGCCGCGGTCGGGTGTTGTAGGTAGCGTAGCGGCAGGGTTTTTAAGCTCCGCTACCGAATCCTCCGCGAGTCTCGCTCTCTCTAACAATTGATTAATGTCGCTGATTTTATCACGTGGCAAACGCTTGCGTATACGACGATGCAAGAGGCCGTAAACAATGTCCACTTGCATCGCGTCAGGTACTACGTATGGTAACCTAACTAGCAAGGACCGCACTTTTGAAACAAAAACTTCGGCACGTTCACTTTCACTGTGTTCACATGCGAATACGTCTCGCAGGATCCTGTATCCAGGTCTTGGTACGCCGTAGGTAGTGCGCAGGCGCGCCAGGGCGTCCGGCCACGTGCCGACGCCGGCCCGGGCGCCGCGCCACCACACTGCAGCGTCGCCACTCAGCAACATGGAGATGCCACGTAAAGCGTGTTCGTCCGACACGTCGGCACACTCCTTGTATACTTCTACTGCATCTATAAATGCCTCCAGTACCTCGGGATCGCGTGATTGTCCGTCGAATCTCGCTGTGCATTTCGCGAAGTTACCGCCGAAAGGCGGCGGTGCGTTCGGCGATGCCGCCGGTGTCGACGTGACTGCATTCCACTGATTACCGTTATGTAGGGAACGTAATGTTTCCATTAGCGTGCGGTTGGTCTCCGCTTGTGTTCTGGCGAACAACTCCATCACTGTGGCCAAGAGCCGTTCGGTGTCAATGGCGGCGGGTGCTCCGATGCGGGCTCCGCCGGGCGCGTGGTCGGGAGCGGCGCCGCCCCGGGCGCGCGTCTCCTCGGCCGCGTATTCGGGAACGGCACCCCTGTGGGCGCGCGGTTCCTGGGCCGCGTCGGTTTCGACGCGTACATGGGTGGCAGCGGCGCCTGCACCGGCGCGCGACTCCACCACCGAGTCGCAGTCTGACGAAACGTCACTTCCTTCACCATCCGGCCTACGGTCAATTGTCGCCTTGGTTGATCGCGTTCGCGGCATAATGATATTGTCTACTGAAGTCACTGTATATCAACCGTAACTAGGTATACGATCTGTAGGTTCGTTCGCGCACTTTTAAGATGGCCGCTAGTTGGGCGTCAAATATAAGGTGTGGTTGAAAAAAACTTTAATGACGAACAGTAAACACATATACATATACAATAAAACCGATAGCGTGCAAATACATTAAATTGTTTCACTTGAGGCGACATAAAATATTTCGCTAACAATGATTGCGGGCGGCGTGTAGGCCAGTAGGCACATAACGGGTGCGAGGGAGCGAGCGAGAAACGCAAGGGTGCATGCGTGCATCCCCGTTCGTGCTAGCGCTGCGACTGCGGGCGAGAGCGACGCGAGGGAGGCTCGAAGCCCGGGCACGGCGGGGCGCTCCGGATCACGCGATCAACCCTGCGGGCGCGCACGGATTGTACGGCGCGCCTCAACCCTGCGACTGCGCGTTACAATTATTATAATCCTGTGATTCGCTTACGGTAAGAGGTAATGGGGCCCGAGAGAAAAAATCTGCAACTAAATTATTTTTATTACTTATATACTCCACAGTATAATTATAGGCTGAAAGAATTATCGCATATCTCTGAAGACGAAGAGCGGCGGTTATAGATATACCATTTTTCCTACCAAATATTGATAGAAGAGGTCTATGATCTGTTCTTAAAATAAAAGGTTTTTGGCATCCGTATAGATATTGATGGAAATGTTTGACACCGAAAATAATCGCAGTAGCCTCTTTTTGGATTTGGCTATAATTCTTTTCACTAGAATTCAATGAACGTGAGCTGAATGCAATGGGTCTTTCAACGCCTTCAGGAGTTAAATGAGATAGCACCGCGCCTAACCCGAAGGGTCCTGCATCCACTGTTAGTAAGAGTGGCGCCTCAGGATCAAAGTGAGTTAACACGCGATCCGACGTGAGCTCGCGACGTATTGCATCAAGTGCGCGATTATGCCGATCCTCCCAATGCCATTCTTCACCTTGCTTTAATAATTCGTGGAGAGGACTTAACAATGATGACGCGTTAGGAACGAAATTTCTATAGTAATTGATTACGCCGAGAAATCTCCTTAATTCGACTACGTTGGTGGGAGTAGGGGCGTTTAAAATAGCTTCTACTTTTTTTGGGCAAGTCTTAAGACCGTTTTTATCTATGACATATCCTAAATAAGTCACGCTTTCTTGAAAGAAGGCACACTTCTCTTTTTGAAGCCTCAATCCTGCTTCGCTCAACCGGCCTAATAACTCTCGAAGCCTAGCTAAATGTACAGTGCGATTAGGAGCTGTAAGACATATATCATCATACCAACAAGAAACGCCATCTATACCCGCAACTAAAGTTTCGATAGCTCGTTGGAATATAGCCGGAGCATTAGCAAGTCCATATACGAGGCGCGTATATTTAAAAAGACCCTTAGGAGTATTTATAGTTGAAAGATCTTGCGAGGATTTAGATAGACAAAACTGATTATAAGCATTACTTAAGTCCAGCTTAGAGTAATGTTGCCCGCCTCCAATTTTTGCAAACACCTCCTGTATATGAGGTAAAGGATATTTGTCAATTTTTAAAACTTTGTTTAATGTACAAGAAAAATCTCCTGCTATCTTAATCTTTCCATTTTCTTTCAAGACGGGAACAATAGGGGTTGCGTACTCAGAAAACTGTACTGGAACCAAAATACCTAATTTAACAAGTCTATCTAACTCCTCCTCGACTTTTTCTTTAAGGGCAAAAGGTATAGAACGCGCTTTAAAAAATTTAGGTACAGCGTTTTCCTTTAAGTGTAAATGTACTTCAAATTTATTAAAACACCCGAGTTCATCTTTCCAAATTGCTGGGAATTCGTTGAGAATCTGCTGCACCTCATTACGTTTAGACTCAATATTTAAGCTATTATTATCAGATACACAAACTAGACTCATATTAAATTGTACCATAAAATCACGCCCCAGCAATGGAGGCCCACCATCTTTAATAACATAAAATTTAACATTTCGTTTCAAATTATTGTACTCAACCTCACAAGCAAAATGCCCCAAGGGCGTGACTTTGTGCTTAGTATAAAGACAAAAGATAATGTCGGTTCTTAATAACTTAAAGTGTTTAAAATGTTGCAAATAAAATTTGTCAGACATAACACTACGTCCGGCACCACAATCAAGTTCCATTGGAATTGTTACATTGTCTATATTTATGTTAATTTTTAAAGGTTCGTAGTTTACATACCTCATGTTGAATAAATCACATTCTTTACATACATTTTTGTCGTCGCCTTCAATGACTACGTTGTTTAAAGGCATTCTATTTCCCCTTTTAATTTTGCACATTTTCTTAAGGTGCCCTTTTTCGCCACAACTAATACACCGATACTGTCTGAAACGGCACTTATCTGCGAGATGATTCTTCAGACCGCACACAAAACAACGAAGTCCCGCCGCCGTGTTCGCCTGCGCCGGCCCCATCTGTACTCGGCGCTCGCTGACTCTAAATACGGGCTCCTGCTTAATGGGCTGCTCCCCGGCGGTGGCGCCGACGGAAGAACGCGCTGCGCGGGCACATGCAACTTGTTGAGCTATCTCCAACGCTTTAGACAGCGTTAACGATTTGAGGTCTTGTTCAAATAAACGATTTCTTTCTGGTCCCACCTTTAGGCCCAGAATAAACTTATCCCGCAAAAGCGTGTCCAACTCCGTACCGAAGTCGCAATATACAGCGAGTCCGCGTAAACGCGCCGCCCAACCTTCAAGACTCTCACCATCGTTTCTACAAGCATCGTAAAATTTTGCTCTGTCGGCAAACGTTGATCGCTTAGGTTGAAAATGGCCCTCGAGTATTTCTACCAGTTTCTCCCATGATACTTCTTCGACTTTCTGAGGATGTACAAGGTTTTGTACTAGTCTGTACGACTCGTCCGACAGATGAGTTAAAAGAACAGCACACCATTTTTCAGTCACTATACCATTTAATTTGATGTAATTTTTGAGTTTGCCAAAAAATATATGCCATTCCTGTTCCTTGTAATCGAAGATGTTCAAATTTCCAATGAAAATAGACATTATTATTGTTTTTAGGTACTCGTCGCCAATTAATATATATTTATATATTAAGAGTAATAATTAAAACAACTATTTGCGCGGGAAACTGGTTTAATAATAACTCTTTAATTTTCCATGAACCATAGGCAAAGGACTCATACTTATTCATACACTGCAAACATACATATTAAATCTTCCACATATCACAACAACGTGTCTGAAATGACAGGTTAGGATCAGCCATCCGTCAAAGGGAACATTTTCTCCTATATCAAACACATTGAGGCGGGCTTTTTAAAACTAGATTTACGAAAAGGACATTGTTCGTCGTCCATACATAGTTGGCCTAAGAACCAAAAGGTAGGTGAATTTACTTTTTGGGTTTTAGATAATGTATATATTTGATTGAAACTATATTAAAACTACGGACACTTGAGAATTCCGAAAAATAAATAAAATACTTTCGGATTTTGAGGTTATAATTAGGCCAATAAATACTATCAAATATTAAACAAATGAAATTAAAATTTTCTTTTGAAAAATGCTACCATTCCATCAGTATTTTCTTAAGACGTTATCACGTTCAACTATCGTCAGTAAACCGACTTTACAGACAACCGATTTTTTTTACTAGCCCTGTATTATATACGTCCCACTGCTGGGCACGGGCCTTCTCTACTGAATGAGAGGGATTAGGCCTTAGTCCACCACGCTGGCCTAATGCGGTTTGGCAGACTTCACATGCCTTCGAAAAATCTTACGAGTTCTCAGGTATGCAGGTTTCCTCACGATGTTTACTTCACCGTTAAAGCTAGCGATAATTAACAATTAATATACACGTGACTTAGAAAAGTCAGTGGTGTATGCTCTTGGGGCTGGTTTCGAACCTGCGACTTTCGTCTCGACAGTCCATACCACTCCCCGCTGAGCTATCGCTCTACTCCGGATAGTCAAAATAATTTAAATCAATATAGTTTAAATAAATTTAAAAAATAATTTAAATAAATAATTTTAAATAATTTTTTTTATTTTTAAATTTTCAATGGTCTCACTACAGAGGATGCTCAAGATCGGGCGAAGTGGAAGCGTTTGAGTCGGAAGGCGGACCCTGGCACTAAGCTGGGATAACGCTAGGTAGAAAGAAAATAGTTTAAGAGAAAAAAAAACAATGCTTTCTGAAATATGAATTCACTTTATTAAAAAAATCGAATAGAAAATATATATAAGTATATTTATAGTATACTAGCTGTCCCTCGCGGCTCCGCCCGCGTGATCTGCTTTTTCCGGGATAAAAGTAGCCTATCAGTGGCGCCATGTGTCGAAAATTGATCGTACCCTCTGAGAAACCTTCGGGGGCTCATGCACAACAACTTTGCTAAAGATCATCACATGATCAAATGCATAGTTTTGTCGGGAAAGATTTGATCGTCTTGGTCGCGGCATTGTTAATGATGATTCAAAGAGAAAACAAATTACTGATGATATGATCAATTACGTTTAGCTATAATTTTTATAATTGTCAAATTTTGTACCATACTTTACCAAAGACAAAATTATGTTTAGCTGTCATTTAAGTTTTGTTATTCCACTGTCATTTGCCTTTTGTGTCATGTCAGATGTGTTTTGGTTATACCACGTTTTATAGTGACTTGACTGAAACGCGGTCGAACGGGATAAAAAGTATCCTATGTCCGTCTCCTGGTTCTAAGCTACCTCTCCAACAATTTTCAGCTAAATCCGTTCAGCCGTTTCTGAGTTATAAGTGGTGTGACTAACACCACTTTCTTTTATATATATAGAAAGTAATATGAGATTATTATTATTCTTTTAGAATATTCATAAGAGTAGTATCGAACAAAGATACATGCGTAACCGCGACTTAATAATTCGTTCAGACATTTTTACCAATCAAATAACCGGTAGTTAAGAGAAACACCGATTAGGCTCCGGTACTCACCCTAACCGGTAATTATCCGGTTTTTTAAGAACCGGTGCACAACACTAGTCAGGTATAGTATAATATTCATGCATGTAGGTAATAATTGTATGAATTTAACCGTCTCTATTAGTTTATTTGTCTCTGTTTGTGTGTGATGAAAATGTCTGCATTAATTTGTCGAATATGTTTGGATAACAACGTCCGAATGCATCAAATTGCGGGCTCGGAAGTTCAGGATGTATATGAAAAGTTAACAACTAAGAAGGTAGAATTCTTATACCATGTTAGACGCGAAATAACTTTACTGGGGTGAAGTTAGAGACTTCACTTACCCTCTACACCTGCCGACATCTAATACATTGTTCAACGAAAACAATATTAAAGACCCAAATGGCAGTGCCGCGCTGTAAACACTTAAGTGCAAAGCACGAATGGCCGGCTCGACCGGATTATTACCACTGTCTCACAGAAAACAGACGTAAAGTAGCGGCTTACTGCAGCATTTCGTATGGTGAGTGAGATATCCGGAGGCCCAAATCCCCTTCCTCTTCCTAATCCCTCTCCTTTAATGTCGGGAACGCGCACATGTTGTGGTGGGTCCTTTATCAGGTGACTCACTTGCGTGTTTGCTAAACTCTGTTATATAAAAACTGGCCAGAGTGTAGAGCCACGTATAGTGAATGGCTCTGGGGTGTAGCTGAAAATATCTCATACCTCAAAAACTATGCAACATAGCTCATTGAAACCAATGTTCGTTGGAAGTATCTTTTAAATAATGATCTTATAGTTGAATGAAAAAAAAATAGAGAGAACATTTTTCAAAACTTTCAACAACCTGTGACCTATATCAATTCATAATCCCATTATTTGTATAATCCTCAGGTTCAAGAGGATGGAAGACTACACTTTGCATGTTACACATGTTACTATGAGCTCAAGAAATGCCAGCAGCTTGTTATCAAATCACAGAAAGCGGAGGAGTTGCTTCAACAATTCTTTGTAAACAGTCCTGAGGTATTCATATCATTATTTTATTACATAGTATTACAAATATTATGTTGCATATTATAATATAACAGCGATAGCTCAGTGGGGAGTGGTATGGAATGCAGAGACAAAAGTTGCAGGTTTAAAACCAGCCCTTACGAGCATGCACCAACAACTTTCTTATGTTACATGTATATTCATTGTTAATTATCACTGGCTTTAATGGTGAGAGAAACATTATGAGGAAGCCTACATACTTGAGAATTCTCCATGATGATGTGTGAAGTCTGCCAACCCATGTTAAGCCAGTGTGTTGTGTTGTGTCACCCATGTTAAACCTATTTCAGTTTATTCGTACAGGAGGCCTGTGCTCAGCAGTGAGACAGTGTAATATGGGGTAGATCAGGGTTCGAAAATATCCAATATTTATTATAAATATCAAAATATCGGATATTTATGATATATATCTGATATATATCAAGCTTGATATATATCAATTTTGTATGAAAGCCATATTATTATTTTATTGTATTATTTATGAATACTGTTTGCATAGGTGTTACATACACATACCAAAATTATTTAAAAATAAACTCGTTTTTGGATAAGGCAAAATCAACTAAAAACCATAAACTCTTCTTTTAGGGCAGAAGTGTTGCCATTTATGGATTAGAACTTACCATTAGGGAGTATGTTTTAACTCTACTCCCACGCCATCTATATTTGGGAAGTAGAAATACAGTAATAAACTCTAAAAATTACTTAATAACTGATAAGGGTGCGAATAAAACACGATGATTGCGTTCATAAAAATACGAGATGATCGAATACGTCGGTGTGGATTGTCGCGACCTGTTACGTTCCACTTATAGTGCCGACTGTGCTGGCGCCAGTGATGCCAACTCGCAGAAAAAAAATCATTAGATTTGGTCTCAAAAGTCACTAGATACCGGGTTATTTGGTACTAAAAAAAAATCACTAGAAATCACTAAATAATTTAAAAGGCAATTACACGATAAGTATAACAAAATAATGTTATTGCGAAAATAATTTAGAAAAATAATATCGAATAGCTAAAAAAAAAAAAACAACATCCAATACTTATTCTGGTATTTGATTTTTTTTTTAGCTCCATTCGTGTGTAGAAGGCCGAGATGGATCAGTTTCATTAGATTTATTTGGTTTTTAAAGAATAATTCGTTTAACTTCTCAATTTTTCGAGAATCGCCAAATATCACTAGAAATCACTAAATATTGTTTGAGCGATTTTGTTTTTCAAAAAATCACTGTCATACCCCAAAAAGTCATTAAATCTAGTGATAAAATCGCTAAAATGGCAACGCTGGCTGGCGCGGACAAATGCCCCATAGAGCGCGGACCGTCCCGCTCTCCCGTGTCCGCGCCTGCCCCGCTGTGGCCATGGGCGCAGTATACACGCCCGCGTATCAACCATCTCGCTCTATTGTATATTTA
The DNA here is from genome assembly GCA_949126905.1 of Amorpha juglandis. Taxonomy (NCBI): domain Eukaryota; kingdom Metazoa; phylum Arthropoda; class Insecta; order Lepidoptera; family Sphingidae; genus Amorpha; species Amorpha juglandis. Next base: position 5,451,820 of record OX421392.1, read on the forward strand.
AACACTCTAAGGCATACAGAATACAAAAGAAGTAACTATAGAGGTAAATACAATAAAGTAATATTTAGTAAACCTAATACGCGTCGCCTACAATAACATTATTTTTTTAAACCATTTTTGTATTGCAATATATTATAAAAAAAATATTGATATATATCGTCGAACCCAGCTTGATATATATCTGATGCTAGATGACCCGGTGAACTTCGTATCACCTACATATTATATTTGTGTAAAATGTGGTCAGAACTGAATACAAATGTTTCATTTACATTAAATGCAATTAAGTGAGGTACTGCACCATTGTACGTGAGGTAGCCCGTCGCACATTTAATTAACTTCGACGACTTAAGTCAGGTCGTCTTCCACCTCCACCTGGTGGGACAGTCCTGTCCCTGTCCCTGTCCTGTCCTGTCCTGTCCTGTCCCTGTCCTGTCCCTGTCCTGTCCTGTCCTGTCCTGCCCTGTCCCTGTCCCTGTCCTGCCCTGTCCTGTCCTGTTCCTGTTCCTGTCCTCTCCTGTCCCTGTTCTGTCCTGTCCCAGCCCTGTACTGTCCCTGTCCTGTCCCAGCCCTGTACTGTCCCTGTCCTGTCCTGTCCCTGTCCTGCACTGTCCTGTCCTGTCCTGTCCCTGTCCTGTCCTGTCCCTGTCCTGTCCCTGTCCTGCCCCTGTCCTGTACTGTCCCTGTCCTGTCCTGTTTTGTCCCTGTCCTGTCCTGTCCTGTCCTGTCCTGTCCCTGTCCTGTCCCTGTCCTGCCCTGTCCCTGTCCCTGTCCCTGTCCCTGTCCCTGTCCCTGTCCCTGTCCTGTCCTGTTCCTGTTCCTGTTCCTGTCCTCTCCTGTCCCTGTTCTGTCCTGTCCCAGCCCTGTACTGTCCCTGTCGTGTCCCAGCCCTGTACTGTCCCTGTCCTGTCCTGTCCCTGTCCTGCACTGTCCTGTCCTGTCCTGTCCCTGTCCTGTCCTGTCCCTGTCTTGTCCCGTCCTGCCCCTGTCCTGTACTGTCCCTGTCCTATCCTATCCTGTTCTGTCCCTGTCCTGTCCCTGCCCTGTCGCTGTCCTGTCCTGTCCTGTCCTGTCCTGTCCTGCCCCTGTCCTGTCCTGTCCCTGTCCTGTCCTGTCCCTGTCCCTGTCCCTGTCCTGTCCTATCAATGTAAAACATTCCAAAATCAACAACTACTAATAAATTAAAAATTAATTAAAAAAACATTGTCCAGCGGACAAAATTGTGAATCTAAACCATTCTCAGATCCCCTTGAACACACACAAAAAATTTCATCAAAATCGGTCCAGTGGTTTAAGAGAAGTTCAGTGACATACACACTCACAGAAGAATTATATATATAAAGATATATCTTGATATATATCCATTGATATACAGGGTTATTTTTAAAACACTGACAACCTCGCAGGAGTAGATTCCTAAGGTCATTTGCTACTACTTTTGTTCTACGACTTTTCATAATTTGTTAGATTTTATTCTCATACAAAAATAATTATGAATTTAATTTCCGTCTTGATTGTTGCCTACGCTCTGCGCGCATCGCAGATTACGTAACACACGCGGGCGCACGCGTCAGTTCCCGCGCCGTATCGATCGATAATACCTACACCCAGCCGTCAGCTGATTTCACTATTGCACGCGCGCGAGCGCGCGTCTGGTCGTTCGTTTATGACTGAAACGTAGAGTGTAGACGTACGAACACAAACACTACACAACAAAAACTTGTAAAATCATTTTTTTTCTTATGTATTGAGTTATGTCCAAACTCGTAGAACAAAAGTTGTTCCTTACGGTCAGCTATATGACCCTGCGAGGTTGTCAGTGTTTTAAAAATAACCCTGTATATCCTGGAACCCTGTTGTAGATATTATTATTTTATTATCTAAAAACTCATGAATGAAATATTAAAACTACCAGCACCACAGTAATAATGCACTAATTTTTGAGTGTCTATTTTACAATTACCAAGTAAAATGAACCACCAAAGTAGTAAGAGATTTTTTCGATATTTTTTTGCGATTTTTTTATGTCTATCTGTGTATGGGTACAAGGCAACATAGTCTATTTTTATTATTTGCAGCAAAATGTGGAATCCATAACTCTTGCAGTCAGACTGACATATGGTCTGCATAATTCATTGATGATTGCCAAAATGGAGTCCTATCAAATACCAGAATATAACATAATTACAAAAGCAATAAAAAACCAAGACGAATGTGGTATTAATGAAGAAGTGATGATGAAAGATGAACCTGATGATGATGGTAAGAACAGAATAATTTTATACAGTGTGTAAAAGCACAAGCAAGCAGCAGTGTGTACTATTTGTAAAGGTCCTATTAAGTGTCATTATAGGGCTCTTTAGATGTTAAGTAAAAAAATAGCCCAAAAAAAATTTATCAAATGATGATTTTAATCTTAATCAGCAATATATGGTTGACGGTTGATCACTCAAAGTGTTTACTTAGGTGACAGCCCTGTAGACTCACTTAGTATATGACTACAGAAGTAGTAATGAATGTTTATGATACTCTGAGCAGAGTTTTTTAGATCATGTGTCGGATTATTCACTGAGGACACCAATACAAACAATGAGTTAATCGATGGTCTCTAGAGTCATGCCGGCCTGTATAAATGCTTCTTCCCTCTTCAGAGAGGCAGAGAGGCTTCGGAACTGGCAACAGGGTTTTTTGACGGAATCCAAACAATATACATATAACATTTTATGGATTCATTGAATATATTGATTTTGTAATATTTTCTTTTTGTTGGACTAGGTGCACTCCCAGAAAAAAAGGTTATACTGGACACAACCAAATCTATAGAAGTGAAGCAGGACACCATCTCTGGAACTCAAACAAACACAGTAGCTAATGAAAATAAATCATCCCAAATAGTATGTGATGGGAAAAATCTGCAAGTATTAGTTAAGAACGATTCACAGTCTTTTATATGCAATGATTGTAGTATAACATGTGATACGAAAGCTCTTCTTATCAAACATATTAGTGAAAATAAACCTGTAACTATCAAACCGAATGAAACATATACAAAAAATCTGAAATCTTCATGTAAAGGGAAATTCAATGAATGCAATAGTTTTATAAAGAACCTAAAAAAGCCATATAACTGTAAATACTGTAATTATAACTGTACATCAAATAGTCATCTAAAGAGACATATTAAAACTCACACAGGAGAAAAGACATATAAATGTAAATACTGTGATTATAAATGTATACAAAATAGTAGTTTAAAGAATCATATTAGAACTCACACTGGCGAAAAGCCCTTTAAATGTGAATACTGTGATTATACATGTACAGAAAATGGTAATTTAAAGACACATATTAGAACTCACACAGGAGAAAAGCCCTTTAAATGCAAACACTGTGATTATGCCTGTACACAATATAATCATTTAGAGAGACATATTAGAACTCACACAGGAGAAAAGCCCTTTAAATGTCAATACTGTGATTATACATGTACAGTAAATAGTAGTTTAAAGAGTCATATTAGAACTCACACAGGAGAAAAGCCCTTTAAATGTCAATACTGTGATTATGCCTGTACACAATATAATCATTTAAAGAGACATATTAGAACTCACACAGGAGAAAAGCCCTTTAAATGTCAATACTGTGATTATACATGTCCAGAAAATAGTAGTTTAAAGAGACATATTAGAACTCACACAGGAGAAAAGCCATATGTATGTGAAATATGCGATAAGAAATTTTCAAGTAACAGTTATTTAAAGATTCACCTACAAGTACATATGGGTAACAAAACTCGTTAGTACTGAAGCTAACTGCTCAGAGTATAACAAATATATTAGACTAGCTTTTGCTCGCGGCTGCGCCCGCGTGAACAGCATTTTCCGGGATAAAGGTACCCTGTAACCATCTCCAGGGTCCCATCTGTCTCTGTAAATAAATTCATAAAAATCGGTTCACTGATTTAGGCGTGAAAGCGTAACAAAAAAACTCACTTTCGCATTTACTTTCGCCCCATTTTCCATCCCTTATAAAATAAAATTTCCAAAATTCCTGAAACACGTATTTATTTGTTTTACGTCAATAACCAAAATACAAAATTTTGTTTATGTAACTTTCAAAATGACGGATTTTCATACATATATTATTATAATCCCCTATTTCGACCCCTTTGGGATGGAATGTTCTAAAATCCTTTCTTAGTGGGTGCCTACATAACAAAATGAATATACAGTCTGAATTTCATGCTTGTAGCCTTGATAGTTAGCGCTCGGCGATGATGAATCAGTCAGTCAGTCAGGACATGTTATTTATAAGTATAGATGTCATAGCTTAAGCATTAGGTATATTCCTTTATTGAAGTGATAACTTCTTATGGGAGGGTGAACCGAAACGTTCCGTAACGCGAGCGGCGGCGAGCGGAAGGTTCCAGAATAATCGAGAACCTTCCGTGAGACGTCACGCGGGCCAGTTGACCAGCCAGCGCTAGCCGACTTCCCTGGAACTTCGATAATTTCGAAGTCCCAGGTGGCGTCACACAGTGACCAGTCGGATTGGACCGGACTTTGACAGGACTTTGACCGGACTGTGTTCGTTTTTTTTTATGGCGAATAGACATGTTACCGTAATTTTGTTTTTGATATTGAGAATAAAATAAAACGATATTTTACTTATTTTATAATTTGGAAAAAAGTACCAGGTTCGCATAAACGCGAAGAGAGTTTTTCATGGCGAGTAGCCGTAATTAATAAACAAATGACGATTTGGGCGAAGAAAAACTTTTTAGGTTTTTTCTTATTTGGAACATGTTGCCGTACAAAGTACCAGGCTCGCATAAACGCGAAGAGAGTAGAATGTACTTTTATCATGTCGAGTGGACATGTTGCCGTAATTTTGTATTCTCGCATGTTGCTTGGTAAGTTTTCACTTCTGTCGGCACTCCCGGAGTGCAACCCGTATTTTTTTATATTAGCATTTGCTAAATGTTTGTTCCTGGATAAAAATAGCCTAATATGTTCCAATCTATGTGCTGATATACCTGTGTGATAAAATTCATCAATCAACCATTATTGGGTTACTGATTAACAAACATAAAAAACTTACAAGCATACAAAATTCCACATCAAAAAATTCTACTTCCTACTAATATACAATACTAGCAGACCCGGCCACGCTTGCTGTGGCTAAGGTATGTGTTAAAATATATTGTAGTAAACTATTCAATACAGTATGCGCCATCTATTGGATACTTACTCAATCATATAAGATGCAACAATGATATAAGATGACAGCCTCCGTGGTGCAGTGGGCGAGTAGCCGGCTGTGAAGGGAGTGGCCGCGGGTTCGATCCCCGCCCCGAGACAAATGTTTGTGTGATCCACAAATATTTGTTTCGGGGTGTGGGTGTTGTGAGACCGAAAGTCTCTCGTAGTTCCTGATACCCACGACACAAGACTCGTATCTTACTGTGGGGTCAGGACTATGTATGTAACTGATGGGTGTATTTATTTATTTTTAATATAAGTATTTTCTCATAATATTTCATCAGTTTGGATGAGAAACAAAAGGGTTTTTTAAACATTTAGGTATATAATATTGGTTTTGATTTCGTATTTTCTTAAGTTTTAATAGAGGATTTGATTTGTTCAATTTGTTTTATTTCTACAAACCAGCAGAGTTGGTACTAACTAAGTGTCCTTATACCACATACATATGATCGGACATTTCAAATATTTTTATAAAATTTATTGCGCATATCGTAAAGGTGCCTATTCTATAAATCCGAAACGAAGCAACGAAGTTCGAAACATCCATAGAGTACACTAGGTATAGAACAGCCATTACAATAATAATATTACTGACCTATATTACTATCATAAAGATTCATTTGTATGTAAAAACGTATATGAAAAACGATTGCATTAAGTAGAAGAAGTAGCTATAGCATAACCATTACAATAGTATTATGTAGTAAGTAATTATGAATTTTTTTGTCTCCTTTTTTTTATTTTATGGCATAGGCCGGCAAACGCGCAAGTGGGTCACCTGATGGTAAGTGATCTCCACCGTCCATGTACGCCCACCACTAGAAGAATCATGGGCGCGTTGCCGACCATAAAGGAAAAGGATTTTTAAGGAAAGGAGAGGGATTTGGGCTTCCGGATATCTCACTCACCGTACGAAACGTAGCAGCAAGCCGCTACTTTACGTCGGTTTTCTGCGAGACGGTGGTAATGACCCGGTCGAGCCAGCCCATTCATGCCGTAGACAAAACTGTCCACAGCGTGGCTCAACCACTCAGAAAATATTTTTGTTTAAGTCGTAAAAAAGATTAAATAAAACGGATAAAAATTCCTAACACGGTGCAATAATAAAACATGTTCCCTTTTATAAACATGTCTTTACCGACTGTTTTGGTCACAGTATTTTATTTTAGAAATATTATTATTGTGATAGTTATTCTACGTTGCATTAGGTCTACATTTTCGAACTTCATCGCTTCGTAGCGTTATAGAATGGGGGCCCAGGGTCGGATTTAAAGGTAAGGTGCCCTGGGGTAACAAAGAAATGTAAGTGTCGATTGTCTTTCGGCCACTTTTTAAAGGTTACATGTATAAGAACTGGTCTAAAATCAGCGAATGTCACAACGCGGTGCATAAATTGATATATTCGGGAGTCTTTGAGTCTTTTGAGCAGACTAAAACACGGCGCTGTTCAAAATCAAAATGTTTACTCATCATGGAGGCTCAGAAAGCGCTTATGACAGGTCAAGTACAGAACATTAATTTGTCATTAATGAGAAAAACTTAAAATTAAGGGAACTTTGGAATAACCGCTGCGCTATACTGGCTGGCAGGAAAAGGCACACCAACAAGCAGGGGAAAAGGGAGGGGATCCTTAAATGTAGAGATTCACGGATTAGGAGGATATGGAAATCGGGACATGGGCAGGAAGGAATTGGGTAAATTAACAATAAATCTGTAAGGGTTTTAAAGGTAAGGAGGTGTGTCGTGGACCTTACTGGCAGTAATATCCCTAGCCCAGCTAACCTGCCAACCTCTCTCTAGCTGCCTACTGATGACGACCCGAAGAAGAAAGGCAGAAACAAACTCCGGGCTTATTTTTTTCCGTCATCAATTATATATTTAATATTTGGTGTTAGGATATCATATCCGCCCGAATAGCGACCACCGTACACATGGTGTTAAAACCTGCCATAGTAATCCACACACCTTGTGTGGATCGCGTTCCAGGATCAGCCAGTGTATACCGCTGGTTTTTTGGACTGGACTACGCTTACTATCAGGTATAGTACAGTCATTTTGCCGTGCTCGGATAAATAAAAGATTGCGTTTTATTAATACAAGTTACTTCAAGTTCTTATGGCCCTGGGTAACTGCCCCTTTTTTCCCTTAAAATCTGGCCCTGCACGTAACACCAAATTATTTTCAGCAAGGAGTTTGAGCTTGCTAATCCGCTGAGCTATGTCGGTGACTTTCGTTCTTCTACGGATCTCCTCATTTCTGATTAGATCACGTAGAGAAACACCGAGCATAGCTCTCTCCATAGCTCACTGAGTAGCTAGCGCAGCGTTGGACGTCCACCTACAACTCCTACAAGGTGGACAGACGTCCTGATAAAGATCGCAGGAAGTCGCTGGATGCAGGCCGCTTCCAACAGATCGGTCTGGAAATCTTTGGGAGAGGCATATGTTCAGCAGTGGACGTCCTGTGGCTGATGATGATGAAGGATTTTTAAAATATACTTTCTTTTATTTAATGTCTTCACTGAAAACCGACGTAAAGTAGCGACTTCCTGATGCGTTTCGTACGGTGAGTGAGATATCCGAAGGCCCATCCCTCTCCTTCCCTGTCCCAAATCATCCCTCTCCTTTAAGGTCGGCAACGCGCCCATGATTCTTCTTGTGTGTGTACATGGGCGGTGGAGATCACTTACCATCAGGTGACCCACTTGCTCGTTTGCCTGCCTATGCCATTAAAAAAACATACCGGCGCGCGCGAGGCCGCGGGTTCGATCCCCGCACTGAGACAAATGTTTGTGTGATCCACAAATATTTGTTTCGGGGTGTGGGTGTTGTGAGACCGAAAGTCTCGTAGTTCCTGATACCCACGACACAAGAGTCGTATCTTACTGTGGGGTCAGGACTATGTCTGTGGCTATGTATGTGGCGGTGTATTTATTTATTTATTTACCTTTTAAATTTTTTCCGCTAATTTAGAATCCAATCCAATCATAAATATCCACTATTTTAAATTTTACTTCCTCGGTGTCGCAGTTGTATTGCGAACGCGGTACGACTGCTGTGCTGAGGTCTGGGGTTCGAACACCGGGTCGGGTAAAAATGATATTGGGTTTTTCTATCACGAAATGCTTAGTATCGGCCCAGAGTCTGAAATTGTGGCCGGTATGTATGACGATAATTTGTTCGCCCTTATCACACCATGAAACGGAAATACGCTCGGCAAATATGGGTGTACAGTGTGCCGAGTGTGTTTCAACATAATTTTAACGTCTCTACAGACCCTGTTTTCCAATTACAGCACTAAAGCGCATTATGCTGCATAATGCTCAACGTTGAATGTTTCAACTACAGCAACGCTACGCACAATCAAGCACTCTCAAAAGTACTGCTTTCGGGTGATACATGCAATCGATACCATCTCAGTAACAGAAAATAAACAAGTGTTTTTTGTTTAAGTTGGCATTGATCGAAATTTTATTTATATTATCGTTAGTAATTAATATTGTTTATTGTTGAGAATTTTTTTTAAGCTTTCGTCTTATCGTAGTGTTTTCGAAATATTCAATAGTTAATTCAGACCCTGTTAAAAAGTAAATGTAAGGATGGATGAAAGTATAAACATTGACTATTTATATTTTTATTCTCAACACTGAACTTAGCGCACTCTGCTGGTGCACTAGAAAACTAATTCACGTTCCAATTAGCATTAAGCACACTTCGGCATTGTGTGCCACTGAGTCGCATTATGCTCTGTAATTGGAAAACAGGGAGAGTTTGCGTTTTTTGAAAAATATGTATGCAAACGTGAAAAGCGCCTCCTGGTGGTAAGTTTAGTAAACTGGAGTCTTAAGTGTAACATTTATAACGTTAAAGTGGGTGATAGACGCACGAACTTAAAGTACGCGGTTTTTAAGATCGCGAACTTACTCGGCTCGACGTTAGTGACACACGTGAAGCTTACTCATTCTGTATTGCGATGTCGTTGCTTTGTGTTATTTAGGAATTATATCGTATTACATTTTAATAACTAAAAAAAATAGACGAAGTCGAAAAGTGTGGGTAAAGAACTGGCTTACCAAAACAGAACGTTTATCACATGTGAATTTAGTAAGAGTTACATGAAGAGAAGGAAGATTTCCATAATTATTTCAGAATGCCTGAGGCGGTGTATGAATTTCTCAATCAAAATTAACAAAAATTTCAAAAATCTAAACACGACAAGCGTGCGCGTCCACGAACTGGCGAAACAAAGTGGCGGCTCGCGGCTCGCAGTGCGGCCACACGTACGAGCCAAGACGAGCTACGAGCAAGATTTCGAACCGGTTGGATCGAAGACGATTTTGCGCGGCGGTTTTAAAGTACGCGTACTTACGGTGACACGCAAGCGAAAAAGGTTGTCGAGCCATAAGTACGCGTACTTGCTCGTACGTCAGTCACCCACTTAAGTTAAAGCAACTTTTGCGTTATTGTTTATCACGTTTTTGCGAATGTACCTAGTTTTCCAATTACAGCACTAGATCGCATTATGCGGCATAATGCTCAACGTTGAATGTTTCAACTACAGCAACGCTTCGCACAATCAAGCACTCTCAAAACTACTGCTTTCGGGTGATACATGCAATCGATACCAACTCAGTAACAGAAAATAAACAAGTGTTTTTTCTTTAAGTTGGCATTGATCGAAATTTTATTTATATTATCGTTAGTAATTAATATTGTTTATTGTTGAGAAAATTTTCCTGTTAAAAAGTAAATGTAAGGATATTCACGTTCCAATTAGCATTAGCACACTTCGGCATTGTGCGCCACTGAGTCGCATTATGCTCTGTAATTGGAAAACTACCGTATGTTCGGAGTTTTGGCGGGAATTCTGACAGTGCGGTTCATCGCTTATTTTAATTTATTTCAAAAACTAGTTGAAAGTTGTTCTTTGTATAAAAGTGGTGATTTTTGCAATAAATACTGACGGCGACGAACAGTGTATAGAAAAATTGAAATAAGTGAGTTAAGCATCGTACTGGAAGAAATTCACAGCAAAACTCCAACAAGACCTTGAAGATGTCCACACCGACATTTCATCGTTCTTGTGAAGACTTGAGAATAAATTATACTTGTTGTTGGCGAAATGCATAATAATGCGAAGCCATAAAAAAAAAAGAAGAAGTGTTTCACACTTCACAGCGTCTCTCTAGTTTAGGTATTTATTTGTCTCTGTTTGTGTGTTATGAAAATGTCTGCATTAATTTGTCGAATATGTTTGGATAACAACGTTCGAATGCATCAAATTGCGGGCTCGGAAGTTCAGGATGTATATGAAAAGCTAACAACTAAGAAGGTAGAATTCTTATACTATGTTAGGCGCAAAATAACTTTGCTGGGGTGAAGTCAGTGACCACTTACCCTCTACACCTGCCGACATCTATTACATTATTCAACGAAAACAATATTAAAGACTCAAATGGCAGTGCCGCGCTGTAGACACTTAAGTGCAAAGCACGAATCAGACGTAAAGTAGCGGCTTGCTGCAGCATTTTGTATGGTGTGTGAGATATCCGGAGGCCCAAAACCCCTTCCTCTTCCCAATCCCTCTCCTTTAATGTCGGGAACGCGCACATGTTGTGGTGGGTCCTTTATCGGGTGACTCACTTGCGTGTTTGCTAAACTCTTATATAAAAACTGGCCAGAGTGTAGAGCCACGTATAGTGAATGGCTCTGGGGTGTAGCCGAAAATATCTCATACTTCAAAAACTATGCAACATAGCTCATTGAAACTAATGTTCGTTGGAAGTATCTTTTAATTTATGATCTTATTGTTGAATTAAAAAAAAATAGAGAACATTTTCAAAACTTTCAACAACCCGTGACCTATATCAATTCATAATCCCATTATTTGTTTAATCCTCAGGTTCAAGAGGATGGAAGACTACACTTTGCATGTTACACATGTTACTATCAGCTAAAGAAATGCCAGCAGCTTGTTATCAAATCACAGAAAGCGGAGGAGTTGCTTCAACAATTCTTTGTAAACAGTCCTGAGGTATTTGTATCATTATTTTATTACATAGTATTACAAATATTATGTTGCATATTATAATATAACAGCGATAGCTCAGTGGGGAGTGGTATGGAATACAGAGACAAAAGTTGCAGGTTTAAAACCTGCCCTTAGAGCATGCACCAACAACTTTCTTATGTTACATGTATATTCATTGTTAATTATCACTGGCTTAAGCCTACATACTTGAGAATTCTCCATGATGATGTGTGAAGTCTGCCAACCCATGTTAAGCCAGTGTGTTGGACTAAGACCTATTCCAGTTCATTCATACAGGAGGCCAGTGCTCAGCAGTGAGACAGTGTAATATGGTGTAGATATTATTATTTTATTATCTAAAAACTCATGAATGACATATTAAAACTACCACCACCACATTAATAATGCACTAATTTTTGTGTGTCTATTTCACAATTACCAAGTAAAAATGATCCACCAAAGTAGTAAGAGATTTTTTCGATATTATTTTTGGGATTTTTGTACGTCTATCTGTGATGGGTACAAGGCAGCATAGTTTTTAACACGCTTTTATTAGCTTCAGACGTATGTATGTTGGTATGTTTGTATGTTGGTAGGTTTGTCTGTAACTTGTCTTTGAACGTGATTATGACCTCCTTTAAAACGTCGGATTAAATTGAAATTTGGCATACTTATCAAGGACCGATGACAATGCAATATTATACAGTGTTATTTTGACACCCTGTTACTAAATGAAACCACATATTCGTCATCGCCTCTGCTTACCCTGTACCAAACATGAGGCTTGAGCTTGTAGTAGTTTTGCCAAAAAACGTCATTTATGTTTTGAGCCTTTTAAATCACGCTGTACGGTTTTTGCACTTAACTCTATTGAATAAAATGTCACAGCTGACGATGTAATTATAAAACACAAACGCTTAAGAAGGGCAACTTCATACATATGAAAATACGTCTCAGATTCACAAAGACGCTCTCGACAGATTCACTGAAAAAGTTATGACAGTTTTACTTAGTTCATTGATAATGACAAAACGTAAAAAAAATGTGTTTGGGAAATGCACATACCTATAAATAGGTAACACAAATTTGACTAAAAACAAATAATCATTATAAAAGTTACAAGATTCGATTTTACTTAGGATTTTATTACATTTCATAGGGTAATCTAATATTTATTTCAATTCCTAAATTACTATTTTGAGCCGTTTGCCTTCTGTACGCTTGGCGTTTTTATAAAGCGGGCACATTGACCTCGACGGTATAAAGCCCGCAATACATGTTGGACGAGTGTTGCCGAGTGATGACTAACACCAACGTATAGATAGTATTTTTGGGTATCAGGATAGTATCGTGGGTATCAGCAACTACGAGAGACTTTTGGTCTCACAACACCCAGCCCGGGGTCTGGGTTTGTTTCGGGAAACAAATATTTGTGGTTCACATAAACATTTGTCTCGGTGCAGGGATCGAACCCGCGGCCTCTCGCTTCACAGCCGGCTACTCGATTGGTTTTCGATAAACTTGCCGAACGTCTAGGCACTAGCGCTTGCCTTGTATTAATTTACCTACACTCGTGTTGGCCTTATCTCGTCCAACATGTATTGCTAGCTTAATGGTAATGTATGTGTGTGTGTCTCGTTCATTCGATGACGGGTGTGTATGTTGATTTTTATATGTGTGTGCGCGCGTATACAGACTGTTTAAAATTAATCTAATGTTAACGGCATTTAATTTGTTAGGAAATATTATTTTTTTATTTTGCCTTTAATAAGAAAGTGTCTTAGCTCAAAGTACTTGTATTAACGAACACTACACATGGTTTCATTTAAGTATAGGGTGTCAAAATGACACTGTATAAAAAAAATAAAAAGTATTGCAAATTGTGATTAATAATTATAAATTGTTGTGTAGTTTAGTTTAGCGCCATCTACACGACGCATAAGAATGCGTCAATAGATTGTCAATTTGCGTCAATTGAAATTATACTCTCTGGACCTTTGCTAATTATAGGGAATGTCGTAGTATCTAAGAGTGTCAATAGATGGCGCTTTTTTTGATATTCGGACCTCAACCGACTACAATATATTTATATTTTAACTAAAAAAAATAAAAATAAATAATAGTTAAAAAAACTAAAAATCACGCTTTTATAGAAAGTCTAACTAAAAAATAGAAAATAAATTTAAAGAAAACAATGTATTTTATTGTAAAAAAAGCGTGGGGTGCTTTTTAAGATACTATCTTAATTTATTATTTGCAGCAAAATGTGGAATCCATCACTCTTGCAGTCAGACTGACATATGGTCTGCATAATTCATTGATGATTGCGAAAATGAAGTCCTATCAAATACCAGAATATAACATAATTACAAAAGCAGAAACCCAAGACGAATGTGACATTAATGAAGAAGTGATGATCAAAGATGAACCTGATGATGATGGTAAGAACAGAATAATTTTATACAATGTGTAAAAGCAATCCTGTACTATCTGTAAAGGTCCCATTAGGTGTAATGATAAGGCTCTTTAGATGTTAAGTAAAAAAATACCCTAAAAAATTGAATCAAATGATGATTTAAATCTTAATCAGCAATATATGGTTGACGGTTGATCACTCAAAGTGTCAAAATTAGGTGACAGCCCTATAGACTCACTTAGTATTTGATTACAGAAGTAGTAATTAATGTTTATGATACTCTGAGCAGAGTTTTTTAGATCATGTGTCGGATTATTCACTGAGGACACCAATACAAACAATGAGTTTATCGATGGTCTCTAGAGTCATGCCGGCCTGTATAAATGCTTCTTCCCTCTTCAGAGAGGCAGAGAGGCTTCGGATCTGGCAACAGGGTTTTTTGACGGAATCCAAACAATATACATATAACATTTTATGGATTTATTTAATATATTGATTTTGTAATATTTTCTTTTTGTTGGACTAGGTGCACTCCCAGAAAAAAAGGTTATACTGGACTCAACCAAATCTATAGAAGTGAAGCAGGACACCATCTCTGGAACTCAAACAAACACAGTAGCTAATGAAAATAAATCATCCCAAATAGTATGTAATGGGAAAAATCAGCAAGTATTAGTTAAGAACGATACACAGTCTTTTATATGCAATGATTGTAGTTTAACATGTGACACGAAAGCTGTTCTTATCAAACATATTAGTGAACATAAACCTGTGACTATCAAACCGAATGAAACATGTACAAAAAATCAGAAATCTTCATGTAAAGGGAAATTAAATGAATGCAATAGTTTTATAAAGAACCTAAAAAAGCCTTATAAATGTAAATACTGTAATTATACATGTAAAGTAAATAGTAATTTTAAGAGACATATTAGAACTCACACAGGAGCAAGGCCCTTTAAATGTAAATACTGTGATTATACGTGTACAGTAGACAGTAGTTTAAAGATACATATTAGGACTCACACAGGAGAAAAGCCATATAAATGTAAATACTGTAATTATACATGTACAGTAAAAAGTAATTTAAAGAGACATATTAGAACTCACACAGGAGAAAGGCCTTTTAAATGTAAATACTGTAATTATACATGTACAGAAAATGGTAATTTAAAGACACATATTAAAACTCACACAGGAGAAAAGCCATATAAATGTAAATACTGTAATTATACATGTACAAAAAATAGTCATTTAAAGGCACATATTAGAACTCACACAGGAGAAAAGCCATATAAATGTAAATACTGTGATTATACATGTACACAAAATAGTAATTTAAAGATACATATTAGAACTCACACAGGAGAAAAGCCTTTTAAATGTCAATACTGTGATTATACATGTACACATAATGGTAGTTTAAAAAGACATATTAATACTCACACAGGAGA
The DNA here is from genome assembly GCA_949126905.1 of Amorpha juglandis. NCBI lineage: Eukaryota > Metazoa > Arthropoda > Insecta > Lepidoptera > Sphingidae > Amorpha > Amorpha juglandis. The sequence goes on from OX421392.1 coordinate 5,466,984, forward strand.
AAAGCCATATAAATGTAAATATTGTAATTATACATGTATACAAAATAATGCTTTAAAGGCACATATTAAAACTCATACTGGAGAAAAGCCGTTTAAATGTCAATACTGTAATTATACATGTACAGTAAATAGTAATTTAAAGGCACATGTTATTAGAATTCACACTGGCGAAAAGCCCTTTAAATGTCAATACTGTAATTATACATATGCAGAGAAGGGTAGTTTAAAGAGACATATTAAAACTCATACTGGAGAAAAGCCGTTTAAATGTAAATACTGTAATTATACATGTACAGTAAATAGTCATTTAGAGACACATATTAGAACTCACACAGGACAAAAGCCATATAAATGTAAATACTGTAATTATACATGTACAGTAAATAGTAATTTAAAGACACATATTAGAACGCACACAGGAGAAAGGCCTTTTAAATGTGAATACTGTGATTTTACATGTGCACTAAATATTACTTTAAAGAGACATATTAGAACTCACACAGGAGAAAAGCCATATAAATGTAAATACTGTAATTTTAAATGTACAATACATAGTAATTTAAAGACACATATTAGAACTCACACAGGAGAAAAGCCTTTTAAATGTCAATACTGTGATTATGCATTTACACAAAATGGTGATTTAAAGGTACATATTAGAACTCACACAGGCGAAAAGCCCTTTAAATGTGAATACTGTGATTATACATGTACAGTAGACAGTAATTTAAAGACACATATTAGGACTCACACAGGAGAAAAGCCCTTTAAATGTCAATACTGTGATTATACATTTACAGTAGACAGTAGTTTAAAGACACATATTAGGACTCACACAGGAGAAAAGCCCTTTAAATGTGAATACTGTGATTATGCATGTACAAAAAATAGTGATTTAAAGAGACATATTAGAACTCACACAGGAGAAAAGCCCTTTAAATGTCAATACTGTGACTATACATGTACAGAAAATGGTAGTTTAAAGAAACATGTTAGAACTCACACAGGAGAAAAGCCATATATATGTGAAATATGCGATAAGAAATTTGCAAGAAACAGTTGTTTAAAGATTCACCTACGAGTACATATGGGTAACAAAACTCGTTAGTACTGAAGCTAACTGCTCAGAGTATAACCAATATATTAGATGCCATAGCTTAAGAATTAAGTATATTCCTTTATTTTTATATTAGCATTTGCTAAATGTTTGTTCCTGGATAAAAATACCCTAATATGTTTTAATCTATGTGATGATATACCTGTGTGATAAAATTCATCAATCAACCATTGGGTTACTGATTAACAAACATAAAAACTTACAAGCATAAAAACTTCCACATCAAAAAATCCTACCCTACTAATATACAATACTAGCAGACCCGGCCACGCTTGCTGTGGCTAAGGTATATGTTAAACTATATTGTAGTAAACTATTCAATACAGTATGCGCCCTCTATTGGATACTTACTCAATCCAGGCAATAAATTACCTTACACCGCCATTTGAACCGAGATGGTCTACAGGGAAAAAAGTCGAAACTCGCGTAGTAGGATAAAGGGACTCACATGCGCTACGTTTGTTGATTCAGGAGAGCCGCCTTTTTCTTGTCGGGTGACGTCGTCACAGCTTGGGCTGACACGGGCATGAATTTGGGAGCTTCAATGAGCCCCACATGGATATGAATTCCAGTCAGAGTGTACGCGACCGCTCATCGACTTAGCCCGGGCGTGAGTCGTGAGAGCGAGTTGTCCGGGAGTCGGGACGAAGTGGTCGAGACGAACGAAGCGTTCGGGCGGGACATGGGCCCCGATCGTTTGCGAACACCTGATTGGTTGGTAGCGCTGTGTCCGGGCTTTGAACACGGACCGTTCCTTACGTACCAACCACGCGAGTCTTTCTGTATACTTATTTTAGGAGTTGCCAGTTACGAAACACCATCTGTTACAATGTTATGGAACTCACAGAATTATAACTAATAATTTGCAATAAAAAAATATTGCGACTATAAATTGAGATATAAATTATCCTATCTCTCAAGTTGGATCAAACTGCACACTGTCTACAAAATTTTATTAAAATCGGTTCAGTAGTTTACGAGTTCATCGCGGACAAACAACGTGACACGAAATTTTTATATATGGGTGATTCTACAAAAATTGGGTAACTCAATGTCACCAGCCAATATATACAAAGTCTTATTATATTGTATTGAAATAACAATTTATTTTAAAACAATGAAAAGTCCTTTATTTGGTCACCCAATTTCACTTCTTCATTTTAAATACAAGTTAATAAAAAAACAAAATTAATACTCAAAACGTCAGTCCGTTGGCATGTCACAATCCCGAAAACCAACAATCAAGTGACTATCCATTAAACATTATCATTGATTTAGGAAAACTTACTAATTTACTACAATCTGTGATGTACATAGTATTATATACTACAACTTTCATAATGCAATGTTCTCCATTTTATTTAATAAAAAATAAGAAACTTTGTGTTTAGTTTCTTTCATCAGTCCGTTGTGTGTTCTTTAAATTTAAAATTCGCCGAGAATATCACCGAGTCAAAGTCAAATCCCTGTTTAAGTTTTAATGTTGGTAATGAAGTTAGTTGCGGACCGCACAATTTGACGGCCGCCATAATAGTACCAGTGTTTGGGTTGTGTTTGTCGTCTATACACGTGCGAAGCCAGTCAAAATTTCAGTCCCATGGTGAGTCGTTATTTTCTTGTTAATCTGAGGTTTATTTTCATTTATACATAGTTAACTATGATTTGTTAAAATGTAGTTTGTTGATATTCGAAATTACCAAAAAAAACATTAGTTTTGATTATAACCTCAAATTATGTCTATTTCGTCAATCCGTTGTCAGGTACTGATGTTTTTTTTTTGTTTTAGAGCACTTTTATCGTAATTGCTACCGTGTGTAAGCATTTATATTTCAGTTAAAAACATCATGCGGCACGCTAAAAACAATTTGACTAGGGAAGAAATATAAAAAAAAAAAGAGAAGCCGAAAAGTGACTGGCCTGATTTGGAACAATATAATCATTAGATTAGCCATCATATAGACCCGAATTTGTAATAATTTGATTTAATAACTATAGTAAACAAAATATCCTCAAAAGTTACCCAACTTTTGTATAATCACCCATATAAAGATTAGTAGGAAGTAGGATTTGTTGTATAGGTCCTATGATACTGTGACTGCCTCGGTGCCTCGGACTGCTGTGCTGAGGTCTCGGGTTCGAGCCCCGGGTCGGGTCAAGTGATAGTGGGTTTTTCTATCACACACGTTTTGCAGTTGTTTCGCCGCAAGAATGTTTCTGGTTTTGTGCCCCTCAATATATATTTTGTTATTTCTTATTTTATTTTGACAGCCTCCGTGGCTTGTCGGGCTGTGAAGGGAGAGGCCGCGGGTTCGATCCCCGCCCCGAGACAAACATTTGTGTGATCCACATTTATTTGTTTCGGGGTGTGGGTGTTGTGAGACCGAAAGTCTCTCGTAGTTCCTGATACCCACGACACAAGAGTCGTATCTTACTGTAGGGTCAGGACTATGTGTGTGACTATTGGATGTATTTATTTATTTTTAATATATGTAATTATTTTCTCATAATATTTCATCAGTTTGGATGAGAAACAAAAGGGTTTTTTAAACATTTAGGTATATAATATTGGTTTTGATTTCGTATTTTTTAAGTTTTAATAGAGGATTTGATTTGTTCAATTTGTTTTATTTCTACAAACCAGCAGAGTTGGTACTAAGTGTCCTTATACCACATACATATAAAAGAGTTTGTGTTCTAAACTCATATATTTATTTCTGCAGAGTTTTATCTTCACAATAGAAAGTCTTCAGCATAGGTATATTTATTAGGTTCACTCTTGAGCACTGCACAAGCTAGATTGACTCGAGACCATTTTTTTGACGCTTGCTGTAAGCCTGACTCTAGTCGGCTGTATACAGCTTCACCGGACTTTCGGGTGAGCGCTTTAGGCGCTCTCAACCCTTGACTAGGTGACCTCGCTGAGGGCACCCCCTGTGGGGTACGGACCTCGGCTCAGGGCGGTCACTGGGGGAGGGCAGAGACATCTGCGATTATTGGTTTAGGGAGTGTTAAAACTACTAGTTATCATCATCGGCTCGCGGGCCGGTACTAGGGTCAGGGGGTTGCGGGGAACGCGGCGCGGTCCTCGGCGGCGAGGACGATATGTCGGTCTTGTGGAGTGTGCTTTCATGTATTCCTCTCTCCTTCGGATGGCCAGAGTGGTCGCATCGTCCGGGTCAGTGAGGACGCTACGCGGTCGTCTCCACTTGGCACGGTCAAAGGGAGTGTATATTGACGCTCTACGGACGAGCGGGTTCAGATGGTGGGCGGCGCGATCGCAATAGCGCATGCTGTTCATTTTCATGAACTGCCGGATGGTCGGCAAACCCCGTCCACGTGGATATTGAGATTCCTCACATACCACGGGACCCCAGTAATTCTACGCAGAAAGCGATTCTGCAGGGTTTGCATGCGTCTATATCGTGTTTCGGGTACATGCGCAAACGCGGGCGATGCGTAAGTCATGATCGGCCTAATGCACGTCGTGTAAATCCTAATCTTGTTGCGGATCGAGAGTTTGCTTTTCCGGTTCATGAGCCAGTAGAGCTGGCCCAACGCGAATGCGGCTCGCGCGCGTACCGCGTTTAAATGGGGAATGAAGGTAAGCTTCTGGTCAAGGGTCACTCCTAGATATTTAACTGTCTTGGTCCAGGGAATGGGCATGTTAGACATGTACACATTCGGGACTGGATCTAGGCGAGCTGGGTTTCGATAGTAGAGGATCGCGGCGCTTTTGGACGGGTTGATGGTGATTCGCCATTTGCAGAACCACTGGCCGAGTTCGTCGGCAGCGGCTTGCAAAGTGCGGACCACATCAACCGGATTTCTGCGCGATGCATAGATCACGGTATCATCAGCAAAGAGCGCCAGATGGGCGCCCTTTGGCCTGGGAATATCGCTTGTGTATAGCGAGAAAAGAAAGGGAGAGAGAGCCGAGCCTTGCGGGACTCCGGCCGAAATGGTGTGTCGGGAAGAGAGGCTTCCCTCCACGCGATATCTGAAACCGCGATTCGACAAGAACGCTCGTATGATGTGCACGAGCTGAGTGGGCACGTTCATGGTATATAGCTTGTAAAGCAAGCCATTGTGCCACACCTTGTCGAATGCTTTTTCGACATCGAAAAATATGGCTCCGGTGGGGGTCTTGGTAAAGTTTTTCGCGTGGATGTGCTCCGTGATGCGGAGCACCTGATGTACGCAATTGTGGCGGGCTCTGAACCCAAACTGCTCCGCGGGGAGCAGATTGTGGTTCTTTGCTACTATTTTCAAGCGATCGAGGACGATTCGCTCGTACACCTTACCCAAAGAGCTCAAAAGACTGATGGGGCGGTAAGATGTCGGGTCAGAGGGGGGTTTACCCGGTTTGGGTATGCCTATGACAATTGCCTCCTTCCACTCTTGTGGAAAGAGGCAATTGCGGAAAGCTGCGTCAAAAATCGCAGTGAGGATTTCCAGCAGATGGCTGGGGAGCATCTTAAGGACGCGGGTGGATATACCGTCGCCCCCGGGGGCTTTACGTCGTTTGAGTGACCTGACCAGATGGCTTACTTCTTCGAGTGTCACCGGTGCAAGAGGGTTTGGCGGCTCATCGACATCCGGGTCGACGGCGGAGGAGGCGAGTGGGATCGGGCGCGTCGGCGGCCCCGACCGACACCCGCGCTAGGCAATTTATACCAACCATCTACCAAAAGTGTCTCACACCCGTCATGGTAAACGAATAATCGAATGACGCCTACACACTCATAGAGCACCAGTGTTCTGTATTACGTCAGAGTGAATATAAGTCACTCTTAGTACACTATATTTTAATAGACGCGCCGACATATTTATTATCACCTTAGTACAAAAGTGTATTTTTTTAATGTTTCCATAATTGTTCATATTTTTATTGATATACCAATCTGCAGAAGTAGTAATTTTACACTTTATTTTAATATTGGGTTTTCGTTAGTGTACCTAACATTTTCTGATTTTTGTAGCATTTTTACTTGAAAATAAGCCATTACATGATACATATTTCAAAATACAACGGAATGCTTTTCGCGAGGCGATAATTTGTAAATATATAACTATTTTTTAGTTAAATTCATCATGTTATGGTTTTAAATTAACCTTTGTACAAATAAGTTTAAGTAGTCATATTATTAACTCTCATTTATAACAAAAAACATTTGTTGGCTATTTGTCAGCCAAAGCTGGCTCCTTTGTATATTTGTGCTTTCTATTTAATTTCATTCGCAATTTAAATGTCATTGGTGGTTTAAGTGTAATAGTGTTAATAATAAAGAATTTTAGTTTATTGTGAAAATGTAATATTTCAAGTAGTTATAGAAGTGCAATTCCAAGTAAAAATTGGATCTATCGGTAGGTTCGGAAATGATTGTAAATAGGACGTAAGAACAATTTACATAAATATGTAACCTACGATAGAAATAAATTTTATAATTACTATTTAGATTTATTATGATAAATCAAATTTTATGCAAGGTTTATACCTACGAGGTTTTTGTCTAGTACCCACTATAGAAAACCGATAATTTATTACGGTTTTAGTATGTAACCCTCCTTAAAGTCATCCCTATTTTATTTAATGAACGGTATTTTCATAAATTTACCGATTTCTGATACGGCACGTCTCTAGTATACAATCTCCGTGCAAAAGAGAAACAAGAAAACCACAAATCAATTCACACGGAAAAAGAAAGAGAGATCCCACTTCTCTTATGAATGAATTGTATAACATGTGTATAGTATAAAAAATTATGCATGTAGGTTAGTGATGTTCATGTACAAAATATATCGATATTTTGACGTGATAACGTCTTATAATTCGATAGAGCCGGCTGCACGCACGAAAAAACATGACTCATGCGTCGTTACCTCGCTAGATGTCACGTTCCATGTAAGGCTTGAAGTGCAAGCGAGAGCGCGGAACGAGCGACAAAGAAGCACAATCGGCCTTTGCGTTCGGCAGCGTTCGAGATTTAAAAAAATTAAAACATAAATATTAAATCATCCACATATCACAACAACGTGTCTGAAATGACAGGTTAGACCAGCCATCCGTCAAAGGGAACATTTTCTCCTATATCAAACACATTGAGGCGGGCTTTTTAAAAACAAGATTTACGAAAAGGACATTGTTCGTCGTCCATACATAGTTGGCCTAAGAACCAAAAGGTAGGTGAATTTACTTTTTGGGTTTTAGATAATGTATATATTTGATTGAAACTATATTAAAACTACGGACACTTGAGAATTCCGAAAAATAAATAAAATACTTTCGGATTTTGAGGTTATAATTAGGCCAATAAATACTATCAAATATTAAACAAATTAAATTAAAATTTTCTTTTGAAAAATGCTACCATTCCATCAGTATTTTCTTAAGACGTTATCACGTTCAACTATCGTCAGTAAACCGAGTTTACAGACAACCGATTTTTTTTCCGATATAATATATCGAAATATTGTATCGATATATCGGTAAAAAATATCGATATATCGAATTGTAGGAAGGAAAAGAGTTTATTAGAAAATGATTAACAAAAATAATATCGAATAGCTAAAAAAAAAAAAAACAACATTCAATACTTATTCTGGTATTTGATGTTGTTGTTTTCTTTTTTTTTTTTTTTTTGCTACATCCGATAGATTTTTCCTAAATATTCTACGATATCCTTATTTGGATATATCGGATAAAATATATCGACATTATATATCGACTTCAATGATTCGATAATATCGCATTGATTAGATATATTAAATAAATGTATCGATATTTTATCACATATCGATCACCCCTAATGTAGGTGTGAGCTTATCGTGTTAAAAAAAATTGTATGAAGACAACCGTGAGTTTTTGGCGGGAATTCTGACAGTACAGTTCATAGCTTATTTTAATTTATTTCATAAACTAGTTTAGAGTTGTGTTTGTTGTATAAAAGTGTTGTGGATTTGTTCAATAAACATTGACGGTGATGAACAGTGTATGGAAACATTGAAATAAGTGAATTAAGCATCGTACTGAAAGGAGTTAACACCAAAACTCCGGCAAGACCTTGAAATCGGCCGCACCCGTGTTTCATCGTTCTTGTAAAAATAACTTGAAAATACATTATACTTGACACTGGCTAAATGCATAATACTGCGAAAGCCATAAATAAAAAGAAGAAGAAGAAGACAACCGTCTCTCTAGTTTATTTGTCTCTGTCAGCGTTGCCAACTTGGGGGTTTTCCCCCTAAATTTAGGGGGAAAAAATCTCGACAGGGAGTTTTTTAGGGGGAATAATTTTTTGGGGGTATTTTTAGGGGTTAAATTTTTATTGAATTTTTTTTAATTGCTCTACTCTCCATACTTCTATTCTATCGATATATCGAATTGTAGGAAGGAAAAGACTTTATTAGAAAATGATTAACAAAAATAATATCGAATAGCTAACAAAAAAAAAAAAAACAACATTCAATACTTATTCTGGTATTTGATGTTGTTTTTTTTTTTTTTAGCTACATCCGATAGATATCGAATAACTATTCTAATTTATGTCATTATATTGAAAATGATATACTTGTGTCACCGTCAGGGGGTTTTACTTTGAATTTAGTGGGTTTTAGGCTAAATTTTAATTGCTTTAGGGGGAAAGTTTTCAAACAGTTGGCAACCCTGGTCTCTGTTTATTTGTCGCTGCTGTTAGCGTATTATTCTACATAGAAATTAAAGAGTGCTGTGAATTGATTACTAGTTTGTGCCTAGGTGTTTATCTTCTTTCAGTTTTGTGTGTGTTATGAAAATGTCTGCATTAATTTGTCGAATATGTTTGGATAACAACGTTCGAATGCATCAAATTGCGGGCTCGGAAGTTCAGGATGTATATGAAAAGCTAACAACTAAGAAGGTAGCATTCTTATACTATGTTACGCGCAAAATAAATTGGCTGAGGTTAGAGACTTCACCTACCCTTTACACCATTTATTTATTTGCTTGAATGACGAGCAGAGAGATTGATACGAGCAAGGCGCTCGCCCGATGGTAACCGCAACGCCTGCTTATAAACGGAAGCAACACCACAAAGAACTTTGACTTACAAAGCACTGCATGGCACTGAACTGCGCTCTTCACCATCTAAGATGTTGTCTCATAATGCCCAGAAAATTCACTGGTTTCAATGTCCTAACCGTAACAGAACAGTGCTTACACACTGTTGCTTGGCGGCAGAAATAGACAAAGTGGTGGTACCTATGCAAATGGCCTCTCACATATGAGGCAACTACCACCTTGTTAGATCCACCTGCCGACATCTATGACATTATTCTATGAAAACAATATTATAGACCAAAGTGGAAGTGCCGCTCTGTAGATACTGAAATCTACAGTATGAAGGGGTCGTCTTGACCGGATCATTACCACTGTCTCACAGACAACAGACAAAGGGTGTAGCGCATAAGTAGCTGTAAAGAAGTTGTGTAAGTGTGTAACAAGTTCTATCATCAATAAAAAGTCTTGATGGAACCTCCGGTGTATCAATACGTCTCCTCGGTCCATCCACTACAACAGCTTGCTTTTGTGTTTGCACGGTGAATGTGATATCCAGATACCCAAATCCCCTTCCCCTTCCCATCCCTTCCCTTGAAGGTCAGGAACACGCACTTGACGTGGTGGCTCATTTATCAGGTGACTCACTTGCCTGTTTGCTAAACTCTGTTATAAAAAAAAACTGGCCAGTGTGTAGAGCCACATATAGTAGCCGAAAATATCTCATACCTCAAAAATTATGCAACATAGCTCATTGAAACCAATGTTCGTGGGAAGTATCTTTTAATTTATGATCTTATAGTTGAATAAAAAAAATAGAGAACATTTTTCAAAACTTTCAACAACCTGTGACCTATATCAATTCATAATCCCATTATTTGTTTAATTTTCAGGTTCAAGAGGATGGAAGACTACACTTTGCATGTTACACATGTTACTATGAGCTAAAGAAATGCCAGCAGCTTGTTATCAAATCACAGAAAGCGGAGGAGTTGCTTCAACAATTCTTTGTAAACAGTCCTGAGGTATTTATATCATTATTTTATTACATAGTATTACAAATCGTCGATGAAGTACCAATACCTCCTAACTGACAATTTAGTCCAAAATTACTTTTCTGTTACAATAGACGTAAACATAAACCACATCTCTTAGTAACTAATAAAAAGGTAATGTATTGGAAACTATTTACTATCAATAGTTGATCAAAATAAATAAAACCTTATTTTAAACAGTTTTTGTAAAATAAAACCTTATTTTAAACAGTCTGGTGTAAAATTAGATTCTTAACACTTAAGAGGTATTGGTACTTCATCGACGAAATATTATGTTCATTTTATAATACAACAGCGATAGCTCAGTGGGGAGTGGTATGGAATGCAGAGACAAAAGTAGCAGGTTTAAAACCAGCCCTTACGAGCATGCACCAACAACTTTCTTATGTTACATGTATATTCATTGTTAATTATCACTGGCTTTAATGGTGAGAGAAACATTATGAGGAAGCCTACATACTTGAGAATTCTCCATGATGATTTGTGAAGTCTGCCAACCCATGTTAAGCCAGTGTCTTGGACTAAGACCTATTCCAGTTTATTCGTACAGGAGGCCTGTGCTCAGCAGTGAGACAGTGTAATATGTTGTAGATATTATTATTTTATTATCTAAAAACCAGGGTTTGTTACTATATTTATAATTCCCAAATATAGATGGCGTGGGGGTAGTGTTAAAACATACTCCCTAATGATAAGTTCTAATCCATAAATGGCAACACTTCTGCCCTAAAAGAAGATTTTCTGTTTTTAGTTGATTTTGCCTTATCTAAAATTAGTTTTCATTTTTTTATAATTGTAGTATGTTTATGTAACACATATGCAAACAGTATTCATAAATAATACAATATAATAATAATATGGCTTTCATACAAAATTGATATATATCAAACTTGATATATATCGGATATATATCATAAATATCCGATATTTTGATATTTATAATAAATATCGGATATTTTCGAACCCTGCTAAAAACTCATGAATGAAATATTAAAACTACCACCACCACATTAATAATGCACTAATTTTTGTGTGTCTATTTCACAATTACCAAGTAAAAATGAACCACCAAAGTAGTAAGAGACCTTTTCGATATTATTTTTGCGATTTTTTGACGTGATAACGTCTTATAATTCGATAGAGCCGGCTGCACGCACGAAAAAACATGACTCATGCGTCGTTACCTCGATCTGTCACGTTCCATTTAAGGCTTGAAGTGCAAGCGAGAGCGCGGAACGAGCGACAAAGAAGCACAATCGGCCTTTGCGTTCGGCAGCGTTCGAGATTTAAAAAAATTAAAACATAAATATTAAATCTTCCACATATCACAACAACGTGTCTGAAATGACAGGTTAGACCAGCCATCCGTCAAGGGGAACATTTTCTCCTATATCAAACACATTGAGGCGGGCTTTTTAAAAACTAGATTTACGAAAAGGACATTGTTCGTCGTCCATACATAGTTGGCCTAAGAACCAAAAGGTAGGTGAATTTACTTTTTGGGTTTTAGATAATGTATATATTTGATTGAAACTATATTAAAACTACGGACACTTGAGAATTCCGAAAAATAAATAAAATACTTTCGGATTTTGAGGTTATAATTAGGCCAATAAATACTATCAAATATTAAACAAATGAAATTAAAATTTTCTTTTGAAAAATGCTACCATTCCATCAGTATTTTCTTAAGACGTTATCACGTTCAACTATCGTCAGTAAACCGACTTTACAGACAACCGATTTTTTTTACGTCTATCTGTGATGGGTACAAGGCAGCATAGTTTTTAACACGCTTTTATTAGCTTCAGACGTATGTCATGTATGTTGGTATGTTTGAATGTTTGTATGTTGGTATGTTGGTAGGTTGGTAGGTTTGTCTGTAACTTGTCTTTGAACGTGATTATGACCTCCTTTAAAACGTCGGATTAAATTGAAATTTGACATACTTATCAAGGACCGATGACAATGCAATATTAAATAAAAAAATAAAAGTATTGCAAATTGTGATTAATAATTATAAATAATCAGGAATCAATATCAGGAACGACCGTGCTGTTGGTGGTGGTGGTGGGGTTGCCATATATCTGCGTACCAATATTCCTTTCTCTATAGTACACATGCCGCCCCAACCACCACCGTCAAATGCTGGTGAACATCTGTTCCTTGAGGTTGAACTCCAGCACACCAAAATCCTCCTTGGTGTCTATTACTGTCCTTCCCTGCGTATTGATTACTTTTCTTCTCTTGAAACTATTCTAGATTTTCTAATCCCTTCGTACAGTCACACTATAGTCATGGGCGACTTTAACACATGCCTTCTTAAGAAGGATCATCGTTCTTCGTCTCTGCTTTCTGTTTTAGGCTCTAATAACCTTTCCGTTCTACCTCTCAACGCTACTCATCACTTTCCTAATTCTATGCCTTCTTTGCTTGATCTCATCCTTGTTTCCTCTCCAAATCTGGTTGAGAGTTATGGACAATGCTCAGCCGATGCGTTTTCTTACCATGACCTCATCTTTCTGTCACTTAAAGTTCGCCTTCCTAGAGCCAAACGGAAAGTTGTGATGAGACGTAGTTTTCGTGGAATGGATTTAAATAAACTTCGTGAGGATGCCGGTAACATTGACTGGGCTCCAATATTTACATCAAAGTCAGTTGATGATCAAATTAATTTTTTCATAACTAAGCTGATTGATTTGTATGATGTACATGCCCCAATTCGCGCTATTAAATTAAAACATCTCCCAACACCATGGCTAACAGACGCACTCAAAGATCTCATGCATAAAAAAGCTATAGCTAAGGCCAAATACAAGCGACGGCCGATTTCCCGCAATTGGGATAATTATGTGGCCATCCGTATTCACTGCAACAAGATGTGTAGGAACGTACAACGCCGACATATCCACGATTCTGTAGAGAATAATGATCCAGCAAAAGTTTGGAAATTTCTTAGATCTATGGGAGTTTGGAAATCTCAAAGTATTGATCCTAACAATTTAAACATTGATTTACTGAATTCCCATTTCACTGCGTCAGCTAATTTTGATAGTGCTACTAAAGACAACACAATTAGACATCTTTCTACTCTCCCGACTCCTAAGTATCCTCAATTTGTCTTTAGTCAATTTTCTGATTGTGATGTTAAAAAGAGCATATTATCGATTGCCTCAGATGCTGTCGGAAGTGACTGTATCAGCCGCAAGATGATCATACCTATCCTCGACAAAATTCTTCCTATCCTCACTTATATCCTTAACTCTTCAATTTTCTTTGGTGTCTTTCCTTCGACGTGGAAAAACGCTGAAGTTATTCCTTTGCCTAAACGACGTAATCCTACAACTTTTTCCGACTATCGACCTATATCTATACTTCCCTTCCTCTCTAAAGTAATTGAAAGTTTAATACATCACCAATTGAGTCTTTTCCTGTCTAATAACAACTTGCTTAATCCTTTCCAATCTGGTTTTCGACCTGGTCACAGTACTACTACTGCGTTAGTGCATATCACTGACGACATCAGGGCGGCTATGGAAAGTGGCAAGCTAACTGTTCTAGCTTTGCTAGACTTTAGTAATGCCTTTAATACTGTAGATTACGATGTTCTGATTGAAATATTATGCTCTATTAACATTTCTCCAACAGTAATTGACTGGTTTCGTAGTTACCTGAAGGGCCGTCGGCAGCGTATTCGCTTGGAAGATGCACATTCTTCTTGGTGTGATATATCTGCTGGCGTTCCGCAGGGCGGCGTTTTATCTCCTTTACTCTTCGCGTTATTTATTAACTCTATCTCTGATCAACTTATTTCTTCCTACCATCTTTATGCAGATGATTTACAAATTTATTACTCTGCGCCAGTCGATCGCATCACGGAAGCCATTGGTGCAATTAATAAAGACCTTACCAAGATTAATGAATGGAGTAAGGCTTACGGTCTCAAAGTAAATCCTACGAAGACCCAGGTCATTGTTGTTGGCAGCTCCAGGATGGTTTCCAAACTAGATTTTGGTAGACTTCCCCATGTTTTGTCCGATGGTTCTATTATTCCTTTCAGCGATTAGGTTAAAAACTTGGGGATACTGATTGATAAAAATTTATCTTGGGGTCCCCAACTGCAAGAATTGAGTCGCAAAATGTTTGCAGCTGTGGGATCTTTGCGACGTTTACGTAATTTTCTGCCTATTCCTACGAAGATTGCACTTGTGCAGTCGCTTCTATTTCCTCTCCTTGACTATGCTGATGCCAGCTATCTCGATCTTACAGAAGCCCAATTTGAAAAACTTGAGAGGCTCCAGAATTTCTGCATCCGGTTCATATTTGGGCTACGCAAGTATGACCACATCTCTGAATTTCGGACTAAACTCAAGTGGCTACCTATACGCCTTCGCCGAAATACTCGAATTTTATCTTTGTTGTACTGTGTTTTGTTCCTTCCCACTTCTCCGTTCTATCTTAAACACCGTTTCCACTTTTTGAGCAGCACACATGTGCGGTCTTTACGATCATCAGAGAATTTTGAACTCGAAATTCCCAAGCATAGCTCCAAATTCCTCGACAAGTCTTATACGGTTCATGCTGCTCGCTTGTGGAATGACTTACCTGTGTCAGTAAGAAATGCTAAGTCACTGCCCATTTTTAAAAGACTCGTTAAGCAGCACTACTTGTCTCTTTAATCTGATTGTCTATTATTTCCTTTTCTCTTTCTTTCCTTGGTTTTCTTTTATTTTAAATATATATGTAACGAATATATATTTATATGATTTGTATATGTATGTTTGTAGTTTATGTAGATATTGTATTTATTTATATATATAGGTATATATATATATTTTGTATATAGTATTATTATATTCGTAAATAGTAAAATATGTACATCTATTCTCTGTAAGTTTTGTTTATATGTTGACCGCCCGCTCATTTACCTATCAATCCAGTCCATCCAAAGGTTGCCTGGAAGAAATTGCCGTTAGCAATAAGGCCGCCAATTGTACTTCTTTTTATTATTTTTAGATGTCTTTTGTGTATTATTAATACTTTTTGTTGTGATGTACAATAAAGTTATAAATAAATAAATAATTGTTGTGTAGTTTAGTTTAGCGCCATCTACACGACGCATAAGAATGCGTCAATAGATTGTCAATTTGCGTCAATTGAAATTATACTCTCTGGACCTTTGCTAATTATAGGGAATGTCGTAGTATCTAAGAGCGTCAATAGATGGCGCTTTTTTGATATTCGAACCTCAACCGACTACAATATATTTATATTTTAACTAAAAAAATAAAAATAAATAATAGTTAAAAAAACTAAAAAACACGCTGTTATAGAAAGTCTAACTAAAAAATAGAAAATAAATTTTAAGAAAACAATGTATTTTATTGTAAAAATAGCGTGGGGTGCTTTTTAAGATACAATCTTAATTTATTATTTGCAGCAAAATGTGGAATCCATCACTCTTGCAGTCAGACTGACATATGGTCTGCATAATTCATTGATGATTGCGCAAATGAAGTCCTATCAAATACCAGAATATAACATAATTACAAAAGCAGAAAACCAAGACGAATGTGACATTAATGAAGAAGTGATGATCAAAGATGAACCTGATGATGATGGTAAGAACAGAATAATTTTATACAATGTGTAAAAGCAATCCTGTACTATCTGTAAAGGTCCTATTAAGTGTCATGATAGGGCTCTTTAGATGTTAAGTAAAAAAACCCCCAAAAAAAATTAATGAAATTATTTAAATCTTAATCAGCAATATATGGTTGATGGTTGATCACTCGAAGTGTCGAAATTAGGTGACAGCCCTGCAGGCTCACTTAGTATTTGATTACAGAAGTAGTAATTAATGTTTATGAAACTCTGAGAAGAGTTTTTTAGATCATGTGTCGGATTATTCACTGAGGACACCAATACAAACAATGAGTTTATCGATGGTCTCTAGAGTCATGCCGGCCTGTATAAATGCTTCTTCCCTCTTCAGAGAGGCAGAGAGGCTTCCAAACTGGCAGTAGTGTTTTTTAACGGATTCCAAACAATATACATTTATGGATTCATTTAATATATTGATTTTGTAATATTTTCTTTTTGTTGGACTAGGTGCACTCCCAGAAAAAAAGGTTATACTGGACACAACCAAATCTATAGAAGTGAAGCAGGACACCATCTCTGGAACTCAAACAAACACAGTAGCTAATGAAAATACGTCATCCAAAATAGTATGTGATGGGAAAAATCAGCAAGGATTCGTTAAGAACGATACACAGTCTTTTATATGCAATGATTGTAGTATGACATGTGATACGAAAGCTCTTCTTATCAAACATATTAGTGAACATAAACCTGTGACTATCAAGCCAAATGAAACATATACAAAAAATCAGAAATCTTCATGTAAAGGGAAATTGAATGAATGCAATAGTTTTATAAAGCACCTAAAAAAGCCTTATAAATGTCAATACTGTGATTATACATGTACACATAATGGTAGTTTAAAGAGACATATTAAAACTCACACAGGAGAAAAGCCATATAAATGTAAATACTGTGATTATACATGTAAACAAAATGGTAATTTAAAGGCACATATTATTAGAAATCACACTGGCGAAAAGCCCTTTAAATGTCAATACTGTGATTATACATGTACAGTAAATAGAAGTTTAAAGAGTCATATTAGAACTCACACAGGAGAAAGGCCTTTTAACACGTTAACTGTGTAGCTATAGTTATGAGACAACTCTCATAAGTGCAAACACAAATAGGGAATTGTATACTGTATTATTGTTTTATTATTACCCAAAATACACGCATTTTTTGGTAGTGAATACTGGGAACCCTTATTAAAAAAGTTATCCGGTTTTCACGTCAATCTCTTTTTTAGTTCGTGTTTAAACTCACATGAGCATAGAGTTACAAACCTTTAAACTTGCGAAGGGCTCATGACCCACCGATGGTGCATTCACGTACGATGAGGATCTCAAAATGCCCCATCGATGGGTCATGCACAGTGAACGTGTTAAATGTAAATACTGTGATTATACATTTACACAAAATAATAATTTAAAGAGACATATTAGAACTCACACAGGAGAAAAGCCGTATAAATGTCAATACTGTGATTATACATGTACAGAAAATGGTGATTTAAAGAAACATATTAGAACTCACACAGGCGAAAAACCCTTTAAATGTCAATACTGTGATTATACATGTACAGTAAATAGTAGTTTAAAGAGACATATTAAAACTCACACAGGAGAAAGGTCTTTTAAATGTCAATACTGTAATTATACATGTACATCAAATAGTCATTTAAAGAAACATATTAGGACTCACACAGGAGAAAAGCCATATAAATGTAAATACTGTAATTATACATGTACACAAAATATTAATTTAAAGAGACATATTAGAACTCACACAGGAGAAAAACCCTTTAAATGTCAATACTGTGATTATACATGTCGAGTAAATAGTAATTTAAAGAGACATATTAGAACTCACACAGGAGAAAAGCCATATGTATGTGAAATATGCGATAAAAAAATTTCAAATAACATATATATGGGTAACAAAACTCGTTAGTACTGAAGCTAACTCCTCAGAGTATAACAAATATATTAGATGTCATAGCTTAAGCATTAGGTATATTCCATTATTATTATATTAGCATTTGCTAAATGTTTGTTCCTGGATAAAAATAGCCTAATATGTTCTAATCTATGTGCTGATATACCTGTGTGATAAAATTCATCAATCAACCATTATTGGGTTACTGATTAACAAACATAACAACTTACAAGCATAAAAACTTCCACATCAAAAAATCCTACTTCCTCCTAATACACAATACTAGCAGACCCGGCCACGCTTGCTGTGGCTAAGGTATACGTTAAATTATATTGTAGTAAACTATTCAATGCAGTACGCGCCATCTATTGGATACTTTCTCAATCCAGACGATAAATTACCTTACACCGCCGTCTGTTATAATGTTATGGAACTCACAGAATTATAACTAATAATTTGCAATAAAAAAATATTGCGATTATAAATTGAGATATAAACTATCCTATCTCTCAAGTTGGATTAAACTGCACACAGTCTACAAAATTTGATTGAAATCGGTTCAGTAGTTTAAGAGTTCATCGCGGACAAACAACGTGACACGAAATTTTTGTATATAAAGATTAGTAGGAAGTAGGATTTGTTGTATAGGTCCTATGATACTGTGACTGCCTCGGTGCCTCGGACTGCTGTGCTGAGGTCTCGGGTTCGATCCCCGGGTCGGGTCAAGTGATCTTGGGTTTTTCTATCACACACGTTTTGCAATTGTATCGCCGCAAGAATGTTTCTGGTTTTGTGCCCCTCAATATATATTTTGTTATTTCTTATTTTATTTTGACAGCCTCCGTGGCTTGTCGGGCTGTGAAGCGAGAGCGAGATTTATTTTCTCATAATATTGCATCAGTTTGGATGAGAAACAAAAGGGTTTTTTAAACATTTAGGTATATAATATTGGTTTTGATTTCGTATTTTTTAATAGAGGATTTGATTTGTTCAATTTGTTTTATTTCTACAAACCAGCAGAGTTGGTACTAACTAAGTGTCCTTATACCACATACATATGATCGGACATTTCAAACATTTTTACACGCTTTTTATTAACTTCACCTGTATGTTTGTTTGTAACCGACTCCTTTGGGCGCGATTTTGACCCACTTTAAACGGCCAGATTTCGTTCAAACTTTGTAGATATATCGAGGACCGATGACAATACACTAATTTGATAAAAAAAATAATAATTTAATAATAAAATAATAATAATAGTTTAATTTAATTAATTATCGATATTCGGTTTAGGAATTAAAATTGTACTCTCTGCACCTTCGTTAATTATAGGGAATATCGTAGTATCTAAGAGCGTCAATAGATGGCGCTTTTTTGATATTCGGGTTTAAAATTAAAATTATACTCTCTGCTACAGTATATTTTTATTTTAACTAAAAAATTAAAAATAAGTAATAGTTTAAAAAACTAAAAACACGCTTTTATAGAAAGTCTAACTAAAAAATGGAAAATAAATTTGAAGAAAACAATGTATTTTACTGTAAAAAAAAGCGTGGGGTGCTTTTTAAGAAACTATCTAAATAATAATCCTTCTACTCATATCTGTCAATATAATAAATATAACTATTGACACCATGCACCCCACGCTTTCCTTTTACAGTAAAATACATTGTTTTCTTCAAATTTATTTTCCATTTTTTAGTTAGACTTTCAATAAAAGCGTGTTTTTAGTTTTTTAAACTATTATTTTATAAAATTTATTGCGCATGTCGTAAAGGTGCCTATTCTATAAATCCGAAACGAAGCAACGAAGTTCGAAACATCCATAGAGTACACTAGGTATAGAATAGCCATTACAATAATAATATTACTGACCTATATTACTATCATAAAGATTCATTTGTATGTAAAAACGTATATGAAAAAGATTGCATTAAGTAGAAGAAGTAGGTATAGAATAACCATTACAATAGTATTATGTAGTAAGTAATTATGTATTTATTGTCTTCTAAATGCTTTTGTTTATAACATATTCCCCATACATATTCCCCTTTATGGTTCACTGTCTTTTCGCCGAAAATTATTTGCTAGATTTTCACTTGCCAACCAACGTTTCGCAGAATTTTATTTCGCCGAATAATCATTTGCCAACTTATCATATAATTTTGTTTTATTTCCCAACTTCACAGTTACCAACTGTACGTTGGTCTGCTTTTCATAATGACCAAGGAATATAATACTCTTTCAGTTATATAATAATGTACTCTGTGTAATACTCTCTACGAGAGGAGTGTAACTTAATACAAAAAAATGCGATTTACACAGATACTACTAACGCCACTTTTTCCGCATGGAATAATGGGGAACCAATAATAGCGGAATTTTCAGCGGGAAATTTAAAAACAGTACTGGCTGTAGTTGTTGTTATTAATATTTATTCAGTCTTTCCAGCAACTCAAGGACTTGGACAAATGATTAGCATCTGACGTAGGCCATAATTGCACTGATTTAAAAACAAACATCAAATAATAGACGTAACACTATTTAGATGGTACTTATTTTTAAATCAGTATCGCCTATGCCAGATTGCAATGTCCCAAGTCCCTTGAATTGTTATACAGACTGAAGCAGGAAAGTGACTTGGGAGACTTAAATTCTAATAATGAAATTATATTTGTTTAAGATGCCTTTATTACAAAAACACTTAATTAACTACATACATTAGGAAGCAATTTAATAGTTCATTGGCCATTGCAGTTGATCATTGGCCACATGTATATCCTCCAACCAAGAAAATTACAAGCTTTAGCTAGCTTAGCTAGTTAGCCTACCCAAGATGCTGTCAGAAACCTGTTAAAGTGCACATTTTTGAAAAATGAGGATATATAATGATGACGAAATATAAAAACCATTTATTGTGCAATATCCTCATTTTTCTTTGTAACGACTTACGTTTTTCTTCTTATCCTAATTTTCTATTTTTTAAAACAGTGTATCTTTTATTACGTATTATGTAAAATATTGATTTTATAATATGGTTCTTATTTTCAATGCACAAAACTAGCATTAACATATTTTAAGCTATTGTGTATTGCGTCATATTCCTTGAAAATTGTAAACAACTGAATACTGTCATGTGGTGTGCTTCCCGAGACCAAGAATATATTTTTACAATCGTTACAGTCAATGTGCTTCAACTTTTTATATATGAACCCACATACATATGCACGGGCTTGAGCCTCAGGGGATGCCTGCTCTATAACATCGGTTGCATCCGCGATTAGAGGGTCTAAATCAATATTTGTCGCACTGTCACAGATATTGTCACATACTTCATGTGACAATAAAAACCTTTTCAAATCGTCGCTTAGAATAGCTCTGTCATCTTCACAATTTTTATTTGAACAGCTGTGGTGCAAATTGCTAATGATGGCTGTTTTTACTCCTGATATAAATTGCCCAATATTGGGATTGTCATTAGAACCACAGCGGTAGCGGATGCAACCGCAGCAGTTTTCAAGTGGATCTTGATTAAGGCGTCGTGTAGAAAGGGTTTTCAAACCTAGTAATTGTAGGTTTTTCCACAATATTATCACAACATTCATGGTTCGAATCCACCCCATTTGTGATGGTGGAGGTGTATTGGTTTCTTAGTTGGCTTATTTCTTTAAAGCTTCGACTACAAATTCGATATAGTCTACTTTCACGTGGTGTCGATTCTTTAATTTTCTTAACATCAAGGGACTTCAAAATGCTTTTCTTTTAAATGTTTTGGAGCTTGGTGGCTTTGGAATTATACCATGTAGCGATGATGGACCTGGTTATGATGTTATGTTTTAGTATCAACTGTAAGAGTTGGCTCTGATTTAAGATAAAGGTCCATTTTAGTGCAAGGTTCCATTTTTTCTGCTGCTGGTATCGGCAAATCCTGGGCCTGCAGAGCCTCAACATTTCCGTGCATCAAAGATATTTGAGAATTCAATGTCACATTCATGGTTTCAGTAGGCACTGAAAACTTTCCCAAGCGATTCTTTGTACTGTCAGTAAAACAATTATCGTGAAAATGCCTTTTGCACAATACTTTGTTGCTTCTAAAAAGCTGACCTAACGCATCAACCGACAACCAGTCTTGTTCCGGCCAGCAACATTTCGCCCAAGCTCTTAGACCCTGTTTTCCAATTACAGAGCATAATGCGACTCAGTGGCGCACAATGCCGAAGTGTGCTAATGATTAATTGGAACGTGAATTAGTTTTCTAGTGCACCAGCAGAGTGCGCTAAGTTCAGTGTTGAGAATAAAAATATAAATAGTCAATGTTTATACCTTCATCTATCCTTA
The DNA here is from genome assembly GCA_949126905.1 of Amorpha juglandis. NCBI lineage: Eukaryota > Metazoa > Arthropoda > Insecta > Lepidoptera > Sphingidae > Amorpha > Amorpha juglandis. The sequence continues at coordinate 5,489,110 of OX421392.1, forward strand.
CATTTACTTTTTAACAGGGTCTGAATTAACTTTTGAATATTTCGAAAACACTACGATAAGACGAAAGCTTAAAAAAAAAAACTCAACAATGAACAATATTAATTTCTAACGATAATATAAATAAATTTTCGATCAATGCCAACTTAAAGAAAAAACGCTTGTTAATTTTCTGTTACTGAGTTGGTATCGATTGCATGTATCACCCGAAAGCAGTACTTTTGAGAGTGCTTGATTGTGCGTAGCGTTGCTGTAGTTGAAACATTCAACGTTGAGCATTATGCCGCATAATGCGCTCTAGTGCTGTAATTGGAAAACAGGGAGAATAAATAGAACATTTGAGTTTAAGAATAAAATATTATTTATTTGTACTTAACACTGAGGCTGCGGTTAGACGAGGCGAAAAATTTCGTGCGGCCGCCTCGCGGCGGCTGCACGAAATTTTTCAGTCATAGCAAATGTATGTCTTATTAACTAGGACTTAACGTTGAAATTCTTTGTGAGTAACCAACCGCGTTGCTCGCGTTTACACGATATTATATAACATATTATAAAAATGTATTATCTACTTAAATAATAATTTATCGGCATTTAGCTTTAGTAACCGGCAACACTATTTTTAGGTTATAAAGTTAGATTTATGCATTCAAATAAGATTTTCGTAACAATATTACCGAAATCTTGTGAAAATACTTGCCAATACAACAATCTGAAACTATTTTAATTCCCAGAAACAGATTTTATAAGGTACTCACATGTGAAATGTGACACCAGGATTTATTCGCTCGCTACGGCTTTTACACTCAAAAATACTACACCCAACCATCATTAGAATACGATTTGATTACTATTTTAATGCAAACACTAATAAGAATCGCTATAAACACCTTAAAAACGCCAGGAAGTCCAGAAAACAATCACGCTATGGTTTGTTTGGCAAACTTCGCAGCGTGACAAACAGAAATTATAGGCTACGCTGAAAGGAACAGCAATATTATATAGGCATCTTTGTCTGACACGTTCAATTACTTGTATAACTATATCGTTTTGCAGGGAAATCATTCTGTGATGGTCCTATCTATGGAATAGATAATCTGAGTAACGAAATTTTTGTGCGTGACAATGACATTTTAAAACAGTGTTACTAGAGTATACAATTAACTCTACAACTATTATCTTGTGTTTTAAGAAAAACTTGGCGTAGTTGTTCTTAAATTAACATTTACTGATGACTTGATTAACACAAGAATATTTAAATAATATTCGGATTTGATTTTGATTTCGGATTTCACTTTAGAAATTACATTCATCATATTAGTCTCCCTAATAACTACGATTTTTAATTACATTGACAACACTGAATATTCCGCAACCCACATTACTGATTACTCCATTCTAGTGATGTTCATGTACAAAAAATATCGATATTTTTTCCGATATAATATATCGTAATATTGTATCGATATTTAACGATATATCGGTCATAAATATCGATATTTTCGATATATCGTATTGTAGGAAGAAAAAGGGGCTTTATTAGGGGTAAATAAGTAAACCCACTAAGGTTAAAAAAGCAATCAACTTTGATTTTATTAAGCCCAATATTCCTTTTTTTATTTCATTGAAGATGCAAGATGCTCGCTTGGTGGTAAGCGCCACGCCTGCCCATGTACATGAAACAACACCACACAGAAATTTGAATTACAAAACATTGCATTGAACTGCGCTCGTCACCCTAAATCATAAAGACTCATAATGCCTCGTAATTTCAATGTCCTTCAAACCGAAACACAACAGTGCTCACACACTGTTGCTTGGCGGCGGAAACATCATCTTAACCTGACAGAAACAACATTTTATTGATTCTTTTAGCTTGGATTCTGCTTCTCTGCTCGGTAAATACTTGCGCGGCCATAGAAAAGTCTTTCAGATGCCACAGAGTACACTGTAATGATGATTTTTCCTAAATATTCTACGATATCCTTATTTCGTACGATATTTCATATATCGGATAAAATATATCGATATTATATATCGACTTCAATCATTCGATAATATCGCATTGATTCGATATATCAAATAAATGTATCGATATTTTATCACATATCGATACATATCGAGCACCCCTACTCCATTCTGCGCAAGTGTGGCGTGTGCACTAGTTTATTTGTCTCTGGTGTGCACTGTCAAAAGTTTTTGTATAGAAGTTACAGCCCCTAGCAGCTTGCTCTAGAATAGTTTATTTGTCTCTGTTTGTGTGTGTTATAAAAATGTCTGCATTAATTTGTCGAATATGTTTGGATAACAACGTTCAAATGCATCAAATTGCGGGCTCGGAAGTTCAGGATGTATATGAAAAGCTAACAACTAAGAAGGTAGAATTCTTATACTATGTTAGGCGCAAAATAACTTTGCTGGGGTGAAGTCAGAGACCACTTACCCTCTACACCTGCCGACATCTATTACATTATTCAATGAAAACAATATTAAAGACCCAAATGGCAGTGCCGCGCTTTACACACTTAAGTGCAAAGCACGAATGGCCGGATTATTACCACTATCTCACAGAAAACAGACGTAAAGTAGCGGCTTTCTGCAGCATTTCGTATGGTGAGTGAGATATCCGGAGGCCCAAATCCCCTTCCTCTTCCCCAATCCCTCTCCTTTAATGTCGGGAACGCGCACATGTTGCGGTGGGTCCTTTATCAGGTGACTCACTTGCGTGTTTGCTAAACTCTGTTATATAAAAACTGGCCAGAGTGTAGAGCCACGTATAGTGAAGGGCTCTGGGGTGTAGCCGAAAATATCTCATACCTCAAAAACTATGCAACATAGCTCCTTGAAACTAATGTTCGTTGGAAGTATCTTTTAATATACATATGATCTTATTGTTGAATTAAAAAAAATAGAGAGAACATTTTTCAAAATTTTCAACAACCTGTGACCTATATCAATTCATAATCCCATTATTTGTTTAATCCTCAGGTTCAAGAGGATGGAAGACTACACTTTGCATGTTACATATGTTACTATCAGCTAAAGAAATGCCAGCAGCTTGTTATCAAATCACAGAAAGCGGAGGAGTTGCTTCAACAATTCTTTGTAAACAGTCCTGAGGTATTTATATCATTATTTTATTACATAGTATTACAAATGTTATGTTCCATATTATAATATAACAGCGATAGCTCAGTGGGGAATGGTATGGAATGTAGAGACAAAAGTTGCAGGTTTAAAACCAGCCCTTAGAGCATGCACCAACAACTTTCTTATGTTACATGTATATTCATTGTTAATTATCACTGGCTTTAATGGTGAGAGAAACATTATGAGGAAGCCTACATACTTGAGAATTCTCCATGATGATGTGTGAAGTCTGCCAACCCATGTTAAGCCAGTGTGTTGGACTAAGACCTATTCCAGTTTATTCATACAGGAGGCCTGTGCTCAGCAGTGAGACAGTGTAATATGGTGTAGATATTATTATTTTATTATCTAAAAACTCATGAATGAAATATTAAAACTGCCACCACCACAGTAATAATGCACTTATTTTTGTGTGTCTATTTCAAAATTTAAAAATGAACCACCAAAGTAGTAAGAGGTTTTTTCGATATATTTTTTGCGATTTTTTTACGTCTATCTGTGTATGGGTACAAGGCAGCATAGTCTATTTTTATTATTTGCAGCAAAATGTGGAATCCATCACTCTTGCAGTCAGACTGACATATGGTCTGCATAATTCATTGATGATTGCGAAAATGGAGTCCTATCAAATACCAGAATATAACATAATTACAAAAGCAGAAACCCAAGACGAATGTGACATTAATGAAGAAGTGATGATCAAATTTGAACCTGATGATGATGGTAAGAACAGAATAATTTTATACAATGTGTAAAAGCAATCCTGTACTATTTGTAAAGGTCCTATTAAGTGTCATGATAGGGCTCTTTAGATGTTAAGTAAAAAATACCCCAAAAAAAATGTAATCAAATGATGATTTAAATCTTCATCAGCAATATATATATTTTTTTAATTCTTCATTTTTTTGGGGGCTTTTGGTCTCCGGGGACCATGTCAGCCCCATCGTACCCTATTTTAGTGTTACTCCAACAGGCTCTTTAACAATAAAAAGGCAGCATAGGAATGAGGCTCAGATAGAATACTCTGGAATACACCAACATCCATAAAGTTTATGTCCATTTCTCTCTTCAAAGCCTCACGATCAATACTTGTCCTGACACATTCCACCAACAAGTGATATACATCTTCGACTGAACCACAATTTTCACAGTTTGGACTGGTACTTAAGCCCATAAGATATCTAAACTTGTTGAGTGGAACATGTCCAGAACGCAGTCTATGTGCCATTATGACAAATTTTCTATTTATGTTTGTATTGGTGAACCAAGGAAATTTTTTACTACTTCAACCAATAATTTTAAGGCTAACATCAACTTTTCTTCAAAACAGAGTCTAGCAACGAAAATATTCTCTAGTTTGAGTAAGATGTCTTTCATAATGGACCCCTTTTTTCCTATGTTCTCTTCTTCTTTGTTTTCATTCCTGCTTTGTTCCTGGGCTTTCGATGTAGAAGGCACCTTACTCTGTATGTTTCTCTTAACTATTTCTGAATATCTACTCTTCTCTTTATAATGCTCTTGCGTTGTTGTGTTTGGCATTTTACGTTTTTTCTTGTTTTCTATCTGACCACTATTATTCTTATGTCTTATATTATCTTCTTCAACACTGCTGCTGGACTCAAAACTGTCCTCAATACCATGACTTATGATTTCATCTTCTTTTGAATTTCTGTTTAAAGTATCATTGTATACAACCGTTTCAACGAAAGGAAGTTCTGTGTCGTTGTTGTCCTGTTTTTCGGGGCATTCTTTGTTACGTTTTTGGTTTTCCAAATATTCTAATAGCGCAATCTTATAAGTGGAGTTCTTATTACACATTATTATTCGGATCCGTTTTTCTTTTAAAAAAATGGGACAAGATTTATTAAAAGACATGTGATCTCCCCTACAATTTGAGCATCTGAATCTGGTAGTTTCGCAGTTACCATGTTCGCCGCTGCACTTGGGGCATATTTGGTTTTTGGAAGGACAGACACGAGCTAGATGTCCATATCTCCAGCACACTGAACATTGGGTAACAGGGAATGTATAAGGCTCCACTTTAAAACGACAGCCATAGCCAAACACGTATGGTGGAAGGATGGCACCTTTAAAACACAAGCGCACCGTTTCACTGTTACTCCACTTAGCGGTGTCTGTCATACGTTTAAGTCTTCTAACCGCAACTATTTCTGTCTCACACGTTAATGTCTCTGCTAGTTCTTCTTCTTTCACATCCAGCTCTATATATTTGATGACACCATAGGTTAAGCTAACTTCATTTGTCAAACGGCACCGGAATCCCAATTCTTTAAATTTTATACTATCTAGGACCTTCTGAGCGTCTATTTTAGTTTCGAACTTCAATATAGCTTTGTATGAAGACTTGTACTTTACGTGTGTCATGTTTGTGATATTTTCGGCTTTCAATAACTTGGCCAGACCAATTTGTTTGGGTAGTACTTCATTAGATGTTATACAAACCTCAATTTCACTTAATTCTTCAATACTTTCACTACTCATCCTGGAATCACAGTCTCGGGTTCTTTTTTGTCGCACATACAGGTCTTGTTGAAATGTGTTTTGTTTCGCAAACCTCTTACTGTTTCTCTTCACTACTGTAAATCCATCATCATTATTTTCTTCACTTTCTGGTTCATCACTCCCATTTCTATTTCTCTTGTCTGGTCTTGAAGTACTCATATATCTATTTAAATTTGCCTCATGCCTGTTGAAACTTTCTAAGTCACACACTATATTATTATTTCTCTGAATTTCCTCCTCACTCATGCTACCACTTCTTTGAAACTCCTCTTCGTTCGTATTATTGCATAATGTATTGTTGGATCGAGGTCTAATGACCTCGTCCATAATTTACACAAAAAAAAAGAAAAAGTGGGTAGATCACAAAAAAGTTGTAATAAGCTTGTCACAAAAGAAAAAACGTGCGTCCGCTGTGACTCGCCGCACGCAACTGATCAGCAATATATGGTTGACGGTTGATCACTCGAAGTGTCAAAATTAGGTGATTAGGTGGTGAATTAGGTGAAATTAGCCCTGCAGCCTCACTGAGTATTTGATTACAGAAGTAGTCATTAATGTTTATGATACTCTGAGAAGAGTTTTTTAGATCATGTGTTGGATTATTCACGGAGGACACCAATACAAACAATGAGTTTATCGATGGTCTCTAGAGTCATGCCGACCTGTATAAATGCTTCTTCCCTCTTCAGAGAGGCAGAGAGGCTTCCAAAAACTGGCAGTAGTGTTTTTTGACGGAATCCAAACTATAGACATAACATTTCATGGATTCATTAAATATATTTGTAGAAGTAGGAACATCAGGGGAGGCCGAAGAGCGGTACCTATGTCAGGATTTGGAGTTCACATGTTGCAGGATTTTAAGTAGCCACAAACTGACAATCAAAAGTGGATTTATTTACACTAGTAACACTAATACCAATAATACAACTAAAAAATATAGCGACGAGCAGAATAATTATTAGTACAGTGTTCATACAGTGGCAACACAGCCACCCAAATAGCGTATTGCCTAAGCAATATAGCTATAGCATAGGGTATCGCGTCAGCAATTCCGCATATGCAATATACAGCAAAAGACTGTACCAGGTAAACCAACAGTTCAGTTGGGAGAAGAGCTCTTTACCGAGTCTAATCCGAAGATAGACTGACTGCACATTTTTTTTTTTTTTTTTTTGTGTTGACGCTTGCTGTAAGCCTGACGAGAGTCGGCTGTATACAGCTTCACCGGACTTTCGGGCGAGCGCTTTCAGGCGCTCTCAGCCCTTGACTAGGTGACCACCGCTGAGGGCACCCCCTTTGGGGTACGAACCTCGGCTCAGGACGGTCACCGGAGAGGGCAGAGACATCTGCGATTGGGGTTTAGGGGACTATATTTTAGGACTCTACTTGATGAATTTTCAATCATCATTAACATCGGCTCGCGGGCCGGTACTAGGGTCGGGGGCGTTGCGGGGAACGCGGCGCGGTCCTCGGCGGCGAGGACGGTATGTCGGTTGTGTAAAGTGTTTTTTGATGAATTCCTCTCTCCTTCGGATGGCCAGAGTGATCGCATCGTCAGGGTCAGTGAGGACGCTACGCGGACGTCTCCACTTTGCACGGTCAAAGGGAGTATATATTGAGGCTCGTCGGACGAGCGGATTCGGATGGTGGGCGGCGCGATCGAAATAGCGCTTGCTGTTCATTTTCATGAACTGCCGGATGGTCGGCAAACCCGTGTCCACGTGGGTATTGAGATTCCTCACATACCACGGGACCCCAGTGATTTTACGCAGAAAGCGATTCTGCAGGGTTTGCAAGCGACTAAGTCGTGATTCGGGTATATGCGCAAACGCAGGCGATGCGTAAGTCATGATCGGCCTAATACATGTCGTGTAAATCCTAATCTTGTTGCGGATCGAGAGTTTGCTTTTATGGTTCAACAGCCAGAAGAGCTGGTTTAACGCGAATGCGGCTCGCGCGCGTGCCGCTTGTATGTGGGGAATGAAGGTAAGCTTCTGGTCAAGGGTCACTCCTAGATATTTGACTGTCTTGTTCCAGGGAATGGGCATGTTAGACATGGTCACATTCCGGACTGGAGCAAGACGGGCAGGGTTTCGATAAAAGAGGATCGCGGCGCTTTTGGACGGGTTGATGGTGATTCGCCATTTGCGGAACCACTGACCGAGTTCGTCGGCAGCGGTTTGCAAAGTGCGGACCACCTCAACCGGATTTTTGCGCGATGTATAGATCGCGGTATCATCAGCAAAGAGCGCCAGATGGGCACCCTTTGGTTTGGGAATATCGCTTGTATACAGCGAGAAAAGGAAGGGAGAGAGAGCTGAGCCTTGCGGGACTCCAGCCGAAATGGTGTGTCGGGAAGAGAGGCTTCCCTCCACGCGATATCTGAAACCGCGATTCGACAAGAACGCTCGTATGATGTGCACGAGCTGAGTGGGCACGTTCATGGAATATAGCTTGTGAAGCAAGCCATTGTGCCACACCTTGTCGAATGCTTTTTCGACATCGAAAAATATGGCTCCGGTGGGCATCTTTTTAAGACTTTGATCGTGAATGTACTCCGTGATGCGGAGCACCTGGTGCAAACAACTGTGGCGGGCTCGGAACCCAAACTGCTCCTCGGGGAGCAGTTTGCTCCTGCGGGCTGTGGTGAGAAAACGGAACACAGCCTTAAAACGCAACGCGAACACCCCCCATCCGACTCGACTGGCCCCTGCGCGTTACTTCCAGAGGGAAGCGAAACGTCGCATGAAGGGGGTAGTCGATTCGCGATGGGACGGTCATCTCAGCGATATTCGCCCGACCCATACTGCGTTTTGGCAACTCTGTCGTTCCTTCAAGAAACGAGACGTATCGACCATGCCCCCGCTTGATCGTCCGAATCAACGCCCAGCGTTTGATGACGACGAAAAAGCGGAATACCTTGCCGACAGCCTGGAAGCTCAATGTTCTCTCAGCGAAATCCCCTCAACAGAACAGGCCCATCTTGTTGCGGTCAATGAGTTTGTCGAAAGTAGGAACGCGTTCCCGCCGCCGACGCAACCGATCCCTCTCGCTATCGCCACCACCTCCGCCGTCGACCCGGATGTCGATGAGCCTTTTAATCCACTGTCACCGGTGACATTCGATGAAGTAAGCAATCTGGTCAGGAAACTCAAAAGACGTAAAGCCCCCGGGGGCGACGGTATTTCCACCCGCGTCCTTAAGATGCTCCCCAGCCATCTGCTGGAAATCCTCACTGCGATTTTAAACGCAGCCTTCCGCAATTGCCTCTTTCGCAACAAGATGGGCCTGTTCTGTTGAGGGGATTTCGCTGAGAGAACATTGAGCTTCCAGGCTGTCGGCAAGGTATTCCGCTTTTTCGTCGTCATCAAACGCTGGGCGTTGATTCGGACGATCAAGCGGGGGCATGGTCGATACGTCTCGTTTCTTGAAGGAACGACAGAGTTGCCAAAACGCAGTATGGGTCGGGCGAATATCGCTGAGATGACCGTCCCATCGCGAATCGACTACCCCCTTCATGCGACGTTTCGCTTCCCTCTGGAAGTAACGCGCAGGGGCCAGTCGAGTCGGATGGGGGGTGTTCGCGTTGCGTTTTAAGGCTGCGTTCCGTTTTCTCACCACAGCCCGCACGTCGTTAGGGAGCAACATGTGACTGGGAACAGTCACAGGTTCCTCCCTGGAGCTTTCGCTCACGGCGTTTTGCAGGTGAGTGGTGAAACAACGTACTGCCACTGTCGTTTCCTCAGGAGTTTCGATACGGTCAGGGATCGCGGCAAGAGCACTGGACGAGGTGTCGGCCAGCTTGTCGCCTACAAGGCGCCAATCTGTCCGAACCCTCGTCGGTTTGTTAAGACCTGTGTCGTCGGGGCCTCTATGGGGAACAAAATCTATGATCACAGGTCTGTGGTCCGAGTCTAGCTCTTGTAGCACCTGTATAGATCGCATGCGTAAGCATACGTTCTTCACAAGTGCCACATCGAGTATCTCAGGCCTTTGTCCTACATGTCCGTAGTGAGTCGGTTCGTTGGGTACAAGGATATCTATGCCTATTCTTTCCAGATTAGCCTCCAGAGCGAGGCCTCTCGCGTTTGAGCGGCGACAGCTCCAGAGGGTATTCGTGACATTGAGATCTCCCGCCACTAGGACGGAATCACCCAATGCGAATAGGATGTCTAAATCTGTGGCTGACTGCACAAGCCAGTGCGAGCTCTTATAAGGGGTAGGCCACGCCTCCCTATCCCTCCAAACAGCTCTGTTCATTGGCGTACGGAAATACGCCACGCGTTTACTCGATACAATTTACAAAAAGGATTTAAATCTAATGAGTTTTACTATTAGAACTCATCAAATAATCTAAAAGGAATTATCGTAAAGTTATAACAGTGTTTTAACAACTAATTACAATATCAAAATATAACCTCAACAATGTTTTGAACAGTATCCACACAATATCCAACTCGTTTGTACAATGTATATTCTCAACCACCTAAAAATATTGATTTTGTAATATTTTCTTTTTGTTGGACTAGGTGCACTCCCAGAAAAAAACGTTATACTTGACACAAACAAATCTATAGAAGTGAAGCAGGACACCATCTCTGGAACTCAAACAAACACAGTAGCTAATGAAAATAAGTCATCCCAAATAGTATGTGATGGGAAAAATCAGCAAGTATTAGTTAAGAACGATACACAGTCTTTTATATGCAATGATTGTAGTATAACATGTGATACGAAAGCTCTTCTTATCAAACATATTATTGAACATAAACCTGTGACTATAAAACCGAATGAAACATGTACAAAAAATCAGAAATCTTCATGTAAAGGGAAATTGAATGAATGCAATAGTTTTATAAAGCACCTAAAAAAGCCTTATAAATGTCAATACTGTGATTATACATGTACAGTAAATAGTCATTTAAAGACACATATTAGAACTCACACAGGAGAAAAGCCCTTTAAATGTCAATACTGTGATTATACATGTACAGTAAATAGTAATTTAAAGACACATATTAGAACTCACACAGGAGAAAAACCGTATAAATGTAAATACTGTGATTATGCCTGTACATCAAATAGTCATTTAAAGACACATATTAGAACTCACACAGGCGAAAAGCCCTTTAAATGTAAATACTGTGATTATGCATGTACACGTAATGATAGTTTAAAGACACATATTAGAACTCACACAGGCGAAAAGCCCTTTAAATGTCAATACTGTGATTATACATGTACAGAATATGGTAATTTAAAGACACATATTAGAACTCACACAAGAGAAAAGCCCTTTAAATGTCAATACTGTAATTATACATGTACAGTAGACAGTACTTTAAAGACACATATTAGAACTCACACAGGAGAAAGGCCTTTTAAATGTCAATACTGTAATTATACATGTACACAAAATAGTAGTTTAAAGAAACATATTAGAACTCACACAGGCGAAAAGCCCTTTAAATGTCAATACTGTGATTATGCATGTACAGAAAATGGTAATTTAAAGACACATATTAGAACTCACACAGGAGAAAAGCCATATAAATGTAAATACTGTAATTATACATGTACAAAAAATAGTAATTTAAAGACACATATTAGAACTCACACAGGAGAAAAGCCATATGAATGTAGATACTGTGATTATGCATGTGCAGAAAATGGTGATTTAAAGAGACATATTAGAACTCACACAGGAGAAAAGCCATATGTATGTGAAATATGCGATAAGAAATTTTCAAGTAACAGTTATTTAAAGATTCATCTACGAGTACATATGAGTAACAAAACTCGTTAGTACTGAAGCTAACTGCTCAGAGTATAACAAATATATTAGATGTCATAGCTTAAGCATTAGGTATATTCCTTTATTTTTATATTAGCATTTGCTAAATGTTTGTTCCTGGATAAAAATAGCCTAATATGTTCTAATCTATGTGATGATATACCTGTGTGATAAAATTCATCAATCAACCATTATTGGGTTACTGATTAACAAACATAAAAACTTACAAGCATAAAAACTTCCACATCAAAAAATCCTACCCTACTAATATACAATACTAGCAGACCCGGCCACGCTTGCTGTGGCTAAGGTATATGTTAAATTATATTGTAGTAAACTATTCAATGCAGTATGCGCCATCTATTGGATACTTACTCAATCCAGACGATAAATTACCTTACACCGCCATCTGTTACAATGTTATGGAACTCACAGAATTATAACTAATAATTCACTAATAAACTTGACCGTCTTCTTAATAACTGCATTCAATTAATTTTCAATCTCCGGAAGTACGACCATGTATCTTCTTACCGCTCCCAACTCAAGTGGTTACCCATCCGCCAGCGTCGTAATCTGCGTGCCCTTACTACACTATTTTCTATTCTCACCTCTCCTAATCCACCTTCTTACCTAGCTTCCCACTTTCAATACCTTGGATCTAACCATGACAGGAACGTTCGCTCTACAGGCAGTCTTCTTCTTCAATGCCCCCCTCATAGTTCTGACTTCATCCACTCCTCCTTTGCTATCCAATCTATACTTCTGTGGAATACGCTCCCCTTCGAAATTAGGACGTGCACCAATCGGTTAACTTTCAAAATAAAAGTTCGCATGCTCTTGGCTGATGATGTAACAGGGTCAAATCTTTTATAGATTCATCTCTTATTAATTATATCACATGTATGTATATATATTTATTTATATAATATGTATTTTATATTATATATTTATTTATATTTGTTGTTTGCACATTTAAGTATTCATTTATATACCTATGTTAGTAGATTTATGTATTTATCTGAAATTGCTGATTTAATTTCTTTTATAACTTTTATACACCCACATTGTCTCGTCTCTGCATCACCTGTAGGTTGGCTGTTAGAGAATGCCTCTGGTATTAAGCCCGCCTTTATACATGTTTTGTATATTAAGTTTAAATAAATAAATAAATAATAATTTGCAATAAAAAAATATTGCGACTATAAATTGAGATATAAACTATCCTATCTCTCAAGTTGGATCAAACTGCACACAGTCTATAAAATTTGATTGAAATCGGTTCAGTATTTTAAGAGTTCATCGCGGACAAACAATGTGACATGAAGTTTTTATATATAAAGATTAGTAGGAAGTGGGATTTGTTGTGTAGGTCCTAAGATACTGTGACTGCCTCGGTGCCTCGGACTGCTGTGCTGAGGTCTCGGGTTCGATCCCCGGGTCGGGTCAAGTGATATTGGGTTTTGCTATCACACACGTTTTGCAATTGTATCGCCGCAAGAATGTTTCTGGTTTTATGCCCTTCAATATATGGGGCATTGCACGTCAAGCGGACAACGAAACACAGTGAGGTCGTGAATTTTGTTTATACTCTGGTCAGTTATACTTCTAGTAGACGTGGATGTGTACACACAATTTTTTTTCGTATGGTGCTTTATTGCTGAGTTATGAGCTTTTAAAAATTTACTAAGAATAAAGTCATGAATTATTATCTGTATCAATTAATTTGTAAAAAAAACTACAAAGTATTGTTTATAGTTCTAAAGTTGGAGGTTTTAATTTTTTTTGTCGAATTCTAAATTCAAATTTTTTTACGTATTTTTTTTTTTTTTTTGTGGCTCTGCCCTTTTGGACAATTTTGCCAACTTCAAGTGAGGCAAATACACGTTATAAACTAAAGAGTTTGATCAGTAAGTAGAAAGATGACCGGTTATTGCAGTTGAAAAATCTAAAACAAACAACATTCAATAAACATACATAGGTACATATAATTTAATATGATAGACACATGTACAACACCATCACCAAGTTATTATTAATATTATTTCTACCAATGGATAAGATACAACCTTAAATTATTCTGAGTAGGAATTATAACTTTATGTTGTTGATAAGGATAAATTTTGATAGGATTTCAATAAACTTGGAATTAACATACGACAATAAACAATTTAAATTGGTGGGGCGGGGAATATAAGGAGGGATTATATCATATAAGGAAAAAGCTAGATTTGGACAGTTAAAAAATATATGATCAGTAGTTCCATCTTCTAAACCACATTCACATAAAGAATGGTCTCTTACCCTAATTTTGGCAAGAAAAACTGGGGAGCAGACATGACCTAATCGTAACCGGATAATAGTAGAGGTAACCCACTTGTTAGCATTTCTATATTTAAAAAACCATGGTCTAACAGGTATATCTGATTGAATGTTACCATAATGTTTTCCCGTTTTTCGAGGTTTGGCAAGAGTGCGAATATCTGATGGGTAGGATTTCAAATGAGTGTCACATCCCAACCTAGAAGCCTCTTTTGCATACAGGTCTGCAGTCTCATTACCACTTTTTACGTATAGTAAACCGGAAGTGCAAATTTCAAATCGGTATTTGAGTAACTTCTACACTTTAAAAAAAAACAAATTAACCTTGAATTTAAGCCTTAAATGTACTAATTTTTTACCAAAAAAAAAAATATGGGTGCGTGTACTTATGTACGCGCGTGAGAAGTTATACTTCTTTGGCATCATTAAATAACCAATAATAAGTATTTAACATTAATAATTTAATAATATTTAGTGTTAATTATATTAAATAAAAGTATTTTAATTTATATCAACATATCCACTCGACATGATAGAAGTACATTCTACTCTCTTCGCGTTTATGCGAGCCTGGTACTTTTTACGGCAACATGTTCCGAATAAGAAAAAACCTAAAGAGTTTTTCTTTGTCCAAATCGTCATTTGTTTATTAATTACGGCTACTCGCCATGAAAAATGGACATTCTACTCTCTTCGCGTTTATGCGAACCTGGTACTTTTTTTACGGCACCATGTTCCAAATTATAAAATAAAAACCGCATCTATATATAATTATATATATATATATATATATATATATATATATATATATATATATATATATATATATATATATATTTATATTTATTTATTTATATTTATTTATTTATTTTTTTATTTCACTCTCATCATTTTTTCATAACGCGCCTAACTTCATACTGCTCTCATCATTTTTTCTTAACGCGCCTAACTTCATACTGTTAATTTTTTGTGTCACAGGTGCGCGCGCATCTTAAAATTTCACTCTCATCATTTTTTCATAACGCGCCTAAAGAAGTATAACTTCAAAAATTTGAATGGGATATCCAATAGTTTAAGACTTAGAGCATATAGAGTGCATACACATAGCTATGAGCTGTTTCTAAGCAATCGCGTTTATGCTCAAATACTGCGCTATTAAAATTTTATTCCTTGCATATAAATTCTAACATGCAAGAATATAAAAATAAACGATTTCTTTAATTCTTCACAAAAAAATTCAAACGTGATCGCAAAAAAAAAGTTTAAGACTTAGAGCGATTTTATTTACTGAGATTGATTTAATTTGTTTGACAGTTTAAATGGTTTTGGCCATTATGGTAATAAGTTAAAACATGCTCTTTCATGTAATTCTGAACACATTACTTTTTGGAATGATGCTGTAAAAAGTTAGCATCAATGCGCTTTGGCGGTTTGCTGGTGGGAGGATACTTGTATCCGACCGGATAGCGACCACCGTACACTGGTGCTAAAACCTGCCATAGTGGCCCACCTTGTGTGGTTCGCGTTCCAGGGTCAGCCAATGTATATCCGGTTCTCCCCAGGGGGCTTGCCCCCTGATCCTCACCCTTTTCCCATCCCTTTTTCCTTCCCCCCTCATTGGCCCTTTGACAGGCCGGCATGATCTTGCAGACCAACGATGGACACATTGTTTATCGTTGGTCGACAATATTCTTGGATTGCGCTACACTTACCATCAGGTGTAGCGTAGTCACTTTGCCGAGCCAGGATAAAAAAAAAATAATGCTCTCTTAAAAAAAAATTGTTTAAGAGAATATTTCCCATCTAAAGCAGAGTATTTCTATTATTGATAAAATGATGCTTTGTATTTGCAATGTTTATGTTTATTCTGATTTAATAGGTGCTTACAAAAAATATTGACACTTCATAATTGTAATATACATAAAACAGATCTTATTTAAGCTTTTTGCTTTTATGTAATTAAAATGCAAGTTAAGCAATGGTGCATTATTTTCAATAATTGAATAAATAATATTGAGTTTAGGCCTAGATACATAGAAATGGAAACTCTAATCTGAGAAAAAGTCACAAAAGGATTAAGTTATGGATCAGGAAGTTGTTGTACCTAATCACCCATAATTTATTTATTTAATATTGGTATCTTCATAGTATTTTGTCTACAGTTTTTATGATTGTTGCAAATAAAATTGTTTTTTTTAAGTGTATTAGTCATATTTTTGTGCTTTTAGTTTATTATGCATACTGTATAGTATAGTAGCTTAAACTCAACTCCTTGTATTGCATAAAAAACATAGTTATAGTCTTCTTTATCACTATTTTATTTCCTGTTAAGCATAAATTATGTAAAATCTTATATGTATAAGTTAATAGGATCAGACAGCACCTTAACTAATTTACACACTAGGATTCATTTCAATCAAAATAGTAATTAGCATTATCTTAAATGTCTTTGTATGAATATTGAAATATGATGTTCAATATGTGTATATGTATGAATGAATATGAAACAGATTATATTAAAGATTATGTAAAAGTAGAACTGACCAAAAAATAGTTTGAAAGTGTAATTGCTATTAGATAAATAGGATGGCTTATGTTTTAAAATATTAAGGACACGAGTAAGACTGTAAATATTATTCTTATTATTTGTCACCTTTATATTTACATTTCGTCACAACGATTAAACTCTGTACTTTTTACACTGATTCCTGCAAATTCATAAGTAATTGTTTAGTATACATTGTATTTATTATCACCTTAGTACAAAAATGTATTTTTTTTTTTATGTTTCCATAATTGTATCGAACTGCAGAAGTAGTAATTTTACACTTTATTTTAATATTGGGTTTTCGTTTGTGTACCTAACTTTTTTTTTTTTTTGTAGCACTTTTACTTGAAAATAAGCCATTACATAATACATATTGCAAAATAACGTTATGCACGTAATGCTTTTCGCGAGGCGATAATTTGTAAATGTATAATTATTTTTAAGTTTAATTCATCATGTAATGGTTTTAAATTAACCTTTGTACAAATAAGTTTAAGTAGTCATATTATTAACTCTCATTTATAACAAAAAACATTTGTTGGCTATCTGTCAGCCAAAGCTGGCTCCTTTGTATATTTGTGCTTTCTATTTAATTTCATTCGCAATTTAAATGTCATTGGTGGTTTAAGTGTAATAGTATTAATAATAAAGAATTTTAGTTTATTGTGAAAATGTAATATTTCAAGTAGTTATAGAAGTGCAATTCCAAGTAAAAATTGGATTTCGCGGGCTATCGGTAGGTTCGGAAATGATTGTAAATAGGACGTAAGAACAATTTACATAAATATGTAACCTACGATAGAAATAAATTTTATAATTACTATTTAGTTTTATTATTATAAATCAAATTTTATGCAAGGTTTATACGAAGTTTTCGTCTAGTACCCACTATAGAAAACCGATAATTTATTACGGTTTTAGTATGTAACCCTCCTTAAAGTCATCCCTATTTTATTTAATGATCGGTATTTTCAGAAATTCACCGATTTCCGATACGGCACGTCTCTAGTTGTATACTCTCCGTGCAAAAGAGAAAAAAGAAAACCACAGATCAATTCACACGGGAAAGAAAGAGAGATCCCACTTCTCTAATGAATGAATTGTATAACATGTATAGTAGTAAAAGGGCGGGAAACGTTCGACTTGCAAGGCGCGCTTTTTTGATCTCTCACTTTAAAATTTAATTTTATTAGCTTAATCATAGTGATCAGTGATATATAAACTGTTTCTAGATATATATTTAGTTTAAGTACTTAATTTATTCTTTATTTTCTAACGTTTTCTTCACTTCTGGCTATCTGGTAAGTTCTTTTACTTTACTTACCGGAAGATGGCTGAGCCCCCCGATCCTGGGGGGACAGTCCCTCCGGTGGGCTGTAATATAACTATTAATACTAGTTATAATGAATCGGAATCAGGAATGGACACGGACGGTTCGCTTTCGCAACGTCCACTTAAGCGAAGTCGGTTGAATAAAATTTGTAAACGATGTAATAAGCGCAGAAGGACACATGGTTCGGACGATAGTAAATCTATTTCCTGTCACTGCAATAACTCTGATCTTACTGAGCAATCTGACACTCAAATAAATTCAAAAAATCCAGTTATTCCGACTACTTTGAATCCGAGTACTGATAAAGCAAATCCCCAACATACACATGCCCCTGTTGGGAGACAATTTTATGAATGTACGGATAGCGCGCCATATGTAATACATATAGAAAGAATACAGTCATCCCCCAATGACGGCTCCACACTCCACCCTTTAACTTTTGGCAAATTCCTTAAAAAATATGATTTTAAAAATATTATAAACGGCAGTATAAAACGAATTGGTAGAAATAAAATTTCAATGGCATTTTCAAAATCTTCTGACGCAAACAGTTTTATTGTACACAACAGCTTATCTTTACAAAATCTTAAAGCCTATATTCCAACATTTAATATTACACGAATGGGACTGGTACGCGGAGTTCCTGTAGAATGGTCACCAGAAGAAGTTTTAGATAATGTTACAGTGCCTATAGGTTGTGGTAAAATTATAAAAATGAGACGATTAAACTATAAAGTTTTAGTGGAAGGTTCCCCAACGTGGAAACCATCCCAAACAATTGTAATGACATTTGACGGACAAGTGTTACCCAAACGTATATTTATGTGCTACAATGCTCTTCCTGTTGAATTATATGTTTACCCAACTGTCCAATGCTTTGCATGTTGTCGCTTTGGCCACACAAAGGTGCAATGTAGGTCGAAACCCCGATGTTTTAAATGTGGTCAAGGGCATACAGGAGATTCTTGCAATGTGGTTGAAGATTGTGGCTCATGCTGCTTATGTTCTGGTAATCATTTTGCTATTAGTAAATGCTGCCCTGAATTTAATAGACAAAAAGATATCAAGCTGTATATGGCAGAGAATTGCATTTCTTACGCTGAAGCTGCAAAAAATTTCCCACCCGTTAACAGATCTTTTGCTGATGTACTAATAAATAAACCACTGCATGAGCAGCCTTTAGAATTTAAACAGCCCAACAATAAATCTACATCTCATAAAAAAACAATATTTTTAAAGCCACGCTCACCTCCTAAGCATACAAGTGGTTATAACCAAGATGTTCATAAAGAATTAATTAAGGATTACAATATGCCATCCCAGTCATCTAATGGTTGTGCTTTACAGCTACCACTACAGCAACAGGAACAATCATTATCCAACATTGTTCTAGCACTTATAAATTATCTATCTCAATATATAATAGAACCGTCCAACGTTGCCCCAGAAATAGTAAACTCTCTCATCTCTCAAAACAATGGACCAGTTGATTCAATGGAATTGCCGCAGTGTAGTCAGCAAAAAAAGTGACTTAGCTTATTTAGTTAATAAATACAAACCTTTTGTGATAACACTTACTGAAACATGGCTCAAACCTCAATATAATTTTAAAATTCCTAATTATATATGTATTAGAGAAGACAGATCAGATGGGTATGGTGGAGTTGCCATACTTATTGAAAAATCACAGTCATTCTCTCGTATAAGTCTCCCTCAACACAGTGATGATTATTCAATTATAGCAGCCCTTATTAACAATATAAGTTTTATATCTATCTATATTCCTCGCCCTTCTTCTCACATCTTCAATGAAATCAGCAACATTCTTTCTTCTTTACCTCGGCCATATATATTGCTAGGGGATTTCAATTCACATCACAGATCATGGGGCAGTTCCATCTCTAACTCCAATGGAGAAGCTGTTTTGGAACTCATAGATACTCATAATCTTTGCATCTTAAATACCGGTAGTGCAACTCGACGAACTGGTCCTGATGGAATCATAAGTGCTATTGATTTGTCCATATGCTCCCCAAATTTAGCTTCCACTTTATGCTGGAATACATTGGATTCTACCTTTGGAAGTGATCATTTCCCAATTTTAATTAAATTTCCCCAGAAATACCTGAAAATCCCACGAAAAGGCCCAAGGATAAAGTACAGGTTGAATGATGGAGATTGGAATAATTTTAAATCAATAGTTGAAAATAGTGTATCATCTCTTCCAAATGTCTCATTAAATGATCCGTGTATTTGTGCAGATGCTTTATGTACATTACTAAATGAAGCAGCTGATAAAGTGTTCCCTGGGAAAAAAACACCGAAAAATAACATACCGTCTCCACCTTGGTGGGACAAGGAGTGTACAGATGCAATTAAAAACAGAAAGGCAGCAGAAATTAGATATCAGAATGATATGACTGATGAGAATTTTAATGTTCTGGAAAAAATCATGAATGATACACGTAACTTGTTAAAGAATAAAAAATTTGAAGGTTGGAGAAAATTCTGTGCTTCAATCTCCCCTGACATTCCGTTCTCTGAAGTTTGGAATCGTATAAAAAGATTCCGATCGTCTTTTGTTCCAAGCACTTCCATAATGCCTCCTTCTTTGTCTGAAAAGTTTATAGACCATCTAGCTCCTCCAACAGTATTACAAAAAGAAATAATAACTCCCTTCCCCGAGTACATTCCTTACCAGTCATCAGTTAATAGTTTGTTTACACTAACCGAATTAAAATATGTCGTGAATAGTGTTACAGATTCAGCCCCAGGAGAAGACGGTATTCCCTATTCCTTTTTTTCTAATTTAGGAGATGAAGCGTTAAATTATTATTTGAAAATAATAAATCAAATAATTGAAACAGGCTATATACCTCCGTGTTGGAAACGACAATTAGTGTTGCCAATATTGAAGCCACATAAAGACCCCAACGACTATTTGTCATATCGTCCCATAGCCTTATCACCTGTAATTATTAAAATAATCGAACATTTAGTCAAAAATAAATTGGAATGGTTTCTGGAAAATAATAATATTTTATCAAATACCCAATATGGTTTTCGAAAAGGCAGAAGCACAATAGACAGTCTTAGCATATTCACAACCGATATCCGCATATCCTTATCTCGAAATCATTCCACCATAGCAGCATTCTTAGACATTTCATCAGCATATGACAACGTTGTGATTCCAATTCTTAGAAATAAATTAGTTAAATTAAAATTTCCCTTTTTATTAACACGTTTCATAATAAACATGTTATCAGAAAGAACTATAATATTAGATACAGAATCCAAGCCGTCAAGATATATTTGGAAGGGACTTCCTCAGGGGTCGGTGCTGAGCCCCATATTGTATAATGTATATACCTATGATTTAGATTCAAGTCTACACAACTCAATTTCTATTTTACAGTATGCAGATGATTTACTTTTATATTGTTCTGATCATTCTATTGTTAACTTAGTTCAAAATCTGTCCAATTCACTCACTAATCTTAATAAGTGGCTGGATAACCACGGATTACAATTATCTACATCTAAAAGTAATGTTATGTTATTTTCAAGACAAAAAATCGTATCGCCCATTTTAATAAAATACAATGAAGCAATAATTCCGTTTAAAAACTCTGTAAAATTTTTAGGTCTTATATTAGACTCTAAAATGACAGCTACAGCTCATTTTGATTATATTTCCGATAAGTGCGAAAAAATTGTTAATATGATTAGATGTCTCTCTGGTGTATGGTGGGGAGCCCATCCCTCTTCCTTGAAATTAATTTATAATGGGCTAATTAGATCGATACTGGACTATGGGACCTTTTTGTTGGAGCCATGCAACTTATCTGGTCTTAGAAAAATGGATAAAATCCAATCAAAAGCTTTACGGTTAATTACTGGTGCAATGAAATCTAGTCCCTTAAATGCACTGGGTGTTGAATGTCTTGAGCCTCCCTTACATCTACGGCGTCAATATTTATCCGATAGGTTTTTATTTAGAGTTATGCAATTCTCAAATCATCCCTTGCATTTTAAACTTCTCACATTGATAAACGAATTATCTTCCTCGTCTTACTGGCTCCATAAATCTACCCCATGTCTTGTTTTAAGTTACAATAAATATAAATCATTAAGTGCCCCTGCTTATAGCTCGCATCTTCTTCCTTTGTTTAAACATGATTATTGTACATTGATAACAACTCCAAATATACTTGATATTGGTATTAATAAGAAAGATCCTAACGGAAACGTAAAATTCAATGATATTGTTAATACCAAGTGGCCTGACTGGCATCAAATATACAGTGATTCCTCGAAAAGTGGCTCATCAACTGTGGGGGTAGGAGTGTATCACCGGCAGTATAACATAGTGCAAAAAATTAAACTTCCTCTGGAAACTTCTGTGTTTACAGGGGAATGTTATGGAATTCTGAAATGTTTAGAATATGTTCTTATTACGAAACTTAAAAAAGTGTTAATTATTTCAGACAGCATGAGTGCCCTTCAGGCATTGGCAAAAAATCCTTTTAAGTCGAGTAGTAACACCATTATTAGTGACTGTAGAAGTATGCTTTATAAATGTTTAAATAATAAAGTTGACATAATTTTTCTCCGAATCCCCAGCCATACAGGAATTTATGGTAATGAAAAAGCTGACCAACTTGCTAAACAGGCTATTTCATGTGGTGACATGTACCCATTTAGAAATGTTTACCATGATCTTTTAGCACTACCTAAACTTTATCTTTTGGAGTCTTGGAATAATTTTTGGTCAACCGATAGTCAGTATAAGGGAAAGTTGTATCATTCTATTCAACCGAATATTCCAAACAAGCCTTGGTTCTGCAAAATGGACTTCTGTAAAAGAACGACTACTATTTTGATTCGTATGCGTTTAGGACATGTTTGCACCCCACATCATCTTGCTAGGTTTGGCATTGTACAATCAGAGTTATGCGAGTGCGGTGAGGATGTCGGAGATATAAATCATATATTTCTGTCTTGTCCTAGAAACCATACCTTGTCCTTATTCCATCAACTTAAATTGCTTAAAATTCCATTTCCTACATCTATTCCTACTCTCTTAAGCTCTAACGATTATCTTGTTTATAAAACATTAAGTAGATTTATAATTGAAAATAATATAAAAATTTAATTTATTTATTTATTTCCTTCCTTTTTCCTACCTTTCACTTATATTACTGATCCTTTTCAAATTCCAAAGATTTCCGTTTTAAAACACATAATTCCTGTCGTTTCCCTAACTTGACATTGGCATAATGTTTTATTACAATTGCCATTAAAAAAAAAAAAAAAAAAAAAAAAAAAAAAAACATGTATAGTATAAAAATTTATGAATGTAGGTGTGAGCTTATCGTGTTAAAAAATTTGTATGAAGACAACCGTCTCTCTAGTTTATTTGCCTCTGGTCAGCTATTCTCTAGTTTAATTGTCCCTGTTTATTTAATGCTGTAGCGTATTATTCTACATAGAAATTAAAGAGTGCTGTGAATTGATTACTAGTTTGTGCCTAGGTGTTTATCTTCTTTCAGTTTTGTGTGTGTTATGAAAATGTCTGCATTAATTTGTCGAATATGTTTGGCAAACAACGTTCGAATGCATCAAATTGCGGGCTCGGAAGTTCAGGATGTATATGAAAAGCTAACAACTAAGAAGGTAGCATTCTTATACTATGTTACGCGCAAAATAAATTGGGTGAGGTTAGAGACTTCACCTACCCTCTACACCATTTATTTATTTGCTTGAATGACGAGCAGAGAGATTGATACGAGCAAGGAGCTCGCCCGATGGTAAGCGCAACGCCTGCTTATAAACAGAAGCAACACCACACAGAACTTTGACTTACAAAGCACTGCATGGCACTGAACTGCGCTCTTCACCATCTAAGATGTTGTCTCATAATGCCCAGAAAATTCACTGGTTTCAATGTCCTAACCGTAACAGAACAGTGCTTACACACTGTTGCTTGGCGGCAGAAATAGACAAAGTGGTGGTACCTATGCAAATGGCCTCTCGCATATGAGGCAACTACCACCTTGTTAGATCCACCTGCCGACATCTATGACATTATTCTATGAAAACAATATTATAGACCAAAGTGGAAGTGCCGCTCTGTAGATACTGAAATCTACAGTATGAATGGGTCGTCTTGACCGGATCATTACCACTGTCTCACAGACAACAGACAAAGGGTGTAGCACATAAGTAGCTATAAAGAAGTTGTGTAAGTGTGTAACAAGTTCTATCATCAATAAAAAGTCTTGATGGAACCTCCGGTGTATCAATACGTCTCCTCGGTCCATCCACTACAACAGCTTGCTGTTGTGTTTCGTACAGTGCATGTGATATCCAGAGGCTCAAATCCCCTTCCCCTTCCCATCCCATCCCTTCCCTTGAAGGTCAGGAACACGCACTTGACATGGTGGCTCATTTATCAGGTGACTCACTTGCGTGTTTGCTAAACTCTGTTATAAAAAAAAAAACTGGCCAGAGTGTAGAGCCACATATAGTGAATGGCTCTGGGGTGTAGCCGAAATATCTCATACCTCAAAAACTATGCAACATAGCTTATTGAAAGCAATGTTCATTGGAAGTATCTTTTAATTTATGATCTTATTGTTGAATAAAAAAAATAGAGAACATTTTTCAAAACTTTCAACAACCCGTGACCTATATCAATTCATAATCCCATTATTTGTTTAATCCTCAGGTTCAAGAGGATGGAAGACTACACTTTGCATGTTACATATGTTACTATCAGCTAAAGAAATGCCAGCAGCTTGTTATCAAATCACAGAAAGCGGAGGAGTTGCTTCAACAATTCTTTGTAAACAGTCCTGAGGTAATAGAATGATGGTATTTAAAATCATTATTTTATTACATAGTATTACAAATATTATGTTGCATATTATATATAACAGCAATAGCTCAGTGGGGAGTGGTATGGAACTGGAAATGGTTTAAAACCAGCCCTTACGAGCATGCACCAATAACTTTCTTATGTTACATGTATATTCATTGTTAATTATCACTGGCTTAAATAGTGACAGAAACTTTATGAGGAAGCCTACATACTTGAGAATTCTCCATGATATGTGAAGTCTACTAACCCATGTTAAGCCAGTGTGTTGGACTAAGACCTATTCCAGTTTATTCATACAGGAGGCCTGTGCTCAGCAGTGAGACAGTGTAATATGGTGTAGATATTATTATTTTATTGTCTAAAAACTCATGAATGAAATATTAAAACTACCACCACCAAATTAATAATGCACTAATGTTTGTGTGTCTATTTCACAAATACCAAGTAATAATGAACCGCCAAAGTAGTAAGAGATTTTTTGGATATATTTTTTGCGATTGTTTTACGTCTATCTGTGAATGGATACAAGGCAGCATAGTCTATTTTTATTATTTGCAGCAAAATGTGGAATCCATCACTCTTGCAGTCAGACTGACATATGGTCTGCATAATTCATTGATGATTGCTAAAATGAAGTCCTATCAAATACCAGAATATAACATAATTACAAAAGCAGAAACCCAAGACGAATGTGACATTAATGAAGAAGTGATGATCAAAGATGAACCTGATGATGATGGTAAGAACAGAATAATTTTATACAATGTGTAGAAGCAATCCTGTACTATCTGTAAAGGTCCTATTAAGTGTCAAGATAAGGCTCTTTAGATGTCAAGTAAAAAAATACCCCAAAAAAATGTAATCAAATGATGATTTAAATCTTAATCAGCAATATATGGTTGACGGTTGATCACTCGAAGTGTCAAAATTAGGTGACAGCCCTGCAGGCTCACTAAGTATTTGATTACAGAAGTAGTAATTAATGTTTATGATACTCTGAGAAGATTTTTTTTAGATCATATGTCGGATTATTCACTGAGGACACCAATACAAACAATGAGTTTATCGATGGTCTCTAGAGTCATGCCGGCCTGTATAAATGCTTCTTCCCTCTTCAGAGAGGCAGAGAGGCTTCCAAAAACTGGCAGTAGTGTTTTTGACGGAATCCAAACAATATACATATAAAATTTTATGGATTCATTTAATATATTGATTTTGTAATATTTTCTTTTTGTTGGACTAGGTGCACTCCCAGAAAAAAAGGTTATACTGGACACAACCAAATCTATAGAAGTGAAGCAGGACACCATCTCTGGAACTCAAACAAACACAGTAGCTAATGAAAATAAGTCATCCCAAATAGTATGTGATGGGAAAAATCAGCAAGTATTAGTTAAGAATGATACACAGTCTTTTATATGCAATGATTGTAGTATAACATGTGGTACGAAAGCTCTTCTTATCAAACATATTAGTGAACATAAACCTGTGACTATCAAACCGGATGAAACATATACAAAAAATCAGAAATCTTCATGTAAAGGGAAATTGAATGAATGCAATAGTTTTATAAAGAACCTAAAAAAGCCTTATAAATGTCAATACTGTAATTATGCATGCATATATTATAGTAATTTTAAGAGACATGTTAGAACTCACACAGGAGAAAAGCCCTTTAAATGTCAATACTGTGATTATACATGTACAGAAAATGTTAGATTAAAGAGACATATTAGAACTCACACAGGCGAAAAGCCCTTTAAATGTCAATATTGTGATTATGCATGTACACAAAACGGTAATTTAAAGACACATATTAGAACTCACACAGGAGAAAAGCCGTATAAATGTAAATACTGTGATTATTCCTGTACACAATATATTTTTTTAAAGACACATATTAGAACTCACACAGGCGAAAAGCCCTTTAAATGTCAATACTGTGATTATGCATGTACACAAAACGGTAATTTAAAGACACATATTAGAACTCACACAGGAGAAAAGCCGTATAAATGTAAATACTGTGATTATTCCTATACACAATATATTCTTTTAAAGACACATATTAGAACTCACACAGGTGAAAAGCCTTTTAAATGTCAATACTGTGATTATGCATGTACAAAAAATAATGATTTAAAGAGACATATTAGAACTCACACAGGAGAAAAGCCCTTTAAATGTCAATACTGTGATTATGCATGTACAGAAAATGGTAAATTAAAGAAACATATAAGAATTCACACAGAACAAAAGCCATATAAATGTAAATACTGTAATTATACATGTACAGTAAACAGTAATTTAAAGACACATATTAGAACTCACACAGGAGAAAGGCCTTTTAAATGTCAATACTGTGATTTTACATGTACACATAATGGTAGTTTAAAGAGACATATTAATACTCACACAGGAGAAAAGCCACATAAATGTAAATACTGTAATTATACATGTATACAAAATAATGCTTTAAAGGCACATATTAGAACTCACACAGGCGAAAAGCCCTTTAAATGTCAATACTGTGATTATACATGTACAGAAAATGGTAATTTAAAGACTCATATTAGAACTCACACAGGCGAGAAGCCATATGTATGTGAAATATGCGATAAGAAATTTGCAAGAAGCAGTTATTTAAAGACACATATTAGGACTCACACAGGAGAAAAGCCCTTTAAATGTAAATACTGTAATTATACATGTATAGAAAATAGTAGTTTAAAGAGACATATTACAACTCACACAGGCGAAAAGCCATATGAATGTGAAATATGCGATAAGAAATTTGCAAGAAGAAGTGATTTGAAAAGACACTTACAAGTACATATGGGTAACAAAACTCGTTAGTACTGAAGCTAACTGCTCAGAGTATAACAAATATATTAGATGTCATAGCTTAAGCATTAGGTATATTCCTTTATTTATATATTAGCATTTGCTAAATGTTTGTTCCTGGATAAAAATAGCCTAATATGTTCTAATCCTCCCCTTCCCAATCCCAAATTATCCCTTTCCTTTAAGGTCGGTAACGCGCCCATGATTCTGATATTGTGGGCGTACATGGGTGGTGGAGATCACTTACCATCAGGTGACCCACTTGCTCGTTTGCCGGCCTATGCCATAAAAAAAAAAATCTATGTGCTGATATACCTGTGTGATAAAATTCATCAATCAACCATTATTGGGTTACTGATTAACAATCATAAAAACTTCCACATCAAAAAATCCTACTTCCTTCTAATATACAATACTCGCAGACCCGGCCTCGCTTGCTGTGGCTAAGGTATATGTTAAATTATATTGTAGTAAACTATTCAATACATTATGCGCCATCTATTGGATACTTACTCAATACAGATGATAAATTACCTTACACCGCCATCTGTTAGAATGTTATGGAACTCACAGAATTAAAACTAAAAATTTGCAATAAAAATATATTGCGATTATAAATTGAGATATAAACTATCCTATCTCTCAAGTTGGATCAAACTGCACACAGTCTACAAAATTTGATTAAAATCGGTTCAGTAGTTTAAGAGTTCATCGCGGACAAACAACATGATACACACACACATACTTATAAAATAACATGTCCTGTCTGACTGACTGATTCATCATCGCCGAGCGCAAACTATCAAGGCTACAAGCATGAAATTCAGACTGTATATTCATTTTGTTATGTAGGAACCCACTAAGAAAGGATTTTAGAAAATTCTACCCCAAAGGGGTCAAAATAGGGGATGATAATATGTGTGAAAGTCCGTTATTTTGAAAGTTACATAAACAAAATTTTGTATTTCGGTTATTGACGTAAAACAAATAAATACGTGTTTCAGGAATTTTGGAAATTTTATTTAATAAGGGATGAAAAAGGGGGTGAAAGTTTGTATCGGACTTGCAATATTTTTGATCTGAGGAACACTAAACTTTTTATTTAGGCTAATGATTAGTATTAGAACATATGCTATTTTAATCTCAGAAAGACATTTACGCTGGCGGAGCCGCGGCCAGCCGCTAGTTTTTATATATAAAGATTAGTCGGAAGTAGGATTTGTTGTATAGGTCCTATGATACTGTGACTGCCTCGGTGCCTCGGACTGCTGTGCTGAGGTCTCGGGTTCGATCCCCGGGTCGGGTCAAGTGATATTGGGTTTTTCTAACACACACGTTTTGCAATTGTTTCGCCGCAAGAATGTTTCTGGTTTTGTGCCCCTCAATATACATTTTGTTATTTCTTATTTTATTTTGACAGCCTCCGTGGCTTGTCGGGCTGTGAAGGGAGAGGCCGCGGGTTCGATCCCCGCCCCGAGACAAATGTTTGTGTGATCCACAAATATTTGTTTCGGGGTGTGGGTGTTGTGAGACCGAAAGTCTCTCGTAGTTCCTGATACCCACGACACAAGACTCGTATCTTACTGTGGGGTCAGGACTATGTGTGTGACTATTGGGTGTATTTATTTATTTTTAATATAATTATTTTCTCATAATATTTCATCAGTTTCGATGAGAAACAAAAGGGTTTTTTAAACATTTAGGTGTATAATATTGGTTTTGATTTCGTATTTTTTTAAGTTTTAATAGAGGATTTGATTTGTTCAATTTGTTTTATTTCTACAAACCAGCAGAGTTGGTACTAACTAAGTGTCCTTATACCACATACATACGATCGGACATTTCAAATATTTTTATAAAATTTATTGCGCATGTCGTAAAGGTGCCCATACCTTATGTCGGGGAAAGATCTCTCTCGGAGGGAATATAAAGCTTATTTACTCGTATCTATTAGAGGCCATTTACACCTCTCTATGATCGACCGGCATAAGTTCAATAATATCAACACAAAATTGTACAAACTCACATCATGATTATTATGTGTGTACCCGACCTCCTCCATCCCCATAGTCGGCCCTTACCTCACACACTGTACACAGAGATAAATCACACACAATTATTATAAGCCACACATAATAACCATAACGACACTTACTTGAGTAACGTTGGGCGAACTTCTGTCCTCAGTCACAGCTAGACACAGAACGTACCTCTCTAATGCGGAGGCGCTGCTTATAATGAGCTTCCCTCCCCCGTACGAGAGTGATATCCACTGACAAACTATTTAAATCACCCTCAAATAAACAATATCATTGGCGGTACCTTCAATTGACGTAGAATAACGTTATTTAAATAGGTCAATTCAGTGTAAATGAATCGCTGTGCGTGTGTCTCGCCAAAACTCGAGACTGGCTGTACCGATTTGGCTAATTCTGATCTTGAAATATTTGTGGAAGTTCAGGGAAGGTTTACCCGGTGAGAAAAAATGAGTAACATGAATAATAAGTAAAGGAAAACACTAAAAACGACAATTTTCTAGGAAAAACTGTTCCTGGGTATGAAACACTTGATGTCTTTTTGATGACAGGACAGGGACAGGGACAGGGACAGGGACAGGGACAGGGACAGGGACAGGACAGGACAGGGACAGGACAAATTGTACACAAATATATGTAGGTGATACGAAGTTCACCGGGTCATCTAGTTATTCTATAAATCCGAAACGAAGTTCGAAATAGTGATCATAGTGATCCACACACCTTGTGTGGATCGCGTTCCAGGATCAGCTAGTGTATATCCCGTTCTCCCGAGGGGCTTACGACATGACTTAATGGTTGATTGGGGTGGGTATAGGGGTAAATCCTTGTATCCCTGTGTCTGTACCGGTCATCCGCCAGTTCTGTCGCAGGCCCCTCGATTTGCTTCTTCCCTCTTCGGAGTGTAAAGAAGTATTTATACAGGCCGGCATGATTCTGACCACAGATAAACTCATTGTTTGTCGGTGGTTGCTGGTTTTTTGGACTGCACTACGCTTACCATCATGTATAGTACAGTCACTTTGCCGTGCTCGGATAAAAAAAAGTCGCGGCTTTTTTAATACAAATTTTCAGCAAGGATTTTTAAAATAAACTATTTTTTATTTTTTATAGAAAAATAAAATCGTCAGATTTTTCGGTTACGCGTCACGCGTCACATTTTTCGGTTTACGGTACTAGCAAACGGTTTTAACTGGACTTCTTTGACCGGACTTTACAGGACTTTGACTGGATTTTGACCGGACTTTGCCCGGAGTTTGACCGGTGTAATGTAATATTGCGAAATAAGTTAATAAACTCAAGAGTGTATCAATATTGCACAATTTGTATTAACAAAGTATTTAGGACTTCTTAATAATTATGATTAAATATGTCTTCGATGAATATTACACCTACAACCTACTTTGGTTAGTTAAGCAACGTCAGTTTTATTATATGTATAAATAAGGTTTTCGACAATAAGATGGAGCATTCAAATAAAGGACTCAGAACAAACAACATCATGTATTAATTCATCAATTTATTACACCGGACTTTGACCGGACTTTGACTGGATTTTGACCAGAGGTCGACCGTACTTTGACAGGACTTTGACCGGACTTTTACCGGACTTTGACAGGTATTTGACAGGACTTTGACCGGACTTTGACCTGGCTTTGAGTGGACTTTGACCGGACTTTACAGAACTTTGACCGTACCTCGACAGGACTTTGACCGGACTTTACAGGACTTTGAGAGGACTTTGAGCGGATTTTGACCGGACTTCTTCTGTCGAGCGTCCCGAGACGCACACTTTTTTTTGTATTCATGTCTATGATAATAAAACCCTATTGTTTAAACTTTGTCTAATTTAACTTTATTCAACAAATTTCTGGAAAGTTGCATATAGTAGATCATTTTTCGAAAATAAGGTCATAAAGAAGTTTCACTTCTTACGTGTGTACACGCACAATTTTTTTTTAATTAATGGCTTTTCTTACAACGTTATGAGTGGTAGAGCCACGCTGTAGACGGTTTAGTCTACAGAATGAATGGGCCGGCTCGACCGAGTCGTCTCTACTGTCTCACAGGAAACCGACGTAAAGTAGCGGCTTGCTGATGCGTTTCGTACGGTGAGTGAGATATCCGAAGGCCCTAATGGGTGTTTCTCCGTTTTGGCGAAAAACCTTTTTCCGGTTGTATTGTATTTTGCTAAAAACACTTACAGACTAAAAGCGTGTTGCTAATTAATTCTCATGAACCAAACTTGAAGTCGCAACATTCAATATCTGCTTAAACAAGTCATAAAACAAAGAATTTTAACAAAATAGCACAAAAATCGTCATTCACCTCCGTTTCCAAACATATATCAGAACAGTTTCAGTGTCGTGATTTATACAAGCGACTGAATAAAAAATATATAACGATATTTTAAAATCATTGAATAACGTCTCTTTTTAAAATAAAATAATAATATGAAATTAATTAAATAAAACTATATTTTTTTCTTGCCTAAAATTTTGTCACAAGAAAAACATCATTAATCGCATCAAAGTTGTCGAATAGGGTATCTATCAAAGTTTAACATGAAATTCGTATGTGACGCAACCCGCCCCTCCCGCGATGCGTACGGTAGTCGTGGCCGATACGCCGAAGGAGATACACGTGTTATTTTTGCCAAGGTAAGACAAAATTTACAGTTCTCCGAAATTTGTCACAAAATTTATCATTTGTTTCATCAAACTTATCTAGATAATATGTAATGCACTGTTGTTCAATAAGAAATTATTTTATAATACTATCATGATTAAGTTTTTACGCCAGAATCTTTACTTCAAATCTCGTTTAATAAACATGTCTCAACAGGTCTAAGTGAAATCCGTCATTATTCGCTACGTCATTCGTGGCAAAATTGTTGTTACTCTTAATGACACATGTTGAACAAAATGACTGTACGTAAAGCTATGAATGATTGTATGTTGCTAAGAATGATTTTCATAGATACATATTTTAATAACTATTTGTGAGATCTTTAGTGAGGTGAAGTAAACAACAAAAGTAATCACTTAAATGTTTTTTTATTACAAACTTTTTTTTTTTATCCTTGCTCGGCAAAGTGACTACGCTACACCTGATGGTAAGTGTAGCGCAATCCAAGAATAATGTCGACCAACGATAAACAATGTGTCCATCGTAGGTAGGCAAGATCATGCCGGCCTGCCATAGGGCCAAGGGGGAGGGGAAGGAAAAAGGGATAGGAAAAGGGTTAGGATCAGGGGGCAAGCCCCTTTGGGAGAACCGGATATACACTGGCTGACCCTGGAACGCGACCCACATAAGGTGGGCCACTATGGCAGGTTTTATCACCAGTGTACGGTGGTCGCTATCCGGTCGGATACAAGTATCCTCCCCCCAGCGAAATCATTATCATTATAATTTAAAACCTATCCCAAAATTAACGACAATTTGAAAGATTCTCAATTTAAAAATGGTACAGGACTAGTATTTATTGCATGCTGGTATGCACTCTTATATCCGTTCTTGGTATGAAGATTAACGATTGAGCCATAATTATGCTAAATAGAAATAATTTTTGTAATTTTTATTTTTTTCTTTCTAGACGATTTTGTATTTGTGGAAGAGTTAAAAATTGGTTGTATGTGTTCGCCGAGATCGTCGTAAGTCTGGAGTTGTCTCAATTGATCTCAGACAGACAGATATTTTATTTTTGTATTACCTACAATTAGAGGTGAGTCAAAAAAAACTTCTTGCTGATTTATGTTCTTTTCTCACTAAAAGATTCTTCTTCAGATTCTTCCACAATAATGCATAACCTAGATGTGTTAATTTCGTGTCTAAACAGTTTACTATAGGAATAACGGTAATGATTTAAAATATAGAACTAAACCTTACCTTTCTGATCTGTCTGTTTCTGATGGTTTAGCTATCAGGTCATTTGTGTTTCAATGTTTCTTCGATGATGTCGACTTGTCGTCTTTAATTTACTAAATTCATAAATAATCCTTTCTCATAAACCTTTTTATTGTTTGTAGGACTAAAAATGCCCAAACCAAAGAAATCCAAAGAACACAGATTAGCTCAACAAAGATTATGTAAAAGACGTCGTTATAACGAGATTAAGAATGATCCAGAATTACTTGCATTGGAAAAAGAAAAAAGGAGAGCAGCTTATTTAAAAAGAAAGGAAAACAAAAAGGTAACCAGTATTGTAGACAAGACTCCCCGTAGCCAGCGCGAACAACGGAAGAAGTGGAGGGAAAATTCTAAAAACTACAGGCAGAGGAAGAAAGAAAATGAGACAAAGAAGTGCATTTTAGAGACTGTTCAGATTGAAGCGGAGTCAATGGACGCTGTCGATGATACCGTCTCTTTATTCGACGACGACGATCCTATGCACCGCGGTTGCTTAGCAGTTCGTGCAGCTCTAAGGAAACATCGATACAGAACACAAAAGCACTTACAACAAATGAAAAGGATAATAACATTTTTGAAAAAAAAAAACGAATCACAGCGTAAGTGCATAAATTACCTGAGAAAGAAGCTTAAGGTAGTTAATGAAGCTGATCAAGTGGTGAACGATGACAACGATGAGTTGGAGCCCGATTCCCTCGTAACGCAAGTTTCTTTTGTGAGCCAAGCGCGGCAACACAAAATTAATACCATAACCAGTTTTTATAACGATGACAAAAATAGTATAATTGGTGCCGGAAAAAAAGAATACATCACGAGAAATAAAAGAAGGATGCAGAAAAGATATTTGACTGCAAATTTGACAGATTTATACAAACAATTTATATTGGAAACTAACATTCGAGTAAGCTACTCATTCTTTTGCAAATCTCGTCCGTTTTGGGTTTTATATCCAAAGCCAAGCAACAGAAACACTTGTCAATGTACTGTCCATCTAAACATGGAACTTTTGATTGGGGCACTGAATAAGGCAAAGATTTTAATCTAGAAGAACTCTGCGGAGGTCTTGTCTACATTGTGTTGCAATATTAGAAACACAAAATGCTTACAAAGAGTTTGCGAGATATGCTCAACAAAATACTTGACCTATATGGAGTTTAATAACGACCGCGACATCACTTTTTTTGCTTGGAAAAATGTGCGAAAATCTGTAAGTTCTAAACAAGGTAAAAGTAAAATTGTGAAAATAACAGAAAAACAGAAAAATATAATAAAACCTAAAGAAGCACTTGTGAAACTTGAGACTGACTTGATATATTTTTATAAACATAGTTATAACATTGTGCATCAATACGAGGCAATACAAAAACTCAAAGAGAATTTAAATGTATTTGAAGCACTGGTCCACGTAGATTTTTCAGAAAATTACTCTCTAAAATTTTCAGAAGAAGTGCAGTCGATGCATTTTGGTGCAAGTCGCCAGCAGGTATCAATCCACACTGCTGTTATTTATACTCATCATTTTTCAACTGGAAGCCTGTCTCCAACGTCGTTTTGTACAGTTACTAAATGTCTTCGCCATGATGTTCCTGCTATTTGGGCACATTTAGATCCACTCATTGAAGAAGTTAAGGCATTGAATCCTTTCATAGATACAATCCATTTTTTATCAGATTCACCTACGTCACAATATAGGAACAAAAGTATGTTTTACATAATTAGCCAATTAGGGTCTAACCACGAGCTTAGCAGAATTACGTGGAACTATTCAGAAGCTGGCCACGGAAAAGGTGCCCCTGATGGTGTAGGTGCGACTGTCAAAAGGACAGCCGATCGAATGGTTAACTTTGGTTCGGATGTCGGGTCATTCGAACAATTTTATGAATTGATTGGAAACTTAGAAAACATAATCGTAAAAAAAGTTGAAGAAAAGGATATTTTAAGCAAAGAAAAACTGATCCCGTTTAATTTAAAACCATTCAAAGGCACTTTTTCTGTATATCAGGTTTTATGGGATAAATTTGTGCCCAGGACGATTTTAAGAAGCATGAGTTGCTTTCTGTGTGATGTTAATGAAATATGTGTACATGGAAAGCATCTCGGGTCGATAATTAACATACCAGTTTCAGAAAAAGAAAATATTGATCCAGAAATAGTGCTTCTTACTCGTCAGGTTAACCCAAAGGTCAAAATCCTATCTGATATCAATGTTACCCATCTCAGTACTTCATCAACACTTGAAAAATGGCCTTAGACGTAACACCGTGTTCTTAATAATGTGTGTACCGAACACCCGTTAAAAATACACAATCTTTTATAAGACAAACTATACACACTCACAAACGTGAATTAACGTTGATTGTCAAGTAATTTCTTAGAATACGATTATTTCTACACTCAGAGCTAGTTACTGCTTTATCCTCAACTACTGAGTATACAAATAATCATAATTGACGTATCTGAGACATATTTGATTTTTAAAATATTACTAATAAATACTTAAGCTTAATTGACGTTTCTGAGGACGGAAGTCAGTTTGATTTTTAAAATATTGACACGCATCTGTCAATATGTAATTTTGAGTTTTAATCGTTTGATTATTCAAGTTTTCTAAAAATTCAATAACAATGTATATCATCACTGTATGGAGCTGCTCTCGGTGTGATTAAGTCAGTACTAATTGTTTAATTAAAGAGTAAACGGAATGGACAAAAATAAAAATAAAAATCGAAATAAAAATGTATAGTAAAAAAACTTGCTAAAAATAATTAATCCAAAATCACGACACAAAAGACTCATTTTGTTATTTTCTGTAATTGTATTGTGATTATATATAATTATGATAATGCCAAAAATTTAAGTTTTTAATAAATGTTTATTTTTTATATTACAATTAAGTCTTTTTCTCATTCTGTGTAACATAGAGTCATTATCATCACCAAAATCCATCATTCATCGGAGGTGTACGTCATTATCCTCAACATGTCAATTTCTTTCGACTAGATTATCTCGTAAAATAAAAGAACGTTTTATGGGCCCTTTATATTATTTTGTTGAGAATAGTGTGTACAATTTACCTAGCCGCAAAAAAAAAGAATATTCAGGGGTTTTACAAAAAATCATAAAACCTGTCAAAAATAACATTTTTCCAAGAAACACCCTAATCCCCCTTTCCTTCCCAACCCCTAATTATCCCTTTCCTTTAAGGTCGGCAACGCGCCCATGATTCTTCTAGTATTGTGTGTGTACATGGGCGGTGGAGATCACTCACCATCAGGTGACCCACTGTGACGTATCACTAAGAGTGGTGACCCGCGTACGGGCACAATAAAAAAACTACGTCCACAAAAATTGAAGAATTCGTTTATTTTTTTTTTATATACAGGGGGTAGGTTCTGGCCGTCTGGTTTCTCTTGCCACGTTCAAGTACCGTCCTTGGGTCAAGGCGAAGGAAGGCCGGGCCGGAGCTCGTGGCACGGTGACCCGAAGGCAGCCACGTGGACTGATCCCGCGGGCGGTAGCGCAGCGGTGTTTGATTGGCGACCGTCGACGCGACTCGCAGGGACTTTAAATATCGTTGTCGCAGCGGCAACCCCAGAGCGTAGACCTCGCAAGGGTAGGGCTTGCGAAGTAAGAAATATTCGCAAGGGTAGGCTTGCAATGTAGTACTTGCACCCCAATTGGGGTGCGCAGGGTACGGAGGAAGTTATGTCGTGCAAATACACGCTGGAATCTCCCGGATTGCCACGTAAATGGTAATGGGACAAAAAAATCTATCCACGGCACACAGACACAGTGGAAGCAATTACGACCTGTTGCTCGGGCGATCGGCGTTCAAAAAAAATGAGCGTCAGCCGACTCGTCGCCGCCTGCGGCCCCGAGCCTCTAACGGTGAATTGCTATACAAGTAATTTCTCCCGGTGTGCGCCGTGCGAAAAAATATATTTAATTTTTTAAGGATTTTATACAATATCTTTTGCTAAGTGTTCTAGGTAACGTACAACGTTACATTGTGACATGACCGAAACGGCAGCACTGTCGGCATTGGATAGTAGGGAATTGGTAGAGAGAGACAGGAAGAGAAGAATTGAAACAAAACACACGTTCGGGGAGAAAACGACCTCTGAATGTCAATACCACTGTAGTGGAGGGGACCCATTCCGTAGTGCCGTTACTTACTACCTTTTTATTAAGCCTGCGAGCCTTGACAACTTGACCACAATGATCTGGGTATTGCAGACCTGTGATCAGTTCATCAAGGGACCAATCAGTAGGAATATTCCTTACTACTCCCATGCGGGACAAATGGAATTTAGGGATTGTAGCAGTAAGATTTTTCTGTGAAATTATAGGGGATTGTATAAATTGGTTGGCCTTATCAGCAGAGTCAAATATCACAGAAATCTTTCCTCTGCCTACAGATTTTATACCACCCTGGACAATGCCTGAGATATTTGCCTGGTATAGAATCTTTGCCAGTTTAAGTGTCTGAATAGGAGGGTTAGTGCTACCAGTGATGTAAACAAGAAAAGGGCTCTTATCAGCAGCAGAATACAAAAATTTATCATCATAATCTGGACAGGTATACACATCCTGTACAGATATAGCTGGTGATGAATTTTTTTTGGGGTTGTCATCCTCAGTATGGTGTCTAATAAATGGCGTTTAAGGGCCCTTTTATTTGTGGACTGGGATGAGTGGGCAGAGACCTCCATAGGGCCAATACCGCCACCTCCATCAGGAGGCTCATCCTCCCCCACCTCCATACTAAAAAACTAGCTTAAAATATATATACACGTAAACTATCTTATGACTAAATGATAAAATAAAAATGTTAGTATAAACAAACGTAGTTTTATTAAATATAGTACAACTTTAATACAAAAAGGACAACACAATATATATAATTCACCACATACCTAATCACTAACAAAAACCAACAATAATCTAGTGAAAATTAAATTTTAATTCGGAACTGTCGCGATCACGTGTATAACCTAAAACAACGACGGGCCGAAAAAAACGGGTCTTTAATATTGTTTTCGATGAATAAGGTAATAGATGTCAGCATGGCAGGTGTAGAGGGTAGTGATGTTCATGTACAAAAAATATCGATATTTTTTCCGATATAATATATCGAAATATTGTATCGATATATCGGTAAAAAATATCGATATTTTCGATATATCGAATTGTAGGAAGGAAAAGACTTTTTTAGAAAATGATTAACAAAAATTATATCGAATAGCTAAAAAAAAAAAACAACGTTCAATACTTATGATGTTGTTTTTTGAAGTGATAACTTCTTATGGGAGGGTGAACCGAAACGTTCCGTAACGCGAGCGGCGGCGAGCGGAAGGTTCCAGAATATTCGAGAACTTTCTGTGAGACGTCACGCGGGCCAGTTGACCAGCCAGAGCTAGCCGACTTCCCTGGAACTTCAATGATTTCGAAGTGCCAGGTGGCGTCACACAGTGACCAGTCGGATTGGACCGGACTTTGACCGGACTTTCACAGGACTTTGACCGGACTGTGTTCGTTTTTTTTTAAGGCGAATAGACATATTACCGTAATTTTGTTTTTGATATTGATAATAAAATGACGATATTTTACTTATTTTATAATTTGGAAAAAAAGTACCAGGTTCGCATAAACGCGAGGAGAGTAGAATGTCCATTTTTCATGGCGAGTAGCCGTAATTAATAAACAAATGACGATTTGGACAAAGAAAAACTTTTTAGGTTTTTTCTTATTTGGAACATGTTGCCGTAAAAAGTACCAGGCTCGCATAAACGCGAAGAGAGTAGAATGTACTTTTATCATGTCGAGTGGACATGTTGCCGTAATTTTGTATTCTCGCATGTTGTTTGGTAAGTTTTCACTTCTGTCGGCACTCCCGGAGTGCAACCCGTAATTTTTTTTTTTTTAGCTACATCCGATAAATTTTTCCTAAATATAATAATACGATATCCTTATTTCGATATATCGGATAAAATATATCGATATTATACATCGACTTCAATGATTCGATAATATCGCATTGATTCGATATATCGGATAAAATATAGCGATATTATATATCGACTTCAATGATTCGATAATATCGCATTGATTCGATATATCGAATCAATGTATCGATATTTTATCACATATCGATACATATCGAGCATCCCTAGTAGAGGGTAAGTGGTCTCTGACTTCACCCCGACAAAGTTATTTTGCGCCTAACATAGTATAAGAATTCTACCTTCTTAGTTGTTAGCTTTTCATATACATCCTGCACTTCCGAGCCCGCAATTTGATGCATTCGAACGTTGTTATCCAAACATATTCGACAAATTAATGCAGACATTTTCATAACACACACAACAAAGACAAATAAACTAGAGAGACGCTGTGAAACAGTGAAACACTTCTTCTTTTTTATTTGTGGCTTCGCATTATTATGCATTTCGCCAATAACAAGTATAATGTATTCTCAAGTCTTCACAAGAACGATGAAATATCGGTGTGGACATCTTCAAGGTCTTGTTGGAGTTTTGGTGTGAATTTCTTCCAGTACGATGCTTAATTCACTTGTTTTAATGTTTCTATACACTATTCGTCACCGTCAGTGTTTATTGCAGAAATCGCCACTATTATACAACAAACACAACTTTCAACTAGTTTTTGAAATAAATTAAAGTAAGCGATGAACCGCACTGTCGGAATTCCCTCCATAACTCCGAACATACATTTGCAAAAACGTGATAAACGATAACGCAAATGTTGCGGTAACTTAAGTTGGTGACAGACGTACGAACTTAAAGTACGCGGTTTTTAAGATCGCGAACTTACTCGGCTCGACGTTAGTGACACACGTGAGTCGTGAAGCTTACTCATTCCGTATTGCGATGTCGTCGACAGAAGAAGCTTTGTGTTATTTAGGAATTATATCGTATTACATTTTAAAAACAAAAAAAAATAGATGAATTCGAAAAGTGTGGGTAAAAACTGGCTTACGAAAAGAGCGTTTATCACATGTGAATTTATTAAGAGTTATATGAAAAGAAGGAAGATTTCCATAATTATTTCAGAATGTCTTTATTTTTTATTGTATGATGATGGTAAGTGATCTCTACCGCCCGTGTACACACACAATACTAGCAGAATCATGGGCGCGTTGCCGACCTTAAAGGAGAGAGATAATTAGGGATTGGGAAGGAAAGGGGGATTAGGGCCTCCGGATATCTCACTCACCGTACGAAACGCATCAGGAAGTCGCTACTTTACGTCGGTTTTCTGTGAAACAATGGTGACGACTCGGTCGAGCCAGCCCATTTGTGCTGTAGACAATACTGTCTATAGCTTGGCTCTACCACTCATAAAGTTTGTTGAACGTTGAAAGAAAAGGCATTAATTAAAAAAAATTGTTTATTTTAAAAATCCTTGCTGAAAATAATTTGATGTTACGTGCAGGGCCAGATTTAAAGGGAATTAAAAAAAAACTAAAAAATACGCTTTTATAGAAAGTCTAACTAAAAAATTGAAAATAAATTTGAAGAAAACAATGTATTTTATTGTAAAAAAAGCGTGCGGTGCATGGTGTCAATAGTAATCAATATTATATTGACACATATGAGTAGAAGGATTATCATTTAGATAGCATCTTAAAAAGCACCCCACGCTTTTTTTACAATAAAATACATTGTTTTCTTCAAATTTATTTTCTATTTTTTAGTTAGACTTTCTATAAAAGCGTGTTTTTTAGTTTTTTTTAAACTATTATTTATTTTTCATTTTTTAGTTAAAATATAAATATATTGTAGCAGAGAGTATAATTTTAATTTTAAACACGAACATCAAAAAAGCGCCATCTATTGACACTATTAGATACTACGATATTCCCTATAATTAACGAAGATCCAGAGAGTACAATTTTAATTCCTAACCCGAATATCAATAATTAATTAAATTAAATTATTATTTTATTATTATTATTATTAAATTATTATACTTTTTTTTATCAAATTATTGTATTGTCATCGGTCCTCGATAAATCTACAAAGTTTGAACGAAATCTGGCCGTTTAAAGTGGGTCAAAATCGCGCCCAAAGGAGTCGGTTACAAACATACAAACAAACAAACATACAGGTGAAGTTAATAAAAAGCGTGTAAAAAGGGGCAGTTACCCAGGACCATAAGAACTTAAAGTAACTTGTATTTAAAAACCCGCGATCTTTTATTTATCCGAGCACGGCAAAGTGACTGTACTATACCTGATGGTAACCGTAGTCCAGTCAAAAAAACCAGCGACCACCGATAAACAATGAGTTTATCGGTGGTCAGAATCATGCCGGCCTGTATAAATGCTTCTTCACACTTCGAAGAGGGAAGAAGCAGATCGGAGGGCCTGCGACAGAACTGGCGG
Organism: Amorpha juglandis; assembly: GCA_949126905.1. NCBI lineage: Eukaryota > Metazoa > Arthropoda > Insecta > Lepidoptera > Sphingidae > Amorpha > Amorpha juglandis. The sequence goes on from OX421392.1 coordinate 5,530,859, forward strand.
ATGACCGATACAGACACAGGAATACAAGGATTTATCCCTATACCCACCCCAATCAACCATTAAGTCATGTCGTAAGCCCCTCGGGAGAACCGGGTATACACTAGCTGATCCTGGAACGCGATCCACACAAGGTGTGTGGATCGCTATGGCAGGTTTAAACACCATGTGTACGGTGGTCGCTATCCGGGCGGATATGATATCCTAACACTAGCGCAGTCTTTTAGTCTGCTCAAAAGACTCAAAGACTCCCGAATACATCAATTTATGCACGGCGTTGTGACATTCGCTGATTTCAGACCAGTTCTTATACAGGGTTATTTTTAAAACACTGACAACCTCGCAGGAGTAGATTCCTAAGGTCATTTGCTACTACTTTTGTTCTACGACTTTTCATAATTTGTTAGATTTTATTCTCATACAAAAATAATTATGAATTTAATTTCCGTCTTGAATTTTACCTACGCGCAGATTACGTAATACACGCGCGCGCGCGTCAGTTCAATGACCGGCCGCGCCGCCTCGATCGATAATACCTACACGTAAACGTACGAACAAAAACACTACATAACAAAAACTTGTAAAATCATTTTTTTTCTTATGTATTGAGTTATGTCCAAACTCGTAGAACAAAAGTTGTTCCTTATGAGGTCAGCTATATGGCCCTGCGAGGTTGTCAGTGTTTTAAAAATAACCCTGTATATCGTCGGGGATAGTGCAAATCCGCGTATCTAGCATTGGATAATTCCGCGTATCTGCATTAGATCAAATGTTACATGGGAAGGTTAAATTTTTTTATATTTTCTTATTTTAAGGGCAATTGGACTCATTTTTACATAGAGAGTAATAATTGATGGGTTCTATGTATTCTTAATGTAGATTATCCGTTACATTAATTAAATAAATGTGAATTGCCCGCAAAATTCAAAATTGGCTACATTTGTCAGATACGCGGAATTATCCAATGCTAGATACGCGGATTTGCACTATCCCCGACGATATGTAACCTTTAAAAAGTGGCCCAAAGAAAATCGACTTACATTTCTTTGTTACCTTTAAATCCGACCCTGGGCCCCTATTCTATAACGCTACGAAGCGATGAAGTTCGAAAATGTAGACCTAATGCAACGTAGAATAACTATCACAATAATAATATTTCTAAAATAAAATACTGTGACCAAAAAAGCAGTCGGTAAAGACATGTTTATAAAAGGGAACATTTTTATTATGGCACCGTGTTAGGAAGTTTTAACTGTTTTTTTATCTGTTTACGACTTAAACAAAAATATTTCAGGAGACAAAAAAATACATAATTACTTACTACATAATACTATTGTAATGGTTATGCTATACCTACTTCTACTACTTAATGCAATCGTTTTTCATAATACGTTTTTACATACAAATGAATCTTTATGATAGTAATATAGGTCAGTAATATTATTATTGTAATGGTTATTCTATACCTAGTGTACTCTATGGATGTTTCGAACTTCGTTGCACCTTTACGATATGCGCAATAAATTTTATAAAAATATTTGAAATGTCCGATCATATGTATGTGGTATAAGGACACTTAGTTAGTACCAACTCTGCTGGTTTGTAGAAATAAAACAAATTGAACAAATCAAATCCTCTATTAAAACTTAAAAAAATACGAAATCAAAACCAATATTATATACCTAAATGTTTAAAAAACCCTTTTGTTTCTCATCCAAACTGATGAAATATTATGAGAAAATAATTATATTAAAAATAAATAAATACACCCAATAGTCACACACATAGTCCTGACCCCACAGTAAGATACGAGTCTTGTGTCGTGGGTATCAGGAACTACGAGAGACTTTCGGTCTCACAACACCCACACCCCGAAACAAATATTTGTGGATCACACAAACATTTGTCTCGGTGCGGGGATCGAACCCGCGGCCTCTCCCTTCACAGCCCGACAAGCCACGGAGGCTGTCAAAATAAAATAACAAAATATATATTGAGGAACCAGAAAGTTTCTTGCGGCGAAACAATTGCAAAACGTGTGTGATAGAAAAACCCAATATCACTTGACCCGACCCGGGGATCGAACCCGAGACCTCAGCACAGCAGTCCGAGGCACCGAGGCAGTCACAGTATCATAGGACCTATACAACAAATCTTACTTCCTACTTATCTTTATATATAAAAATTTCGTGTCACGTTGTTTGTCCGCGATGAACTCTTAAACTACTGAACCGATTTCAATCAAATTTTATAGACTGTGTGCAGTTTGATCCAACTTGAGAGATAGGATAGTTTATATCTCAATTTATAGTCGCAATATATTTTCATTGCAAATTTTTAGTTATAAATCTGTGAGTTCCATAACATTGTAACAGATGGCGGTATAAGGTAATTTATCGTCTGGATTGATTAAGTATCCAATAGATGGCGCATACTGTATTGAATAGTTTACTACAATATAATTTAACATATACCTTAGCCACAGCAAGTGTGGCCGGGTCTGCTAGTATTGTATATTAGTAGGGTAGGATTTTTTGATGTGGAAGTTTTTATGCTTGTAAGTTTTTATGTTTGTTAATCAGTAACCCAATAATGGTTGATTGATGAATTTTATCACACAGGTATATCATCACATAGATTAGAACATATTAGGCTATTTTTATCCAGGAACAAACATTTAGCAAATGCTAATAAATATAAAGGAATATACCTAATGCTTAAGCTATGACATCTAATATATTTGTTATACTCTGAGCAGTTAGCTTCAGTACTAACGAGTTTTGTTACCCATATGTACTCGTAGGTGAATCTTTAAATAACTGTTACTTGAAAATTTCTTATCACATATTTCACATACATATGGCTTTTCTCCTGTGTGTGTCCTAATATGTATCTTTAAACTACTGTCTACTGTACATGTATAATCACAGTATTCACATTTAAAGGGCTTTTCGCCTGTGTGAGTTCTAATATGTACCTTTAAATCACCATTTTGTGTAAATGCATTATCACAGTATTGACATTTAAAGGGCTTTTCTCCTGTGTGAGTTCTAATATGTCTCTTTAAAGTAATATTTTGTGTACATGTATAATCACAGTATTCACATTTAAAAGGCTTTTCTCCTGTGTGAGTTCTAATATGTTCCTTTAAATTACTATTTTGTGTACATGTATAATCACAGTATTGACATTTAAAGGGCTTTTCTCCTGTGTGAGTTCTAATATGTGCCTTTAAATGATCATTTCGTGTACATGTATAATCACAGTATTCACATTTAAAGGGCTTTTCGCCTGTGTGAGTTCTAATATGTCTCTTTAATTTACCATTTTCTGTACATGTATAATCACAGTATGGACATTTATACGGCTTTTCTCCTATGTGAGTTTTAATATGTGTCTTTAAATTACCATTATATCTACATGTATAATCACAGTATTTACATTTATATGGCTTTTCTCCTGTGTGAGTTCTAATATGTGTCTTTAAATTACCATTTTCTGTACATGTATAATCACAGTATTGACATTTAAAGGGCTTTTCGCCTGTGTGAGTTCTAATATGTTTCTTTAAATCACCATTTTTTGTACATGCATAATCACAGTATTTACATTCATATGGCTTTTCTCCTGTGTGAGTTCTAATATGTGCCTTTAAATTACTATTTACTGTACATGTATAATTACAGTATCGACATTTAAACGGCTTTTCGCCTGTGTGAGTTCTAATATGTCTCTTTAAATTACTATTTACTGTACATGTATAATCACAGTATTGACATTTAAAGGGCTTTTCTCCTGTGTGAGTTCTAATATGTCTCTTTAAACCACCATTATGTGTAGATGTATAATCACAGTATTGACATTTATAAGGCTTTTTTAGGTGCTTTATAAAACTATTGCATTCATTCAATTTCCCTTTACATGAAGATTTCTGATTTTTTGTACATGTTTCATTCGGTTTGATAGTCACAGGTTTATGTTCACTAATATGTTTGATAAGAAGAGCTTTCGTATCACATGTTATACTACAATCATTGCATATAAAAGACTGTGTATTGTTCTTAACTAATACTTGCAGATTTTTCCTATCACATACTATTTGGGATGACTTATTTTCATTAGCTACAGTGTTTGTTTGAGTTCCAGAGATGGTGTCCTGCTTCACTTCTATAGATTTGGTTGTGTCCAGTATAACCTTTTTTTCTGGGAGTGCACCTAGTCCAAAAAAAAGAAAATATTACAAAATCAATATATTCAATGAATCCATAAAATGTTATATGTATATTGTTTGGATTCCATCAAAAAACACTACTGCCAGTTTGGAAGCCTCTCTGCCTCTCTGTAGGGGGAAGAAGCATTTATGCAGGCCGGCATGACTCTAGAGACCATCAATAAACTCTTTGTTTGTATTGGTGTCCTCAGTGAATAATCCAACACATGATCTAAAAAACTCTTCTCAGAGTATCATAAACATTAATTACTACTTCTGTAATCAAATACTAAGTGAGCCTGCAGGGCTGTCACCTAATTTTGACACTTCGAGTGATCAACCGTCAACCATATATTGCTGAGTAAGATTTAAATCATTTGATTAAATTTTTTTGGGGTATTGTTTTACTTAACATCTAAAGAGCCCTATCATGACACTTAATAAGACCTTTACAAATAGTACAGGATTGCTTTTACACATTGTATGAAATTATTCTGTTCTTACCATCATGATGAACCTGATGTTCATCTTTGATCATCACTTCTTTATTAATGTCACATTCGTCTTGGTTTTCTACTTTTGCAATTATGTTATATTCTGGTATTTGATAGGACTTCATTTTCGCAATCATCAATGAATTATGCAGACCATATGTCAGTCTGACTGCAAGAGTGATGGATTCCACATTTTGCTGCAAATAATAAAAATAGACTATGCTGCCTTGTACCCATACACAGATAGACGTAAAAAAATCGCAAAAATACAGTAACACCCCGGACTTACGCGATAGGTGGGACCGGGCGATAACCGTGTAAGTCGAATTCGCGTAAGTTGGGGTACAACTTGGCATGTAAATACATATAAAGTATGTTTAATCGGGACCAGAGTCTAAAGAAAATAATAATTTAGACGAACAAATGATGCTTGAATTCAACAATTGAGAGTCTTTCACAGCTTCTATATTTTTTTCTTTACCATTTATAACCGTTCAGACTGTCGATTCCGGTAGGTCAATTTTCTATATCACAAATTTTTATTTTTGCTTAGAAGTCTTTGGTAATATTCAGTTTACACACAAAAGACAGTGTTTTTCTTTTCTTGTTAGGTTCAAATGACAGATTTTTTGTTTTTTTGGATGACATAATTTGAGGTTATCAATAAAACGCAACGTTTTTAAAACAATTCCACACGGAACACGTCGAACCTGTCGTAAACAGAACACCAACAGGGCAGAGTGGGAGAGCTGATGCACGCGGCCATCAAAAATAAAAACCGTGTATCTCCGAATGCGCGTAAAACGAGGTAGCGTAAGTCGGGGTATTACTGTATATCGAAAAAATCTCTTACTACTTTGGTGGTTCATTTTTACTTGTTAATTGTGAAATAGACACACAAAAATTAGTGCATTATTAATGTGGTGGTGGTAGTTTTAATATTTCATTCATGAGTTTTTAGATAATAAAATAATAATATCTACCCCATATTACACTGTCTCACTGCTGAGCACAGGCCTCCTGTACGAATAAACTGGAATAGGTTTAACATGGGTGACACAACACAACACAACACACTGGCTTAACATGGGTTGGCAGACTTCACACATCATCATGGAGAATTCTCAAGTATGTAGGCTTCCTCATAATGTTTCTCTCAGCATTAAAACCAGTGATAATTAACAATGAATATACATGTAACATAAGAAAGTTGTTGGTGCATGCTCGTAAGGGCTGGTTTTAAACCTGCAACTTTTGTCTCTATATTCCATACCACTCCCCACTGAGCTATCGCTGTTATATTATAATATGCAACATAACATTTGTAATACTATGTAATAAAATAATGATAAAAATACCTCAGGACTGTTTACAAAGCATTGTTGAAGCAACTCCTCCGCTTTCTGTGATTTGATAACAAGCTGCTGGCATTTCTTTAGCTGATAGTAACATATGTAACATGCAAAGTGTAGTCTTCCATCCTCTTGAACCTGAGGATTAAACAAATAATGGGATTATGAATTGATATAGGTCACGGGTTGTTGAAAATTTTGAAAAATGTTCTCTCTATTTTTTTTAATTCAACAATTAGATCATAAATTAAAAGATACTTCCCATGAACATTGGTTTCAATGAGCTATGTTGCATAGTTTTTGAGGTATGAGATATTTTCGGCTACACCCCAGAGCCCTTCACTATACGTGGCTCTACACCCTGGCCAGTTTTTATATAAGAGTTTAGCAAACACGCAAGTGAGTCACCCGATAAAGGACCCACCACAACATGTGCGCATTCCCGACATTAAAGGAGAGGGATTGGGAAGAGGAAGGGGATTTGGGCCTCCGGATATCTCACTCACCATACGAAATGCTGCAGCAAGCCGGTACTTTACGTCTGAGTTCTGTGAGATAGTGGTAATAATCCGGCCATTCATGCTTTGCACTTAAGTGTCACACAAAGTTATTTTGCGCCTAAAATAGTATAAGAATTCTACCTTCTTAGTTGTTAGCTTTTCATATACATCCTGCACTTCCGAGCCCGCAATTTGATGCATTCGAACGTTGTTATCCAAACATATTCGACAAATTAATGCAGACATTTTCATCACACACAAACAGAGACTACCAGAGACAAATAAACTAAGACTACTTAGAGAACTGACGTTGAGACAAATAAATAAACTAGATAGATATTAGACGCCGCGCGCTGTGGCCTGTGAAACAGGGTTGCCAACTGTTTGAAAACTTTCCCCCTAAAGCAATTTCAAAACCCACTAAATTCAAAGTAAAACCCCCTGACGGTGACACAAGTATATCATTTTCAATATAATGACATAAATTAGAATAGTTATTCAGTTAGGGGTGCTCGATATCTATGGGATGTAGCTAAAAAAAAAAAAAAATGGGTGCGTGTACTTATGTACGCGCGTGAGAAGTTATACTTCTTTGGCATCATTAAAAAATAGTTTTTAATTGCATGCAAATAATTGATTACAATAATAATAAGTATTTAACATTAATAATTTAATAATATTTAGTGTTAATTATATTAAATAAAAGTATTTTAATTTATATCAATAAATAATACATACGGATAGTTAACCTCAATTATATTGGAGCACTTGAAAAAGTATATAAGCACAATTTTTTTCACTAATATTCACAAATAGTAAGTAATATCAATCAAAATATTCAATTTAAATCACTACTGAATATAATTTATTAGCACATATATAAATTATAAAGGACATTGTCAAAAATGGCCTATGAATCAACACGCACGAAACATTTACTATAATAATAATTATTATTTATAATTTACATTATAATTATTATTATAGTAAATGTTTCATGCGTGTTGATTCATAGTTTCAATAGAACGGACACTTATTAATTTCGAAAACAATTTAAAAAGTATTCACTTCCGTCATAGTCCTCGGTATTATAATTTTTGGTTCAAATTCGGGTTTTTAATAGGCAAAGGTATTGTAGCTCATACAGCCAAGTCTTTGTAACAACACTCTTAAGCTTCGCATTGTTATGCATTTCGCCAAAGACAAGTGTAATTTATTCTCAAGTCTTCACAACAACGATGAAATATCGTAACATTAATAATTTAATAATATTTAGTGTTAATTATATTAAATAAAAGTATTTTAATTTATATCAACATATCCACTCGACATGATAGAAGTACATTCTACTCTCTTCGCGTTTATGCGAGCCTGGTACTTTTTACGGCAACATGTTCCGAATAAGAAAAAACCTAAAGAGTTTTTCTTTGTCCAAATCGTCATTTGTTTATTAATTACGGCTACTTTCACTCTCATCATTTTTTCTTAACGCGCCTAACTTCATACTGTTAATTTTTTGTGTCACAGGTGCGCGCGCATCTTAAAATTTCACTCTCATCATTTTTTCATAACGCGCCTAAAGAAGTATAACTTCAAAAACAACAACATCAAATACCCGAATAAGTATTGAATGTTGTTTTTTTTTTTTTTATTAGCTATTCGATATTATTTTTGTTAATCATTTTCTAATAAAGTCTTTTCCTTCCTACAATTCGATACATCGATAGAATAGAAGTATGGAGAGTAGAGCAATTTAAAAAAATTCAATAAAAATTTTACCCCTAAAAATACCCCCAAAAAATTATTCCCCCTATAAAACTCCCTGTCGAGATTTTTTCCCCCTAAATTTAGGGGGAAAACCCCCAAGTTGGCATCGCTGCTGTGAAACACTTCTTTTTTATTTATGGCTTCGCATTATTATGCATTTCGCCAATAACAAGTATAATTTATTCTCAAGTCTTCACAAGAACGATGAAATGTTGTGGACATCTTCAAGGTCTTGTTGGAGTTTTGGTGTGAATTTCTTCCAGTACGATGCTTAATTCACTTATTTCAATGTTTCTATACACTGTTCGTCACCGTCAGTATTTATTGCAGAAATCACCACTTTTATATAACAAACACAACTTTCAACTAGTTTTTGAAATAAATTAAAATAAGCGATGAACCGCACTGTCGGAATTCCCGCCAAAACTCCGAACATACATTCGCAAAAACGTGATAAACAATAACGCAAAAGTTGCGTTAACTTAAGTGTCACCGTAAGTACGCGTACTTTAAAACCGCCGCGCAAAATCGTCTTCGATCCAACCGGTTGGAAATCTTGCTCGTAGCTCGTCTTGGCTCGTACGTGTAGCAGCACTGCGAGCCGCGAGCCGCCATTTTGTTTCGTCAGTTCGTGGACGCGCACGCTTGTCGTGTTTAGATTTTTGCAATTGTTGTTAATTTTGATTCAGAAATTCATACACCGCCTCAGGCATTCTGAAATAATTATGGAAATCTTCCTTCTCTTCATGTAACTCTTACTAAATTCATATGTGATAAACGCTCTCTTTTCGTAAGCTAGTTCTTTACCCTCACTTTTGAACTTCGTCAATTTTTTTTGTTTTTAAAATGTAATACGATTTAATTCCTAAATAACACACAGCTTCTTCTGTCGACGACATCGCAATACAGAATGAGTAAGCTTCACGTGTGTCACTAACGTCGAGCTGAGTAAGTTCGCGATCTTAAAAACCGCGTACTTTAAGTTCGTACGTCTATGACCCACTTAACATTATAAATGTTAGGGTCAGCTCATAACGAGACGCGACGCGACGCGACGATACTGGAAGAGACCAGTGATTTCGCGCTGCGCCGCGCGCCGCCGCGAGACGCATCGCAACGTCGCGAGGCGAATAATAAAATCGTTGGCAACGCGACACCTCGCTGTGCAGCGAGACGCCGCGCGGCGTATATATCTATATATCGTCATACATGCCGGCCACAATTTCAGACTCTGGGCCGATCCTAAGCATTTCGTGATAGAAATTTCGTCATTCGGTGATCGAACCCGAGACCTCAGCACAATAGCTCACAAGGTGGCAGGTCCTTCGTATGCGAGAGGCCATCTGGGTTGGTACCACCGCTTTGTCTATTTCTGCCGCCAAGCAACAGTGTGTAAGCACCGTTGTGTTTCGGTTTGAAGGACATTGAAGCCATTGAAATGACTGGGCGTTATGAGACTTAACATCTTATGTCTCGGAGTGACGAGCGCAGTTCAGTGCCATGCAGCTCAGTCCCATGCTTTCTAATTCATAGTTCTGTGTGGTGTTGCTTCTGTTTATGGGCAGGCGTGGCGCTTACCAGCAGGCGAGCGCTTGGCTCGCCTCGTCATTCAATGGAATAAACACGCTTTTATAGAAAGTCTAACTAAAAAAATTGAAAATAAATTTGAAGAAAACAATGTATTTTATTGTAAAAAAAGCGTGGGGTGCTTTTCAAGATACTATCTAAAGGCCCATTTAGACGATGCAAGTTTCTTGCCTGTTGCATACAATTAAATTGAAGCAATAAATGACTTGCATGGTCTAAACAAAACGAAACATTCGTGATTTGCTATACAAGTTTTGTATCAAAACTTATATTGGTGTAAACAACACATGCTATAATTTCTTAAGCAATTCTTGTATTCAATTGGATTCTCTCTTCATTTGCAAACATGAGTGCAGTGAGTGAGGGTGTATTAATCGTTGCTGCTCTTCTGAGGCAAGAAATATTGAGAAACACATTTCCCATAAATAAATAAATACACCCAACAGTCACATACATAGTCCTGACCCCACAGCAAGATGCGAGTCTTGTGTCGTGAGTATCTGGAACTACGAGAGACTTTCGGTCTCACAACACCCAGACCCCGAAACAAATATTTGTGGATCACACAAACATTTGTCTCGGGGCGGGGATCGAACCCGCGACCTCTCGCTTAACAGCCGGCTACTCGCCCGCTGCGCCACGGAGGCTGTCAAATAAATATATAAACACTCATGTTTGCGATAAATCTCTATGATCTTGATTAAATCAGCAGAACCGAATTTAAACACTTTTTGACTCATACCTCTCAATAAACACAGTTTCTAAAACGTTCAACACTTGAATGAAAAATTTGCCAACGCAAATACGTGCAATACTTGAAGCTACACGCTAATAAATGGTACACGCTCGTACAAGCCTGTGTTTAGACAAGTCAAAACTTGTAAGCAATAATCGCCTAAACATAATTGTATTGGTGTAAACAAAAGACATTTGCAATTATTTTATGTCAATACTTGCATGCAATAATTGCATTCCATTTTTTTACTTATACCCGCGTGTAAACAGTTGCTTACAATTCTTGAAGATCAATTATTGCGCGTCATGTATTGCATTCAATTATTGCCCTTGTACGTACAAGAAAATGGCATCATGTAAATGGGCCTTAAGATACGAGTCTTGTGTCGTGGGCATCAGAAACTACGAGACACTTTCGGTCTCACAACACCCAGACCCCGAAACAAATATTTGTGGATCACTCAAACATTTGTCTCGGTGCGGGGATCGAACCCGCGGCATCTCGCTTCACAGCCCGACAAGCCACGGAGGCTGTCAAATAGGACACATACTACTTGCTACTAATATGCATGTAGTAGTTTGTAAGTTTAGCTTGTATTAAAGGCTGATCGATGATTTTTGCCACACCGGTAGATAATGACCTGGATTAAGGCCCATTTACATGATGCCATTTTCTTGTACGTACAAGTGCAATAATTGAATGCAATACATTACGCGCAATAATTGATCTTCAAGAATTGTAAGCAACTGTTTACACGCGGTCATAAGTAAAAAAATGGAATGCAATTATTGTATGCAAGTATTGACATAAAATAATTGCAAATGTCTTTTGTTTACACCAATACAATTATGTTTAGGCGATTATTGCTTACAAGTTTTGACTTGTCTAAACACAGGCTTGTACGAGCGTGTACCATTTAATAGCGGGTAGCTTCAAGTATTGCACGTATTTGCGTTGGCAAAGAACATTGTCAAAAATGGCCTATGAATCAACACGCATGAAACATTTACTATAATAATTATTATTATTTATAATGTACATTATAATTATTTCAATAGAACGGACACTTTTTAATTTCGAAAACAATTTAAAAAGTATTCACTTCCGTCATAGTCCTCGGTATTATAATTTTTGGTTCAAATTCGGGTTTTTAATAGGCAAAGGTATTGTAGCTCATACAGCCAAATCTTTGTAACAGCAGTCTTAATAAGAGTTTGACACAGACAAACGTCAAAACTCAAGTGTTGAGAATACTGACGCTTGTCTGTGTAATTAAAAGCCATTATTTTATTAACCATGATTATGGTTTTTAGCCACAAACAGTCCGATATGATGTCGCGGAACCATACGGCTTGTCAAAATGTTTTTATTTTATTGAAGTGATAACTTCTTATGGGAGGGTGAACCGAAACGTTCCGTAACGCGAGCGGTCCAACGACCAGCCAGCGTTAGCCGACCTCCCTGGAACATTGATTATTTCGAAGTCCCAGGTGGCGTCACACAGTGACCAGTCAGCTTGGACCGGACTTTGACCGGACTTCAACCGGACTTTGACCGGACTTTAACCGGACTTCGACCGGACTTTGATAGGGCTTTGACCGGATTATGACAAACTTCGAAAGGGCTTTAACCGGACTTTGACAGGACTTTGACTGGACTTTCAACCGGATTTTGGCAAGACTTTGATCGGACTTTGAACGGATTTTGACAGGACATTTACCGGTATTTGACCGGACTTCGACCGGACTTTGGTAGGGCTTTGACCGGATATTGAAAACTTTGACAGAAATTTGACCGGATTTTGATAGGTTTTTGACCGGTATTTGACCGGATTTCGACTGGACTTTAACCGGACTTCGACCGTACTTTGACCGGATTTTGAAAAGACTGACATTACTTTGACTGGACTTTAACCGGATTTTGGCAGGACTTTGACAGGACTTTGACCGGATTTTGACAGGACTTTGACTGGTATTTGACCGGACTTCGACCGGTATTTGACCGGGCTTTAACCAGACTTCGACCGGACTTTGACAGGACTTTGATAGGGCTTTGACCGGATTTTGACAAACTTTGACAGGACCTTGACCGGACTTTGACAGGACTTTGACTGCAATTTTACAGGACTTTGACCGGACTTTGACAGGACTTCGACCGGACTTTGATAGATAGGGCTTTGACCAGGTTATGACAAACTTCGACAGGACTTTAACCGGACTTTGACAGGACTTTGACCGGGCTTTGACCGGATTTTGACAAGACTTTGACTGGACTTTAACCGGATTTTGGCAGGACTTTGACCGGACTTTGAACGGATTTTGACAGGACTTTTACCGGTATTTGACCGGACTTCGACCGGGCTTTAACCGGACTTCGACCGGACTTTGGTAGGGCTTTGACCGGATTTTGAAAACTTTCACAGGACTTTGACCGGATTTTGACAGGTTTTTGACCGGATTTCGACGACTTAAACCGGACTTAGACCGGACTTTGACCGGGCTTTGACTGGATTTTGACAAGACTGACATTACTTTGACTGGACTTTAACCGGATTTGACCGGACTTTGACAGGGCTTTGACTGGACTTTGACCGGATTTTGACAGAACTTTCACTGGTATTTGACCGGACTTCGACCGGACTTTGACTGGACTTTGACCGGATTTCGTAACATAACGCGTTACGACGCCACTCTGTCTGGCTTCCCTTTCTCTCACTCATACGGCAGCAGTAGGCAGGCTCCTCCGCTCTCACTTTAACCCACATTAGTTTGAGTTATCACTTCTGTCGAGCGTCCCGAGACGCACACTTTTTTTTTTTATGGCTTCGCATTGTTATGCATTTCGCCAATGACAAGTGTAATTTATTCTCAAGTCTTCACAAGAACGATGAAATATCAGTGTGGAAGTTTTTAAGTACTTGTTGGAGTTTTGGTGTGCATTCTTTCCAGTACGATACTTAATTCACTTATTTCAAGATTTCCATACACTGTTCATCGCCGTAAATGTTTATTGCACAAATCCACACCACTTTTATACAACAAACACAACATTAAACTAGTTTTTGAAATAAATTAAAATCAGCGATGAACCGCACTGTCAGAATTTCCGCCAAAACGCCGTCAAAATGAATTAACAGATGACAACATTTGACATTTGATAGTATTTATTGGCCTAATTATAACCTCAAAATCCGAAAGTATTTTATTTATTTTTCGGAATTCTCAAGTGTCCGTAGTTTTAATTTAATTTCAATCAAATATATACATTATCTAAAACCCAAAAAGTAAATTCACCTCCCTGTTGGTTCTTAGGCCAACTATGTATGGACGACGAACAATGTCCTTTTCATTCAAGTGTTGAACGTTTTAGAAACTGTGTTTATTGAGAGGTATGAGTCAAAAAGTGTTTAAATTCGGTTCTGCTGATTTAATCAAGTTCATAGAGATTTATCGCAAACATGAGTGTTTATATATTTATTTGACAGCCTCCGTGGCGCAGCGGGCGAGTAGCCGGCTGTGAAACGAGAGGCCGCGGGTTCGATCCCCGCACCGAGACAAATGTTTGTGTGATCCACAAATATTTGTTTCGGGGTCTGGGTGTTGTGAGACCGAAAGTCTCGTAAAGTCTCGTAGTTCCTGATACCCACGACACAAGACTCGTATCTTACTGTGGGGTCAGGACTATGTATGTGACTGTTGGGTGTATTTATTTATTTATGGGAAATGTGTTTCTCAATATTTCTTGCCTCAGAAGAGCAACAACGATTAATACACCCTCACTCACTGCACTCATGTTTGCAAATGAAGAGAGAATCCAATTGAATACAAGAATTGCTTAAGAAATTATAGCATGTGCTGTTTACACCAATATAAGTTTTGATACAAAACTTGTATAGCAAATCAAGAATGTTTCGTTTTGTTTAGACCATGCAAGTCATTTATTGCTTCAATTTAATTGTATGGAACAGGCAAGAAACTTGCATCGTCTAAATGGGCCTTTAGAACATATTACTAAGCTATTTATCCAGGAACAAACTGTAAGCAAATGCTAATATAAAAATAAAGGAATATCCCTAATGCTTAAGCTATGACATCTAATATATTTGTTATACTCTGAGCAGTTAGCTTCAGTACTAACGAGTAGCACCCATATCGTCGGGGATAGTGCAAATCCGCGTATCTACCACAGGTAAAAAGCGCGTATCTGCATTAGATCAAATTTTACAGGGGAAGGTTAAAACTTTATAATTTTCTTATTTTAAGGGCAATTGGACTCATTTTTACATAGAGAGTAATAATTGATGGGTTCTATGTATTCTTAATGTAGATTATCCGTTAAATTAATTATCTTAATCGCTACGACACTTACGCGGATTTGATTTAACCACTATCTTGTCAAAATGGAACATAATAGTAAGTTGCGCGGTTTTGAAATCAAACAAGTAATAATATTACAAAATATTATTTACTAATCAACGCATGACATACAAAATTAAAAGGTTAATCTTGACAAGCACTATTCCTACAAGAAAACTTTTTAGATCAAAGTTAAAAATCTCTTTGATAAACATTGAAAATACTGTAATATCAACAGCAGTTTTTTTAATCAATCTTACGCTCTATATCAGCCTTTTCATTTATTTATTTATTATGCATAGGCAGTACGTATGACAAGTTTAAAACTTATTAAGTTAATAAACAAAACAACAGGTTCTTCAGCTATCTAACAAAAATAAACTGTATGACTTAGTCATTTAAAACAAATTAAGTAATGATTTCTTACGTTTACGCGAATGTTACTCATTGAAATAAAACTAATTTATCGCGGTTTTTTATTTTAATTATGGTCCCGACGTTTCGAAAGCTTTTCAGCCTTCGTGGAATGAATTTTATGAATCAATTTTATGTACAAGTGGATGGAGTAGCTATGGGTTCACCTGTGTCTCCAGTAGTCGCCGACATTTTCATGGAGGACTTCGAGGAGACAGCCCTAAGCACAGCCCCCGTCACTCCCAGGTTTTACAAACGGTACGTAGATGATACATTCGCAATTTTACCATCTGACAAAGTATCTGCATTTTTAGATCATCTTAACTCCATCAACAATAAAATACAATTCACTGTGGAGTTAGAACAAAATAAATCTCTTCCTTTCTTAGATGTTTTAGTTATTCGTAATCCTGATCAGTCTTTAGGCCATACTGTATACAGGAAAATGACCCATACAGCTAAATACCTGAATGGTGAATCTCACCACCATCCAAAACAGTTAGCTACCGTGGGTAAATCTTTGTTTCAGAGAGCACAAGGAATCTGTGACGAGGAACATCTGGCTGCTGAGCTGCAACATGTCAAGCAAGTACTGCGAGACAACAAGCTCCAAATTCCACGCCGTCGTCACAGAAACCGAGTGAAACCAGCCACAGTTGAACGTGTACCTGTTGTGTTACCTTTTGTAAGAGGAGTCACAGACAAGATTGGCTACATACTGAAGCGTGCTTCAATTAAAACTTACTTCAAGCCGCCCAAGAAGATTAGTAAATTTTTACCACCTGTCAAGTGCCATATACCTCTACAGGAACAGGGAGTATACAAAATCGACTGTGACTGTGGCCTCTCCTATATCGGTCAAACCAAAAGAAACATAGGGACCCGCGTAAAAGAACACATAGCTGATGTTAAACACCGACGCTCTACGAAGTCTGCAGTTGCTGAACATTCTGAGGACTGTTAGCTCTTTCTGCGTAGATCGGACCAAACATTAAACCATATTAATAATTGTAAACTGAAGGTAGACACTGTAACATTAACTTTTCTGGACAACCTACACCTCAGTCCACCCCGTGACCACAAAGGCTGAAAAGCTTTCGAAACGTCGGGACCATAATTAAAATAAAAAACCGCGATAAAATCCGTTTAAATTAGTTTTATTTCAACAAATAAGGTACTCTTATACATTTCAATTATTTATTTAAAAAAAATAGTAGCATAGTTCTTCAGCTATCTAGCTATTTAACAGAAAAAATACTTAATTAACATTGAATTAATACTTACCTGATGTCGTAATGATTATTTTTAACATAAAAACTTTATGTTAAAAATAATCATTAGAACATCTAACTTTAATAATCTGACTTTAATAACAAAATTAACAATAAATACGCTCCCGATGACAGGTGATGACATTCGCGGCAGATTCGCGGTATTGAATCGCCGACTGTAGATACGCAGTATTGTTTTTAGGCAATTTCTTGCTCTTTATTGGTCGAATGAGTAATATTGTCAAAGAGGTGGGTGCCAATCGGGATTTTACGTGAATTGCCCGTAAAATTCAAAATTGGCTACATTTGTTAGATACGCGGAATTATCCAATGCTAGATACGCGGATTTGCACTATCCCCGACGATATGTACTTGTAAGTGTCTTTTCAACTGATCGTTTCTTGCAAATTTCTTATCGCATATTTCACATACATAAGGCTTTTCTTCTGTGTGAGTTCTAATATGTCTCTTTAATTTACCATTTTCTGTACATGTATAATCACAGTATTGACATTTAAAGGGCTTTTCGCCTGTGTGAGTTCTAATATGTCTCTTTAAATTACTTTTTACTGTACATGTATAATTACAGTATTTACATTTATATGGCTTTTGTTCTGTGTGAGTTCTAATATGTTTCTTTAAATTACCATTTTCCGTACATGCATAATCACAGTATTGACATTTAAAGGGCTTTTCGCCTGTGTGAGTTCTAATATGTCTCTTTAAATTACTTTTTACTGTACATGTATAATTACAGTATTTACATTTATATGGATTTTGTTCTGTGTGAGTTCTAATATGTTTCTTTAAATTACCATTTTCTGTACATGCATAATCACAGTATTGACATTTAAAGGGCTTTTCGTCTGAGTGAGTTCTAATATGTCTCTTTAAATTACTTTTTACTGTACACGTATAATTACAGTATTTACATTTATATGGCTTTTCTCCTGTGTGAGTCCTAATATGGCTCTTTAAATCATTATTTTTTGTACATGCATAATCACAGTATTGACATTTAAAAGGCTTTTCACCTGTGTGAGTTCTAATATGTCTCTTTAAATCACCATTTTCTGTACATGCATAATCACAGCTTTGACATTTAAAGCGCTTTTCACCTGTGTGAGTTCTAATATGTCTCTTTAAATTACCATTTTCTGTACATGCATAATCACAGTATTGACATTTAAAGGGCTTTTCGTCTGAGTGAGTTCTAATATGTCTCTTTAAATTACCATTACGTGTACATGTATAATCACAGTATTTACATTTATATGGCTTTTCTCCTGTGTGAGTTCTAATATGACTCTTAAAATGACTATAATATGTGCTTGCATAATTACAGTATTGACATTTATAAGGCTTTTTTAGGTTCTTTATAAAACTAATGCATTCATTCAATTTCCCTTTACATGAAGATTTCTGATTTTTTGTACATGTTTCATTCGGTTTGATAGTCACAGGTTTATGTTCACTAATATGTTTGATAAGAAGAGCTTTCGTATCACATGTTATACTACAATCATTGCATATAAAAGACTGTGTATTGTTCTTAACTAATACTTGCTGATTTTTCCCATCACATACTATTTGGGATGACTTATTTTCATTAGCTACTGTGTTTGTTTGAGTTCCAGAGATGGTGTCCTGCTTCACTTCTATAGATTTGGTTGTGTCCAGTATAACCTGTTTTTCTGGGAGTGCACCTAGTCCAACAAAAATAAAATATTACAAAATCAATATATTCAATGAATCCATAAAATATTATATGTATATTGTTTGGATTCCGTCAAAAAACACTACTGCCAGTTTGGAAGCCTCTCTGCCTCTCTGAAGAGAAAAGAAGCATTTATACAGGCCGGCATGACTCTAGAGACCATCAATAAACTCATTGTTTGTATTGGTGTCCTAAGTGAATAATCCGACACATGATCTAAAAAACTCTGCTCAGAGTATCATAAACATTAATTACTACTTCTGTAATCAAATACTAAGTGAGCCTGCAGGGCTGTCACCTAATTTTGACACTTTCGAGTGATCAACGGTCAACCATATATTGCTGATTAAGATTTAAATCATCATTTGATTAAATTTTTTTGGACTATATTTTTTACTTAACATCTAAAGAGCCCTATAATGACACTTAATAGGACCTTTACAAATAGTACAGGATTGCTTTTACACATTGTATAAAATTATTCTGTTCTTACCATCATCATCAGGTTCATCTTTGATCATCACTTCTTCATTAATGTCACATTCGTCTTGGGTTTCTGCTTTTATAACTATGTTATATTCTGGTATTTGATAGGACTTCATTTTCGCAATCATCAATGAATTATGCAGACCATATGTCACTCTAACTGCAAGAGTGATGGATTCCACATTTTGCTGCAAATAATAAAAATAAACTATGCTGCCTTGTACCCATTCACAGATAGACGTAAAACAATCGCAAAAAATATATCCAAAAAATCTCTTACTACTTTGGCGGTTCATTTTTACTTGGTAATTGTGAAATAGACACACAAAAATTAGTGCATTATTACTGTGGTGGTGGTAGTTTTAATATTTCATTCATGAGTTTTTAGATAATAAAATAATAATATCTACAACAGGGTTCGAGGATATATATCAATATTTTTTTTATAATATATTGCAATACAAAAGTGGTTTAAAAAAATAATGTTATTGTAGGCGACGCGTATTAGGTTTACTAAATATTACTTTATTGTATTTACCTCTATAGTTACTTCTTTTGTATTCTGTATGCCTTAGAGTGTTTAAATATACAATAGAGCGAGATGGTTGATACGCGGGCGTGTATACTGCGCCCATGGCCACAACGGGGCAGGCGCGGACACGGGAGAGCGGGACGGTCCGCGCTCTATGGAGCATTTGTTCGCGCCAGCACAGTCGGCACTATAAGTGGAACGTAAGTGGTCGCGACAATCCACACCGACGTATTCGATCATCTCGTATTTTTATGAACGCAATCATCGTGTTTTATTCGCACCCTTATCAGTTATTAAGTAAGTTTTTAGAGATTGTTACTGTATTTCTACTTCCCAAATATAGATGGCGTGGGAGTAGTGTTAAAACATACTCCGTAATGGTAAGTTCTAATCCATAAATGGCAACACTTCTGCCCTAAAAGAAGAGTTTATGGTTTTTAGTTGATTTTGCCTTATCCAAAAACGAGTTTATTTTTAAATAATTTTGGTATGTGTATATAACACCTATGCAAACAGTATTCATAAATCTATACTAATATAATAAAGCTGTAGAGTTTGATTGTTTGTTTGTTTGAACGCGCTAATCTCAGGAACTACTGGTTCGAATTGAAAAAATCTTTTTGTGTTGGATAGTCCATTTATCGAGGAAGGCTTTAGGATATATAACATTACGCTGCGACCATTAGAAGCGAAGCATCAGTGAAAAATGTTGCAAAAACGGGGAAAATTATTCATATTTGAAGGCTTCCGTTGCTAAGCTACCAAAATAATATTATTTGAAGGCTTCCATTGTCAGATCAAAATCAAATCTATACTAATATTATAAAGCTGTAGAGTTTGATTGTTTGTTTGTTTATTTAATCACGTGGGCGGAGCCGCGAGCAAAAGCTAGTAATACAATAAAATAATAATATGGCTTTCATACAAAATTTATATATATCAAACTTAATATATATCAGATATATATCATAAATATATCCGATATTTTGATATTTATAATAAATATCGGATATTTTCGAACCCTGATCTACCCCATATTACACTGTCTCACTGCTGAGCACAGGCCTCCTGTACGAATAAACTGGAATAGGTTTAACATGGGTGACACAACACAACACAACATGGGTTGGCAGACTTCACACATCATCATGGGGAATTCTCAAGTATGTAGGCTTCCTCATAATGTTTCTCTCACCATTAAAGCCAGTGATAATTAACAATGAATATACATGTAACATAAGAAAGTTGTTGGTGCATGCTCGTAAGGGCTGGTTTTAAACCTGCAACATTTGTCTCTACATTCCATACCACTCCCCACTGAGCTATCGCTGTTATATTATAATATGCAACATAATATTTGTAATACTATGTAATAAAATAATGATATAAATACCTCAGGACTGTTTGCAAAGAATTGTTGAAGCAACTCCTCCGCTTTCTGTGATTTGATAACAAGCTGCTGGCATTTCTTGAGCTCATAGTAACATGTGTAACATGCAAAGTGTAGTCTTCCATCCTCTTGAACCTGAGGATTATACAAATAATGGTATTATGAATTGATATAGGTCACGGGTTGTTGAAAGTTTTGAAAAATGTTCTCTCTATTTTTTTTTCATTCAACTATAAGATCATTAATTAAAAGATACTTCCAACGAACATTGGTTTCAATGAGCTATGTTGCATAGTTTTTGAGGCGTGGCTCTACACTCTGGCCAGTTTTTATATAACAGAGTTTAGCAAACACGCAAGTGAGTCACCTGATAAAGGACCCACCACAACATGTGCGCGTTCCCGACATTAAAGGAGAGGAATTGGGAAGAGGAAGGGGATTTGGGCCTCCGGATATCTCACTCACCATACGAAATGCTGCAGTAAGCCGCTACTTTACGTCTGATTTCTGTGAGACAGTGGTAATAATCCGGTCGAGCCGGCCATTCGTGCTTTGGACTTAAGTGTTTACAGCGCGGCACTTCCATTTGGGTCTTTAATATTGTTTTCGTTGAACAATGTATTTATTAGATGTCGGCAGGTGTAGAGGGTAAGTGGTCTCTGACTTCACCCCAGTAAAGTTATTTCGCGTCTAACATGGTATAAGAATTCTACCTTCTTAGTTGTTAACTTTTCATATACATCCTGAACTTCCGAGCCCACAATTTGATGCATTCGGACGTCGTTATCCAAACATATTCGACAAATTAATGCAGACATTTTCATCACACACAAACAGAGACAAATAAATTCTTAGATATATCATATATAGTGTATTATCTATGAAATAAATAAACTAGAGACTAGAGATGTGTAAGTACTGTGAGTAATGCATGACATGTTATATAACACGACCGAGTACTGAAACAGTACACAGTACCCGGCGAAATGTTGCAGGGCACATGGCAATCATGGCATGGCATGACGTGCGCACTGCCATAGTACATACACGGGCCGGGCGGCTCGGTGAAGCGGGCGCGCAATCGGAAACGTTCGAGAAATTGTGCGATCGAGGTGTGTCAGGCGGTCGGGATTCTGTCTCTGTCACGCCCCTTAGTAGAATTTTGATTTAGAGCAGTATATAAAATACTGTTCATAGGGTTTACATTTCTAAACTGGCGCGCTTTCTTTCGTCTTTTACTATTGTTTTGAATTATTTCACATTTCACATTTGTTTACGAGGACAAGGTTATTGTATGCGGTATGGTAAAAAAAAAATTGTTTTGGAAAGTGTTTGTTTTGTGTGTTTGTGAAGAAAGTACTTAATTTGTTACCTACTTAATTCTAACTGTAAATAACTAGAAAAAATATTGCTAGGTGTGTAAATATATTTTTTGGGTATTAATGTATTTGTTTATTATGGCGAATTTGAAGTGTTTTTAATTCAACGTTCTGTGTGGTGTTATATCAGTTTATGGGCAGGCGTGGCGCTACCATCAGGCGAGCGCCTTGCTCATCTCGTCATACAATCAAATAAAAAAAAGTGTGCGTCTCGGGACGCTCGACAGAAGTGATAACTTAAACTAATGTGGGTTAAAGTGAGAGCAGAGGAGCCTGCCTACTGCTACCGTATGCGTGAGAAAAAGGGACGCCAGACAGAGTGGCGCCTTAACGCGTTACGTCACGAAGTCCGGTCAGTCATGTCCAAGTCCGGTCGAAGTCGTGTCGAAGTCGTGTCGAAGTCGTGTCAAAGTCGTGTCAAAGTCGTGTCGAAGTCGTGTCGAAGTCGTGTCAAAGTCGTGTCGAAGTCGTGTCGAAGTCGTGTCAAAGTCGTGTCGAAGTCGTGTCGAAGTCGTGTCGAAGTCGTGTCGAAGTCGTGTCAAAGTCGTGTCGAAGTCGTGTCGAAGTCGTGTCAAAGTCGTGTCAAAGTCGTGTCGAAGTCGTGTCGAAGTCGTGTCAAAGTCGTGTCGAAGTCGTGTCGAAGTCGTGTCGAAGTCGTGTCGAAGTCGTGTCGAAGTCGTGTCGAAGTCGTGTCGAAGTCGTGTCGAAGTCATGTCGAAATCGTGTCAAAGTCGTGTCAAAGTCGTGTCGAAGTCGTGTCGAAGTCGTGTCAAAATCGTGTCAAAGACGTGTCAAAGTCGTGTCAGTCTTGTGAAAGTCCGGTTAAAGTCCGGTCCAAGCCGACTGGTCACTGTGTGACGCCACCTGGTACTTCGAAATTATCAATGTTCCACGGAGGTCGGCTGACGCTGGCTGGTCAATGGACCGCTCGCGTTACGGAACGTTTCGGTTCACCCTCCCATAAGAAGTTATCACTTCAAAAAAAATATAAAAGGTCTATCTCTCTAATATTGCTTTTACATTACACCTGAGTCCTGATTGAACATACAGTACACAACAGTACAAGTAATGGTGGGCCGTACACATTACTTAACATAGCGTGTCATGTCAGGTCATGCCTAGAGTAATGCTATAGTGCCATATTAGTAATAGTGGGCCGTACACATTACTTCACATAGCGTGTCATGTCAGGTCATGCCTAGAGTAATGCCATGCCATGCCATGCCATGCTATGGTGCCATATTACGCCGTACGAAATGACATGCCATATGGCATTACTTCATAGCGTACTGTTTTGCGCATGTCTACTAGAGACTAGAGTCTAGAGAGACGCTGCGCGCTGTGAAACACTTCTTATTAATTATTTATGGCTTCGCATTAGTATGTATTTCGCCAATAACAAGTATAATTTATTCTCAAGTCTTCACAAGAACGATGAAATATCGGTGTGGACATCTTCTAGGTCTTGTTGGAGTTTTGGTGTGAATTTCTTCCAGTACGATGCTTAATTCACTTATTTCAATGTTTCTATACAATGTTCGTCACCATCAGTGTTTATTGCAGAAATCACTACTTTTATACAACAAACACAACTTTCAACTAGTTTTTGAAATAAATTAAAATAAGCGATGAACCGCACTGTCGGAATTCCCGCCAAAACTCCGAACATACATTCGCAAAAACGTAATAAACGATAAAGTGGGTGATAGACGTACGAGCAAGTACGCGTACTTATGGCTCGACGACCTTTTTCGCTTGTGTGTCACCGTAAGTAAGCGTACTTTAAAACCGCCGCGCAAAATCGTCTTCGATCCAACCGGTTGGAAATCTTGCTCGTAGCTCGTCTTGGCTCGTACGTGTGGCCGCACTGCGAGCCGCAAGCCGCCATTTTGTTTCGTCAGTTCGTGGACGCGCACGCTTGTCGTGTTTAGATTTTTGAAATTTTTGTTATTTTTGATTGAGAAATTCATACACCGCCTCAGGCATTCTGAAATAATTATGGAAATCTTCCTTCGCTTCATGTAACTCTTACTCAATTCACATGTGATAAACGCTTTCTTTTCGTAATTCCGTTCTATACTCACACTTTTCGACTTCGTCTATTTTTTTTAGTTTTTAAAATGTAATACGATATAATTCCTAAATAACACAAAGCTTCTTCTGTCAACGACATCGCAATACAGAATGAGTAAGCTTCACGTGTGTCACTAACGTCGAGCCGAGTAAGTTCGCGATCTTAAAAACCGCGTACTTTAAGTTCGTGCGTCTATCACCCACCTTAACGTTATAAATGTTACACTCACGACTCCAGTTTACTAAACTTACCACCAGGAGGCGTTTTTCACGTTTGCATACATATTTTTAAATAGCGATTGTATTGACTTGTAAGAAACTGGAATGAATCAAGAACAGATATTGGCAAACTATTGTATTACTTCACACTAAAACTTATTAAATAATTGTATCTATTTATCTTTAAGCGTTATTAAAATTTTGAGAATATTCGAACCCATATTCATCATTGTAAAATTAATATTCGGTCGGACCGAATGACAAGCCCGATCCGACCGACCGACTGAACGAAGTTTGTAGTAAGAAACGTCCGAACTTTCGGCCGAAACATCGTTTTTCGTGATTTGGGAGTAGGCCCTCAGACATCTATTGGTCTCGAGTGCTATTTCGATCGCGCCGCCCACCATCCCAACCCGCTCGTCCGTAGAGCGTCAATATATACTCCCTTCGACCGTGCCAAGTGGAGACGACCGCGTAGCGTCCTCACTGACCCGGACGATGCGACCACTCTGGCCATCCGAAGGAGAGAGGAATACATGAAAGCACACTCCACAAGACCGACATATCGTCCTCGCAACCCCCTGACCCTAGTACCGACCCGCGAGCCGATGATGATAACTAGTAGTTTTAACACTCCCTAAACCAATAATCGCAGATGTCTCTGCCCTCCCCCAGTGGCCGCCCTGAGCCGAGGTCCGTACCCCACAGGGGGTGCCCTCAGCGAGGTCACCTAGTCAAGGGTTGAGAGCGCCTAAAGCGCTCACCCGAAAGTCCGGTGAAGCTGTATACAGCCGACTAGAGTCAGGCTTACAGCAAGCGTCAAAAAAATGGTCTCGAGTCAATCTAGCTTGTGCAGTGCTCAAGTGTGAACCTAATAAATATACCTATGCTGAAGACTTTCTATTGTGAAGATAAAACTCTGCTGAAATAAATATATGAGTTTGGAACAAAAACTCTTTTATATGTATGTGGTATAAGGACACTTAGTTAGTACCAACTCTGCTGGTTTGTAGAAATAAAACAAATTGAACAAATCAAATCCTCTATTAAAACTTAAAAAAATACGAAATCAAAACCAATATTATATATCTACATGTTTAAAAAACCCTTTTGTTTCTCATCCAAACTGATGAAATATTATGAGAAAATAATTATATTAAAAATAAATAAATACACCCAATAGTCACACGCATAGTCCTGACCCCACAGTAAGATACGAGTCTTGTGTCGTGGGTATCAGGAACTACGAGAGACTTTCGGTCTCACAACACCCACACCCCGAAACAAATATTTGTGGATCACACAAACATTTGTCTCGGTGCGGGGATCGAACCCGCGGCCTCTCCCTTCACAGCCCGACAAGCCACGGAGGCTGTCAAAATAAAATAAGAAATAACAAAATGTATATTGAGGGGCATAAAACCAGAAACATTCTTGCGGCGAAACAATTGCAAAACGTGTGTGATAGAAAAACCCAATATCACTTGACCCGACCCGGGGATCGAACCCGAGACCTCAGCACAGCAGTCCGAGGCACCGAGGCAGTCACAGTATCATAGGACCTATACAACAAATCCTACTTCCTAGTTCCTACTAATCTTAATATATAAAAATTTCGTGTCACGTTGTTTGTCCGCGATGAACTCTTAAACTACTGAACCGATTTTGATCAAATTTTGTAGACTGTGTGCAGTTTGATCCAACTTCAGAGATAGGATAATTTATATCTCAATTTATAATCACAATATTTTTTTATTGCAAATTATTAGTTATAATTCTGTGAGTTCCATAACATTGTAACAGATGGCGGTGTAAGGTAATTTATCGGCTGGATTGAGTAAGTATCCAATAGATGGCGCATACTGTATTGAATAGTTTACTACAATATAATTTAACATATACCTTAGCCACAGCAAGCGTGGCCGGGTCTGCTAGTATTGTATATTAGTAGGAAGTAGGATTTTTTGATGTGGAAGTTTGTATGCTTGTAAGTTTTTATGTTCGTTAATCAGTAACCCAATGGTTGATTGATGAATTTTATCACACAGGTATATCAGCACATAGATTAGAACAAATTAGGCTATTTTTATCCAGGAACAAACATTTAGCAAAATATGCTAATATAAAAATAAAGGAACATACCTAATGCTTAAGCTATGACATCTAATATATTTGTTATACTCTGAGCAGTTAGCATCAGTACTAACGAGTTTTGTTACCCATATGTACTCGTAGGTGAATGTTTAAACAACTGTTTCTTGAAAATTTCTTATCGCATATTTCACATACATATGGCTTTTCTCCTGTGTGAGTTCTAATATGTTTCTTTAAATTACCATTTTCTGTAGATGCATAATCACAGTATTTACATTCATATGGCTTTTCACCTGTGTGAGTTCTAATATGTGTCTTTAAACTACTATTTACTGTACATGTATAATCACAGTATTGGCATTTAAAGGGCTTTTCTCCTGTGTGAGTTCTAATATGTGTCCTTAAATGACTATTTACTGTACATGTATAATCACAGTATTGACATTTAAAGGGCTTTTCTCCTGTGTGAGTTCTAATATGTGTCTTTAAATTACCATTATATCTACATGTAAAATCACAGTATTTACATTTAAAGGGCTTTTCGCCTGTGTGAGTTCTAATATGTCTCTTTAAAGTAATATTTTCTGTACATGAATAATCACAGTATTGACATTTAAAGGGCTTTTCGCCAGTGTGAGTTCTAATATGTCTCTTTAATTTACCATTTTCTGTACATGTATAATCACAGTATTGACATTTAAAGGGCTTTTCGCCTGTGTGAGTTCTAATATGTGTCTTTAAATCACTCTTTTGTGTACATGTATAATCACAGTATTTACATTTATACGGCTTTTCACTTGTGTGAGTCCTAATATGTTTCTTTAAATTACCATGTTGTGTACATGTATAATCACAGTATTCACATTTAAAGGGCTTTTCGCCAGTGTGAGTTCTAATATGTCTCTTTAATTTATCATTGTCTGTACATGCATAATCACAGTATTCACATTTAAAGGGCTTTTCTCCTGTGTGAGTTCTAATATGTCTCTTTAAATCACCATTTTCTGTACATGCATAATCACAGTATTGACATTTAAAGGGCTTTTCGCCAGTGTGAGTTCTAATATGTTTCTTTAAACTACCATTTTCTGTACATGTATAATCACAGTATTCACATTTAAAGGGCTTTTCGCTAGTGTGAGTTCTAATATGTTTCTTAAAATTACTATAATATGTGCATGCATAATTACAGTATTGACATTTATAAGGCTTTTTTAGGTTCTTTATAAAACTATTGCATTCATTCAATTTCCCTTTACATGAAGATTTCTGATTTTTTGTATATGTTTCATCCGGTTTGATAGTCACAGGTTTATGTTCACTAATATGTTTGATAAGAAGAGCTTTCGTATCACATGTTATACTACAATCATTGCATAAAAAAGACTGTGTATCGTTCTTAACTAATACTTGCTGATTTTTCCCATCACATACTATTTGGGATGACTTATTTTCATTAGCTACTGTGTTTGTTTGAGTTCCAGAGATGGTGTCCTGCTTCACTTCTATAGATTTGGTTGTGTCCAGTATAACCTTTTTTTCTGGGAGTGCACCTAGTCCAACAAAAAGAAAATATTACAAAATCAATATATTCAATGAATCCATAAAATATTATATGTATATTGTTTGGATTCCGTCAAAAAACACTACTGCCAGTTCGGAAGCCTCTCTGCCTCTCTGAAGAGGGAAGAAGCATTTATACAGGCCGGCATGACTCTAGAGACCATCGATAAACTCATTGTTTGTATTGGTGTCCTCAGTGAATAATCTGACACATGATCTAAAAAACTCTTCTTAGGTTAAACATTAATCACTACTTCTGTAATCAAATACTAAGTGAGCCTGCAGGGCTGTCACCTAATTTTGACACTTCGAGTGATCAACCGTCAACCATATATTGCTGATTAAGATTTAAATCATCATTTGATTACATTTTGTTGGGGTATTTTTTTACTTAACATCTAAAGAGCCCTATCATGACACTTAATAGGACCTTTACAGTTAGTACAGGATTGCTTTTACACATTGTATAAAATTATTCTGTTCATCATCATCAGGTTCATCTTTGATCATCACTTCTTCATTAATGTCACATCCGTCTTGGTTTTCTACTTTTGCAATTATGTTATATTCTGGTATTTGATAGGACTCCATTTTCGCAATCACCAATGAATTATGTAGACCACTGTTCTTACCATCATCATCAGGTTCAAATTTGATCATCACTTCTTCATTAATGTCACATTCGTCTTGGTTTTCTACTTTTGCAATTATGTCATATTCTGGTATTTGATAGGACTCCATTTTCGCAATCATCAATGAATTATGCAGACCATATGTCAGTCTGACTGCAAGAGTGATGGATTCCACATTTTGCTGCAAATAATAAAAATAGACTATGCTGCCTTGTACCCATACACAGATAGACATAAAAAATCGCAAAGAAATATAAAAAAAAACTCTTACTACTTTGGTGGTTCATTTTAACTAGGTAAGTTTTAATATTTCATTTTTAGATAATAAAATAATAATATCTACACCATATTACACTGTCTCACTGCTGAGCACAGGCCTCCTGTACGAATAAACTGGAATAGGTCTTAGTCCAACACACTGGCTTAACATGGGTTGGCAGACTTCACACATCATTATGGAGAATTCTCAAGTATGTAGGCTTCCTCATAATGTTTCTCTCACCATTAAAGCCAGTGATAATTATTAACGATGAATATACATGTATCATAAGAAAGTTGTTGGTCGCTGATATAATATGCAACATAATATTTGTAATACTTATACTATGTAATAAAATAATGATATAAATACCTCTGGACTGTTTACAAAGAATTGTTGAAGCAACTCCTCCGCTTTCTGTGATTTGATAACAAGCTGCTGGCATTTCTTTAGCTGATAGTAACATGTGTAACATGCAAAGTGTAGTCTTCCATACTCTTGAACCTGAGGATTAAACAAATAATGGGATTATGAATTGATATAGGTCAAGGGTTGTTGAAAGTTTTGAAAAAAAATCTATTTTTTTTAAATTCAACAATAAGATCATAATTTAAAAGATCCTTCCAACGAACATTGGTTTCAATGAGCTATGTTGCATAGTTTTTGAGGTATGAGATATTTTCGGCTACACCCCAGAGCCATTCACTATACGTGGCTCTACACTCTGGCCAGTTTTTATATAAGATTTTAGCAAACACGCAAGTGAGTCACCCGATAAAGGACCCACCACAACATGTGCGCGTTCCCGACATTAAAGGAGAGGGATTGGTAAGAGGAAAGGGATTTGGGCGGGTTGGCTTTAGTATCCGGGTGCAGGATTTTGCTGATAATTTATATAGTAAACGTTAGACACTAGTCCGTATTAACAAATGCTAGCAGTTTATTATGCGGAAATGCATAGTTTTTGTGAAATTAATTTTTAAAGTTTTGTAGGTTATTACAGTTGTAAACACACTAATATTGAATTAGAAAGAGACAAATGTCATTGAACGTGGAACGCGACTAATTCTGTCTCTTTCTAACGAGTAGTTATATAAAAACGAAATGCTTAATATGTTGTGCTCGCGTTACTGGAACGTTTTCTTTCTTTACAATACTACTATAGTTATTATTTTCCTATTCACAACTACCTACTTTCATTGTTGTTGAGTGCCGGCTGTGTTTTTATTGTGATCTTATTATCTCCCATTCGACCTGCATACCTTATTGATATTGGTGGTGGTTATTTTTTTCTTAACCATCCAGAAGTGGGAACCTCACAAACCGAGGCGTATGCACGCGTAGCCCCGGCAACTACGCCTTGTTGTTATTACTTGCTTCATAAGCAATTTTTGTTAAAGATTTCTTTTAACATTGAATATAAAGTAAACTGTGAATTTCCTCCTTCTGCCGATGAAAAATAGCCCGTGACCACATAGAAAATATCAATATGTGCTAAAATATTGTAAGCAGAAACCTGGAAATTTAAAAAAATCATATCTCCTAAACTATTGGTTTCCGCAACTCCCCCCTTTCAGGGGGGGTTATACCACCCCCCCTCAACCCCCTCCCGCCCCTCCCGCACTATTTCGCTAGCAACCGGATACTAAAGCAACCCCATTTGGGCCTCCGGATATCTCACTCACCATACGAAATGCTGCAGCAAGCCGCTACTTTACGTCTGATTTCTGTGAGACAGTGGTAATAATCCGGTCGAGCCGGCCATTCGTGCTTTGCACTTAACTTGTTTACAGCGCGGCACTGCCATTTGGGTCTTTAATATTGTTTTCGTTGAATAATGTATTAGATGTCGGCAGGTGTAGAGGGTAAGTGAAGTCTCTAACTTCACCTCAGCAAAGTTATTTTGCGTCTAACATAGTATAAGAATTCTACCTTCTTAGTTGTTAGCTTTTCATATACATCCTGCACTTCCGAGCCCGCAATTAGATGCATTCGGACGTTGTTATCCAAACATATTCGACAAATTAATGCAGACATTTTCATCACACACAAACAGAGACAAATAAATAAAGTATAAACTATAAACTAGAGTCTAGAGCACAGACTACTTAGAGAACTAACGTTGTCTAGAGCAAGGAATATAATACTCTCTACGAGGTAGGGGTGCTCGATATGTATCGATATGTGATAAAATATCGATACATTTATTTGACATATCGAATCAATGCGATATTATCGAATCATTGAAGTCGATATATAATATCGATATATTTTATTCGATATATCGAATCATTGAAGTCGATATATAATATCAATAAGGATGAGGATATCGTAGAATATTTAGGAAAAATCTATCGGATGTAGCAAAAAAAAAAAAACAACATCAAATACCAGAATAAGTATTGAATGTTGTTTTTTTTTTTTAGCTATTCGATATTATTTTTGTTAATCACTTTCTAATAAAGTCTTTTCCTTCCTACAATTCGATATATCGAAAATATCGATATTTTTAACCGATATATCGCTAAATATCGATACAATATTTCGATATATTATATCGGAAAAAATGTCGATATTTTTTGTACATGAACATCACTACTACGAGGTCTAGAGACTCTCTAGTAGAGAGACGCCGCCAGTGATGCCAACTCACAGAAAAAAATTCACTAGATTTGGTCTCAAAAGTCACTAGATACCGGGTTATTTGGAACTAAAAAAAATCACTAGAAATCACTAAATAATTTAAAAGGAAATTACACGATAAGTATAACAAAATAATGTAATTGCGAAAATAATTAACAAAAATAATATCGAATAGCTAAAAAAAAAAAAACAACATCCAATACTCATTTTGGTATTTTTTGATGTTGTTTTTTTTTTAGCTACATTCGTGTATAGAAGGCCGAGATGGATCAGTTTCATTAGATTTATGTGGTTTATAAAGAATAATTCGTTTAACTTCTCAATGTTTCGAGAATCGCCAAATGTCACTAGAAATCACTTAATATTGTTCTAGCGATTTTTTTTTCAAAAAATCACTGTCATACCCCAAAAAGTCACTAAATCTAGTGATTAAATCGCTAAAAAAAAGTGTGCGTCTCGGGACGCTCGACAGAAGTGATAACTTAAACTAATGTGGGTTAAAGTGAGAGCGGAGGAGCCTGCCTACTACTGCCGTATGCATGAGAGAAAGGGATGGCAGAGTGGCGCCCTAACGCGTTACGTTACGAAGTCCGGTCAAAGTCATGTCAAAGCCCTGTCGAACTTCTGTCTAAGTCGGGTCAAATTCCGGTCAATGTCCGGTTGAAGTCCTGTCAAAGTCCGGTCAAAATCCGGTCATAGTCCGGTCAAAGTCCTGTAAAAGTCCGATCAAAGTGCAATCAAAGTACTGTCAAAGTCCGGTCAAGGTCCTGTCAAAGTTTGTCAAAATCCGGTCAAAGCCCTATGAAAGTCCTGTCAAAGTCCAGTCGAAATCCGGTCAAATACCAATCAAAGTCCTGTCAAAATCCGGTCAAAGTCCAGTCAAAGCCCTGTCAAAGTCCGGTCAAAGTCCTGCCAAAATCCGGTTAAAGTCCAGTCAAAGTAATGTCAGTCTTGTCAAAACCCGGTCAAAGCCCGGTCAAAGTCCGGTCGAAGTCCGGTTAAAGTCCAGTCGAAATCCGGTCAAAATTCGGTTAAATACCGGTCAAAGTCCAGTCAAAGTAATGTCAGTCTTGTCGAAATCCGGTCAAAGCCCGGTCAAAGTCCTATCAAAGTCCGGTCGAAGTCCGGTTAAAGTCCAGTCGAAATCCGGTCAAATACCGGTCAAAAACCTGTCAAAATCCGGTCA
This sequence comes from Amorpha juglandis, assembly GCA_949126905.1. NCBI lineage: Eukaryota > Metazoa > Arthropoda > Insecta > Lepidoptera > Sphingidae > Amorpha > Amorpha juglandis. The sequence goes on from OX421392.1 coordinate 5,563,715, forward strand.
AAGTCCTGTCAAAGTTTGCCAAAATCCGGTCAAAGCCCTATTAAAGTCCGGTCGAAGTCCGGTTAAAGTCCGGTCAAAATCCGGTGGAAGTCCGGTCAAATACCGGCCAAAGTCCTGTCAAAATCCGTTCGAAGTCCGGTCAAATACCGATCAAAGTCCTGCCAAAATCCGGTTAAAGTCCAGTCCAAGTCTTGTCAAAATCCGGTCAAAGCCCGGTCAAAGTCCGGTTAATGCCCGGTTAAAGCCCTGTCGAAGTTTGTCATAATCCGGTCAATGCGCTATCAAAGTCCGGTTAAAGTCCGGTCAAAGTCCGGTCAAAGTCCGGTCGAAGTCCGGTCGAAGTCCGGTCAACTACCGGTCGAAGTCCGGTCTAAGTCCGGCCAAAGACCTTTCAAAGTCCGGTCAAAGTCCGGTTAAAGTCCGGTCAAAGTTCGGTTGAAGCCCGGTCAAAGTCCGGTCCAAGCTGACTGGTCACTGTGTGACGCCACCTGGGACTTCGAAATAATCGATGTTCCAGGGAGGTCGGCTAACGCTGGCTGGTCGATGGACCGCTCGCGTTACGGAACGTTTCGATTCACCCTCCCATAAGAAGTTATCACTTCAAAAACGCCACGCGCTGTGAAACACTTCTTATTTATTTATGGCTTCGCATTATTATGTATTTCGCCAATAACAAGTATAATTTATTCTCAAGTCTTCACAAGAACGATGAAATATCGGTGTGGACATCTTCTAGGTCTTGTTGGAGTTTTGGTGTGAATTTCTTCTAGTACGATGCTTAATTCACTTATTTCAATGTTTCTATACACTGTTCGTCACCATCAGTGTTTATTGCAGAAATCACTACTTTTATACAACAAACACAACTTTCAACTAGTTTTTGAAATAAATTAAAATAAGCGATGAACCGCATTGTCGGAATTCCCGCCAAAACTCCGAACATACATTCGCAAAAACGTGATAAACGATAAAGTGGGTGATAGACGTACGAGCAAGTACGCGTACTTATGGCTCGACGACCTTTTTCGCTTGTGTGTCACCGTAAGTACGCGTACTTTAAAACCGCCGCGCAAAATCGTCTTCGATCCAACCGGTTCGAAATCTTGCTCGTAGCTCGTCTTGGCTCGTACGTGTAACAGTACTGCGAGCCGCAAGCCGCCATTTTGTTTCGTCAGTTCGTGGACGCGCACGCTTGTCGTGTTTAGATTTTTGAAATTTTTGTTAATTTTGATTGAGAAATTCATACACCGCCTCAGGCATTCTGAAATAATTATGGAAATCTTCCTTCTCTTCATGTAACTCTTACTAATCTCTATTGTCTATCACCCACTTAATGCTATAAATGTTAGGGTCAGCTCATAACGAGACACGACGCGACGCGACGATACGGGAAGAGACCAGTGATTTCGCGCTGCGCCGCGCGCCGCCGCGAGACGCATCGCAACGTCGCGAGGCGAATAGTAAAATCGTTGCCAACGCGACACCTCGCTGCGCAGCGAGACGCCGCGCGGCGCAGCGGAACAAGAGACAAGTCGCCACGTCAGTCGGCCGCTTTTGCACGCCGCGCGTATCGGCTATAAGCACCGCTGCGTCGCGATGCGTCGCTCTACGCCGCGAGACATCTCGAGGCGCAGCGCTGCGTGCAACGTGTTCTAAATTCTCACAATGAAATGTGTATCTTTTCGTGTTTAAATAAAGTAATATTTTGAGTCGCTCTCTTGAAGTGTGCGCGCAGCGTCGCGTCTCGGTGTGAGCTGACCCTTACACTCACGACTCCAGTTTTTTAAACTTGCCACCAGGAGGCGCTTTTCACGTTTGCATACATATTTAAAAAAAAACGCAAACTCTGTAGAGACGTTAAAATTGTGTTGAAACATACACTCGGCACACTGTACACCCATATTTGCCGAGCGTATTTCCGTTTCATGGTGTGATAAGGGCGAACATATCGTCATACATACCGGCCACAATTTCAAACTCTGGGCCGATACTAAGCATTTCGTGATAGAAATTTCGTCATTCGGTGATCGAACCCGAGACCTCAGCACAGCAGCTCACAAGGTGGCAGGTCCTTCGTATGCGAGAGGCCGTCTGGGTTGGTACCACCGCTTTGTCTATTTCTGCCGCCAAGCTACAGTGTGTAAACACTGTTTTGTTTCGGTTTGAAGGGCATTGAAGCCAGTGAAATTACTATTATTATTATCAGTGCCACGCAGCTCAGTCCCATGCTTTGTAATTCAAAGTTCTATGTGGTGTTGTTTCTGTTTATGGGCAGGCGTGGCGCTTACCATCAAGCGAGCGCTTGGCTCGCCTCGTCATTCAATGGAATAAAAAACAAATAAAAAAAAGCAGTCGTACCGCGTATGTAATACAACTGGGACACCGAGGCAATAAAATTTAAAATAGTGGATATTTATGATAGGATTGGATTCTAAATTGGCTCAAATATCTTAAAAGGTAAATAAATAAATAAATACACCCAACAGTCACATCACATAGTCCTGACCCCACAGTAAGATACGAGTCTTTTACGAGTGGTAGAGCCACGCTGTAGGCAGTTTTGTCTACAGCATGAATGAGCCGGCTCAACCGGGTCGTTACCACTGTCTCACAGAAAACCGACGTAAAGTATCGGCTTGCTGCTGCGTTTCCTACGGTGAGTGAGATATCCGGAGGCCCAAATCCCCCTCCCCTTCCCAATCCCTAATTATCCCTTTCCTTTAAGGTCGGCAACGCGCCCATGATTCTTCTGGTATTGTGGGCGTACATGGGTGGTGGAGATCACTTACCATCAGGTGACCCACTTAGTCGTTTATCGGGCTATGCCATAAAAAAAGAAAAACAAAAAAATAACGAATGACAAACAAATATATTTTAGAAGACAAAAAAATACATAATTACTTACTACATAATACTATTGTAATGGTTATGCTATACCTACTTCTTCTACTTAATGCAATCATTTTTCATATACGTGTACATACAAAATGAATCTTTATGATAGTAATATAGGTCAGTAATATTATTATTGTAATGGCTATTCTATACCTAGTGTACTCTATGGATTTTTCGAACTTCGTTGCTTGGTTTCGGATTTATAGAATAGGTACCTTTACGATATCCGCAATCAATTTTATAAAAATATTTGAAATGTCCGATCATATGTATGTGGTATAAGGACACTTAGTTAGTACCAACTCTGCTGGTTTGTAGAAATAAAACAAATTGAACAAATCAAATCCTCTATTAAAACTTAAAAAAATACGAAATCAAAACCAATATTATATACCTAAATGTTTAAAAAACCCTTTTGTTTCTCATCCATACTGATGAAATATTATGAGAAAATAATTACATATATTAAAAATAAATAAATACACCCAATAGTCACACACATAGTCCTGACCCCACAGTAAGATACGAGTCTTGTGTCGTGGGTATCAGGAACTACGAGACACTTTCGGTCTCACAACACCCACACCCCGAAACAAATATTTGTGGATCACACAAACATTTGTCTCGGTGCGGGGATCGAACCCGCGGCCTCTCCCTTCACAGCCCGACAAGCCACGGAGGCTGTCAAAATAATATAAGAAATAACAAAATATACAGGGTTAATTTTAAAACACCAGCAACCTCGCAGGACCAGATAGCTGACCCCATACGGAACAACTTTTGTTCTACGAGTTTGGATATAACTCAATATATTTAAAAAAAAATGATTTTACAAATTTTTGTTGTGTCGTGTTTTTCTTCGTAGTATACGGCACGGCGCGGCGTGCGCGCGCGACTCAAAGGCGCCGCTCAGCTGAGCGGCGCGTTGACCTTCAAAGGAGCTAGCCCGGTTCCCCACGCTTCGCGTATTTGTTTACGTAATCTGCGATGCGCGTTGTAACACTCAAGACGGAAATTAAATGAATACTTATTTTTGTATGAAAATAAAATCTAACAAATTATCAAAAGTCGTAGAACAAAAGTAGTAGCTTATAACCTTAGGAATCTACCCCTGCGAGGTTGCTGGTGTTTTAAAAATAACCCTGTATATTGAGGGGCATAAAACCAGAAACATTCTTGCGGCGATACAATTGCAAAACTTGTTAATAGAAAAACCCAATATCACTTGACCCGACCCGGGGATCGAACCCGAGACCTCAGCACAGCAGTCCGAGGCACCGAGGCAGTCACAGTATCATAGGACCTACACAACAAATCCTACTTCCTACTAATCTTTATATATAAAAATTTCGTGTCACGTTGTTTGTCCGCGATGAACTCTTAAACTACTGAACCGATTTCAATCAAATTTTGTAGACTGTGTGCAGTTTGATCCAACTTGAGAGATAGGATAGTTTATATCTCAATTTATAATCGCAATATTTTTTTATTGCAAATTATTAGTTATAATTCTGTGAGTTCCATAACATTGTAACAGATGGCGGTGTAAGGTAATTTATCGTCTGGGTTGAGTAAGTATCCAATAGATGGCGCATACTGTATTGAATAGTTTACTACAATATAATTTAACATATATCTTAGCCACAGCAAGCGTGGCCGGGTCTGCTAGTATTGTATATTAGTAGGAAGTAGGATTTTTTGATGTGGAAGTTTTTAGGCTTGTAAGTTTTTATGTTTGTTAATCAGTAACCCAATAATGGTTGATTGATGAATTTTATCACACAGGTATATCATCACATAGATTAGAACATATTAGGGTATTTTTATCCAGGAACAAACATTTAGCAAATGCTAATATAATAATAAAGGAATATACCTAATGCTTAAGCTATGACATCTAATATATTTGTTATACTCTGAGCAGTTAGCTTCAGTACTAACGAGTTTTGTTACCCATATGTACTCGTAAGTGTCTATTCAACTGAACATTTTTTGCAAATTTCTTATCGCATATTTCACATACATATGGCTTTTCACCTGTGTGAGTTCTAATATGTGCCCTTAAATTACCATTTTGTGTAAATGCATAATCACAGTATTGACATTTAAAGGGCTTTTCGCCAGTGTGAGTTCTAATATGTCTCTTTAAACTACCATTCACTGCACATGTAAAATTACAGTATTGACATTCATATGGCTTTTCTCCTGTGTGAGTTCTAATATGTCTCTTAAAATTACTATTTTCTGTACATGTATAATCACAGTATTGACATTTAAAGGGCTTTTCTCCTGTGTGAGTTCTAATATGTCTCTTTAAACTACCATTCTCTGCACATGTAAAATTACAGTATTGACATTCATATGGCTTTTCTCCTGTGTGAGTTCTAATATGTCTCTTAAAATTACTATTTTCTGTACATGTATAATCACAGTATTTACATTTAAAGGGCTTTTCTCCTGTGTGAGTTCTAATATGTCTCTTTAAACTACCATTATGTGTAGATTTATAATCACAGTATTGACATTTATAAGGCTTTTTTAGGTGCTTTATAAAACTATTGCATTCATTCAATTTCCCTTTACATGAAGATTTTAGATTTTTTGTATATGTTTCATTCGGTTTGATAGTTACAGGTTTATGTTCACTAATATGTTTGATAAGAAGAGGTTTCGTATCACATGTTATACTACAATCATTGCATATAAAAGACTGTGTATCATTCTTAACTAATATTTGCTTACTTTTCCTATTACATACTATTTGGGATGATTTATTTTCATTAGCTACTGTGTTCGTTGGAATTCCAGAGTTCTTTTCCTGCCTCCATTGTATAAAGTTGGCTTCATCTTGTTTAACGTTGTGGTTTTTGTCCAGTTTAGGTTTTTTGTTTGGCGGTGCACCTTTTTCAAGAAAATAGTACGTTAATTATGATAGTCTTATGAAGGGTTATAGACATATATTATTATAGCATCTATTATTTCTAGATTTTTTTTAACATAGTTTTTTAAAACATTTTTTTGTGTTTGTGACCCTCAAGTCACAGGATTTTGCCTAGTTTGAGTTAAATTTTTCTGTCGCCTTGTAGAAACCCTAAGAATATTGAATAAAAATATGGTTATTTGACATTGTATCAAAATGTATTACATATAAACTGCTGTGTATGCTGTAAAACCTTGTGTATGGGCTTGAATAAAATGATTAGTTAAGCATCATTTTGACAGCTGGACAGTGTGCAACTAGCCTGCGGTAAAGCGTGAGGCCGCGGATTCGATTCCCGCACCAAGACAATTAATGTTTGTGTGATCTATTATTGTTTCTGGTCTGGATGGTTCCCTCTCCAGAGGGATTGACGTCAGACAGGCGGTCGGTCGTAAAAATTTCAATCCAAATCTTTCTGTAATGTCTGAAAAAGCATGTTGCGTCGAGATACAAAATTAAGTAATATGGTGCCACTCCGTACAAAAGTAGATGATGAATTCTCACTGGCTTTCAACCACTCGAGTGGTGGAAGACGTGATTTCGAATATAAAAAACAAATGGTTTAAGGTTACTGGGTTTTGTCATTTTTGAGACCCTATCAAGTCGGGTGATAAATAAGTCATCAATATTTGGAATGCTTACCAAGTTTCTGCGCGTAACCCGCCGGTGCATTGTATCTTCGCAAATCTATTTGCAGAATATTTGCAAATTCAGGTCCGTAGAAAACCATTAGTTCGGTGAAACGTGGGATGATTTTTATTGTCCTATAAAATTATAAATTAAGAATTTGGCTGTATTAAGAAGGGGTAGAGACTATCCCGCCCACACACCCGCCACTGTAACTCCTGTGCCAGGATCAACAGTGGCACGCATTTTTGTTGACACCGAGCAGTGAAGCTCGGCGAGTCTGTGGGAATGCCTAAATATATTTGTCCCGCAACGAAATTAATCAGATAGAAGGTTAGAGAGGAGTTGGAAATATTAATTGTCCACTTCCCTCCATAGCAAAGCGGGAGATAAAATAATGAAGAAGTGTAGTATAACCATAGTTCGCCGCGGTTATTTCTATCGCATGATGTGATAGGGGTCGAGCCTATCGCCACGCCAGGACAATTCCAGACTCCGGGCTGATATTGAGCATTTCGTGATAGAAAAATCCAATATCAGTTACCCGACCCGGGGATCGAACCCGAGACCTCAGCACAGCATTCGTACCACGTACGCATTACAATCGCCACCGAGGCAGTGGCGTATATTTTATTTGAGGAATAAATAAACATTATTCCTCCTTGTTATAATGTTTAGATTTTAGTGTAGTTGAGTGGTAGAGCCAAGCTATAGACTATGAATTGGCCGGCTCGACCGGGTCGTTACCACTGCCAAGATACGAGTCTTGTGTCGTGGATATCAGGAACTACGAGAGACTTTCGGTCTCACAACACCCAGACCCGAAACAAACATTTATGGATCACACAAATGTTTGCCTCGGTGCGAGATCGAACCCGCGGCCTCTCGCTTCACAGCCCGACAAGCCACGGAGGCTGTCAATGGATGTTGAGTAGTGACTCGGTTGCTTCAGTTACCTGTAGTACATCTGTCCCCTGTACTGGTACGCGACGAGGTTCTGTTCGTGCCAGTGTCTCGCGCAGTTCACGTAGCGCATCCAGTTGGAGTTGTATAAGGGAAGCATGTTGAGTAGTGACTCGGTTGCTTCAGTTACCTGTAGTACATCTGTCCCCTGTACTGGTACGCGACGAGGTTCTGTTCGTGCCAGTGTCTCGCGCAGTTCACGTAGCGCATCCAGTTGGAGTTGTATAAGGGAAGCATGTTGAGTAGTGACTCGGTTGCTTCAGTTACCTGTAGTACATCTGTCCCCTGTACTGGTACGCGACGAGGTTCTGTTCGTGCCAGTGTCTCGCGCAGTTCACGTAGCGCATCCAGTTGGAGTTGTATAAGGGAAGCATGTTGAGTAGTGACTCGGTTGCTTCAGTTACCTGTAGTACATCTGTCCCCTGTACTGGTACGCGACGAGGTTCTGTTCGTGCCAGTGTCTCGCGCAGTTCACGTAGCGCATCCAGTTGGAGTTGTATAAGGGAAGCATGTTGAGTAGTGACTCGGTTGCTTCAGTTACCTGTAGTACATCTGTCCCCTGTACTGGTACGCGACGAGGTTCTGTTCGTGCCAGTGTCTCGCGCAGTTCACGTAGCGCATCCAGTTGGAGTTGTATAAGGGAAGCATGTTGAGTAGTGACTCGGTTGCTTCAGTTACCTGTAGTACATCTGTCCCCTGTACTGGTACGCGACGAGGTTCTGTTCGTGCCAGTGTCTCGCGCAGTTCACGTAGCGCATCCAGTTGGAGTTGTATAAGGGAAGCATGTTGAGTAGTGACTCGGTTGCTTCAGTTACCTGTAGTACATCTGTCCCCTGTACTGGTACGCGACGAGGTTCTGTTCGTGCCAGTGTCTCGCGCAGTTCACGTAGCGCATCCAGTTGGAGTTGTATAAGGGAAGCATGTTGAGTAGTGACTCGGTTGCTTCAGTTACCTGTAGTACATCTGTCCCCTGTACTGGTACGCGACGAGGTTCTGTTCGTGCCAGTGTCTCGCGCAGTTCACGTAGCGCATCCAGTTGGAGTTGTATAAGGGAAGCACGTTGAGTAGTGACACGGTTGCTTCAGTTACCTGTAGTACATCTGTCCCCTGTACTGGTACGCGACGAGGTTCTGTTCGTGCCAGTGTCTCGCGCAGTTCACGTAGCGCATCCAGTTGGAGTTGTATAAGGGAAGCATGTTGAGTAGTGACTCGGTTGCTTCAGTTACCTGTAGTACATCTGTCCCCTGTACTGGTACGCGACGAGGTTCTGTTCGTGCCAGTGTCTCGCGCAGTTCACGTAGCGCATCCAGTTGGAGTTGTATAAGGGAAGCATGTTGAGTAGTGACTCGGTTGCTTCAGTTACCTGTAGTACATCTGTCCCCTGTACTGGTACGCGACGAGGTTCTGTTCGTGCCAGTGTCTCGCGCAGTTCACGTAGCGCATCCAGTTGGAGTTGTATAAGGGAAGCATGTTGAGTAGTGACTCGGTTGCTTCAGTTACCTGTAGTACATCTGTCCCCTGTACTGGTACGCGACGAGGTTCTGTTCGTGCCAGTGTCTCGCGCAGTTCACGTAGCGCATCCAGTTGGAGTTGTATAAGGGAAGCATGTTGAGTAGTGACTCGGTTGCTTCAGTTACCTGTAGTACATCTGTCCCCTGTACTGGTACGCGACGAGGTTCTGTTCGTGCCAGTGTCTCGCGCAGTTCACGTAGCGCATCCAGTTGGAGTTGTATAAGGGAAGCATGTTGAGTAGTGACTCGGTTGCTTCAGTTACCTGTAGTACATCTGTCCCCTGTACTGGTACGCGACGAGGTTCTGTTCGTGCCAGTGTCTCGCGCAGTTCACGTAGCGCATCCAGTTGGAGTTGTATAAGGGAAGCATGTTGAGTAGTGACTCGGTTGCTTCAGTTACCTGTAGTACATCTGTCCCCTGTACTGGTACGCGACGAGGTTCTGTTCGTGCCAGTGTCTCGCGCAGTTCACGTAGCGCATCCAGTTGGAGTTGTATAAGGGAAGCATGTTGAGTAGTGACTCGGTTGCTTCAGTTACCTGTAGTACATCTGTCCCCTGTACTGGTACGCGACGAGGTTCTGTTCGTGCCAGTGTCTCGCGCAGTTCACGTAGCGCATCCAGTTGGAGTTGTATAAGGGAAGCATGTTGAGTAGTGACTCGGTTGCTTCAGTTACCTGTAGTACATCTGTCCCCTGTACTGGTACGCGACGAGGTTCTGTTCGTGCCAGTGTCTCGCGCAGTTCACGTAGCGCATCCAGTTGGAGTTGTATAAGGGAAGCATGTTGAGTAGTGACTCGGTTGCTTCAGTTACCTGTAGTACATCTGTCCCCTGTACTGGTACGCGACGAGGTTCTGTTCGTGCCAGTGTCTCGCGCAGTTCACGTAGCGCATCCAGTTGGAGTTGTATAAGGGAAGCATGTTGAGTAGTGACTCGGTTGCTTCAGTTACCTGTAGTACATCTGTCCCCTGTACTGGTACGCGACGAGGTTCTGTTCGTGCCAGTGTCTCGCGCAGTTCACGTAGCGCATCCAGTTGGAGTTGTTCGAGTCCGCGGCGTCCACTACGTGACTCGGCTTGTTGTTGCGGTCGTATATCTAATGCGTAATTGTATCTACTACTTAACCAAGTACAAAAAGTTGTTTTACCCGAGCACGGCAAAGTGACTGCACTACACCTGATGGTAAGCGTAGTGCAGTCCAAAACACCAGCGACCATCGACAAACAATGAGTTTATCGGTGATCACCAGAATCATGCCGGCCAAAGTGCTTCTTCCCTTTTCGGAGAGGGAAGAAGCAAACCGAGGGGCCTGCGACAGGACAGGCGGGTGAGCGATGCAGGCACAGGGATACAAGGATGTACCCCTATACCCGCCACAACCAACCATCAAGTCACGTCGCAAGCCCCTCGCGAGAACCAGACATGCACTGGCTGATCCTGGAACGCGTCCCACACAAGGTGTGTCACTATGGCAGGTTTCAACACCAGTGTACATTGGTCGCTATCCGGTCGGATACGAATATCCTCCCACAAGCCAGCCTTGGCATGGGCGAAACAAATAAAGATAAATGAATCACAAATAAGAAAATGCGGAATGAATGCCCGTATTTACATACAATACTCTTTTGCAAATTTCGAATTTTGTGTACATGATAGTTCTGTTTTTATTTAGCGCTAAAACTAACCAATGTCGTTTAGAGAACTCGTCACTGTGAGTTCGCGCTCACTATCACGACTCATAGTAACGTTTATGAAGCAGCCAAGTGGCCTTTTCCTAAACGTAGATATCTGTCCACGTGGTTGGTCCGTTCTTGTTAGTGCCAAAGACGGACCAATCAGGCCGCGGACTCGAAGTCAGAGGCAAGCGGCGGCGGTGTAGGTGCGGCGCGTTCAAATGCATAGATTTAAATGGCCCCGGTCTCGAAAGCAGCGGCGCGGGCGCGAGGAGCGACGTACGAGCGGCGCGCGCCACAAGAGCGGCAACTGCGCGTCTGCATTGACGTAGTGCTGTGTATTTACAAAAATGCCCGCCGACGTGGTGGACCAAATTATTTCAATGATTTTTTATATGGATTATCATATTCACTATCAATTTCGTCCGCGAACAGACACTAATTTCTCATAGTACAACACTACGCCGCTCTAGCGCCGCGCAATCTGCCCGCTGGCTTCGAGTCCGCGGCCTCACGGTATATAGTACACGCATGTTTATGAATACGGGGGTAATTCTTTTCCCCAACGTACAGATTACAAAATTCACTAGGTACCTGAAAAATCATTTCAGTACATAAATTATTTAAAAATACATTCATCACTAAAGCCGAATTTACACGGAGAGAGTTTCGAATAAGATTTTTTTTATTTGATTGAAAGACGAGACGAGCAAGGCGCTCGCCTGATGGTAAGCGCCACCTGCCCATAAACAGAAGCAACACCACACAGAACTTTGAACTACAAAGCACTGCATGGCACTGAACTGCGCTCGTCACCCCGAGACATAAGATGTTAAGTCTCACAATGCCCAGTAATCTAACTGGCTTCAATGTCCTTCGAACCGACGCACAACAGTGCTTACACACTGTTGCTTGGCGACGTTAATAGACGCAGCGGTGGTACCAACCCAGACGGCGTCTCGCATACGAGGGACCTACCACCTTGTAAGTAGTTGTGGGGGTCAGAGAGCGGATCGCACCAGATACCTCTTTCTTTCTGCCTTGCGTTATCCCGGCTTAGTGCCAGGGTCCGCCTTCCTACTCAAACGTCTCCACTTCGCCCGATCTTGAGCATCCTCTATAGTGAGACCATTGGCTCTCATGTCTCCCTCCAATACGTCAAGCCAACTCTTCTTGGGCCGTCCACGGGATCGTACCCCTGGTACGATCTGGCTCAGGCACCTGCGACCGACGTACTCCTGTGGTTTCCTCAAAACATGGCCAAACCACCGCGACATTCTTGGCTTGGTCGCATACACACACATACTTAATACTGTAAAATCTATAGCACGAGATGGACCCTGGCGTCATCGGACAGAAAGAAAGATCGAGAAGCTATCTCCATGTAACCAAGGCCTTAGTCGCGTACCTGCCAGCAGTACATGCTCCGTATATGTTCTGCGCGTCGCCCGCGGTACGGACCGAACTGTACCCCGCGCGGCAGTGTCAGGGTACTGAACACACCTATTCCCGCACCTTCATACACACTTTAATGTCATTATTGGTATACGTCGAACGAACAGGTGGGTCACCTGATGGTGGGTGATCTCTGATAAACACACAGTACCAAGGCCCCTATTCTATAAATCCGAAACGAAGCAACGAAGTTCGGAATATACATAGAGTGCACTATGTATAGAACAGCCATTACAATAATAATATTTTTGATTTATATTACTATCCCAAACATTAATTTGTAACTAAAAACGTATGTGAGAAATAATTGATTTTTCCTATTTATTGCTGTTTCCTAGAATACTTTTGTTTAAGTGATAAAAAATACATAAAAATTCCAACTTATCAAGTTATATGTATTAATGAGACATATTCCCCTTTATAAACTTATTTTAACGACTTTTTTATTTTAGTCACAATATTTTATATTACAAATATTATTATTGTGATGGATATTCTACGGTACATTAGGTCTACGTTATCGAACTTCGTTGCTTATATTCGTTTTATAGAATAGCAGCCCCTCTAGGCCCCTATTCTTTAAATTCGAAACGAAGCAACGAAGTTCGACACATAGAGTAAAGTAGGTATAGAATAGCTATTATGATTTTTTTTTATATAAATTACCACCACAAAGGTTAATCGTGTGTCGTCGGAACAAGTAAGGCGAAATTTTTACCATCGTTGTCTTCTTCAATATACAGTTTGTCTTAAAACCATAAGTCACTATACGTTACGCCTGTATACAAATATATTTTTTGGCAGGTTATTCGCCTGATGGTAAGCGCCTGCCAATAAACAGAATTACCACTGTACAATAATTTGAATTACAATGCACTGAATTCATCATCCCGAGCCTCATAATGCCCAGTAATTTTATTGGCTTCAATGTCCTTCAAATCTAACCATAGTATTGCTTACAACCTATTGCTTGGCGGCACAAATAGACTATGGATCGCTTCCCAGGCTTAGCCAGTGTATATCCGGTTCTCCTGAGTGGCTTGCGACGTGACTTGATGGTTGATTAGGGCAGGTATAGGGTACATGCGCCGAAGATGGTCACCGCGGGGTTTTAGTTGGTAGTTACCGGCATAGGTTGTATATAGCGTTAGGGACTCGGCCCAGCGGTCGGGTGGCTGGGTCGTAAGGCCGGTAGAACCCAACATAACCGTTCCACACCCCCCCGGTGCAGTGGTAATAAAAAACGGCTTTCCCCGCGACAACAAAAAAGTTATAGGGGTACATCCTTGTATCACAGTGCCTGCATCGGTCACCCACCAGTCTTGTCGCAGGCCCTCGATTTGCTACTTCTCTCTTCGGAGTGTGAAGAAGCATTTATACAGGCCGGCATGATTCTGGTGACCACCGATACTCATTGTTAGTCGGTGGTCGCTGGTTTTTTGGACTGCACTGCGCTTACCATCAGGTGTAGTGCAGTCACTATGCCATGCTCGGATAAACAAAAAAAGGGTAGTCCCTATACACCCCTTATTACCGCATATATTTACCTTTTATACGAGAGGGGGCCAGGTGTAGGAACACGCTAGGTATGGTTAGAGCTGCTCGCGGCACAAATGATGGAAACTTGGGTTTACTGGACACCTGGTTGTAATATACAGAGCGAGTTTTTTTAAAAGAAAGAAGAAAGGAAAACAGGCTCGAACTAAAAAGTTCGCGAATTCTTACTTCTGCCGGACCATTAACCCGTGGAATAGTTTGCCGGCACACGTGTTCCCTCCTTCCTATAATATGGGGTCCTTTAAACGGAGTGTGAAGAAGCTGTTAGGCAGGTCGGCATGATCTTGCCGACTTACGATGGACACATTGTTTATCGTTGGTCGACACTATTCTTGGATTGCGCTACACTTACCATCAGGTATAGCGTAGTCACTTTGCCGAGCCAGGATAAAAAAAAAATATGTGCATATACTAGTGTACACACGTAGGAAGTGAAACTTCTTTATGACCTTATTTTTCAAAAAATGATCTACTATATTATGCAACTTTACAGAAATTGGTTAAATAAAGATAAATTAGATAAAGTTTAAACAAAAGGCTCTTATTATCATAGACATGAATACAAAAAAAAGTGTGCGTCTCGGGACGCTCGACCGAAGAAGTCCGATCAAAGTCCGGTCAAAGTCCGTCAAAGTCCTGTCATGGTCCTGTCAAAGTCCGGTCAAAATCCGGTCAAAGTCCGGTTAAAGACCTGTCAAAATCCGGTCAAAGCCCTGTCAAAGTCCGGTTGAGGTCCGGTTAAAGACCTGTCAAAGTCCGGTCATCTGGTCAAAATCCAGTCAAAGTCCAGTAAAGTCCGGTCAAAGTCCGGTCAAAGCCCGGCCAAAGTCCGGTCAAAGCCCGGTCAAAGCCCGGTCAAAGTCCTGTAAAGTCCGGTCAAAGTCCGGTTAAAGCCCGTTCACAGTCCGCTCAAAATCTGGTCAAAGTCCTGTCAAAGTCCGATCAAAGTCAAGTCAGAGTCCTGTCGAAGTTCGGTCAAAATCCAGTCAAAGCCCGGTCAAAATCCAGTCAAAGTCCGGTCAAAGTTCGGTCAAAGTCCTGTCAAAGTCCGGTCAATGTCCAGTCAAAGTCCGGTCAAAATCCAGTCAAAGTCCGGTCAAAGTCCTGTCAAAGTCCGGTCAATGTCCGGTCGAAGTCTGGTCAAAACCCGGTCAAAGTTCTGTGAAGTCCTGTCAAAGTCCGGTCAAAGTCTGGTCAAAGTCCGGTCAAAATCCGGTCAAAGTCCGGTCAATGTCCGGTCGAAGTCTGGTCAAAATCCAGTCAAAGTCCGGTCAAAGTCCGGGCAAAGTCCGGTCAAAGCTCCCTCAAAGTCCGATGAAAGTCAGTCAAAGTCTGGTCAAAATCCAGTTAAAGTCAAAAATGTGACGCGTGCCGCGTAACAGAAAAATGTGACGATTTTATTTTTCTAACGCCGATAAAGAAGTTTCACTTCAAAAACATTTATTCGGTCGTTTTTAAGACACACTACAAATCATGAAACTAAACAGCAGAAAACAATAAATAAAATAGTGTATGTGTGTGTAAATTAAAGCAGTGCTTCTACACTACTATGTGCAGTGCCGGATTTATATTTTTATGAGTGTAGGCCATTTTATTTCCATGTTGGTAGGTTTTATATGTGGGTTTGTAATATATTTAATATTTTTACCAATTTTTTGTATTATGGAAGGCACTAAAGTTAAATAAACGAATTAATTAGAAAGTAATTAATAAAAATATTAATTAATTAAAGATAATTAGTACTTTTATACTTCGAGTGAGCGTCCTCTGAAATCTGCCGCCCATAGGCCGCGGCCTATACGGCCTATTTACAAATCCAGTACTGACTGGTTGGCGGCAGAAATGGACAAAGTGGTGGTACCAATCGATGGTGGATCGAACCCGCGGCCTCTCGTTTGTTTATGTGATCCACAAACATTTGCTTCTGCATGTCTTTTCTCCCCAGAGGGATTGAATTGGGTAAAACCTACAAGCCAAATCTGTAACATGTGTTAAATGTCGCATCGACTCCACCGCGACTGGAATAAGAACTGGTGGAAGAGGTTGTCAGTGAAACTGGTATTGCCCCGGTCGAGCCGGCACCAAACTACGGTTCTTACCTTATCATCGGGTACGACGAGCAGAGGGCCGTGTATAGAGCAGTACTCGTATACGAAGTCGGCGCACTTGTCGCAAACTGTATCAGGCAGAGATGTGACGGATAGAAATGTATATCGGCGGATACGGATATATATTTTATAGCATAGGCCAGCAAACGAGCAAGTGGGTCACCTGATGGTAAGTGATCACTGCCCTGCAAAAGCTTTCATTCAAACTTTCATCCCCTATTTGGACCCTTTAGGGGTTGAAATTTAAAGAAAAATATACCCTATGTTTGAGCCGTCCTGAGCCGAGGTCCGTACCCCAAAGGGGGTGCCATAGGCTACTTTTTAACCCGGGAAAAGCAGATCACGCGGGCGGAGCCGCGAGCAAAAGCTAGTCAACTATATTTGTGCCAAAATTCATTGAAATCGGTTCAGCGGTTTAGATTTTTCATACAAACTTTCATCCCCTTTTTAAACCCTTTAGGGGTTGATTTTTGAAAAACATAGTAGCCTATGTCCTTTTCTGATGTATAAGCTATATTATTGTAAAGTTTCATTAAAATCCATTCAGTAGTTTTTACGTGAAAGAGTAACAAACATACATACATCCATCCATACTTACAAACTTTCGCGTTTATAATATTAGTAGGAGTAGGATAGCATAGGCCAGCAAACGAGCAAGTGGGTCACCTGATGGTAAGTGATCACTGCCCATGTACGCTCACAATAGAAGAATCATGGGCGCGTTGCCGACCTTAAAGGAAAAGGATAATTAGGGATTGGGAAGGGGTATTTGGGCCTCCGGATATCTCACTCACCGTAAGAAACGCAGCAGCAAGCCGCTACTTTACGTCGGTTTTCTGTGAGACAGTGGTAACGACCCGGTCGAGCCAGCCCACTCATGCTGTAGACAAAACTTTCTACAGCGTGGCTCTACCACTCTAATCATAAGGATTTTAAGGCTTATAAAATCGTTCTGTTATTACGTAAAATCCTACTTCCTACTAATATTATAAACGTAAAAGTTTGTAAGTATGGATGGATGGATGTTTGTTACTCTTTCACGTAAAGACTACTGAATGGATTTTAATGAAACTTTACAATAATATAGCTTATACATCAGAATAAGACATAGGCTACTATGTTTTTCAAAAATCAACCCCTGAAGGGTTTAAAAAGGGGATGAAAGTTTGTATGAAAAATCTAAACTGCTGAACCGATTTCAATGAATTTTGGTACAAATATAGTTGATGACCCAGGGTTAAACATAGGGTATTTTTTTCTTTAAATTTCAACCCCTAAAGGGCCCAAATAGGGGATGAAAGTTTGAATGAAAGCTTTTTGATGGCGAAATACTTTAATCGCTTCTGGTCTATCATAATTTACCGGCTGAATGAACTGGGATGAAATTTGGCACATAAGTTAAGTATATGATCTAGCTTAAAACTTACAATATATTGTATTCAGATAGTTCGTTCCCGTGGGACCTAATACAAAATTACATTCACGCGGACAGGCTAGTATTGATATATTTTAATTCGGTACTTTAATGTACCAAACATGTAATATTTTTATATTATGTATCTTCTTCTTTATCTTTTTTTTTGCACCTACTTTGTTCATCTCTGCATTACCCAAAGGTTGACTGCGAGAGAATGCCTTTGGCATTAAGTCCGCCTTCATTCAATGTATATAAAGTGTAAAATAAATAAATATTGTTTATTATCTTTAACGACACTTACAGACATATTCGTCTAAGTTGGGCTCGTCGGGTTCGTAATAACTGATGCGTTGTTTCTGACGGAGTTTCATTCTACTCATCTGTAACTAAACAGATTATGGATGCCACGCTGTAGACAGTTTTGTCTACAGCATGAATGGGCCGGCTCGACCGGGTCGTTACCACTGTCTCACAGAAAACCGACGTAAAGTAGCGGCTTGCTGCTGCATTTCGTACAGTGAGATATCCGGAGGCCCAAATCCCCTTCCTCTTACCAATCCTTTAATTATCCCTTCCCTTTAAGGTCGGCAACGCGCCCATGATTCTTCTAGTATTGTGTGTGTACATGGGCAGTGGAGATCACTTACCATCAGGTGACCCACTTGCTCGTGTGCCGGTTTATGCTATAAAAAAGTAGCTTTGTTGGTCTGATGACAGCGTGCGCTGAGTAATTGTAAAGGTCGTGGGTTGTAATCCCACGACGGTTAATCATTACTTGATGTTACGCAAACAGGATCGAACCCACACCAACTTCAAACGAGGCTGCTAGAACCAGACTGGCCTAACTGTTTGCACACACTGTTCATCACCGTCGATGTTTATTGAACAAATCCAGACCACTTTTACACAACAAACACAACTCTAAACCAGTTTATGAAATAAATTAAAATAACCGATGAACTGCACTGTCAGAATTCCCGCCAAAACCCTCCGTATACCTCAATTGCGTACGTAACTCAGCATGATGATATTTTTCATCGGTTTTCTGTAAGGCAGTGGTAATAACCCAGTCGAGCCCAGTTATGCTGTAGACAAAACTGTTTACAGCGTGGTTTTACCACATGTGATAATTAACATTTGAGTTTTACCCGAATTAAAATTGAGTGCCGTTATCGGCTATAACAGTTATCATATCATAGGACAGAAATAACTTCGCCGTGGGTTTGTTATGTAACAAAGGATATTTATTAGTGTACTACACCCTCTGTGTCCTTGAATCGGGTGGTCTACAACTCTATTCCCAGGTCGAGCAATTCAAAACTCATGTGAAGACTATTAAATACTGCTCGTATATGTGTAGTTCATTCAACTAGTCAAATAATAAAAGTTTAATCACTAGACACCTTGATTGTTTCAATTCAGCACACATTTAATACTTTCTTTCCTAAAAAATCTAAGTAATCATCAACGTACGACAGGCTTTTGTACTATAACACCTTATCAGTTTTTAATCATTTTATTTGGTTTACTATGACATAAATTGAATAATTAAAACATATGTAGCCTTCTTTGTATGAATAAATATATATAAAGCCATACCTTTTATGTTTTTTCAGCACGTACCACGTTCACGAAATGATTTTCCCGCCATTAATAAGTTTTTTGGCGCCATACAACACGTCTAGAAACAAAACGCTGCTTAACAATAAATATATCTGAAAAAAATTATAAACATTGCAATAAAATATCCAAATCCAGGCACAATAATGTAATAGTCAAAATATATTTTATTTAATATTCATTCAATATTAAAAGCACAAATAGCATGCAAAAGAATAAATGTGAATTATTACATATGCGTGCAATATTTTTGAGTCTGATATTTTGTTAGTAACTAAACGCAGCAAATCCTTACCAGCGTTATTAAAACGTACTTTTTAGTACGGTTTTCCGTACTATTCGTGACTTGGGGAACGAACGTAGTATTATACCTCTTGCTTCACAAATAAGTTTTATTATTTGTCAAAGGTAAATATGAATTTTACCTGTGTATGACTCAGTAAACTCTCGTGGAAAAATAAATCCCTTTTATGTTTTGACATGTTGCATAGATATAAAAATAACATAAGTTCGTTAAAAAATATTCAACGCAAAAGGCGCGGTGGCGCTAGAAATAATTAAAATAATGGTGGAAACCAGAGTCGATAATTCAGGTGAATCGTGTATCGAGGTCAAATTGTGTAGTTATATTTGGTAACTTCAGGCCAGTATAATTCTGCCGAACGTCGAGAGATGTATTTATACTACACTGTACTTACCACCAGATGCAATGTAATCAATTTCAAAACATAATTTTTGCTATCTGATATTCTCGGATTAACCGGACCTTTTTCGTAGATTACCGTAAAACCCTATACACCCCGTATAGGGATGGTGGGGAGGATGGGGACGAAACTTGTATTAAGAATATTACGTAGATGGCAGTGGTGGATTTACCAGCAGGCTGAGTAGGCTGGAGCCTAGGGCGGCAAATTTTAAGGGGCGGCAAATTTAGTTCATAAATTTTTGATTTCGGTTTACAAATTTAAAAAAAAATTATTATACACACACATAATACGAATTTCGAAAATTGGAGAGAAATTAAAAATTTAGAGGCGGCTAAAGTTTAATAGCCTACGGGCGGCAAATCTATAAATCCGCCACTGGTAGATGGATCCATTAAAATGTAAACTCAAGCTTAATTATTGCCAAAAATGTATAGTAGGTTTTATTCTTTATTAGTTATTGCAGTTTATATGTTTAAACTAACCAGTTTAGTCTATATTCACTCCTGCATCCTTATTGCGGTATATACTTTTATGTTAGGCGTATCGTACTTATTTGGGAAAATCAACTGGCAACTGGCACGTAGTACCGTCCCAGACTGCATTTATTTATTTCTACTGACATATAACAATCAAATAGAGTTTTGGCGGGAATTCTGACAGTGCAGTTTATCGCTTATTTTAATTTATTTCATAAACTAGTTTAGAGTTGTGTTTGTTGTATAAAAGTGATGTGGATTTGTTCAATAAACATTGACGGTGATGAACAGTATATGGAAACATTGAAATAAGTGAATTAAGAATCGTACTGAAAGGAGTTTACACCATAACTCCGACAAGACCTTGAAATCGTCCGCACCCGTGTTTCATCGTGCTTGTAAAAATACTTGAGAATACATTATACTTGACACTGGCTAAATGCATAATACTGCGAAAGCCATTAATAAAAAATAAAAAAAAAAAAAAACAATCAAATATTTATTGTTCTGTAGCTGATATTGACAAAACTATTTCTAACAGAAAAAGTCGGTTCATTTAAATACATATTTTCACTAATACTTAAAAAATGACCGAATTAAAAATTTGCCGAATATGTTTGGATAACAAGGTCCGAATGCATCAGATATCGGGCTCAGAAGTTCAGAATGTGTATGAAAAGTTAACAACTAAGAAGGTAGGATTAGTACCGTACAATTTTTTTACTGCTGGGCAAAGACCGCCAAATAATATCATCAACATATCCATGTTGAATTGTAAGCAATGCAACATATCCAATGTTGCTTTTCTTGACCTTTTTAAGAAAAGACATGGCATTAATTATAACTATTATTATTGTTTGTACTCCACAGATTCAGCATAGAAGACTACTCTTTGCATGCTACATATGTTACTATGAGCTAAAGAAATGCCAGCAGCTTGTTATCAAATCACAGAAAGCGGAGGAGTTGCTTCAACAATTCTTTGTAAATACTCCTGAGGTATAGTCATTAAAATAATTGTTTAAATAACTAAAAACATATTTTTATAGAAAATCCAACTTAAAAATAGAAAATAATTAATAAACTTACCTATTAAAAAAATATTGTAAAAAAAAGTGTGCCAGCTAATGCTAGCTTATTGAAAGTTGTAGAGATGGTCATTATTATAACAACCGATAATGTTTGCTGGTGGTAGGATTATATCCGCCCGGATAGCAACCACTGTACACATGGTGTTGAAACCTGCCATAGTGACCCACACACCTAGATCGCATTCCAGGATCAGCCAATAAATATCTGGTTCTCTTAAGGGCCTTGCGACAGGATTTGATGGTTGGTTGAAGCGAGTTTAGTTTACATCCTTATATCCTTGTCTGTGCCTGCATCTTTGGAGTGTGAAGAAGCATTTATACAGGCTGACATGATTAGGTAGTCTGATAACTGGTTATCTCGGATGACTCACTCAGCTTATATAGGGTTACTTTTACAACACCAGTAACCTCGCAGGACTAGATAGCTAACCCCATAAGGAACAACTCTTGTTCTATGACTTTTGATAATTTGTTAGATTCTATTTTCATATAAAAATAAGTATTAATGTCATTTCCGGCTTGAATGTTTATATCTCTACACGCATCGCAAAGATTACGTAAACAGGTCAGCAGCGCTAGGCCTTGGAATTTGACCTATTTATCTAGCTGCCAGTCGTCTGTCATTCAGTCATTTTTTTTAATGTATTGAGTTATGTCCAAACTCTTAAAACAAAAGTTGTTCCTTAGGGGGTGATCTTTCTAGTCCTGCAAGGTTGCTGTTATTTTAAAAGTAACCCTTTATATAAGTGCATTCGTTTATACAGAGCAAGCCATCTCTCATCCAGGTGGGAAGAGGGGAATGCGTGACTAGATCCTTAACTAATATTTTTTTACAGCAAATTGCAAAAACCATCGCACTTTTGGATAGACCGACACACGGTCTGCATAATTCATTGACGATTGGAAAAATTGAGGCCTATCAGATACCAGAGAACAACATGATTATAAAAACGGAAAATGAAGACGAATATGACACTATTGAAGTGATCATCAAACAAGAACCTGATGATGACGGTACATTACAGTTTTGTTGTATAGCATAGGCCGGCAAACGAGCAAGTGGGTCATTTTATAGTAAGTGATCTCAACTGCCGATGTACGCTCACAATACCAGAAGAATCATGGGCGCGTTGCCGATTGAGTGGTAGAGCGACGCTGTAGACAGTATTGTCTACAGCATGAATGGGCTGGCTCGACCGGGTCGTTACCACTGTCTCACAGAAAACCGACGTAAAGTAGCGGCTTGCTGCTGCGTTTCGTACGGTGAGTGAGATATCCGGAAGCCCAAATCCCCTCCCCTTCCCAATCCTTAATTATCCCTTTCCTCTAAGGTCGGCAACGCGCCCATGACTCTTCTGGTGGTGGGCGTACATGGGCGGTGGAGATCATTTAACATCAGGTGACCCACTTGCTCGTTTGCCGGCCTATGCTATAAAAAAAAAACCTTAAAGGAAAAGGATAATTAGGGATTGGGAAGGGGAGGGATGTGCCTTCGGACATCTCACTCATCGTACGAAACGCATCAGCAGGTCGCCTCGCTCGTCTCGTCAATCAAAAAAAAAACAAAAAATGTCATTAGATTGCAATAGTTTATTTTTGTTTAGGTTTGTAGATTTTGACATTTTTGTGAAAAACATTTTTTTGCAAAATTCTTTTTTGTAACATTTATCAGTAACTAGATTTTGCTCGCGGCTCCGCCCGCGTGAACAGCATTTTCCGGGATAAAAGTAGTCTGTAACCGTCTCCAGGGTTCCATCTATCTCTGTAGATAAATTCATCAAAATTGGTTTAGTGATTTAGGCGTGAAAGCGTAACAAACAAACTCACTTTCGCATTCACTTACATCCCCTTTTTCATCCCTTAATAAATAAAATTTCCAAAATTCCTGAAACACGTATTTGTTTTACGTCAATAACCGAAATACAAAATTTTGTTTATGTAACTTTCAAAATGACGGCCTTCATACAATTATCATCCTCTATTTTTTTTTTATTTTATAGCATAGGCCGGCAAACGAGCAAGTGGGTCACCTAATGGTAAGTGATCTCCACCGCCCATGTACGCCCACCACCAGAAGAATCATGGGCGCGTTGCCGACCTTAAAGGAAAGGGATAATTAGGGATTGGGAAGGGGAGGGGATTTGGGCTTCCGGTTATCTCACTCACCGTACGAAACGCAGCAGCGAGCCGCTACTTAACGTCGGTTTTCTGTGAGACAGTGGTAACGACCCGGTCGAGCCAGCCCATTCATGCTTATTTTGAGCCCTTAGGAGTGGAATTTTTTAAAATCCTTAGTGGGTGCCTACATAACAAAATGAATATACAGTCCGAATTTCATGCTTGTAGCCTTGATAGTTAGCGCTCGGCGATGATGAATCGGTCAGTCAGTCAGGACATGTTGTTTTATAAGTATAGATGTTACAATATTTCTTAACTTATATGTTTTATTATGCAGGTACACACTCTAACAAAACGCCGAAACTGGATGAGCCACTTATCTTTAAACAAGAGGAAACAAATTTTGTAGACAGTGTGAAGAAAGAAAACAATTACGAAACTCAAACGCGAACTGTAACTACTGAAAATAAAGCTTTGCACATTGTATGTGGCGAAAACAAGGCACAAGAACTAGATAATGATGATAAAACATCTTTCATATGCAATGATTGTGGTAAAACATGTGATACGAAAGCTCTTCTTAGCAAACATATTACTGAACATAAACCTGTGACTATCAAACCGAATGCAATATATATAAAAATAGAGAAATCCATATGTGATGAGATATTTAAAGAAAATAATGCTTCAGAAAATGACTTAGGCAAAAATCAAACAGACAAAAAACGTTTTAAATGTAACTACTGTAATTATGCTTGTGCACTCAAAGCTAATTTAAAGAGACATATTAACACTCACACAGGTGAAAAGCCTTATAAATGTCAATACTGTAACCAATCATTCACTCAAAAAGGTCATTTAGTGGTACACATTAGAACTCACACGGGGATTAAGCCTTATAAATGTCAATACTGTAACCAATCATTCACTCAAAAAGGTCATTTAGTGGTACACATTAGAACTCACACGGGGATTAAGCCGTATAAATGTCAATACTGTAACCAATCATTCACTCAAAAAGGTCATTTAGTGGTACACATTAGAACTCACACGTCCCCGTGTGAGTTCACACGTTAAGCCGTATAAATGTCAGTACTGTAATTATACATGCACAGCAAAAGGTAATTTAAGGAGACATATTAGAATTCACACAGGGGAAAAGCCTTTTAAATGTCAATACTGCAATTATTCGTGTTACATGCGTAGTCATTTACAGGAACATACAAGAACTCACACGGGAGAAAAGCCTTTTAAATGTCAATATTGTAATTATGCATGTAAACGGCAGACTAATTTAAACATACATATCAGAAGTCACACAGGAGAAAAGCCTTTTAAATGCCAATACTGTAATTATATATGTTATATGCGTAGCCATTTACAGCAACACATTAGAACTCACACAGGAGAAAAGCCTTTCAAATGCCAACAGTGTAATTATGCAAGTAAACGGCATACTTATTTAAAGACACATATGAAAACTCACACAGGAGAAATTTCTTAAATATCAATACAGTAATACCCCGACTTACGCTACCCTGTTTTATGGTGCTGCCACACCGATGTTATAAAATGTTTACAAACATTTTCTAACATTAAATCTAACATTTTATAACATTTCTTAACATTTTATAACATTTCTTAACATTTTCTAACATTTCTGAACATTCTTCTTTGACGGCTTCTTTGACGGCGCCGCTCTCAAAAGTACCGCCGCCTGCGGTTATAAAATGTTAAGAAATGTTACAAAATGTTACAAATTGTTAAGAAATGTTTACTAAATGATGCTGCCACACCGGTGTTATAAAATGTTATATAACATTTTCTAACACCGGTGTGGCAGCACCATTACGCGAATTCGGAGATACGCAGTTTTTATTTTTGATATAGTAGGTATTAATTTAATTTCCGGCTTGCATGTTTTATCTCTACGCGCATCGCAAAGATTACGTAAACAAACCCCTGCGAAGCGTGAGGAAGGTGGTGTAGTGCTAGCGACTTTGAATTTGACCCATTCATCTATCCGCCAGTCGACTGTCATTCAGTCATTTTTTTTCATGTATTATGTCCGAACTGGTAGAACAAAAGTTGTTCCTTATGGGATTAGCTATCTAGTCCTGCGAGGTTGCTGGTGTTTTAAAAGTAACCGTGTATCACTTCATTATTATATCAATGTGTACTACTTCTATGTCTGTCTTCTATGTCTACTACTTCTTCTTTTTTATATGGCTTTCGCATTATTATGCATTTTGCCAGTGTCAAGTATAATTTATTCTCAAGTTATCTTTACAAAAACGATGAAACACGGGTGCGGTCGATTTCAAGGTCTTGCCGGAGTTTTGGTGTTAACTCCTTCCAGTACGATGCTGAATTCACTTATTTCAATGTTTATTGAACAAATCCACACCACGTTAATACAACAAACACAACTCGTAAACTAGTTTATGAAATAAATTAAAATAGGCTATGAATTGCACTGTCAGAATTCCCGCCAAAACCCTACTAGGTATTATTGGATTTCTTTTTTGAATTCTTAAATAATAAAGTAGTGCATCCTAGTCGTTGAACTTATATTTATAATAATAATATAAGTTATCTTCATACTTTATGGCCACTCTGAAGCTAGTCCCGTCACCCTTCAGTCTCTTGAAAACAATATCTGCTATGCCGCCAATGCCTAACTTCAGAGCGGTCATAAAGATTTACAACTATAAGTACTCTAATGTAACTTATTTGTGTTTAAACTGAAGTAAAATACTGAATAACTGTATTGTATTTTTATTTGTGCAGTTTCCTTTTATGATGGGGTAGATGCAGTGGCGGATTTACAGATTTGCCGCCCGTAGGCTATTCAATTTTTGCCGCCTCTAAATTTTGATATCTTAGTACACAATCATATCAATTTTCTATCAATAAAATTCCAACTTTATAATTTGTGCTCCATCATCCTCGTTACATCAACTTTTCCCATATAGTTATTATTATTGAGAACTATGGTACCGTGTTAGATCCTTGATTATTTTTACAGCAAAGATTTATCAAAAAATATAATTTTAAGGAAAAAATATCTCAATCATATACCACTTTTAAAGTAAGGTATGTCCTAAAACTATACAATACTTACATAATATGAATTAAGCTTACGTAAAAACATACATTTGGCGAACGTTGATTACCATTTATTATTACACTCAATTTTTTTTTTATTTTTTTTTATTGCCTTGATAGGCAGACGAGCAAGCGGCCCGCCTGATGGTAAGCGGTCACCACCGCTCATGGACATCGGCAATGCCAGGGGCGCAGCCAAGCCGCTGCCTACCACAGTTTAAAAACAATACAATAAATATATACTTTCTTAATTATTTGTTAGCATTATGATTTAATTTAAATTTTAAAAGCATTACAATACTTTTTTGCGAGACTTTGAATTCCTAAAATCATTTATTATATCGTCGTACGAAATCTTGTTCATTAGCTCTGACTCAATGCACAAGAGAGCTAAAACGTTTAGCTTTTCTTGACTTAAAGTCGATCATAGCCATTCTTTACTCTCTTTAAGTAATAGAAGCCTCTTTCACCTGAACAATTTGCCGCTGGTGTACAAAGAGTCATACGAAGTGATATATCCAAGTTTGGATAAATGTTTCCTAGATTCTGTTCTCGCAGGAATGAAGACAGACTTATTATTGATCCAGAAATTGGTTTTATTGAAATTCTTTCAGACGAAAGGTAGCTTTGAAAGTGTAGTAATTCCTGAACTAAGTCTGTTTCTAAATCATTAGGATACATTGAATTTGACAAGTTTAGACCGATGATTATCCATTTTGAAACATAAATAAATTATAGTAGAATGAAACCCATTGTAAAAGGAAGAGAATACAACAAAATTGATAGGAAAAATAAATTACGGGCGATCTGAGGTCGGGAAGTGGGAAGGGGGGGGCTTTTAAGGGTAAAAAACGGTTTATCTCGATTTCCGGAAAAACTACAAGTCCTATGGAAAAAAGTTAAATCGCAAAGTTGTAGGTAATAAAAAGATCTACAACTTTTGTATACACACTTTCCTCACATAACCTCAAAATATATGTGATAAATTCAAATAACCAAGTTTTTTGTTTTTATTTTGATCTATTATAATAAATCATTTTTTTTTCACGAAATTTGGTGAAAACTTACCTTTTTGTATCCCAAATACACTGTAATTTTTTTGATTTAAAATATTTATTTTTGCACCTTATTTTGACTTAATATCGAAAAGTTGTAGATATTTTTATTACCTACAACTTTGCGATTTAACTTTTTTCCATAGGACTTGTAGTTTTTCCGGAAATCGAGATAAACCGTTTTTTACCCTTAAAAGCCCCCCCCTTCCCACTTCCCGACCTCAGATCGCCCGTAATTTATTTTTCCTATCAATTTTGTTGTATTCTCTTCCTTTTACAATGGGTTTCATTCTACTATAAATTTGTTTCTATTTTTACCATTTTCAACCGGATAATCATCGGTCTAGTTGCAAACTTGGTGCAGCAATCATGATTAGACCATCGATATTATATCAAGATTGAATTGGGTAAGCAGATCTCGTAAATATTAGGTACACGGAGAAAAAATTATAGCAGTTATCAGTGAAGAATATATGTAAAAATTACTAAATTTCGATTATAATATCGAATCGCTATTGCGATATTCTAAAAGTTCATAATCATTAATGTATAATCAGTAAAGCGTTTAGGAATTGTTCATGCAGAGATGTTGAAATATTTATTAATTAGCACTGTATATGAGAATATTTCGATTTTTGTTAAATATGTTAATCTCTCTCCAATTTTTGAAATTCGTATTATGTGCGTGTATAATAATATATTTTAAATTTGTAAACCGAAATAAAAAAAATATGAACTAAATTTGCCGCCCCTTAAAATTTGCCGCCCTAGGCTCCAGCCTACTCAGCCTACTGGTAAATCCGCCACTGGGTAGATGACTTGATTTTTGGAGTGATAACTTCTTATGGGAGGGTAAACCGCTTCGTAACGTAACGCGTTACGGCGTCACTCTGTCTGGCTTCCTTTTCTCTCACGCATACGGCAGCAGTAAGCAGGCTCCTCCGCTCTCACTTTAACCCACATTAGTTTAAGTTATCTATGCTGTCGAGCGTCCCGAGACGCCAATGATTTTTTTTATTATCTTAAAAGTTACGTTACCCAAAACTTATTGCAGAAAGAATTTCATTGATCGGTTAACAAAAACATAAAATGGACGTACATAGGTAACATGAAAAGGAACTAACCCACAGCTAGTTCAAAGGGAGATAGCTAGCTAGAAGAAGATAGATAGCTAGTCTGCTGGTGGGAGGATACTTGTAACCGACCGGATAGCGTCCACCGTACACTGGTGCTAAAACCTGCCATAGTGGCCCACCTTGTGTGGGTCGCGTTCCAGGGTCAGCCAGTGTATATCCGGTTCTCCCCAGGGGGCTTGCCCCCTAATCCTAACCCTCTTCTCATCCCTTTTTCCTTCCCCTCCCCCTTGGCTCTGGGATGAGATACTACTGGGTCGCCAGTTTTCCGTTAGCAGGGACCCCGTAGTTCATCCCAGGAACTTTGGCAGGCCGGCATGATCGTGCCGACCTACGATGGACACATTGTTTATCGTTGGTCGACACTATTCTTGGATTGCGCTACACTTACCATCAGGTGTAGTGTAGTCACTTTGCCGAGCCAGGATAAAAAAAAGATACTTTTTGATCCGAGCACGGCAAAGTGACTACACTACACCTGATGGTAAGCATAGTGCAGCCAAAAAACCAGCAACCACCGACAAACAATGAGTTTACCGGTGGTCACCAATCATGCCGGCCTGTATAAACGCTTCTTCCCTCTTCGGAGAGGGAAGAAGCCAGTCGAGGGGCCAGCGGATGACCGATGCAGGCACAGTAATACAAGGATATACTGTACCAACCAACCATCAAGTCATGTCGCAAGCCCCTCGGGAGAACCGGATTTACACATATTTAAATAAACAATTAATTTAGATTAAAAACTCAATAAAATAACGATAATTAAAGTCGTACATATCGTGTTTCCTGTTTATATTTAAATAAACTGATAAAATTAATGAACATGTTTGAGTAAAACACGAAATAAAAGAATTTAAAAAAGGGTGATGATGGCATCTCTTTGTTTTTTTTTTTATATATAGCATAGGCCAGCAAACGAGCAAGTGGGTCACCTGATGGTAAGTTATCTCCACTGCCCATGTACGCCCACAATACCAAAAGAATCATGGGTGCGTTGCCGACCTTAAAGGAAAGGGATAATTAGGGATTGGGAAGGGGAGGGGGATTTGGGCCTCCGGATATCTCACTCACCGTACGAAACGCAGCAGCAAGCCGCTACTTTACGTCGGTTTTCTTCGGTGTAGACAGCTTTGTCTACGGAATGAATGGGCCGACTTGACCGGGTCGTTGCCAAATCCCCCTCCCCTTCCCAAACACTTAATTAATCCCTTTAAGGCCGGCAACGCGCCTATGATTCCTCTAGTATTGTGGGCGTACATGGGCGGTGGAGATCACGTACCGCGTGACCCACAAATGTCCCAGCTGTCCTAATCATGCTGATTACAAGACCCGTCTTATGCATTCGACCTGTACCCGGCTGATCTCTCGTGCCTTTGAAAACTACATAAAGGATGCACTTAGCACAATTAATGAATGGCTTACAGATAACAATCTTGAATCTTTTAATTAACATATATAAATCTAGTCATGATCTTTTCCCAGCGAATAAATGCACCTAATAAAGGTCAGCGAATGGTAGGTCCCTCGTATGCGAGAGGCCGTCTGGGTTGGTACCACCGCGCCGTCTATTTCTGTAGCCAAGCAGTGTGTAAAAATTGTTGCACTTCGGTTTGGACAGGACATTGCAGCCAGTTAAATTACTGGTCATTATAAGACTTAAAATGTTATGCCTCGGGGTGGCGAGCTCAGTTCAGTGCCATGCAGTGCTTTGTAATGTTTTTTCTTCACATCAGCACTGTAATAATGAATATATTATACTAAATGATTCAAGTAACTATAATTATCTATAATATATTTAAAAATGAATGTGTTTCTGTATGTCCTTTATAGAATCGTAAACTATGCATTTGATCATGTGATGATCTTTAGCAAAGTTGTTGTGCATGAGCCCACGAAGGTTTCTGAGTTGGTACGACCAATTTTCGACAGATGGTGTCACTGTCATTCCAATGAAATATTGCCGTGACAGTTCATACTGATTTGAAATGAAACGAAATCAGCAAACGCATGATGACTCAAAATGAATTGATTTTTTTTTTATAGCATTGGCCGGCAAACGAGCAAGTGGGTCACCTGATGGTAAGTGATCTCCACCGCCCATGTACGCCCACCACCAGAAGACTCATGAAGAATGATGGGCGCGTTGCCGACCTTAGAGGAAAGGGATAATTAGGGATTGGGAAGGGGAGGGGATTTGGGCTTCCGGATATCTCACTCACCGTACGAAACGCAGCAGCAAGCCGCTACTTTACGTCGGTTTTCTGTGAGACAGTGGTAACGACCTGGTCGAGCCAGCCCATTCATGCTGTAGACAAAACTGTCTACAGCGTGGCTCTACCACTCAAAACAAAACTGTCTACAGCGTGGCTCTACCACTCAAAATATTTAAATGTCTTTCCTTCAAATTTATTTTAGATGGCGTAGCAACGCGCGCAGGCTACAGCTAGTAAATAAAATAAAAAGAAACATTCATGTCTGAATGTTAAAACTCACAGTTGTGAGCTGACGTTAAAGAACAAAAAGGATATGATCTATAGAGGTCGAACTTCGACCGCCTAAGTAGTTATAAAAATAAATGTAATAATTATTATCCTTGGTTTTAATTGAGTTGCATCTATTTAACTCGTAATAACGCCTTTTTTGACAACAAACTGTGTACACAGCTTGGCGGTTTTGTATAAAATGGTATGTGGTTATCGTATAAATAAATATATTATTAGTAGAATATTCCTATCCGCCCGGATAGCGACCACCGTACACATGGTGTTAAAACCTGCCATAGTGACCCACACACTTTGTGTGCATCGCGTTCCAGGATCAGCCAGTGTGTATCCGGTTCTCCCGAGAGGCTTGCGACATGACTTGATGGTTGATTGGGGCGGGTATAGGGGTACATCCTTGTATCCCTGTGCCAGCATCGGTCATACGTCTGTCCTGTCGCAGGCCCCTCGATTTGCTACTTCCTTCTCCGGAGAGGGAAGAAGCATTACAGGCCGGCATGACTATGGTGACCATCGATAAACTCATTGTTTGTCGGTGGTCGCTGGTTTTTTGGACTGCACTACGCTGACCATCAGGTGTAGTGCAGTCACTTTGCCGTGCCCTGATAAAAAAAAACTAAGAAACTATTCCTATTGAGAAATTCTGTGTAGGTTTCTTTACGATGTTTCCTTCACCGTTGAAGCAAGCGATTATTATTAATTAATACACACATAACGAAGAGAAGTCATAGGTGCATGCTATTGAGGTTGCTTTCGAACCTGCGACTTTTGTCTTGACTGTCCGTCCCACTTCCCGCTGAACTATCGCTCCCCTGTCATGGCTCTGTAGCTTAAATTTAATCCGGCCAAGATATACAGGGTTAATTTTAAAACACCAGCAACCTCGCAGGACCAGATAGCTGACCCCATACGGAACAACTTTTGTTCTACGAGTTTGGATATAACTCAATATATTTAAAAAAAATTATTTTACAAGTTTTTGTTGTTTCGTGTTTTTCTTCGTAGATTGCGGCGCGGCGCGGCGTGCGCGCGCGACATCAAAGCGGCCGTCAGCTGCTCGGGCGTTGACCTTCAAAGGCGCTAGCCCGGTTCCCCACGCTTCGCGTGTTTGCTTACGTAATCTGCGATGTGCGTAGGTAACATTCAAGACGGAAATTAAATGAATACTTATTTTTGTATGAAAATAAAATCTAACAAATTATCAAAAGTCGTAGAACAAAAGTAGTAGCTTATAACCTTAGGTATCTACCCCTGCGAGGTTGCTGGTGTTTTAAAAATAACCCTGTATATACCTACAATTAGTTATAAGGCAGATTAATACGTATCATGTGTATCTCCAGATTGTTGTTTTAAAACTACCACCAGATCCAAAGGCGACCCTTCCTGAGAAGACCTGGCGAAACAAACTCATCTTTAACTTGCTCCGATTTTCGGATTTCAAGCCGGGCAACCCTTATCCATGAACAGATTTTCATAGGCAACCCTATATTACTGAATTCGCCATGAAATTTCCTTCATTTACTTTTGAAGCGGAAAGCAGATGAGCGCAATTACCACTTTTTTGTTACCTCTTTGCACACGGCAACCCGGTAGTAGTGCCCAGAAAAAGGTAGGCAACCTAGCTTTTTCAGGTAGTATACATTGTACACTTTTCATTGCAGGTTCATTTTTTTGGTAAACAAATCAGTGAAATTATAAAAAAAAATATTGTTTTCAAATTTTAATTAATCATATCCTTGACCATATTCTTTTAGGCAACCCTATTGGTATGTGATCAGCAACACATTTTATACCCGAAAATATATGTTTCATCCGGTAAACAGATGGGTGAAGGTCGATGTTAGGTGGGATCTCCTACTAATAGGACCTATACAACAAATCCTACTTCCTACTAATCTTTATATATAAAAATTTCGTGTCAATTTATCGTCTGGATTGAGTAAGTATCCAATAGATGGCGCATACTGTATTGAATAGTTTACTACAATATATTTTAACATATACCTTAGCCACAGCAAGCGTGGCCGGGTCTGCTAGTATTGTATATTAGTAGGAAGTAGGATTTTTTGATGTGAAGTTTTTATGCTTGTAAGTTTGTATGTTTGTTAATCAGTAACCCAATAACGGTTGATTAAAGAATTTTATCACACAGGTATATCAGCACATAGATTAGAACATATTAGGCTATTTTTATCCAAGAACAAACATTTAGCAAATGCTAAAATAAAAATAAACAACATCTAATATATTTGTTATACTCTGAGCAGTTAGCTTCAGTACTAACGAGTTTTGTTACCCATATGTACTCGTAGGTGAATCTTTAAACAATTGCTTCTTGCAAATTTCTTATCGCATATTTCACATACATATGGCTTCTCGCCTGTGTGAGTCCTAATATGTGTCTTTAAATTATTATTTACTGTACATGTATAATCACAGTATTCACATTTAAAGGGCTTTTCTCCTGTGTGAGTCCTAATATGTTTCTTTAAATCACCATTTTCTGTACATGCATAA
This sequence comes from Amorpha juglandis, assembly GCA_949126905.1. NCBI lineage: Eukaryota > Metazoa > Arthropoda > Insecta > Lepidoptera > Sphingidae > Amorpha > Amorpha juglandis. The sequence goes on from OX421392.1 coordinate 5,597,225, forward strand.
TCACAGTATTTACATTCATATGGCTTTTCTCCTGTGTGAGTTCTAATATGTCTCTTTAAAGTAATATTTACTGTACATGTATAATCACAGTATTGACATTTAAAGGGCTTTTCTCCTGTGTGAGTTCTAATATGTCTCTTTAAATCATTATTTTTTGTACATGCATAATCACAGTATTTACATTTATACGGCTTTTCACCTGTGTGAGTCCTAATATGTTTCTTTAAATCACCATTTTCTGTACATGCATAATCACAGTATTTACATTTATACGGCTTTTCACCTGTGTGAGTCCTAATATGTGTCTTTAAATTAATATCTTGTGTACAGGCATAATCACAGTATTTACATTTATACGGCTTTTCTCCTGTGTGAGGTCTAATATGTTTCTTTAAATTACCATGTTGTGAACATATATAATCACAGTATTCACATTTAAAGGGCTTTTCGCCAGTGTGAGTTCTAATATGTCTCTTTAATTTACCATTTTCTGTACATGTATAATCACAGTATTTACATTTATACGGCTTTTCGCCTGTGTGAGTTCTAATATGTCTCTTAAAATTACTATAATATGTGCATGCATAATTACAGTATTGACATTTATAAGGCGTTTTTAGGTTCTTTATAAAACTAATGCATTCATTCAATTTCCCTTTACATGAATATTTCTGATTTTTTGTATATGTTTCAGTCGGTTTGATAGTCACAGGTTTATGTTCACTAATATGTTTGATAAGAAGAGCTTTCGTATCACATGTTATACTACAATCATTGCATATAAAAGACTGTGTATCGTTCTTAACTAATACTTGCTGATTTTTCCCATCACATACTATTTGGGATGACTTATTTTCATTAGCTACTGTGTTTGTTTGAGTTCCAGAGATGGTGTCCTGCTTCACTTCTATAGATTTGGTTGTGTCCAGTATAACCTTTTTTTCTGGGAGTGCACCTAGTCCAACAAAAAGAAAATATTACAAAATCAATATATGATTAATGAATATTAATGAACCCATAAAATGTTATATGTATATTGTTTGGATTCCGTCAAAAAACACTACTGCCAGTTCGGAAGCCTCTCTGCCTCTCTGAAGAGGGAAGAAGCATTTATACAGGCCGGCATGACTCTAGAGACCATCGATAAACTCATTGTTTGTATTTGTGTCCTCAGTGAATAATCCGACATATGATCTAAACTATTAAATTTATTTGTAAAAAACCTCTTCTCAGTTTCATAAATCATCATTTGATTAAACATTTTGTTGGGTCTTTTTTTACTTAACATCTAAAGATGTTTTATTATCCTGGCTCGGGAAAGTGACTATGCTACATCTGATGGTAAGTGTAGCGCAATCCAAGAATAGTGTCGACCAACGATAAACAATGTGTCGGCAAGATCATGCCGGCCTGCCAAAGGACCAAGGGGGAGGGGAAGGAAAAAGAGGTGGGAAAAGGGTTAGAATTAGAGGGCAAGCCCCCCTGGGGGAGAACCGGATCCTTATCATGACACCTAATAGGACCTTTACAGATAGTACAGGATTGCTTTTACACATTGTATAAAATTATTCTGTTCTTACCATCATCATCAGGTTCAACTTTGATCATCACTTCTTCATTAATGTCACATTCGTCTTGGTTTTCTACTTTTGTAATTATGTTATATTCTGGTATTTGATAGGACTCCATTTTCGCAATCATCAATGAATTATGCAGACCATATGTCAGTCTGACTGCAAGAGTGATGGATTCCACATTTTGCTGCAAATAATAAAAATAGACTATGCTGCCTTGTACCCATACACAGATAGACGTAACAAAATTGCAAAAAATATATCGAAAAAATCTCTTACTACTTTGGTGGTTAATTTTTACTTGGTAATTGTGAAATAGACACACAAAAATTAGTGCATTATTACTGTGGTGGTGGTAGTTTTAATATTTCATTCATGAGTTTTTAGATAATAAAATAATAATATCTACACCATATTACACTGTCTCACTGCTGAGCACAGGCCTCCTGTACGAATAAACTGAAATAGGTTTAACATGGGTGACACAACACAACACAACACACTGGCTTAACATGGGTTGGCAGACTTCACACATCATCATGGAGAATTCCCAAGTATGTAGGCTTCCTCATAATGTTTCTCTCACCATTAAAGCCAGTGATAATTAACAATGAATATACATGTAACATAAGAAAGTTGTTGGTGCATGCTTGTAAAGGCTGGTTTTAAACCTGCAACATTTGTCTCTGTATTCCATACCACTCCCCACTGAGCTATCGCTGTATATTATAATATGCAACATAATATTTGTGTAATAAAATAATGATATAAATACCTCAGGACTGTTTACAAAGAATTGTTGAAGCAACTCCTCCGCTTTCTGTGATTTGATAACAAGCTGCTGGCATTTCTTTAGCTGATAGTAACATATGTAACATGCAAAGTGTAGTCTTTCATCCTCTTGAACCTGAGGATTATGAATTGATATAGGTCACGGGTTGTTGAAAGTTTTGAAAAATGTTCTCTCTATTTTTTTTTTATCCAACAATAAGATCATAAATTAAAAGATACTTCCAACGAACATTGGTTTCAATGAGCTATATTGCATAGTTTTTGAGGTATGAGATATTTTCGGCTACACCCCAGAGCCATTCACTATATGTGGCTCTACACTCTGGCCAGTTTTTATATAAGAGTTTAGCAAACACGCAAGTGAGTCACCTGATACAGGACCCACCACAACATGTGCGCGTTCCCGACATTAAAGGAGAGGGATTGGGAAGCTCGCTGGTGGGAGGATACTTGTATCCGACGAGATAGGGACCACCGTACACTGGTGTTAAAACCTGCCATAGTGGCCCACCTTGTGTGGGTCGTGTTCCAGGGTCAGCCAGTGTATATCCGGTTCTCCCCAGGGGCTTGCCCCTTGGTGTTAACTCTTTTCCCATCCCTTTTTCCTTCCCCTCCCCCATGGCCCTTTGGCAGGCCGGCATGATCTTGCCGACCTACGATGGACACATTGTTTATCGTTGGTCGACACTATTCTTGGATTGCGCTACACTTACCATCAGGTGTAGTGTAGTCACTTCGCCGAGCCAGGATAAAAAAAAGGGGATTTGGGCCTCCGGATATCTCACTCACCATACGAAATGCTGCAGCAAGCCGCTACTTTACGTCTGATTTCTGTGAGATAGTGGTAATAATCCGGCCATTCGTGCTTTGCACTTAACGTGTCTACAGCGCGGCACTGCCATTTGAGTCTTTAATATTGTTTTCGTTGAATAATGTAATAGATGTCGGCAGGTGTAGAGGGTAAGTGGTCTCAGACTTCACCGCAGCAAAGTTATTTTGCGCCTAACATAGTATAAGAATTCTACCTTCTTAGTTGTTAGCTTTTCATATACATCCTGAACTTCCGAGCCCGCAATTTGATGCATTCGGACGTTGTTATCCAAACATATTCGACAAATTAATGCAGACATTTTCATAACACACACCAGAACACAAACCAGAGACAAATAAACTAGAGAGACGGTTATCTTCATACAAATTTTTTAACACGATAAGCTCACACCTACATGCATAAATTTTTATACTGTACATGTTATACAATTCATTCATAAGAGAAGTCGGATCTCTCTTTCTTTCCCGTGTGAATTGATCTGTGTTTTTCTTTTTTCTCTTTTGCACGGATATTGTATACTAGAGACGTGCCGTATCGGCAATCGGTAAACCTCTGAAAATACCGATCATTAAAAAAAATAGGGATGACTTTAAGGACGGTTTCATACTAAAACCGTAATAAAATACCGGTTTCTGAAGCGAATACACGGCTAAAGCGTCATATGAACCTTGTAGAATACCAACCTCTTAAATAATAATAATAATAAAACTAAATTCAAAAATTAAGACGTTTATTTTTTGAAATGTCTCTACCGCTGCTTCGGAAATGCCCACTGGTCTGAGAAGAAGCACCAAGAAACTCAGCCGTAGGTCTTTTGCATTGATCTTTTTTTAACATCATTACACTTAAACCACTAATGACATTTAAATTGCGAATTAAATTAAATAGAAAGCACAATTGTACAAAGGAGCCAGCTCTGGCCGACAGATAAAAGCCAACAAATGATTGTTGTTGAGTGAATAATATAACTATTTAAACTTATTTGTATACAGCTTAATTTAAAACCTTAACATGCTTAATTAAACTTAAAAATAATAATACATTTACAAATTATCGCCTCGCAAAAAGCATTCCGTGCATAACGTAATATTTTGCAATATGTATCATGTAATGTCACATTTTCAACAAAAAATGCTACAAAAATCAGAAAATGTTGGGTACACTATAACAAAAACACAATATTAAAATAAAAGGTAAAATTCCTATTTTACAGATTGGTATATCAATAAAAATATGAACAATTATGGAAACCCTCAAAAAATTACAACTTTTTGGACTAAGGTGATAATACATACAATGTGTACTCAATAACAATTACTAATGATTTTATTAGTACTTATGAATTTGCAAGAATCAGTGTAAATAGTACAGAGTTTAATCGTTGTAACGAAATGTAAATAATATATAGGTGACAAACAATAAGAATAATATTTACAGTATATACTTATAGAATATTTATTTGGGTACACTTATATAGTGTATACAGGGATAGCCGCCGGGCGGTGTCACATCACATTATTACATTAAATTTGTCTAACGTGTTGGCTTCGGCCTCTACGTGTTGGCTTCGGCCCCACGCACGCCTACCAAAGGTCCGGGACTCTATAGTCCCGAGATATGGTAGGATATTTACAGTCTTACCCATGTCCTTAATATTTTTAAGCTTAAACCATCACTTATCTAATAGCAATAACATTTTCAAATTTATTTTAGTCGGTTTCTACCTCTATATTATAATCTGTTTATACATTTATACATATACACATATTGTAATTAAATATCATATTTCTATAAAAATACATTTACGATAATACTAATTACTTTGTGCATTGAATTGAATGAACTTAATCTAGTGCGTAATTAATTAGGACGCTGTCTGATCCTATATACTTATACATATGGGATTTTACATAATTTATGGTTAACAGTCAATAAAAGGGTGGTAACGAACACTAACTTTTTTTATACAATAAAAAGAGCTGCCCTAAGCTACTATACAGAATGCATAATAAACTAAAAGCACAAAAATATGGCTAATACACTTTAAAAAAGAACAATTTTAACAAATGATTGTTGTTATAAATGGGTTAACAATATAACTACCTAAACTTATTTGTATAAAGCTTAATTTAAAACCTAACATGCTTAATTAAACTTAAAAATAATAATACATTTACAAATTATCGCCTCGCGAAAAGCATTCCGTGCATAACGTAATATTTTGCAATATGTATCATGTAATGGCACATTTTAAAGATGCTACAAAAATCAGAAAATGTTGGGTACACTATAACCAAAACACAATATTAAAATAAAAGGTAAAATTCCTATTTTACAGATTGGTATATCAATAAAAATATAAACAATTGTAAAAACACTCAAAAAAATACAACGTTTTTGTACTAAGATGATAATAAATACAATGTGTACTCAACTACAATTACTTATGAATTTGCAAGAATCAGTCAAAATAGTACAGAGTTTAATTGTTGTAACGAAATGTAAATATATAGGAGACAAACAATAAGAATAATATTAAGTCTTACTCGTGTCCTTAATATTTTAAAACATAAGCCATCCTATTTATCTAATAGCAATTACATTTTCAAACTATTTTTTGGTCAGTTCTACTTTTACATAATCTTTAATATAATCTGTTTCATATTCATTTATACATATACACATATTAAACATCATATTTCAATATTCATACAAAGACATTTAAGATAATGCTAATTACTTTTTTGATTGAAATGAATCCTAGTGTGTAAATTAGTTAAGGTGCTGTCTGATCCTATTAACTTATACATATAAGATTTTACATAATTTATGCTTAACAGGAAATAAAATAGTGATAAAGAAGACTATAACTATGTTTTTTATGCAATACAAGGAGTTGAGTTTAAGCTACTATACTATACAGTATGCATAATAAACTAAAAGCACAAAAATATGACTAATACACTTAAAAAAAAACATTTTTATTTGCAACAATCATAAAAACGGTAGACAAAATACTATGAAGATATCAATATTAAATAAATAATTATGGGTGATTAGTTACAACACCTTCTTCCTGATCTGTAACTCAATCCTTTTGTGACTTTTCTCAGATTAGAGTTTCCATTTCTATGTCTCTAGGCCTAAACTCAATATTATTTATTCAATTATTAAAAAAATTATTTAAAATAATGCACCATTGCTTAACTTGCATTTTAATTACATAAAGCCAAAAAGATTTAATAAGATCTGTTTTATGTATATTACTGTTATAAAGTATCAATATGTTTTGTAAGCACCTAGTCAGAATAAATAATAAATAAATAAATACACCCAACAGTCACACACATAGTCCTGACCCCACAGTAAGATACGAGTCTTGTGTCGTGGGTATCAGGAACTACGAGAGACTTTCGGTCTCACAACACCCACACCCCGAAACAAATATTTGTGGATCACACAAACATTTGTCTCGGTGCGGGGATTGAACCCGCGGCGTCCCAATTCACAGAAAGAATAAACAAACATTGCAAATACATGGCATCATTTTATCAATAATAGAAATACTCTGCCTAGCGATTTGATTAAAATTACTAGAAGGATAATATAACCTATCTATATTAGGACAATATTCTCTTAAACAAATATATATTTTTTAAGACAGTAGTAATTCGTCAAACCGCATTGATGCTAGCTTTTTTAGAGAATCATTCCAGTAAGTAATGAGTTCAGAATTACATGAAAGAGCATGTTTTAACTTATTACCATAATGGCCAAAACCATTTAAACTGTTAAACAAATTATTTATAAAAATAATTTCTGCTGTGAATAAACCATTATCAATGTATGTATTTAAACTTAAGTAATCATGCTCCTGGACGAATAGCGGAGACTTCCTGTGAACTTCTAGTGATGTAGCCACTTGCCTGCTGAAAACTTGGACTGCAAATTTGACCTGAAATGTATAAGATACAAATAACACATTAGCAAAAAATTAATTAATGATCTTAATTAATTTTAATATATCTTTTTACTAGCCCTATATTATACATGTCCCTCTGCTGGGCAGCGGGCCTCCTCTACTGAATGAGAGGGGTTAGGCCTTAGTCCACCACGCTGGCCTAATGCAGATTGGTAGACTTAACAAACCTTCGAAAGAATCTTAGAGTTCTCAGGTATGCAGGTTTCCTCACAATATTTCCTTCACCATTAAAGCAAGTGATAATTAACAATTAATATACACATGACTTAGAAAAGTCAGAAGTGTATGCTCTTGGGGCTGGTTTCGAACCTGTGACTTTAGTCTTTACAGTCCATACCAATCCCCACTGGGCTATCGCTGCTATACAAGTACATATCTATATATTATTAAAATCTATTTCATTATGGAATCAAATATGTTCTTATTGCGCACCTTTTGTATAATAATAAGTCAAGACTTTATATATTTATTTACCTTCATTTTATCATATGAAGTTGGATTTATGTGTTTCTCAGTAAGTTTGGTGCTTCTTGCTCTGCCGCCAAAGCCATCCACTTTGTAAAGTCTCAATATACTCCCATTTTGCATTTGGATGCCAATAAGAAGCTTTTTCTGAAAATTATTGTGAAAACATTTCAATAAATGAGGTACATCATAAATATAATTGGTTGAGGCCGATTTTATAGCAGATATTACTTGTACATCTGTTACTATGTAACAGTTCAGCATTAGTTTCTAATATTAATGACCTAATAGCAGCAATATTGGCAAAACCTTGGTCACCGATTGTAGCTCTTACTATAAATCCGGCTTAAAAACTGCATACTATTTCTTTAATAATATTCTTAAAACAAATGTTTTAACTCTATCTCGAGCAAAATAAAATGCAATTGGAATGTTCGGGAATAAAATGTTTAGTACAAAAACGTATGCTTTCGCGTTTATAGACAGGATATTTTTGTAAAAATGGCATAACCTCAACCACACTTCCCACGTTAATTTGTTTGTGTAGGGCACAGAAAAATATTTAATATCCTGGCCTCGAAGTACTGCACCCGGGAACAGAGCACTTGTGAACTATTAAAATAAATAAAACTATACACTTACATAGAAGAACGAAAGTCACCGACATAGCCCAGCGGATTAGCAAGCTGAAATGGCAGTGGGCAGGCCACATAGCTCGCAGAACCGATAGCCGATGGGGCAGAAAGGTTCTGGAATGGAGGCCACGTACTGGCAAGCGCAGCGTTGGACGTCCACCTACAAGGTGGACAGACGACCTGATAAAGGTCGCAGGAAGTCGCTGGATGCAGGCCGCTTCCAACAGGTCGGTCTGGAAATCTTTGGGGGAGGCCTATGTTCAGCAGTGGACGTCTTGTGGCTGATGATGATGATGATGATGATACACTTACGAAGATAACGATGACACGTTTAACCAGTAAACACAGAGATTGCTTTTAAGAAAGGTTGATTACAAAAACATTAGCACACAATATAGTAGAATTAGATAACAAATAAGTGAAATCCGCCTTCAAATCAAAATTGCGAAATGCAGAACAAAAATACATGGCATGTACTCCATGACATCTAATATATTTGTTATACTCTGAGCAGTTAGCTTCAGTACTAACGAGTTTTGTTACCCATATGCACTCGTAGGTGAATCTTTAAAAAACTGTTACTTGAAAATTTCTTATCGCATATTTCACATTCATATGGCTTTTCTCCTGTGTGAGTTCTAATATGTGTCTTTAAAGTAATAATTTGTGTACACGTATAATCACAGTATTGACATTTAAAGGGCTTTTCGCCTGTGTGAGTTCTATTATGTATCTTTAAATTACTATTTACTGTACATGTATAATCACAGTATTGACATTTAAAGGGCTTTTCGCCAGTGTGAATTCTAATATGTTTCTTTAATTTACCATTTTCTGTACATGCATAATCACAGTATTGACATTTAAAGGGCTTTTCTCCTGTGTGAGTTCTAATATGTCTCTTTAAATTACCATTGTGTGTACATGTATAATTACAGTATTTACATTTATACGGCTTTTCTCCTATGTGAGTTTTAATATGTGTCTTTAAATTACCATTATATCTACATGTATAATCACAGTATTTACATTTATATGGCTTTTCTCCTGTGTGAGTTCTAATATGTGTCTTTAAATTACCATTTTCTGTACATGTATAATCACAGTATTGACATTTAAAGGGCTTTTCGCCTGTGTGAGTTCTAATATGTTTCTTTAAATCACCATTTTTTGTACATGCATAATCACAGTATTTACATTCATATGGCTTTTCTCCTGTGTGAGTTCTAATATGTGTCTTTAAATTACTATTTACTGTACATGTATAATCACAGTATTCACATTTATACGGCTTTTCTCCTGTGTGAGTTCTAATATGTCTCTTTAAACTACTATTTACTGTACATGTATAATCACAGTATTGACATTTATAAGGCTTTTTTAGGTGCTTTATAAAACTATTGCATTCATTCAATTTCCCTTTACATGAAGATTTCTGATTTTTTGTACATGTTTCATTCGGTTTGATAGTTACGTGTTTATGTTCACTAATATGTTTGATAAGAAGAGCTTTCGTATCACATGTTATACTACAATCATTGCATATAAAAGACTGTGTATCGTTCTTAACTAATACTTGCTGATTTTTCCCATCACATACTATTTGGGATGACTTATTTTCATTAGCTACTGTGTTTGTTTGAGTTCCAGAGATGGTGTCCTGCTTCACTTCTATAGATTTGGTTGTGTCCAGTATAACCTTTTTTTCTGGGAGTGCACCTAGTCCAACAAAAAGAAAATATTACAAAATCAATATTTCGAAGGTGGTTGAGAATATACATTGTACAAACGAGTTGGATATTGTGTGGATACTGTTCAAAACATCGTTGAGGTTATATTTTGATATTGTAATTAGCTGTTAAAACACTGTTATAACTTTACGATAATTCCTTGTAGATTATTTGATGAGTTCTAATAGTAAAACTCATTAGATTTAAATCCTTTTTGTAAATTGTATCGAGTAAACGCGTGGCGTATTTCCGTACGCCAATGAACAGAGCTGTTTGGAGGGATAGGGAGGCGTGGCCTACCCCTTATAAGAGCTCGCACTGGCTTGTGCAGTCAGTCTATCTTCGGATTAGACTCGGTAAAGAGCTCTGCTCCCAACTGAACTGTTGGTTTACCTGGTACAGTCTTTTGCTGTATATTGCATATGCGGAATTGCTGACGCGATACCCTATGCTATAGCTATATTGCTTAGGCAATATGCTATTTGGGTGGCTGTGTTGCCACTGTACGAACACTGTACTAATAATTATTCTGCTCATTGCTATATTTTTTAGTTGTATTATTGTTATTAGTGTTACTAGTGTAAATAAATCCACTTTTGGTTGTCAGTTTGTGGCTACTTAAAATCCTGCAACATGTGAACTCCAAATCCTGACATAGGAACCACTCTTCGGCCTCCCCTGATGATCCTACTTCTACAAATATATTAAAAGAATCCATGAAATGTTATATGTATATTGTTTGGATTCCGTCAAAAAACACTACTGCCAGTTCGGAAGCCTCTCTGCCTCTCTGAAGAGGGAAGAAGCATTTACACAGGCCGGCATGACTATAGAGACCATTGATAAACTCATTGTTTGTATTGGTGTCCTCAGTGAGTAATCCGACACATGATCTAAAAAAACTCTTCTCAGAGTATCATAAACATTAATGACTACTTCTGTAATCAAATACTAAGTGAGCCTGCAGGGCTGTCACCTAATTTTGACACTTCGAGTGATCAACCGTCAACCATATATTGCTGATTAAGATTTAAATCATCATTTGATTAAAAAAAAATTGGGGTATTTTTTTACTTAACATCTAAAGAGCCCTATCATGACACTTAATAGGACCTTTACAAATAGTACAGGATTGCTTTTACACATTGTATAAAATTATTCTGTTCTTACCATCATCATCAGGTTCATCTTTGATAATCACTTCTTCATTAATGTCACATTCGTCTTGGGTTTCTGCTTTTGTAATTATGTTATATTCTGGTATTTGATAGGACTTCATTTTGGCAATCATCAATGAATCATGCAGACCATATGTCAGTCTGACTGCAAGAGTGATAGATTCCACATTTTGCTGCAAATAATAAAAATAGATAGTCTATTTTTATTATTTGCAGCAAATAGCTGCCATACACAGATAGACGTAAAAAAAATGCAAAAATATATCAAAAAAATCATCTTTACTTGGTAATTGTGAAATAGACACCCAAAAATTAGTGCATTATTAATGTGGTGGTGGTAATTTTAATATTTAATTCATGAGGTTTTAGATAATAAAATAATAATATCTACACCATATTATACTGTCTCACTGCTGAGCACAGGCCTCCTGTACGAATAAACTGGAATAGGTTTAACATGGGTGACACAACACAACACAACACACTGGCTTAACATGGGTTGGCAGACTTCACACATCATCATGGAGAATTCTCAAGTATGTAGGCTTCCTCATAATGTTTCTCTCACCATTAAAGCTAGTGATAATTAACAATGAATATACATGTAACTTAAGAAAGTTGTTGGTGCATGCTCTAAGGGCTGATTTTAAACTTGCAACTTTTGTCTCTGCAGTCCATATCATTCCCCACTAAGCTATCACTGTTATATTATAATATGCAACATAATATTTGTAATACTATGTAATAAAATAATGATATAAATACCTCAGGACTGTTTTCAAAGAATTGTTGAAGCAACTCCTCCGCTTTCTGTGATTTGATAACAAGCTGCTGGCATTTCTTTAGCTCATAGTAACATATGTAACATGCAAAGTGTAGTCTTCCATCCTCTTGAAGCTGAGGATTAAACAAATAATGGGATTATGAATTGATATAGGTCACGGGTTGTTGAAAGTTTTAAAAATGTTTTCTATTTTTTTTTTATTCAACTTATTGTTGTGTAATCATAAATTAAAAGATAATTCCAACGAACATTGGTTTCAATGAGCTATGTTGCATAGTTTTTGAGGTATGAGATATTTTCGGCTACACCCCAGAGCCATTCACTATACGTGGCTCTACACTCTGGCCAGTTTTTTATAACAGAGTTTAGCAAACACGCAAGTGAGTCACCTGATACAGGACCCACCACAACATGTGCGCGTTCCCAACTTTATAGGAGAGGGATTGAGAAGAGGAAGGGGATTTGGGCCGCCGGATATCTCACTCATCATACGAAATGCTGCAGCTAGCCGCTATTTTACGTCTCTTTTCTGTGAGACAGTTGCAATAATCCCGCTATTCGCGCTTTGCACTTAAGTGTTTGCAGCGCGGGACTGCCATTTGGGTCTTTAATACTGTTTTCGTTGAACAATGTATTAGATGTCGGCAGGTGTAGAGGATAAGTGAAGTCTCTAACTTCACCCCAGCAAAGTTATTTTGCGTCTAACATAGTATAAGAATGCTACCTTCTTAGTTGTTAACTTTTCATATACATCCTGTACTTCCGAGCCTGCAATTTGATGCATTCGGACATTGTTATCCAAACATATTCGACAAATTAATGCAGACATTTTCATAAACACACACACAGAGACAAATAAACTAGAGAGACGGTTATCTTCATACAAATTTTTTAACACGATAAGCACACACCTACATGCATATTTTTTTACACTATACCTGTTATCAAATTCATTCATAAGAAAGTTGGACATCTCTTTCTTTCCCGTGTGATGCTACATTACAGTACCTTTTTTATCTCTTTTGCACGGATTGTATACTAGAGACGTGCCGTATCAGAAATCGGTAATAATCAGAAAATACCGATCATTAAAAAAATAGGGATGACTAAGGACGGTTACATACTAAAACCGTAATAAATTACCGATTTTCTATAGTGAGTACACGGCGAAAACGTCGTCTAAAATCTGATTAATAATAATAAAACCAAATAGTAGTTATAAAATTTATTTTTATCGTAGTGTACATATTTATGTAAATTGTTCTTACGTCCTATTTACAAACGAATTCGAACCTACCGGTAGCCCGCGAATTCAATTTTTACTTAAAATTGCACCTTTATAACTACTTGAAATATTTGCATTTTCACAATAAACTAAAATTCTTTATTATTAATACTATTACACTTAAACCACTAATGACATTTAAATTGGGAATTAAATTAAATAGAAAGCACAAATATACAAAGGAGACAGCTCTGGCTGACAGATAAAAGCCAATAAATGGTTTTTGTTATAAATGAAAGTTAATAATGTAACTACTTAAACTTATTCGTACAAAGGTTAATTTAAAACCATAACACGGTGAATTAAACTTAAAAATAATTATACATTCACAAATTATCGCCTCGCGAAAAGCATACCGTGCATAACGTTATATTTTGCATTATGTATCATATGATTGCACATTTTCAAGTAAAAACGCTACACAAATCCTAACATGTTGGGTACACTATATCGAAAACACAGTATTAAAATATAGTGGAAAATTACTATTTCTGCAGATTGGTATATCAATAAAAATATGAACAATTATGGAAACACAAAAAAAAAATACAACGTTTTTGTACTAAGGTGATAATAAATACAATGTGTACTCAACAATTACTTATGAATTTGCAGGAATCAGTGTAAAAAGTACAGAGTTTAATCGTTGTACCGAAATTTATGTGAGTCGCTTACAACAACAAAAACTTACAACGGTAAGTACAAGTGATCACCTGTACCGCCCATGAACTAATAAATGTATGTAATTACATTTTCAAATTTATTTTAGTCAGTTCTACTTCTATATAATCTTTAATATAACCTGTTTATTCATTTATACATATACACATATTGAACATCATATTTCTATAAATAAATTTAAGATATATATATTTTTTTATTGAAATGAATCTAGCGCGTAAATTAATTAAGGTGCTGTCTGATCCTATTTACATAATTTATGCTTAACAGTGAATAAAAGGGTGATAAAGAAGACTATAACTATGTTTTTTATACAATACAAGGAGCTGCACTTAATCTACTATACTATACAGTATGCATAATAAACTAAAAGCACAAAAATATGACTGAAAAATATGATTTTCAACAATCATAAAAACTTTAGACAAAATACTATGAAGATACTAATATTAAATAAATAAATGATGGGTTATTAAGTACTACACCTTCTTCCTGATCTACAACTCAATCCTTTTGTGACCTTTCTCGGATTAGAGTTTCCATTTCTATGTCTTTAGGCCTAAAATCAATATTATTTATTTGATTATTAAAAATAATGCACAATGATGCATTATTTTAGTTTCATTGGTTATGTGGTTAAGGTGCATTATTGCATTCTAATGACATATAGCCAAAAGCTTTAATGAGATCTGTTTTATGTTATACCATGAAGTAATATTTACAAGTAACAATATTTTTTTGTAAAGCACCTATTAAATCAGAATAAACATAAATATTGCAAATACATGGCATCATTTTATCAATAATAGAAATACTCTGCCTGGCGATTTGATTAAAATTACTATTAGAAAGATAATATAACCTATCTATCTATATTAGGTCTATATTCTCTTAAACAAATTAATTTGTTTAAGAGAGTATTAATTTGTCAAATGATGATGATTGATGCTAGCTTTTTTACAGCATCATTCCAGAAAGTAATGTGTTCAGAATTACATGAAAGAGCATGTTTTAACTTATTACCATAATGGCCAAAACCAATTAAATTGTGAAATAAATTATTTTTAAAAAGAAGAATTGAAAAAAAGCTGTGAATAAACCATTGTCAATGTTTAGATTTAAACTTAAGTAATCATGCTCCTGGATAAATAGCAGAGACTTCATGTGAACTTCTAGTGATGTAGCCACTTGCTTGCTGAAAACTTGGGACTGCTTTGACCTGAAATGTACATAATATAAATAATACATTAATAAAAAGTAAATTAATGATTTTAAATCTATTTTAATACTATATATTGTATATTATAGGCAGCCATAGCTCAGCGGGGAGTGGAATTAATGATTTTAAATCTATTTTAATACTATATATTGTATATTATAGGCAGCCATAACTCAGCCTGGAGTGGTATGGACTGTCGAGATGAAAGTCTCAGGTTCGAAACCAGCCTCAAGATCATACACCACTGACTTTTCTAAGTGATGTGTATATTCATTGTTAATTATCACTTGCTTTAACGGTGAAGGAAACATTGTGAGGAAACATGCATACCTGAGAACTCTGCAAGATTTTTCGAAGGTATGTGAAGTCTGCCAATCCGCATTGGACCAGGGTGGTGGACTAAGACCTAATCCCTCTCATTCAGTAGAGGAGGCCCGTACCCAGCAGAGGTGCATATTTTATATAATACAGGGCTAGTAAAAGAAAATAAAATAAAGTTTATTACATTATGGAATCAAATATGTTCTTATTGCGTACCTTTTGTCAATCAGTCAAGACTTTATATATTTATATATATTATATATACTTTATATATATTTACCTTCATTTTATCATATGAAGTTGGATTTATGTGTTTCTCAGTAAGTTTGGTGCTTCTTGCTCTGTCGCCAAAGCCATTCACTTTGTAAAGTCTCAATATACTCCCATTTTGTCCTTTGGTTGCCAATAAGAATAGAAGTTGTTCTGAAAATTATTGCCAATACATTTCAATAAATGAGGTACATCATAAATATAATATAATTGGTTGGGGCCGATTTTATAGCAGAATTAACTTGTAAATCTGTTACTACATAACAGTTTAGCATTCCATTCTGACATTGCAAGCAGCTCTTACTATAAATCCGGCTTAAAAAACAGCAGATATTATTTCTTTAATAATATTATTTAAAACAATTTTTTTTAACTCGCATCTCGAGCAAAATAAAATGCAATTGGAATGTTCGGGAATAAAATGTTTAGTACAAAAACGTATGCTTTCGCATTTAGAGACAGGATACTTTTGTAAAAATGGCATAACTTAAACCACACTTCTCACCTTAATTTGTTTGTGTAGGGCACAGATATATTTAATATCCTGACCTCGAGTACTGCACCCGAGAACAGAGCATTTACGAACCATGTTCAATTAATTATGTATAAGAATAAATCAAACTATACACCCACGAAGATAACGATTACACGTTTGACCAGTAAACACAAAGATTGCTTTTAAGAAAGGTTGATTACATAAACATTCGCACACAATAAAGTAGAATAATTAGATAACAAATAAGTGATTGAGATATGTGATAATTCAGAGCAATGTTTGACCACAGTACAAAATGGCGGACTTTTGTCTTCTTTCAATCTGACGTTCGAATCATCACACACACTAATAAAGGACAGAGTGTAGCAAGAGATAAAAAAGGTACTCATTCATAAAATGTATGGAAAAATTTTGAAACATGAGATAGCTGCATAGCGCTATTGTGTTACTTTTTTGGGCTGAGTCGATAGGGGCTGGTCAACCGTCTCTCTAGTTTATTTGTCTCTGGTCAGCTATTCTCTAGTTTAATTGTCCCTGTTTATTTAATGCTGTAGCGTATTATTCTACATAGAAATTAAAGAGTGCTGTGAATTGATCACTAGTTTGTGCCTAGGTGTTTATCTTCTTTCAGTTTTGTGTGTGTTATGAAAATGTCTGCATTCATTTGTCGAATATGTTTGGATAACAACGTTCGAATGCATCAAATTGCGGGCTCGGAAGTTCAGGATGTATATGAAAAGCTAACAACTAAGAAGGTAGAATTCTTATACTATGTTACGCGCAAAATAAATTGGCTGAGGTTAGAGACTTCACCTACCCTTTACACCATTTATTTATTTGCTTGAATGACGAGCAGAGAGATTGATACGAGCAAGGCGCTCGCCCGATGGTAAGCGCAACGCCTGCTTATACCCGGAAGCAACACCACAAAGAACTTTGACTTACAAAGCACTGTATGGGACTGAACTGCGCTCTTCACCATCTAAAATGTTGTCTCATAATGCCCAGAAAATTCACTGGTTTCAATGTCCTGACCGTAACAGAACAGTGCTTACACACTGTTGCTTGGCGGCAGAAATAGACAAAGTGGTGGTACCTATGCAAATGGCCTCTCGCATAGATCTACCACCTTGTTAGATCCACCTGCCGACATCTATGACATTATTCTATGAAAACAATATTATAGACCAAAGTGTCTGTGCCGCTCTGTAGATACTGAAATCTACAGTATGAATGGGTCGTCTTGACCGGATCATTACTACTGTCTCACAGACAACAGACAAAGGGTGTAGTGCATAAGTAGCTATAAAGTAGTTGTGTAAGTGTGTTACAAGTTCTATCATCAATAAAGAGTCTTGATCGAACCTCCGGTGTATCAATACGTCTCCTCAGTCCATCCACTACAACAGCTTGCTGTTGTGTTTCGTACGGTGCATGTGATATCCAGAGACCCAAATCCCCTTCCCCTTCCCAATTCCTTCCCTTGAAGGTCAGGAACACACACATGACGTGGTGGCTCATTTATCATGTGACTCACTTGCGTGTTTGCTAAACTCTGTTATAAAAAAAACTGGCCAGAATGTAGAGCCACTTATGGTAGCCGAAAATATCTCATACCTCAAAAACTATGCAACATAGCTCATTGAAACCAATGTTCATGGGAAGTATCTTTTAATTTATGATCTTATAGTTGAATAAAAAAAATAGAGAACATTTTTCAAAACTTTCAACAACCCGTGACCTATTTCAATTCATAATACCATTATTTGTATAATCCTCAGGTTCAAGAGGATGGAAGACTGCACTTTGCATGTTACACATGTTACTATGAGCTAAAGAAATGCCAGCAGCTTGTTATCAAATCACAGAAAGCGGAGGAGTTGCTTCAACAATTCTTTGTAAACAGCCCTGAGGTATTTATATCATTATTTTATTACATAGTATTACAAATATTATGTTGCATATTATATCAGCGACCAACAACTTTCTTATGTTACATGTATATTCATTGTTAATAATTATCACTGGCTTTAATGGTGAGAGAAACATTATGAGGAAGCCTACATACTTGAGAATTCTCCATGATGATGTGTGAAGTCTGCCAACCCATGTTAAGCCAGTGTGTTGGACTAAGACCTATTCCAGTTTATTCGTACAGGAGGCCTGTGCTCAGCAGTGAGACAGTGTAATATGGTGTAGATATTATTATTTTATTATCTAATAACTCATGAATGAAATATTAAAACTGCCACCACCACATTAATAATGCACTTATTTTTGTGTCTATTTCAAAATTTAAAAATGAACCACCAAAGTAGTAAGAGGTTTTTTCGATATATTTTTTGCGATTGTTTTACGTCTATCTGTGTATGGGTACAAGGCAGCATAGTCTATTTTTATTATTTGCAGCAAAGTGTGGAATCCATCACTCTTGCAGTCAGACTGACATATGGTCTGCATAATTCATTGATGATTGCGAAAATGGAGTCCTATCAAATACCAGAATATAACATAATTACAAAAGCAGAAACCCAAGACGAATGTGACATAAATGAAGAAGTGATGATCAAAGATGAACCTGATGATGATGGTAAGAACAGATTTTTTTTATACAATGTGTAAAAGCAATCCTACTATTTGTAAAGGTCCTATTAAGTGTCATGATAGGGCTCTTTAGATGTTAAGTAAAAAAATACCCCAAAAAAAATGTAATCAAATGATGATTTAAATCTTAATCAGCAATATATGGTTGACGGTTGATCACTTGAAGTGTCAAAATTAGGTGATTAGGTGGTGAATTAGGTGAAATTAGCCCTGCAGCCTCACTTAGTATTTGATTACAGAAGTAGTCATTAATGTTTATGATACTCTGAGAAGAGTTTTTTAGATCATGTGTTGGATTATTCACTGAGGACACCAATACAAACAACGAGTTTATCAATGGTCTCTAGAGTCATGCCGGCCTGTATAAATGCTTCTTCCCTCTTCAGAGAGGCAGAGAGGCTTCCGAACTGGCAGTAGTGTTTTTTGACGAAATCCAAACAATATACATATAACATTTCATGGATTCTTTTAATATATTTGTAGAAGTAGGATCATCAGGGGAGGCCGAAGAGCGGTACCTATGTCAGGATTTGGAGTTCACATGTTGCAGGATTTTAAGTAGCCACAAACTGACAATCAAAAGTGTATTTATTTACACTAGTGACACTAATAACAATAATACAACTAAAAAATATAGCGACGAGCAGAATAATTATTAGTACAGTGTTCTTACAGTGGCAACACAGCCACCCAAATAGCGTATTGCCTAAGCAATATAGCTATAGCATAGGGTATCGCGTCAGCAATTCCGCATATGCAATATACAGCAAAAGACTGTACCAGGTAAACCAACAGTTCAGTTGGGAGCAGAGCTCTTTACCGAGTCTAATCCGAAGATAGACTGACTGCACAAGCCAGTGCGAGCTCTTATAAGGGGTAGGCCACGCCTCCCTATCCCTCCAAACAGCTCTTTTCATTGGCGTACGTAAATACGCCACGCATTTACTCGATACAATTTACAAAAAGGGTTTAAATCTAATGAGTTTTACTATTAGAACTCATGAAATAATCTAAAAGGAATTATCGTAAAGTTATAAGTATAACAGTGTTTTAACAACTAATTACAATATCAAAATATAACCTCAACGATGTTTTGAACAGTATCCACACAATATCCAACTCGTTTGTACAATGTATATTCTCAACCACCTTCGAAATATTGATTTTGTAATATTTTCTTTTTGTTGGACTAGGTGCACTCCCAGAAAAAAAGGTTATACTGGACACAACCAAATCTATAGAAGTGAAGCAGGACACCATCTCTGGAACTCAAACAAACACAGTAGCTAATGAAAATAAGTCATCCCAAATAGTATGTGATGGGAAAAATCAGCAAGTATTAGTTAAGAACGATACACAGTCTTTTATATGCAATGATTGTAGTATAACATGTGATACGAAAGCTCTTCTTATCAAACATATTAGTGAACATAAACCTATGACTATCAAACCGAATGAAACATATACAAAAAATCAGAAATCTTCATGTAAAGGGAAATTGAATGAATGCAATAGTTTTATAAAGAACCTAAAAAAGCCTTATAAATGTCAATACTGTAATTATGCATGCACATATTATAGTAATTTAAAGACACATATTAGAACTCACACAGGAGAAAAGCCCTTTAAATGTAAATACTGTGATTATACATGTACAGTAAATAGTAGTTTAAAGAGACATATTAGAACTCACACAGGAGAAAAGCCCTTTAAATGTCAATACTGTGATTATACATGTACACAAAATATTAATTTAAAGAAACATATTAGAACTCACACAGGAGAAAAGCCCTTTAAATGTCAATACTGTGATTATACATGTACATCAAATTATCATTTAAAGAGACATATTAATACTCACACAGGAGAAAATCCCTTTAAATGTCAATACTGTGATTATGCATGTACAGAAAATGGTAGTTTAAAGCAACATATTAGAACTCACACAGGAGAAAAGCCGTATAAATGTAAATACTGTGATTATACATGTACACAAAATATTAATTTAAAGACACATATAAGAACTCACACAGGAGAAAAGCCCTTTAAATGTCAATACTGTGATTATGCATGTACAGAAAATGGTACTTTAAAGAAACATATTAGAACTCACACAGGAGAAAAGCCGTATAAATGTAAATACTGTGATTTTACATGTACACATAATGGTAGTTTAAAGAGACATATTAGAACTCACACAGGAGAAAAGCCATATGTATGTGAAATATGCGATAAGAAATTTTCAAGTAACAGTTATTTAAAGATTCACCTACGAGTACATATGGGTAACAAAACTCGTTAGTACTGAAGCTAACTGCTCAGAGTATAACAAATATATTAGATGTCATAGCTTAAGCATTAGGTATATTCTTTTATTTTTATATTAGCATATTTTGCTAAATGTTTGTTCCTGGATAAAAATAGCCTAATATGTTCTAATCTATGTGCTGATATACCTGTGTGACAAAATTCATCAATCAACCATTAGTGGGTTACTGATTAACAAACATAAAAACTTACAAGCATACAAACTTCCACATCAAAAAGTCCTATCCTACTAATATATTATACTAGCAGACCCGGCCACGCTTGCTGTGGCTAAGGTATATGTTAAATTATATTGTAGTAAACTATTCAATGCAGTATGCGCCATCTATTGGATACTTTCTCAATCCAGACGATAAATTACCTTACACCACCATCTGTTACAATGTTATGGAACTCACAGAGTTATAACTAATAATTTGCAATAAAAAAATATTGCGACTATAAATTGAGATATAAACTAACCTATCTCTCAAGTTGGATCAAACTGCACACAGTCTACAAAATTTAATTAAAATAGGTTCAGTAGTTTAAGAGTTTATCGCGGACAAACAACGTGACATGAAATTTTTATATATAAAGATTAGTAGGAAGTAGGATTTGTTGTATAGGTCCTATGATACTGTGACTGCCTCGGTGCCTCGGACTGCTGTGCTGAGGTCTCGGGTTCGATCCCCGGGTCGGGTCAAGTGATATCGGGTTTTTCTATCACACACGTTTTGCAATTGTTTCGCCGCAAGAATGTTTCTGGTTTTATGTCCCTCAATATATTATATTTTGTTATTTCTTATTTTATTTTGACAGCCTCCGTGGCTTGTCGGGCTGTGAAGGGAGAGGCCGCGGGTTCGATCCCCGCCCCGAGACAAACATTTGTGTGATCCACATTTATTTGTTTCGGGGTGTGGGTGTTGTGAGGCCGAAAGTCTCTCGTAGTTCCTGATACCCACGACACAAGACTCGTATCTTACTGTGGGGTCAGGACTATGTGTGTGACTATTGGGTGTATTTATTTATTTATTTTTAATATAATTATTTTCTAATAATATTTCATCAGTTTGGATGAGAAACAAAAGGGTTTTTAACACGCTTTTATTAGCTTCAGTCGTATGTATGTTGGTATGTTTGTCTGTAACTTGTCTTTGAACGTGGTTTTGACCTACTTCAAAACGTCGGATAAAATCTTGACAGCGCGATGTAAATGTGCCAGTGGCGCCATCTCATGATTTTTTCTTGTCAACTTGTAGCTTAAATGCAATAAAGGTGGCGCTGGTTGTATTGTTGTGTTATTTTGATACGAGTTTAGAACAAAATAAATAAATATTGTAAAAATTAAAACGTCCTTAAATATTTCATTGAATAATTGTTATAAATTACAAATTTATTACCTATAACTGTTATTGAAATTACTTCAGTAGTAAGGGATGTTCGCAAAACACTTTTTTTAACACGCTTTTTTATATTATTTACAATTAGTGGCAGCAATATAATAGAACATTGGATTATAGTCTACATGACACATTAAAATAAAACAAGAAAAAAATTAAGAGATGGCGCCACTGGCAAATCTACATCGCGATGTCAAGATTCTCCAGCGAATCATTACCTCCGACGCTTTGTATGAATTATGGGTGTTGTCCGATTGATCGGGTACAGTTTTACAAATGGCTTGTTAAACAAGCCATTCGTAAAACTTGTTTCTTTCCTACCTCCTTCGTGACATTTTAACGTTTCAGCGAATTTTCCAATCACAAAGATTCGAAAGAAGTTTCACTTCAAAAAATGGTAAAAAAAATTAAAATACAAAATTAAAAATAAATA
Organism: Amorpha juglandis; assembly: GCA_949126905.1. Classification (NCBI taxonomy): domain Eukaryota; kingdom Metazoa; phylum Arthropoda; class Insecta; order Lepidoptera; family Sphingidae; genus Amorpha; species Amorpha juglandis. The sequence continues at coordinate 5,620,216 of OX421392.1, forward strand.
ATAGTTTAAAAAAACTAAAAAACACGCTTTTACATAAAATCCAACTAAAAAATAAAAAATAAATTTTAATGAATTCGAATTAGGAATAGTGTACAAAATTTAAAAATATATATAAATTAAGAATAGTGTAAATAAGAAAAAATATGCATTTTATTGTAAAAAAAGCGTGGGGTGCATGGTGTCAATAGTTATAAAAATATTTTATTGATAGATATGAGTAGAAGGATCATCATTTTGATAATGTCTTAAAAAGCACCCCACGTTTTTTTTACAATAAAATACATATTTTTTCTTATTTACACTATTCTTAATTTATATACAGTGTTATTTTGACACCCTGTTACTAAATGAAACCACATATTCGGCATCGCCTCTGCTTACCTTGTACCAAACATGAGGCTTGAGCTTGTAGTAGTTTTGCCAAAAAACGTGATTTAAGTTTTGAGCCTTTTAAATCATGCTGTACGGTTTTTGCACTTAACTGTATTGAATAAAATGTCACAGCTGACGATGTTATTATAAAACACAAACGCTTAAGAAGGGCAACTCCATACATATGAAAATACGTTTCAGACTCACAAAGACGCTCTCGACACATTCACTGAAAAAGTTGCGACAGTATATGAACAAAGTAATGTTCATTGATAATGACAAAACGTAAAAAAAATGTATTTGGGAAATGCATATACCTATAAATAGGTAACACAAATTTGACTAAAAACAAATAATCATTACAAAAGTTACAAGATTCGATTTTACTTGGGATTTTATTACATTTCATAGGGTAATCTAATATTTATTTCAATTCCTAAATTACTATTTTGAGCCGTTTGCCTTCTGTACGCTTGGCGTTTTTATAAAACGGTTACATTGACCTTGACGTTATAAAGCTCGTAATACATGTTGCCGAGTGATGACTAATACCAACGTATAGATAGTATATTTGGGTATCAGGATAGTATCGTGGGTATCAGCAACTACGAGAGACTTTTGGTCTCACAACACCCAGACCGGGGTCTGGGTTTGTTTCGGGAAACAAATATTTGTGGTTCACATAAACATTTGTCTCGGTGCGGGGATCGAACCCGCAGCCTCTCGCTTCACAGCCGGCTACTCGATTGGTTTTCGATAAACTTGCCGAACGTCTAGGCACTAGCGCTTGCCTTGTATTAATTTACCTACACTCGTGTTAGCCTAAGCTCGTCCAACATGTAATCCATGCTTAATGGTAATGTATGTGTGTGTGTCTCATTCATTCGATGATGGGTGTGTATGTTGATTTGTATATGTGTGTGCGCGCGTATACAGACTGTTTAAAATTAATCTAATGTTAACGGCATTTAATTTGTTAGGAAATATTATTTTTTTATTTTGACTTTAATAAGAAAGTGTCTTAGCTCAAAGTACTTATATTAACGAACACTACACATGGTTTCATTTAAGTATAGGGTGTCAAAATGACACTGTATATTTTTAAATTATGTACACTATTCCTAATTCGAATTCATTAAAATTTATTTTTTATTTTTTAGTTGGATTTTATGTAAAAGCGTGTTTTTTAGTTTTTTTAAACTATTATTTATTTAAACATTTAGGTATATAATATTGGTTTTGATTTCGTATTTTTTAAGTTTAATTATTTAATAGAGGATTTGATTTGTTCAATTTGTTTTATTTCTACAAACCAGCAGAGTTGGTACTAACTAAGTGTCCTTATACCACATACATATGATCGGACATTTCAAATCTATATATATAAAAATGAATCGCTGTGCGTGTGTCTCGCCAAAACTCGAGACTGGCTGTACCGATTTGGCTAATTCTGATCTTGAAATATTTGTGGAAGTTCAGGGAAGGTTTACCCGGTGAGAAAAAATGAGTAACATAAAAAATAAGTAAAGGAAAACACTAAAAACGACAACTTAATTTTCCAGTACAAACTGTTCCTAGGTATGAAACACTTGAAGTCTTTTTGATGTGAACCATCTATAAGCGCAGGTATAAACCGGATTGTTGGCGTTGCGAAGCTTGCCGTGATGACGGGTCGCCACGCTATACTAGACAGGACAGGGTCAGGGACAGGAACAGGACAGGACAGGGACAGGGACAGGACAGGGACAGGGACAGGGACAGGGACAGGGACAGGGACAGGAACAAGGACAGGACAGGACAGGACAGGACAGGGACAGGAAAGGACAGAGACTGGACAGGGACAGGGACAGGACACGACTGGACAGGACAGGACAGGGCAGAACAGGGACAGGACAGGGACAGGGACAAGGACAGGACAGGACAGGAAAGGACAGAGACTGGACAGGGACAGGGACAGGACACGACAGGACAGGACAGGACAGGGCAGAACAGGGACAGGGACAGGACTGTCCCACCGTGGGGAGGTGGAAGACGACCGGACTTAGGTCGTCGAAGTCAATTAAATGTGCGACGGGCTACCTCACGTGCAATGGTGCAGTACCTCACTTAATTGCATTTAATGTAAATGAAACATTTGTATTAAGTTTTGACCACATTTTGACAGGGACAGGGACAGGGACAGGACTGTCCCACCGGGGGGAGGTGGAAGACGACCGGACTTAGGTCGTCGAAGTCAATTAAATGTGCGACGGGCTACCTCACATGCAATGGTGCAGTACCTCACTTAATTGCATTTAATGTAAATGAAACATTTGTATTAAGTTTTGACCACATTTTACACAAATATAATATGTAGGTGATACGAAGTTCACCGGGTCATCTAGTATTTTTATAAAATTTATTGCGCATATCGTAAAGGTGCCTATTCATGGAAACATCCATAGAGTACACTAGGTATAGGCCATTACAATAATAATATTACTGACCTATATTACTATCATAAAGATTCATTTGTATGTAAAAGGGTAAGGCCGTAGATTTTTCCACTTTTTCATTACCAGTCACGTTCATATTAATATCATAAACAATTAACACTTTTTACCAGCTTTGATAATTTTATCCTGTAGATTAGTTTTAGGGTAAAAACAACTTTTACGAATTAGCTGTAACTATAACAGTTTATATATAATTTAATTTTAACGATATTAAGGATTTACGTTTTCATACAAAAATAAAATGAACATAAATTTCATCAGATAGTAAATTGACAAAATTACGAATATTTTGTTAAGTACATAAGCCATATAATTTTTAGTTTATGTAAAATTACAAGGTCTGAGCAATTAAATCCAATATTTCATTATTTTAAAAGAGCCTTTATTTATTTTTTATTCCAGTTTTAAAACAGGTCATCAATTTTTACACTTTTATGTTACTATTTTATGTTACCAATATTGGTAAGTAAATGAAGTCTTTGAATAGTATTCGAAGAATATGTAAAATTAGACGGGCAATCCTAAGCAGAACAATAAAAAAAAGAAAAAGAAGTCGCCATATTGTGGCCTATGGATTGTTTCAAACAGTGCACGAGTTTTTCGTCAGTGAAATTCAGAAACAGTTTTGTGATATTTTCAAGGTAAGTAGACACTTGTTTATGTTCATTGTATTATTTTTTTAGGCGACATAGCTTATATTTATCGAGAAAACATCTATAATGTCGCAAATCTTTTTAGTTTTGAAATTATAAGCTAATTACATCAAAAATATTTCGCTTTTATGATACTTTTATGTTACTTTTATGATACTTTTATGTTACCTGTAGCATAAACTTTTACGTCACAGTAGCACAACTTATGTTTAATTTTTGGGAAAAGTACTTTATCTTAATCTTTCGTTATGTTCGTACCTGTATTATAAATTATGTTGCTTTTATTTTTTTACTTTATGTTACAAAAGTGGAAAAAACTACGGCCTTACCCAAAAACGTATATGAAAAACGATTGCATTAAGTAGAAGAAGTAGGTATAGCATAACCATTACAATAGTATTATGTAGTAAGTCATCTCAGCTTATTGCCGTCCACTGTTGGACGTAACCCTCCGCAAGTGAGCGCCAACCATCCCGGCCTTGTGCAGCCCGCATCCCTCCGCTCGCTGCCATGTTGTTCGAGTGTCGGTCCCCCGTGTAGCCTACAGCCTAGCTTCACTACGTCTGCCCAAGCGTGGTCTCACTCCAGCACCTGTCTGCTCCACCGACCATCTGTCCGTCTGCAGACATGACCGGCCCACTTCCACTTCAGCGTGCTAATTGTGCGAGCAATATCGATGACTTTGGTTCTCTGGCGGATGACATCATTTCGGATCCTATCCACCAGAGAAATTCCAAGCATTGCTCGCTCCATAGCACGCTGAGCGACTTTGAACTTATGGACCAGTCCGCTAGTCAGTGTGCACGTTTCAGCTCCGTAGGTCATTACAGGTAGGACGCACTGGTTAAAAACTCTCGTTTTTAAACACTGGGGGATCGACGACTCGAAAATGTTACGTAGCTTCCCGAATGCCGCCCAGCCCAACCGAATTCTTCTGTCAGCCTCCTTCTCGAAGCTGTGTCTGCCTAGTTGTATTATTTGGCCGAGGTAAACATAATCTTGCACAACTTCGAGAGTGGCATCACCCACGACTACAGGTCTCGGGAAGACTTCATCCCGAGACCTATTCGTCTTGAAGAACGGTTGAGGCTGTTCAGCATTTCTTCCAAATCCGGCAGAGTTTCTGCCATGACGACAATGTCATCCGCAAATCGCAGATGAGAGATGTACCTACTGACCGTTAATGTTGATGCCCCGTCCTTTCCAATCAAGCGTCTTAAAAGCGTCCTCCAACGCGTTTGTAAACAGTTTTGGAGAGATAACATCTCCCTGTCTTACCCCACGACGCAGTTGGATTGGCTTTGTGCTATGTTCTTGTACTCGGACGGTCATCGTTGCGGCTTCGTACAGACATCTCATCACCTGGATATATCTGTCGTCAATGTGGCATCTCTGCGTGGACTGCAGAACAGCCCAGGTCTCGACGGTGTCAAAGGCTTTCTCGTAGTCCACATACGCTAGGCATAGAGGCTCATTGTACTCCTCGGTCTTCTGGATAATTTGCCTGAGTGTGTGTATGTGGTCTACGGTAGAAAAGCCCCTACGAAACCCAGCCTGCTCCGGCGGTTGGAAGTCGTCGAACTTTTGTATGTAGTAAGTATTGTATGTATTATGTAGTAAGTAATTATGTATTTTTTTGTCTCCTAAAATATTTTTGTTTAAGTCGTAAAAAAGATAAAAAAAAAGGTAAAAATACCTAACACGGTGCCATAATAAAAATGTTCCCTTTTACAGAAATGTCTTACCGACTGCTTTTTTGGTCACAGTATTTTATTTTAGAAATAGTATTGTCATAGTTATTCTACGTTGCATTAGGTCTACATTTTCGAACTTCATCGCTTCGTAGCGTTATAGAATGGGGGCCCAGGGTCGGATTTAAAGGTATGGGGCCCTGGGGTAACAAAGAAATGTAAGTGTCGATTTTCTTTCGGCCACTTTTTAAAGGTTACATATATAAGAACTGGTCTGAAATCAGCGAATGTCACAACGCCGTGCATAAATTGATGTATTCGGGAGTCTTTGAGTCTTTTCAGCAGACTAAAAGACTGCGCTGGTGTTAGGATAACATATCCGCCCGGATAGCGACCACCGTACACATGGTGTTAAAACCTGCCATAGTGATCCACACACCTTGTGTGGATCGCGTTCCAGGATCAGCTAGTGCAGAGTTTCCCAAACTTTTTTGTGTCGTATACCCTTTGCCATGTTTTTCCGTGTTGGGTAGACCCCCTACTCTTACGTTTTTACAAGTTCAAAATGTATTGCGACCACAAAGTGAATACCAACATTCTACAACTTACACAATTTTATAAACATATATAATATTTTTTTTACTTCATAGGTACTTTTATTTATTTATTTATTTATTTATTTATTAAGTCGCAACAACATTGTAAATACCAACATATACATAAATGATCAATGAAATTAAACGCATGCCAAGTATAACAATAATTATAGTTGCAAACGTCCTTGCAATATAAACAGCATTACATCTAGTTTACGCATAAAAGTTATTATCTAATTCATCTAATTATTATCATAATATATGTATTGAAATTAACAAATTACAAATTACAAATTGAAAATTAATTAAAAGCATAAATACAATTGAAGGAAAGAAAAGTGTCTTGTTTAAAAGAATGTAAGAGGACTTGTGAGCAGACATGTTAAAACTTACAACCGACAAAGCCCCAGGTATTAGCAGTGTGTTGCCTTGAGATGTAGTTTGAATTTATGAAAGCTATTCGAGAAAACATCAATAGCTTGTTGCTCTCTCAAGCCACCGCCACCATCATTAAGACCCAGATTCATGTCAACACTGTGAATGTTATTGTAGCTTTGTGTAATTCTATTTAGCGAGGAATACTGACGTAAGTTAGAACGAGCAGCATCTCCGACAAATGGTTTGTATTTGCCAAATCTAGGCAGTTTATGCGGAGAAGAGAAGTTCAGTTGCGAGAGAAGATATGGGCAATCAATATAACTATTTACCAGTTTATAAAGGAATGTGATGTCTAGTATTTTCCTGCGATTTTGAAGAGATTGTAAGTGAAAATACTTAAGTCGATCATTATAGCTTGGAATTTTTTTAGCCAAGTTACAGCTGTAAGATAAATGCAGAAGGAACCTTTTCTGAATGCTCTCTAATCGTTTATTATAGACATCATAGTGAGGATTCCATACAACGCTACAGTATTCTAGATTGCTGCGAACAAGCGCGTTATAGATTGTAATTTTGGTGCTGGGTTTTTTGAAATCCTTGGAATTGCGCAATGCAAATCCCAACGCCTTAAAGCCTTTTTTAGCAATATAATCTACATGATGATTGAACCTCAACTTTTTATCCAGAATAACTCCAAGGTCACGAATGTGATCAACTTCACTTACTGGTTGTCCTTTTATGAGATAAGTAATGGCTGTGGACTGCTTTTTTCTGGTAAAAGAAATAAGGTGACATTTGTCAGTATTTAGACTCATGCCATTCAACTCACACCATGACACTAGGTTATCTAAATCATTCTGCAGTAATGAGCCATCTCCATCTGAGTTAACCGGTCTAAAAAATTTCAAGTCATCAGCAAACATATAAAATTTAGAATTTTGGAAGCACTTGCTTATATCATTAATGAACACGTTAAAAAACAAAGGGCCCAAATGAGAGCCTTGTGGGACACCGGAAACTACTGTAAAAGGCTTAGACGAGTGACCCCCAACTACCACGATTGATCTTCTATTCTCTAGGTACGACTTGCACCATTTAAGGAACATACCGCCCAATCCAGACGCTTCAAGTTTAGCCAGAAGCACTTCGTGATTTACTTTATCGAAAGCCTTACTGAAGTCAGTATAAATTGCGTCGAGTGAATGTCCATGCTCAATTCCTTCAACAAGGTCCCCGACAAAGCATGTTAAGTTAGTAGTCGTGGATCTTCCCTTGACAAACCCGTGTTGTTCCAGTGCAATAATGTGTTTAAAATGCCATGACAGGACCGGATACAGCAACAATTCAAAAACCTTAGCGAAGATTGGTATTAAGGAAATAGGTCGGTAGTTTTTGACATTGCCGGAATCTCCATTTTTAAATAATGGTATAACAAGTGCATCTTTCCAGGCAACAGGATATATACCACTGCTTAGTGATTTATTTATAATCAATGACAGAGGCGCTGCCAGTACACGAGCGCAGTTTACAGCAAAAATAGATGGAATCCCATCTGAGCCTGCTCCCTTGTTTACATCAAGTCTTTTTAAAACTCTGTAAACTTGATCTTTAGTGACCGATATACTCGAAAGAATGTTAACTACATTATGTATGTCAGAATTAACAGGGATAGTGGTATTATCTATGTGATAAACAGAAGAGAACCATTTCGCAAAAAGATCGCAGATATCTGGTCCGTTCGCAGCAACATAATCATCACAGGACATCTTGGCCGGGTAAGTACCGCTGCCACCGCGCTTGTGTTTTAGGAAAGTCCAAATAAGCTTAGGATTAGACGATATTGATGACTCCAGACGTTCCAGATATGTACGATAATCTAGCTTTTGTAGTTTAGTACACCGGTCCCTCAATAGTTCAAACGTTATTTCATCCCGAGGATTGCCATAAATGCGGTATTTTATTCTACTGTTATATTTCTCTTTTAAGGATCTAATCAGTGCTTTAGAGAACCATATCGGATATTTGTCTTTAATGCGTGGCCTACATTTTGGCACATATTTTTTTATGGTTGATCTAAGAACATTATAGAAAACATTTACCATTTCGTCGACAGAATCACACGCAGATAGAACATCAGACCACAATACTTTATGTAACTCTTCTAATATTTTCTTATAATCTGCTTTATAAAAATTAAGTCTAGATTTAGTTTCAGACGACAGGTACGCCGAGCCCTTAAGAGGAACCTGGAATTGTAACGGAGGATGAAATAAATCAATACCGATCAGGGGGTCCTTACAAACCTCAAGCTGAGAGATAGTAGTGGTACTCAATATCAGATCGAGTATTTTGTTATTGCTATTTCGTTTGGAATTATATTGCGCCAAATTATTAAATGAAATGAAATCAATCAACATGCTATGCAACAAGCTATTGGAGGATTGAGCGCTAAGTTCATGGTCACGCGTCTGATTCCAGATCAAATTGCCCATATTAAAATCTCCCAGTATAAGGGATTCACCACTGTGATTTTCTAGTATTCTGTTTGTGTTACTAATAAAGTGCTCAAAGATGTGAATCTGAACTGGAGGAGGTATATAGACACCACATATATACAAGAAATTAACTTTGTTATTTGCATCGCGCACTTCCAGTTTTACCCAGAGATCTTCACAATCAGATTGATGGGAAAATAAACGATATGATTTAAAGCGTTTGGAGATTGCAATCAGAACACCACCACCATCTTTTTTACAATGAAATCCTGCACTTTGACGATCGCGTCTATATAACAGATATCGATTATCAAAAACTTCATTATCGGAGATACTGTCGTTCAACCAAGTCTCAGTGAAGACAATAACATCGTAGTTGCAACACACAATATTATTAAATAATTCGACAGTTTTGGTTCGTAGCCCTCTTACATTCTGGTAATAGACACTAATAGATAGGGAGCCGTAGAGTAACCGATCCACTTGACTACTATCAAGCTCATTTTCCGTGAGTAGCTTCGTTTCGATGAGACGCCCAACAATTCCCTATGCGAAAATTCTCTACTGTGGTAGCTAACAGAGGTAGCAAGGATTAAATACGTCGATTTGATGAGTCCCAAAAATTTATTACTAACAGGTTATTTTTTTGTTAAATCTGATGATAACTATCTAAATTATTCGAAAAGATATTTGTCCTACAAAATGTATGGTTTGATCAAAGAGTCCCCCCCTTCCAACATGTATCGATAACGAGGTCATCAAAAATGATTACTAACCAGCTGCTTTTTTTTTTGTTACTTACTTAATATGTATATAATTCAACAGTCATATTGTCCTACAAATTGCGTGGTACGTTATCCCGGTCCTACGCTCAAAAGTAGTAGTACAGATCCTTGATGTAAAACTAATTACTATCAAGCTGAATCTTCGTAAATAGCTTCGTTTCGATGAGACGCCCAACAATTTCCTATGCGAAAATTCTCTACTGTGGTAGCTAACAGAGGTAGCAAGGATTAAATATGTCGATTTGATGAGTCCGAAAAATTAATTACTAACAGGTTATTTTTTTGTTAAATCTTAAGATAATTATCTAAATTATTGGAAAAAATATTTGTCCTACAAAATTTATGGTTTGATCATAGAGTCCCCCCCTTCCAACATGTATGTAATTATTTCGGATGGGCAATAATTGATGATAAATATGAATATTACTGGTTTGATGGTCCCCAAAGTCCATCTTTTGAAGAATTATCTTCTGGCATACAAGGTACTGGTCCGGAGTCCCTGGGCCAGCTGATCCACTTGATTACTATCAAGCTAATTTTCCGTGAGTAGCTTCGTTTCGATGAGACGCCGAACAATTCCCTATGCGAAAATTCTCTATTGTGGTAGCTAACAGAGGTAGCAAGGATAGAATTTTTCGATTTGATGATACTCAAAAATTTATTATTTTATTTGTAGGACAATATTCAAATCATTTTTTATGACCTCGTTATCGATACCTATTGGAAGCCACTCCTTCCAATAGGTATGATTACTAACCAGCAGATTTTTTTGTTTTTACTTACGTTAATATTCATATAATTTAACAGTCATATTGTCCTGTATATGTATATATATATATATATATATATATATATATATATAAACTCCTTTGCAAAAAAAACGGGCACCTTACACACACACTTTACCTTAGCTTTTCTATGGGTAAATATTATTATATTTTTAGTATGTCATTAGCTTGGATGACTAGAAATTTCTTATTATCAATGAGAATCTAGTTTTTTAACACTTTTATCCTGGTATCGGTGTTTTAGTCAATGTAAACAGAGAGCCGTGTTAAAATGGACATTTTTATGGGTATAATGAAATTAAGACTACGAGTATTTTTATGGTATTTTAATAAAAGAGACATTAAAAAATAAAAATTAATAACGAGTATGACCTCCTCTTGCAGCGATTACGGCATGTAATCGTCTTGGCATGCTTCCCACCAGGCTTTTGATGGTGTCCTGTGGAATGTGTTCCCACTCAGTCGAGATTACACGTTTAAGCTCTCTGATGTTTTGTGGAGGTGGTTGGACAGATCGTACTCGCCTTTTTAGGAGGTCCCAAACGTGCTCAATGGGGTTAAGGTCGGGGCTCCGCGCTGGCCAATCCAAACGACGAATACCGACCTCTTGCATATAAGCATCTACGTCGCCAGAACGGTGGGCCCGAGCATTATCGTCCATGTAAATGGCATCTTCACCAATTACAGTCAGTGCGGGTTGTGCATTTTGAGAAAGGATTTCTGTTATGTACCTATGCGCATTTAGTGAGCCATTTTCTATGAATACTATCTCGGTACGATAGTTGGAAGTTACGCCCGCCCAAAACATAACGGACCCTCCACCATAAGGGGTGATTTCTTCAAAACACACATCGGCATAGCGTTCCCCTGGTCTTCGTAACACTCGCCGACGTCGGTCCTCACCATGCAGACAAATTCGAGCCTCATCGGAGAAGAGTACGCTACTCCAGTTACCTGGTGTCCAAGATAGGCAATTTCTAGCGAACCTCAACCGCGCAATCCGGTGCTCACGGAGTAACTTGGGGGCCCGCGCTGGTCGTCGACTACGTATATCAGCAGCTAAAAGTCTTCTCCTCACAGTCCATAGGCTAACTTGTGCTCCTCGTACCTCTTCAAGGTTTCTTTTGAGGTCTATGTAACTGCATTTGCGGTTCCTCAGCGCCTGAGTCACTAAAAAGCGATCGTCTCGCGGCTGTGTGCAACGTTTTCTCCCAGAACCTTGCCTTCTCTGAACGGAACCTGTCTCTTGGTATCGAGTCCAGGTTCTTTGTACGGTTGAACGACTCACGTTTAACCGCTGTGAGACGTAACATTGGCTACACCCCTCTTCCAGCAGCGCTATAATTTTACTAGCTCTCATTGCTTTTTCTGCCATTACGATAGACACAAAGATATCTGTTTTAAGTCACAATAAGGCAGAATTATGCGATAAACATAAATTGTTGTACTAAAAATAACGAAAAGTTACTTTTAGTTGCTTGATAACCTTTTAACCGCAAACCCGCGAAAAGTGTCACAAAATGAAAAAGGGATTAATAATTTAAAAAACAAAAGTTTTTAATTTGGAATGAACTTTTTTTCATACCCAGACTCTTTATTAAGTGCCAGTAACATAGTTTGGCTATTAAAACCTCTGAAGAACTAAATTATTACCAATAATGTTAAAAAATCAAACCCGCCCGTTTTTTTTGCAAAGGAGTGTATATATATATATATATATATATATATATATATATAATTGGAATCTCGGAATTGGCTCTAACGAAATTCATGAAATTTAGTATATAGGGGGTTTCGGGGGCGATAAATCGATCTAGCTAGGAATCATTTTTAGGAAATGTCATTTTATTCGTGTTTTATCAACGTAAACATAAACTTGGAAGAAAAAAATGACTCTTCCTGACATCTATTGGCAAATAATAATACTACTTTTTTGTGAGCACAACAGCAGATGGAGTTGTTAAGTAACACGAAGTCAATGAGTGTTTGCTTTGAGGTTAGACTTAATTCCTGACATCTATTGGCGAATAATAATACTACTTTTTTTTTCACCCGAGCAGAGCTCGGTCGCCCAGGTACTGTAATTTAAATTGTCATTTTTGTCTACGATAGTGTGTACTTTGACCGGACTTTGATTGGACTTTGACCGGACTATGACCGGACTTTAACCGGACTTTGACATGACTTTGACCGGACTTTGTTATGTAATATAAATTGATATTTTTGTGTACGATAGCGCAATAAATGAATATTGTGTTTAATCACATATGTAAATGATAGTACTTTTATGCTGATAAATAAAGCAATTCGTGTGAAATTATTCCCTCTTCATTCCAAAATATTCAAAAATGCACAACGTTAATGTTTAAGTTTTCACTTCTGCCGGCACTCCCGGAGTGCACCCCATTGTTTTTTTTATATGTAAATACATAATAAATTTTAAATAAATAATACATTTTTGTAGCTACTGTATTTATTTACTTAATTGTTGTACTAGTTTACAAAAAAAAATAAGTTATTTAAAAAAAGGTGTTTTCACTGTCTCGTATGTTACAAAAGGGTATTTGACTAGATTTTTTTTTATTATTTTAACCAATAAGTTACGTTTCCCGAAATCTATTAATGAAAGAATTATATTAATTAAGTAAAAAATAAATAAGTTACAATCCATTTCAATTTGCTGAAAGGGTTAGTTATCGCATGACGGAAAAAGGATACACGACATGGCATGTTACGTCACAAGCAAGGTCTCGCCATTACGATGCACGCGTGCGAGGGAGATAGTGAGATTTTCCCACTACACGCCCACTTTTGCTCATACCAACATTTAAAACATGAACTACAACCTCATTTTTTAACCAATTTCAATTCTGTTTTCGCAAAATAGTTTATAATTGGTATTATTATCCAATAAATACAAAATAATGTATAAAATTAAACATAGTCAAATACCCCAATAGGAAAACGAAAAAATTACAATTCTTGTCGGACTAGTGGTACATACCTGTTTTCTTGTAGGACATTGTTTCATTTGGGTAGAGAACACACTAACCTATTATGTAATACTTTTGTCCTACAGTTAGTAATGAGAAAAATGGTCTTGTGGTATTAACAATTTCTGAGCGTAGGACCGGGATAACGTACCACGCAATTTGTAGGACAATATGACTGTTGAATTATATACATATTAAGTAAGTAACAAAAAAAAAAGCAGCTGGTTAGTAATCATTTTTGATGACCTCGTTATCGATACATGTTGGAAGGGGGGGACTCTTTGATCAAACCATACATTTTGTAGGACAAATATCTTTTCGAATAATTTAGATAGTTATCATCAGATTTAACAAAAAAATAACCTGTTAGTAATAAATTTTTGGGACTCATCAAATCGACGTATTTAATCCTTGCTACCTCTGTTAGCTACCACAGTAGAGAATTTTCGCATAGGGAATTGTTGGGCGTCTCATCGAAACGAAGCTACTCACGGAAAATGAGCTTGATAGTAGTCAAGTGGATAGGTTACTCTACGGCTCCCTATCTATAATATTATCAATAAGCATGCCCTTAAGTAATGGTTATACAAACTTAGCGTATTTTATGACAAACTATTTAACAAATCTAAATTTTTTATGTGCACATAGTTAGATTGGTCATTTTTGCGCATAAAGACCCTCCCATCGCGCACCCAGATGTATTTGTATTTAAGTTCTCTACCCCTACTACGGGCAGCAGCATGAAGCACCTTATTTTCATATGTAAGATGTTCCACGACGTAAATAGGACATTTCTTATTAGAACAGCCGATACCCAAGTGACTAGCATTTAATTTATCCTCATGGTTATTTTTATTAAATTTGCTAGTTGCTGCTAGAAACTCGTCTCGTAGCCGTGGACTACTGAATTTTACCAAAATGGATCGTGGCCGTGGACTAGCATGATTCAACTTAGCCACTCTTGAACAATAGTAGATGTTACTCTCGTTGACGGGGCATTTAATGGTTTTTCCTAGCTGCTGCACTATACTCACTATATTCTCTTGCTTGTGTTCCGGGACGCATTGTATCTCGACATTGGAGGAACGTGACAGTTGGTCCATCAGAGCAAGCTTAGAGCAAAGCGATTGGACTTCAGCACGTAAAGAATGGTTTTCCTTTTCGATTTTGTCGACTAATATAGACCGTGCAGCATGTTCATTCTTGATTTTCTCCAAATCATCGTTGAAGAATGATAACGACGATTCAAGCGTTGTTATAGCGTTCCGAACTTCCAGTAGTTGAGGGTTCAGTTGTAATTTAAATGCATTTGAGAGTTCATCGCGAATAATGTCCCGAATACTGGCAGCTGATAAGCATGCACAGTTTGTTGTAGTGTGGGTCCTTGATCTTTGTGTGACAAAATCGAGTTCCGGCGAAAGTACGGGATAGTCTGGAGCAGAATTATCACCTCTTTTGCGTTCCTTATTGTTGGCCATTATAAATAAATATTGTAGAAAACGATATATTGACGAAAAAAATCACCAAGTGTGCCGGTAGTTAATATTATTACTCGCTGTAGCGGTGACTTTCTTGCGGAAAAAAGATCGTAAGCGCCGTGAAATCGGCGTCGCTTACGCGTTTGGCGCAAAAATAGTGGCCAACGTGAATTACAGTTTGTGTCCACGTATTTGCATTAACAAAAACACTTACATGCACATATGCTTTGTAAGTGCTTGAGTAATGACATTAATATAATTTTTTTACGGATTCCAAGTCATTCCGGCATTTCCGGTAATGAAAAAGCTGACCAACTCGCTAAACGCGCTATTTCATGTGGTGATATGTACCCGTTTAAAAATTTCCATCATGATCTCTCATCATTGCCTAAACTTTATCTTTTGGAGACCTGGAGTAATGTTTGGTCCACCAATAGTCAGAATAAGGGTAAATTTTATTATTATATTCAACCGAATATTCCAAGCAAGCCTTGGTTTTCTAACGTGGAGTTCTGTAAAAGAACGACTACTATATTGATACGTATGCGTTTGGGTCACGTTTGCACCCCACATCATCTGGCAAGGCTCGGCATTGTACAATCTGAGTTGTGCGAGTGCTGTGAGGATGTCGGAGATCTGAACCATATATTTTTGTCATGTTCTAGAAATGATGCCTCTTCCTTGATCTCTCACCTTGTATCGCTTAAAATTCCTCTTCCCACATCTATTCCTATCCTTTTGGCCCCTAATGATCATCTTGTATATAAATCTTTATGTATGTTTATTACTAAGAATAATATAAAAATTTAATTTATTTATTTTCTATAAACTGTAAATCCTACAGTCAACCTGGGTAATTTTGGCTCACTTTAGAGGTAATTTATAGTCGTACGGATTTACTTTTATTGTTATTTGTCATAAATGAGTGTTTCTAGTGGGATATTGGCCTTTATAATCTAAATATCTGTGTTATTTATCAAAACGATAAATAAAAGACCCTTAAATTACCAAAAATTTGGTGAGCCAAAGTTACACTGACATTTGGGTAACATTAATAAGTATGCGGAGTTGATGAAGAAAATCTCTAATTTATGTAGTTTTTTTTACTCCTCGGTAAGATTAGCTTGTCATATTGATAAAAAAAATACATTTCGTTTATATCACTATCTCCTTTTTAATGGCAACGTAGGGTTGCCATATTAATACAATATTAAACTGCCTGGTTTATCGAAATCAACTTCTATTTAATGGACCTCTTAAATCAAGTTATTATTGTATTAATCAGGTTTTGATGTACTTATAATCATTGAGCAATGCCTAAAATAATAAAAAATAATAAAACAAACTCAATCACATATAAAAAAGAAACATAATATCGGCTCTCAATTCCCCCATACCATATATAGAAATTAATCATCAATCGCATAAGAATCGCCTCGTTTTGTGATTTTAGATCCTCCAAATCGACTAACTATATTTTGGGGGTGACAATTAAATATGTCAATCTTTGATGGCCACTTCCACCCTTCAAACTTTTTTGCATAATTGAAATTTTCACGCATTGTCTGTCCTCGCCCCGAGCTAATGTTACCCCAAATGGTCTGAAAATGAAACGGATCGAAGATTAATTAAAGATTTTTTAAAAAATCTATCAATATCGCGGGATATTTCAGTGTTATTACATAAAAAACATATGATTCTTCAACATAAAACTGAACTCGCCTTCTGTAGTTCTTCTGTAGTAACTGCTATACACAACTTTTTAGCAAGTTTATTTTTAACTCTATTTACCGCCAAATTTTGATTGATGAGAAATAAATATATATTTGACAAATCTCAAATGTCACTGCAGGTTTCATTCAAAAACACTTTTTACCTTCATAGATTAAACAACTTATTATTATACAGTGATTCAGTAAGCAGAGAAAAAATTAAACGTTCAAATACAAGTTAGTGAGTCAATGTTACATTGAAAGCTAAAGTTACCCAGGTTGACTGTACCTTTTTCCTTAAACATTATTGATCCTTTCACTTTCCAAATTCCCAACAATTCCGATATAAATTCTGTTTCCCTAACTTGACACTGGCATAATGTATAACAGATGCCATTAAAAAAAAAAAAAAAAAAAAAACTTTTGAGTGTGTTATGAAAATGTCTGCATTAATTTGTCGAATATGTTTGGATAACAACGTTCGAATGCATCAAATTGCGGGCTCGGAAGTTCAGGATGTATATGAAAAGCTAACAACTAAGAAGGTAGAATTCTTATACTATGTTAGGCGCAAAATAACTTTGCTGGGGTGAAGTCAGAGACCACTTACCCTCTACACCTGCCGACATCTATTACATTATTCAACGAAAACAATATTAAAGACCCAAATGGCAGTGCCGCGCTTTACACACTTAAGTGCAAAGCACGAATGGCCGGATTATTACCACTATCTCACAGAAATCAGACGTAAAGTAGCGGCTTGCTGCAGCATTTCGTATGGTGAGTGAGATATCCGGAGGCCCAAATCCCCTTCCTCTTCCCAATCCCTCTCCTTTAATGTCGGGAACGCGCACATGTTGTGGTGGGTCCTGTATCAGGTGACTCACTTGCGTGTTTGCTAAACTCTGTTATATAAAAACTGGCCAGAGTGTAGAGCCACATATAGTGAATGGCTCTGGGGTGTAGCCGCAAATATCTCATACCTCAAAAACTATGCAACATAGCTCATTGAAACGAATAAGATAGAGATAAAATAGAGAACATTTTTCAAAACTTTCAACAACTCGTGACCTATATCAATTCATAATCCCATTATTTGTATAATCCTCAGGTTCAAGAGGATGGAAGACTATACTTTGCATGTTACATATGTTACTATGAGCTAAAGAAATGCCAGCAGCTTGTTATCAAATCACAGAAAGCGGAGGAGTTGCTTCAACAATTCTTTGTAAACAGTCCTGAGGTATTTATATCATTATTTTATTACATAGTATTACAAATATTATGTTGCATATTATAATATAACAGCGATAGCTCAGTGGGGAGTGGTATGGAATACAGAGACAAATGTTGCAGGTTTAAAACCAGCCCTTATGAGCATGCACCAACAACTTTCCTATGTTACATGTATATTCATTGTTAATTATCACTGGCTTTAATGGTGAGAGAAACATTATGAGGAAGCCTACATACTTGAGAATTCTTCATGATGATGTGTGAAGTCTGCCAACCCATGTTAAGCCAGTGTGTTGGACTAAGACCTATTCCAGTTTATTCGTACAGGAGGCCTGTGCTCAGCAGTGAGACAGTGTAATATGGTGTAGATATTATTATTTTATTGTCTAAAAACTCATGAATGAAATATTAAAACTACCACCACCACATTAATAATGCACTAATTTTTGTGTGTCTATTTCACAATTTAAAAATGAACCACCAAAGTAGTAAGAGGTTTTTTCGATATATTTTTTGCGATTGTTTTACGTCTATCTGTGTATGGGTACAAGGCAGCATAGTCTATTTTTATTATTTGCAGCAAAATGTGGAATCCATCACTCTTGCAGTCAGACTGACATATGGTCTGCATAATTCATTGATGTTTGCGAAAATGGAGTCCTATCAAATACCAGAATATAACATAATTACAAAAGCAGAAAACCAAGACGAATGTGACATTAATGAAGAAGTGATGATCAAAGATGAACCTGACTATGACGGTAAGAACAGAATAATTTTATACAATATCCCGTAGTATCTGTAAAAGCAATCCTGTACTATCTGTAAAGGTCCTATTAGGTATCATGATAAGGCTCTTTAGATGTTAAGTAAAAAAGGACCCCAAAAATATTTTAATCAAATGATTTAAACCTCAATCAGCAATATATGGTTGATGGTTGATCACTCGAAGTGTCAAAATTAGGTGACAGCCCTGCAGCCTCACTTAGTATTTGATTACAGAAGTAGTCATTAATGTTTATGATACTCTGAGAAGAGTTTTTTAGATCATGTGTCAGATTATTCACTGAGGACACCAATACAAACAATGAGTTTATAGATGGTCTCTAGAGTCATGCCGGCCTGTATAAATGCTTCTTCCCTCTTCAGAGAGGCAGCGAGGCTTCCGAACTGGCAGTAGTGTTTTTTGATGGAATCCAAACAATATACATTGGTTGGTTGTGGGCTCCTTTTCCCGCACTTAGCCTGTAAAAATTCAGGCCATTGTGCGTGATATCCGTGCCGGCTATAGTACAAGCCAGCCTAACTCCGACCAGAAGCGCAGGATCTTCCTGGTTTCTCCACAGGCTTCTCGGAGTGACCCCGGTGAGTCGAGGATTTCTGCCCGTTGTGCAGCTACACCTTCACATTCCAGGATGACATGGGCAGCTGTTTCATCGACTAACAGACATCCCCTACATAGGGGGCTGTCAGTCATACCTAGAACATATAAATGTTTGTTTAGCGGGCAATGTCCAGTGATGGTACCTACGACTATGCGTAGGGATGCCCTGTCCAAAGATAGGAGGCGTTTAGTCAGACGAAAATCCGGGTGTGGCACGGTTTCCCGGGATTGTCTGCATGTACTAATATTCGCCCATTGTTCT
Organism: Amorpha juglandis; assembly: GCA_949126905.1. Classification (NCBI taxonomy): domain Eukaryota; kingdom Metazoa; phylum Arthropoda; class Insecta; order Lepidoptera; family Sphingidae; genus Amorpha; species Amorpha juglandis. The sequence goes on from OX421392.1 coordinate 5,639,534, forward strand.
GCGTGTTGTTTTTGTGTTCTGTGACGCAGCCATGTCCTCAGCTGGTTAAAGGGCAGTGGCAGTATTGGATTAGGACCCAACAATGCCTGGTCTGACCCTCTTTTAGCCAGCTCATCAGCTGCGTCGTTTCCTAGAGAGCCACTGTGCCCTTTTATCCACTGCAGGGTAACTGAGTTTATTTTCCCTATACCCTCCAGTGCCTGGTGGCACTCTAGTATAAGCCCTGACTGGATAGTTTTGCTGTCTAGGGCTCGTAATACCGCAGCGCTATCGGATACAATTCGTATTTTGTAGCCTGTAAGGCCCCGTTTTTCCACTGCTTTGGCAGCCTGTGTAATGGCGACACATTCACATTGGTAGATGGAACTGTATTCGCCCAAGGCCATTGATATCTTGATGTTCAATTCTGGTGAAAACACTCCTGCTCCCGATCCTGTCCTTGTCTTTGAGCCATCGGTGTATATGCGCAGTTCGTGTGTGTCTGACCAGTCATGTTGTTCTTCGGTCAGCTGGACAGTGTAGCTTTTGCTGAAGATGTGTTGTTTGGGTACCCTGTCGTTGGGAGCAGCCATCAACGGTTGGTAGTTGATGGCTTCTTCCAAGATTTTGGCATGGGTACTAATAGCTGTACCCCAGAGCTTTAGCATCTTTAGTCTTATTGCTGCTGAGGCCGCCTCTTGTTGGATAAAAAGATCCAAGGGCAGTAGTCCCAGCAGGACCTCCAAAGCTGCTGTGGGTGTGGTTTTCATGCAGCCCGTTATAGCTGTGCAGGCTAGTCTCTGGAAATGCTGCAGTTTGGTTCTTGCTGTGGTTAATTTGGTTCTGGGCCACCAGACGACAGCTCCGTAGGTGAGGATTGGCCGTATCACCGCAGTGTATAGCCACCTGGCAATTTTGGGTTGTACACCCCAGGTTTTGCCAAGGAGTCTCTTGCACTGCCAGAATGTGATACAGGCCTTCTCTAGTTTGTGGTCCAGATGTTTATTCCATAACAGTTTGTCGTCCAAGATGATACCTAGATATTTTACCTCTTTGGTGAGAGAAAGTGTGGTACCTTGGAGTTTAGGTAGGCGAAGATTTTCTATTGTTCGCTTCTTTGTGAACATTACGAGTTCAGTTTTTGATGGATTTACTGTCAGTTTCTGTTCTGAGCACCATCCTTCGACGATATTAAGGGCCCTTTGCATGAGTTCGCATAGGACTCCTTGGAACTTACCTTGTACAAGGATCGTTACATCGTCTGCAAAGCCGACAGTGTGGAAGCCTGCTTCGTTTAGTGTCCTAATGAGGTCATCCACCACTAGGTTCCACAAGAGCGGCGAAATGACCCCCCCCTGTGGGCAGCCCCTCGAAACAATGGCTCGGACAGTATCATTGACTGTCACTTGCACTGCCCTCTCCCTCAGCATGCTTCCGATCCAGTTAGTTATGGACCTCTTATAAGGGGTAGGCCACGCCTCCCTATCCCTCCAAACAGCTCTGTTCATTGGCGTACGGAAATACGCCACGCGTTAACTCGATACAATTTACAAAAAGGATTTAAATCTAATGAGTTTTACTATTAGAACTCATCAAATAATCTAAAAGGAATTATCGTAAAGTTATAACAGTCTTTTAACAACTATAAGCTAATTAAGATATCAAAATATAATCTCAACAATGATTTGAACAGTAAATTCATCAAATAATCTAACAAGAATTATCGTAAAGTTATAACAGTGTTTTAACAAATTTTGTAATATTTTCTTTTTGTTGGCCTAGGTGCACTCACAGAAAAAAAGGTTATACTGGACACAACCAAATCTATAGAAGTGAAGCAGGACACCATCTCTGGAACTCAAACAAACACAGTAGCTAATGAAAATAAGTCATCCCAAATAGTATGTGATGGGAAAAATCAGCAAGTATTAGTTAAGAACGATACACAGTCTTTTATATGCAATGATTGTAGTATAACATGTGATACGGAAGCTCTTCTTATCAAACATATTAGTGAACATAAACCTGTGACTATCAAACCGAATGAAACATATACAAAAAATCAGAAATCTTCACGTAAAGGGAAATTGAATGAATGCAATAGTTTTATAAAGCACCTAAAAAAGCCTTATAAATGTCAATACTGTAATTATGCATGCACACATTATAGTAATTTTAAGAGACATATTAGAACTCACACAGGAGAAAAGCCGTATAAATGTGAATACTGTGATTATAGATGTACACAAAATATTCATTTAAAGACACATATTAGGACTCACACAGGAGAAAAGCCCTTTAAATGTCAATACTGTAATTATACATGCAGAGTAAAAAGTCAATTAAAGAGACATATTACAACTCACACAGGAGAAAAGCCATATGAATGTAAATACTGTGATTATGCATGTACAGAAAATGGTGATTTAAAGAGACATATTAGAACTCACACAGGAGAAAAGCCGTATAAATTTGAATACTGTGATTATACATGTAGAGTAAAAAGTCAATTAAAGACACATATTACAACTCACACAGGAGAAAAGCCGTATGAATGTAAATACTGTAATTATGCATGTACATATAATAGTAATTTTAAGAGACATATTAGAACTCACACAGGAGCAAGGCCCTTTAAATGTAAATACTGTGATTATACATGTAGAGTAAATAGTCAATTAAAGACACATATTACAACTCACACAGGAGAAAAGCCGTATAAATGTGAATACTGTGATTATACATGTACAGTAAATAGTCATTTAAAGACACATATTAGGACTCACACAGGAGAAAAGCCATATGTATGTAAAATATGCGATAAGAAATTTGCAAGAAGAAGTGATTTGAAAAGACACTTACAAGTACATATGGGTAACAAAACTCGTTAGTACTGAACCTAACTGCTCAGAGTATAACAAATATATTAGATGTCATAGCTTAAGCATTAGCTATATTCCTTTATTATTATATTAGCATTTGCTAATTGTTTGTTCCTGGATGAAAATAGCCTAAAATATGTTCTTACCTGTGTGATAAAATTCATCAATCAACCTTTATTGGATTATTGATTAACAAACATACAAACTTACAAGCATACAAACTTCCACATCAACAAATCCTACTTTCTACTTGAAGTGTCAGGAAATAATTGTAATATGTACGAGCAATGAAACGACAACTTCACCATCAGCCGTATATTCGTAGACTGGCGCGACCGTACGGTCCGTTCAAAACGGTCACAAATTACCCTCAGTTTAATAATTATTTAAACCTATACATTACACCTCCACCACGATACAATACTACATCTTATCCTTACTTATTTTACACTATTTTTTTTAATATTAATAAACATTTATAATTTTACTTAATCTATATCAATCATAAATCTATCAACTGGTTTACGCATTAGCTTTGAGTATCGATTCACCGGAGGCTTAGGAGCTGAAGGTAAATCAGGAGGTTGCTTCAAAGAAACTTTGCTTCGACTATTCTCATTTAAATATTCCTTCTCTTTATATATATATTTTTTATAGCATAGGCCAGCAAACGAGCAAGTGGGTCACCTGATGGTAAGTGATCTCCACCGCCCATGTACGCCCACCACCAGAAGAATCATGGGCGCGTTGCCGACCTTAAACGAAAAGGATAATTAGGGATTGGGAAGGGGAGGGGATTTGGGCTTCCGGATATCTCACTCACCGTACGAAACGCAGCAACAAGCCGCTACTTTACGTAGTTTTTCTGTGAGACAGTGGTAACGACCCGGTCGAGCCAGCCCATTCATGCTGTAGACAAAACTGTCTACAGCGTGGCTCTACCACTCAAAAACTCTCTCTCTAGTACTCTACTCTCGCTCAGCAGCGCTGTGTCAGGAGATCAGGTCGGCACGTCATCACTATGCGGCGCGCTGGCATTTCCTTCCTCGCCGTGGATCTCATCGTTGTCGTCAGGACAAGTAACATCAGATAATGGCGACCTGCGCCGCATTTGATCCACATGCCGTTTAATAAGTTGACCGTCCTCCCTCAATACTGAATACCTACGCACGCTGTCTACCCTTTTCATGGTACCTTTTACCCATTTATCCCGAGTGCCATACTCCTGAACCCAAACTGTATCGTCCTCTGTAAAGGCTCGAGGAGTCCCATGAGAATATTTGACCTGTCGTTGGTTTTTGGCGGGAATTCTTACAGTACAGTTTTTTTTTTATGGCTTTTGCATTGTTATGCATTTTGCCAGTGTCAAGTATATATTATTCTCAAGTTATTTTTACAAGAACGATGACATACGGGTGCGGTCGATTTCAAGGTCTTGCTTGAGTTTTGGTGTTAACTCCTTTCAGTACGATTCTTAATTCACTTATTTCAATGTTTCCACTTTTATACAACAAATACAATTCTAAACTAATTTATGAAATAAAATAAGAATTAAGCATCATACTGAAAGGAGTTAACACCAAAACTCCGGCAAGACCTATAAATCGACCGCACCCGTGTTTCGTCGTTTTTCAAATAATTTGAGAATAAATTATACTTGACACTGACAAAATTCATACAAATGCGAAAGCCATAAATAAAAAAAAAGTCCTGTTGTTGCTGGGCTTCTTTTTTTTATACGAGCTCGGCAAAGTGACTACACTACACCTGATGGTAAGCGTAGTGCAGTCCAAAAAACCAGCAACCACTGATAAACAATGAGTTTATCGGTGGTCACCAGAATCATGCCGGCCAAAATGCTTCTTCCCTCTTTGGAGAAGTAAGAAGCAAATCGAGGGTCCTGCGACAGGACAGGCGGATGACCGATGCAGGCACAATAATACAAGAATACCCCTGTACCCGCCCCAACCAACCATCAAGTCCTGTCACAAGCCCCTCGGGAGAACCGGATATACACTGGCTGACCCTGAGAAGGCTTACAGCGTAATCCAGAAGATGCCTTTGGACCCGGTTCTCACGCAGGTGTTCACGGGCCATGGGGGATTCTCTGAGTACTTGAATCGCTTCAAGTGCAAGGAGAGCCCCTCATGTATCTGTGACCCGGCAGCTAAAGAGGATGTCACACACGTGTTCACCGAGTGCCCAGTATTTCTGTATCAACGTCTGAAAGTTGAGCAAGAAATTGATATCAAAATATGTAAAGAAAACCTACGCAGAATACTGGAGACCGGTGCAGTAATAGCATGTAAAGTGCTGTTGAGAAATATTTAGAGAGCCTGGGCAACTATGCTTCCTAATATGATATTATGAGAACTTAGATGCCAAGGAAAGTGTGTTTTAGAGAAGGAGACATGCTATATCCTAATAATTGTGTAAAATCTGTGATTAGTAATAAGTATGCACCGTGTATTAAACTTGTTTTTAAAAAACTGTATTCTTATTGGCATACTTATAGTGATTTTTTATTCGTTTTACTGCATTTCTTATACTCTTTTATTTTATATTATATAATACTTTTATTCTTGCATTATTATGGGGTTTTTATTTATAAAAGATGTTGAGAATTTATAGATGGGGAACATCTCTGAATAATAATATCAGAGGGACGAGAGTGGGGCATAGAGCCCCACAAAGAAAAAAAAGGCACGATGCTACCGCTGCGCCCAGCAACATAGGGATAACACATGTACTCTCAGATAATAATGCGACTTGTATACTCTGTTCTGGAAATCACATGGCCACTTTTCCTAACTGTCCCGAACATAGCAGACAAAAGGCTATAAAACTGGAAGAGAACATCTCATTCTCGGAAGCATCTCAGAGACATCGGCCTGTACGCAAATCATTAGGAGACGCTACGTAAGCTCCCGCGAATTCTTCCCCAGACTCCCCAACCATTACACGGGTCTACAAAAAAAATTTGTTCTGTGTCCTAAAGTTTAATTTATGATTTTTCGGTTAATTACGCACAAAAACGAAAAGAACATATTTTATTATATTTTTTTGGTATAAAGTTTGCTTTTGTGATAATTGTAGTAATAATAGGTACTAATTTTTGAATTTTATGAAAATTTCAATACATTCAAAAATATCGCGCGATCAGAGTGGGGTTTACGTACACACAGTGCCGCTAGATTAGGGGTGATCGATATGTGATAAAATATCGATACATTTATTTGATATATCGAATCAATGCGATATTATCGAATCATTGAAGTCGATGTACAATATCGATATATTGAAATAAGGATATCGTAGAATATTTAGGAAAAATCATCATTACAGCTCTAAAAGACTTTTTTCTATCGGATGTAGCTAAAAATTGGTTGTCTGTAAAGTCGGTTTACTGACGATACTTGAACGTGACAACGTCTTAAGAAAATACTGATGGAATGGTAGCATTTTTCAATAGAAAATTTTAATTTCATTTGTTTAATAGCTTTGTATGTATATAGAGAAGGAGGTAATTGGAAGTCACAATTAAATTGATCAAGTTAGATTTATTTGTACGCATAAATACAATTATGTCATTTTTTTTTACAATTTAATAGTTTTTACAAGTATAAATGTGCATTGTTCACTTAATTCAATATTTCCATACACTGTGCATCGCCGTAAATGTTTTTTGCACAAATCCACACCACTTTTATACAACAAACACATTAAACTAGTTTTTGAAATAAATTAAAATCAGCGATGAACCGCACTGTCGGAATTCCCGCCAAAACTCCGTCAAAATGATTTAACAGATGACAACATTTGACATTTGATAGTATTTATTGGCCTAATTATAACCTCAAAATCCGAAAGTATTTTATTTATTTTTCGGAATTCTCAAGTGTCCGTAGTTTTAATATAGTTTCAATCAAATATATATACATTATCTAAAACCCAAAAAGTAAATTCACCTACCTTTTGGTTCTTAGGCCAACTATGTATGGACGACGAACAATGTCCTTTTCGTAAATCTAGTTTTTAAAAAGCCCGCCTCAATGTGTTTGATATAGGAGAAAATGTTCCCATTGACGGATGGCTGGTCTAACCTGTCATTTCAGACACGTTGTTGTGATATGTGGAAGATTTAATATTTGTTTTAATTTTTTTAAATCTCGAACGCTGACGAACGCAAAGGCCGATTGTGCTTCTTTGTCGCTCGTTCCGCGCTCTCGCTTGCACTTCAAGCCTTAAATGGAACGTGACATCTAGCGAGGTAACGACGCATGAGTCATGTTTTTTCGTGCGTGCAGCCGGCTCTATCGAATTATAAGACGTTATCACGTCAAAAAAAAAACAACATCAAATACCAGAATAAGTAATGGATGTTGTTTTTTTTTTTTAGCTGTTCGATATTATTTTTGTTAATCAAGTCTTTTCCTTCATACAATTCGATATATCGAAAATATCGATATTTTTGACCGATATATCGCTAAATATCGATACCATATTTCGATATATTATATCGGAAAAAATATCGATATTTTTTGTACATGAACATCACTACGCTAGATGACACCCGAGTGATAAACAACGATAATGGCCGGATTCCCTGGGCCAGCTTATCCGTGAGTAGCTTCGTTTCGATGAGACGCCGAACAATTCCCTATGCGAAAATTCTCTATTGTGGTAGCTAACAGAGGTAGCAAGGATAGAATATTTCGATTTGATGATACTCAAAAATTGATTATTTTATTTGTAGGACAATATGACTGTTAAATTATATAAATATTAACTAAGTAAAAACAAAAAAATCAGCTCAAAAATTTCAATAGTATCGATATTCTGACTAATTTTCGAGGTCACGATAGCAACCGATAGTATTGCCAACCTATCGATAGGCAATCGATTAGTGTTGCTTAAACATCGATTATTTGAGATTCCGATAGTATCAATAGTTTTAAAAAAAACAATCGATATTTAATCGATAGGGTTCGAGACTTTTATAAGTATAAAATGAAACACAACTTGTAACGTTGTACGTCACCTAGTATCAGTTTCCAGTAACAAGCCATATTACTAGCAAAAGATCTCAGATCAAATATGAACAAGATACGGCCATAGCGTAGCCTGTGGTGAGACAGAGAGACCCAGCGCTTGTGTTGTCAGAATGTAAAAAAAAATCCATAATTATTTTATTTTTTTATTATATTTTAGTGAAGATTCTTAAAAGTAAAATAAAATACTATTAAAGGCTATGTAAAGTATATTGCCCTATATCCTTATTTACACATTATTTTATATGCAACATTAATTAAAATATTAAAATAATTAAAAAAATCGCGTGTACCCTACGAATAGTGTGAATATCCTATTATTCATAATACCAATTAGTGTTATTAAAATTACGGGATAGTGAATTAAATGTTAGGTTTCACTTAATTTTTGTAATAAAAAGATGTGAATAGTTAATTTCTTTATTAACACAAATTATGATACACGGGCTAATAACTTTCTAAGGTGTGGTCAAATTGAAGCAAATATAAGTACTAGTGTACGATATAAGTATTTCAACTGTAGTACCAAATCATGTGAATGCATTGCTAGGACATAAATAGAGCATTTTCTTTTTCCTCTAATGAGTAACATGTCGGCATTAACGTGATATTATATGATGTCTAGTTTTTAATGACATCCGGAAGCGAAGCTCCTGTTGTGCTCTATTGCGACCCTCGGTGTTAGAGAGAGTAATAGCGCGTCGTTTTGCTAACACGCCCCTTCATTGACCTTTAAATGTAACTAATTTTGTATGAAAATTTCTGATACGTTCTATCTTTTGCGAAATCAGTTTTTAATTTTATTTTTTGGTGACTTGCATACTCCTTGAAAAATACTCCTTGAAAAATGCAGGTAACACATCTTAGCACTTTTAGTTGGTATCCAATTGATTCCACCCGTCGCTTGGATCCACCGATTTCTTTGTGATGGATCTTTAGGAAATCTGCAAATAAGACAAAACGGAAGATAAATTTCACTTCTTTCAGGAAATAAGTATTGAGTATTATACAGGGTTAATTTTAAAACACCAGCAATCTCGCAGGAACAGATAGCTGACCCCATACGGAACAACTTTTGTTCTACGAGTTTGGATATAACTCAATATATTAAAAAAAAAATGATTTTACTAGTTTTTGTTGTGTCGTGTTTTTCTTCGTAGATTGCGGCGCGGCGCGCGCGCACGACATCAAAGGCGCCCGTCAGCTGCTCGGGCGTTGACCTTCAAAGGCGCTAGCCCGGTTCCCCACGCTTCGCGTATTTGTTTACGTAATCTGCGATGCGCGTTGTAACATTCAAGACGGAAATAAAATGAATACTTATTTTTGTATGCAAATAAAATCTAACAAATTATAAAAAGTCGTAGAACAAAAGTAGTAGCTTATAACCTTAGGAATCTACCCCTGCGAGATTGCTGGTGTTTTAAAAATAACCCTGTATAACATATTATAAAAATGTATTATCTACTTAAATAATAATTTATCGGCATTTAGCTTTAGTAACCGGCAACACTATTTTTAGGTTATAAAGTTAGATTTATGTATTAAAATAAGATTTTCGTAACAATTTTACCAAAATCTTGTGAAAATACTCGCCAATACAACAATCTGAAACTATTTTAATTCCCAGAAACAGATTTTATAAGGTACTTACATGTGAAATGTGACACCAGGATTTTTTCGCTCGCTACGGCTTTTACACTCAAAAATACTACACCCAACCATCATTAGAATACGATTTGATTACTATTTTAATACAAACACTAATAATAATCGCTATAAACACCTTAAAAACGCCAGGAAGTCTAGAAAACAATCACGCTATGGTTTGTTTGGCAAACTTCGCACCGTGACAAACAGAAATTATAGGCTACGCTGAAAGTGACAGCAATATTATATAGGCATCTTTGTCTAACACGTTCAATTACTTATATAACTCATTGAAATAAAACTAATTTAAACGGATTTTATCGCGGTTTTTTATAAATTTTGATCCCGACGTTTCGAAGACTTTTCAGCCTTCGTGGTCACGGGGAGGACTGAGGTGTAGGTTGTCCAAAAATGTTAATGTTACAGTATCTACCTTCAATTTACAATTACAAAAATATTTATGGTTTGGTCCGATCTACGCAGAAGGAGCTCACAGTGTCTTGAGGTCTGGCAATTGGTCTTTTGGGTTCCGATTTAATTAAATGTATAACCGGATCCCAGGCTTGTGCTAGCTTCCAACCATCTTCTCTATTGAAATTTGGATGTTTTTTGATTTCAATAGCCTCACGAATCATCCTAGGTAGGAATCGGTGTTCTTTAGCAAGGATTTGTGGTTTGTCGAATCTAAGATAATGATTGGAGCCTTCCTCAGAATGTTCAGCAAGTGCAGACTTCGTCCTACCTAGGATGATTCGTGAGGCTATTGAAATCAAAAAACATCCAAATTTCAATAGAGAAGATGGTTGGAAGCTAGCACAAGCCTGGGATCCGGTTATACATTTAATTAAATCGGAACCCAAAAGACCAATTGCCAGACCTCAAGACACTGTGAGCTCCTTCTGCGTAGATCGGACCAAACCATAAATATTTTTGTAATTGTAAATTGAAGGTAGATACTGTAACATTAACATTTTTGGACAACCTACACCTCAGTCCTCCCCGTGACCACGAAGGCTGAAAAGTCTTCGAAACGTCGGGATCAAAATTTATAAAAAACCGCGATAAAATCCGTTTAAATTAGTTTTATTTCAATGAGTAACATTCGCGTAAACGTAAGAAATCATTACTTATATAACTATCTCGTTTTGCAGGGAAATCATTCTGTGATGGTCCTATCTATGGAATAGATAATCTAAGCAAAAGATAGTCATATTGCAAAAAGAAAAAAACATAATAACTATAAAATTCTTAAAATTAATTGTATTTTTACCGGTGGAACTCTCTTGAACAATAATTTACTGTTACACGGTTGGGACGACAGCGCGTCGACCGGGCCTACAGAACTCGCTCATTTGGCCGACGGAGCTCCAAGCGTGAAGACGAATCAAGTTCCACTGGAGACTGTGTGCCCGTTGATACGTTTTTTTGTCCCGTTTACCATTAACGTGGTAATCCGGAAAATTCTAGCGTGTATTCATATTATACGCTGTAGTAAGTTTATTTGTTAGTGAAGCACCCCATTGGGTAAGTTGTTGAACAAGTTATACGTTTTAATTTTCAAATCGTAACGGCCGATTATTTTTGCAGTGTTAGATCTTTCCTCATTGTTAAACTAAGTGATTCATAAAAGTGTATCGATGCTCGAAGTAGTAATGCAAACCTTTCCATTTAAATAACGTAATTAGTAGCTTCATTTTTTTTCTCGTGTACCGACACGTTTTTAAATCAATAGCCGTTTTATTATATAACTTGAACTTAAACTTAATTGGTGCCGTTCTGAGAGTAGCGTAACACCGCACCAACTACTTACGGTTCCGTCCGTGGGGATTTGGTGCGGGTTCGATCCCGGCACTTAAAAAAGTATATGTCCTGTATGTAAATTACAGGGTGCGAGGAATACATTTAAGAAACTCATACTTGCGAGGTTTATTCTCGCGAGGTCTACGATTGGAAGTGGACGTTGCGACATAAATATATAATTGCTACGAGTCGTGTCGACGGTCGTCGGCCAAGTTCACCGCTGCGTTACAGTCCGCGTGGCCGCCTTCGGTCGCCGTGCCGCAAGCTCCTGCCCGGCCTTCCTTCGCCTTGACCCAAGGACGGTACTCGAACGTGGCAGGAAAACCAGACGGCCAGAACCTACCCCCTTGTACTATTTAAAAAAAAAAAATATTTATAATTCTTAATTTGTGGACGTGGAAGTTTTATTTGTGCCCGTACGCGGGACACCACCCAAGCAAACGTCACAAACTTATTACACTTTTGTATTAAGAATTGAACATTAAAATTTAATTACAATTAAAAAAAATAATGTATTCAAAGTATTTTCCTTCAGCCGGCTTCTTTTTTCATTCATAATGAGCCCTGTTTGGGAAAATATTCGTTCTGAAAGAACAGATATCGCTGCACAGCACAAATATTTTTTGCTATTATACACAGCACATTAGTTGATTTTTCCCAATATTTTAAAGAATAAGCAATCGTTGGTTTTTCTCAATATTGACCAACATCAATTATCGATTTAACGACAGGTGTTGTATGAGGTACCTGATTGGGCAAAAAAAGCAAATCATGGGATTTGGAATTGGTCTCTGTAGCAGACGTACTTGGAAGAGTTTGTATTTCGGGTATTTCTGTTGGTATGGATGCAATTAGATCCGCATATTCACTTTGGAAGAGTTGTGCTTGCTCCCCACACATTACACTATCGGTTTGAATATACTCATATATTTCAGAATTCCCTACAACTTGGCAACACTGTTCTTAGTACTACTTTACATCGGATTACCGGGATTTCCCCAAGTAGAGACATCAATTCTTTCTTAAAACAATGCTAGGGACGATAAAAAAGAAAACAAACGATAATCGATATCTTTCTCAGACAATCGATTGTTTCAATAGTTGAAATACTATCGATTAATCGATTGACTATCGATTTTTAAGCCGCACTACAATCGATAGTATGGCAACACTAGCTGGTACGTTATATTGCTTAGATTATCTATTCCATAGATAGGACCATCACAGAATGATTTCGCTGCTAAACGAGATAGTTATATAAGTAATTTAACGTGTTAGACAAAGATGCCTATATAATATTGCTGTCACTTTCAGCGTAGCCTATTATTTCTTGTTTGTCACGGTTCGAAGTTTGCCAAACAAACCATAGCGTGATTGTTTTCTGGACTTCCTGGCGTTTTTAAGGTGTTTATAGCGATTATTATTAGTGTTTGTATTAAAATAGTAATCAAATCGTATTCTAATGATGGTTGGGTGTAGTATTTTTGAGTGTAAAAGCCGTAGCGAGCGAAAAAATCCTGGTGTCTCATTTCATATGTAAGTACCTTATAAAATCTGTTTCTGGGAATTAAAATAGTTTCAGATTGTTGTATTGGCGAGTATTTTCACAAGATTTTGGTAAAATTGTTACGAAAATCTTATTTTAATGCATTAATCTAACTTTATAACCTAAAAATAGTGTTGCCGGTTACTAAAGCTAAATGCCGATAAATTATTATTAAAGAAGATAATACATTTTTATAATATGTTATATAATACTCAATACTTATTTCCTGAAAGAAGTGAAATTTATCTTCCGTTTTGTCTTATTTGCAGGTTTCCTAAAGATCCATCACAAAGAAATCGGTGGATCTAAGCAACCGGTGGAATCAATTGGATACCAACTAAAAATGCTAAGATGTGTTACCTGCATTTTTCAAGGAGTATGCAAGTCACCAATGATTTCGCAAAAGATAGAACGTATCAGAAATTTTCATACAAAATTAGTTAAATTTAAAGGTCAATGAAGGGGCGTGTTAGCAAAATGACGCGCTATTACTCTCTCTAACACCGAGGGTCGCAATAGAGCATAACAGGAGCCTCGCTTCCGGATGTCATTAAAAACTAGACATCATTTATATCACGTTAATGCCGACATGTTACTCATTAAAGGAAAAAGAAAATGCTCTATTTATGTCCTAGCAATGCATTGACATGATTTGGTACTACAGTTGAAATACTTATATCATACACTAGTACTTATATTTGCTTCAATTTGACCACACCTTAGAAAGTTATTAGCCCGTGTATCATAATTTGTGTTAATAAAGAAATTAACCATTCACATCTTTTTATTACAAAAATTAAGTGAAACCTAACATTTAATTCACTATCCCGTAATTTTAATAACACTAATTGGTATTATGAATAATAGGATATTCACACTATTCGTAGGGTGCACGCGATTTTTTTAATTATTTTAATATTTTAATTAATGTTGCATATAAAATAATGTGTAAATAAGGATATAGGGCAATATACTATACATAGCCTTTAGTAGTATTTTATTTTACTTTTGAGAATCTTCACTAAAATATAATAAAAAAATAAAATAAATATGGTTTCTTTTTACATTCTGACAACACAAGCGCTGGGTCTCTCTGTCTCACCACAGGCTACGCTATGGCCGTATCTTGTTCATATTTGATCTGAGTTATATTGTCATTTATCTGGTGCATAGATGTTAGTCTTATTTCAGTTTTGTGTTAGAGGTGTGTACCGGAGCCAATTTTATCCTCCGGAGATTATGCGGAGATTTTATTGAATAACCGGAGATTCTCCGGTTATTCTCCGGATATTCAAAATAATTTAAATCAATATAGTGTAAGAGAAAAAAAAACAATGCTTTCTGAAATATGAATTCACTTTATTAAAAAAATCGAATAGAAAATATCTAACCTACTAGGTAACAAATAATTAAAGTAAAACAAATCAACATACATTTATACTTATACCTAGAACCTTAATTCTACTTTTTGCAACTACCGCAACATTTGCGTTATCGTTTATCACGTTTTTGCGAATGTATGTTCGGAGTTTTGGCGGGAATTCCGACAGTGCGTTTCATCGCTTATTTTAATTTATTTCAAAAACTAGTTGAAAGTTGTGTTTGTTGTATAATAGTGGCGATTTCTGCAATAAACACTGGCGGTGACGAACAGTGTATAGAAACATTAATACAAGTGAATTAAGCATCGTACTGGAAGAAATTCACACCAATACTCCAACAAGACCTTGAAGATGTCTACACCGATATTTCATCGTTCTTGTGAAGACTTGAGAATAAATTATACTTGTTATTGGCGAAATGCATAATAATGCGAAGCCATAAATAAAAAAGAAGTGTTTCACTGTTTTACAGCGTCTCTCTCTCTCTAGTTTATTTGTCTCTGTTGTGTGTGTTGTGAAAATGTCTGCATTAATTTGTCGAATATGTTTGGATAACAACGTTCGAATGCATCAAATTGCGGGCTCGGAAGTGCAGGATGTATACGAAAAGCTAACAACTAAGAAGGTAGAATTCTTATACTATGTTAGGCGCAAAATAACTTTGTTGGGGTGAAGTCAGAGACCACTTACCCTCTACACCTGCCGACATCTATTACTTTATTCAACGAAAACAATATTAAAGACTCAAATGGCAGTGCCACGCTGTAGACACTTAAGTGCAAAGCACGAATGGCTTGCTGCAGCATTTCGTATGGTGTGTGAGATATCCTGAGGCCCAAATCCCCTTCCTCTTCCCAATCCCTCTCCTTTAATGTCGGGAACGCGCACATGTTGTGGTGGGTCCTGTATCAGGTGACTCACTTGCGTGTTTGCTAAACTCTGTTATAAAAAACTGGCCAGAGTGTAGAGCCACGTATAGTGAATGGCTCTGGGGTGTAGCCGAAAATATCTCATACCTCAAAAACTATGCAACATAGCTCATTGAAACCAATGTTCGTTGGAAGTATCTTTTAATTTATGATCGTATTGTTGAATTAAAAAAAAATAGAACATTTTTCAAAACTTTCAACAACCCGTGACCTATATCAATTCATAATCCCATTATTTGTTTAATCCTCAGGTTCAAGAGGATGGAAGACTACACTTTGCATGTTACATATGTTACTATGAGCTCAAGAAATGCCAGCAGCTTGTTATCAAATCACAGAAAGCGGAGGAGTTGCTTCAACAATTCTTTGTAAACAGTTCTGAGGTATTTATATCATTATTTTATAACATAGTATTACAAATATTATGTTGCATATTATATCAGCGACTAACAACTTTCCTATGTTACATGTATATTCATTGTTAATTATCACTGGCTTTAATGGTGAGAGAAACATTATGAGGAAGCCTACATACTTGAGAATTCTCCATGATGATGTGTGAAGTCTGCCAACCCATGTTAAGCCAGTGTGTTGGACTAAGACCTATTCCAGTTTATTCGTACAGGAGGCGTGTGCTCAGCAGTGAGACAGTGTAATATGGTGTAGATATTATTATTTTATTATCTAAAAACTCATGAATGAAATATTAAAACTACCACCATCACATTAATAATGCACTAATTTTTGTGTGTCTATTTCACAATTACCTAGTTAAAATGAACCACCAAAGTAGTAAAAGATTTTTTTGATATATTTTTGCGATTTTTTATGTCTATCTGTGTATGGGTACAAGGCAGCATAGTCTATTTTTATTATTTGCAGCAAAATGTGGAATCCATTACTCTTGCAGTCAGACTGACATATGGTCTGCATAATTCATTGATGATTGCGAAAATGGAGCCCTATCAAATACCAGAATATAACATAATTACAAAAGCAGAAACCCAAGACGAATGTGACATTAATGAAGAAGTGGTGATCAAAGATGAACCTGATGATGATGGTAAGAACAGAATAATTTTATACAATGTGTAAAAGCAATCCTGTACTATCTGTAAAGGTCCCATTAGGTGTAATGATAAGGCTCTTTAGATGTCAAGTAAAAAAATACCCTAAAAAATTTAATCAAATGATGATTTAAATCTTAATCAGCAATATATGGTTGACGGTTGATCACTCAAAGTGTTTAATTAGGTGACAGCCCTGCAGGCTCACTTAGTATTTGATTACAGAAGTAGTAATTAATTTAGTATTTTGTAGTAGTTTATGATACTATGAGAAGAGTTTTTTAGATCATATGTCGGATTATTCACTGAGGACACCAATACAAACAATGAGTTTATCAATGGTCTCTAGAGTCATGCTGGCCTGTATAAATGCTTCTTCCCTCTTCAGAGAGGCAGAGAGGCTTCTGAAGTGGCAGTAGTGGTTTTTGACAGAATCCAAACAATATACATATAACATTTTATGGATTCATTTAAAACCAGACAAATTTTCGTGTGTTTGCAAAACGCACCTACTACATCGAAATAACTAAAAAAATATTTATAATGTAGGAGTAGTAATATTAACATTTTATAAAATGTTTACTTTAATTATAAAAAAAATAATATTATTAAAAAATAAATAAAAATGTGTGCGTCTCGGGACGCTCGACAGGAGTGATAACTTAAACTAATATGGGTTAAAGTGAGAGCGGCGGAGCCTGCCTACTGCTACCGTATGCGTGAGAGGAAGGGAAGCCAGACAGAGTGGCGCCGTGCGTTATGTTACGGCGCCACTCTGTCTGGCTTCCCTTAACGCGTTACGTTACGGGGTCCGGTCAAAGTAATGTCAAAGCCTGGTCAAAGTCCTGTTAAAGTCCGGTCAATGTCCTGTTAAAGTCCGGTCAAAATCCGGTCAAAGCCCTGTCAAAGTCCGGTCAAAGTCCTGTCAAAATCCGGTCAAAGCCCGGTCAAAGTCATGTCAAAGTCATGTCAAAACCCGGCCAATGTCCGGTCAAAGTCCAATCAAAGCCCGGTCAAAACCCGGTCAAAGTCCGGTTAAAGTTTTCTGAAAGTCCGGTCCAAACCGACTGGTCACTGTATGACGCCACCTGGGACTTCGAAATTATCGATGGTCCAGAGAGGTCGGCTAACGCTGGCTGGTCGATGGACCGCTCGCGTTACGGAACGTTTCGGTTCACCCTCCCATAAGAAGTTATCACTTCAATAAATAGGTAACAAAAATTGAGTTCATTCCAGTAACCATTACAAAAGTTACAATATTCGAATGTATTAGGATTTCCTTACATTTCTTATACTAATCTATCGTTTATTTAATTTCTAAATTAATATTTTGAGTCGATATTTCCAAAATAGCTTTATGTTAAACATAACCAACGCGATCGCCTTCTGTACGCTTCGCGTTTTTGTAAAGCGTTGACATTGACCTTTGGACATAATGCACACAAATAAAATATCGCGCACAATAACATATTGGAACATAGACACGAATCATTCGTTGAATAGGTATCTCTTTTTCACTTTCTAGTAAATACTATAGTTGTCACTTTCTCGCTAAAACAAGTGTAACGCTAGTTTTGTAGGTTTCATTTTACGCGTTATAATCTATTCTTAATTCATATTTCAAAACGAAAAATTCATTGAACGAACTTAAGAGGTTTAGAGGCATAAAATATTCTAAAATAATCCATCAAACTCGACAACAATGATGGCATTATTATCTCATGTTTTTACACGCTTTTTTTAACATCACCTGTATGTTTGTTTGTATGTTTGTAACCGACTCCTTTGGGCGCGATTTTGACCCACTTCAAACAGCCAGATTTCGTTCAAACTTTGTAGATTTATCGAGGACCGATGACAATACACTAATTTGAAAAAAAAAAAAAAAAAAAAAATTTAATTAATTATTGATATTCGGGTTAGGAATGAAAATTGTACTCTCTGAATCTTCGTTAATTATAGGGAATATCGTAGTATCTAAGAGCGTTAATAGATGGCGCTTTTTTGATATTCGGGTTTAAAATTGAAATTATACTCTCTGCTACAATATATTTATATTTTAACTATAAAATGAAAAATAAATAATAGTTTTGAAAAAACTAAAAAACAC
The DNA here is from genome assembly GCA_949126905.1 of Amorpha juglandis. Taxonomy (NCBI): domain Eukaryota; kingdom Metazoa; phylum Arthropoda; class Insecta; order Lepidoptera; family Sphingidae; genus Amorpha; species Amorpha juglandis. The sequence continues at coordinate 5,657,927 of OX421392.1, forward strand.
GCTTTTATAGAAAGTCTAACTAAAAAATTGAAAATAATTTTGAAGAAAACAATGTATTTTATTGTAAAAAAAAGCGTGGGGTGCATGGTGTCAATAGTAATAAATATTATGTTGACAGATATGAGTAGAAGGATTATCATTTAGATATTATCTTGAAAAGCACCCCACACTTTTTTTTTACAATAAAATACATTGTTTTCTTCAAATTTATTTTCAATTTTTTAGTTAGACTTTCTATAAAAGCGTGTTTTTTAGTTTTTTCAAAACTATTATTTTTATTATTTAAAAGGGTGCAAGCCTCATTTTATGGTCGTAAATCATAGATCATATCACATGCACGTGCTCATGTCTCGATATCAATTGGCTTAGACGTTCATAACTTACGGTATAAACGTGGTGGCATCCATACTAAATACCTTAATAACAACACCATGATTTGAATATTAAGAAATAAAATATGATAGCGCGCAGCCTTGCTACTCGCTCGCGCGACGCGACGTACCTACCTACGTGCTGCGCCCGCGCCTGTGCCAGAGCCTAATTACCACACTCCGTGCATCCCCAGTGCCAGAGCATAATTACCACCCTCCGTGCATCCCCAGTGCCAGAGCATAATTACCACACTCCGTGCATCCCCAGTGCCAGAGCCTAATTACCACACTCCGTGCATCCCCAGTGCCAGAGCCTAATTACCACACTCCGTGCATCCCCAGTGCCAGAGCCTAATTACCACCCTCCGTGCATCCCCAGTGCCAGAGCCTAATTACCACACTCCGTGAATCCCCAGTGCCAGAGCCTAATTACCACACTCCGTGCATCCCCAGTGCCAGAGCCTAATTACCACCCTCCGTGCATCCCCAGTGCCAGAGCCTAATTACCACACTCCGTGCATCCCCAGTGCCAGAGCCTAATTACCACACTCCGTGCATCCCCAGTGCCAGAGCCTAATTACCACACTCCGTGCATCCCCAGTGCCAGAGCCTAATTACCACACTCCGTGCATCCCCAGTGCCAGAGCCTAATTACCACACTCCGTGCATCCCCAGTGCCAGAGCCTAATTACCACCCTCCGTGCATCCCCAGTGCCAGAGCCTAATTACCACACTCCGTGCATCCCCAGTGCCAGAGCATAATTACCACACTCCGTGCATCCCCAGTGCCAGAGCATAATTACCACCCTCCGTGCATCCCCAGTGCCAGAGCCTAATTACCACACTCCGTGCATCCCCAGTGCCAGAGCATAATTACCACACTCCGTGCATCCCCAGTGCCAGAGCCTAATTACCACCCTCCGTGCATCCCCAGTGCCGACTTAATTCTCTTCCGGGGTGCGTGCGCGAGTGCTCACGGCTCGCTCGTTTCCGCGGTAGTTTTATTATCCGATGTATCCAATCGAGTTATTGATTATAACGCGAGTGTATTCATTGCATTTCTTACCCATCACCGACGCGGCACTCGTCATCTCATTACATACCACTATAATCATTATTTAAAGACATGTTTTCGAATAGATAATGTCAAACAAACGTTTGAACTCAATACCTCACCGATCTCAGCTTGACTGCGTTGCCACGATATCAATGAGAGACCAAGACCAAGTCGACATAATAGAACAAAAACTAATTTATATCCGATCTCAATGCTTATTAACCGATAAAAAATGTTTTCACACTAATACTTATTTACATTAGGCCAACACTATACATGTATTATTCGGGAATGTCTTGGTTGTGTGCATTCAAATACGCGACTATTTTCAATTGGTACTTTTGTTAGGCGTAATAACCAGTATTTTTTTTTGTATTTGCCAACCACTGCTTGGGATTTCTACGTTATAAAGGTATTAGAATTTTGAAAATATCAAGATTTAATTACGTACGTAAAATTAAAGTAATCATTTATGCATACGTATCAAATCAGAATTTAGGTACACGAGTATGGACATGTATGTGAGAGTGTGTCATTCATGCGAAGTCGCGAGTGATCTGTGAGCGTTGTATCCTTGCGTGTGTGTGTGTGTGTGTGTGTGCGTGTGTGTGTGCGTGTGTGTCTGAGCACAGCGAGCGCGTGGTCGGTTGATGTTGTCGCCTCGACGAGTTCCAGGTACTTATACAGACTGTTTCAAATTAATTCATTCGTAATGAATTTTAATTTGATAGGAAATCTTATTTTTTTATTTTCCATTTTATGTCTAACTATGCTATGTCAAAGTACTTAAAATAACGTGAACTACACGTGGTTCAATTTAAGTATAGGGTGTCAAAATGACACGGTATATACATATATATATATATTAAATGTTATGGATTCATTTAATATATATATGATTGTATGTATATGATTTTGTAATATTTTCTTTTTGTTGGACTAGGTGCACTCCCAGAAAAAAAGGTTATACTGGACACAACCAAATCTATAGAAGTGAAGCAGGACACCATCTCTGGAACTCAAACAAACACAGTAGCTAATGAAAATAAGTCATCCCAAATAGTATGTGATGGGAAAAATCAGCAAGTATTAGTTAAGAACGATACACAGTCTTTTATATGCAATGATTGTAGTATAACATGTGATACGAAAGCTCTTCTTATCAAACATATTAGTGAACATAAACCTGTGACTATCAAACCGAATGAAACATGTACAAAAAATCAGAAATCTTCATGTAAAGGGAAATTGAATGAATGCAATAGTTTTATAAAGCACCTAAAAAAGCCTTATAAATGTCAATACTGTGATTATAAATCTACAAATAATGATAGTTTAAAGAGACATATTAGAACTCACACAGGAGAAAAGCCGTATAAATGTGAATACTGTGATTATACATGTACAGTAAATAGTAATTTAAAGACACATATTAGAACTCACACAGGAGAAAAGCCCTTTAAATGTAAATACTGTGATTATACATGTACACGTAATGGTAGTTTAAAGACACATATTAGAACTCACACAGGCGAAAAACCCTTTAAATGTCAATACTGTGATTATACATGTACAGAAAATGGTAATTTAAAGACACATATTAGAACTCACACAGGAGAAAAGCCATATAAATGTCAATACTGTGATTATACATGTACAGTAAATGGTACTTTAAAGACACATATTAGAACTCACACAGGAGAAAAGCCATATGTTTGTGAAATATGCGATAAGAAATTTGCAAGAAACGATCAGTTGAAAAGACACTTACAAGTACATATGGGTAACAAAACTCGTTAGTACTGAAGCTAACTGCTCAGAGTATAACAAATATATTAGATGTCATAGCTTAAGCATTAGGTATATTCCTTTATGTTTATATTAGCATTTGCTAAATGTTTGTTCCTGGATAAAAATAGCCTAATATGTTCTAATCTATGTGCTGATATACCTGTGTGATAAAATTCATCAATCAACCATTATTGGGTTACTGATTAACAAACATAAAAACTTACAAGCATACAAACTTCCACATCAAAAAATCCTATCCTACTAATATACAATACTAGCAGACCCGGCCACGCGTTGCTTTGGCTAAGGTATATGTTAAATTATATTGTAGTAAACTATTCAATACAGTATGCGCCATCTATTGGATACTTACTAAATCAGACGATAAATTACCTTACACCGCTATCTGTTAGAATGTTATGGAACTCACAGAATTATAACTAATAATTTGCAATAAAAAAACATTGCGATTATAAATTGAGATATAAACTATCCTATCTCTCAAAATGGATCAAACTGCACACAGTCTACAAAATTTGATTGAAATCGGTTCAGTAGTTTAAGAGTTCATCGCGGACAAACAACGTGACATGAAATTTTTATATATAAAGATTAGTAGGAAGTAGGATTTGTTGTATAGGTCCTATGATACTGTGACTGCCTCGGACTGCTGTGCTGAGGTCTCGGGTTCGGTCCCCGGGTCGGGTCAAGTGATATTGGGTTTTTCTATCACACACGTTTTGCAATTGTATCGCCGCAAGAATGTTTCTGGTTTTATGCCCCGCAAAATATGGGGCATTGCACGTCAAGTGGACAACGAAAAAAAAGTGAGGTCGTGAATTTTGTTTATACTCTGGTCAGTTATAGTTCTAGTAGACGTGGATGTGAACACACAATTTTTTTTTCGTATGGTGCTTTATTGCTGAGTTATGAGCTTTTAAAAATTTACTAAGTATGAAGTCATGAATTTTTGGATGCTTATTATCTGTATCAATTAATTTGTAAAGAAAACTACAAAGTATTGTTTATAGTTCTAAAGTTGAAGTTTTTAATTTTTTTGTCGAATTCTAAATTCAAATTTTTTTACGTATAGTAAACCCGAAGTGAAAATTTCAAATCGATATTTGAGTAACTAAAACACTAACACTTTTTAAAAAATATTTTAACCTTGTATTTAAGCCTTAAATGTACCATTACCATTTACCAAAAAAAATAGAATGGGATACAATAGTTTAAGACTTAGAGCATAATATAGAGTGCATACACATAGCTATGAGCTCTTTCTAAGCAATCGCGTTTATGCTCAAATACTACGCTGTTAATATTTTATTCCTTTATTCTAACATGCAAGAATATAAAAATAAACGATTTCTTTAATTCTTCACAAAAAAATTAAAACGTGATCGCAAAAAAAAAGTTTAAGACTTGAGCGATTTTATTTACTGAGATTGATTTAATTTGTTTGACAGTTTAAATGGTTTTGGCAATTATGGTAATAAGTTAAAACATGCTCTTTCATGTAATTCTGAACACATTACTTTCTGGAATGATGCTGTAAAAAGTTAGCATCAATGCGCTTTGGCGAATTAATACTCTCTTAAAAAAATATTTGTTTAAGAGAATATTGCCCTAATATAGATAGGTTATATTATCCTTCTAGTAATTTAAATCAAATCGTCAGGCAGAGTATTTCTATTATTGATAAAATGATGCCATGTATTTGCAATGTTTATGTTTATTCTGATTTAATAGGTGCTTACAAAAAAATATTGACACTATATAACTGTAATATACATAAAACAGATCTTATTTGAGCTTTTTGCCTTTATGTAATTAAAATGCAAGTTAAGCTATGGTGCATTATTTTCAATAATTGAATAAATAATATTGAGTTTAGGCCTAGATACATAGAAATGGAAACTCTAATCTGAGAAAAAGTCACAAAAGGATTGAGTTATGGATCAGGAAGGTGTTGTACCTAATCACCCATAATTTATTTATTTAATATTGGTATCTTCATAGTATTTTGTCTACAGTTTTTATGATTGTTGCAAATAAAATTGTTTTTTTTAAAGTGTATTAGTCATATTATTCTGCTTTTAGTTTATTATGCATACTGTATAGTATAGTAGCTTAAACTCAACTCCTTGTATTGCATAAAAAACATAGTTATAGTCTTCTTTATCACTATTTTATTTACTGTTAAGCATAAATTATGTAAAATCTTATATGTATAAGTTAATAGGATCAGACAGCACCTTAACTAATTTACACACTAGGATTCATTTCAATCAAAAAAGTAATTAGCATTATCTTAAATGTCTTTGTATGAATATTGAAATATTATGTTCAATATGTGTATATGTATAAATGAATAAACAGATTATATTAAAGATTATGTAAAAGTAGAACTGATCAAAAAATAGTTTGAAAATGTAATTGCTATTAGATAAGTAGGATGGCTTATGTTTTAAAATATTAAAGACACGAGTAAGACTGTAAATATTATTCTTATTATTTGTCACCTTTATATTTACATTTCGTTACAACGATTAAACTCTGTACTTTTTAAACTGATTCCTGCAAATTCATAAGTAATTGTTGAGTACACATTGTATTTATTATCACCTTAGTACAAAAATGTATTTTTTAATGTTTCCATAATTGTTCATATTTTTATTGATATACCAATCTGCAGAAATATACATATAGTTATACACTTTATTTTAATATTGGGTTTTCGTTAGTGTACCTAACATTTTCTGATTTTTGTAGCATTTTTACTTGAAAATAAGCCATTACATGATACATATTGCAAAATATAACGTTATGCACGTAATGCTTTTCGCGAGGCGATAATTTGTAAATATATAATTATTTTTAAGTTTAATTCATCATGTTATGGTTTTAAATTAACCTTTGTACAAATAAGTTTAAGTAGTCATATTATTAACTCTCATTTATAACAAAAAACATTTGTTGGCTATCTGTCAGCCAAAGCTGGCTCCTTTGTATATTTGTGCTTTCTATTTAATTTCATTCGCAATTTAAATGTCATTGGTGGTTTAAGTGTAACAGTATTAATAATAAAGAATTTTAGTTTATTGTGACAATGTAATATTTCAAGTACATAGTTATAGAAGTGCAATTCCAAGTAAAAATTGGATTTCGCGGGCTATCGGTAGGTTCGGAAATGATTGTAAATAGGACGTAAGAACAATTTACGTAAATGTGTAACCTACGATAGAAATAAATTTTATAATTACATACTATTTAGTTTTATTATTATAAATTAAATTTTATGCAAGGTTTATACGGGGTTTTCGTCTTGGGGTGTCGTGGAGTGTTTAGTAGTAGCACCTTTCCACAATTGCCGGTCGGCTTGCTTTGCTTGCTTTTATTTGCTTTGCTTGCTTTTATTTGCTTTGCTTCGTAAGCGGTGATTGCTGACTGGTCTACAAACCTCCATAATCTCTCCACTAGTGGCTCCAAGAAGCTGTTGTGTATGCGGCGGCCACACCCCGGAAACCACGTCGACCCGTGGGCTAAACCTAGTGGAGGGGGCTGTGATCATATTTCAGACGCAGCTATTTTCGGATGACCCCCGCATCATACACAAAGTCTGCATCGGTATGGAAGGCGAACACCGTCGATAGGCAATTGTTTTTCCGGCTTCAGTGGCGGTGCAGCAAGGCGATGTGATACGCCTCTAAGGGCGTCAACGAGGGTCTATTATCCGTTGGCGGCTAACTCACTGCATCCTGTCTACTACCGGTCGTACCAGGCAACTGCTCCATCGGGTAATAGTAGGTCAGGACGAGAGAGTGGGTTTGACCCAGCGCAAGTGCTCACCCACTTAAAATAATTCACGCGCAGATGAACCTTGGCTAGATCTTTGGAACCACGAGCGAAAGACCTATGGCGATGGAGGGATGGTGGTGGGAACTCGGATTACGGTGATTTCGATTCTCAATTGTCTCTCTGCACATAGGCGGTTAGATGAGAGTGGTCGCTCCCGTTATCGACTGAGACAGGAAAATGGGTTCGGCAGCACATCTGACGACTAAGCAGCCCTATTTAGGATCGCTCTGCTTACCTCTGCACAGGGGAGAGGCCTAGAAAAGGTGGCCTAAACATAGTCTGTCTCACTACATACCTTGATGGCAAACCGCGGTCATCAGGCACCGATACAACGCGGTCGAAAGACACAAAAATCAATAAATACACCAAAACAATATATGCATTTTGCAACATGGAATATTCGAACTCTCTTAGACAATCCAAATAACTTATGCCCTGAGCGAAAAACCGCTCTAATCGCAAGGGAATTATCAAGATATAAAATTGACATAGCAGCTTTAAGCGAAACCCATCTTGCTGACAGCGGTGAGCTTTGTGAAGATCAAGGAGGATATACATATTACTGGTTTGGGAAACCCGCCAACGAGAGAGCAAGTAGTGGAGTTGGCTTTGCTATCAAAACCCGTATTGCGAGATCACTTGCAGAAAAGCCCAAGGGAATCAGTGATAGAATTATCACTCTTAGGCTTCACATTAACTACAACAAATATCTCCATCTCATAAGTATCTATGCTCCTACTATGACATATCCCGATGAAGATAAACTGCGGTTTTATGATGATCTTCGACACGTGTTAAGAAGCATTCCCACAAACGACAAAATTGTACTTTTAGGTGATTTTAATGCTCGAGTGGGCTCTGAACATAACATCTGGAAAGATGTTCTTGGGCATCACGGAGTTGGACAATGTAATGCTAACGGCGACCTGCTTCTATCCCTGTGTGCAGAATTTAATCTCGTCGTTACAAATACATACTTTCGTCTAGCCGACAAATTTAAGACATCATGGATGCATCCGCGCTCCAGGCACTGGCACCTCATTGACTATGTCATAGTGAGAAGAGTTGATTTGAAGGATATACTTATCACCAGAGCAATGCGGGGTGCTCTGGGCTGGACTGATCATCGGCTAATAAGGTCCAAAATCCGCCTCTGTTACAAACCTCCCCGTCGAGCAAATCACAAGGCACCAGCTCGGCTGGCCCTCACAAAGCTTGTGAACTCAAGTCATATTCAACAGCAATTTCACTCGGACTTTGGCTCAGCGCCCCTTGAAATATTGGGGCCAATAGAAGAACATTGGCGTTCCTTGGCACAAACACTTCATAATGTTGCCAAGCGTGTAGTCGGAAAGCCGGAGAAGAAGAACCAAGACTGGTTTGACGATTCTGACACCGAAATCATGAATCTCGTTGGTGAGTTTAGACGGTTAATGAAACAATCTTCAAGTGCTACGCAAAGAAGGAATGTCCACCGTGAGCTGAAATCAAAAGTCCGCGAACTCAAAAACCAATGGTGGAAGAAGAAGGCGCTGGAATTGCAACATCTTGCTGACACCAAGCAGTCGGGCAAGTTCTTTCAATGCCTAAGAGCTATATTCGGCCCTCAGCATAAGAAGACTTCTCCGATTTTTTCCCGCGACAAATCAAGGCGGCTGACGGAACATGGTGAAGTGCTGAACCGATGGGCTGAACATTTCAACGAAGTCCTAAACTCTACCAGTCACAGTCCAGACGTCACTTACATCAATTCACTTGAGGCTCTCCCAACATCTACCGAGCTCGAAGACCCGCCATCACTTGACGAATTTCTGAGAGCTATTGCTCGGCTCAAAAACGGTAAAGCTCCAGGATCCGACAGTCTACCAGCTGAACTATATAAATACGGCGGCCCAAATGTACAAAGTAGTCTTTTTAAACTTATTCTGCGAACTTGGGAGTCTGGCATAATACCGCAGGACTGGAAAGACGCCTCAATTTGCAAGCTTTATAAGGGCAAGGGTGACTCCTCCGATTGTGGATCCTATAGAGGAATTGCTTTACTCAGTGCAGCTGGTAAAGTTATGGCCCACATTTTGAATCACCGGTTGGGACAAGTAGCAGAACGAATTCTACCTGAAACCCAATGCGGGTTTAGACCAACTAGGGGCACGGTCGATGCTATTTTCGTCGTAAAACAATTACAGGAGAAAAGCTTTGAACAACAACGTGATCTATACATGTGTTTCGTCGACTTGGAGAAAGCATTTGACCGAGTACCGAGATCCGCTCTGTGGGTTGTTCTGGAGAAAGTCGGGTGCCCCGCGAAGTTTATTAATCTGGTGCGTCAGTTTCACGATGGCATGACGGCCAGAGTTCAGCATGAGAACGACTTCACCGTAAGATTTCCTGTAACATGTGGTGTCAAACAGGGCTGCGTAATGGCTCCTACTCTCTTTGCCATTTATTTTGCTGCAGCTTTGAAAAACTCTTATACTGGCTGCACCGGACAAATACGACTAGATGTTAGATCGGATAGGAGCGTCTTCGATTTGTCTCGCTTCAGATCCAAGCGAATGGTTCACAACATAAATATTTTAGACATTCTTTATGCCGATGATGTTTGCTTAATGGCAGATGAAATTTGCAATTTGCAGTGTTTTTTGGACCACCTAGACGAATCATGCCGTAAATTCGGTCTGACTATAAGCGCCTCTAAGACGCAAATTATGAAACAACCGCCCCGTGGTACTTCAGCTGTTTCCACGCCTATTAATCTGAATGGCAGGGCTCTTGAGGAAGTGTCTTCATTTCGATATTTGGGCAGCTATATTCGTCATGACAACCGACTAGACACCGAGATTTCCTCCCGAATTGCTAAAGCAGCAGCGTCTTTCGGCAAACTACGAATAAGAGTTTGGGACTCACATGACCTACAACTACACACTAAGATCGCCGTGTATAAAGCAGTTATAATACCCATCTTGCTCTATGCCAATGAGACGTGGTGTCTATATAGGAATGACATTAAACGACTTGACTCGTTCCACGCGAAATGTCTGCGCTCAATTCTTCGCATCAAGTGGCAGGATCGCATAACAAACTCCGAAGTATTTCGCCGAACGGAGCTAAGCGGCATTGAGGCACTGCTTGTAAGCAGTCAACTTCGATGGTGTGGGCATCTCGTGCGTATGAGCGACTCAAGGCTGCCTAAATCTGTGTTTTACTCGCAGCTGAATGAAGGCAATCGCAAACCTGGAGGGCAGCTTCTACGATACAAAGATGTACTCAAGCGGCATCTAGTTACATGTAACATCTCTACTAATAACTGGGAAGAGCTTGCAAAACAGAGAAGTGATTGGCGTAACTCTGTTGCTAAGGCAGTTGAAGCTTTTGAAAAAAATCGGCTACAAGATCTCGATGCAAAACGCCTGCTTAAAAAGATTCGTCCTAAGCCTTCCTATGATTATACCTACAATTCTTTAGGCCAGTTGCACTGTGCGCCATGCAACAGGGTCTTCAAAACTAAATTTGGTTTTGCCAGCCATATCCGCTCCCATCTCCGGAGTTGACAAGGTTCGCCATTGACGGATACGTCGAGGAGGACATCATCATCATCATAGAAAACCGATAATTTATTACGGTTTTAGTATGTAACCCTCTTTAAAGTCATCCCTATTTTATTTAATGATCGGTATTTTCAGAAATTCACCGATTTCCGATACGGCACGTCTCTAGTATACAATCTCCGTGCAAAAGAGAAAGAAGAAAACCGCAGATCAATTCACACGGGAAAGAAAGAGAGATCCCACTTTTCTTTGAATGAATTGTGTAACATGTATAGTATAAAAATTTATGCATGTAGGTGTGAGCTTATCGTGTTAAAAAAATTGTATGAAGATAACCGTCTCTCTAGTTTATTTGTCTCTGATTTATATTGTCCGGTGCAAAGTGCACATTGAATGTGCATATAGATGTTTGTCTTCTTTCAGTTTTGTGTGTGTTATGAAAATGTCTGCATTAATTTGTAGAATATGTTTGGATAACAACGTTCGAATGCATCAAATTGCGGGCTCGGAAGTTCAGGATGTATATGAAAAGCTAACAACTAAGAAGGTAGAATTCTTATACTATGTTAGGCGCAAAATAACTTTGCTGCGGTGAAGTCTGAGACCACTTACCCTCTACACCTGCCGACATCTATTACATTATTCAACGAAAACAATATTAAAGACCCAAATGGCAGTGCCGCGCTGTAGACACGTTAAGTCCAAAGCACGAATGGCCGGATTATTACCACTATCTCACAGAAATCAGACGTAAAGTAGCGGCTTGCTGCAGCATTTCGTATGGTGAGTGAGATATCCGGAGGCCCAAATCCCTTTCCTCTTACCAATCCCTCTCCTTTAATGTCGGGAACGCGCACATGTTGTGGTGGGTCCTTTATCAAGTGACTCACTTGCGTGTTTGCTAAACTCTTATATAAAAACTGGCTAGAGTGTAGAGCCACGTATAGTGAATGGCTCTGGGGTGTAGCCGAAAATATCTCATACCTCAAAAACTATGCAACATAGCTCATTGAAACGAATGTTCGTTGGAAGTGTCTTTTAATTTATTATCTTATTGTTGAATTAAAAAAAAATAGAGAACATTTTTCAAAACTTTTAACAACCTGTGACCTATATCAATTCATAATCCCATTATTTGTTTAATCCTCAGGTTCAAGAGGATGGAAGACTACACTTTGCATGTTACATATGTTACTATGAGCTAAAGAAATGCCAGCAGCTTGTTATCAAATCACAGAAAGCGGAGGAGTTGCTTCAACAATTCTTTGTAAACAGTCCTGAGGTATTTATATCATTATTTTATTACATAGTATTACAAATGTTATGTTGCATATTATAATATAAAAGTGATAACCCAGTGGGTTTAAAACCAGCCCTTACGAGCATGCACCAACAACTTTCTTATGTTACATGTATATTCATTGTTAATTATCACTGGCTTTAATGGTGAGAGAAACATTATGAGGAAGCCTACATACTTGAGAATTCTCCATGATGACGTGTGAAGTCTGCCAACCCATGTTAAGCCAGTGTGTTGGACTAAGACCTATTCCAATTTATTCGTACAGGAGGCCTGTGCTCAGCAGTGAGACAGTGTAATATGGTGTAGATATTATTATGTTATTATCTAAAAACTCATGAATGAAATATTAAAACTACCACCACCATGTTAATAATGCACTAATTTTTGTGTGTCTATTTCACAATTACCAAGTAAAAATGAACCGCCAAAGTAGTAAGAGATTTTTTGGATATATTTTTTGCGATTGTTTTACGTCTATCTGTGAATGGGTACAAGGCAGCATAGTTTATTTTTATTATTTGCAGCAAAATGTGGAATCCATCACTCTTGCAGTCAGACTGACATATGGTCTGCATAATTCATTGATGATTGCGAAAATGGAGCCCTATCAAATACCAGAATATAACATAATTACAAAAGCAGAAAACCAAGACGAATGTGACATTAATGAAGAAGTGATGATCAAAGATGAACCTGATGATGATGGTAAGAACAGAATAATTTTATACAATGTGTAAAAGCAATCCTGTACTATATGTAAAGGTCCCATTAGGTGTAATGATAAGGCTCTTTAGATGTAAAGTAAAAAAATAACCTAAAAAATTTAATCAAATGATGATTTAAAACTTAATCAGCAATATATGGTTGACGGTTGATCACTCAAAGTGTTTAATTAGGTGACAGCCCTGCAGGCTCATTTAGTATTTGATTACAGAAGTAGTAATTAATGTTTATGATACTCTGAGAAGAGTTTTTTAGATCATGTGTCAGATTATTCACTGAGGACACCAATACAAACAATGAGTTTATCAATGGTCTCTAGAGTCATGCCGGCCTGTATTTTTTTTTATTGCCTTGATAGGCAGACGAGCAAGCGGCCCGCCTGATGGTAAGCGGTCACCGCCGCTCATGGACATCGGCAATGCCAGGGGCACAGCCAAGCCGCTGCCTACCATTGAAGGAATACTCTTCACATCACCATCACACCATCTTAAACAGTTCCTCAGAGCACTCCCCATGGAACAGCCGATAGAACACGCAGAGAGAACCAAAATCTCTCCGCAGTCTTAAGGGTTCCAGGTTATCCGTGAGACTGGGATCATCGACGATTCGAATAGCCCGCCTTTGTAAGGAGTCAAGTGGGTCAAGCAGGTAATTGGGGGCTCCTGCCCAGAGATGAGAGCAGTACTCCACGTGGGGCCATACCTGAGCTTTGTAGAGCGTAAGTCTATGGCCCGGCGTGAAGTATCGCCTCGCTCTGTTCAGGATACCCAGCTTTCTGCCAGCCAGTTTCGCTTTATCCTCCAAATGACTCCTGTACTGGACTTTACTGGATATTTCGACGCCGAGGATCCCAATACTCTCGGAAACCCGGAGAGGTACTCCTTGGAACTGTGGCGCCATGACAAATGCTTCTTCCCTCTTCAGAGATGCAGAGAGGTTTCCGAACTGGCAGTAGTGTTTTTTGATGGAATCCAAACAATATACATATAACATTTTATGGATTCATTTAATATATTGATTTTGTAATATTTTCTTTTTGTTGGACTAGGTGCACTCTCAGAAAAAAAAAAGGTTATACTGGACACAACCAAATCTATAGAAGTGAAGCAGGACACCATCTCTGGAACTCAAACAAACACAGTACCTAATGAAAATAAATCATCCCAAATAGTATGTGATGGGAAAAATCAGCAAGTATTAGTTAAGAACGATTCACAGTCTTTTATATGCAATGATTGTAGTATAACATGTGATACGAAAGCTCTTCTTATCAAACATATTAGTGAACATAAACCTGTGACTATCAAACCGAATGAAACATATAGAAAAAATCAGAAATCTTCATGTAAAGGGAAATTGAATGAATGCATTAGTTTTATAAAGAACCTAAAAAAACCTTATAAATGTCAATACTGTAATTATGCATGCACATATTATAATAATTTTGAGAGACATATTAGAACTCACACAGGAGAAAAGCCGTATAAATGTAAATACTGTGATTATACATGTACAAAAAATATTAATTTAAAGACACATATTAGAACTCACACAGGAGAAAAGCCCTTTAAATGCAAATACTGTGATTATACATGTACACGAAATGAGCATTTAAAGAAACACATTAGAACTCACACAGGCGAAAAGCCCTTTAAATGTCAATACTGTGATTATACATGTACACGAAATGATCATTTAAAGAAACATATTAGAACTCACACAGGCGAAAAGCCCTTTAAATGTCAATACTGTGATTATACATGTACACGAAATGATAATTTAAAGAAACATATTAGAACGCACACAGGAGAAAAGCCGTATAAATGTAAATACTGTGATTATACATGTAGAGTAAATAGTAGTTTAAAGACACATATTAGAATTCACACAGGAGAAAAGCCACATGTTTGTGAAATATGCGATAAGAAATTTGCAAGAAGCAGTTGTTTAAAGATTCACCTACGAGTACATATGAGTAACAAAACTCGTTAGTACTGAAGCTAACTGCTCAGAGTATAACAAATATATTAGATGTCATAGCTTAAGCATTAGGTATATTCCTTTATTTTTATATTAGCATTTGCTAAATGTTTGTTCCTGGATAAAAATAGCCTAATATGTTCTAATCTATGTGCTGATATAACTGTGTGTTCGTCAATCAACCATTATTGGGTTACTGATTAACAAACATAAAAACTTACAAGCATAAAAACTTCCACATCAAAAAATCCTACTTCCTACTAATATACAATACTAGCAGACCCGGCCACGCTTGCTGTGACTAAGGTATATGTTAAATTATATTGTAGTAAACTATTCAATACAGTATGCACCATCTATTGGAAACTTACTCAATCCAGTTGATAAATTACCTTACACCGCCATCTGTTAGAATGTTATGGAACTCACAGAATTATAACTAATAATTTGCAATAAAAAATATTGCGACTATAAATTGAGATATAAACTATCCTATTTCTCAAGTTGGATCAAACTGCACACAGTCTACAAAATTTGATTGAAATCGGTTCAGTAGTTTAAGAGTTCATCGCGGACAAACAACGTGACATGAAATTTTTATATATAAAGATAAAGATTAGTAGGAAGTAGGATTTGTTGTATAGGTCCTATGATACTGTGACTGCCTCGGTGCCTCGGACTGCTGTGCTGAGGTCTCGGGTTCGATCCCCGGGTCGGGTCAAGTGATATCGGGTTTTTCTATCACACACGTTTTGCAATTGTTTCGCCGCAAGAATGTTTCTGGTTTTATGCCCCTCAATATACATTTTGTTATTTCTTATTTTATTTTGACAGCCTCCGTGGCTTGTCGGGCTGTGAAGGGAGAGGCCGCGGGTTCGATCCCCGCACCGAGACAAATGTTTGTGTGATCCACAAATATTTGTTTCGGGGTGTGGGTGTTGTGAGACCGAAAGTCTCGTAGTTCCTGATACCCACGACACAAGACTCGTATCTTACTGTGGGGTCAGGACTATGTGTGTGACTATTGGGTGTATTTATTTATTTTGAATATAATTATTTTCTCATAATATTTCATCAGTTTGGATGAGAAACAAAAGGGTTTTTTAAACATTTAGGTATATAATATTGGTTTTGATTTCGTATTTTTTAAAGTTTTAATAGAGGATTTGATTTGTTCAATTTGTTTTATTTCTACAAACCAGTAGAGTTGGTACTAACTAAGTGTCCTTATACCACATACATATGATCGGACATTTCAAATATTTTTATAAAATTTATTGCGCATATCGTAAAGGTGCCTATTCTATAAATCCGAAACGAAGCAACGAAGTTCGAAACATCCATAGAGTACACTAGGTATAGAACAGCCATTACAATAATAATATTACTGACCTATATTACTATCATAAAGATTCATTTGTATGTAAAAACGTATATGAAAAACGATTGCATTAAGTAGAAGAAGTAGCTATAGCATAACCATTACAATAGTATTATGTAGTAAGTAATTATGAATTTTTTTGTCTCCTTTTTTTTATTTTATGGCATAGGCCGGCAAACGCGCAAGTGGGTCACCTGATGGTAAGTGATCTCCACCGTCCATGTACGCCCACCACTAGAAGAATCATGGGCGCGTTGCCGACCATAAAGGAAAAGGATTTTTAAGGAAAGGAGAGGGATTTGGGCTTCCGGATATCTCAGTCACCGTACGAAACGTAGCAGCAAGCCGCTACTTTACGTCGGTTTTCTGCGAGACGGTGGTAATGACCCGGTCGAGCCAGCCCATTCATGCCGTAGACAAAACTGTCCACAGCGTGGCTCAACCACTCAGAAAATATTTTTGTTTAAGTCGTAAAAAAGATTAAATAAAACGGATAAAAATTCCTAACACGGTGCAATAATAAAACATGTTCCCTTTTATAAACATGTCTTTACCGACTGTTTTGGTCACAGTATTTTATTTTAGAAATATTATTATTGTGATAGTTATTCTACGTTGCATTAGGTCTACATTTTCGAACTTCATCGCTTCGTAGCGTTATAGAATGGGGGCCCACGGTCGGATTTAAAGGTAAGGGGCCCTGGGGTAACAAAGAAATGTAAGTGTCGATTGTCTTTCGGCCACTTTTTAAAGGTTACATGTATAAGAACTGGTCTAAAATCAGCGAATGTCACAACGCGGTGCATAAATTGATGTATTCGGGAGTCTTTGAGTCTTTTGAGCAGACTAAAACACGGCGCTGTTCAAAATCAAAATGTTTACTCATCATGTAGGCTCAGAAAGCGCTTATGACAGGTCAAGTACAGAACATTAATTTGTCATTAATGAGAAAAACTTAAAATTAAGGGAACTTTGGAATAACCGCTGCGCTATACTGGCTGGCAGGAAAAGGCACACCAACAAGCAGGGGAAAAGGGAGGGGATCCTTAAATGTAGAGATTCACGGATTAGGAGGATATGGAAATCGGGACATGGGCAGGAAGGAATTGGGTAAATTAACAATAAATCTGTAAGGGTTTTAAAGGCAAGGAGATGTGTCGTGGACCTTACTGGCAGTAATATCCCTAGCCTAGCTAACCTGCCAACCTCTGTCTAGCTGCCTACTGATGACGACCCGAAGAAGAAAGGCAGAAACAAACTCCGGGCTTATTTTTTTCCGTCATCAATTATATATTTAATATTTGGTGTTAGGATATCATATCCGCCCGAATAGCGACCACCGTACACATGGTGTTAAAACCTGCCATAGTAATCCACACACCTTGTGTGGATCGCGTTCCAGGATCAGCCAGTGTATACCGCTGGTTTTTTGGACTGGACTACGCTTACTATCAGGTATAGTACAGTCATTTTGCCGTGCTCGGATAAATAAAAGATTGCGTTTTATTAATACAAGTTACTTCAAGTTCTTATGGCCCTGGGTAACTGCCCCTTTTTTCCCTTAAAATCTGGCCCTGCACGTAACACCAAATTATTTTCAGCAAGGAGTTTGAGCTTGCTAATCCGCTGAGCTATGTCGGTGACTTTCGTTCTTCTACGGATCTCCTCATTTCTGATTAGATCACGTAGAGAAACACCGAGCATAGCTCTCTCCATAGCTCACTGAGTAGCTAGCGCAGCGTTGGACGTCCACCTACAACTCCTACAAGGTGGACAGACGTCCTGATAAAGATCGCAGGAAGTCGCTGGATGCAGGCCGCTTCCAACAGGTCGGTCTGGAAATCTTTGGGAGAGGCATATGTTCAGCAGTGGACGTCCTGTGGCTGATGATGATGAAGGATTTTTAAAATATACTTTCTTTTATTTAATGTCTTCACTGAAAACCGACGTAAAGTAGCGACTTCCTGATGCGTTTCGTACGGTGAGTGAGATATCCGAAGGCCCATCCCTCTCCTTCCCTGTCCCAAATCATCCCTCTCCTTTAAGGTCGGCAACGCGCCCATGATTCTTCTTGTGTGTGTACATGGGCGGTGGAGATCACTTACCATCAGGTGACCCACTTGCTCGTTTGCCTGCCTATGCCATTAAAAAAACATACCGGCGCGTGCGAGGCCGCGGGTTCGATCCCCGCACTGAGACAAATGTTTGTGTGATCCACAAATATTTGTTTCGGGGTGTGGGTGTTGTGAGACCGAAAGTCTCGTAGTTCCTGATACCCACGACACAAGAGTCGTATCTTACTGTGGGGTCAGGACTATGTCTGTGGCTATGTATGTGGCGGTGTATTTATTTATTTATTTACCTTTTAAATTTTTTCCGCTAATTTAGAATCCAATCCAATCATAAATATCCACTATTTTAAATTTTACTTCCTCGGTGTCGCAGTTGTATTGCGAACGCGGTACGACTGCTGTGCTGAGGTCTGGGGTTCGAACACCGGGTCGGGTAAAAATGATATTGGGTTTTTCTATCACGAAATGCTTAGTATCGGCCCAGAGTCTGAAATTGTGGCCGGTATGTATGACGATATGTTCGCCCTTATCACACCATGAAACGGAAATACGCTCGGCAAATATGGGTGTACAGTGTGCCGAGTGTGTTTCAACACAATTTTAACGTCTCTACAGACCCTGTTTTCCAATTACAGCACTAAAGCGCATTATGCTGCATAATGCTCAACGTTGAATGTTTCAACTACAGCAACGCTACGCACAATCAAGCACTCTCAAAAGTACTGCTTTCGGGTGATACATGCAATCGATACCATCTCAGTAACAGAAAATAAACAAGTGTTTTTTGTTTAAGTTGGCATTGATCGAAATTTTATTTATATTATCGTTAGTAATTAATATTGTTTATTGTTGAGAATTTTTTTTAAGCTTTCGTCTTATCGTAGTATTTTCGAAATATTCAATAGTTAATTCAGACCCTGTTAAAAAGTAAATGTAAGGATGGATGAAGGTATAAACATTGACTATTTATATTTTTATTCTCAACACTGAACTTAGCGCACTCTGCTGGTGCACTAGAAAACTAATTCACGTTCCAATTAGCATTAAGCACACTTCGGCATTGTGCGCCACTGAGTCGCATTATGCTCTGTAATTGGAAAACAGGGAGTTTGCGTTTTTTGAAAAATATATATGCAAACGTGAAAAGCGCCTCCTGGTGGTAAGTTTAGTAAACTGGAGTCGTAAGTGTAACATTTATAACGTTAAAGTGGGTGATAGACGCACGAACTTAAAGTACGCGGTTTTTAAGATCGCGAACTTACTCGGCTCGACATTAGTGACACACGTGAAGCTTACTCATTCTGTATTGCGATGTCGTTGACAGAAGAAGCTTTGTGTTATTTAGGAATTATATCGTATTACATTTTAATAACTAAAAAAAATAGACGAAGTCGAAAAGTGTGGGAAAAGAACGGAATTACGAAAAGAAAGCGTTTATCACATGTGAATTTAGTAAGAGTTACATGAAGAGAAGGAAGATTTCCATAATTATTTCAGAATGCCTGAGGCGGTGTATGAATTTCTCAATCAAAATTAACAAAAATTTCAAAAATCTAAACACGACAAGCGTGCGCATCCACGAACTGGCGAAACAAAGTGGCGGCTCGCGGCTCGCAGTGCTGTTACACGTACGAGCCAAGACGAGCTACGAGCAAGATTTCGAACCGGTTGGAACGAAGACGATTTTGCGCGGCGGTTTTAAAGTACGCGTACTTACGGTGACAAGCGAAAAAGGTCGTCGAGCCATAAGTACGCGTACTTGCTCGTACGTCTATCACCCACTTTATCATTTATCACGTTTTTGCGAATGTATGTTCGGAGTTTTGGCGGGAATTCCGACAATGCGGTTCATCCCAAGTATTTTAATTTATTTCAAAAACTAGTTGAAAGTTGTGTTTGTTGTATAAAAGTAGTGATTTCTGCAATAAACACTGATGGTGACGACCAGTGTATAGAAACATTGAAATAAGTGAATTAAGCATCGTACTGGAAGAAATTCACACCAAAACTCCAACAAGACCTTGAAGATGTCCACACCGATATTTCATCGTTCTTGTGAAGACTTGAGAATAAATTATACTTGTTATTGGCGAAATACATAATAATGCGAAGCCATAAATAAATAAGAAGTGTTTCACTGAGTTTCACTCTGGTTTCACTGTTTCACAGCGTCTCTCTAGTTTATTTGTCTCTATTGTGTGTGTTATGAAAATGTCTGCATTAATTTGTCAAATATGTTTGGATAACAACGTTCGAATGCATCAAATTGCGGGCTCGGAAGTGCAGGATGTATATGAAAAGCTAACAACTAAGAAGGTAGAATTCTTATACTATGTTAGGCGCAAAATAACTTTGCTGGGGTGAAGTCGGATACCACTTACCCTCTACACCTGCCGACATCTATTACATTATTCAACGAAAACAATATTAAAGACCCAAATGGCAGTGCCGCGCTTTAGTGCAAAGCACGAATGGCCGGTTTGTTACCACTATCTCACAGAAAACAGACGTAAAGCAGCGGCTTGCTGCAGCATTTCGTATGGTGAGTGAGATATCCGGAGGCCCTAATCCCCTTCCTCTTCCCAATCCCTCTCCTTTAATGTCGGGAACGCGCACATGTTGTGGTGGGTCCTTTATCAGGTGACTCACTTGCGTGTTTGCTAAACTCTTATATAAAAACTGGCCAGAGTGTAGAGCCACGTATAGTGAATAGCTCTGGGGTGTAGCCGAAAATATCTCATACCTCAAAAACTATGCAACATAGCTCCTTGAAACGAATGTTCGTTGGAAGTATCTTTTAATATACATATGATCTTATTGTTGAATAAAAAAAAATAGAGAGAACATTTTTCAAAACTTTCAACAACCCGTGACCTATATCAATTCATAATCCCATTATTTGCTTAATCCTCAGGTTCAAGAGGATGGAAGACTACACTTTGCATGTTACATATGTTACTATCAGCTAAAGAAATGCCAGCAGCTTGTTATCAAATCACAGAAAGCGGAGGAGTTCCTTCAACAATTCTTTGTAAACAGTCCTGAGGTATTTATATCATTATTTTATTACATGGTATTACAAATATTATGTTGCATATTATAATATAACAGCGATAGCTCAGTGGGGAGTGGTATGGAATGCAGAGACAAAATTGCAGGTTTAAAACCAGCCCTTACGAGCATGCACCAACAACTTTCTTAAGTTACATGTATATTCATTGTTAATTATCACTAGCTTTAATGGTGAGATAAACATTATGAGGAAGCCTACATACTTGAGAATTCTCCATGATGACGTGTGAAGTCTGCCAACCCATGTTAAGCCAGTGTGTTGGACTAAGACCTATTCCAGTTTATTCGTACAGGAGGCCTGTGCTCTGCAGTGAGACAGTGTAATATGGTGTAGATATTATTATTTTATTATCTAAAAACTCATGAATGAAATATTAAAACTACCACCACCATGTTAATAATGCACTAATTTTTGTGTCTATTTCACAATTTAAAAATGAACCACCAAAGTAGTAAGAGGTTTTTTCAGGGTTCGAAAATATCCGATATTTATTATAAATATCAAAATATCGGATATTTATGATATATATCCGATATATATCAAGTTGGATATATATCCATTTTGTATGAAAGCCATATTATTATTTTATTGTATTATTTATGAATACTGTTTGCATATTGCAAAATCTACTTTTAGATAAGACATAATCAACTAAAAAACATAAAATCTTCTTTTAGGACAGAAGTTTTGCCATTAATGGATTAGCACTTACCATTAGGGAGTATGTTTTAACTCTACTCCCACGCCATCTACATTTGGGAAGTAGAAATACAGTAACAAATGCTAAAAATTACTTATTATCAATTTATTTAACCATTTTTGTATTGCAATATATTAAGAAACATCTGATATACCTATATATTCATTGATATATATCATGAAACTCAGTCTGATATATATCGGATATATATCCGATATATATCTTGATATATATCCATTGATATATATCCTCGAACCCTGGGTTTTTTCGATATATTTTTTGAGATTGGTTTACGTCTATCTGTGTATGGGTACAAGGCAGCATAGTCTATTTTTATTATTTGCAGCAAAATGTGGAATCCATCACTCTTGCAGTCAGACTGACATATGGTCTGCATAATTCATTGATGATTGCGAAAATGGAGTCCTATCAAATACCAGAATATAACATAATTACAAAAGCAGAAAACCAAGACGAATGTGACATTAATGAAGAAGTGCTGATCAAAGATGAACCTGATGATGATGGTAAGAACAGAATAATTTTATACAATGTGTAAAAGCAATCCTGTACTATTTGTAAAGGTCCTATTAAGTGTCATTATAGGGCTCTTTAGATGTTAAGTAAAAAAATTGCCCAAAAAAAATTAATCAAATGATGATTTAAATCTTAATCAGCAATATATGGTTGACGGTTGATGACTTGAAGTGTCAAAATTAGGTGACAGCCCTGTAGACTCACTTAGTATTTGATTACTGAAGTAGTAATTAATGTTTATGATACTATGAGCAGAGTTTTTTTTAGATCATGTGTCGGATTATTCACTGAGGACACCAATACAAACAATGAGTTTATCGATGGTCTCTAGAGTCATGCCGGCCTGTATAAATGCTTCTTCCCTCTTCAGAGTGGCAGAGAGGCTTCGGAACTGGCAACAGGGTTTTTTGACAGAATCCAAACAATGTACATATAACATTTTATGGATTCATTGAATATATTGATTTTGTAATATTTTCTTTTTGTTGGACTAGGTGCACTTCTAGAAAAAAAGGTTATACTGGACACAACCAAATCTATAGAAGTGAAGCAGGACACCATCTCTGGAACTCAAACAAACACAGTAGCTAATGAAAATAAGTCATCCCAAATAGTATGTGATGGGAAAAATCAGCAAGTATTAGTTAAGAACGATTCACAGTCTTTTATATGCAATGATTGTAGTATAACATGTGATACGAAAGCTCTTCTTATCATACATATTAGTGAACATAAACCTGTAACTATTAAACCAAATGAAACATATACAAAAAATCTGAAATCTTCATGTAAAGGGAAATTGAATGAATGCAATAGTTTTATAAGGAAACTAAAAAAGCCATATAAATGTAAATACTGTAATTATACATGTACAGTAAATAGTAATTTAAAGGCACATATTATTAGAATTCACACTGGCGAAAAGTCCTTTAAATGTCAATACTGTAATTATACATGTACATCAAATAGTTATTTAAAAAGACATATTAAAACTCACACAGGAGAAAAGTCGTATAAATGTAAATACTGTAATTATACATGTACAGTAAATAGTAATTTAAAGGCACATATTATTAGAATTCACACTGGCGAAAAGTCCTTTAAATGTCAATACTGTAATTATACATGTACATCAAATAGTTATTTAAAGAGACATATTAAAACTCACACAGGAGAAAAGCCGTATAAATGTAAATACTGTAATTATACATGTACACAAAATGGCGCTTTAAAGACACATATTAGAACTCACACAGGAGAAAGGCCTTTTAAATGTCAATACTGTAATTATAACTGTACATCAAATAGTCATCTAAAGAGACATATTAAAACTCACACAGGAGAAAAGCCATATAAATGTAAATACTGTGATTATACATGTATACAAAATAGTAGTTTAAAGAGTCATATTAGAACTCACACAGGCGAAAAGCCCTTTAAATGTGAATACTGTGATTATGCATGTACAAAAAATAGTGATTTAAAGAGACATATTAGAACTCACACAGGAGAAAAGCCCTTTAAATGCAAATACTGTGATTATACATTTACACAAAATATTAATTTAAAGACACATATTAGAACTCACATAGGCGAAAAGCCCTTTAAATGTCAATACTGTGATTATACATGTACAGTAAATAGTCATTTAAAGATACATATTAGAACTCACACAGGCGAAAAACCCTTTAAATGTCAATACTGTGATTATACATGTACAGTAAATAGTCAGTTAAAGAAACATGTTAGAACTCACACAGGCGAAAAACCCTTTAAATGTCAATACTGTGATTATACATGTACAGTAAATAGTAATTTAAAGAAACATATTAGGACTCACACAGGAGAAAAGCCATATAAATGTAAATACTGTAATTATACATGTACACAAAATATTAATTTAAAGAGACATATTAGAACTCACACAGGAGAAAAACCCTTTAAATGTCAATACTGTGATTATACATGTACAGAAAATATTAATTTAAAGAGACATATTAGAACTCACACAGGCGAAAAGCCATATGTATGTGAAATATGCGATAAGAAATTTTCAAGTAACAGTTGTTTAAAGATTCACCTACGAGTACATATGGGTAACAAAACTCGTTAGTGCCGAAGCTAACTGCTCAGAGTATAACAAATATATTAGATGTCATAGCTTAAGCATTAGGTATTTTTATTTCTTTATTTTGTTCGTTCTTGTTTCTAACTTATGAGTATGATAATTAATTATGTAAAGTGGTTTCTAGCTTTGTAGTTTTTGTCTGTAATATTATGTTGTTTTGGTTGTTTCATTGTTCTAGTGTGTTGTTTTTTTTTATGTGTTCATGTTATGGTGTGTAGGTCGGCTGGCGGGTGGTGCAGAGATTGTGGCACAGCGTCGGTTTGTTTTTTTTTTATTATTTTTTTATTTAATACATTTATACTTATATTATTAACTTATATAAAATTATATTATATTTATATTTATTTATATTATAATGTACTTCGATAATGACTCATATTTTTCTGCAAATAGTTCTTCTGGTGACGATAGTTTTTGTTCAGCAACTGATGGGCTTGGCGAACTGGTTCGCAATACATTTAACCTATCATCTGGTCACAATTTTAACGTGTGCCATATCAACGCGCAAAGCATACCGAGTCACTACAACGATTTGTTAGACACTTTCGTTGGTGCCAACGTTCATGCCGTTCTGGTTTCGGAGAGTTGGCTCAAACCTCATCTACCTTCAACCCTTTACCCCCTCCCCGGGTTCATTTTGATTAGGAATGATCGAATTGACAGAAGGGGCGGTGGGGTTGCTATTTACCTACGTAGTGACTTAAAATATAAACTTGTAGTGTCTTCCTCTGCTCTCTGTTCTGCCCAGGCGGAATTTCTTTTCCTCGAGGTTTGGGTCAAGGGAGTGAAAACCTTACTTGGTGTTGTTTACTGTCCCCCATCTCTCGACTACTTCTCCAGTCTGGAAACAGTTCTGGAATCCTTGGGATCAGAATATGCTCATCACGTCATCATGGGAGATTTAAATACCGATCTCCTTGCCCATCACTCCTCTCGGTCCCGTAGACTCCTTACCATCCTAGATTCCGTTAAGCTAGATGTCCTTCCACTACAAGCCACCCACCACAATATTGATGGCCACGACACCTGGCTTGACGTTATCCTCACCTCTACCCCCTCCCTTGCCTCCTCACATGGTCAACTTCCTGCTCCTGGCTTCTCTCACCACGACCTCATCTATGTTTCCTATGCCTTAAAACCCCCCAAACTCCCCTCCAAGGTATTGCACTTGCGTAGTTTTGGTCGCATGGATGCGAAGAAGCTGGACAAAGATGCAGCTAACTGTTGCTGGGATCAACTGTACGCAGCAACCTCAGTTGATGAAAAAGTGGATATTTTTAATCGCTTTGTCATTGCTCTCTTTGACATTCATGCACCTATTAGGAAGATTAAATTAAAGCGCTCTCCTGCACCGTGGATGACTCGAGGTGTTCGAATGGCGATGAGACGAAGGGATCGGGCTTTTCGTCAGTACAGAAGGGACCGCTCGGAAGAGAACTGGTGCCTCTTCAAAGCTGCGAGGAATCGGTGTAATCAGATGGTGCGCAACGCTAAACGCCGTCATATTCTCAGCAATATATCTTTATCCTCTCCGGCCAGTATCTGGAGATTCCTAGGAACTCTAGATATTGGCAAAGACAAAAACCTTGACTCCTGTGGGGCGACTATCGGTTTGGATGATATTAATCGTCACTTCTCCTCCACTTCCCTGATTGATCACCAAACCAGGCGTCGTACCATAGGTTTCTTGGCCGGTCTTCTTAGGCCTAACATCAACTCCTTTCAGTTTTCTCCGGTTTCGTTGGGTGAGATCAAAAAGGTAATCCTTTCCATTAAATCCAATGCGACGGGCTGCGACAACATCAGTCGTCGTATGATAACCCCTATCCTGGATCACCTTCTCCCAGCCATCTCACACATTATTAATACTTCCCTTTCCTCTGGCATTTTTCCATCACTATGGCGGAAAGCCATTGTGATTCCTCTGCCTAAACTCCCTAACCCTTCACATGCGAAACACTTCCGACCTATTTCCATTCTTCCTTTCCTCTCCAAAGTGCTTGAGGCCTGTGCCCACAGACAGTTATCTGGTTTTGTGCACCTGAACAACTTATTGTGTCCACTGCAATCTAGCTTCAGGCCGGATCACAGCACTACTACCGCGCTCCTCAAAGTGACTGGCGATATTAGGGCGGGAATGGAGGATACAAAGGTTACGGTGTTAGCTTTGGTCGATTTCTCGAACGCCTTTAATACCGTCAGTCACGACATCCTCTCCCACTTTGTGATCTCAACCTCGGCACTGGATTGGTTCTCGTCATATCTTCAGGGACGCCAGCAGTCGGTTCGTCTCGGAGACTCTTCGTCAAGTTGGTGTGCTATCGATGCTGGGGTCCCTCAAGGCGGCATTCTCTCCCCCTTATTGTTCTCCGTCTTTATTAACCTTCTCACTCAAGAACTTCAGTGTGCATACCATCTGTATGCTGATGACTTGCAGATATATTCTCAGGGTGGAATAGATTGTGTACCCGCAGTCGTTAACAAGGTAAACAGGGACCTAGCTCGGATTAAGACCTGGTCCGACAATTTCGGCCTGTCAGTAAACCCTGCGAAATGCCAGGCTATTATTTTAGGTAGTCCAAGAATGATGAGCGTGTTGGATATTACGAACGTTCCGTCTATTATTTTTAATGGTTCAGTCATTCCTTGGAGCTCTAGTGTCCGTAATCTTGGTCTACATATCGATTCCACCCTGAGCTGGAGGCCCCCAGGTAACCTCTGTCTGTCAGAGAGCCACCGGTACTCTTCGCGCTCTGTACCGCCTAAGGAACTTTCTCCCATCTAAGATCAAGGCTATGCTAGTGCAAGCCTTAATCCTTCCTATAATCGACTATGGTGACGTGTGCTATTTTGATCTGAATGCAGACCAACTCAATAAACTCGACCGCATGCTAAATAACTGCATTCGATTCGTGTATAATCTTCGTAAGTATGATCACATTTCCTCTTATCGTACACAATTAAAATGGCTTCCCTTACGTAAGCGCCGTTCTATGCGAGCACTTACCACTCTATTCTCTTTACTTACCTCCCCTACCCCTCCTTCTTACTTATCTTCAAATTTCCAATATCTCTGTGATAGCCACGATAGGAACCTTCGCTCCTCTAACAATCTTCTTCTTCTATGTCCACCTCACAGCTCTAATTTCACTCATTCTTCTTTTGCTATTCAGGCTATACTTCTTTGGAATTCACTCCCCCTTGAAATCAGATCGTGCACCACTCGGTATGCCTTCAAAATAAGGGTACGTCAGATGTTGATGAATGAAGCAGAAGAGTCACCACCTTAATGCGTTATAATATTATATTTGTGTAAGTATATTTATGTATACATATTATGCATATATATTTATGTATTATTTTTTATTTATGTACGTATATGTTTATACATTCCCTTTATAGTACGTTTATAAATATTTCGTAATCTTGAAATATTTCTATCTATACTAATTGATGCACCTACCTTGTCTATCTCTGCACCATCCTAAGGTTGACTGGTAGAGAATGCCTCTGGCATTAAGTCCGCCTATATACAAATATGTATATGAAGTGTTAAATAAATAAATAAATAATCCTTCTACTCATATGTATCAATATAATATTGATTACTATTGACATAATGCACCCCACGCTTTTTTTACAATAAAATACATTGTTTTCTTCAAATTTATTTTCAATTTTTTAGTTAGACTTTCTATAAAAGCGTGTTTTTTAGTTTTTTTAAAACTATTATTTTTATAATGTTTATTGCGCATGTCGTAAAGGTGCCTATTCTATAAATCCGAAACGAAGCAACAAAGTTCGAAACATCCATAGAGTACACTAGGTATAGAATAGCCAATACAATAATAATATTACTGACCTATATTACTATTATAAAGATTCATTTGTATGTAAAAACGTATATGAAAAACGATTGCTTTAAGTAGAAGAAGTAGGTATAGCATAACCATTACAATAGTATTATGTAGTAAGTCGTGTCAGCTTATTGCCGTCCACTGCTGGACGTAACCCTCCCCAAGTGAGCGCCGACCATCCCGGCCTTGTGCAGCCCGCATCCCCCCGCTCCCCGCCATCTTGTTCGAGTGTCGGTCCCCCGTGTAGCCTACCGCCTAGCTACACTACGTCTGTCCAAGCGTGGTCTCACTCCAGCACCTGTCTGCTCCACCGACCATCTGTCCGTCTGCAGACATGACCGGCCCACCTCCACTTCAGCGTGCTAATTTTGCGAGCAATATTGATGACTTTGGTTCCCTGGCGGATGACATCATTTCGGATCCTATCCACCAGAGAAATTCCAAGCATTGCTCGCTCCATAGCACGCTGAGCGACTTTGAACTTATGGACCAGTCCGCTAGTCAGTACAGTGCAGTGCAATGTTGAGTTGAGTGGAGTTACTAAATAGATAGTACCTGGGCCACCGAGCTCTGCTCGGGCGAAATTTTTTTTTTTTTCGTTTTCTAATAATGAAACCTAGCTAGAAGATATTATTCGCCAATAGATGTCAGGAATTAAGTCTAAACTCAAAGCAAACACTCATTGACTTCGTGTTACTTAACAACGCCATCTGCTGTTGTGCTCACAAAAACCTCAAAGCAAACACTCATTGACTTCGTGTTACTTAACAACGCCATCTGCTGTTGTGCTCACAAAAAAGTAGTATTAGAGATGTGTAGCGTGTGACCATATAAGGCTTCCTACGGGAGCCTACGCGCATGACCATATAAGGCTTCCTACGGGAGCCTACGCGCATGACCATATAAGGCTTCCTACGGGAGCCTACGCGCATGACCATATAAGGCTTCCTACGGGAGCCTACGCGCATGACCATAT
Organism: Amorpha juglandis; assembly: GCA_949126905.1. Taxonomy (NCBI): domain Eukaryota; kingdom Metazoa; phylum Arthropoda; class Insecta; order Lepidoptera; family Sphingidae; genus Amorpha; species Amorpha juglandis. The sequence goes on from OX421392.1 coordinate 5,687,285, forward strand.
AAGGCTTCCTCCGGGAGCCTACGCGCATGACCATATAAGGTTACCTCTGCGATCCAATCGCGGAGTAGCCCCTGAACGACTCTCGCTGTGAGTGGTCGTTCAGGGAAAGGGGTGGCGTGCGCGCGCCCGTCATTTTGTCACGTAGGCCCGGGCGCCGAGGGCGGTTGGCCGATAGCTTCCGGGTTGCGCGTACGCACCTAGGCTCGCTCTTTCATTCATTTTTATGTTATGTAAATTGTAATATAAAGTGTTATTAAAGTTCAATAAGTTACACCAAGCCCGCAGTTTGATTCCCAAACCCACTCCCACTACAGATGTCAATAGATGTCAGGAAGAGTCATATTTTTCTTCCAAGTTTATGTTTAAGTTGATAAAACACGAATAAAATGACATTTTCTAAAAATGATTCCTAGCTAGATCGATTTATCGCCCCCGAAACCCCCCAAAGAGGGTTATTTTTGAAACACCAGCAATCTCGCAGGGGTAGATTCCTAAGGTTATAAGCTACTACTTTTGTTCTACGATTTTTGATAATTTGTTAGATTTTATTTTCATACAAAAATAAGTATTCATTTAATTTCCGTCTTGAATGTTACAACGCGCATCGCAGATTACGTAAACAAATACGTGAAGCGTGGGGAACCGGGCTAGCGCCTTTGAAGGTCAACGCCCGAGCAGCTGACTGCCGGCTTTAAGGCGCGCGCGCACGCCGCGCCGCGCCGCAGTCTACGAAGAAAAACACGACACAACAAAAACTTGTAAAATCATTTTTTTTAAATATATTGAGTTATATCCAAACTCGTAGAAAAAAAGTTGTTCCGTATGGGGTCAGCTATCTGGTCCTGCGAGGTTGCTGGTGTTTTAAAATTAACCCTGTATATATCATATGTTTTATAAAATATTGCAATACAAAAATGGTTAAATAAATTAATATTAAGTAATTTTTAGCGTTTGTTACTGTATTTCTACTTCCCAAATGTAGATGGAGTGGGAGTAGAGTTAAAACATACTCCCTAATCGTAAGTTCTAATCCATTAATGGCAACACTTCTGTCCTAAAAGAAGATTTTATGTTTTTTAGTTGATTATGTCTTATCTTAAAGTAAATTTTGCAACATCCAAACAGTATTCATAAATAATACAATAAAATAATAATATGGCTTTCATACAAAATGGATATATATCAAACTTGATATATATCGGATATATATCATAAATATCCGACATTTTGATATTTATAATAAATATCGGATATTTTCGAACCCGGAATATATGTGATGATATACCTGTGTGACAAAATTCATCAATCAACTATTATTGGGTTACTGATTAACAAACATAAAAACTTACAAGTATACAAACTTCCACATCAAAAAATCCTACCCTACTAATAGACAATACAGTAGAATCCCGATTATCCGGACTTCGATTATCCGGATATCCGATTATCCGGACTCATTCTTCACGGCTCTAATTACCGCCGTAAAAATGATTTGACAGCGCAACGAGACATTTTACGACGAGTTTTTTTCCTTCCTCTGAAGTGTAGTGCTGCTCTCATTTGTGTGCGCGATAGTGTTTGCTATTATTTCATTTTAATTGATAGCATCCAACTAATAGGTTATATTTTTTAACATTTCTGTTTACGTTTGCGTTAGAAATCTACAATGTCTAAGCGAAAAAGATTAATGTCATCTCTCAATGACTGCCCTGAATTCCACATTTTAACTGACGAAGAACTCATTAACAATAATTTGAAAAGTAACGATAAAGAAGATGAAGAAGAGACTGAAACTGGTGATGTATGTGAAGCTATTGGAGCTCTAGCGCTTTTAAATGGTTTGAAAGACAGGACAAATCGGATCCCATACTGTTATTACAACTGAAGCGTATTTTTTTTTTATCCGAGCACGGCAAAGTGACTACACTACACCTGATGGTAAGCGTAGTGCAGTCCAAAAAATCAGCGACCACCGACAAACAATGAGTTTATCGGTGGTCACCAGAATCATATCGGCCTGTATAATGCTTCTTCCCTCTTCGGAGGGAAGAAGCAAATCGAGAGGCCTGCGACAGGACAAGCGGATGACCGATGGCAGGCACAATAATACAAGAATGTACCACTGTACCCCAACCAACCATCAAGTCATGTCGCAAACCCCTCGGCAGAACCGGATATACACTGGCTGACCCTGGAACGCGACCCACACAAGGTGGGCCACTATGGCAGGTTTTAACATCAGTGTACGATGGTCGCTATCCGGTCGGGTACGAATATCCTCCCACCAGCAAAGTATCAGGGACTTGGCCGCAATGAAAAGATTTTTTTTATTTGATTGAATGACGAGACGAGCAAGGTGCTCGCCGGATGGTAAGAGTCACGCCTAAGCAGAAGCAACACCACACAGAACTTTGAATTACAAAGCACTGCATGGTGCTGAACTACGCTCGTCACCCCAAGACATAAGATGTTGAGTTTCATAATGCCCAGTAATTTCTTTGGCTTCAATATCCTTTAAACCGAAACACAACAGTGCTTACACACTGTTGCTTGGTGGCAGGAATAGACAAAGCGGTAGTACCAACCCAGATGGCCACTCGCATACGAGGGATCTACCACCTTGTAAAATGTGATTCATTACGTCAAAGATTAATCACAAACTATTTCCAACCAACATTTTAAATAACATAGGCTACTCGATTTTTTTATATGTATGTCCCTTTCTATAACAAAAAAGTTATTAAAAATTGATTATTGTTTTATTTGACTTTGAAATCGATTATCCGGATTTTCGATTATCCGGTATACCCCTGGTTTTAATTGATCCGGATAATCGGGATTCTACTGTACTAGCAGACCCGGCCACGCTTGCTGTGGCTAAGGTATATGTTAAATTATATTGTAGTAAACTATTCAATACAGTATGCGCCATCTATTGGATACTTACTCAATCAAGATGATAAATTACCTTACACCGCCATCTGTTACAATGTTATGGAACTCAGATAATAACTAATAATTTGCAATAAAAATATATTGCGACTATAAATTGAGATATAAACTATCCTATTTCTCAAGTTGGATCAAACTGCACACAGTCTACAAAATTTGATTAAAATCGGTTCAGTAGTTTACGAGTTCATCGCGGACAAACAACATGACACGTAATTTTTATATACAGTCTCATGTCTCTTTATCGTTTATCACGTTTTTGCGAATGTATGTTCGGAGTTTTGGCGGGAATTCCGACAATGCGGTTCATCGCAAGTATTTTAATTTATTTCAAAAACTAGTTGAAAGTTGTGTTTGTTGTATAAAAGTAGTGATTTCTGCAATAAACACTGATGGTGACGACCAGTGTATAGAAACATTGAAAAAAGTGAATTAAGCATCGTACTGGAAGAAATTCACACCAAAACTCCAACAAGACCTAGAAGATGTCCACACCGATATTTCATCGTTCTTGTGAAGACTTGAGAATAAATTATACTTGTTATTGGCGAAATACATAATAATGCGAAGCCATAAATAAATAAGAAGTGTTTCACTGAGTTTCACTCTGGTTTCACTGTTTCACAGCGTCTCTCTAGTTTATTTGTTTATTTGTCTCTATTGTGTGTGTTATGAAAATGTCTGCATTAATTTGTCAAATATGTTTGGATAACAACGTTCGAATGCATCAAATTGCGGGCTCGGAAGTGCAGGATGTATATGAAAAGCTAACAACTAAGAAGGTAGAATTCTTATACTATGTTAGGCGCAAAATAACTTTGCTGGGGTGAAGTCGGATACCACTTACGCTCTACACCTGCCGACATCTATTACATTATTCAACGAAAACAATATTAAAGACCCAAATGGCAGTGCCGCGCTTTAGTGCAAAGCACGAATGGCCGGTTTGTTACCACTATCTCACAGAAAACAGACGTAAAGTAGCGGCTTGCTGCAGCATTTCGTATGGTGAGTGAGATATCCGGAGGCCCTAATCCCCTTCCTCTTCCCAATCCCTCTCCTTTAATGTCGGGAACGCGCACATGTTGTGGTGGGTCCTGTATCAGGTGACTCACTTGCGTGTCTGCTAAACTCTGTTATATAAAAACTGGCCAGAGTGTAGAGCCACGTATAGTGAATGGCTCTGGGGTGTAGCCGAAAATATCTCATACCTCAAAAACTATGCAACATAGCTCCTTGAAACTAATGTTCGTTGGAAGTATCTTTTAATATACATATGATCTTATTGTTGAATAAAAAAAAATAGAGAGAACATTTTTCTAAACTTTCAACAACCCGTGACCTATATCAATTCATAATCCCATTATTTGTTTAATCCTCAGGTTCAAGAGGATGGAAGAATACACTTTGCATGTTACATATGTTACTATGAGCTAAAGAAATGCCAGCAGCTTGTTATCAAATCACAGAAAGCGCAGGAGTTGCTTCAACAATTCATTGTAAACAGTCCTGAGGTATTTATATCATTATTTTATTACATAGTATTACAAATATCATAATATAACAGCGATAGCTCAGTGGAGAGTGGTATGGAATACAGAGACAAAAGTTGCAGATTTAAAACCAGCCCTTACGAGCATGCACCAACAACTTTCTTTTGTTACATGTATATTCATTGTTAATTATCACTGGCTTAAATAGTGACAGAAACTTTATGAGGAAGCCTACATACTTGAGAATTCTCCATGATGATATGTGAAGTCTACCAACCCATGTTATGCCAGTGTGTTGGACTAAGACCTATTCCAGTTTATTCGTACAGGAGGCCTGTGCTCAGCAGTGAGACAGTGTAATATGGTGTAGATATTATTATTTTATTATCTAAAAACTGATGAATGAAATATTAAAACTACCACATTAATAATGCACTAATTTTTGTGTGTCTATTTCACAATTACCAAGTTAAAATGAACCACCAAAGTAGTAAGAGGTTTTTTCAATATATTTTTTGCGATTGTTCAAATCTATCTATGTATGGGTACAAGGCAGCATAGTCTATTTTTATTATTTGCAGCAAAATGTGGAATCCATCGCTCTTGCAGTCAGACTGACATATGGTCTGCATAATTCATTGATGATTGCGAAAATGAAGTCCTATCAAATACCAGAATATAACATAATTACAAAAGCAGAAACCCAAGACGAATGTGACATTAATGAAGAAGTGATCATCAAAGATGAACCTGATGATGATGGTAAGAACAGAATAATTTTATACAATATGTAAAAGCAATCCTGTACTATTTGTAAAGGTCCTATTAAGTGTCATGATAGGGCTCTTTAGATGTTAAGTAAAAAAAATACCCCAAAAAATTTTTATCAAATAATTTAATGGTGCTGCCACACTGATGTTATAAGATTTACCAACATTTTCTAACATTAAAATTGTTACATTTTGTTAGGAATTGTTAGATGTTTTAAGTGCTCCCACACCGACGGAAAATGTTTGCAAACATTTTCTAACATTTTTTAACATTTTCTAACATTCTATAACATTTGAAAACATCATATCGGCCCTTCTTCTTTGACGGCGCCGCTCTCAAAAGTACCGCCGCCCGCGGTTAAAAAATGCTAAAAAATGCTAAAAAATGTTATAAATTGTTAAGAAATGTTTACTAAATGGTGCTGCCACACCGCTGTTATAAAATGTTATATAACATTTTCTAACATTTGTTAACAAACATTTTCTAACATTTTATCACAATGTTAGATAATGTTAATAAATGTTTAATGTTAGAAAATGTTATATAACATTTTATAACACCAGTGTGGCAGCACCATATATCTTAATCAGCAATATATGGTTGACGGTTGATCACTCAAAGTGTCAAAATTAGGTGACAGCCCTGCAGGCTCAATTAGTTTTTGATTACAGAATTAGTAATTAATGTTTATGATACTCTGAGAAGAGTTTTTTAGATCATGTGTCAGATTATTCACTGAGGACACCAATACAAACAATGAGTTTATCGATGGTCTCTAGAGTCATGCCGGCCTGTATAAATGCTTCTTCCCTCTTCAGAGAGGCAGAGAGGCTTCCAAACTGGCAGTAGTGTTTTTTGACGGAATCCAAACAATATACATATAACATTTTATGGATTCATTTAAAACCAGACAAATTTTCGTGTGTTTGTAAAACGCACCTACTACATCGAAATAACTAAAAAAATAATTATGTAGAAGTAGTAATATTAAAATTTTATAAAATGTTTACTTTAATTATTAAAAAAATTAGATTATTAAAAAATAAATAGGTAACAAAAATTGAGTTCATTCCAGTAACCATTACAAAAGTTACAATATTCGAATGTATTAGGATTTCCTTACATTTCTTTTACTAATCTATCGTTTATTTAATTTCTAAATTAATATTTTGAGTCGATATTTCCAAAATAGCTTTATGTTAAACATAACCAACGCGATTGCCTTCTGTACGCTTCGCGTTTTTGTAAAGGGTCGACATTGACCTTTGGCCATAATGCACACAAATAAAATATCGCGCACAATAACATATTGGAACATAGATACGAATCATCATTCGTTTAATAGGTATCTCTTTTTCACTTTCTAGTAAATACTATAGTTGTCACTTTCTCGCTAAAACACGTGTAAAGCTAGTGTTGTAGGTTTCATTTTACGCGTTATAATCTATTCTTATTTCATATTTCAAAACGAAAGATTCATTGAACGAACTTAAGAGGTTTAGAGGCATAAAATATTCTAAAATAATCCATCAAACTCGACAACAATGATGGCATTATTATCTCATGTTTTTACACGCTTTTTATTAACTTCACCTGTATGTTTGTTTGTATGTTTGTAACCGACTCCTTTGGGCGCGATTTTGACCCACTTTAAACGGCCAGATTTCGTTCAAACTTTGTAGATTTATCGAGGACCAATGACAATAAACTAATTTGAAAAAAAAAAAAAAAATTAATTAATTATTGATATTCGGGTTAGGAATGAAAATTGTACTCTCTGAATCTTCGTTAATTATAGGGAATATCGTATTATCTAAGAGCGTTAATAGATGGCGCTTTTTTGATATTCGGGTTTAAAATTGAAATTATACTCTCTGCTACAATATAATTATAATTTAACTAAAAAATGAAAAATAAATAATAGTTTTGAAAAAACTAAAAAACACGCTTTTATAGAAAGTCTAACTAAAAAATTGAAAATAAATTTGAAGAAAATAATGTATTTTATTGTAAAAAAAGCGTGGGGTGCATGGTGTAAAAGCGTGTTTTTTAGTTTTTTCAAAACTATTATTTTTATTATTTAAAAGGGTGCAAGCCACATTTTATGGTCGTAAATCATAGATCATATCACATGCACGTGCTCATGTCTCGATATCAATTAGCTTAGACGTTCATAACTTATGGTATAAACGTGGTGGCATCCAAACTAAATACCTTAATAACAACACCATGATTTGAATATTAAGAAATAAAATATTATAGCGCGCAGCCTTGCTACTCGCGCGACGCGACGTACCTACCTACGTGCTGCGCCCGCGCCTGTGCCAGAGCCTAATTACCACACTCCGTGCATCCCCAGTGCCACAGCCTAATTACCACACTCCGTGCATCCCCAGTGCCAGAGCCTAATTACCACACTCCGTGCATCCCCAGTGCCACAGCCTAATTACCACACTCCGTGCATCCCCAGTGCCACAGCCTAATTACCACACTCCGTGCATCCCCAGTGCCAGAGCTTAATTACCACACTCCGTGCATCCCCAGTGCCAGAGCCTAATTACCACACTCCGTGCATCCCCAGTGCCAGAGCCTAATTACCACACTCCGTGCATCCCCAGTGCCAGAGTTTAATTACCACACTCCGGGCATCCCCAGTGCCAGAGCCTAATTACCACACTCCGTGCATCCCCAGTGCCAGAGCCTAATTACCACACTCCGTGCATCCCCAGTGCCAGAGCCTAATTACCACACTCCGTGCATCCCCAGTGCCAGAGCCTAATTACCACACTCCGTGCATCCCCAGTGCCAGAGCCTAATTACCACACTCCGTGCATCCCCAGTGCCAGAGCCTAATTACCACACTCCGTGCATCCCCGCATCCTCCGTGCATTAATTCTCTTCCGGGGTGCGTGCGCGAGTGCTCACGGCTCGCTCGTTTCCGCGGTAGTTTTATTATCCGATGTATCCAATCGAGTTATTGATTATAACGCGAGTGTATTCATTGCATTTCTTACCCATCACCGACGCGGCACTCGTCATCTCATTACATACCACTATAATCACTATTTAAAGACATGTTTTCGAATAGATAATGTCAAACAAACGTTTGAACTCAATAGCTCACCGATCTCAGCTGGACTACGTTGCCGCTATATCAATGAGAGATCAAGACCAAGTCGACATAATAGAACAAAAACTAATTTATATCCGATCTCAATCCTTATAAACCGATAAAAAATGTTTTCACACTAATACTTATTTACATTAGGCCAACACTAAATTCAATTGAATTCGACTATTTTCAATTGGTACTTTTGTTAGGCGTAATAACCAGTATTTTTTTTTGTATTTGCCAACCACTGCTTGGGATTTCTACGTTATAAAGGTATTAGAATTTTGAAAATATCAAGATTTAATTACGTGCGTAAAATTAAAGTAATCATTTATGCATACGTATCAAATCAGAATGTAGGTACCCGAGTATGGATATGTATGTGAGAGTGTGTCATTCATGCGAAGTCGCGAGTGATCTGTGAGCGTTGTATCCTTGCGTGTGTGTGTGCGTGTGTGTCGCGTGGTCGGTTGATGTTGTCGCCTCGACGAGTTCCAGGTACTTATACAGACTGTTTCAAATTAATTCATTCGTAATGAATTTTAATTTGTTAGGAAATCTTTTTTGGAACGTAGTTCCTTATCGCGCGTTGCGAAAGGGGGCTAGACGGAAAAAATTGGTACGAAAAGTTGGCACGAAAAATTTTGTCACGACATAATTCTCCGACCAGCCAGCGTTAGCTGACCTCCCTGGAACATCGATAATTTCGAAGTCCCAGGTGGCGTCACACAGTGACCAGTCAGTTTGGACCGGACTTTCACAAGACTGACCTTGAACCCCAACCGTGACCTTGACCTTGACCCCGACCTTGACCTTGACTCCGATTTTTACCTTGACCCCGACCTTGACCCCGATTTTTACCTTGACTTCGACCTTGACCTTGACACCGATTTTTACCTTGACCTTGACCTTGACCACGATTTTAACCTTGACTTCGACCTTGACCTTGACCTTGACCCCGATTTTTACCTTGACTTCGACCTTGACCTTGACCCCGACCTTGACCCTCAAAATTAAAATTAAAAATAATCGAAAGGAACTTCGTTCCATCCGGGTGTCCCTTGACACCTCTCATTTTTTTTTTTATTTTCCAGTTTATGTCTAACTATGCTATGTCAAAGTATTTAAAATAGCGAGAACTACACGTGGTACAATTTAAGTATAGGGTGTCAAAATGACACGGTATATACATATATATTAAATTTTATGGATTCATTTAATATAATTATATATGATTGTATGTACATGGGGCATTTCACGTCAAGCGGACAACGAAAAAAAAGTGAGGTCGTGAATTTTGTTTATACTCTGGTCAGTTATACTTCTAGTAGACATGGATGTGTACACACATTTTTTTTTTCGTATGAAGCTTTATTGCTGAGTTATAAGCTTTTAAAAATTTACTAAGTATGAAGTCATGAATTTTTGGATGCTTATTATCTGTATCAATTAATTAGTAAAAAAAACTACAAAGTATTGTTTCTTATAGTTCAAAAGTTGAAGTTTTTAATTTTTTTGTCGAATTCTAAATTTAAATTTTTTTACGTATAGTAAACCGGAAATGAAAATTTCAAATCGATATTTGAGTAACTTCGACATGTTTTTTTTTTAATATTTTAACCTTGAATTAAAGCCTTAAATGTACTGATACTTCACCAAAAAAATTAAAATGGGACAGCCAATAGTTTAAGACTTAAAGCATATAGAGTGCATACACATAGCTATGAACTCTTTCTAAGCAATCGCGTTTATGCTCAAATTCTGCGCTATTAATATTTTATTCCTTTATTCTAACATGCAAAAATATAAAAATAAACGATTTCTTTAATTCTTCATAAAAAAATTACGACGTGATCACAAAAAAAAAAATAAGACTTAGATCGATTTCATTTATTGAGATTAAAACAGTATTAATTAAAATAGAGAGATTTGTATTGTGATTTTTACAATTTTTGCTATTTGCACTAGCATTAATTCACACATAGGCCCTCGTTGGCTGGAAGAAAAGCATGCAGTTTTTTAGTTCCTGGAACAGTGATAGCGTAAGCAAAACAGACTTGTAGAAAATCTCACTCTTGTTCAATACCTTCCTTCGAGCAGTAGTAAATAGAAGTCTCAGTTAATGATGACTTGACCCATGGCCCACCAAACTTTTGAGGTTTCCCCCAAGACCATAACATGGCCGTTTTCTATGAGCGGTGGCATGGAAGTGTAACTGTGCTTCTTTCTTAAAATCTTGTTTGTTGTAGTATAGGTTCACTAAATTTAACCTATTCTTAAAATGTTGGGGAGCCCAACTACACCATACACCTATAAGATTATATGAATGGGCCAAGTCATCATTAACTGAGACTTCTATTTACTACTGCTCGAAGGAAGGTATTGAACAAGAGTGAGATTTTCTACGAGTCTGTTTTGCTTACGCTATCACTGTTCCAGGAACTAAAAAACTGCATGCTTTTCTTCCAACCAACGAGGGCCTATGTGTAAAGAGAATTAATGCTAGTGCAAATAGCAAAAATTTTAAAAATCACAATACAAATCTCTCTATTTTAATTAATACTGTTTCAATCTCAATAAATGAAATCGATCTAAGTCTTATTTTTTTTTGTGATCACGTTTTAATTTTTTTATGAAGAATTAAAGAAATCGTTTATTTTTATATTTTTGCATGTTAGAATAAAGGAATAAAATATTAATAGCGCAGTATTTGAGCATAAACGCGATTGCTTAGAAAGAGCTCATAGCTATGTGTATGCACTCTATATGCTCTAAGTCTTAAACTATTGGCTGTACCATTTTAATTTTTTTGGTGAAGTATCAGTACATTTAAGGCTTTGATTCAAGGTTAAAATATTAAAAAAAAAACATGTTGAAGTTACTCAAATATCGATTTGAAATTTTCACTTCCGGTTTACTATACGTAAAAAAATTTAAATTTAGAATTCGAAAAAAAAATTAAAAACTTCAATTTTTAAACTATAAGAAACAATACTTTGTAGTTTTTTTTACTAATTAATTGATACAGATAATAAGCATCCAAAAATTCATGACTTCATACTTAGTAAATTTTTAAAAGCTCATAACTCAGCAATAAAGCTTCATACGAAAAAAAATTGTGTATACACATCCATGTCTACTAGAAGTATAACTGGCCAGAGTATAAACAAAAGTCACGACCTCACTTTTTTTTCGTTGTCCGCTTGACGTAAAATGCCCCACATATATGATTTTGTAATATTTTCTTTTTGTTGGACTAGGTGCACTCCCAGAAAAAAAGGTTATACTGGACACAACCAAATCTATAGAAGTGAAGCAGGACACCATCTCTGGAACTCAAACAATCACAGTAGCTAATGAAAATAAGTCATCCCAAATAGTATGTGATGGGAAAAATCAGCAAGTATTAGTTAAGAACGATACACAGTCTTTTATATGCAATGATTGTAGTATAACATGTGATACGAAAGCTCTTCTTATCAAACATATTAGTGAACATAAACCTGTGACTATCAAACCGAATGAAACATATACAAAAAATCAGAAATCTTCATGTAAAGGGAAATTGAATGAATGCAATAATTTTATAAAGAACCTAAAAAAGCCTTATAAATGTCAATACTGTGATTATACATGTACAGTAAATAGTAGTTTAAAGAGACATATTAAAACTCACACAGGAGAAAAGCCATATAAATGTCAATACTGTAATTATGCATGCACATATTATAGTAATTTAAAGACACATATCAGAACTCACACAGGAGAAAAGCCCTTTAAATGTGAATACTGTGATTATACATGTACACAAAAGAGTGCTTTAAAGACACATATTAGAACTCACACAGGAGAAAAGCCCTTTAAATGTCAATACTGTGATTATACATGTACAGGAAATGGTAATTTAAAGGCACATATTAGAACTCACACAGGAGAAAAGCCCTTTAAATGTCAATACTGTAATTATACATGTACAGTAGACAGTACTTTAAAGACACATATTAGAACTCACACAGGAGAAAGGCCTTTTAAATGTCAATACTGTAATTATACATGTACAGTAAATGGTAGTTTAAAGGCACATATTAGAACTCACACAGGAGAAAAGCCCTTTAAATGTCAATACTGTAATTATACATGTACAAAAAATAGTCATTTAAAGAGACATATTAGAACTCACACAGGCGAAAAGCCCTTTAAATGTCAATACTGTGATTATACATGTACAGAAAATGGTAATTTAAAGACACATATTAGAACTCACACAGGCGAAAAGCCCTTTAAATGTCAATACTGTGATTATACATGTACAGTAAATAGAAGTTTAAAGAGTCATATTAGAACTCACACAGGCGAAAAGCCCTTTAAATGTCAATACTGTGATTATACATGTACAGAAAATGGTAAATTAAAGAGACATATTAGAACTCACACAGAAGAAAAGCCTTATGTATGTGAAATATGTGATAAGAAATTTGCTAGAAACGATCAGTTGAAAAGACACTTACAAGTACATATGGGTGCTACTCGTTAGTACTGAAGCTAACTGCTCAGAGTATAACAAATATATTAGATGTCATAGCTTAAGCATTAGGTATATTTCTTTATTTTTATATTAGCATTTGCTTACAGTTTGTTCCTGGATAAATAGCTTAGTAATATGTTCTAATCCAGCCTCCAGGTCATTATCTACCGGTGTGGCAAAATCATCGATCAGCCTTTAATACAAGCTAAACTTACAAACTTCTACATGCATATTAGTAGCAAGTAGTATTTGTCCTATTTGACAGCCTCCGTGGCTTGTCGGGCTGTGAAGGGAGAGGCCGCGGGTTCGATCCCCGCACCGAGACAAATGTTTGTGTGATCCACAAATATTTGTTTCGGGGTCTGGGTGTTGTGAGACCGAAAGTCTCTCGTAGTTCCAGATACTCACGACACAAGACTCGTATCTTGCTGTGGGGTCAGGACTATGTATGTGACTGTTGGGTGTATTTATTTATTTATGGGAAATGTGTTTCTTAATATTTCTTGCCTCAGAAGAGCAGCAACGATTAATACACCCTCACTCACTGCACTCATGTTTGCAAATGAAGAGAGAATCCAATTGAATACAAGAATTGCTTAAGAAATTATAGCATGTGTTGTTTACACCAATATAAGTTTTGATACAAAACTTGTATAGCAAATCACGAATGTTTCGTTTTGTTTAGACCATGCAAGTCATTTATTGCTTCAATTTAATTGTATGCAACAGGCAAGAAACTTGCATCGTCTAAATGGGCCTTTAGATAGTATCTTGAAAAGCACCCCACGCTTTTTTTACAATAAAATACATTGTTTTCTTCAAATTTATTTTCAATTTTTTTAGTTAGACTTTCTATAAAAGCGTGTTTATTCCATTGAATGACGAGGCGAGCCAAGCGCTCGCCTGCTGGTAAGCGCCACGCCTGCCCATAAACAGAAGCAACACCACACAGAACTTTGAATTACAAAGCATGGGACTGAGCTGCATGGCACTGAACTGCGCTCGTCACTCCGAGACATAAGATGTTAAGTCTCATAATGCCCAGTCATTTCACTGGCTTCAATGTCCTTCAAACCGAAACACAACAGTGCTTACACACTGTTGCTTGGCGGCAGAAATAGACAAAGCGGTGGTACCAACCCAGATGGCCTCTCGCATACGAAGGACCTGCCACCTTGTGAGCTGCTGTGCTGAGATCTCGGGTTCGATCACCGAATGACGAAATTTCTATCACGAAATGCTTAGTATCGGCCCAGAGTCTGAAATTGTGGCCGGTATGTATGACGATATGTTCGCCCTTATCACACCATGAAACGGAAATACGCTCGGCAAATATGGGTGTACAGTGTGCCGAGTGTATGTTTCAACACAATTTTAACGTCTCTACAGAGTTTGCGTTTTTAGAAAAATATGTATGCAAACGTGAAAAGCGCCTCCTGGTGGTAAGTTTAGTAAACTGGAGTCGTGAGTGTAACATTTATAACGTTAAAGTGGGTGACAGACGTACGAGCAAGTACGCGTACTTATCGCTCGACGACCTTTTTCGCTTGTGTGTCACCGTTAAGTACGCGTACTTTAAAACCGCCGCGCAAAATCGTCTTCGATCCAACCGGTTTGAAATCTTGCTCGTAGCTCGTCTTGGCTCGTACGTGTGGCAGCACTGCGAGCCGCGAGCCGCCATTTTGTTTCGTCAGTTCGTGGACGCGCACGCTTGTCGTGTTTAGATTTTTGCAATTTTTGTTAATTTTGATTCAGAAATTCATACACCGCCTCAGGCATTCTGAAATAATTATGGAAATCTTCCTTCTCTTCATGAAATGAAGTTCTCTTACTAAATTCACATGTGATAAACGTTCTGTTTTCGTAAGCCAGTTCTTTACCCACACTTTTCGACTTCGTCTATTTTTTTAGTTTTTAAAATGTAATTAATCTATACTAATATTATAAAATTGAAGAGTTTGATTGTTTGTTTGTTTGTTTGAACGTGCTAATCTAGGAACTACTGGTTCGAATTAAAAAAAACATTTTGTGTTGGATAGTCCATTTATCGAGGAAGACTTTAGGCTATAAAACATTACGTTGCGACCATTAGGAGCGAAGCATCAGTGAAAAATGTTGCAAAAACGGGGAAAATTATTCAAATTTGAAGGCTTACGTTGCGTGCGCTGCGTACCCGGTTCAAGCTACCCAAAAAATATGTATGAAAGAATTATTCCTTTTTAAATGATCTAAAAAAATGTCCGTGACAGTATACGTCTATCTTTTAAGATTGACTCACTATAACCTTTTCTATGGTAATCAAATTTGGTCGGAATTAATGCATTATTGCCAATTATTTGCCAAAGAGTTTTATCAACATAATATTAATCCTTATCCAAATAAATGTGTTGTTGATTAAGAGTATTTAATTGTAAACAATAATTTATAAAGAGGAAAGATATGTATTTTTGTATGTAACAAATAAACTCAAAAACTACTGGACCAATTTGAAAAATTCTTTCACCATTAGAATCCTACATTATCCCTGATAAACATAGGCTACTTTTTATGCCGGAAAAAACAGATCACGCGGGCGGAGCCGCGAGGAAAAGCTAGTACGATATAATTCCTAAATAACACAAAGCTTCTTCTGTCAACGACATCGCAATACAGAATGAGTAAGCTTCACGTGTGTCACTAACGTCGAGCCGAGTAAGTTCGCGATCTTAAAAACAGCGTACTTTAAGTTCGTGCGTCTATCACCCACTAAACTCTTGTAAACGCACAGTATGGCACACTTGTGCATGAACATGTTCACTACAGTTTTCTGTCTTCACTCCATATGGACGGGCGGGAAAACACAGTGCTTTGTGCTGCAGCTTGTGGTTTATTATGTAGTCTGCTTCAAAAGAAACTAAGGAAGACACCGCGTTGTTGGGTGACGCCTTTCTACAGCGACGAAATGAAGAAACGAATAGATTTTTAGAAGAAACAAATATAGATTTTTTTTTCGTCGTGTTTTTTATTTCTATTTTTATAATCATTGTGACTTGAATCCCGTAGTAGAGGATAAGTTTCAATTGCTAGAATAAATTTTATATTTTTTTCATTCGTCCAATCCATATTTAACTTAATGTGCGCGTACAAATAAATGTTTTCGCTCCGGTAGCGGAAGTAAGACTCAGCAGAGACAAAATAAACTAGAAGACTGACCCTGTTTTCCAATTACAGAGCATAATGCGACTCAGTGGCGAACAATGCCGAAATGTGCTCATTGCTAATTGGAACGTGAATTAGTTTTCTAGTGCACCAGCAGAGTGCGCTAAGTTCAGTGTTGAGTACTTAGCAGAGACAAATTAACTAGAGAGACGGTTATCTTCATACAAATTTTTTAACACGATAAGCACACACCTACATGCATAATTTTTTACACTATACCTGTATCAAATTCATTAATAAGAAAGTTGGACATCTCTTTCTTTCCCGTGTGATGCTACATTACAGTACCTTTTTTATCTCTTTTGCACGGATTGTATACTAGAGACGTGCCGTATCAGAAATCGGTAATTTTCAGAAAATACCGATCATTAAAAAAATAGGGATGACTAAGGACGGTTGCATATTAAAACCGTAATAAATTACCGATTTTCTATAGTGAGTACACGGCGAAAACGTCGTCTAAAATCTGATTAATAATAATAAAACCAAATAGTAGTTATAAAATTTATTTTTATCGTAGGGTACATATGTATGTAAATTGTTCTTACGTCCTATTTACAAACGAATTCGAACCTACCGGTAGCCCGCGAATTCAATTTTTACTTAAAATTGCACCTCTATAACTACTTGAAATATTTGCATTTTCACAATAAACTAAAATTCTTTATTATTAATACTATTACACTTAAACCACTAATTACATTTAAATTGGGAATTAAATTAAATAGGAAGCACAAATATACAAAGGAGACAGCTCTGGCTGACAGATAAAAGCCAATAAATGGTTTTTGTTATAAATGAAAGTTAATAATGTAACTACTTAAACTTATTCGTACAAAGGTTAATTTAAAACCATAACATGGTGAATTAAACTTAAAAATAATTATACATTCACAAATTATCGCCTCGCGAAAAGCATACCGTGCATAACGTTATATTTTGCATTATGTATCATATGATTGCACATTTTTAAGTAAAAACGCTACACAAATCCTAACATGTTGGGTACACTATATCGAAAACACAGTATTAAAATATAGTGGAAAATTACTATTTCTGCAGATTGGTATATCAATAAAAATATGAACAATTATGGAAACACAAAAAAAAAATACTTTTTGTACTAAGGTGATAATAAATACATTGTGTACTCAACAATTACTTATGAATTTGCAGGAATCAGTGTAAAAAGTACAGAGTTTAATCGTTGTACCGAAATTTATGTGAGTCGCTTACAACAACAAAAACTTACAACGGTAAGTACAAGTGATCACCTTTACCGCCCATGAACTAATAAATGTATGTAATTACATTTTCAAATTTATTTTAGTCAGTTCTACTTCTATATAATCTTTAATATAATCTGTTTATTCATTTATACATATACACATATTGAACATCATATTTCTATAAATAAATTTAAGATATATATACTTTTTTTGATTGAAATGAATCTAGCGCGTAAATTAATTAAGGTGCTGTCTGATCCTATTTACATAATTTATGCTTAACAGTGAATAAAAGGGTGATAAAGAAGACTATAACTATGTTTTTTATACAATACAACGAGCTGCACTTAATCTACTATACTATACAGTATGCATAATAAACTAAAAGCACAAAAATATGACTGAAAAATATGATTTTCAACAATCATAAAAACTTTAGACAAAATACTATGAAGATACTAATATTAAATAAATAAATTATGGGTTATTAAGTACTACACCTTCTTCCTGATCTACAACTCAATCCTTTTGTGACCTTTCTCGGATTAGAGTTTCCATTTCTATGTCTTTAGGCCTAAAATCAATATTATTTATTTGATTACTAAAATAAGTTGCATTGGTTATGTGGTTAAGGTGCATTATTGCATTCTAATGACATATAGCCAAAAGCTTTAATGAGATCTGTTTTATGTATATTACAGTTATACCATGAAGTAAGATTCACAAGTAACAATATTTTTTTGTAAAGCACCTATTAAATCAGAATAAACATAAATATTGCAAATAGATGGCATAATTTTATCAATAACTAGCTTTTGCTCGCGGCTCCGCCCACGTGATCAAACAAACAAACAAACAATCAAACTCTACAGCTTTATAATATTAGTATAGATTTGGGTAGCTTAGCAACGGAAGCCTTCAAATATGAATAATTTTCCCCGTTTTTGCAACATTTTTCACTGATGCTTCGCTTCTAATGGTCGCAGCGTAATGTTATATAGCCTAAAGCCTTCCTCGATAAATGGACTATTCAACACAAAAAGAATTTTTCAATTCGAACCAGTAGTTCCTGAGATTAGCGCGTTCAAACAAACAAACAAACAAACAATCAAACTCTACAGCTTTATTATTAGTATAGATAGAAATACTCCGCCAGACGATTTGATTAAAATTACTAGAAAGATAATATAACCTATCTATCTATATTAGGTCTATATTCAATCTGTCAAATGATGATGATTGATGCTAGCTTTTTTACAGCATCATTCCAGAAAGTAATGTGTTCAGAATTACATGAAAGAGCATGTTTTAACTTATTACCATAATGGCCAAAACCAATTAAATTGTGAAATAAATTATTTTTAAAAAGAAGAATTTCTGCTGTGAATAAACCATTGTCAATGTTTAGATTTAAACTTAAGTAATCATGCTCCTGGATAAATAGCAGAGACTTCATGTGAACTTCTAGTGATGTAGCCACTTGCTTGCTGAAAACTTGGGACTGCTTTGACCTGAAATGTACATAATATAAATAATACATTAATAAAAAGTAAATTAATGATTTTAAATCTATTTTCATATTATATATTGTATATTATAGGTAGATATAAATCATCCTGGAGTGGTATGGACTGTCGAGATGTCAGTCTCAGGTTCGAAACCAGCCTCAAGATCATACACCACTGACTTTTCTAAGTTATGTGTATATTAATTGTTAATTATTACTTGCTTTAACGGTGAAGGAAACATTGTGAGGAAACATGCATACCTGAGAACTCTGCAAGATTTTTCGAAGGTATGTGAAGTCTGCCAATCCACATTGGACCAAGGTGGTGGACTAAGACCTAATCCCTCTCATTCAGTAGAGGAGGCCCGCGCCCAGCAGTGGTACATATTTTATATAATACAGGGCTAGTAAAAGAAAATAAAATAAAGTTTATTAAATTATGGAATCAAATATGTTCTTATTGCGTACTTTTTGTCAATCAGTCAAGACTTTATATATTTATTTACCTTCATTTTATCATATGAAGTTGGATTTATGTGTTTCTCAGTAAGTTTGGTGCTTCTTGCTCTGTCACCAAAGCCATTCACTTTGTAAAGTCACAATATACTCCCATTTTGTCCTTTGGTTGCCAATAAGAATAGAAGTTGTTCTGAAAATTATTGCAAATACATTTCAATAAATGAGGTACATCATAGATATAATATAATTGGTTGGGGCCGATTTTATAGCAGATATAACTTGTAAATCTGTTACTACATAACAGTTTAGCATTCCATTCTGACATTGCAAGCAGCTCTTACTATAAATCCGGCTTAAAAAACAGCAGATATTATTTCTTTAATAATATTATTTAAAACAATTTTTTTAACTCCATCTCGAGCAAAATAAAATGCAATTGGAATGTTCGGGAATAAAATGTTTACATGTTTGTACAAAAACGTATGCTTTCGCATTTAGAGACAGGATACTTTTGTAAAAATGGCATAACTTTAACCACACTTCTCACCTTAATTTGTTTGTGTAGGGCACAGATATATTTAATATCCTGACCTCGAGAACTGCACCCGGGAACAGAGCACTTACGAACCATGTTCAATTAATTATGTATGAAAATAAATCAAACTATACACCCACGAAGATAACGATTTCACGTTTGACCAGTAAACACAAAGATTGCTTTTAAGAAAGGTTGATTACAAAAACATTCGCACACAATAAAGTATAATAATTAATTAATAATTAAGTATAATAATTAATTAAGTATTATAATATAACAAAATGGCGGACTTTTGTCTTCTTTCAATCTGACGTTCGAATCATCACACACACTAATAAAGGACAGAGCGTAGAAAGAGATAAAAAAGGTACTCATTCATAAAATGTATGGAAAAATTTTGAAACATGAGATAGCTGCTAAGCGCTATTGTGTTACTTTTTCGGGCTGAGTCGATAGGGGCTGCCTACGATAGAAATAGGGGTGCTCGATATGTATCGATATGTGATAAAATATCGATACATTTATTCGATATATCGAATCAATGCGATATTATCGCATCATTGAAGTCGATATATATTATCGATTTAATTTATTCGATATATCGAATCAATGCGATACTATCGAATCATTGAAGTCGATATATTTTATCCGATATATCGAAATAAGGATATCGGAAAATAGAAAATCTATCGGATGTAGCTAAAAAAAAAAAACAACATAAAATACCAGAATAAGTATTGAATGTTGTTTTTTTTTTTTTTAGCTCTTCGATATTATTTTTGTTAATCATTTTCTAATAAAGTCTTTTCCTTCCTACAATTCGATATATCGAAAATATCGATATTTTTGACCGATATATCGCTATATATCGATACAATATTTCGATATATTATATCGGAAAAAATATCGATATTTTTTGTACACGATATATTATATCGAAAAAATATCTTTGTTTTTTGTACATGAACATCACTAGATAGAAATAAATTTTATAGTTACTTTTTTTTTATATTTATTTATGGCTTTCGCAGTATTATGCATTTAGCCAGTGTCAAGTATAATGTATTCTCAAGTTATTTTTACAAGAACGATGAAACACGGGTGCGGTCGATTTCAAGGTCTTGTCGGAGTTTTGGTGTTAACTCCTTTCAGTCTGATTCTTAATTCACTTATTTCAATGTTTACATACACTGTTCATCACCGTCCATGTTTATTGAACAAATCCACACCACTTTTATACAACAAACACAACTCTAAACTAGTTTATGAAATACATTAAAATAAGCGATGAATTGCACTGTCAGAATTCCCGCCAAAACTCCTAGTTACTCTTTAGTTTTATTATCATAAATCAAATTTTATGCAAGGTTTATACGAGGTTTTCGTCGAGTATACACTATAGAAAACCGATAATTTATTACGGTTTTAGTATGTAACCCTCCTTAAAGTCATCCCTATTTTATTTAATGAATGGTATTTTCATAAATTTACCGATTTCTGATACGGCACGTCTCTAGTATACAATCTCCGTGCAAAAGAGAAACTAGAGAACCACAGATCAATTCACACGGAAAAGAGAGAGAGGTCCCACTTCTCTTATGAATGAATTGTATAACATGTATAGTATAAAAATATATGCATGTAGGTGTGAGCTTATCGTGTTAAAAAATTTGTATGAAGTCAACCGTCTCTCTAGTTTATTTGTCTCTGCTGTTAGCGTATTATTCTACATAGAAATTAAAGAGTGCTGTGAATTGATTACTAGTTTGTGCCTAGGTGTTTATCTTCTTTCAGTTTTGTATGTGTTATGAAAATGTCTGCATTAATTTGTCGAATATGTTTGGATAACAACGTTCGAATGCATCAAATTGCGGGCTCGGAAGTTCAGGATGTATATGAAAAGCTAACAACTAAGAAGGTAGCATTCTTATACTATGTTAGGCGCAAAATACATTGGGTGAGGTTAGAGACTTCACCTACCCTCTACACCTTTTTATTTATTTGCTTGAATGACGAGCAGAGAGATTGATACGAGCAAGGCGCTCGCCCGATGGTAAGCGCAACGCCTGCTTATAAACGGAAGCAACACCACAAAGAACTTTGACTTACAAAGCACTGCATGGCACTGAACTGCGCTCTTCACCATCTAAGATGTTGTCTCATAATGCCCTGAAAATTCACTGGTTTCAATGTCCTAACCGTAACAGAAAAGTGCTTACACACTGTTGCTTGGCGGCAGAAATAGACAAAGTGGTGGTACCTATGTAAATGGGCTCTCACATATGAGGCAACTACCACCTTGTTAGATCCACCTGCCGACATCTATGACATTATTCTATGAAAACAATATTATAGACCAAGGTGGAAGTGCCGCTCTGTAGATACTGAAATCTACAGTATGAATGGGTCGTCTTGACCGGATCATTACTACTGTCTCACAGACAACAGACAAAGGGTGTAGCGCATAAGTTGCTATAAAGTAGTTGTGTAAGTGTGTAACAAGTTCTATCATCAATAAAGAGTCTTGATGGAACCTCCGGTGTATCAATACGTCTCCTCTCCTACAACAGCTTGCTGTTGTGTTTCGTATGGTGCATGTGATATCCAGAGACCCAAATCCCCTTCCCCTTCCCCTTCCCAACCTTCCCTTTAAGGTCAGGAACATGCACATGACGTGGTGGCTCATTTATCAGGTGACTCACTTGCGTGTTTGCTAAACTCTGTTATAAAAAAACTGGCCAGAGTGTAGAGCCACATATAGTAGCCGAAAATATCTCATATCTCAAAAACTATGCAACATAGCTCATTGAAAGCAATGTTCATTGGAAGTATCTTTTAATTTATGATCTTATAGTTGCATAAAAAAAATAGAGAACATTTTTCAAAACTTTCAACAACCCATGACCTATATCAATTCATAATCCCATTATTTGTTTAATTTTCAGCTTCAAGAGGATGGAAGACTGCTCTTTGCATGTTACATATGTTACTATCAGCTAAAGAAATGCCAGCAGCTTGTTATCAAATCACAGAAAGCGGAGGAGTTGCTTCAACAATTCTTTGTAAACAGCCCTGAGGTATTTATATCATTATTTTATTCGATAGTATTACAAATATTATGTTGCATATTATATCAGCGACCAACAACTTTCTTATGTTACATGTATATTCATTGTTAATAATTATCACTGGCTTTAATGGTGAGAGAAACATTATGAGGAAGCCTACATACTTGAGAATTCTCCATGATGATGTGTGAAGTCTGCCAACCCATGTTAAGCCAGTGTGTTGGACTAAGACCTAATCCAATTTATTTGTACAGGAGGCCTGTGCTCAGCAGTGAGACAGTGTAATATGGTGTAGATATTATTATTTTATTATCTAATAACTCATGAATGAAATATTAAAACTGCCACCACCACATTAATAATGCACTTATTTTTGTGTCTATTTCAAAATTTAAAAATGAACCACCAAAGTAGTAAGAGGTTTTTTCGATATATTTTTTGCGATTGTTTTACGTCTATCTGTGTATGGGTACAAGGCAGCATAGTCTATTTTTATTATTTGCAGCAAAATGTGGAATCCATCACTCTTGCAATCAGACTGACATATGGTCTGCATAATTCATTGATGATTGCGAAAATGGAGTCCTATCAAATACCAGAATATAACATAATTACAAAAGCAGAAACCCAAGACGAATGTGACATAAATGAAGAAGTGATGATCAAAGATGAACTGATGATGATGGTAAGAACAGATTTTTTTTATACAATGTGTAAAAGCAATCCTACTATTTGTAAAGGTCCTATTAAGTGTCATGATAGGGCTCTTTAGATGTTAAGTAAAAAAATACCCCAAAAAAAATGTAATCAAATGATGATTTAAATCTTAATCAGCAATATATGGTTGACGGTTGATCACTTGAAGTGTCAAAATTAGGTAATTAGGTGGTGAATTAGGTGAAATTAGCCCTGCAGCCTCACTTAGTATTTGATTACAGAAGTAGTCATTAAGGGGTTATACGCAGTTGCGAGGCTCAAAAAAGACGTCTTTTTATGATTTTTTTATAGAAACAGTTTTTATTTATCAATTACAAATGATGGTAATTCAAATAGAGCGTACTTTTGAGAATACAATAGCGCGTCGATCATGTAAAAATATTAATATGCACCGCTCTTGTAGATGATGTCCCGAACGACCTCTAAAAAAAGGCCCGTGGCGGTGATCTCCATTTCGGCGGTTTGAATTATCTGAAGTCAAAAAATATGATGCATTCTTTTAAAGGACAGATCAATGCAGGTATTGAACGAAGGAATAATAAAAATTTTGATAATTGACAAAATGACGTCGATTTGAAAAAAAAAAAACATTTTTTACTGAAATTTTCGCTCCAAATTGTTAAAAAAAAATAGTAATACATTTTTGAAATTTTATTCCTTCGTTCAATACCTGAGGAATATATCTAAGAAGATTGTGTAAAAATTTTAGAGCGATCGGTTGAGCCATTTCTGAGAAATCGAGATCACCGACTTTGAAAATACCGTTTTGAGAAAAACGCGTTTAAAGTTTCAGAAGTAGTTTATACATAGCAAAAAAAAAATTTCTTCAACTTACATGGTATCATCTATTCCAGGGCCATAAGAGGGATCTTTTTCGAACTTCGCTTCTTTTTTCTCGGTACAGGCTTTTTATCAAACAGTTTTTCAGCTGCTACTTTCGCACAAGAGTGAATGTTGTCAATTATCAAATCATAAGTGTTTTGCGTTAAAAAAGCACACACGGCCATCAAGTCACAAAATTTAGCTGCGCTTTTTAATCCTCGTCCCAGAATTCTCATAACAAATATAAATTGTCTGTTTATTTTACTGTTAACTGGAGTTTATAACACATTTTCACACTTTCAAACGATTTTGAAATCAAGTCCAGGGAAAGAAGCTTCAAATGTTATTTTTCCGTCACAAGAGTTACATTTCACACAATTACTTATCGTAGCAAATACAGTAATAAAATTTAAAATTCTATATTCAATCGAAATCGATCACGTGAAACTAAAATCTCTTTCTGTATGTTGTTGATTTTAACGGATGCACTAAAACTAATCCGTCTCAGCAGTTTTTGGATTAAAAGCTTATGTCCTCTTTTTACCTTTATAAATATGGATATTTTCGGTATTTCAATGTAATCTTAAACATTTACGAGGCATTTTTATAACTTTTAAATAAAATGTACTCCATTATAAAACAAAAAATCTCAGAAACAAGTTTGAACTGAACGTACCCCTTTACAACGTGGCAGAACACTTTAGACTGACGAAATCAATAAATTAAAAAACGAAATACCTTCATTTTAGGTTATAATAACTGAATGTGACCTTGAAATACTTAGTGGACTTATTATACTCGCCTTCTACGAGAAAACACAGTAGTTCTTACTCTACCTGCTTTCTAACACGCTGGCGTGGCTTTACAAATTCAGGTATATCTCCGAAAATATTTATCGGATTGGCTTAAAATTTTTAGAGAATATACTTAAATATATGTACATTCCTAAAATGCAAAAAAAAGAAAATCGATTTTTTGAAAATTCTAACTGCGTATAACCCCTTAATGTTTATGATACTCTGAGAAGAGTTTTTTAGATCATGTGTTGGATTATTCACTGAGGACACCAATACAAACAACGAGTTTATCAATGGTCTCTAGAGTCATGCCGGCCTGTATAAATGCTTCTTCCCTCTTGAGAGAGGCAGAGAGGCTTCCGAACTGGCAGTAGTGTTTTTTGACGAAATCCAAACAATATACATATAACATTTCATGGATTCTTTTAATATATTTGTAGAAGTAGGATCATCAGGGGAGGCCGAAGAGCGGTACCTATGTCAGGATTTGGAGTTCACATGTTGCAGGATTTTAAGTAGCCACAAACTGACAATCAAAAGCTAGATTTATTTACACTGGTAACACTAATAACAATAATATATCTAAAAATATAGCGACGAACAGAATAATTATTAGTACAGTGGCAACACAGCCACCCAAATAGCGTATTGCCTAAGCAATATAGCTATAGCATAGGGTATCGCGTCAGCAATTCCGCATATGCAATATACAGCAAAAGACTGTACCAGGTAAACCAACAGTTCAGTTGGGAGCAGAGCTCTTTACCGAGTCTAATCCGAAGATAGACTGACTGCACAAGCCAGTGCGAGCTCTTATAAGGGGTAGGCCACGCCTCCCTATCCCTCCAAACAGCTCTGTTCATTGGCGTACGTAAATACGCCACGCATTTACTCGATACAATTTACAAAAAGGGTTTAAATCTAATGAGTTTTACTATTAGAACTCATGAAATAATCTAAAAGGAATTATCGTAAAGTTATAAGTATAACAGTGTTTTAACAACTAATTACAATATCAAAATATAACCTCAACGATGTTTTGAACAGTATCCACACAATATCCAACTCGTTTGTACAATGTATATTCTCAACCACCTTCGAAATATTGATTTTGTAATATTTTCTTTTTGTTGGACTAGGTGCACTCCCAGAAAAAAAGGTTATACTGGACACAACCAAATCTATAGAAGTGAAGCAGGACACCATCTCTGGAACTCAAACAAACACAGTAGCTAATGAAAATAAGTCATCCCAAATAGTATGTGATGGGAAAAATCAGCAAGTATTAGTTAAGGACGATACACAGTCTTTTATATGCAATGATTGTAGTATAACATGTGATACGAAAGCTCTTCTTATCAAACATATTAGTGAACATAAACCTATGACTATCAAACCGAATGAAACATATACAAAAAATCTGAAATCTTCATGTAAAGGGAAATTGAATGAATGCAATAGTTTTATAAAGAACCTAAAAAAGCCTTATAAATGTCAATACTGTAATTATGCATGCACATATTATAGTAATTTAAAGACACATATTAGAACTCACACAGGAGAAAAGCCCTTTAAATGTAAATACTGTGATTATACATGTACAGTAAATAGTAGTTTAAAGAGACATATTAGAACTCACACAGGAGAAAAGCCCTTTAAATGTCAATACTGTGATTATACATGTACACAAAATATTAATTTAAAGAAACATATTAGAACTCACACAGGAGAAAAGCCCTTTAAATGTCAATACTGTGATTATACATGTACATCAAATTATCATTTAAAGAGACATATTAATACTCACACAGGAGAAAATCCCTTTAAATGTCAATACTGTGATTATGCATGTACAGAAAATGGTAGTTTAAAGCAACATATTAGAACTCACACAGGAGAAAAGCCGTATAAATGTAAATACTGTGATTATACATGTACACAAAATATTAATTTAAAGACACATATAAGAACTCACACAGGAGAAAAGCCCTTTAAATGTCAATACTGTGATTATGCATGTACAGAAAATGGTACTTTAAAGAAACATATTAGAACTCACACAGGAGAAAAGCCGTATAAATGTAAATACTGTGATTTTACATGTACACATAATGGTAGTTTAAAGAGACATATTAGAACTCACACAGGAGAAAAGCCATATGTATGTGAAATATGCGATAAGAAATTTTCAAGTACTATGCGTGCCAAATAAGAATAGGATCGCGTTTGCTGCCAACTTCACACGATAACTGTCAAAGTAGTACTGCTAGCAAAAAAAAGTGCAAAAAAGAAATTTCATATATTTTTTATTGTTAATAGATATAGATTTAATTATTGTATAATCATTATATTCATTTAATAAATACTATTCTTGAATTTTATTAATGGATAATTTTGGATAAATTAATTATGGAACTGTATGGAAAGAGTTTAAAAAATGAACAAATACACAGTTAATGCTACTATCACCCTAATATGACGCAATTTTGTGACGCTATTGAGAAGCTACCAGTGTGCCGTTAGCTACGCTTTCGTGTATACGCGCGTGTATCTTATATCTGTTGCCTGCTGGACTTCCTTGTTATTGTTATTTTTATAAATATGCTTTTTCTTTGAAATCCTACTCATTTATAATTAATTTGGCGTGAAATGTATTAGAAATACCAAAAAAGCTTACAGTAAACATTTAAACTGAATATAATTTGTTTACTGATTTTTTGGCACACCATACACATTGGTAATGAAGTTTGCGCGTATTGCTGAACAAAATGGCGTCTTGACAGTCCTATTCTTATTTGGCACGCATAGTAACAGTTATTTAAAGATTCACCTACGAGTACATATGGGTAACAAAACTCGTTAGTACTGAAGCTAACTGCTCAGAGTATAACAAATATATTAGATGTCATAGCTTAAGCATTAGGTATATTCTTTTATTTTTATATTAGCATATTTTGCTAAATGTTTGTTCCTGGATAAAAATAGCCTAATATGTTCTAATCTATGTGCTGATATACCTGTGTGACAAAATTCATCAATCAACCATTAGTGGGTTACTGATTAACAAACATAAAAACTTACAAGCATACAAACTTCCACATCAAAAAGTCCTATCCTACTAATATATTATACTAGCAGACCCGGCCACGCTTGCTGTGGCTAAGGTATATGTTAAATTATATTGTAGTAAACTATTCAATGCAGTATGCGCCATCTATTGGATACTTTCTCAATCCAGACGATAAATTACCTTACACCACCATCTGTTACAATGTTATGGAACTCACAGAGTTATAACTAATAATTTGCAATAAAAAAATATCGCGACTATAAATTGAGATATAAACTAACCTATCTCTCAAGTTGGATCAAACTGCACACAGTCTACAAAATTTAATTAAAATAGGTTCAGTAGTTTAAGAGTTTATCGCGGACAAACAACGTGACATGAAATTTTTATATATAAAGATTAGTAGGAAGTAGGATTTGTTGTATAGGTCCTATGATACTGTGACTGCCTCGGTGCCTCGGACTGCTGTGCTGAGGTCTCGGGTTCGATCCCCGGGTCGGGTCAAGTGATATCGGGTTTTTCTATCACACACGTTTTGCAATTGTTTCGCCGCAAGAATGTTTCTGGTTTTATGTCCCTCAATATATTATATTTTGTTATTTCTTATTTTATTTTGACAGCCTCCGTGGCTTGTCGGGCTGTGAAGGGAGAGGCCGCGGGTTCGATCCCCGCCCCGAGACAAACATTTGTGTGATCCACATTTATTTGTTTCGGGGTGTGGGTGTTGTGAGGCCGAAAGTCTCTCGTAGTTCCTGATACCCACGACACAAGACTCGTATCTTACTGTGGGGTCAGGACTATGTGTGTGACTATTGGGTGTATTTATTTATTTATTTTTAATATAATTATTTTCTAATAATATTTCATCAGTTTGGATGAGAAACAAAAGGGTTTTTAACACGCTTTTATTAGCTTCAGTCGTATGTATGTTGGTATGTTTGTCTGTAACTTGTCTTTGAACGTGATTTTGACCTACTTCAAAACGTCGGATAAAATCTTGACAGCGCGATGTAAATGTGCCAGTGGCGCCATCTCATGATTTTTTCTTGTCAACTTGTAGCTTAAATGCAATAAAGGTGGCGCTGGTTGTATTGTTGTGTTATTTTGATACGAGTTTAGAACAAAATAAATAAATATTGTAAAAATTAAAACGTCCTTAAATATTTCATTGAATAATTGTTATAAATTACAAATTTATTACCTATAACTGTTATTGAAATTACTTCAGTAGTAAGGGATGTTCGCAAAACACTTTTTTTAACACGCTTTTTTATATTATTTACAATTAGTGGCAGCAATATAATAGAACATTGGATTATAGTCTACATGACACATTAAAATAAAACAAGAAAAAAATTAAGAGATGGCGCCACTGGCAAATCTACATCGCGATGTCAAGATTCTCCAGCGAATCATTACCTCCGACGCTTTGTATGAACTATGGGTGTTGTCCGATTGATCGGGTACAGTTTTACAAATGGCTTGTTAAACAAGCCATTCGTAAAACTTGTTTCTTTCCTACCTCCTTCGTGACATTTTAACGTTTCAGCGAATTTTCCAATCACAAAGATTCGAAAGAAGTTTCATTTCAAAAAATGGTAAAAAAAATTAAAATACAAAATTAAAAATAAATAATAGTTTAAAAAAACTAAAAAACACGCTTTTACATAAAATCCAACTAAAAAATAAAAAATAAATTTTAATGAATTCGAATTAGGAATAGTGTACAAAATTTAAAAATATATATAAATTAAGAATAGTGTAAATAAGAAAAAATATGCATTTTATTGTAAAAAAAGCGTGGGGTGCATGGTGTCAATAGTTATAAAAATATTTTATTGATAGATATGAGTAGAAGGATCATCATTTTGATAATGTCTTAAAAAGCACCCCACGTTTTTTTTACAATAAAATACATATTTTTTCTTATTTACACTATTCTTAATTTATATACAGTGTTATTTTGACACCCTGTTACTAAATGAAACCACATATTCGGCATCGCCTCTGCTTACCTTGTACCAAACATGAGGCTTGAGCTTGTAGTAGTTTTGCCAAAAAACGTGATTTAAGTTTTGAGCCTTTTAAATCATGCTGTACGGTTTTTGCACTTAACTGTATTGAATAAAATGTCACAGCTGACGATGTTATTATAAAACACAAACGCTTAAGAAGGGCAACTCCATACATATGAAAATACGTTTCAGACTCACAAAGACGCTCTCGACACATTCACTGAAAAAGTTGCGACAGTATATGAACAAAGTAATGTTCATTGATAATGACAAAACGTAAAAAAAATGTATTTGGGAAATGCATATACCTATAAATAGGTAACACAAATTTGACTAAAAACAAATAATCATTACAAAAGTTACAAGATTCGATTTTACTTGGGATTTTATTACATTTCATAGGGTAATCTAATATTTATTTCAATTCCTAAATTACTATTTTGAGCCGTTTGCCTTCTGTACGCTTGGCGTTTTTATAAAACGGTTACATTGACCTTGACGTTATAAAGCTCGTAATACATGTTGCCGAGTGATGACTAATACCAACGTATAGATAGTATATTTGGGTATCAGGATAGTATCGTGGGTATCAGCAACTACGAGAGACTTTTGGTCTCACAACACCCAGACCGGGGTCTGGGTTTGTTTCGGGAAACAAATATTTGTGGTTCACATAAACATTTGTCTCGGTGCGGGGATCGAACCCGCAGCCTCTCGCTTCACAGCCGGCTACTCGATTGGTTTTCGATAAACTTGCCGAACGTCTAGGCACTAGCGCTTGCCTTGTATTAATTTACCTACACTCGTGTTAGCCTAAGCTCGTCCAACATGTAATCCATGCTTAATGGTAATGTATGTGTGTGTGTCTCATTCATTCGATGATGGGTGTGTATGTTGATTTGTATATGTGTGTGCGCGCGTATACAGACTGTTTAAAATTAATCTAATGTTAACGGCATTTAATTTGTTAGGAAATATTATTTTTTTATTTTGACTTTAATAAGAAAGTGTCTTAGCTCAAAGTACTTATATTAACGAACACTACACATGGTTTCATTTAAGTATAGGGTGTCAAAATGACACTGTATATTTTTAAATTATGTACACTATTCCTAATTCGAATTCATTAAAATTTATTTTTTATTTTTTAGTTGGATTTTATGTAAAAGCGTGTTTTTTAGTTTTTTTAAACTATTATTTATTTAAACATTTAGGTATATAATATTGGTTTTGATTTCGTATTTTTTAAGTTTAATTATTTAATAGAGGATTTGATTTGTTCAATTTGTTTTATTTCTACAAACCAGCAGAGTTGGTACTAACTAAGTGTCCTTATACCACATACATATGATCGGACATTTCAAATCTATATATATAAAAATGAATCGCTGTGCGTGTGTCTCGCCAAAACTCGAGACTGGCTGTACCGATTTGGCTAATTCTGATCTTGAAATATTTGTGGAAGTTCAGGGAAGGTTTACCCGGTGAGAAAAAATGAGTAACATAAAAAATAAGTAAAGGAAAACACTAAAAACGACAACTTAATTTTCCAGTACAAACTGTTCCTAGGTATGAAACACTTGAAGTCTTTTTGATGTGAACCATCTATAAGCGCAGGTATAAACCGGATTGTTGGCGTTGCGAAGCTTGCCGTGATGACGGGTCGCCACGCTATACTAGACAGGACAGGGTCAGGGACAGGAACAGGACAGGACAGGGACAGGGACAGGACAGGGACAGGGACAGGGACAGGGACAGGGACAGGAACAAGGACAGGACAGGACAGGACAGGACAGGGACAGGAAAGGACAGAGACTGGACAGGGACAGGGACAGGACACGACTGGACAGGACAGGACAGGGCAGAACAGGGACAGGACAGGGACAGGGACAGGGACAGGGACAAGGACAGGACAGGACAGGAAAGGACAGGGACAGGACACGACAGGACAGGACAGGACAGGGCAGAACAGGGACAGGACAGGGACAGGGACAGGACTGTCCCACCGTGGGGAGGTGGAAGACGACCGGACTTAGGTCGTCGAAGTCAATTAAATGTGCGACGGGCTACCTCACGTGCAATGGTGCAGTACCTCACTTAATTGCATTTAATGTAAATGAAACATTTGTATTAAGTTTTGACCACATTTTGACAGGGACAGGGACAGGGACAGGACTGTCCCACCGGGGGGAGGTGGAAGACGACCGGACTTAGGTCGTCGAAGTCAATTAAATGTGCGACGGGCTACCTCACATGCAATGGTGCAGTACCTCACTTAATTGCATTTAATGTAAATGAAACATTTGTATTAAGTTTTGACCACATTTTACACAAATATAATATGTAGGTGATACGAAGTTCACCGGGTCATCTAGTATTTTTATAAAATTTATTGCGCATATCGTAAAGGTGCCTATTCATGGAAACATCCATAGAGTACACTAGGTATAGGCCATTACAATAATAATATTACTGACCTATATTACTATCATAAAGATTCATTTGTATGTAAAAGGGTAAGGCCGTAGATTTTTCCACTTTTTCATTACCAGTCACGTTCATATTAATATCATAAACAATTAACACTTTTTACCAGCTTTGATAATTTTATCCTGTAGATTAGTTTTAGGGTAAAAACAACTTTTACGAATTAGCTGTAACTATAACAGTTTATATATAATTTAATTTTAACGATATTAAGGATTTACGTTTTCATACAAAAATAAAATGAACATAAATTTCATCAGATAGTAAATTGACAAAATTACGAATATTTTGTTAAGTACATAAGCCATATAATTTTTAGTTTATGTAAAATTACAAGGTCTGAGCAATTAAATCCAATATTTCATTATTTTAAAAGAGCCTTTATTTATTTTTTATTCCAGTTTTAAAACAGGTCATCAATTTTTACACTTTTATGTTACTATTTTATGTTACCAATATTGGTAAGTAAATGAAGTCTTTGAATAGTATTCGAAGAATATGTAAAATTAGACGGGCAATCCTAAGCAGAACAATAAAAAAAAGAAAAAGAAGTCGCCATATTGTGGCCTATGGATTGTTTCAAACAGTGCACGAGTTTTTCGTCAGTGAAATTCAGAAACAGTTTTGTGATATTTTCAAGGTAAGTAGACACTTGTTTATGTTCATTGTATTATTTTTTTAGGCGACATAGCTTATATTTATCGAGAAAACATCTATAATGTCGCAAATCTTTTTAGTTTTGAAATTATAAGCTAATTACATCAAAAATATTTCGCTTTTATGATACTTTTATGTTACTTTTATGATACTTTTATGTTACCTGTAGCATAAACTTTTACGTCACAGTAGCACAACTTATGTTTAATTTTTGGGAAAAGTACTTTATCTTAATCTTTCGTTATGTTCGTACCTGTATTATAAATTATGTTGCTTTTATTTTTTTACTTTATGTTACAAAAGTGGAAAAAACTACGGCCTTACCCAAAAACGTATATGAAAAACGATTGCATTAAGTAGAAGAAGTAGGTATAGCATAACCATTACAATAGTATTATGTAGTAAGTCATCTCAGCTTATTGCCGTCCACTGCTGGACGTAACCCTCCGCAAGTGAGCGCCGACCATCCCGGCCTTGTGCAGCCCGCATCCCTCCGCTCGCTGCCATGTTGTTCGAGTGTCGGTCCCCCGTGTAGCCTACAGCCTAGCTACACTACGTCTGCCCAAGCGTGGTCTCACTCCAGCACCTGTCTGCTCCACCGACCATCTGTCCGTCTGCAGACATGACCGGCCCACTTCCACTTCAGCGTGCTAATTTTGCGAGCAATATCGATGACTTTGGTTCTCTGGCGGATGACATCATTTCGGATCCTATCCACCAGAGAAATTCCAAGCATTGCTCGCTCCATAGCACGCTGAGCGACTTTGAACTTATGGACCAGTCCGCTAGTCAGTGTGCACGTTTCAGCTCCGTAGGTCATTACAGGTAGGACGCACTGGTTAAAAACTCTCGTTTTTAAACACTGGGGGATCGACGACTCGAAAATGTTACGTAGCTTCCCGAATGCCGCCCAGCCCAACCGAATTCTTCTGTCAGCCTCCTTCTCGAAGCTGTGTCTGCCTAGTTGTATTATTTGGCCGAGGTAAACATAATCTTGCACAACTTCGAGAGTGGCATCACCCACGACTACAGGTCTCGGGAAGACTTCATCCCGAGACCTATTCGTCTTGAAGAACGGTTGAGGCTGTTCAGCATTTCTTCCAAATCCGGCAGAGTTTCTGCCATGACGACAATGTCATCCGCAAATCGCAGATGAGAGATGTACCTACTGACCGTTAATGTTGATGCCCCGTCCTTTCCAATCAAGCGTCTTAAAAGCGTCCTCCAACGCGTTTGTAAACAGTTTTGGAGAGATAACATCTCCCTGTCTTACCCCACGACGCAGTTGGATTGGCTTTGTGCTATGTTCTTGTACTCGGACGGTCATCGTTGCGGCCTCGTACAGACATCTCATCACCTGGATATATCTGTCGTCAATGTGGCATCTCTGCGTGGACTGCAGAACAGCCCAGGTCTCGACGGTGTCAAAGGCTTTCTCGTAGTCCACATACGCTAGGCATAGAGGCTCATTGTACTCCTCGGTCTTCTGGATAATTTGCCTGAGTGTGTGTATGTGGTCTACGGTAGAAAAGCCCCTACGAAACCCAGCCTGCTCCGGCGGTTGGAAGTCGTCGAACTTTTGTATGTAGTAAGTATTGTATGTATTATGTAGTAAGTAATTATGTATTTTTTTGTCTCCTAAAATATTTTTGTTTAAGTCGTAAAAAAGATAAAAAAAAAGGTAAAAATACCTAACACGGTGCCATAATAAAAATGTTCCCTTTTACAGAAATGTCTTACCGACTGCTTTTTTGGTCACAGTATTTTATTTTAGAAATAGTATTGTCATAGTTATTCTACGTTGCATTAGGTCTACATTTTCGAACTTCATCGCTTCGTAGCGTTATAGAATGGGGGCCCAGGGTCGGATTTAAAGGTATGGGGCCCTGGGGTAACAAAGAAATGTAAGTGTCGATTTTCTTTCGGCCACTTTTTAAAGGTTACATATATAAGAACTGGTCTGAAATCAGCGAATGTCACAACGCCGTGCATAAATTGATGTATTCGGGAGTCTTTGAGTCTTTTGAGCAGACTAAAAGACTGCGCTGGTGTTAGGATAACATATCCGCCCGGATAGCGACCACCGTACACATGGTGTTAAAACCTGCCATAGTGATCCACACACCTTGTGTGGATCGCGTTCCAGGATCAGCTAGTGCAGAGTTTCCCAAACTTTTTTGTGTCGTATACCCTTTGCCATGTTTTTCCGTGTTGGGTAGACCCCCTACTCTTACGTTTTTACAAGTTCAAAATGTATTGCGACCACAAAGTGAATACCAACATTCTACAACTTACACAATTTTATAAACATATATAATATTTTTTTTACTTCATAGGTACTTTTATAAATAATGTATTGGTCCAGTCATTTTAGGGAGTTCACCTCGGAATCCGAGATACCCGGCTGTAAGTCTGTAATTAGTTGTATATTGACACCCTAAAAGTTGTCTCAAAACCTACATATGGTAGGGTGTGCGCAACTATCAAATTTCAAGGTCAAAGGTCACAAAAATCGCTTTTTTTTGTAAATATCTCATTTCCTATGGGTTTTTTGCTATTTGTATCCATTATCAATATTGTAGAATACAAAATTCTCTACAAATTTTGTTTAAAACTTTTTTTCATACGGTGAACCGTTTTCGAGATAGAGGGCGGAGAGCGCGCGGTCACAAGTCCGTCATTTTGACAGTTACATGAACGAAATTTTGTATTTCGGTTATTGACGTAAAATAAATAAATACATGTTTCAGGAATTTCGGAAATTTTATTTAATAAGGGATGAAAAAGGGGGTGAAAGTAAATGCGAAACTGAGTTTGTTTGTTACGCTTTCACGCCTAAATCACTGAACCGATTTTGATGAATTTATCTACAGAGACAGATGGAGCCCTGCAGACGGTTACAGGCTACTTTTATCCCGGAAAATGCTGTTCACGCGGGCGGAGCCGCGAGCAAAAGCTAGTATAACATAATAGTTAATCAAAATTGACAAATATTTATAATCATTGATTTATCGATAGTTCATCAACTATATATGGCGCGTTTTCGACCGGAGGCACCGTTTGACCTGAAGTGATCCTGTGACCGCGCGCTCTCCGCCCTCTATCTCGAAAACGGTTCACCGTATGAAAAAAAGTTTTAAACAAAATTTATAGAGAATTTTGTATTCTACAATATTGATAATAGATACAAATAGCAAAAAACCCATAGGAAATGAGATATTTACAAAAAAAGAACAAAAAAAATATTTTTGTGACCTTTGACCTTGAAATTTAATAGTTGCGCACACCCTACCATATGTAGGTTTTGAGACAACTTTTAGGGTGTCAATATACAACTATTTACAGACTTACAGCCGGGTATCTCGAATTCCGAGATTCTTACCTAATTTAAGCTAAAATGACTGCACTAGTATATGTTTTGATATTATAAGATAGTATGATGTAAGTAAATAGGTACTATCAGTGTATGTGTTGAGATCCACTATCGTGGACCCCGTTTTCATTTCATGGACCCCCAAATTTTTTTTTCGCTGACGTAGACCCCTTGCAGGTTGTCATAGACCCCCAGGGGTCGATATAGACCACTTTGGGAATCACTGAGCTAGTGTATACCCGGTTCTCCCGAGGGGCTTGCGACATGACTTGATGGTTGATTGGGGCGAGTATAGGGGTACAACCTTGCATCTCGGTGCCTGCATCAGTCATCCACCTGTCTTGTCGCAGGCCCCTCGATCTGCTTCTTCCCTCTTCGGAGTGTAAAGAAGTATTTATATCGGTCGGCATGATTATGACCACCGATAAACTCATTGTTTGTCGTTAGTCGCTGGTTTTTTGGACTGGACTATGCTTACTATCAAGTATAGTACAGTCACTTTGCCGTGCTCGCATAAAAAAAAAATCGCGGTTTTTTAATACAAGACACTTCAAGTTCTTATGGCCCTGGGTAACTGCCCCTTTTTTCCTTTAAATCTGGCCCTGCACGTAACATAAAATTATTTTCAGCAAGGATTTTTAAAATAAACTATTTTTTTTTAATTAATGTCTTTTCTTACAACGTTCAACAAACGTTATGAGTGGTAGAGCCAAGCTATAGACAGTATTGTCTACAGCATAAATGGGCTGGCTCGACCGGGTCGTCACCATTGTTTCACAGAAAACCGACGTAAAGTAGCGACTTCCTGATGCGTTTCGTACGGTGAGTGAGATATCCGGAGGCCCTAATCCCCCTTTCCTTCCCAATCCCTAATTATCTCTTTCCTTTAAGGTCGGCAACGCGCCCATGATTCTTCTAGTATTGTGTGTGTACATGGGCGGTAGAGATCACTTACCATCAGGTGTAGTGTAGTCACTTTGTCGTGCTCGAAAAAAAAAAAAGACATTCTGAAATAATTATGGAAATCTTCCTTCTTTTCATATAACTCTTACTAAATTCACATGTGATAAACGCGCTTTTCGTAAGCCAGATTTTTACCCACACTTTTCGAATTCATCTATTTTTTTTTAAATGTAATACGATATAATTCCTAAATAACACAAAGCTTCTTCTGTCGACAACATCGCAATACAGAATGAGTAAGCTTCACGTGTGTCACTAACTTCGAGCCGAGTAAGTTCGCGATCTTAAAAACCGCGTACTTTAAGTTCGTACGTCTGTCACCCACTTAAGTTAACGCAACATTTGCGTTATCGTTTATCACGTTTTTGCGAATGTATGTTCGGAGTTATGGCGGGAATTCCGACAGTGCGGTTCATCGCTTATTTAAATTTATTTCAAAAACTAGTTGAAAGTTGTGTTTGTTGTATAATAGTGGCGATATCTGCAATAAACACTGACGGTGACGAACAGTGTATAGAAACATTAAAACAAGTGAATTAAGCATCGTACTGGAAGAAATTCACACCAAAACTCCGACAAGACCTTGAAGATGTCTACACCGATATTTCATCGTTCTTGTGAATACTTGAGAATAAATTATACTTGTTATTGGCGAAATGCATAATAATGCGAAGCCATAAATAAAAAAAGAAGAAGTGTTTCACTTCACAGCGTCTCTTAGGGATGGGCAAATGGAAAAAATATATCGATATATATCGTATCGATATTTTTAAACAATATCGATATATGCAGAGTAAAAAATATCGATATTTCGATATATCGATATTTTTACTCTCAGGAGCGCGATTACCGAAAATACTGTTAAAATATTCAAATGTGAAAAGACATTTGGTACTTTTATTAGTTTTGATTATTAATAAAATACATATTTCACTATTAATATTACAATAAACATGAAATTATTCGTCACCTTAAAAATTTAAACAATTGTTTTTTAGTCAAACCAATATTCATAAATATACCTACATACAACTGTCTCTGACACTGTCACAGGCACCTAAGAGCCATCTAGAGATTTTTTTTTTTTTTGGTTTTGTTCACCATCTACAGAGAGATACTCTGCGTATAATTATATACGATATTACAATAACAAGAAATATATATATAATAAAAATATAATAAGGCGATTAAAAAATATCGAATTTGATATTCAAAAATAAATATCGAATATCGATAATTCGAGATTAAAAATATCGCCGATATTTATTGATTATTTTCTAAGAAAATATCGATGTTTTGATATATCTATATTTTTTGCCCTTCCCTAGCGTCTCTCTAGTTTATTTGTCTGATGCACAGACTACTTAGAGAACTGACGTGTCGGAAAGGGCGGGAAACGTTCGACTTGCAAGGCGCGCTTTTTTGATCTCTCACTTTAAAATTTAATTTTATTAGCTTAATCATAGTGATCAGTGATATATAAACTGTTTCTAGATATATATTTAGTTTAAGTATTTAATTTATTCTTTATTTTCTAACGTTTTCTTCACTTCTGGCTATCTGGTAAGTTCTTTTACTTTACTTACCGGAAGATGGCTGAGCCCCCCGATCCTGGGGGGACAGTCCCTCCGGTGGGCTGTAATATAACTATTAACACTAGTTATAATGAATCGGAATCAGGAATGGACACGGACGGTTCGCTTTCGCAACGTCCACTTAAGCGAAGTCGGTTGAATAAAATTTGTAAACGATGTAATAAGCGCAGAAGGACACATGGTTCGGACGATAGTAAATCTATTTCCTGTCACTGCAATAACTCTGATCTTACTGAGCAATCTGACACTCAAATAAATTCAAAAAATCCAGTTATTCCGACTACTTTGAATCCGAGTACTGATAAAGCAAATCCCCAACATACACATGCCCCTGTTGGGAGACAATTTTATGAATGTACGGATAGCGCGCCATATGTAATACATATAGAAAGAATACAGTCATCCCCCAATGACGGCTCCACACTCCACCCTTTAACTTTTGGCAAATTCCTTAAAAAATATGATTTTAAAAATATTATAAACGGCAGTATAAAACGAATTGGTAGAAATAAAATTTCAATGGCATTTTCAAAATCTTCTGACGCAAACAGTTTTATTGTACACAACAGCTTATCTTTACAAAATCTTAAAGCCTATATTCCAACATTTAATATTACACGAATGGGACTGGTACGGGGAGTTCCTGTAGAATGGTCACCAGAAGAAGTTTTAGATAATGTTACAGTGCCTATAGGTTGTGGTAAAATTATAAAAATGAGACGATTAAACTATAAAGTTTTAGTGGAAGGTTCCCCAACGTGGAAACCATCCCAAACAATTGTAATGACATTTGACGGACAAGTGTTACCCAAACGTATATTTATGTGCTACAATGCTCTTCCTGTTGAATTATATGTTTACCCAACTGTCCAATGCTTTGCATGTTGTCGCTTTGGCCACACAAAGGTACAATGTAGGTCGAAACCCCGATGTTTTAAATGTGGTCAAGGGCATACAGGAGATTCTTGCAATGTGGTTGAAGATTGTGGCTCATGCTGCTTATGTTCTGGTAATCATTTTGCTATTAGTAAATTCTGCCCTGAATTTAATAGACAAAAAGATATCAAGCTGTATATGGCAGAGAATTGCATTTCTTACGTTGAAGCTGCAAAAAATTTCCCACCTGTTAACAGATCTTTTGCTGATGTACTAATAAATAAACCACTGCATGAGCAGCCTTTAGAATTTAAACAGCCTAACAATAAATCTACATCTCATAAAAAAACAATATTTTTAAAGCCACGCTCACCTCCTAAGCATACAAGTGGTTATAATCAAGATGCTCATAAAGAATTAATTAAGGATTACAATATGCCATCCCAGTCATCTAATGGTTGTGCTTTACAGCTACCACTACAGCAACAGGAACAATCATTATCCAACATTGTTCTAGCACTTATAAATTATCTATCTCAATATATAATAGAACCGTCCAACGTTGCCCCAGAAATAGTAAACTCTCTCATCTCTCAAAACAATGGACCAATTGATTCAATGGAATTGCCGCAGTGTAGTCAGCAAAAAAAGTGACTTAGCTTATTTAGTTAATAAATACAAACCTTTTGTGATAACACTAACTGAAACATGGCTCAAACCTCAATATAATTTTAAAATTCCTAATTATATATGTATTAGAGAAGACAGATCAGATGGGTATGGTGGAGTTGCCATACTTATTGAAAAATCACAGTCATTCTCTCGTATAAGTCTCCCTCAACACAGTGATGATTATTCAATTATAGCAGCCCTTATTAACAATATAAGTTTTATATCTATCTATATTCCTCGCCCTTCTTCTCACATCTTCAATGAAATCAGCAACATTCTTTCTTCTTTACCTCAGCCATATATATTGCTAGGGGATTTCAATTCACATCACAGATCATGGGGCAGTTCCATCTCTAACTCCAATGGAGAAGCTGTTTTGGAACTCATAGATACTCATAATCTTTGCATCTTAAATACCGGTAGTGCAACTCGACGAACTGGTCCTGATGGAATCATAAGTGCTATTGATTTGTCCATATGCTCCCCAAATTTAGCTTCCACTTTATGCTGGAATACATTGGATTCTACCTTTGGAAGTGATCATTTCCCAATTTTAATTAAGTTTCCCCAGAAATACCTGAAAATCCCACGAAAAGGCCCAAGGATAAAGTACAGGTTGAATGATGGAGATTGGAATAATTTT
The DNA here is from genome assembly GCA_949126905.1 of Amorpha juglandis. Classification (NCBI taxonomy): domain Eukaryota; kingdom Metazoa; phylum Arthropoda; class Insecta; order Lepidoptera; family Sphingidae; genus Amorpha; species Amorpha juglandis. The sequence continues at coordinate 5,728,824 of OX421392.1, forward strand.
AAATCAATAGTTGAAAATAGTGTATCATCTCTTCCAAATGTCTCATTAAATGATCCGTGTATTTGTGCAGATGCTTTATGTACATTACTAAATGAAGCAGCTGATAAAGTGTTCCCTGTAAAAAAAACACCGAAAAATAACATACCGTCTCCACCTTGGTGGGACAAGGAGTGTACAGATGCCATTAAAAACAGAAAGGCAGCAGAAATTAGATATCAAAATGATATGACTGATGAGAATTTTAATATTCTGGAAAAAATCATGAATGATACACGTAACTTGTTAAAGAATAAAAAATTTGAAGGTTGGAGAAAATTCTGTGCTTCAATCTCCCCTGACATTCCGTTCTCTGAAGTTTGGAATCGTATAAAAGATTCCGATCGTCTTTTGTTCCAAGCACTTCCATAATGCCTCCTTCTTTGTCTGAAAAGTTTATAGACCATCTAGCTCCTCCAACAGTTTTACAAAAAGAAATAATAACTCCCTTCCCCGAGTACATTCCTTACCTGTCATCAGTTAATAGTTTGTTTACACTAACCGAATTAAAATATGTCGTGAATAGTGTTACAGATTCAGCCCCAGGAGAAGACGGTATTCCCTATTCTTTTTTTTCTAATTTAGGAGATGAAGCGTTAAATTATTATTTGAAAATAATAAATCAAATAATTGAAACAGGCTATATACCTCCGTGTTGGAAACGCCAATTAGTGTTGCCAATATTGAAGCCACATAAAGACCCCAACGACTATTTGTCATATCGTCCCATAGCCTTATCACCTGTAATTATTAAAATAGTCGAACATTTAGTCAAAAATAAATTAGAATGGTTTCTTGAAAATAATAATATTTTATCAAATACCCAATATGGTTTCCGAAAAGGCAGAAGCACAATAGACAGTCTTAGCATATTCACAACCGATATCCGCATATCCTTATCTCGAAATCATTCCACCATAGCAGCATTCTTAGACATTTCATCAGCATATGAGAACGTTGTGATTCCAATTCTTAGAAATAAATTAGTTAAATTAAAATTTCCCTTTTTATTAACACGTTTCATAATAAACATGTTATCAGAAAGAACTATAATATTAGATACAGAATCCAAGCCGTCAAGATATATTTGGAAGGGACTTCCTCAGGGGTCGGTGCTGAGCCCCATATTGTATAATGTATATACCTATGATTTAGATTCAAGTCTACACAACTCAATTTCTATTTTACAGTATGCAGATGATTTACTTTTATATTGTTCTGATCATTCTGTTGTTAACTTAGTTCAAAATCTGTCCAATTCACTCACTAATCTTAATAAGTGGCTGGATAACCACGGATTACAATTATCTACATCTAAAAGTAATGTTATGTTATTTTCAAGACAAAAAATCGTATCGCCCATTTTAATAAAATACAATGAAGCAATAATTCCGTTTAAAAACTCTGTAAAATTCTTAGGTCTTATATTAGACTCTAAAATGACAGCTACAGCTCATTTTGATTACATTTCCGATAAGTGCGAAAAAATTGTTAATATGATTAGATGTCTCTCTGGTGTATGGTGGGGAGCCCATCCCTCTTCCTTGAAATTAATTTATAATGGGCTAATTAGATCGATACTGGACTATGGGACCTTTTTGTTGGAGCCATGCAACTTATCTGGTCTTAGAAAAATGGATAAAATCCAATCAAAAGCTTTACGGTTAATTACTGGTGCAATGAAATCTAGTCCCTTAAATGCACTGGGTGTTGAATGTGTTGAGCCTCCCTTACATCTACGGCGTCAATATTTATCCGATAGGTTTTTATTTAGAGTAATGCAATTCTCAAACCATCCCTTGCATTTTAAACTTCTCACATTGATAAACGAATTATCTTCCTCGTCTTACTGGCTCCATAAATCTACCCCATGTCTTGTTTTAAGTTACAATAAATATAAATCAGTAAGTGCCCCTGCTTATAGCTCGCATCTTCTTCCTTTGTTTAAACATGATTATTGCACATTGATAACAACTCCAAATATACTTGATATTGGTATTAATAAGAAAGATCCTAACGGAAACGTAAAATTCAATGATATTGTTAATACCAAGTGGCCTGACTGGCATCAAATATACAGTGATTCCTCGAAAAGTGGCTCATCAACTGTGGGGGTAGGAGTGTATCACCGGCAGTATAACATAGTGCAAAAAATTAAACTTCCTCTGGAAACTTCTGTGTTTACAGGGGAATGTTATGGAATTCTGAAATGTTTAGAATATGTTCTTATTACGAAACTTAAAAAAGTGTTAATTATTTCAGACAGCATGAGTGCCCTTCAGGCATTGGCAAAAAATCCTTTTAAGTCGAGTAGTAACACCATTATTAGTGACTGTAGAAGTATGCTTTATAAATGTTTAAATAATAAAGTTGACATAATTTTTCTCCGAATCCCCAGCCATACAGGAATTTATGGTAATGAAAAAGCTGACCAACTCGCTAAACAGGCTATTTCATGTGGTGACATGTACCCATTTAGAAATGTTTACCATGATCTTTTAGCACTACCTAAACTTTATCTTTTGGAGTCTTGGAATAATTTTTGGTCAACCGATAGTCAGTATAAGGGAAAGTTGTATCATTCTATTCAACCAAATATTCCAAACAAGCCTTGGTTCTGCAAAATGGACTTCTGTAAAAGAACGACTACTATTTTGATTCGTATGCGTTTAGGACATGTTTGCACCCCACATCATCTTGCTAGGTTTGGCATTGTAGAATCAGAGTTATGCGAGTGCGGTGAGGATGTCGGAGATATAAATCATATATTTCTGTCTTGTCCTAGAAACCATACCTTGTCCTTATTCCATCAACTTAAATTGCTTAAAATTCCATTTCCTACATCAATTCCTACTCTCTTAAGCTCTAACGATTATCTTGTTTATAAAACATTAAGTAGATTTATAATTGAAAATAATATAAAAATTTAATTTATTTATTTATTTCCTTCCTTTTTCCTACCTTTCACTTATATTACTGATCCTTTTCAAATTCCAAAGATTTCCGTTTTAAAACACATAATTCCTGTCGTTTCCCTAACTTGACATTGGCATAATGTTTTATTATAATTGCCATAAAAAAAAAAAAAAAAAAAAAAAGAAAATAAACGATATATCGATACCTTTCTTAAACAATCGATAGTTGAAATACTATCGATTAATCGATTGACTATCGATTTTTAAGCAACACTAGTTTGTCTAATTTCAGTTTTGTGTGTGTTATGAAAATGTCTGCATTAATTTGTCGAATATGTTTGGATAACAACGTCCGAATGCATCAAATTGCGGGCTCGGAAGTTCAGGATGTATATGAAAAGCTAACAACTAAGAAGGTAGAATTCTTATACTATGTTAGACGCAAAATAACTTACCCTCTACACCTGCCGACATCTAATACATTATTCAACGAAAACAATATTAAAGACCCAAATGGCAGTGCCGCGCTGTAAACAAGTTAAGTGCAAAGCACGAATGGCCGGCTCGACCGGATTATTACCACTGTCTCACAGAAAACAGACGTAAAGTAGCGGCTTGCTGCAGCATTTCGTATGGTGAGTGAGATATCCGGAGGCCCTAATCCCCTTCCTCTTCCCAATCCCTCTCCTTTAATGTCGGGAACGCGCACATGTTGTGGTGGGTCCTGTATCGGGTGACTCACTTGCGTGTTTGCTAAACTCTTATATAAAAACTGGCCAGAGTGTAGAGCCACGTATAGTGAAGGGCTCTGGGGTGTAGCCGAAAATATCTCATACCTCAAAAACTATGCAACATAGCTCATTGAAACGAATTTTCGTTGGAAGTCTCTTTTAATTTATTATCTTATTGTTGAATTAAAAAAAAAATAGAGAATATTTTTCAAAACTTTCAACAACCCATGACCTATTTCAATTCATAATCCCATTATTTGTTTAATCCTCAGGTTCAAGAGGATGGAAGACTACACTTTGCATGTTACATATGTTACTATGAGCTAAAGAAATGCCAGCAGCTTGTTATCAAATCACAGAAAGCGGAGGAGTTGCTTCAACAATTCTTTGTAAACAGTCCTGAGGTATTCATATCATTATTTTATTACATAGTATTAAAAATATTATGTTGCATATTATAATATAACAGCGATAGCTCAGTGGGGAGTGGTATGGAATGCAGAGACAAAAGTTGCAGGTTTAAAACCAGCCCTTAGAGCATGCACCAACAACTTTCTTGTGTTACATGTATATTCATTGTTAATTATCACCGGCTTTAATGGTGAGAGAAACATTATGAGGAAGCCTACATACTTGAGAATTCTCCATGATGATGTGTGAAGTCTGCCAACCCATGTTAAGCCAGTGTGTTGTGTTGTGTTGTGTCACCCATGTTAAACCTATTTCAGTTTATTCGTACAGGAGGCCTGTGCTCAGCAGTGAGACAGTGTAATATGGTGTAGATATTATTATTTTATTATCTAAAAACGAAATATTAAAACTACCACCACCACATTAATAATACACTAATTTTTGTGTGTCTATTTCACAATTACCAAGTAAAAATGAACCACCAAAGTAGTAAGAGATCTTTTCGATATTTTTTTTTTTCGATTTTTTTACGTCTATCTGTGTATGGGTACAAGGCAGCATAGTCTATTTTTATTATTTTCAGCAAAATGTGGAATCCATCACTCTTGCAGTCAGACTGACATATGGTCTGCATAATTCATTGATGATTGCGAAAATGAAGTCCTATCAAATACCAGAATATAACATAATCACAAAAGCAGAAAACCAAGACGAATGTGACATTAATGAAGAAGTGATGATCAAAGATGAACCTGATGATGATGGTAAGAACAAAATAATTTTATACAATGTGTAAAAGCAATCCTGTACTATCTGTAAAGGTCCTATTAGGTGTCATGATAAGGCTCTTTAGATGTTAAGTAAAAAAGTACCCCAAAAATATTTTAATCAAATGATTTAAAACTTAATCAGCAATACAGGGTTAATTTTAAAACACCAGCAACCTCGCAGGACCAGATAGCTGACCCCATACGGAACAACTTTTGTTCTACGAGTTTGGATATAACTCAATATATTTAAAAAAAAATGATTTTACAAGTTTTTGTTGTGTCGTGTTTTTCTTCGTAGATTGCGGCGCGGCGCGGCGTGAGCGCGCGACATCAAAGGGCGGTCAGCTGCTCAGCGGTCAAGGTCGTAGGCGCTAGCCCGGTTCCCCACGCTTTGCGTGTTTGTTTACGTAATCTGCGATGCGCGTTGTATTTAACATTCAAGACGGAAATTAAATGAATACTTATTTTTGTATGAAAATAAAATCTAACAAATTATCAAAAGTCGTAGAACAAAAGTAGTAGCTTATAACCTTAGGAATCTACCCCTGCGAGGTTGCTGGTGTTTTAAAAATAACCCTGTATATGGTTGATGGTTGATCACTCGAAGTGTCAAAATTAGGTGACAGCCCTGCAGGCTCACTTAGTATTTGATTACAGAAGTAGTCATTAATGTGTATGATACTCTGAGAAGTTTTTTTATAAATAAGTTTAATAGTTTAGATCATGTGTCGGATTATTCACTGAGGACACCAATACAAACAATGAGTTTATCGATGGCCTCTAGAGTCATGCCGGCCTCTATAAATGCTTCTTCCCTCTTCAGAGAGGCAGAGAGGCTTCCGAACTGGCAGTAGTGTTTTTTGACAGAATCCAAACAATATACATATGACGGGGAAAGATATCTCGGAGGGAATATAGAACTCATTTACTCGTATCTATCAGAGGCCATTTACACCTCTCCACGATCAAATGGCATAAGTTCAATAATATCAACACAAAAATGTACATTCATGATTATTATGTGTGTACCCGACCTCCTCCATCCCCATAGTCGGCCCTTACCTCACACACTGTACGCAGTGACAATTCACGCGCAGTGACAATTCACGCGCAGTGACAATTCACGCGCAGTGACAATTCACGCGCAGTGACAATTCACGCGCAGTGACAATTCACGCGCAGTGACAATTCACGCGCAGTGACAATTCACGCGCAGTGACAATTCACGCGCAGTGACAATTCACGCGCAGTGACAATTCACGCGCAGTGACAATTCACGCGCAGTGACAATTCACGCGCAGTGACAATTCACGCGCAGTGACAATTCACGCGCAGTGACAATTCACGCGCAGTGACAATTCACGCGCAGTGACAATTCACGCGCAGTGACAAATCACACACAATTACAATCCACACACAATAACCATAACCACACTTACTTGTGAGTAACGTTGGGTGAACTTCTGTCCTCCGTCACAGTTATACTAAGACTGTCTTTCTATATGCGGGGGCGCTGCTTATATTGAGTCCCCCCCCCCCCCCCAGTACGAGAGTGAAATCAACTGATAAACTATTAAAATCACCCACAAATAAACAATATCATTGGCGGTACCGACAATTGACGTAGAATAACGTTATGTAAATAGGTCAATTCAGTGCCCATACTCTTCATGCTCCGACACATATAACATTTTATGGATTCATTGAATATATTGATTTTGTAATATTTTCTTTTTGTTGGACTAGGTGCACTCCCAGAAAAAAAGGTTATACTGGACACAACCAAATCTATAGAAGTGAAGCAGGACACCATCTCTGGAACTCAAACAAACACAGTAGCTAATGAAAATAAGTCATCCCAAATAGTATGTGATGGGAAAAATCAGCAAGTATTAGTTAAGAACGATACACAGTCTTTTATATGCAATGATTGTAGTATAACATGTGATACGAAAGCTCTTCTTATCAAACATATTAGTGAACATAAACCTGTGACTATCAAACCGAATGAAACATATACAAAAAATCAGAAATCTTCATGTAAAGGGAAATTGAATGAATGCAATAGTTGTATAAAGAACCTAAAAAATCCTTATAAATGTCAATACTGTGATTATGCATGCACATATTATAGTGATTTAAAGAAACATATTAGAACTCACACAGGAGCAAGGCCCTTTAAATGTAAATACTGTGATTATACATGTACAGTAGACAGTAGTTTAAAGATACATATTAGGACTCACACAGGAGAAAAACCATATAAATGTAAATACTGTAATTATACATGTACAGTAACTAGTAATTTAAAGACACATATTAGAAGTCACACAGGAGAAAGGCCATATAAATGTAAATACTGTGATTATACATGTGCACAAAATGGTAAATTAAAGACACATATTAGAACTCACACAGGCGAAAAGCCCTTTAAATGTGAATACTGTGATTATACATGTACAGAAAATGGTGTTTTAAAGAAACATATTAGGACTCACACGGGTGAAAAGCCCTTTAAATGTCAATACTGTCATTATGCATGTACAGATAATGGTGTTTTAAAGAAACATATTAGGACTCACACAGCTGAAAAGCCGTATAAATGTAAATACTGTGATTATACATGTACACAAAATGGTGATTTAAAGAAACATATTAGAACTCACACAGGAGAAAAGCCCTTTAAATGTCAATACTGTGATTATACATGTACATCAAATAGTCATTTAAAGAGACATATTAGAACTCACACAGGAGAAAAGCCATATGAATGTAAATACTGTGATTATGCATGTACAGTAAATGGTGCTTTAAAGAGACATATTAGAACTCACACAGGAGAAAAGCCATATGAATGTAAATACTGTGATTATGCATGTACAATAAATAGTGATTTAAAGATACATATTAGAACTCACACAGGAGAAAAGCCTTTTAAATGTCAATACTGTGATTATGCATGTACAAAAAATGGTGATTTAAAGAGACATATTAGAACTCACACAGGAGAAAGGCCTTTTAAATGTCCATACTGTGATTATGCATGTACAAAAAATGGTGATTTAAAGAGACATATTAGAACTCACACAGGTGAAAAGCCTTTTAAATGTCAATACTGTGATTATGCATGTACAAAAAATGGTGATTTAAAGAGACATATTAGAACTCACACAGGAGAAAGGCCTTTTAAATGTCCATACTGTGATTATACATGTACAGTAAATAGTAGTTTAAAGAGACATATTAGAACTCACACAGGCGAAAGGCCTTTTAAATGTGAATACTGTGAATATACATGTACACAAAATAGTAATTTAAAGACACATATTAGAACTCACACAGGCGAAAAGCCCTTTAAATGTCAATACTGTGATTATACATGTACAGAAAATGGTAAATTAAAGAAACATATTAGAATTCACACAGGAGAAAAGCCCTTTAAATGTCAATACTGTGATTATACATGTAGACGAAATAGTCATTTAAAGGAACATATTAGAACTCACACAGGAGAAAAACCATATGTATGTGAAATATGCGATAAGAAATTTGCACAAAATGGTCATTTGAATAGACACTTACAAGTACATATGGGTAACAAAACTCGTTAGTACTGAAGCTAACTGCTCAGAGTATAACAAATATATTAGATGTCATAGCTTAAGCATTAGGTATATTCCTTTATTTTTATATTAGCATTTGCTAAATGTTTGTTCCTGGATAAAAATAGCCTAATATGTTCTAATCTATGTGCTGATATACCTGTGTGATAAAATTCATCAATCAACTATTATTGGGTTACTGATTAACAAACATAAAAACTTACAAGCATAAAAACTTCCACATCGAAAAATCCTACTTCCTACTAATATACAATACTAGCAGACCCGGCCACGCTTGCTGTGGCTAAGGTATATGTTAAAATATATTGTAGTAAACTATTCAATACAGTATGCGCCATCTATTGGATACTTACTCAATCCAGACGATAAATTACCTTACACCGCCATCTGTTAGAATGTTATGGAACTCACAGAATTATAACTAATAATTTGCAATAAAAAATATTGCGACTATAAATTGAGATATAAACTATCCTATCTCTCAAGTTGGATCAAACTGCACACAGTCTACAAAATTTGATTAAAATCGGTTCAGTAGTTTATGGTCAGGGGGCCCTCGGGTAGCTGATCCACTTGATTACTATCAAGCTAATTTTCCGTGAGTAGCTTCGTTTCGATGAGACGACCAACTATTCCCTATGCGAAAATTCTCTATTGTGGTAGCTAACAGAGGTAGCAAGGATAGAATATTTCGATTTGATGATACTCAAAAAATTATTATTTTATTTGTAGGACAATATGACAGTAAAATTATATAAATATTAACTAAGTAAATACAAAAAAATCAGCTGGTTAGTAATCATTCTTATGACCTCGTCATCGATACCTATTGGAAGACCCTCCTTCCAATAGGTATTCGCATAGGGAATTGTTGGGCGTCTCATCGAAACGAAGCTACTCACGAAAAATTAGCTTTATAGTAATCAAGTGGATCAGCTACCCGAGGGCCCCCGGACCATTAAGAGTTCATCGCGGACAATCAACTTGACACGAAATCTATACTTATAAAATAACATGTCCTGACTGACTGACTGATTCATCATCGCCGAGCGCAAACTATCAAGGCTACAAGCATGAAATTCGGACTGTATATTCATTTTGTTAGGATTTTAGAAAATTCCACCCCAAAGGGGTCAAAATAGGGGATGATAATATGTATGAAAGTCCGTTATTTTGAAAGTTACATAAACAAAATTTTGTATTTCGGTTATTGACGTAAAACAAATAAATACGTGTTTCAGGAATTTTGGAAATTTTATTTAATAAGGGATGAAAAAGGGGGTGAAAGTTTGTATCGGACTTGCATTATTTTTGATCTGAGGAACACTAAACTTTTTATTTAGGCTAATGATTAGTATTAGAACATATTATGCTATTTTAATCTCAGAAAGACATTTACGCGGGCGGAGCCGCGGCCAGCCGCTAGTTTTTATATATAAAGATTAGTCGGAAGTAGGATTTGTTGTATAGGTCCTATGATACTGTGACTGCCTCGGTGCCTCGGACTGCTGTGCTGAGGTCTCGGGTTCGATCCCCGGGTCGGGTCAAGTGATATCGGGTTTTTCTATCACACACGTTTTGCAATTGTTTCGCCGCAAGAATGTTTCTGTTTTTATGCCCCTCAATATATATTTTGTTATTTCTTATTTTATTTTGACAGCCTCCGTGGCTTGTCGGGCTGTGAAGGGAGAGGCCGCGGGTTCGATCCCCGCCCCGAGACAAATGTTTGTGTGATCCACAAATATTTGTTTCGGGGTGTGGGTGTTGTGAGACCGAAAGTGTCTCGTAGTTCCTGATACCCACGACACAAGACTCGTATCTTACTGTGGGGTCAGGACTATGTGTGTGACTATTGGGTGTATTTATTTATTTTTAATATAATTATTTTCTCATAATATTTCATCAGTTTGGATGAGAAACAAAAGGGTTTTTTAAACATGTTGATATATAATATTGGTTTTGATTTCGTATTTTTTTAAGTTTTAATAGAGGATTTGATTTGTTCAATTTGTTTTATTTAAACTTAAACTTAAACCAGCAGAGTTGGTACTAACTAAGTGTCCTTATACCACATACATATAAAAGAGTTTTTATTCCAAACTCATATATTTATTTCTGCAGAGTTTTATCTTCACAATAGAAAGTCTTCAGCATAGGTATATTTATTAGGTTCACTCTTGAGCACTGCACAAGCTAGATTGACTCGAGACCATTTTTTTGACGCTTGCTGTAAGCCTGACTCTAGTCGGCTGTATACAGCTTCACCGGACTTTCGGGTGAGCGCTTTAGGCGCTCTCAACCCTTGACTAGGTGACCACGCTGAGGGCACCCCCTGTGGGGTACGGACCTCGGCTCAGGACGGCCACTGGGGGAGGGCAGAGACATCTGCGATTATCATTTTAGGGGAGGATTATAAACTACTAATTATCATCATCGGCTCGCGGGTCGGTACTAGGGTCAGGGGGTTTCAGGGAACGCGGCGCGGTCCTCGGCGGCGAGGACGATATGACGGTCTTGTGGAGTGTGCTTTAATGTATTCCTCTCTCCTTCGGATGGCCAGAGTGGTCGCATCGTCCGGGTCAGTGAGGACGCTACGCGGTCGTCTCCACTTGGCACGGTCAAAGGGAGTATATATTGACGCTCTACGGACGAGCGGGTTCGGATGGTGGGCGGCGCGATCGAAATAGCACTCGAGACCAATAGATGTCTGAGAGCCTACTCCCAAATCACGAAAAACGATGTTTCGGCCGAAAGTTCGGACGTTTCTTACTACAAACTTCGTTCAGTCGGTCGGTCGGATCGGGCTTGTCATTCGGTCCGACCGAATATTAATTTTACAATGATGAATATGGGGTAGAATATTCTCAAAATTTTAATAACGCTTAAAGATAAATAGATACAATTATTTAATAAGTTTTAGTGTGAAGTAATACAATAGTTTGCCGATATCTGTTCTCGATTCATTCCAGTTTCTTACAAGTCAATACAATCGCTATTTAAAAATATGTATGCAAACGTGAAAAGCGCCTCCTGGTGGTAAGTTTAGTAAACTGGAGTCGTGAGTGTAACATTTATAACGCTAAAGTGGGTGATAGACGCACGAACTTAAAGTACGCGGTTTTTAAGATCGCGAACTTACTCGGCTCGACGTTAGTGACACACGTGAAGCTTACTCATTCTGTATTGCGATGTCGTTGACAGAAGAAACTTTGTGTTATTTAGGAATTATATCGTATTACATTTTAATAACTAAAAAAAATAGACGAAGTCGAAAAGTGTGGGTAAAGAACGGAATTACGAAAAGAAAGCGTTTATCACATGTGAATTTAGTAAGAGTTACATGAAGCGAAGGAAGATTTCCATAATTATTTCAGAATGCCTGAGGCGGTGTATGAATTTCTCAATCAAAATTATCAAAAATTTCAAAAATCTAAACACGTCAAGCGTGCGCGTCCACGAACTGGCGAAACAAAGTGGCGGCTCGCGGCTCGCAGTGCGGCCACACGTACGAGCCAAGACGAGCTACGAGCAAGATTTCGAACCGGTTGGATCGAAGACGATTTTGCGCGGCGGTTTTAAAGTACGCGTACTTACGGTGACACACAAGCGAAAAAGGTCGTCGAGCCATAAGTACGCGTACTTGCTCGTACGTCTATCACCCACTTTATCGTTTATCACGTTTTTGCGAATGTATGTTCGGAGTTTTGGCGGGAATTCCGACAATGCGGTTCATCGCTTATTTTAATTTATTTCAAAATCTAGTTGAAAGTTGTGTTTGTTGTATAAAAGTAGTGATTTCTGCAATAAACACTGATGGTTACGAACAGTGTATAGAAACATTGAAATAAGTGAATTAAGCATCGTACTGGAAGAAATTCACACCAAAACTCCAACAAGACCTAGAAGATGTCCACACCGATATTTCATCGTTCTTGTGAAGACTTGAGAATAAATTATACTTGTTATTGGCGAAATACATAATAATGCGAAGCCATAAATAATTAATAAGAAGTGTTTCACAGCGCGCGGCGTCTCTCTAGACTCTAGTTAGTGTTGCTTAAACATCGATTGTTTGAAGTTCCGATAGTATCGATTGTTTTTTAAAAACAATCGATTTACCGATATTTAATCGATAGTTTTCGAAACTTTTATAAGTATAAAATGAAACACAACTTATACTTTAGTATTAACAATTGACACCTTCACTTTCAACTATCTTCTCATTATGCTTCCTTTTCAGATGATCTCTTAAATTAGTCTTATTTCCTGAATGTTTATATTCTTCATTGCAAAACTCATACTTTACTTATTTACTACTAGCTTTTGCTCGCGGCTCCGCCCGCGTGAACAGCATTTTCCGGGATAAAAGTAGCCTGTCACCGTCTCCAGGTATTATCAATCAGGTATTATCGAATTTATTATAAATAAATTCATCAAAATCGGTTCAGTGTTTAAGGCGTGAAAGCGTAACAAACAAACTCACTTTCGCATTAACTTTCACCCCCCTTTTCATCTCTTATTAAGTAAAATTTCCAAAATTCCTGAAACACATATTTATTTGTTTTACATCAATAACCGAAATACAAAATTTTGTTTATGTAACTTTCAAAATGACGGACTTTCATACATATTATCATCCCCTATTTTGACCCCTTTGGGGTGGAATTTTCTAAAATCCTTTCTTAGTGGGTGCCTACATAACAAAATGAATATACAGTCCGAATTTCATGCTTGTAGCCTTGATAATTTGCGTTCGGCGATGATGAATCAGTCAGTCAGTCAGGACATGTTATTTTATAAGTATAGATTATTGTCCACTTTTTTAAAAATTCCCACACCGATGATTTATTTTTTCTATTCATTTTAGACGTACAAGTAAAATAACAACAGTATACAATACTTTTGTTTAGTTTTACTCTTGTACTCCTATTATTCTTTCTTTTGTAATTACTGTGTAGTGTGTTGTCAATAGCAATATTCAAATTTACCCAAAACCTTCGCCGAATGACTGAGACAGAAGTGTAAAAAAATATCATACTACTACATACTCATACCAATAGTTACTTTTTCTATGTAAATAAACTGCAAACCTTCAAAACAAAAAACATTTGAAAACGTTGAAAACAAAAATCAAAACTATTGTTTTAAAAATTCACTCTAAAACTCTCCCCACACATTACACTATCGGTTTGAATACATTCGTATATTTCGGAATTCCCTACAACTTGGCAACACTGCCCTTAGTACTACTTTACACCGGGTCACCAGGATTTCCCTCAGTAAAGACATCAATTCGTTCTAAAAAAAATGCTAGGGACATAAAAAAGAAAATAAACGATATATCGATACCTTTCTCAAACAATCGATAGTTTCGATAGTTGAAATATTATCGATTAATCGAATAACTATCGATTTTTAAGCAATACTAACTCTAGTTTATTTATTTGTCTCTGTTTGTGTGTGATGAAAATGTCTGCATTAATTTGTCGAATATGTTTGGATAACAACGTTCGAATGCATCAAATTGCGGGCTCGGAAGTTCAGGATGTATATGAAAAGCTAACAACTAAGAAGGTAGAATTCTTATACTATGTTAGGCGCAAAATAACTTTGCTGGGGTGAAGTTAGACACTTCACTTACCCTCTACACCTGCCGACATCTAATACATTGTTCAACGAAAACAATATTAAAGACTCAAATGGCAGTACCGCGCTGTAGACACTTAAGTGCAAAGCACGAATGGCCGGATTATTACCACTATCTCACAGAAATCAAACGTAAAGTAGCGGCTTGCTGCAGCATTTCGTATGGTGTGTGAGATATCCGGAGGCCCAAATCCCCTTCCTCTTCCCAATTCCTCTCCTTTAATGTCGGGAACGCGCACATGTTGTGGTGGGTCCTTTATCAGGTGACTCACTTGCGTGTTTGCTAAACTCTGTTATATAAAAACTGGCCAGAGTGTAGAGCCACGTATAGTGAAGGGCTCTGGGTTGTAGCCGAAAATATCTCATACCTCAAAAACTATGCAACATAGCTCATTGAAACCAATGTTCGTTGGAAGTATCTTTTAATTTATGATCTAATTGTTGAATTAAAAAAAACAGAGAGAACATTTTTCAAAATTTTCAACAACCCGTGACCTATATCAATTCATAATCCCATTATTTGTATAATCCTCAGGTTCAAGAGGATGGAAGACTACACTTTGCATGTTACATATGTTACTATCAGCTAAAGAAATGCCAGCAGCTTGTTATCAAATCACAGAAAGCGGAGGAGTTGCTTCAACAATTCTTTGTAAACAGTCCTGAGGTATTTATGTCATTATTTTATTACATAGTATTACAAATATTATGTTGCATATTATAATATAACAGCGATAGCTCAGTGGGGAGTGGTATGGAATACAGAGACAAAAGTTGCAGGTTTAAAACCAGCCCTTAGAGCATGCACCAACAACTTTCTTATGTTACATGTATATTCATTGTTAATTATCACTGGCTTTAATGGTGAGAGAAACATTATGAGGAAGCCTACATACTTGAGAATTCTCCATGATGATGTGTGAAGTCTGCCAACCCATGTTAAGCCAGTGTGTTGTGTTGTGTCACCCATGTTAAACCTATTCCAGTTTATTCGTACAGGAGGCGTGTGCTCAGCAGTGAGACAGTGTAATATGGTGTAGATATTATTATTTTATTATCTAAAAACTCATGAATGAAATATTAAAACTACCACCACCACAGTAATAATGCACTAATTTTTGTGTGTCTATTTCACAATTAGCAAGTAAAAATGAACCACCAAAGTAGTAAGAGATTTTTTCGATATACAGTAATACCCCGACTTACGCTACCTCGTTTTACGCGAATTCGGAGATACGCGGTTTTTATTTTTGATGGCCGCGTGCATCAGCTCTCCCACTCTGCCCTGTTGGTGTTCTGTTTACGACAGGTTCAAACGTGTTCCGTGTGGAATTGTTTTAAGTCCGTTGCGTTTTATTGATAACCTCAAATTATGTCATCCAAAAAAACAAAAAATCTGTCATTTGAACCTAACAAGAAAAGAAAAACACTGTCTTTTGTGCGTAAACTGAATATTACCAAAGACTTCTAAGCAAAAAAAAAAATTTGTGATATAGAAAATTGACCTACCGGAATCGACAGTCCGAACGGTTATAAATGTTAAAGAAAAAATATAGAAGCTGTGAAAGACTCTCAATTGTTGAATTCAAGCATCATTTGTTCGTCTAAATTATTATTTCCTTTAGACTCTGGTCCCGATTAAACATACTTTATATGTATTTACATGCAAAGTTGTACCTCGATTTACGCGAATTCGACTTACACGGTTATCGCCCGGTCCCACCTATCGCGTAAGTCCGGGGTGTTACTGTATTTTTGCGATTTTTTTACGTCTATCTGTGTATGGGTACAAGGCAGCATAATTTATTTTTATTATTTGCAGCAAAATGTGGAATCCATCACTCTTGCAGTCAGACTGACATATGGTCTGCATAATTCATTGATGATTGCGAAAATGAAGTCCTATCAAATACCAGAATATAACATAATTACAAAAGTAGAAAACCAAGACGAATGTGACATTAATGAAGAAGTGATGATCAAAGATGAACCTGATGATGATGGTAAGAACAGAATAATTTTATACAATGTATAAAACCAATCCTGTACTATTTGTAAAGGTCCTATTAAGTGTCGTGATAGGGCTCTTTAGATGTTAAGTAAAAAAATACCCCAAAAAAATTTAATCAAATGATTTAAATATTAATCAGCAATATATGGTTGACGGTTGATCACTCGAAGTGTCAAAATTAGGTGACAGCCCTGCAGGCTCACTTAGTATTTGATTACAGAAGTAGTAATTAATGTTTATGATACTCTGAGAAGAGTTTTTTAGATCATGTGTCGGATTCAATATTTTTATGAGTGGTAGAGCTACGTTGTAGACAGTTTGTCTACAGCATGATTGGGCCGGCTCAACCGGGTCATTACCACTGTCTCACAGAAAACCGACGTAAAGTAGCGGCTTGCTGCTGCGTTTCGTATGGTGAGTGAGATATCCGGAGGCCTAAATACTCCTCCCCTTCCCAATCCCTAATTATCCCTTTCCTTTAAGGTCGGCAACGCGCCCATAATTCTTCTGATATTGTGGGCATACATGGGCGGTGGAGATCACGTACCATCAGGTGACCCACTTGCTCGTTTGCCGATCTATACTATAAAAAAAAAAAATATTCATTGAGGACACCAATACAAACAATGAGTTTATCGATGGTCTCTAGAGTCATGCCGGCCTGTATAAATGCTCCTTCCCTCTTCAGAGAGGCAGAGAGGCTTCCGAACTGGCAGTAGTGTTTTTTGACGGAATCCAAACAATATACATATAAAATTTTATGGATTAATTTAATATTATATGATTGTATGTATATGATTTTGTAATATTTTCTTTTTGTTGGACTAGGTGCACTCCCAGAAAAAAAGGTTATACTGGACACAACCAAATCTATAGAAGTGAAGCAGGACACCATCTCTGGAACTCAAACAAACACAGTAGCTAATGAAAATAAGTCATCCCAAATAGTATGTGATGGGAAAAATCAGCAAGTATTAGTTAAGAACGATACACAGTCTTTTATATGCAATGATTGTAGTATAACATGTGATACGAAAGCTCTTCTTATCAAACATATTAGTGAACATAAACCTGTGGCTATCAAACCGAATGAAACATGTACAAAAAATCAGAAATCTTCATGTAAAGGGAAATTGAATGAATGCAATAGTTTTATAAAGCACCTAAAAAAGCCTTATAAATGTCAATACTGTGATTATACATCTACACATAATAGTAGTTTAAAGAAACATATTAGAACTCACACAGGCGAAAAGCCCTTTAAATGTCAATACTGTGATTATACATGTACAGTAAATAGTAGTTTAAAGACACATATTAGAACTCACACAGAAGAAAGGCCTTTTAAATGTGAATACTGTGATTATACATGTACACAAAATAATCATTTAAAGACACATATTAGAACTCACACAGGCGAAAAGCCCTTTAAATGTCAATACTGTGATTATACATGTACAGTAAATAGTAGTTTAAAGACACATATTAGAACTCACACAGAAGAAAGGCCTTTTAAATGTCAATACTGTGATTATGCATGTACAAGAAATAGTGATTTAAAAATACATATTAGAACTCATACAGGAGAAAAGCCCTTTAAATGTCAATACTGTGATTATACATGTACAGTAAATAGTCATTTAAAGAGACATATTAGAACTCACACAGGAGAAAGGCCTTTTAAATGTCAATACTGTGATTATGCATGTACAGTAAATAGTGATTTAAAGAGACATATTAGAACTCACACAGGAGAAAAGCCGTATAAATGTAAATACTGTGATTATACATGTACAGAAAATAGTAGTTTAAAGAAACATATTAGAACTCACACAGGCGAAAAGCCCTTTAAATGTCAATACTGTGATTATGCATGTACAATAAATAGTGATTTAAAGAAACATATTAGAACTCACACAGGAGAAAAGCCCTCTAAATGCAAATACTGTGATTATACATGTACAGTAAATAGTAGTTTAAAGACACATATTAGAAATCACACAGGAGAAAGGCCTTTTAAATGTCAATACTGTGATTATGCATGTACAATAAATAGTCATTTAAAGAGACATATTAGAACTCACACAGGAGAAACGCCATATGTATGTGAAATATGTGATAAGAAATTTGCAAGAAACGATCAGTTAAAAAGACACTTACAAGTACATATGGGTAACAAAACTCGTTAGTACTGAAGCTAACTGCTCAGAGTATAACAAATATATTAGATGTCATAGCTTAAGCATTAGGTATATTCCTTTATTTTTATATTAGCATTTGCTAAATGTTTGTTCCTGGATAAAAATAGCCTAATATGTTCTAATCTATGTGCTGATATACCTGTGTGATAAAATTTATCAATCAACCATTATTGGGTTACTGATTAACAAACATAAAAACTTACAAGCATAAAAACTTCACATCAAAAAATCCTACCCTACTAATATACAATACTAGCAGACCCGGCCACGCTTGCTGTGGCTAAGGTATATGTTAAATTATATTGTAGTAAACTATTCAATGCAGTATGCGCCATCTATTGGATATTTACTCAATCCAGATGATAAATTACCTTACACCGCCATCTGTTACAATGTTATGGAACTCACAGAATTATAACTAATAATTTGCAATAAAAAAATATTGCGATTATAAATTGAGATATAAACTATCCTATCTCTCAAGTTGGATCAAACTGCACACAGTCTACAAAATTTGATTAAAATCGGTTCAGTAGTTTAAGAGTTCATCGCGGACAAACAACGTGACATGAAATTTTTATATATAAAGATTAGTAGGAAGTAGGATTTGTTGTATAGGTCCTATGATACTGCGACTGCCTCGGTGCCTCGGACTGCTGTGCTGAGGTCTCGGGTTCGATCCCCGGGTCGGGTCAAGTGATATCGGGTTTTTCTATCACACACGTTTTGCAATTGTTTCGCCGCAAGAATGTTTCTGGTTTTATGCCCCTCAATATAATAATATATTTTGTTATTTCTTATTTTATTTTGACAGCCTCCGTGGCTTGTCGGGCTGTGAAGGGAGAGGCCGCGGGTTCGATCCCCGCCCCGAGACAAATGTTTGTGTGATCCACATTTATTTGTTTCGGGGTGTGGGTGTTGTGAGACCGAAAGTGTCTCGTAGTTCCTGATACAAGACTCGTATCTTACTGTGGGGTCAGGACTATGTGTGTGACTATTGGGTGTATTTATTTATTTTTAATACAATTATTTTCTTATAATATTTCATCAGTTTGGATGAGAAACAAAAGGGTTTTTTTAAACATTTAGGTATATAATATTGGTTTTGATATCGTATTTTTTTAAGTTTTAATAGAGGATTTGATTTGTTCAATTTGTTTTATTTCTACAAACCAGCAGAGTTGGTACTAACTAAGTGTCCTTATACCACATACATATAAAAGAGTTTGTGTTCCAAACTCATATATTTATTTCTGCAGAGTTTTATCTTCACAATAGAAAGTCTTCAGCATAGGTATATTTATTAGGTTCACTCTTGAGCACTGCACAAGCTAGATTGACTCGAGACCATTTTTTTGACGCTTGCTGTAAGCCTGACTCTAGTCGGCTGTATACAGCTTCACCGGACTTTCGGGTGAGCGCTTTAGGCGCTCTCAACCCTTGACATTAAGTGACCACGCTGAGGGCACCCCCTGTGGGGTACGAACCTCGGCTCAGGACGGTCACTGGGGGAGGGCAGAGACATCTGCGATTATTGGTTTAGGGAGTGTTAAAACTACTAGTTATCACCATCGGCTCGCGGGTCGGTACTAGGGTCGGGGGGGTTGTGGAGTGTGCTTTCATGTATTCCTCTCTCCTTCGGATGGCCAGAGTGGTCGCATCGTCCGGGTCAGTGAGGACGCTACGCGGTCGTCTCCACTTTGCACGGTCAAAGGGAGTATACAGGGTTATTTTTAAAACACCAGCAACCTCGCAGGGGTAGATTCCCAAGGTTATAAGGTTAGCTACTACTTTTGTTCTACGACTTTTGATAATTTGTTAGATTTTATTTTCATACAAAAATAAGTATTCATTTAATTTCCGTCTTGAATGTTAAATACAACGCGCATCGCAGATTACGTAAACAAACACGCGAAGCGTGGGGAACCGGGCTAGCGCCTACGACCTTGACCGCTGAGCAGCTGACCGCCCTTTGATGTCGCGCGCTCACGCCGCGCCGCGCCGCAATCTACGAAGAAAAATACGACACAACAAAAACTTGTAAAATCATTTTTTTTTTAAATATATTGATTTATATCCAAACTCGTAGAACAAAAGTTGTTCCGTATGGGGTCAGCTATCTGGTCCTGCGAGGTTGCTGGTGTTTTAAAATTAACCCTGTATATTGAGGCTCTACGGACGAGCGGGTTGGGATGGTGGGCGGCGCGATCGAAATAGCACTCGAGACCAATAGATGTCTGAGGGCCTACACCCAAATCACGAAAAACGATGTTTCGGCCGAAAGTTCGGACGTTTCTTACTACAAACTTCGTTCAGTCGGTCGGTCGGATCGGGCTTGTCATTCGGTCCGACCGAATATTAATTTTACAATAATGATTATGGGTTAGAATATTCTCAAAATTTTAATAACGCTTAAAGATAAATAGATACAATTATTTAATAAGTTTTAGTGTGAAGTAATACAATAGTTTGCCGATATCTGTTCTTGATTCATTCCAGTTTCTTACAAGTCAATACAATCGCTATTTAAAAATATGTATGCAAACGTGAAAAGCGCCTCCTGGTGGTAAGTTTAGTAAACTGGAGTCGTGAGTGTAACATTTATAACGTTAAAGTGGGTGATAGACGCACGAACTTAAAGTACGCGGTTTTTAAGATCGCGAACTTACTCGGCTCGACGTTAGTGACACACGTGAAGCTTACTCATTCTGTATTGCGATGTCGTTGACAGAAGAAGCTTTGTGTTATTTAGGAATTATATCGTATTACATTTTAATAACTAAAAAAAATAGACGAAGTCGAAAAGTGTGGGTAAAGAACGGAATTACGAAAAGAAAGCGTTTATCACATGTGAATTTAGTAAGAGTTACATGAAGCGAAGGAAGATTTCCATAATTATTTCAGAATGCCTGAGGCGGTGTATGAATTTCTCAATCAAAATTAACAAAAATTTCAAAAATCTAAACACGACAAGCGTGCGCGTCCACGAACTGACGAAACAAAATGGCGGCTCGCGGCTCGCAGTGCCGCTACACGTACGAGCCAAGACGAGCTACGAGCAAGATTTCGAACCGGTTGGATCGAAGACGATTTTGCGCGGCGGTTTTAAAGTACGCGTACTTACGGTGACACACAAGCGAAAAAGGTCGTCGAGCCATAAGTACGCGTACTTGCTCGTACGTCTGTCACCCACTTAAGTTAACGCAACTTTTGCGTTATTGTTTATCACGTTTTTGCGAATGTATGTTCGGAGTTTTGGCGGGAATTCCGACAGTGCGGTTCATCGCTTATTTTAATTTATTTCAAAAACTAGTTGAAAGTTGTGTTTGTTGTATAAAAGTGGTGATTTCTGCAATAAATACTGACGGCGACGAACAGTGTATAGACACATTGAAATAAGTGAATTAAGCAACGTACTGGAAGAAATTCACACCAAAACTCCAACAAGACCTTGAAGATATCCACACCGACATTTCATCGTTCTTGTGAAGACTTGAGAATAAATTATACTTATTATTGGCGAAATGCATATTAATGCGAAGCCATAAATAAAAAAGAAGAAGTGTTTCACAGCGCGCGGCGTCTCTCTAGTTCACCTACTTCACAGACTACTTAGAGAACTGACTCTAGTTTATTTATTTGTCTCTGTTTGTGTGTGTTATGAAAATGTCTGCATTAATTTGTCGAATATGTTTGGATAACAACGTTCGAATGCATCAAATTGCGGGCTCGGAAGTTCAGGATGTATATGAAAAGCTAACAACTAAGAAGGTAGAATTCTTATTTTATGTTAGACGCAAAATAACTTTGCTGCGGTGAAGTCTGAGACCACTTACCCTCTACACCTGCCGACATCTATTACATTATTCAACGAAAACAATATTAAAGACCCAAATGGCAGTGCCGCGCTGTAGACACATTAAGTGCAAAGCACGAATGGCCGGATTATTACCACTATCTCACAGAAATCAGACGTAAAGTAGCGGCTTGCTGCAGCTTTTCATACGGTGAGTGAGATATCCGGAGGCCCAAATCCCCTTCCTCTTCCCAATCCCTCTCCTTTAATGTCGGGAACACGCACATGTTGTGGTGGGTCCTTTATCAGGTGACTCACTTGCGTGTTTGCTAAACTCTTATATAAAAACTGGCCAGAGTGTAGAGCCACGTATAGTGAATGGCTCTGGGGTGTAGCCGAAAATATCTCATACCTCAAAAACTATGCAACATAGCTCATTGAAACGAATGTTCGTTGGAAGTATCTTTAAATTTATTATTGTTAAATTTAAAAAAAAATCGAGAAAATTTTTCAAAACTTTCAACAACCCATGACCTATTTCAATTCATAATCCCATTATTTGTTTAATCCTCAGGTTCAAGAGGATGGAAGACTACACTTTACATGTTACATATGTTACTATCAGCTAAAGAAATGCCAGCAGCTTGTTATCAAATCACAGAAAGCGGAGGAGTTGCTTCAACAATTCATTGTAAACAGTCCTGAGGTATTTATATCATTATTTTATTACATAGTATTACAAATATTATGTTGCATATTATAATATAACAGCGATAGCTCAGTGGGGAGTGGTATGGAATGCAGAGACAAAAGTTGCAGGTTTAAAACCAGCCCTTAGGAGCATGCACCAACAACTTTCTTGTGTTACATGTACATTCATTGTAAATTATCACTGGCTTTAATGGTGAGAGAAACATTATGAGGAAGCCTACATACTTGAGAATGTCTATCTGTGTATGGGTACAAGGCAGCATAGTCTATTTTTATTATTTGCAGCAAAATGTGGAATCCATCACTCTTGCAGTCAGACTGACATATGGTCTGCATAATTCATTGATGATTGCGAAATTGGAGCCCTATCAAATACCAGAATATAACATAATTACAAAAGCAGAAAACCAAGACAAATGTGACATTAATGAAGAAGTGATGATCAAAGATGAACCTGATTATGATGGTAAGAACAGAATAATTTTATAAAATGTGTAAAAGCATTCCTGTACTATCTGTAAAGGTCCTATTAGGTGTCATGATAAGGATCCGGTTCTCCCCCAGGGGGGCTTGCCCTCTGATCCTAACCCTTTTCCCATCCTTTTTCCTTTCCCTCCCCCTTGGTCCTTTGGCAGACCGGCATGATCTTGACGACCTACGATGGACACATTGTTTATCGTTGGTCGACACTATTCTTGGATTGCGCTACACTTACCATCAGATGTAGCGTAGTCACTTTCCAGAGCCAGGATAAAAAAAATCTTTAGATGTTAAGTAAAAAAAGACCCAACAAAATGTTTAATCAAATGATGATTTATGAAACTGAGAAGAGTTTTTTTTATAAATAAATTTAATAGTTTAGATCATATGTCGGATTATTCACTGAGGACACCAATACAAACAATGAGTTTATCGATGGTCTCTAGAGTCATGCCGGCCTGTATAAATGCTCCTTCCCTCTTCAGAGAGGCAGAGAGGCTTCCGAACTGGCAGTAGTGTTTTTTGACGGAATCCAAACAATATACATATAACATTTTATGGATTCATTTAATATATTGATTTTGTAATATTTTCTTTTTGATGGACTAGGTGCACTCCCAGAAAAAAAGGTTATACTGGACACAACCAAATCTATAGAAGTGAAGCAGGACACCATCTCTGGAACTCAAACAAACACAGTAGCTAATGAAAATAAGTCATCCCAAATAGTATGTGATGGGAAAAATCAGCAAGTATTAGTTAAGAACGATACACAGTCTTTTATGTGCAATGATTGTAGTATAACATGTGATACGAAAGCTCTTCTTATCAAACATATTAGTGAACATAAACCTGTGACTATCAAACCGAATGAAACATGTACAACAAATCAGAAATCTTCATGCAAAGGGAAATTGAATGAATGCAATAGTTTTATAAAGCACCTAAAAAAGCCTTATAAATGTCAATACTGTGATTATAAATCTACACATAATGATAGTTTAAAGAGACATATTAGAACTCACACAGGAGAAAAGCCGTATAAATGTGAATACTGTGATTATACATGTACAGTAAATAGTAATTTAAAGACACATATTAGAACTCACACAGGAGAAAAGCCCTTTAAATGTAAATACTGTGATTATGCATGTACACGTAATGGTAGTTTAAAGACACATATTAGAACTCACACAGGCGAAAAGCCCTTTGAATGTCAATACTGTGATTATACATGTACAGAAAATGGTAATTTAAAGACACATATTAGAACTCACACAGGAGAAAAGCCATATAAATGTAAATACTGTGATTATACATGTAGATATAATGGTAATTTAAAGACACATATTAGAACTCACATAGGAGAAAAGCCGTATAAATGTAAATACTGTGATTATGCCTGTACATCAAATAGTCATTTAAAGACACATATTAGAACTCACACAAGCGAAAAGCCCTTTAAATGTCAATACTGTGATTATGCATGTACACAAAATGGTAAATTAAAGAGACATATTAGAACTCACACAGGCGAAAAGCCCTTTAAATGTCAATACTGTGATTATACATGTACAGAAAATTGTAATTTAAAGACACATATTAGAACTCACACAGGTGAAAAGCCATATGAATGTAAATACTGTGATTATGCATGTACAGAAAATGGTGATTTAAAAAAACATATTAGGACTCACACAGGTGAAAAGCCGTATAAATGTAAATACTGTGATTATACATGTAAAGAAAATAGTAGTTTAAAGAGACATATTAGAACTCACACAGGTGAAAAGCCGTATAAATGTAAATACTGTGATTATACATGTAAAGAAAATAGTAGTTTAAAGAGACATATTAGAACTCACACAGGAGAAAAGCCATATGTATGTGAAATATGCGATAAGAAATTTTCAAGTAACAGTTATTTAAAGATTCATCTACGAGTACATATGGGTAACAAAACTCGTTAGTACTGAAGCTAACTGCTCAGAGTATAACAAATATATTAGATGTCATAGCTTAAGCATTAGGTATATTCCTTTATTTTTATATTAGCATTTGCTAAATGTTTGTTCCTGGATAAAAATAGCCTAATATGTTCTAATCTATGTGCTGATATACCTGTGTGATAAAATTCATCAATCAACCATTATTGGGTTACTGATTAACAAACATAAAAACTTACAAGCATAAAAACTTCCACATCAAAAAATCCTACTTCCTACTAATATACAATACTAGCAGACCCGGCCACACTTGCTGTGGCTAAGGTATATGTTAAATTATATTGTAGTAAACTATTCAATACAGTATGCGCCATCTATTGGATATTTACTCAATCCAGACGATAAATTACCTTACACCGCCATCTGTTACAATGTTATGGAACTCACAGAATTATAACTAAAAATTTGCAATAAAAATATATTGCGACTATAAATTGAGATATAAACTATCCTATCTCTCAAGTTGGATCAAACTGCACACAGTCTACAAAATTTGATTGAAATCGGTTCAGTAGTTTAAGAGTTCATCGCGGACAAACAACGTGACACGAAATTTTTATATATGAAGATTAGTAGGAAGTAGGATTTGTTGTGTAGGTCCTATGATACTGTGACTGCCTCGGTGCCTCGGACTGCTGTGCTGAGGTCTCGGGTTCGATCCCCGGGTCGGGTCAAGTGATATTGGGTTTTTCTATCACACACGTTTTGCAATTGTATCGCCGCAAGAATGTTTCTGGTTTTATGCCCCTCAATATATGGGGCATTGCACGTCAAGCGGACAACGAAAAAAAAGTGAGGTCGTGAATTTTGTTTATACTCTGGTCAGTTATACTTCTATTAGACGTGGATGTGTACACACAATTTTTTTTCGTATGAAGCTTTATTGATGAGTTATGAGCTTTTAAAAATTTACTAAGTATGAAGTCATGAATTTTTGGATGCTTATTATCTGTATCAATTAATTTGTAAAAAAACTACAAAGTATTGTTTATAGGTTTAAAGTTGAAGTTTTTAATTTTTTGTCGAATTCTAAATTCAATTTTTTTTACGTATATAGTAAACCGGAAGTGAAAATTTCAAATCGATATTTGAGTAACTAAAACACTAACACTTTTTAAAAAAATATTTTAACCTTGAATTTAAGCCTTAAATGTACCATTACCATTTACCAAAAAAAAAATAGAATGGGATACAATAGTTTAAGACTTAGAGCATAATATAGAGTGCATACACATAGCTATGAGCTCTTTCTAAGCAATCGCGTTTATGCTCAAATACTGCGCTATTAAAATTTTATTCCTTTATTCTAACATGCAAGAATATAAAAATAAACGATTTCTTTAATTCTTTTCAAAAAAATTAAAACGTGATCGCAAAAAAAAGTTTAAGCATAGAGCGATTTTATTTACTGAGATTGATTTAATTTGTTTGACAGTTTAAATGGTTTTGGCCGTTGTGGTAATAAGTTAAAACATGCTCTTTCATGTAATTCTGAACACATTACTTTCTGGAATGATGCTGTAAAAAGCTAGCATCAATGCGCTTTGCCGAATTAATACTCTCTTAAAAAAAATATTTTTAGGTTATATTATCCTTCTAGTAATTTTAATCAAAGCAGAGTATTTCTATTATTGATAAAATGATGCTTTGTATTTGCAATGTTTATGTTTATTCTGATTTAATAGGTGCTTACAAAAAAATATTGACACTTCATAATTGTAATATACATAAAACAGATCTTATTTAAGCTTTTTGCTTTTATGTAATTAAAATGCAAGTTAAGCAATGGTGCATTATTTTAAATAATTGAATAAATAATATTGAGTTTAGGCCTAGAGACATAGAAATGGAAACTCTAATCTGAGAAAAAGTCACAAAAGGATTGAGTTATGGATCAGGAAGGTGTTGTACCTAATCACCCATAATTTATTTATTTAATATTGATATCTTCATAATATTTTGTCTACAGTTTTTATGATCGTTGCAAATAAAATTGTTTTTTTAAGTGTATTAGTCATATTTTTCTGCTTTTAGTTTATTATGCATACTGTATAGTATAGTAGCTTAAACTCAACTCCTTGTATTGCATAAAAAACATAGTTATAGTCTTCTTTATCACTATTTTATTTACTGTTAAGCATAAATTATGTAAAATCTTATATGTATAAGTTAATAGGATCAGACAGCACCTTAACTAATTTACACACTAGGATTCATTTCAATCAAAAAAGTAATTAGCATTATCTTAAATGTCTTTGTATAGAAATATGATGTTCAATATGTGTATATGTATAAATGAATAAACAGATTATATTAAACATTATGTAAAAGTAGAACTGACCAAAAAATAGTTTGAAAATGTAATTGCTATTAGATAAGTAGGATGGCTTATGTTTTAAAATATTAAGGACACGAGTAAGACTAAATATTATTCTTATTATTTGTCACCTTTATATTTACATTTCGGTACAACGATTAAACTCTGTACTTTTTACACTGATTCCTGCAAATTCATAAGTAATTGTTGAGTACACATTGTATTTATTATCACCTTAGTACAAAAATGTATTTTTTTTATGTTTCCATAATTGTTCATATTTTTATTGATATACCGATCTGCAGAAGTAGTAATTTTACACTTTATTTTAATATTGGGTTTTCGTTTGTGTACCTAACATTTTTTTTTTGTAGCATTTTTACTTGAAAATAAGCCATTACATAATACATATTGCAAAATATAACGTTATGCACGTAATGCTTTTCGCGAGGCGATAATTTGTAAATGTATAATTATTTTTAAGTTTAATTCATCATGTTATGGTTTTAAATTAACCTTTGTACAAATAAGTTTAAGTAGTCATATTATTAACTCTCATTTATAACAAAAAACATTTGTTGGCTGTCAGCCAAAGCTGGCTCCTTTGTATATTAGTGCTTTCTGTTTAATTTCATTCGCAATTTAAATGTCATTGGTGGTTTA
The DNA here is from genome assembly GCA_949126905.1 of Amorpha juglandis. Lineage (NCBI taxonomy): Eukaryota > Metazoa > Arthropoda > Insecta > Lepidoptera > Sphingidae > Amorpha > Amorpha juglandis. Next base: position 5,757,141 of record OX421392.1, read on the forward strand.
AGTGTAATAGTGTTAATAATAAAGAATTTTAGTTAATTGTGAAAATGTAATATTTCAAATAGTTATAGAAGTGCAATTCCAAGTAAAAATTGGATCTTTCGGTTGGTTCGGAAATCATTGTAAATAGGACGTAAGAACAATTTACATAAATATGTAACCTACGATAGAAATAAATTTTATAATTACTATTTAGTTTTATTATTATAAATCAAATTTTATGCAAGGTTCATACGAGGTTTTCGTCTAGTAATAACCCACTATAGAAAACCGATAATTTATTACGGTTTTAGTATGTAACCCTCCTTAAAGTCATCCCTATTTTATTTAATGAACGGTATTTTCATAAATTTACTGATCTCTGATACGGCACGTCTCTAGTATACAATCTCCGTGCAAAAGAGAAACTAGAGAACCACAGATCAATTCACACGGGCAAGAAAGAGAGATCCCACTTCTCTTAAGAAAGAATTGTATAACATGTATAGTATAAAAATATAATATGCATGTAGGTGTGAACAGTGAGCTTATCGTGTTAAAAAAAATCGGTTGTCTGTAAAGTCGGTTTACTGACGATAGTTGAACGTGACAACGTCTTAAGAAAATACTGATGGAATGGTAGCATTTTTCAAAATAAAATTTTAATTTCATTTGTTTAATATTTGATAGTATTTATTGGCCTAATTATAACCTCAAAATCCGAAAGTATTTTATTTATTTTTCGGAATTCTCAAGTGTCCGTAGTTTTAATATAGTTTCAATCAAATATATATACATTATCTAAAACCCAAAAAGTAAATTCACCTACCTTTTGGTTCTTAGGCCAACTATGTATGGACGACGAACAATGTCCTTTTCGTAAATCTAGTTTTAAAAAGCCCGCCTCAATGTGTTTGATATAGGAGAAAATGTTCCCTTTGACGGATGGCTGGTCTAACCTGTCATTTCAGACACGTTGTTGTGATATGTGGAAGATTTTTTTTTTTTTTTTTTTTTTTTTCTTCTTATATGGCTTCGCACTTCTTGTGCATACAGCCAACGACAAGTTTTCGTTTGTTTGTACATTTGTTTTGTTATACGACCAAGTTAAAGGTAAGGAAACTTTTGAACCGGGAAAGGAAAACAGAATATTTATTTAACGGATTGGATTTTGGATATAATGTTAGGATTACATATGAATTCAAGTAATTAATTTTACTATCAAAAGAGTTAGAAGCAATAAGAGAGATAAAAAATATATATTTATTTATATATATACTAATATAAGACACAAACATAGTTTAATAATATAATAAAAATATTGACATGGATATTTAATAAAATAAGGATGAAAAATCTATATCTACAATTTTATTTTGTTTGAAATAAAAAATGAAGCAATACATTTATAAACTAGCAAATTATTGGTACAAAGAAGTGAAAGTATAGAGCAAGGAAAAGGAGTACGGAGGAGCAGAAGGGATTTAAAAAAGGTTAAACGGTCATATTTAGAACATGAGAATAAAATGTGATTCAAGTCGCCAACATCTGATCCACAGGGGCACATTGAATTATTTAAAATTTTAAGTCTAGCCAGGTGGGCAGGTGAACAAGTATGCCCAAGTCTTATACGGATTAAAATAGAGGTCTCCAATTTATCAAATTTAGCCTTGGAAAACCACGACTTTGCTGGTATATCAGGTTGGATAAGAGAATAATAATGGCCTTTCTGTTTGCTGCTAGAGGACCAATTTTCCATCCAAGTCTCTCGGAGAGAAGTTTTAGCCAAAGTTTTAAGGTCCTGAGTGAAGTTTTTAAAGGGAAATAAATCACCACACTGCACCGCCTCTTTGGCAAGCCTATCAGCCATTTCATTGCCATGGATTCCTGAATGACTTGGGATCCAAGCAAACTTTAAGGAATACCCTATCATAGTACATTTGAATGCTAACTGTTTCATTTCCAATATAACTGGCAAAGTATTTTTACTTTTAAAAGGAAATTTATTAAAAGCCTGAAGAGCACTTAAAGAGTCTGAAAAAATAATAGCATTGTTAAGTTTAAATAAGAGGACATATTCAATAGCTTTAAGTAAGCCAAGACATTCACCTGTGAATACTGATGATTCCGGAGGAAGTTTAATCTTTTGCACAATGTTGTATTGAGTGTGAAAAACACCAATCCCAACACATTGAGAGGATGAAGTTTTAGATGCATCTGTATATAGATGGTGGAAACCCTCACAATATTCAGTAAGAAACATGTCAAATTGTGCTTTAACATTTGGGCCATTCCTATCAACACAACTATAAATAATTAAAGGAGTGTGAGTTAAAGAATCATAGCTATTTGTAAATAATGGGAGCTTGTTGGAGCGATGAGTGGGAGAAGGGAGAGAGAGGACTTTTTGATAACTTTTAACTAAACATGGTGCAGATTTACGAGCCCAATAACTAGATGAATTTAAAGTTGAATGCAGTGATTCAAGAATTCGAATAAGGGGGTGATTTGAAAACTGTATGATTTTCAATAGATAATTGTCTGAAAGAAATTGTCGTCTGAGAAAAAGAGGAGCTTCACCACACTCTACTTGTAGAGCATTAATTGGACTGGATTTCATTGATCCAGTCACAATACGTAGTGCTTTGGATTGTAGACGGTCTAATTTTTTAAAAGCATTGACATTACCTGGTTCCAGGAGGAACATGCCATAATCAAAAATGCTTCGTATTATAGCATTATACACAAGTTTTAAAGAGTGAGGATGAGCACCCCACCATACTCCTGCAAGACATCTTAGCATGTTTAGATGTTGTTCAACTCTATTGACAACATAATCACAATGGGGAATACCAGAGAGCTTAGAATCTAAAATAACACCCAAATACTTAAAGTTGTTAGTAACCGGAATTGAAATGTCATTATAGATAATGTTAATAATGGGAGGAGTTCTTTTGCAGGTAAATAATACAGCTGCACTCTTAGAGGTCGAAAGATCTAAGCCATTCAAATGAAGCCAGGAGGAAAGGGAGCTCAGGGCAGAATTAAGAACAGAACATGTGTGCTCGACTGAATGAGAAGAGTAATACAGAAGTAAGTCATCTGCATATTGTAAAACCTGGACATCTTTTCTTAATGTATTTTCTAAATCATAAGTGTATATGTTGTACAATAAAGGGCTAAGTACCGAACCCTGTGGGAGTCCTCTCCATATAAGCCGAGATAACTCGTATTCTGGAAGTATTATATTGACTGAACGTTCATTTAAGATATTTAAAATGAAATTTGTTAAATTTGCTGGTACCTGAAGGGCCTGTAATTTATCATGTAAAATTGAAAGAGACACATTATCATAGGCTGCTTTGATATCCAAGAATAAGCCAACCATGGAACTGTTTTTAGTAAAAGCTAATCTGATGTCGGATGTAAAAATACTTAAGCAATCAATTGTACTTTTACTCTTTCTGAAGCCATACTGAGATTCCGCTAGCAAACCTTTACTTTCCATAAACCACTCTAGTCGATTTTTAATAAGATGCTCAGATAATTTTAATAATACTGAAGATAACACTATAGGGCGGTATGAAGAAACTTCAGATGGATTTTTATTCGGTTTAATAATTGGCAATACTATTTGCCGTTTCCATTCCAGTGGGATGTTCCCTGTTTTCATTACCAAATTTATTAAACTTAAATAATAATTTAATGCACTATCGCTAATGTTAGAAAAAAATGAGTATGGAATGCCATCTACACCTGGAGCAGAGTCAACAGTGTTATTAATAATTCCCCTCAGCTCATTCATAGAAAAAGGATGGCTTAGTGAAGCATTATTGTTAAGATTTGGGTAATCGGTTGCAGGAGGCGTTGGTTGCAATTTAATATCTTGAGGAACCCATGGAGGAGCGAATAAATCTAAGAAGTCCCTAGCCAAAGTATCAGAAATAGGAGAAGAGGTGAAGTTATTACGGGCAGATCTAAACCTTCTAATGTTGCGCCAGACAATTGTGGGGTGAGTACTGGGAGAAATTGATACACAGAAATTATGCCAACCTTCAGACTTCTTCCTCTTGAAAAGTTTACGTGTATGAGCGATGATGTTGGAAAGGCATGCAAAGTTTTCCTCGGTCATATTTTTATTATATTCCCGTTCTACTTGCTTTCGTTTTTTAACTGCATCAGTGCACTCTGAGTCCCACCAGGGAGGCATAGGGAGTTTTCTAAGTTTTGTTTTATTTTTCTCAGGAAAAACATCATCGGCTGCAGTAACCAAGATATGAGCTAGAGCCTCCGCACATGTCTGCTCGCAGCCCTCACCAAGGACAGGAAGCGAACCAAGCATACTATCTACCTTTTTCTTATATACCTCCCAGGCGTTACTATGTTTGGCTGGCAATTTATATTTTAAGTGGGATTTTTTAGTATGACAATTTTTTATTTTAGGGTTCGGAAATGTAATTATTATCGGGAAATGATCGCTTCCAAAGGAAGAAGATAGAATAGACCAGTTAAGAAAAGATGTAAAATTAGGAGTGCAGATAGAAAGGTCTATTGCACTTTGATTAATTTGGTTGGGATCACTGCGACGGGTAGGTGAGCCAGTATTTAATATGCACAAGTTATGCATGTCTAATATGTCGAGTAATTCTTCACCATATGAATTTGAAATAGAACTACCCCAAGATTGGTGGTGACAGTTAAAATCTCCTAAAATTAAGAAGGGTTTAGGGAAAAATGACAAAATACTATTAATTTCAGTAAGTATAGAAGAGGTAGGATGAGAAATATACAGTGAAACAAGACATATATTATTTACAGTCACAGCAACTATTGAGATTTCATCACAATGGCGAGGTAAAGTGACAAAGGAGAAAGGAACAGAATCTTTAATGAGTAAGGCGACCCCACCATACCCATCAGACCTATCCTCCCTCACAGTTATATATCCTTTGATTTTAAAAACATTATGAGGTTTTAACCAAGTTTCTGATAGGGCAAATGCAAATGGATCATATTTATTAATTAAATAAATTAGGTCACTTTTTTTATTGATTACACTGCGGCAATTCCATTGAATAATATTCTGATTGTCCATTGGATGGAGAGAGTGAAAAAGATTCTAAAATAGGGGCAACGTAGGACGGTGAAAAATTAAATTTTGTAAGAAGACTTAACAGTGCTTTAATAAATTCTTCTACATTAAGCTGATTGTCATTTTCATTTTTTCTATTATTTACAAGAGCACAACCATTTGTTGGTTCTGGAATTGCAAAATCTTTTATTATTGCATTGTGGGCTTCTCTATTATATCCCATAACAGGATGAGGAGGGGGACGAGACTTGAGGAATGTTGTTTTTTTGTATGATGAGGATGGTTGATCAAGTTGAATGCGTGCATGGTTGACTGGAGGTTGAGGAGGGGGAGAAAATAATGTATCAGCAAAGGATTTTGTAACAGGTGGAATTAATTTGGAAGCTTCTGCATATGAGACTGAATTTTGAGCCATATGGGTTTTTATCTGCCTCTGACGTGACAGTTCTGGGCATGTTTTGCTAGTGGCAAAGTGATGCCCAGAACACAAGCAGCAATTAGCTTCTCTTTCATTTATAGGACAAGTCTCTCCCGAGTGATTTTGCCCGCACTTATAACACCTGGGTTTTGACCTACAATGGATTTTTGTATGGCCATACCGGCAGCAGTTAAAACATTGTATTGTTGGATAAATATATAGGTCTACGGGCAAGGCATTATAACAAATAAAAATGCGTTTGGGTAAAACTTGACCATCAAATGTGAAAACGACTGTTTGTGAGGGTTTCCATGTCACAGAGCCATCTACAAAAGATTTAAAATTAAGTCGCCTAACTTTGAGAATTCGTCCACACCCGACTGGAACAGAAGTATTATCTATGACTTCCTCCGGAGACCACTCAGTAGGTACTCCCCGGACTAAACCCATCCTGGTAACATTAAACGATGGAACAAATGCTTGGTAGTTATTTTTAGAAAGACTTTCATGGGAAATGAAAGAGTTAGCATCCACATATGTCGAAAATGCCAAAGAAATTTTGTTTCTGCCAATTTTTTTGACACTACCATTTATGATATTTTTAAATCCGTAGCGCTTTAAAAATTTTCCGAATGAAAGCGGGTGCAATGTGGTAGAGTCATTCTCCAAAGAAACATTTTTTTGAATGTGAACTATATATGGAGCCATATCATATTTGTCATATTCAAGCCGAACATTTTGCGCGGGAACTTTAGAAGCAGAAATTTCTGTCACATTTTTATTATTATTTGTATTAGATGGATTCGTGGTAGACGTATCCAGCTGTGGTTGCACCGACTGCGAAGGGTCTGTACATCCACAACTAGTTAGACCATCATTAGACCCTAGTTTTCTCCGTCTTTTATGGCAGTGTTTACACACATGGCGGCGACTTCGTTTGAGCGGTCGAGATGAATTGGAAGCATCCGTATCCATACCAGACTCAGACATATAAGTATTCCCTTTTGTCTCGTGAGCCCCAATTGTTACAAAATTGCCTGCCGGGGGGACAAAACCCCCCGGGTCAGGCGGCTCATTCATAATTAAACACTAAAATATGTTATAAAAAAACTTACCAAAAGAAGAATAAAAGTATATATCTACATAAAAAAATGAAAACTACAACTAAATAGAAACTTAAACCTCAACTGATAGTATTATTTACAAATTTTTCGTTTACAAAATTACAGAAACTAAAATACACGTCCAAACAATACGAAGTTTCCCGCGCTTTTTTCTTTGTTATACTTATCGTGTAATTTCCTTTTCAATTATTTAGGGATTTCTAGTGATTTTTTTAGTTCCAAATAACCCGGTATCTAGTGACTTTTGAGACCAAATCTAGTGAATTTTTTTCTGTGAGTTGGCATCACTGGCGGCGTCTCTCTAGTAGGGATGGGCAAATAGAAAAAATATATCGATATATATCGTATCGATATTTTTTAAACAATATCGATATATATCGAGCAAAAAATATCGATATAAATACGCATACATGCATCACGCTTTCGCAATTATTATTATTCTGATGACCATTCTATAGATAATCATTCTACGAGCCGTCTATAGAGATTTTTTTTGGTTTTGTTCACCATCTACAGAGGGATACTCTGCGTATAATTATATACGATATTACAATAACAGGAAATATATATAATAAAAAATATAATAAGGCGACTAAAAAATATCGAATTTGATATTCAAAAATAAATATTGAATATCGATAATTCGAAATGAAAAATATCAACGACATTTATCGATTATTTTCTAAAAAAATATCGATATTTTGATATATCGATATTTTTTGCCCGTCCCTACTCTCTAGACCTCGTAGTAGTGATGTTCATGTACAAAAAATATCGATATTTTTTCCGATACAATATATCGAAATATTGTATCGATAGTTAGCGATATATCGGTCAAAAATATCGATATTTTCGATATATCGAATTGTAGGAAGGAAAAGACTTTATTAGAAAATGATTAACAAAAATAATATCGAATAGCTAAAAAAAAAAAAACAACATTCAATACTTATTCTGGTATTTGATGTTTTTTTTGTTTGCTACATCCGATAGATTTTTCCTAAATATTCTACGATATCCTCATCCTTATCGATATTATATATCGACTTCAATGATTCGATATATTGGATAAAATATATTGATATTATATATCGACTTCAATGATTCGATATATTGGATAAAATATATTGATATTATATGTCGACTTCAATGATTCGATAATATCGCATTGATTCGATATATCAAATAAATGTATCGATATTTTATCACATATCGATACATATCGAGCACCCCTACCTCGTAGAGAGTATTATATTCCTTGCTCTAGACTCTAGTTTATACTTTATTTATTTGTCTCTGTTTGTGTGTGATGAAAATGTCTGCATTAATTTGTCGAATATGTTTGGATAACAACGTCCGAATGCATCTAATTGCGGGCTCGGAAGTGCAGGATGTATATGAAAAGTTAACAACTAAGAAGGTAGAATTCTTATACTATGTTAGGCGCAAAATAACTTTGCTGAGGTGAAGTTAGAGACTTCACTTACCCTTTACACCTGCCGACATCTATTACATTGTTCAACGCAAACAATATTAAAGACCCAAATGGCAGTGCCGCGCTGTAAACAAGTTAAGTGCAAAGCACGAATGGCCGGCTCGACCGGATTATTACCACTGTCTCACAGAAAACAGACGTAAAGTAGCGGCTTGCTGCAGCATTTCGTATGGTGAGTGAGATATCCGGAGGCCCAAATCCCTTTCCTCTTACCAATCCCTCTCCTTTAATGTCGGGAACGCGCACATGTTGTGGTGGGTCCTTTATCGCGCAAGGGAGTCACCTTGCGTGTTTGCTAAACTCTGTTATATAAAAACTGGCCAGAGTGTAGAGCCACGTATAGTGAAGGGCTCTGGGGTGTAGCCGAAAATATCTCATACCTCAAAAACTATGCAACATAGCTCATTGAAACCAATGTTCGTTGGAAGTATCTTTTAAATTATGATCTTATTGTTGAATTTAAAAAAATAGAGATTTTTTTCAAAACTTTCAACAACCTGTGACCTATATCAATTCATAATCCCATTATTTGTTTAATCCTCAGGTTCAAGAGGATGGAAGACTACACTTTGCATGTTACATATGTTACTATGAGCTAAAGAAATGCCAGCAGCTTGTTATCAAATCACAGAAAGCAGAGGAGTTGCTTCAACAATTCTTTGTAAACAGACCTGAGGTATTTGTATCATTATTTTATTACATAGTATTACAAATATTATGTTGCATATTATAATATAACAGCGATAGCTCAGTGGGGAGTGGTATGGAATACAGAGACAAATGTTGCAGGTTTAAAACCAGCCCTTATGAGCATGCACCAACAATTTTCTTAAGTTACATGTATATTCATTGTTAATTATCACTAGCTTTAATGGTGAGAGAAACATTATGAGGAAGCCTACATACTTGAGAATTCTCCATGATGATGTGTGAAGTCTGCCAACCCATGTTAAGCCAGTGTGTTGGACTAAGACCTATTCCAGTTTATTCATACAGGAGGCCTGTGCTCAGCAGTGAGACAGTGTAATATGGTGTAGATTATTTTATTTTATTATCTATAAACTCATGAATGAAATATTAAAACTACCACCACCATGTTAATAATGCACTAATTTTTGTGTGTCTATTTCACAATTTAAAAATGAACCACCAAAGTAGTAAGAGGTTTTTTCGATATATTTTTTGCGATTGTTTTACGTCTATCTGTGTATGAGTACAAGGCAGCATAGTCTATTTTTATTATTTGCAGCAAAATGTGGAATCCATCACTCTTGCAGTGAGACTGACATATGGTCTGCATAATTCATTGATGATTGCGAAAATGGAGTCCTATCAAATACCAGAATATAACATAATTACAAAAGCAGAAACCCAAGACGAATGTGACATTAATGAAGAAGTGATGATCAAAGATGAACCTGATGATGATGGTAAGAACAGAATAATTTTATACAATATCCTGTAGTATCTGTAAAAGCAATCCTGTACTATCTGTAAAGGTCCTATTAGGTGTCATGATAAGGCTCTTTAGATGTTAAGTAAAAAAGTACCCCAAAAATATTTTAATCAAATGATTTAAACCTTAATCAGCAATATATGGTTGACGGTTGATCACTCGAAGTGTCAAAATTAGGTGACAGCCCTGTAGGCTCACTTAGTATTTGAATACAGAAGTAGTAATTAATGTTCATGATACTCTGAGAAGAGGTTTTTTATAAATAAGTTTAATAGTTTACACCAAAACAAACAATGAGTTTATCGATGGTCTCTAGAGTCATGCCGGCCTGTATAAATGCTTCTTCCCTCTTCAGAGACGCAGAGAGGCTTCCAAACTGGCAGTAGTGTTTTTTTATGGAATCCAAACAATATACATATGACGGGGAAAGATATCTCGGAGGGAATATAGAACTCATTTACTCGTATCTATGAGAGGCCATATACACCTCTCCACGATCAAACGGCATAAGTTCAATAATATCAACACAAAAATGTACAAACTCACATCATGATTACTATGTGTGTATCCGACCTCCTCCATCCCCATAGTCGGCCCTTACCTCACACAATGTATGCAGTGACAATTCACGCGCAGTGACAATTCACGCGCAGTGACAATTCACGCGCAGTGACAATTCACGCGCAGTGACAATTCACGCGCAGTGACAATTCACGCGCAGTGACAATTCACGCGCAGTGACAATTCACGCGCAGTGACAATTCACACACAATTACAATCCACACACAATAACCATAACCACACTTACTTGTGAGTAACGTTGGGTGAACTTCTGTCCTCCGTCACAGTTATACTAAGACTGTCTTTCTATATGCGGGGGCGCTGCTTATATTGAGTCCCCCCGCCCCCCAGTACGAGAGTGAAATCAACTGATAAACTATTAAAATCACCCACAAATAAACAATATCATTGGCGGTACCGACAATTGACGTAGAATAACGTTATGTTAATAGGTCAATTCAGTATCCGTACGTAGTTTTCTGGATTCATTTAATATATTGATTTTGTAATATTTTCTTTTTGTTGGACTAGGTGCACTCCCAGAAAAAAAGGTTATACTGGACACAACCAAATCTATAGAAGTGAAGCAGGACACCATCTCTGGAAGTCAAACAAACACAGTAGCTAATGAAAATAAGTCATCCCAAATAGTATGTGATGGGAAAAATCAGCAAGTATTAGTTAAGAACGATACACAGTCTTTTATATGCAATGATTTTAGTATAACATGTGATACGAAAGCTCTTCTTATCAAACATATTAGTGAACATAAACCTGTGACTATCAAACCAAATGAAACATATACAAAAAATCAGAAATCTTCATGTAAAGGGAAATTGAATGAATGCAATAGTTTTATAAAGAACCTAAAAAAGCCTTATAAATGTCAATACTGTAATTATGCATGCACATATTATAGTAATTTTAAGAGACATAATAGAACTCACACAGGAGAAAAGCCGTATAAATGTCAATACTGTGATTATACATGTACAGAAAATGGTAAATTAAAGATACATATTAGAACTCACACAGGCGAAAAGCCCTTTATATGTCAATACTGTGATTATACATGTACAGTAAATAGTAATTTAAAGACACATATTAGAACTCACACAGGAGAAAAGCCCTTTAAATGTCAATACTGTGATTATACATGTACAGTAAATTGTCATTTAAGGACACATATTAGAACTCACACAGGAGAAAAGCCCTTTAAATGCCAATACTGTGATTATACATGTACAGTAAATAGTAGTTTAAAGAAACATATTAGAACTCACACAGGTGAAAAGCCATATGAATGTAAATACTGTGATTATGCATGTACAGAAAATAGTAATTTAAAGAAACATATTAGAACTCACACAGGAGAAAAGCCATATGTATGTGAAATATGCAATAAGAAATTTTCAAGAAACAGTTGTTTAAAGATTCACCTACGAGTACATATGGGTAACAAAATTCGTTAGTACTGAAGCTAACTGCTCAGAGTATAACAAATATATTAGATGTCATAGCTTAAGCATTAGGTATATTCCTTTATTTTTATATTAGCATTTGCTAAATGTTTGTTCCTGGATAAAAATAGCCTAATATGTTCTAATCTATGTGCTGACATACCTGTGTGATAAAATTCATCAATCAACCATTATTGGGTTACTGATTAACAAACATAAAAACTTACAAGCATAAAAACTTCCACATCAACAAATCCTACTTTCTACTTGAAGTGTCAGGAAATAATTGTAATATGTACGAGCAATGAAACGACAACTTCACCATCAGCCGTATATTCGTAGACTGGCGCGACCGTACGGTCCATTCAAAACGGTAACAAATTACCCTCAGTTTAATAATTATTTAAACCTATACATTACACCTCCACCACGATACAATACTACATCTTATCCTTACTTATTTTACACTATTTTTTTTTATATAATTTAACATTCATAATTTTACTTAATCTATATCAATCATAAATCTATCAACTGGTTTACGCATTAGCTTTGAGTATCGATTCACCGGAGGCTTAGGAGCTGAAGGTAAATCAGGAGGTTGCTTCAAAGAAACTTTGCTTCGACTATTCTCATTTAAATATTCCTTCTCTTTATATATATATTTTTTATAGCATAGGCCAGCAAACGAGCAAGTGGGTCACCTGATGGTAAGTGATCTCCACCGCCCATGTACGCCCACCACCAGAAGAGTCATGGGCGCGTTGCCGACCTTAAAGGAAAAGGATAATTAGGGATTGGGAAGGGGAGGGGATTTGGGCTTCCGGATATCTCACTAACCGTACGAAACGCAGCAACAAGCCGCTACTTTACGTAGGCTTCTGTGAGACAGTGGTAACGACCCGGTCGAGCCAGCCCATTCATGCTGTAGACAAAACTGTCTACAGCGTGGCTCTACCACTCAAACTCTCTCTCTAGTACTGTACTCTCGCTCAGCAGCGCTGTGTCAGGAGATCAGGTCGGCACGTCATCACTATGCGGCGCGCTGGCATTTCCTTCCTCGCCGTGGATCTCATCGTTGTCGTCAGGACAAGTAACATCAGATAATCGCGACCTGCGCCGCATTTGATCCACATGCCGTTTAATAAGTTGACCGTCCTCCCTCAATACTGAATACCTACGCACGCTGTCTACCCTTTTCATGGTACCTTTTACCCATTTATCCCGAGTGCCATACTCCTGAACCCAAACTGTATCGTCCTCTGTAAAGGCTCGAGGAGTCCCATGAGAATATTTGACCTGTCGTTGGTTTTTTTTTTTTTTTTTTTTTTCTTATGGCTTCGCACTACTCATGCATTTAGCCAATGTCAAGTTTTTCAGCTTGCTTTCTTCATAATTTAATTGAGGAATTAAGGACTAAGGAGTCAAAGGTAGGGAAACTATTTAACTTTAAAATGTAAGGAAATTAAAATTTGGGAAAGTAAGCTATCAGGAGGGTTTGTCTAGGAAAAGATTATACACATAGCAAAAGAGGATCTAAGTCTACGATGATGATGATGGTGATGAGTATTCTTTTTACAATTTTATATTATTTATAATAAAAAAGGAAGCTATACATTTATATACATGTAAGTTATTAGAGCTAAGAAGAGATAGGATAGAAGAAGGAAAAGGAATACCAAGGTTTTGAAGGGATTGAAATAATAGCGAATGGTTATATAGAGGACAGGAAAACAAAATATGATTTATTTCGCCGACATCTGATCCACATGGGCACATGGGGTTGTTAACTATATTGAGTTTAGCAAGGTGGGCAGGGGCACAAGTGTGACCAAGTCTAATGCGAATCAAGATGGAAGTCTCGACTTTTCTAAACTTAACCTTGAGAAACCACGGTTTCGTTGGTATCTCAGGTTGAATGGCAAAGTAATAACGGCCCTTCAATGCACTGCTGGAAGATAAAGCAACTGTCCAGGACTCACGGAGATAAATTTTCGGCAATGATAGCAGGTCTTGACTGAAGTTCTTGAAAGGGAATAAATCGCCACACTGCACCGCCTCCTTGGCAAGTTTATCAGCAGCTTCGTTACCGTGGATTCCAGAATGACTGGGAATCCACACAAAGTGTAACAAGTATCCATTTGCGAAGCACTTATGCGCCAATTCTCTTATTCTAAGTATGACAGGCAAGATACACTTGTATTTAAAAGGAAATTTTGAGATGGCTTGAAGAGCACTAAGAGAGTCACAAAAGATAACAGATTTATTTAGTTTAAATATGAGTATATATTCAATGGCTTTAAGTAAACCAAAACATTCACCAGTAAATACGGATGATTCTGGAGGAAGTTTAATTTTTTGAACTATATTGTATTGGGTGTGAAAGACACCAATCCCAACACACTGAGAAGGGGAGAATTTAGATGCATCTGTGTAAATATGATGGAAACCCTCAAAACATTCCGATAGAAATGAGTTAAATTCAATTTTCACGTTTGGAGAAGCTTTTTCGACGCAGTTGTATGTTATACTGGGTGAGAAGATTAAAGAAGCAAAACTATTGCTGAATAAAGGAAGACCATCAAAGCGATGAGTAGCAGAAGGGATGGAAACAAATTTCTGAAAACTTTTTACTAAGCATGGAAAATTGTGGGATCGATGGCTAGGTAGATTGGTAAAATATGTTGAGAGGGCTTCAAGTCTTGAAAAAAGGGGGTGATTAGAAAACTGTATTATTCTGAAACAGTATTTATCAGCAAGAAATTGTCTCCTGAGGTGAAGGGGAGGTTCGCCGCATTCAACTTGCAGAGCATTTATTGGACTGGATTTCATGGCCCCTGATATAATACGTAAAGATTTTGATTGAAGGCGATCTAATTTTTTAAAAGACGTTGTATTACCAGGTTCCAGAAGGAATAAACCATAATCAAATGTGCTTCGAATTACGGCGTTATAGATCAGTTTTAGACACCGGGGGTGAGCACCCCACCATACCCCAGATAAACATCTTAGCATATTTATGTGGCGCTCAGCTTTATTAACAATATATTCGCAATGAGGAGCACCTGAAAGTTTGGAGTCAAGACTAACACCTAAGTATTTAAAATAACTTTTTACCGGAATTGAGACGTCATTAAAAGTGATATTTATTGTTGGGGAATTTCTTTTCTTAGTAAATAGTACTGCAGCGCTTTTGGATGTAGAAAGCTCTAAGCCATTTTGGTGCAGCCATGACGATAGGGAATCGAGGGCGGAATTAACTACTGAACAAGCGTGTTCAACTGAGTGGGAAGAGTAATATAATAATAAGTCATCCGCATATTGTAAGATTTGGACATCATTGCCAATAAAACTGTCTAGATCATACGTGTATATATTGTATAGTAAAGGGCTTAACACTGACCCTTGCGGAAGGCCTCTCCAAACAAAGCGAGATATCTCTTTTTCTGAGGATGAAATGATAACCGATCGTTGACTTAAAATGTTTATAATAAAATTAGAAAGGTTTATTGGCACCTGCAAAGTGTGTAGTTTATGTTGTAGGATAGTGAGGACAACGTTATCATAAGCCCCGTTGATATCTAGAAAAACGGCAACTGTTGAACGTTTCTTTGAAAATGATAATCTTATGTCTGTAGTAAAGATACTTAAGCAGTCTAAAGTACTTTTGCCTTTTCTAAATCCGTATTGAGATTTTGCTAATAGACGTTTATTTTCTATGTGCCATTCTAGCCGGTTTTTAATAAGGTGTTCGGCCAATTTAATTAAAACCGTACTTAAAACTATGGGACGATATGAAGAGGCTTCAGAAGGAATTTTATTGGGTTTGAGAATTGGCAATACTACGTGACGTTTCCATTCCTGAGGAATGTTCCCTGTTATCATTATGGAATTGATAAGAGATAAATAATATAAATGAACGGTGTCACTAGCATTAGATAAGAATGAGTATGGGATGCCATCAATACCTGGAGCAGAGTCTATCGTATTAAAAATAACGCCTTTCAGTTCATCAATATTAAAAGGAACATTTAAAGAAGAATGGTTGTCCGCGGTAGCGTTCTCGGTTAGTTGCGGGTGCAAAACAACTTCCTCGTGTACCCACGGAGGAGCAAGTTTGTCCAAGAAGTCACCGGCTAACGAGTCAGAGATATGTGAAGAGGAGGGGTTAGAGAATGCAGACCTGAATCTTCTAATGTTACGCCAAATTATTGTGGGATGTGTATTTGGAGAAATTGTTGCACAAAAATTATACCAGCCTTCAGATTTCTTTTTCTTAAAAAGTTTGCGTGTTTGCGCAATAATGCTAGAAAGGAAAGCAAAGTTTTCCGGAGTCATACTTAGGTTATATTTTAATTCTGCTTGTTTACGTTTTTTGACAGCATCACTGCATTCGGAGTCCCACCAAGGTGGCATAGGAATTTTTCTAAATGTTTTTTATTTTTAATAGGAAATGTATTGTCCGCTGCATTAATGAGGATATTAGCCAACGCTTCAGCACATGTCTGCTCACTGCCACCAGAAACAATAGGGAGAGAAGACAGCTGACTGTCAACCTTATTTTTAAAATCTATCCAGGCACTATTAGATTTGTTTGGTAATTTATATTTCAAGTGGGACTTTTTTGGTGGAGTGTATCTAATTGGAAACGGAAAAGAAATTTTAATAGGAAAATGATCACTACCAAATGAGGAGGATAAAGTACACCAAGTGAGATATGATGCAAAGTTAGGAGTGCAGATGGATAAATCTATTGCGCTATTGTTATGATTAGGGTTACTGCGTCTTGTGGGGGAGCCAGAATTTAAAATACATAAATTGTGCATATCGATTATATCTAGTAGTTCATCACCATGAGAATTTGATATTGAACTACCCCAAGATTGGTGGTGACAGTTAAAATCACCCAACAGTAGAAAAGGATGAGGAAGAAAGGAAAGAAGGTTATTGATTTCATTAAGTATAGAAGAAGAAGGCTGTGAGATATATATGGAAACAAGACACATTTTATTTACAATTACAGCTACTATTGAAATTGCTTCACTGTGAGGGGGTAAAGAAACCGCAGTGATTGGGACAGTGTCTTTGACAAGTAAGGCAACACCACCATACCCATCAGACCTATCCTCTCTAATTGTTATGTATCTACTGATTTTAAATACATAATTTGATTTAAACCAAGTTTCAGAGAGTGCAACAGCCAAGGGCTCATATTTATTTATTATGTATGTAAGATCAGTTTTTTTATTTACTGCGCTGCGGCAGTTCCATTGAATTATATGGACCTGATTGTTGTCCATTTTGAGGTGTGTCAGTTGAGTGTGTAAAGCTTTTTAACAAAGGGGCAACGTTGGACAGTGATATGTTGAAATTAGATAAAAGATTTATTAAAGCTGATATAAATTCTATTATATTAAATTGTTGGGCAGGTTCAACTTTATTTTCATTATTAAGGGCACAGCCATTAGAAGGTTCAGGGATTCTAAACTCATTTAATATGGTGTTGTGGGCTTCCTTATTGTATCCTTTAGAAGGGCTAGGGGGAGGTTGTGGTTTGCGAAATACTGTTTTTTTGTAACCAGAGACCTGCTGTTTGAATATGATAGGTGCTGGTGGGGATTCTGTGTCCATAGGCGTTTTGGCTATAAGGGTATCGGCAAAAGATCTAGAAACTGGCGGAAGTAATTTACTAGCTTCTGCATAAGAAATGGAACTTTGTGCCATATGGGACTTGATTTGTTTCTGTCGTGAAAACTCAGGGCACACTTTGCTTGTAGCAAAATGAAACCCAGAGCAGATACAGCAAGTCGCATTTCTCTCGTCCCTGTCACAAGAATCTCCAGTATGATTATCACCGCATTTAAAGCATCTTGGTTTGGACCTACATTGTAATTTTGTATGACCAAACCGGCAACAATTAAAGCATTGAATCGTTGGATAGATATAAAGGTCTACAGGCATAGCATTATAGCACATAAAAATACGTTTTGGGAGAACTTGCCCATCAAAAGTAAAAACAACTGTTTGTGAGGGTTTCCAAACTATTGACCCGTCAACAATGGTTTTGTAATTAAGTCGGCGAACTTTTAAGATAGGACCGCAACCAATTGGCACGGATGTATTTTCAACAACCTCTTCCGGGGACCAGTCTGCTGGTACTCCACGCACTAAACCCATTCTGGTGACATTAAAAGACGGAATAAATGCCTTGAAATTATATTTAAGAAGGCTCTCATGTAAAATAAAAGAATTGGCATCATTAAATGTGGAAAAAGCCATGGCTATTTTATTTCTCCCAATCCTTTTGACACTGCCATTGATAATATTCTTAAAATCAAAACGTTTTAGGAACTTGCCGAAGGAAAGAGGATGCAGTGTGGTGGTGTCATTATCTGAACTGGTGTTTTTCATAATGTGTATGATGAAGGGCGCGTTATCAGATTTGTCATAAATTTTCCTGCCCACAGTTTGAGTAGGAATTGTATTTTTCTCTCTATGTAAGTTGACTGAGGTTGAGCTTTCCAGACCCGGATGTGACTGCAAAGACTGTGATGGGTCTGTGCAATCACAGCCAGATAACTCGTCATTGCCGATGTGCTTTTTGCGCCTTTTATTGCAGCGCCTGCAAATATGACGGCGACTTCTCTTTATCGGGCGAGCTGACGAAGACCCATCAGTCTCCATACCCGACTCGGAGACATGATCAGTGTCAACTATTGTGACAAATTTACCTGCCGGAGGGACGAGGCCCCCCGGATCAGGCGGTTCATTCATAGTTCCCGCTCTATATATAATATGTGCAAAAACTTACCAATTAATGAAGAAGAATGAAATGAAATAACTAAAATATAGTATTCTACAAATAAACAATAAATTTAACCACAACTGATAGGAAATATTTACAAAATAAATTAAAAACGAAAAATATCACAAAAAACACGTCCGCCAAAATCCGAAGTTTCCCGCGCTTTTTTTCAAGGCTCCTCTGTATATTTGTGCTTTCTATTTAATTTCATTCGCAATTTAAATGTCATTGGTGGTTTAAGTGTAATAGTATTAATAATAAAGTATTTTAGTTTATTGTGAAAATGTAATATTTCAAGTAGTTATAGAAGTGCAATTCCAAGTAAAAATTGGATTTCGCGGGCTATCGGTAGGTTCGGAAATGATTGTAAATAGGACGTAAGAACAATTTACATAAATATGTAACCTACGATAGAAATAAATTTTATAATTACTATTTAGTTTTATTATTATAAATCAAATTTTATGCAAGGTTTATACGAGGTTTTCGTCTAGTACCCACTATAGAAAACCGATAATTTATTACGGTTTTAGTATGTAACCCTCCTTAAAGTCATCCCTATTTTAATTTAATGATCGGTATTTTCAGAAATTCATGGATTTCCGATACGGCACGTCTCTAGTATAAAATCCCCGTGCAAAAGAGAAACAAGAAAACCACAGATCAATTCACACGGGAAAGAAAGAGAGATCCCACTTCTCTTATGAATGAATTGTATAACATGATAGTATAAAAATGTATGCATGTAGGCGTGAGCTTATCGTGTTAAAAAATTTGTATGAAGTCACTAGAGGTGTGTACCGGAGCCAATTTTATCCTCCGGAGATTATGCGGAGATTTTATTGAATAACCGGAGATTCTCCGGTTATACTCCGGATAGTCAAAATAATTTAAATCAATATAGTTTAAGAGAAAAAAAAACAATGCTAAAATATGAATTCACTTTATTAAAAAAATCGAATAGAAAATATATAACCTACTAGGTAAAAGCAAACTATATAACTATATTCACATTCTCTCTCTTCTCTACAATATCCTTTTCTTTCCTCTTACACCCTGCTATCTCAAATCTCGCTTCCAATTTCTTAATGATACGCACGATAAATCCCTGAGATCATCAGAGAACATGATACTGAAAATGCCGGCGCATTCTACTTCCTTTATGGACAAATCTTTCGCTGTACAGGCTACTCGGTTGTGGAATGCATTGCCGGTCGCGATAAAACGAGCCAAATCAATGCCTATTTTTAAAAAAATGGTGATGGATCATTATCTCTCTCACTAGCTGTTTGTATGTGTGTTGTGCTTATGATTTCATTATTACTGTATTTATGTATATAATATGTATTATGTATATTATATTAGCTATCTATTTAGTATATATTATTGAAGTTAAATGTGTAGTTTTTCTTTTATGTACCCTACCCTTTCTGACTCCTTCTTTTATCTCCATCCCATGGTTGCCTGGAAGAGATTGCCTTGAGCAATAAGGCCGCCAATTGTACTTTTGTATTTTAATTGATTTACTTCCATATATTCCAATGTACAATAAAGAATTATAAATAAATAAAATAAAAAATATATTTATAGTATACTAACTGTCCCTCGCGGATCCGCCCGCGTGATCTGCTTTTTCCGGGATAAAAATAGCCTAAGTACTCTCTCAGAAACCTTCGTGGGCTCATGCACAACAAATTTGCTAAAGATCATCACATGATCAAATGCATAGTTTTGTCGGGAAAGATTTGATCGTCTTGGTTGCGGCATTGTTAATGATGATTGAAAGAGAAAACAAATTACTGATGATATTATAAATTACATTTAGCTATCATTTAAGTTTTGTTATTACACTGTCATTTGCGTTTTGTGTCATGTCAGATGTGTTTTTGTTATACTACGTTTTATAGTGACTTGACTGAAACGCGGTCGAACGGGATAAAATATAATATCCTATGTCCGTCTCCTGGTTCTAAGCTACCTCTCCACCAATTTTCAGCTAAATCCGTTCAGCCGTTCTTGAGTTATAAGTGGTGTAACTAACACCACTTTCTTTTATATATATAGAAAGTAAGATGAGATGAGATTATTATTATTCTTTTAGGATATTCATAAGAGTAGTATCGAACAAAGATACATCCGTAACCGCGACTTAATAATTCGTCCAGACATTTTTAACAATCAAATAACCGGTAGTTAAGAGAAACACCGATTAGGCTCCGGTACTCACTCTAACCGGTAATTATCCGGTTTTTTAAGAACCGGTACACAGCACTAGAAGTCACCCGTCTCTCTAGTTTATTTGTCTCTGGCATAGATGTTTGTCTTCTTTCAGTTTTGTATGTGTTATGAAAATGTCTGCATTAATTTGTCGAATATGTTTGGATAACAACGTTCGAATGCATCAAATTGCGGGCTCGGAAGTTCAGGATGTATATGAAAAGCTAACAACTAAGAAGGTAGAATTCTTATACTATGTTAGGCGCAAAATAACTTTGCAGGGGTGAAGTCAGTGACCACTTACCCTCTACACCTGCCGACATCTATTACATTATTCAACGAAAACAATATTAAAGACCCAAATGGCAGTGCCGCGCTGTAAACACGTTAAGTGCAAAGCACGAATGGCCGGATTATTACCACTATCTCACAGAAAACAGACGTAAAGTAGCGGCTTGCTGCAGCATTTCGTATGGTGAGTGAGATATCCGGAGGCCCAAATTCCCTTCCTCTTCCCAATCCCTCTCCTTTAATGTCGGAACGCGCACATGTTGTGGTGGGTCCTTTATCAGGTGACTCACTTGCGTGTTTGCTAAACTCTGTTATATAGAAACTGGCCAGAGTGTAGAGCCACGTATAGGGAATGGCTCTGGGGTGTAGCCGAAAATATCTCATACCTCAAAAACTATGCAACATAGCTCATTGAAAGCAATGTTCATGGGAAGTATCTTTTAATTTATGATCTTATTGTTGGATAAAAAAAAAAATAGAGAGAACATTTTTCAAAACTTTCAACAACCCGTGACCTATATCAATTCATAATCCCATTATTTGTATAATCCTCAGGTTCAAGAGGATGGAAGACTACACTTTGCATGTTACATATGTTACTATGAGCTAAAGAAATGCCAGCAGCTTGTTATCAAATCACAGAAAGCGGAGGAGTTGCTTCAACAATTCTTTGTAAACAGTCATGAGGTATTTATATCATTATTTTATTATGGTGCTGCCACACCAGTGTTATAAAATGTTTACAAACATTTTCTAACATTAAATATTTACTAACATTATCTAACATTGTGATAAAATGTATCAAATTTTTGTTAACAAATGTTTAATAATGTTTTGTAAATATTTTATAACAGCGGTGTGGCAGCACCATTACAACATTACACATTACACAAATATTATGTTGCATATTATAATATAACAGCGATAGCTCAGTGGGGAATGGTATGGAATGCAGAGACAAAAGTTGCAGGTTTAAAACCAGCCCTTACGAGCATGCACCAACAACTTTCTTATGTTACATGTATATTCATTGTTAATTATCACTGGCTTTAATGGTGAGAGAAACATTATGAGGAAGCCTACATACTTGAGAATGTCTATCTGTGTATGGGTACAAGGCAGCATAGTCTATTTTTATTATTTGCAGCAAAATGTGGAATCCATCACTCTTGCAGTCAGACTGACATATGGTCTGCATAATTCATTGATGATTGCGAAAATGAAGTCCTATCAAATACCAGAATATAACATAATTACAAAAGCAGAAAATCAAGACGAATGTGACATTAATGAAGAAGTGATGATCAAAGATGAACCTGATGATGATGGTAAGAACAGAATAATTTTATAAAATGTGTAAAAGCAATCCTGTACTATCTGTAAAGGTCCTATTAGGTGTCATGATAAGGATCCGGTTCTCCCCCAGGGGGGCTTGCCCTCTGATCCTAACCCTTTTCCCATCCTTTTTCCTTTCCCTCCCCCTTGGTCCTTTGGTAGGCCGGCATGATCTTGACGACCTGCGATGGACACATTGTTTATCGTTGGTCGACACTATTCTTGGATTGCGCTACACTTACCATCAGATGTAGCGTAGTCACTTTCCCGAGCCAGGATAATAAAACATCTTTAGATGTTAAGTAAAAAAAGACCCAACAAAATGTTTAATCAAATGATGATTTATGAAACTGAGAAGAGTTTTTTTATAAATAAATTTAATAGTTTAGATCATATGTCGGATTATTCACTGAGGACACCAATACAAACAATGAGTTTATCGATGATCTCTAGAGTCATGCCGGCCTGTATAAAAGCTTCTTCCCTCTTCAGAGAGGCAGAGAGGCTTCCGAACTGGCAGTAGTGTTTTTTGACGGAATCCAAACAATATACATATAACATTTTATGGATTAATTTAATATATTGATTTTGTAATATTTTCTTTTTGATGGATTAGGTGCACTCCCAGAAAAAAAGGTTATACTGGACACAACCAAATCTATAGAAGTGAAGCAGGACACCATCTCTGGAACTCAAACAAACACAGTAGCTAATGAAAATAAGTCATCCCAAATAGTATGTGATGGGAAAAATCAGCAAGTATTAGTTAAGAACGATACACAGTCTTTTATATGCAATGATTGTAGTATAACATGTGATACGAAAGCTCTTCTTATCAAACATATTAGTGAACATAAACCTGTGACTATCAAACCGAATGAAACATGTACAACAAATCAGAAATCTTCATGCAAAGGGAAATTGAATGAATGCAATAGTTTTATAAAGCACCTAAAAAAGCCTTATAAATGTCAATACTGTGATTATAAATCTACACATAATGATAGTTTAAAGAGACATATTAGAACTCACACAGGAGAAAAGCCCTTTAAATGTAAATACTGTGATTATGCATGTACACGTAATGGTAGTTTAAAGACACATATTAGAACTCACAATGGCGAAAAGCCCTTTAAATGTCAATACTGTGATTATGCATGTACAGAAAATGGTAATTTAAAGACACATATTAGAACTCACACAGGAGAAAAGCCATATAAATGTAAATACTGTGATTATACATGTAGACATAATGGTAATTTAAAGACACATATTAGAACTCACATAGGAGAAAAGCCGTATAAATGTAAATACTGTGATTATGCCTGTACATCAAATAGTCATTTAAAGACACATATTAGAACTCACACAGGCGAAAAGCCCTTTAAATGTCAATACTGTGATTATGCATGTACACAAAATGGTAAATTAAAGAGACATATTAGAACTCACACAGGCGAAAAGCCCTTTAAATGTCAATACTGTGATTATGCATGTACAGAAAATTGTAATTTAAAGACACATATTAGAACTCACACAGGTGAAAAGCCATATGAATGTAAATACTGTGATTATGCATGTACAGAAAATGGTGATTTAAAAAAACATATTAGGACTCACACAGGTGAAAAGCCGTATAAATGTAAATACTGTGATTATACATGTAAAGAAAATAGTAGTTTAAAGAGACATATTAGAACTCACACAGGAGAAAAGCCATATGAATGTAGATACTGTGATTATGCATGTACAGAAAATGGTAAATTAAAGAGACATATTAGAATTCACACTGGCGAAAAGCCATATGTATGTGAAATATGCGATAAGAAATTTTCAAGTAACAGTTATTTAAAGATTCATCTACGAGTACATATGGGTAACAAAACTCGTTAGTACTGAAGCTAACTGCTCAGAGTATAACAAATATATTAGATGTCATAGCTTAAGCATTAGGTATATTCCTTTATTTTTATATTAGCATATTTTGCTAAATGTTTGTTCCTGGATAAAAATAGCCTAATATGTTCTAATCTAAGTGCTGATATACCTGTGTGATGAAATTCATCAATCAACCATTATTGGGTTACTGATTAACAAACATAAAAACTTACAAGCCTAAAAACTTCCACATCAAAAAATCCTACCCAACTAATATACAATACTAGCAGACCCGGCCACGCTTGCTGTGGCTAAGGTATATGTTAAATTATATTGTAGTAAACTATTCAATACAGTATGCGCCATCTATTGGATACTTACTCAATCCAGTTGATAAATTACCTTACACCGCCATCTGTTAGAATGTTATGGAACTCACAGAATTATAACTAATAATTTGCAATAAAAATATATTGCGACTATAAATTGAGATATAAACTATCCTATCTCTCAAGTTGGATCAAACTGCACACAGTCAACAAAATTTGATTGAAATCGGTTCAGTACTTTAAGAGTTCATCGCGGACAAACAACGTGACATGAAATTTTTATATATAAAGATAAAGATTAGTAGGAAGTAGGATTTGTTGTATAGATCCTATGATACTGTGACTGCCTCGGTGCCTCGGACTGCTGTGCTGAGGTCTCGGGTTCGATCCCCGGGTCGGGTCAAGTGATAGTGGGTTTTTCTATCACACACGTTTTGCAATTGTATCGCCGCAAGAATGTTTCTGGTTTTATGCCCCTCAATATATGGGGCATTTCACGTCAAGCGGACAACGAAAAAAAGTGAGGTCGTGAATTTTGTTTATACTCTGGTCAGTTATACTTCTAGTAGACATGGATGTGTACACACAATTTTATTTTCGTATGAAGCTTTATTGATGAGTTATGAGCTTTTAAAAATTTACTAAGAATAAAGTCATGAATTTTTGGATGCTTATTATCTGTATCAATTAATTTGTAAAAAAAACTACAAAGTATTGTTTATAGTTCTAAAGTTGAAGGTTTTAATTTTTTTGTCGAATTTTAAATTCAATTTTTTTTTACGTATAGTAAACCGGAAGTGAAAATTTCAAATCGATATTTGAGTAACTAAAACACTAACACTTTTTAAAAAATATTTTAACCTTGAATTTAAGCCTTAAATGTACCATTACCATTTACCAAAAAAATAGAATGGGATGCAATAGTTTAAGACTTAGAGCATAATATAGAGTGCATACACATAGCT
Source organism: Amorpha juglandis (assembly GCA_949126905.1). Classification (NCBI taxonomy): domain Eukaryota; kingdom Metazoa; phylum Arthropoda; class Insecta; order Lepidoptera; family Sphingidae; genus Amorpha; species Amorpha juglandis. The sequence goes on from OX421392.1 coordinate 5,782,543, forward strand.
ATGAGCTCTTTCTAAGCAATCGCGTTTATGCTCAAATACTGCGCTATTAATATTTTATTCCTTTATTCTAACATGCAAGAATATAAAAATAAACGATTTCTTTAATTCTTCACAAAAAAATTAAAACGTGATCGCAAAAAAAAGTTTAAGACATAGAGCGATTTTATTTACTGAGATTGATTTAATTTGTTTGACAGTTTAAATGGTTTTGGCCATTGTGGTTATAAGTTAAAACATGCTCTTTCATGTAATAGGGTATTTGACTATGTTTAATTTTATACATTATTTTGTATTTATTGGATAATAATACCAATTATAAACTATTTTGCGAAAACAGAATTGAAATTGGTTAAAAAATGAGGTTGCTGTTCATGTTTTAAATATTGGTATGAGCAAAAGTGGGCGTGTAGTGGGAAAATCTCACTATCTCCCTCGCACGCGTGCATCGTAATGGCGAGACCTTGCTTGTGACGTAACATGCCATGTCGTGTATCCTTTTTCCGTCATGCGATAACTAACCCTTCCAGCAAATTGAAATGGATTGTAACTTATTTATTTTTTACTTAATTTATATAATTCTTTCATTAATAGATTTCGGGAAACGTAACTTATTGGTTAAAATAATAAAAAAATCTAGTCAAATACCCTATTCTGAACACATTACTTTCTGGAATGATGCTGGAAAAAGCTAGCATCAATTCGCTTTGGCGAATTAATACTCTCTTAAAAAAAATATTTGTTTAAGAGAATATTGCCCTTATATAGATAGGTTATATTATCCTTATAGTAATTTTAATCAAATCGCCAGGCAGAGTATTTCTATTATTGATAAAATGATGCCATGTATTTGCAATGTTTATGTTTATTCTGATTTAATGGGTGCTTACAAAAAAATATTGACACTATATAATTGTAATATACATAAAACAGATCTTATTTAAGCTTTTTGCTTTTATGTAATTAAAATGCAAGTTAAGCAATGGTGCATTATTTTTAATAATTGAATAAATAATATTGAGCTTAGGCCTAGAGACATAAAAATGGAAACTCTAATCTGAGAAAAGTCACAAAAGGATTGAGTTATAGATCAGGAAGGTGTTGTAACTAATCACCCATAATTTATTTATTTAATATTGATATCTTCACAGTGTTTTGTCTACAGTTTTTATGATTGTTGCAAATAAAATTGTTTTTTTTTTAAGTTTTTAGTCATATTTTTGAGATTTTAGTTTATTATGCATACTGTATAGTAGCTTAAACTCAACTCCTTGTATTGTATAAAAAACATAGTTATAGTCTTCTTTATCACTTTTATTTACTGTTAAGCATAAATTATGTAAAATCCCATATGTATAACTATATAGGATCACAGCACCTTAATTAATTTACGCACTAGGATTCATTTCAATCAAAGAAGTAATTAGCATTATCTTAAAATATGTCTTTGTATAGAAATCTGATGTTCAATATGTGTATATGTATAAATGAATTAACAGATTATATTAAAGATAATGTAAAAGTAGAACTGACCAAAAAATAGTTTGAAAATGTAATTGCTATTAGATAAGTAGGATGGCTTATGTTTTAAAATATTAAGGACACGAGTAAGACTGTAAATATTATTCTTACTATTTGACACCTTTATATTTATATTTCGTCACAACGATTAAACTCTGTACTTTTTACACCGATTCCTGCAAATTCATAAGTAATTGTTGAGTACACATTGTATTTATTATCACCTTAGTACAAAAATGTATTTTTTAATGTTTCCATAATTGTTCATATTTTTATTGATATACCAATCTGCAGAAGTAGTAATTTTACACTTTATTTTAATATTGGGTTTTCGTTATAGTGTACCCATCATTATTGTAGCATTTTTACTTGAAAATGTGCTATTACATGATACATATTGCAAAATATAACGCTATGCACGTAATGCTTTTCGCGAGGCGATAATTTGTAAATGTATAATTATTTTTAAGTTTAATTCATCATGTTATGGTTTTAAGGGCCGTCCGTGAGCAAACGACCTTGACTGTCTCGCGCCATACTGAATCGTGTACTCGGCGAGTGCAGAATATGCACGTATTTAGCGAATAATTGATTTAAAAAATCAGGTTTTGGTCTTTTCGAAAATTTAAAACGGGCAAAATATTCGTTATTATATTGCCTATCTAGTGATGTTAATCTCATTTGATAACATTCTGTACTTTAAAAGGAGACGCACGGAATCTTTGCATTTTTCCCATTTTTATGGTTCATTTATAACGACAATTTAAAAATATATATCAGCATTAACATGAATTTGAATCGAACAAAGTAAAGCTGACAGATTGTAAAAATATATTGTATATTTATTTAATCAATATTTATTTTAAGTAATGACTAGATAGCCTCTAAAAACCTCGATCGCGCGGTGTTTTGCTCACGGACGGCCCTTAAATTAACCTTTGTACAAATAAGTTTAAGTAGTCATATTATTAACTCTCATTTATAACAAAAAACATTTGTTGGCTATCTGTCAGCCAAAGCTGGCTCCTTTGTATATTTGTGCTTTCTATTTAATTTCATTCGCAATTTAAATGTCATTGGTGGTTTAAGTGTAATAGTATTAATAATAAAGAATTTTAGTTTATTGTGAAAATGTAATATTTCAAGTAGTTATAGAAGTGCAATTCCAAGTAAAAATTGGATTTCGCGGGCTATCGGTAGGTTCGGAAATGATTGTAAATAGGACGTAAGAACAATTTACATAAATATGTAACCTACGATAGAAATAAATTTTATAATTACTATTTAGTTTTATGATTATAAATTAAATTTTATGCAAGGTTTATACGAGGTTTTCGTCTAGTACCCACTATAGGAAACCGATAATTTATTACGGTTTTAGTATGTAACCCTCCTTAAAGTCATCCCTATTTTATTTAATGATCGGTATTTTCAGAAATTCACCGATTTCCGATACGGCACGTCTCTAGTATACAATCTCCGTGCAAAAGAGAAACAAGAAAACCACAGATCAATTCACACGGGAAAGAAAGAGAGATCCCACTTCTCTTATGAATGAATAGTAATGACATGTATAGTATAAAAATTTATGAATGTAGGTGTGAGCTTATCGTGTTAAAAAATTTGTATGAAGTCAACCGTCTCTCTAGTTTATTTGTCTCTGCTGTTAGCGTATTATTCTACATAGAAATTAAAGAGTGCTGTGAATTGATTACTAGTTTGTGCCTAGGTGTTTATCTTCTTTCAGTTTTGTGTGTGTTATGAAAATGTCTGCATTCATTTGTCGAATATGTTTGGATAACAACGTTCGAATGCATCAAATTGCGGGCTCGGAAGTTCAGGATGTATATGAAAAGCTAACAACTAAGAAGGTAGCATTCTTATACTATGTTATGCGCAAAATAAATTGGCTGAGGTTAGAGACTTCACCTACCCTCTACACCTTTTTATTTATTTGCTTGAATGACGAGCAGAGAGATTGATACGAGCAAGGCGCTCGCCCGATGGTAAGCGCAACGCCTGCTTATAAACGGAAGCAACACCACACAGAACTTTGACTTACAAAGCACTGCATGGCACTGAACTGCGCTCTTCACCATCTAAGATGTTGTCTCATAATGCCCAGAAAATTCACTGGTTTCAATGTCCTAACCGTAACAGAACAGTGCTTACACACTGTTGCTTGGCGGCAGAAATAGTCAAAGTGGTGGTACCTATGCAAATGGCCTCTCACATATGAGGGAACTACCACCTTGTTAGATCCACCTGCCGACATCTATGACATTACTCTACGAAAACAATATTATAGACCAAAGTGGAAGTGCCGCTCTGTAGATACTGAAATCTACAGTATGAATGGGTTGTCTTGACCAGATCATTACCACTGTCTCACAGACAACAGACAAAGAGTGTAGCGCATAAGTAGCTATAAAGTAGTTGTGTAAGTGTGTAACAAGTTCTATCATCAATAAAGAGTCTTGATGGAACCTCCGGTGTATCAATACGTCTCCTCAGTCCATCCACTACAACAGCTTGCTGTTGTGTTTCGTACGGTGCATGTGATATCCAGAGACCCAAATCCCCTTCCCCTTCCCAATTCCTTCCCTTGAAGGTCAGGAACACACACATGACGTGGTGGCTCATTTATCAGGTGACTCACTTGCGTGTTTGCTAAACTCTGTTATAAAAAAAACTGGCCAGAATGTAGAGCCACTTATGGTAGCCGAAAATATCTCATACCTCAAAAACTATGCAACATAGCTCATTGAAACCAATGTTCATGGGAAGTATCTTTTAATTTATGATCTTATAGTTAAATTTAAAAAAATAGAGAACATTTTTCAAAACTTTCAACAACCCGTGACCTATATCAATTCATAATACCATTATTTGTTTAATTTTCAGGTTCAAGAGGATGGAAGACTACACTTTGCATGTTACACATGTTACTATGAGCTAAAGAAATGCCAGCAGCTTGTTATCAAATCACAGAAAGCGGAGGAGTTGCTTCAACAATTCTTTGTAAACAGTCCTGAGGTATTTATATCATTATTTTATTACATAGTATTACAAATATTATGTTGCATATTATATCAGCGACCAACAACTTTCTTAAGTTACATGTATATTCATTGTTAATAATTATCACTGGCTTTAATGGTGAGAGAAACATTATGAGGAAGCCTACATACTTGAGAATTCTCCATGATGATGTGTGAAGTCTGCCAACCCTTGTTAAGCCAATATGGTGTAGATATTATTATTTTATTATCTATAAACTCATGAATGAAATATTAAAACTAACATCACCACAGTAATAATGCACTAATTTTTGTGTCTATTTCACAATTACCAAGTAAAAACTAACCACCAAAGTAGTAAGAGTTTTTTTTCGATATTTTTTTATGTCTATCTGTGTATGGGTACAAGGCAGCATAGTCTATTTTTATTATTTGCAGCAAAATGTGGAATCCATCACTCTTGCAGTCAGACTGACATATGGTCTGCATAATTCATTGATGATTGCGAAAATGAAGTCCTATCATATACCAGAATATAACATAATTACAAAAGCAGAAACCCAAGACGAATGTGACATTAATGAAGAAGTGATAATCAAAGATGAACCTGATGATGATGGTAAGAACAGAATAATTTTATACAATGTGTAAAAGCAATACTGTACTATTTGTAAAGGTCCTATTAAGTGTCATGATAGGGCTCTTTAGATGTTAAGTAAAAAAATACCCCAAAATAATTTAATCAAATTATTTAAATCTTAATCAGCAATATATTGTTGACGGTTGATCACTCGAAGTGTCAAAATTAGGTGACAGCCCTGCAGCCTCACTTAGTATTTGATTACAGAAGTAGTAATTAATGTTTATGATACTCCGAGAAGAGTTTTTTTTTAAATAAGTTTAATAGTTTAGATCTTGTGTCGGATTATTCACTGAGGACACCAATACAAACAATGAGTTTATCGATGGTCTCTAGAGTCATGCCGGCCTGTATAAATGCTTCTTCCCTCTTCAGAGAGGCAGAGAGGCTTCCAAACTGGCAGTAGTGTTTTATGACGGAATCCAAACAATATACATATAACATTTTATGGATTCATTTAATATATTGAATTTGTAATATTTTCTTTTTGTTGGACTAGGTGCACTCCCAGAAAAAAAGGTTATACTGGACACAACCAAATCTATAGAAGTGAAGCAGGACACCATCTCTGGAACTCAAACAAACACAGTAGCTAATGAAAATAATTCATCCCAAATAGTATGTGATGGGAAAAATCAGCAAGTATTAGTTAAGAACAATACACAGTCTTTTATATGCAATGATTGTAGTATAACATGTGATACAAAAGCTCTTCTTATCAAACATATTAGTGAACATAAATCTGTGACTATCAAACCGAATGAAACATATACAAAAAATCAGAAATCTTCATGTAAAGGGAAATTGAATGAATGCAATAGTTTTATAAAGAACCTAAAAAAGTCTTATAAATGTCAACACTGTAATTATGCATGCACACATTATAGTAATTTTAAGAGACATATTAGAACTCACACTGGAGAAAAGCCGTATAAATGTAAATACTGTGATTATGCATGTACACAAAATATTCATTTAAAGACACATATTAGAACTCACACAGGAGAAAAGCCATATAAATGTAAATACTGTAATTATACGAGTATACAAAATAATGCTTTAAAGGCACATATTAAAACTCATACAGGAGAAAAGCCGTTTAAATGTAAATACTGTAATTATACGAGTATACAAAATAATGCTTTAAAGGCACATATTAAAACTCATACAGGAGAAAAGCCGTTTAAATGTCAATACTGTAATTATACATGTACAGTAAATAGTAATTTAAAGGCACATATTAGAACTCACACTGGCGAAAAGCCCTTTAAATGTCAACACTGTAATTATACATGTGCAGAGAATGGTAGTTTAAAGAGGCATATTAGAACTCACACAGGAGAAAAGCCGTATAAATGTAAATACTGTAATTATACATGTACACAAAATGGTAATTTAAAGAGACATATTAGAACTGTGTGTGCTGGGATTGCGTGGGAGAATGCTTCGGCCGAGGATCGACAAAACCAGATCAACTTTTGACAGTCTTTATCGAAACAGGATAGTGAAACAGTATGGTGATCTGGCAGCAGAGCTTCCGCTTGGCGGATACGTTCTTCTTGCTTGAACGCAGGACGATACGTACTTCTTGCTTGAATGCAGCAGGGAACGTTTTTCTTGCTTGAGCGTAGCCTGGCCGTTTTTCTTTCTTGATTTTCTTCTTTCTTCTTTTTCTTCTTGACCCGAGGGAGCTGGAGCGGCGAACTAGCTTCGCTGGGCCGGCAACCCGTAATTTATTCGATTGCCGGCCCTCGTCCCTTACTCCTCTGACCCTTCCCCTCTAGGCGATCCACCAATCGGGAAAAGGGATATTAGGTACTTTATTATGTGATCCTTAGCCGATGATGATAATTAGTAGTGTATAATCCTCCCCTAAAATGATAATCGCAGATGTCTCTGCCCTCCCCCAGTGACCGCCCTGAGCCGAGGTCCGTACCCCACAGGGGGTGCCCTCAGCGTGGTCACCTAGTCAAGGGTTGAGAGCGCCTAAAGCGTTCGCCCGAAAGTCCGGTGAAGCTGTAGAAAGCCGACTCGCGTCAGGCTAACAGTACAACGCCAAACCGAAAAAATAAATAAAATACATAACTTATTTACTAGTTCTTACATAAGTCAGCTAAACATTCTACATACTTATATCTAATGGGGATCAATACGATATATTTTATTTATTAAAAATATAGAAAAACATCAAAGCTATAATAAAAAACTATTACATTTATAACTAACTATTTACAGTACAAAATGTGCAAAATAACGAGGCTCTCTTTAAGGTATTGCCGCGCGCCACTTAATTAAAAATGTATATAAAGCAAAGGCGCTCCCTACGGCATTACCGAAAGTTATTTAAGGTCGTCGAAAATTGCCTTGATCCTGCACATGTTGTCCATTTTATGTTACGATCTCTTATCATGTGCCCTGTCCACCTCCATTTTAGCTGTCTTACTATCCTTATTATATCTTCACCTTAGTTATGGATCGTATATCGTCTGCTCTCATGCGGTCTTTTAATGTAACACCTATCATACTTCTTTCCATTCCCCTCTGACATGTTCGCAATTTGGCGAATTAATACTCTCTTAAAAAAAAATGTTTAATATAATATTGCCCTAATTTAGATAGGTTATATTATCCTTCTAGTAATTTTAATTAAATCGCCAGGCAGAGTATTTCTATTATTGATAAAATGATGCCATGTATTTGCAATGTTTGTTTATTCTTTCTGTGAATCGTGAGGCCGCGGGTTCAATCCCCGCACCGAGACAAATGTTTGTGTGATCCACTAATATTTGTTTCGGGGTCTGGGTGCTGTGAGATCGAAAGTCTCTCGTAGTTCCTGATACCCACGACACAAGACTCGTATATTACTGTGGGGTCAAGACTATGTGTATGACTGTTGGGTGCTTACAAAAAATATTGACACTTTATGACTCTAATATACATAAAACAGATTTTATTAAATCTTTTTGCCTTTATGTAATTAAAATGCAAGTTAAGCAATGGTGCATTATTTTAAATAATTGAATAAATAATATTGAGTTTAGGCCTAGAGACATAAAAATGGAAACTAATCTGAGAATAGTCACAAAAGGATTGAGTTATAGATCAGGAAGAAGGTGTTGTAACTAATCACCCATAATTTATTTATTTAATATTGATATCTTCATAGTATTTTGTCTACAGTTTTTATGATTGTTGCAAATAAAAATGTTTTTTTAAGTGTATTAGTCATATTTTTGTGCTTTTAGTTTATTATGCATACTGTATAGTATAGTAGCTTAAACTCAACTCCTTGTATTGCATAAAAAACATAGTTATAGTCTTCTTTATCACTATTTTATTTACTGTTAAGCATAAATTATGTAAAATCTTATATGTATAAGTTAATAGGATCAGACAGCACCTTAACTAATTTACACACTAGGATTCATTTCAATCAAAAAAGTAATTAGCATTATCTTAAATGTCTTTGTATGAATATTGAAATATGATGTTCAATATGTGTATATGTATAAATATTCATTTATATTACAGACAGAACAGATTATATTAAAGATTATGTAAAAGTAGAACTGACCAAAAAATAGTTTGAAAATGTAATTGCTATTAGATAAGTAGGATGGCTTATGTTTTAAAATATTAAGGACACGAGTAAGACTGTAAATATTATTCTTATTATTTGTCACCTCTATATTTACATTTCGTCACAACGATTAAACTCTGTACTTTTTACACTGATTCCTGGAAATTCATAAGTAATTGTTGAGTACACATTGTATTTATTATCACCTTAGTACAAAAAATATTTTTTTTATGTTTCCATAATTGTTCATATTTTTATTGATATACCGATCTGCAGAAATAGTAATTTTACACTTTATTTTAATATTGGGTTTTCGTTTGTGTACCTAACATTTTTTTTTTGTAGCATTTTTACTTGAAAATAAGCCATTACATAATACATATTGCAAAATATAACGTTATGCACGTAATGCTTTTCGCGAGGCGATAATTTGTAAATGTATAATTATTTTTGAGTTTAATTCATCATGTTATGGTTTTAAATTAACCTTTGTACAAATAAGTTTAAGTAGTCATATTATTAACTCTCATTTATAACAAAAAACATTTGTTGGCTATCTGTCAGCCAAAGCTGGCTCCTTTGTATATTTGTGCTTTCTATTTAATTTCATTCGCAATTTAAATGTCATTGGTGGTTTAAGTGTAACAGTATTAATAATAAAGAATTTTAGTTTATTGTGAAAATGTAATATTTCAAGTAGTTATAGAAGTGCAATTCCAAGTAAAAATTGGATTTCGCGGGCTATCGGTAGGTTCGGAAATGATTGTAAATAGGACGTAAGAATAATTTACATAAATATGTAACCTACGATAGAAATAAATTTTATAATTACTATTTAGTTTTATTATTATAAATTAAATTTTATGCAAGGTTTATACGGGGTTTTCGTCTAGGACCCACTATAGAAAACCGATAATTTATTACGGTTTCAGTATGTAACCCTCCTTAAAGTCATCCCTATTTTATTTAATGATCGGTATTTTCATAAATTCACCGATTTCCGATACGGCACGTCTCTAGTATACAATCTCCGTGCAAAAGAGAAAGAAGAAAACCGCAGATCAATTCACACGGGAAAGAAAGAGAGATCCCACTTCTCTAATGAATGAATTGTGTAACATGTATAGTATAAAAATTTATGCATGTAGGTGTGAGCTTATCGTGTTAAAAAATTTGTATGAAGACAACCGTCTCTCTAGTTTATTTGTCTCTGTTTGTCTTATTTCAGTTTTGTGAACTTTTGTGTGTGTTATGAAAATGTCTGCATTCATTTGTCGAATATGTTTGGATAACAACGTCCGAATGCATCAAATTGCGGGCTCGGAAGTACAGGATGTATATGAAAAGCTAACAACTAAGAAGGTAGAATTCTTATACTATGTTGAGCGCAAAATAACTTACCCTCTACACCTGCCGACATCTATTACATTATTCAACGAAAACAATATTAAAGACCCAAATGGCAGTGCCGCGCTGTAGACACTTAAGTGCAAAGCACGAATGGCCGGATTATTACCACTATCTCACAGAAAACAGACGTAAAGTAGCGGCTTGCTGCAGCATTTCGTATGGTGAGTGAGATATCCGGAGGCCCAAATCCCCTTCTTTTTTTTTTTTTTATCCTGGCTCGGCGAAGTGACTACGCTACACCTGATGGTAAGTGTAGCGCAATCCAAGAATGGTGTCGACCAACGATAAACAATGTGTCCATCGTAGGTCGGCAAGATCATGCCGGTCTGCCAAAGGACCAAGGGGGAGGGGAAGGAAAAAGGGATGGGAATAGGGTTAGGATCAGGGGGCAAGCCCCTTGGGGAGAACCGGATATACACTGGCTGACCCTGGAACGCGACCCACACAAGGTGGGCCACTATGGCAGGTTTTAACACCAGTGTACGGTGGTCCCTATCTGGTCGGATACAAGTACCCTCCCACCAGCGAGCTTCCCAATCCCTCTCCTTTAATGTCGGGAACGCGCACATGTTGTGGTGGGTCCTTTATCGGGTGACTCACTTGCGTGTTTGCTAAACTGTTATATAAAAACTGGCCAGAGTGTAGAGCCACGTATAGTGAATATCTTATACCTGAAAAACTATGCAACATAGCTCATTGAAACCAATGTTCGTTGGAAGTATCTTTTAATTTATGATCTTATTGTTGAATTAAAAAAAAATAGAACATTTTTCAAAACTTTCAACAACCCGTGACCTATTTCAATTCATAATCCCATTATTTGTATAATCCTCAGGTTCAAGAGGATGGAAGACTACACTTTGCATGTTACATATGTTACTATCAGCTAAAGAAATGCCAGCAGCTTGTTATCAAATCACAGAAAGCGGAGGAGTTGCTTCAACAATTCATTGTAAACAGTCCTGAGGTATTTATATCATTATTTTATTACATAGTATTACAAATGTTATGTTGCATATTATAATATAACAGCGATAGCTCAGTGGGGAGTGGTATGGAATGCAAAGACAAAAGTTGCAGGTTTAAAACCAGCCCTTAGAGCATGCACCAACAACTTTCTTATGTTACATGTATATTCATTGTTAATTATCACTGGCTTTAATGGTGAGAGAAACATTATGAGGAAGCCTACATACTTGAGAATTCTCCATGATGATGTGTGAAGTCTGCCAACCCATGTTAAGCCAGTGTGTTGTGTTGTGTTGTGTCACCCATGTTAAACCTATTCCAGTTTATTCGTACAGGAGGCCAGTGCTCAGCAGTGAGACAGTGTAATATGGTGTAGATATTATTATTTTATTATCTAAAAACTCATGAATGAAATATTAAAACTACCACTACCACATTAATAATGCACTAATTTTTGTGTGTCTATTTCACAATTACCAAGTAAAAATTAACCACCAAAGTAGTAAGAGATTTTTTCTATATATTTTTTGCAATTTTTTTACGTCTATCTGTGTATGGGTACAAGGCAGCATAGTTTATTTTTATTATTTGCAGCAAAATGTGGAATCTATCACTCTTGCAGTCAGACTGACATATGGTCTGCATAATTCATTGATGATTGCGAAAATGGAGTCCTATCAAATACCAGAATATAACATAATTACAAAAGCAGAAACCCAAGACGAATGTGACATTAATGAAGAAGTGATGATCAAAGATGAACCTGATGATGATGGTAAGAACAGAATAATTTTATACAATGTGTAAAAGCAATCCTGTACTATTTGTAAAGATCCTATTAAGTGTCATGATGGGGCTCTTTAGATGTTAAGTAAAAAAATACCCCAAAAAAATTTAATCAAATTATTTAAGTCTTAATCAGCAATATATGGTTGACGGTTGATCACTCGAAGTGTCAAAATTAGGTGACAGCCCTGCAGGCTCACTTAGTATTTGATTACAGAAGTAGTAATTAATGTTTATGATACTCTGAGAAGAGTTTTTTAGATCATGTGTTGGATTATTCACTGAGGACACCAATACAAACAATGAGTTTATCGATGGTCTCTAGAGTCATGCCGGCCTGTATAAATGCTTCTTCCCTCTTCAGAGATGCAGAGAGGCTTCCAAACTGGCAGTAGTGTTTTTTGACAGAATCCAAACAATATACATATAACATTTTATGGATTCATTTAATATATTGATTTTGTAATATTTTCTTTTTGTTGGACTAGGTGCACTCCCAGAAAAAAAGGTTATACTGGACACAACCAAATCTATAGAAGTGAAGCAGGACACCATCTCTGGAACTCAAAAAAACACAGTAGCTAATGATAATAAATCATCCCAAATAGTATGTGATGGGAAAAATCAGCAAGTATTAGTTAAGAACGATTCACAGTCTTTTATATGCAATGATTGTAGTATAACATGTGATACGAAAGCTCTTCTTATCAAACATATTAGTGAAAATAAACCTGTAACTATCAAACCGAATGAAACATATACAAAAAATCTGAAATCTTCATGTAAAGGGAAATTCAATGAATGCAATAGTTTTATAAAGAACCTAAAAAAGCCATATAAATGTAAATACTGTAATTATACATGTACAGTAAATAGTAATTTAAAGAGACATATTAGAACTCACACAGGAGAAAGGCCTTTTAAATGTCAATACTGTAATTATACATGTACATCAAATAGTCATCTAAAGAGACATATTAAAACTCACACAGGAGAAAAGCCATATAAATGTAAATACTGTGATTATAAATGTATACAAAATAGTAGTTTAAAGAAACATATTAGAACTCACACTGGCGAAAAGCCCTTTAAATGTGAATACTGTGATTATACATGTACAGAAAATGGTAATTTAAAGAAACATATTAGAACTCACACAGAACAAAAGCCATATAAATGTAAATACTGTAATTATACATGTATAGTAAAAAGTAGTTTAAAGACACATATTAGAACTCACACAGGAGAAAAGCCCTTTAAATGTCAATACTGTGATTATACATGTACAGTAAATAGTAGTTTAAAGAGTCATATTAGAACTCACACAGGAGAAAAGCCCTTTAAATGTCAATACTGTGATTATACATGTATACAAAATAATGCTTTAAAGGCACATATTAGAACTCACACAGGAGAAAAGCCCTTTAAATGTCAATACTGTGATTATACATGTACAGAAAATAGTAGTTTAAAGAGACATATTAGAACTCACACAGGAGAAAAGCCATATGTATGTGAAATATGCGATAAGAAATTTTCAAGTAACAGTTATTTAAAGATTCACCTACAAGTACATATGGGTAACAAAACTCGTTAGTACTGAAGCTAACTGCTCAGAGTATAACAAATATATTAGACTAGCTTTTGCTCGCGGCTGCGCCCGCGTGAACAGCATTTTCCGGGATAAAGGTACCCTGTAACCATCTCCAGGGTCCCATCTGTCTCTGTAGATAAATTCATAAAAATCGGTTCACTGATTTAGGCGTGAAAGCGTAACAAAAAAACTCACTTTCGCATTTACTTTCGCCCCATTTTCCATCCCTTATAAAATAAAATTTGCAAAATTCCTGAAACACGTATTTATTTGTTTTACGTCAATGACCAAAATACAAAATATTGTTTATGTAACTTTCAAAATGACGGATTTTCATACATATATTATTATAATCCCCTATTTCGACCCCTTTGGGATGGAATGTTCTAAAATCCTTTCTTAGTGGGTGCCTACATAACAAAATGAATATACAGTCTGAATTTCATGCTTGTAGCCTTGATAGTTAGCGCTCGGAGATGATGAATCAGTCAGTCAGTCAGGACATGTTATTTTATAAGTATAGATGTCATAGCTTAAGCCTTAGGTATATTCCTTTATTTTTATATTAGCATTTGCTAAATGTTTGTTCCTGGATAAAAATAGCCTAATATGTTCTAATCTATGTGATGATATACATGTGTGATAAAATTCATCAATCAGCCATTATTGGGTTACTGATAAACAAACATAAAAACTTACAAGCATAAAAACTTCCACATCAAAAAATCCTACCCTACTAATATACAATACTAGCAGACCCGGCCACGCTTGCTGTGGCTAAGGTATATGTTAAAATATATTGTAGTAAACTATTCAATGCAGTATGCGCCATCTATTGGATACTTACTCAATCCAGACGATAAATTACCTTACACCGCCATCTGTTACAATGTTATGGAACTCACAGAGTTATAACTAATAATTTGCAATAAAAATATATTGCGACTATAAATTGAGATATAAACTATCCTATTTCTCAAGTTGGATCAAACTGCACACAGTCTATAAAATTTGATTAAAATCGGTTCAGTAGTTTAAGAGTTCATCGCGGACAAACAACGTGACATGAAATTTTGATATATAAAGATTAGTAGGAAGTAGGATTTGTTGTATAGGTCCTATGATACTGTGACTGCCTCGGTGCCTCGGACTGCTGTGCTGAGGTCTCGGGTTCGATCCCCGGGTCGGGTCAAGTGATATTGGGTTTTTCTATCACACACGTTTTGCAATTGTTTCGCCGCAAGAATGTTTCTGGTTTTGTGTCCCTCAATATACAGGGTTATTTTTAAAACACTGACAACCTCGCAGGGTCATATAGCTGACCCCATAAGGAACAACTTTTGTTCTACGAGTTTGGACATAACTCAATACATAAGAAAAAAAAATGATTTTACAAGTTTCTGTTGTGTAGTGTTTGTGTTCGTACGTCTACACTCTACGTTTCAGTCATAAACGAACGACCAGACGCGCGCTCGTGCGCGTGCAATAGTGAAATCAGCTGACGGCTGGGTGTAGGTATTATCGATTGATACGGCGCAGCTTGTCATTGAACTGACGCGCGCGCCCGCGTGTATTACGTAATCTGCGATGCGCGTAGGTAACATTCAAGACGGAAATTAAATTCATAATTATTATTGTATGAGAATAAAATCTAACAAATTATGAAAAGTCGTAGAACAAAAGTAGTAGCAAATGACCTTAGGAATCTACTCCTGCGAGGTTGTCAGTGTTTTAAAAATAACCCTGTATATTTTGTTATTTTATTTTGACAGCCTCCGTGGCTTGTCGGGCTGTGAAGCGAGAGGCCGCGGGTTCGATCCCCGCACCGAGACAAAAGTTTGTGTGATCCACAAATATTTGTTTCGGGGTGTGGGTGTTGTGAGACCGAAAGTGTCTCGTAGTTCCTGATACCCACGACACAAGACTCGTATCTTACTGTGGGGTCAGGACTATGTGTGTGACTATTGGGTGTATTTATTTATTTTTAATATAATTATTTTCTCATAATATTTCATCAGTTTGGATGAGAAACAAAAGGGTTTTTTAAACATTTAGGTATATAATATTGGTTTTGATTTCGTATATTTTTAAGTTTTAATAGAGGATTTGATTTGTTCAATTTGTTTTATTTCTACAAACCAGCAGAGTTGGTACTAACTAAGTGTCCTTATACCACATACATATGATCGGACATTTCAAATATTTTTATAATGTTTATTGCGCATGTCGTAAAGGTGCCTATTCTATAAATCCGAAACGAAGTTCGAAACATTCATAGAGTACACTAGGTATAGAATAGCCATTCTAATTAAATATTTTTGTTTAAGTCGTAAAAAAGATTAAATAAAACGGATAAAAATTCCTAACACGGTGCCATAATAAAAATGTTCCCTTTTATAAACATGTCTTTACCGACTGCTTTTTTAGTCACAGTATTTTATTTTAGAAATATTATGGTGATAGTTATTCTACGTTGCTTTAGGTCTTCGCTGGTGGGAGGATACTTGTATCCGACCGGATAGCGACCACCGTACACTGGTGCTAAAACCTGCCATAGTGGCCCGCCTTGTGTGGGTCGCGTTCCAGGGTCAGCCAGTGTATATCCGGTTCTCCCCAGGGGGCTTGCCCCCTGATCCTAACCCTTTTCCCATCCCTTTTCCTTCCCCTCCCCCTTGGCCCTTTGGCAGGCCGGCATGATCTTGCCGACCAACGATGGACCATTGTTTATCGTTGGTCGACACTATTCTTGGATTGCGCTACACTTACCATCAGGTGTAGCGTAGTCACTTTGCCGTGCTAGGATAAAAAAATAAAAATAAAAAAAAAATTCTAACTTCATCGCTTCGTAGCGTTATAGAATGGGGGCCCAGGGTCGGATTTAAAGGTATGGGGCCCGGGGGTAACAAAGAAATGTAAGTGTCGATTTTCTTTCGGCCACTTCTTAAAGGTTACATATATAAGAACTGGTCTGAAATCAGCGAATGTCACAACGCCGTGCATAAATTGATGTATTCGGGAGTCTTAGTATTTTGAGCAGACTAAATGACTGCGCTGGTGTTAGGATAACATATCCGCCCGGATAGCGACCACCGTACACATGGTGTTAAAACCTGCCATAGTGATCCACACACCTTGTGTGGATCGCGTTCCAGGATCAGCTAGTGTATACCCGGTTCTCCCGAGGGGCTTACGACCTGACTTAATGGTTGATTGGGGTGGGTATAGGGGTAAATCCTTGTATCCCTGTGTCTGTATCGGTCATCCGCCAGTTCTGTCGCAGGTCGCTCGATCTGCTTCTTTCCTCTTCGAAGTGTGAAGAAGCATTTATACAGGCCGGCATGATTCTGACCACCGATAAACTCATTTGTTGTCGGTGGTCGCTTGTTTTTTGGACTGGACTACGTTTACCATCAGGTATATATAGTACAGTCACTTTGCCGTGCTCGGATAAATAAAAGATCGCGAGTTTTTTAATACAAGTTACTTCAAGTTCTTATGGCCTAACTGCACCTTTTTCGCTTTAAATCTGGTCCTGCACGTAACATCAAATTATTTTCAGCAAGGATTTTAAAAATATACTTTTTTTTTTAATTAATGTCAATATTGTATCGATATTTAACGATATATCAGTCAAAAAATTGATAATTTCGATATATCGTATTGTAGGAAGGAAAAGACTTTATTAGGAGTAAATAAGTAAACCCACTAAAGTTAAAAAAGCAATCAACTTTGATTTTATTCATCCTAATATTTGTTTTTTTTTATTTCATTGAATGACGAGACGAGCAAGATGCTCGCTTGATGGTAAGCGCTACGCCTGCCTATGAACAGAAACAACACCACACAGAAATTTGAATTACAAAGCACTGCATGGCACTGAACTGCGCTCGTCACCCCGAGACATAAGATATTAAGTCTCATAATGCCCAGTAATTTCAATATTCTTCAAACCGAAACATAACAGTGCTTACACACTCAGTTCAGTTCAGTTTTGGAAGAATGACGACATATTGCTTATACACTGTGGCTTGAAGGCAGAAACATCATCTTAACCTGACAGAAACAAAATTTTATTGACTCTTTTAGCTTGGATTCTGCTTCTCTGTTCGGTTAATACTTGCGCGGCCAAATAAAAAAGTCTTTCAGATGCCACAGAGCTTTAATGATGATTTTTCCTAAATATTCTACAATATCCTTATTTCGTACGATATTTTATATATTGGATAAAATATATCGATATTATATATAGACTTCAATGATTCGATAATATCGCATTGATTCGATATATCAAATAAATGTATCGATATTTTATCACATATCGATACATATCGAGCACTCCTACCACAGAGTAGATTATTATAATATTGTCCGCAGCGATGCCAACTTGGGGGTTTTCCCCCTAAATTTAGGGGGAAAAAATCTCGACAGGGAGTTTTTTAGGGGTAAAATTTTTATTGATTTTTTTTTAATTGCTCTACTCTCCATACTTCTATTCTATCGATATACCGAATTGTAGGAAGGAAAAGACTTTATTAGAAAATGATTAACAAAAATAATATCGAATAGCTAAAAAAAAAAAAACAACATTCAATACTTATTCTGGTATTTGATGTTGTTTTGTTTTTTTTTTTTTAGCTACTTCCGATAGATATCGAGCACCCCTAACTGAATAACTATTCTAATTTATGTCATTATATTGAAAATGATATACTTGTGTCACCGTCAGGGGTTTTACTTTGAATTTTGTGGGTTTTGAAATTGCTTTAGGGGGAAAGTTTTCAAACAGTTGGCAACCCTGATTGTCCGGTGCAATGTGCATAGACACCATAGATATAAGTAAAAAAGGAAGATACGTTAGCGGCTCACAGCGCATAGGACGGCCAAACCAGGTCCAATGGACACACTTCTCATCAGTGTATGCCACAGAGTACATTATTATATTGGTGTATGCGACAATAGTTTACCGTGCGGACGTGTCGTCTCCTACGATTAAATAGTGGATTTCGATCACAATGCCTTCATGTTCATTTGACAAGTGTTTGAATCAAATACTTAATTGTAAATTATACAATTTAATTGTAACAATATATTTCTTATTACCTTATTTGTATTTTTATTTCTCAAATTAAAAGACGGAATTATTTAATAATTGGTTGACGCTAGCCCGGCACCCGAACGATCACGTGATCGGCCAACGATGACCGAATCTTTTGTTTCAAATTGAATGTGATGCACAGGCTTGTCTCTGTCACACTCTCTTTTTTGCCGTATTTCTTTCTCCCTTTTTTTGTGTGTATTGCACGCAAATAATTATTTATGTAGTAGTGAGCGGGTTTGCATGTAGTTGTTTTAAGACCGTATTTTAGTAAGCGTTTGCTTGAACGTAACGCATCTTCTTTTTTTTATTATATCTATGATAGACACAGAGTACATTATTATATGAAAGTGCATAGATGTTTGTCTTCTTTCAGTTTTGTGTGTGTTATGAAAATGTCTGCATTAATTTGTCGAATATGTTTGGATAACAACGTCCGAATGCATCAAATTGCGGGCTCGGAAGTTCAGGATGTATATGAAAAGCTAACAACTAAGAAGGTAGAATTCTTATACTATGTTAGGCGCAAAATAACTTTGCTGCGGTGAAGTCTGAGACCACTTACCCTCTACACCTGCCGACATCCATTACATTATTCAACGAAAACAATATTAAAGACCCAAATGGAAGTGCCGCGCTGTAGACACGTTAAGTGCAAAGCACGAATGGCTGGACTATTACCACTATCTCACAGAAATCAGACGTAAAGTAGCGGCTTGCTGCAGCATTTCGTATGGTGAGTGAGATATCCGGAGGCTAAAATCCCCCTCTCCTTTAATGTCGGGAACGCTCACATGTTGTGGTGGGTCCTTTATCGGGTGACTCACTTGCGTGTTTGCTAAACTCTTATATAAAAACTGGCCAGAGTGTAGAGCCACGTATAGTGAATGGATCTGGGGTGTAGCCGAAAATATCTCATACCTCAAAAACTATGCAACATAGCTCATTGAAACGAATGTTCGTTGGAAGTATCTTTTAATATACATATTATGATCTTATTGTTGAATTAAAAAAAATAGAGAACATTTTTCAAAACTTTCAACAACCTTCCTCAACTTTCCTCAGGTTCAAGAGGATGAAAGACTACACTTTGCATGTTACATATGTTACTATCAGCTAAAGAAATGCCAGCAGCTTGTTATCAAATCACAGAAAGCGGAGGAGTTGCTTCAACAATTCTTTGTAAACAGTCCTGAGGTATTTATATCATTATTTTATTACATAGTATTACAAATATTATGTTGCATATTATAATATAACAGCGATAGCTCAGTGGGGAGTGGTATGGAACTGGAAATGGTTTAAAACCAGCCCTTACGAGCATGCACCAACAACTTTCTTAAGTTACATGTATATTCATTGTTAATTATCACTGGCTTTAATGGTGAGAAAAACATTATGAGGAAGCCTACATACTTGAGAATTCTCCATGATGATGTGTGAAGTCTGCCAACCCATGTTAAGCCAGTGTGTTGTGTTGTGTTGTGTCACCCATGTTAAACCTATTCCAGTTTATTCGTACAGGAGGCCTGTGCTCAGCAGTGAGACAGTGTAATATGGTGTAGATATTATTATTTTATTATCTAAAAACTCATGAATGAAATATTAAAACTACCACCACCACAGTAATAATGCACTAATTTTTGTGTGTCTATTTCACAATTACTAAGTAAAAATGAACTACCAAAGTAGTAAGAGATTTTGTCGATATTTTTTTGCGATTTTTTTACGTCTATCTGTGTATGGGTACAAGGCAGCATAGTCTATTTTTATTATTTTCAGCAAAGTGTGGAATCCATCACTCTTGCAGTCAGACTGACATATGGTCTGCATAATTCATTGATGATTGCGAAAATGGAGTCCTATCAATTACCAGTATATAACATAATTACAAAAGCAGAAAACCAAGAGGAATGTGACATTAATGAAGAAGTGATGATCAAAGATGAACCTGATGATGATGGTAAGAACAGAATAATTTTATACAATATGTAAAAGCAATCCTGTACTATCTGTAAAGGTCCCATTAGGTGTCATGATAAGGCTCTTTAGATGTTAAGGTGAAGGTTACGGTCTGTTCCCGGACATTTTCCCGCTAGATGGCGCTGAAGTCAACATTTTTTGGTTTATTTTGTTTTATGTGAAATTGGAGCATTACTAAGTCGTAAGATTAGTACTTGCGGTACTCCTAGTATCCCACGACTGAGCCACCCATTCTTCGACTTAGTAATGTTTGCAAATTTAATTTTGTGACTACATACCCTTGGTGGCTTACTGAATTTGTACTTAATAATTTAATTTCTTATTGACCACAAAATACACAAATTGATAGGACACGTTGGTAATAAGTAGGTACTGTGACGAGAATTCAGCGTCCTAAACCCAATTCAGCCCAACTGGCTGTTTCTAATACCGCCGAAATATATAGGTACTTTTATTTTACATTAAAATTGCATATTTTGAATCTATACTAATAATAAAGCTGTAGAGTTTGATTGTTTGATTGTTTGTTTGTTTTTTTGTTTGTTTGAACGTGCTAATCTCAGGAACTACTGGTTCGAATTGACAAATTCTTTTTGTGTTGGATAGTCCATTTATCGAGGAAGGCTTTAGGATATATAACATTACGCTGCGACCATTAGAAGCGAAGCATCAGTGAAAAATGTTGCAAAAACGGGGAAAATTATTCATATTTGAAGGCTTCCGTTGCTAAGCTACCCAAATAATATTATTTGAAGGCTTCCGTTGCTAAGCTACTCAAATCTATACAAATATTATAAAGCTGTAGAGTTTGATTGTTTGTTTGTTTGATCACGTGGGCGGAGCCGCGAGCAAAAGCTAGTCATTAATAAAATTATTATACCTACAATAAATTGCAATAATTCTATTCAATTGAAATCAAATCCATAATCACAGCTAGAGACATAGAAATTTGAATTAATGAAAATAACATACAAAATATAACACGCAACAAATTCCGCGCGCAAATCCTAGTGCATCAATATCACGAGCGAGAAATATGAAAATGTATTTTTATTGCAATAATAATTGTAATACAATCAAACCAGCGAAAGCGGCATTGCCGCTTACGGGTATGTACAGCACGGCACCGTCGCATTTGATTTCGACCTTGAATTGTTTGACACTTGCGCAGATTTGCAAAAAATGACGTAGGCCGTTCAGTTGTTTTTCAGTTTGGTATTCCACATAATAATAATATATATAAAATGTGTTTTTTTGAATGAAAGGTAGAAAATAAAATAAATGAATTACTTATATTGCTTTAACAGAATTATAATATCGCCAGCACGCCATCTAGCGCTCATAATTCTAAGCTATAATAAACATGGCGCCATAATTTGCTTGTCAAAACAAACTCATACATATAAGGAAGTGTAAAATGTTGCCTGGATTTCACGATTGTTTTTCTCAGTAATTATTGTAAATTATTGCATATAAAGATGATTGCGGCCACATATCATTGTAGAAAAGTGATAAAATGATTCGTTTTGAACAAAAAGTGTCTATTTTTAGCGTAAACATGCATCAAAAAATGTATGGAATGTCGATCGGAACATGCGTCTTAAGTTAAAAAAAATAATTTTTTTTTATCAAATGATGATTTAAATCTTAATCACAAAATCGAATCAAACCGTCAATTGATTCGAGTGATCAATTGACGGTTGATCACTCGAAGTGTCAAAATTAGGTGACAGCCATGCAGGCTCACTTAGTATTTGATTACAGAAGTAGTAATTAATGTGTATGATACTCTGAGAAGAGTTTTTTTAAAATAAGTTTAATAGTTTAGATCATGTGTCGGATTATTCACTGAGGACACCAATACAAACCATGATTTTATCGATGGTCTCTAGAGTCATGCGGGCCTGTGTAAATGCTTCTTCCCTCTTCAGAGAGGCAGAGAGGCTTCCGAACTGGCAGTAGTGTTTTTTGACGGAATCCAAACAATATACATATAACATTTTATGGATTCATTCTTTTTGTTGGACTAGGTGCACTCCCAGAAAAAAAGGTTATACTGGACACAACCAAATCTATAGAAGTGAAGCAGGACACCATCTCTGGAACTCAAACAAACACAGTAGCTAATGAAAATAAGTCATCCCAAATAGTATGTGATGGGAAAAATCAGCAAGTATTAGTTAAGAACGATACACAGTCTTTTATATGCAATGATTGTAGTATAACATGTGAAACGAAAGCTCTTCTTATCAAACATATTAGTGAACATATACCTGTGACTATCAAACCGAATGAAACATATACAAAAAATCAGAAATCTTCATGTAAAGGGAAATTGAATGAATGCAATAGTTTTATAAAGACCCTAAAAAAGCCTTATAAATGTTTATACTGTAATTATGCATGCACATATTATAGTAATTTTAAGACTCATATTAGAACTCACACAGGAGAAAAGCCGTATAAATGTAAATACTGTGATTATGCATGTAAACAATATATTCATTTAAAGACACACATTAGAACTCACACAGGCGAAAAGCCCTTTAAATGTCAATTCTGTGATTATACATGTACAGTAAATAGTAGTTTAAAGGCACATATTAGAACTCACACAGGAGAAAAACCCTTTAAATGTCAATACTGTGATTATACATGTACAGAAAATGGTACATTAAAGAGACATATTAGAATTCACACTGGCGAAAAGCCCTTTAAATGTCAATACTGTGATTATACATGTACAGAAAATGGTAAATTAAAGAGACATATTAGAACTCACACAGGCGAAAAGCCCTTTAAATGTCAATACTGTGATTATACATGTACAGAAAATGGTAAATTAAAGAGACATATTAGAATTCACACTGGCGAAAAGCCCTTTAGATGTCAATACTGTGATTATACATGTACAGAAAATGGTAAATTAAAGATACATATTAGAACTCACACAGGCGAAAAGCCCTTTAAATGTCAATACTGTGATTATACGTGTAGTGTAAATAGTAGTTTAAAGACGCATATTAGAACTCACACAGGAGAAAAGCCCTTTAAATGTCAATACTGTGATTATACATGTACACAAAAGAGTGTTTTAAAGACACATATTAGAACTCACACAGGCGAAAAGCCCTTTAAATGTCAATACTGTGATTATACATGTACACATAATGGTAGTTTAAAGGTACATATTAGAACTCACACAGGAGAAAAGCCCTTTAAATGTCAATACTGTGATTATACATGTAGAGTAAATAGTAATTTAAAGGCACATATTAGAACTCACACAGGCGAAAAGCGATATGTATGTGAAATATGCAATAACAAATTTGCAAAAAATGGTCAGTTGAAAAGACACTTACAAGTACATATGGGTAACAAAACTCGTTAGTACTGAAGCTAACTGCTCAGAGTATAACAAATATATTAGATGTCATAGCTTAAGCATTAGGTATGTTCCTTTATTTTTATATTTGCATTTGCTAAAAGTTTGTTCCTGGATAAAAATAGCCTAATTTGTTCTAATCCAGGTCATGATATACCTGTGTGACAAAATTCATCAATCAACTTCAAAGTTTGGATGAGAAACAAAAGGGTTTTTTAAACATTTAGGTATATAATATTGGTTTTGATTTCGTATTTTTTAAAGTTTTAATAGAGGATTTGATTTGTTCAATTTGTTTTATTTCTACAAACCAACAGAGTTGGTACAACTACGTGTCCTTATACCACATACATATGATCAAACATTTCACAAATATTTTTATAATGTTTATTAGCCATATCTTCAACGTGACCATGGTGCCTATTCTATAAATCCGAAACGAAGCAACGAAGTTTCGAAACATCCATAGAGTACACTAGGTATAGAATAGCCATTACAATAATAATACTATCATTTAAGATTCATTTGTATGTAAAAACGTAAATGAAAAACGATTGCTTTAAGTAGAAGAACTAGGTATAGAATAACCATTACAAAGGATTATGTAGTGAGTAATTATGTATTTTTTGTCTCCTAACATAAGTTCTCTCAAAGCGGCCTATAACCAAACCACCAAGGCCTGCAAGAAGGCGTACGTCAGAGCGGATGCTCAGCGCATCAACAGGATTGGACGGGCTTTGGCGGATCATCCGACGAGCAGTCGTGCTTATTGGAGTCTTGCCAAAGCCGTCCAATCTAATTTCTGTCGCCCCTCGTTGCCACCGCTGAGATATCCAGATGGATCTCTGGCCCACAGGCCGCAAGAGAAAGCCACTCTATTAGCGGAACTCTTTGCGGCTAATTCGCGGCTCGAGGACGGTGATGCACCGCCGCCCACAGTGCCTGATTGCGGATACTCCATGCCGGATGTTCGTATCAGGCATTGTGATGTGAGGTGTGAATTACGGTTCCTCGACGTCCGCAAGGCTAGTGGTCCGGATGGTATCCCCGCGGTGGTCCTTAAAATGTGCGCAGCCGAGTTGTCTCCTGTGCTGACACGCCTATACTGATCTTCCTTCCTTTCGGGTATTGTGCCCCATCTTGGAGAGAGGCCAATGTGCAACCGATCCCAAAAACGGTGAGCGGTTGGACCCTAACAACTACCGTCCAATCGCCACAACCTCAGTGATGTGCAAAGTAATGGAGCGGATCATAAATACACAGTTGATCCGCTACCTGGAGGATCACTCGCTGATCAGTGACCGACAGTACGGCTTGCGGTCGAAACGATCAACGGGTGATCTTTTAGCGTACATGCTACATCGCTGGGGTGAGGCGGTTGATAAGCATGGCGAGGCTCTAGCCGTAAGTCTCGACATTGCTAAGGCATTTGATAGGGTCTGGCACCGTGGTCTTCTCTCCAAGCTTCCGGCATATGGGCTCCCCGACAACCTGTGCACGTGGATCTCCGGCTTTCTGCATGAGCGCAGAATGCGTGTCCTTGTCGAAGGACATGCAAAAAAAAACAAATTTAATTTTTGGATGAAAAACAAAAGCTAAATCCAATGAGCAAATCTTTCATTTTCGTGTAGTCACCTCGGAACGTAAATTCAAACTGCGAGCCGATGTCATGTTTTCAAATGTTATAAAATGTTTGCAAACATTTTCCGTCGGTGTGGGAGCACTTAAAACATCTAACCATTCCTAACATTTGTTAGTAATGTTTTATGTTTGAAAATGTTTGTAAACATTTTATAACATCAGTGTGGCAGCACCATAACATTTTATGGATTCATTGAATATATTGATTTTGTAATATTTTCTTTTTGTTGGACTAGGTGCACTCCCAGAAAAAAAGGTTATACTAGACACAACCAAATCTATAGAAGTGAAGCAGGACACCATCTCTGGAACTCAAACAAACACAGTAGCTAATGAAAATAAGTCATCCCAAATAGTATGTGATGGGAAAAATCAGCAAGGATTCGTTAAGAACGATACACAGTCTTTTATATGCAATGATTGTAGTATGACATGTGATACGAAAGCTCTTCTTATCAAACATATTAGTGAACATATACCTGTGACTATGAAACCGAATGAAACATATACAAAAAATCAGAAATCTTCATGTAAAAGGAAATTGAATGAATGCAATAGTTTTATAAAGAACCTAAAAAATCCTTATAAATGTCAATACTGTGATTATGCATGCACATATTATAGTAATTTAAAGAAACATATTAGAACTCACACAGGAGCAAGGCCCTTTAAATGTAAATACTGTAGTTACACATGTACACAAAATTGTAATTTGAAGGCACATATTAGAACTCATACAGGCGAAAAGCCCTTTAAATGTGAATACTGTGATTATACATGTACAGTGACTAGTCATTTAAAGACACATATTAGAACTCACACAGGAGAAAGGCCTTTTAAATGTGAATACTGTGAATATACATGTACACAAAATAGTAATTTAAAGACACATATTAGAACTCACATAGGCGAAAAGCCCTTTAAATGTCAATACTGTGATTATACATGTACAGTAAATAGTCAGTTCAAGAAACATATTAGAACTCACACAGGCAAAAAACCCTTTAAATGTCAATACTGTGATTAGAACTCACATAGGCGAAAAGCCCTTTAAATGTCAATACTGTGATTATACATGTACAGTAAATAGTCAGTTCAAGAAACATATTAGAACTCACACAGGCAAAAAACCCTTTAAATGTCAATACTGTGATTATACATGTACAGTAAATAGTAAGTTAAAGAGACATATTAGAACTCACACAGGTGAAAAACCCTTTAAATGTCAATACTGTGATTATACATGTACACGAAATGATTATTTAAAGAAACATATTAGTGCTCACACAGGAGAAAAGCCATATGTATGTGAAATATGCGATAAGAAATTTGCAAGAAGCAGTTTTTTAAAGATTCACCTACGAGTACATATGGGTAACAAAACTCGTTAGTACTGAAGCTAACTGCTCAGAGTATAACAAATATATTAGATGTCATAGCTTAAGCATTAGGTATATTCCTTTATTTTTATATTAGCATTTGCTAAATGTTTGTTCCTGGATAAAAATACCCTAATATGTTCTAATCTATGTGATGATATACCTGTGTGACAAAATTCATCAATCAACCATTATTGGGTTACTGATTAACAAACATAAAAACTTCCACATCAAAAAATCCTACTTCCTACTAATATACAATACTAGCAGACCCGGCCACGCTTGCTGTGGCTAAGGTATGTGTTAAATTATATTGTAGTAAACTATTCAATACAGTATGCGCCATCTATTGGATACTTACTCAATCCAGACGATAAATGACCTTACACTGCCATCTGTTTCAATGTTATGGAACTCACAGAATTATAACAAAAAATTTGCAATAAAAATATATTACAAAAAATATAATATACAAAATTGTATGAAAATAAGTAGCCGTTAACCGTCAGACTGCTAAGTAGCGTTTCAGTATTCGGACATAACACTTTTTAAAAAAATATTTTAACCTTGAATTTAAGCCTTAAATGTACCATTTACCAAAAAAAAATAGAATGGGATACAATAGTCTAAGACTTAGAGCATAATATAGAGTGCATACACATAGCTATGAGCTCTTTCTGAGCAATCGCATTTATGCTCAAATACTGCGCTATTAATATTTTATTCCTTTATTCTAACATGCAAGAATATAAAAATAAACGACTTCTTTAATTCTTCACAAAAAAATTAAAACGTGATCGCAAAAAAAAAGTTT
The DNA here is from genome assembly GCA_949126905.1 of Amorpha juglandis. Taxonomy (NCBI): domain Eukaryota; kingdom Metazoa; phylum Arthropoda; class Insecta; order Lepidoptera; family Sphingidae; genus Amorpha; species Amorpha juglandis. The sequence goes on from OX421392.1 coordinate 5,810,357, forward strand.
AAGACTTAAACGATTTTATTTACTGAGATTGATTTAATTTGTTCGACAGTTTAAATGGTTTTGGCAATTATGGTAATAAGTTAAAACATGCTCTTTCATGTAATTCTGAACACATTACTTTCTGGAATGATGCTGTAAAAAGCTAGCATCAATGCGCTTTGGCGAATTAATACTCTCTTAAAAAAAATATTTGTTTAAGAGCATATTGCCCTAATATAGATAGGTTATATTATCCTTCTAGTAATTTTAATCAAATCGCCAGGCAGAGTATTTCTATTATTGATAAAATGATGCCATGTATTTGCAATGTTTATGTTCATTCTGATTTAATAGGTGCTTTACACAAAAATATTGACACTTTATAACTGTAATATACATAAAACAGATCTTATTAAAGCTTTTTGCCTTTATGTAATTAAAATGCAAGTTAAGAATGGTGCATTATTTTCAATAATTGAATAAATGGACCGTTTATTTTGAAAGTGGTGTAAGTCCATTTTTGAGAAAAATTAGCTATCACGTAATTCATGCTTAATTTAATGTAATTTTTTTATATATAACTAGTCCGTGTTTAATTTCTCAAAAAAATCCCATGTTTTGTACAACTTAAAATCGGTCGGTAAATGAAATTGCATAATCATCGATTATGAAAGTGGTGTAAGTCCAATTCACAGAGGTAGAAAATTAATTAATTAATTTAATTTTATTATCTAAATTATCAATTTATTACCTCTACGTCCTGGAAGACCGTTAAAATTTGAAAAAATCGCCCTGGAGCCTTTGTACCTATTACGTACGAAAAATATAAAGACATGAAGCAGCTACTACCCTATATACCTCAGGTGCATCATGCATATTTTGAAACACTACCACATGCAGAGAATAAGTAAATTCTTGTAATCAGAATCTTGTAATGACAATGTAATTGCCGTCTAAAATAAAATTTTATGTGTTATGCGTATTTGCAAACAAAATTATATTAAAAGGAAGTATATTTTAAGCGATATTTGATTTTTCAAAATTGAAATTAAACTATTTTTACAATTGTCTAATTTTGAAAGTGGTGTAAGTCCATTTATAGCACATAAATATGTGTTATCGTAGTCTAATTAGCCAAAGACAAATTTATATAAACAAATTAAATGTTGATAAAACAATAGAGACAATGCCAGACCTCATATGATTTGCCTGTATTTTTAAATCAACAAATATAGTAACCTTTAATTTTCTCGAATCAAAAGAAAATGGACTTACACCACTTTCAAAATAAACGGTCCAAATAATATTGAGTTTAGGCCTAGATACATAGAAATGGAAACTCTAATCTGAGAAAAGTCACAAAAGGATTGAGTTATAGATGAGGAAGAAGGTGTTGTAACTAATCACCCATAATTATTTATTTAATATTGGTATCCTTATAGTATTTTGTCTACAGTTTTTATGATTGTTGCAAATTAAATTGTTTTTTTTAAGTGTATTAGTCATATTTTTGTGCTTTTAGTTTATTATGCATACTGTATAGTATAGTAGCTTAAATGCAACTCCTTGTATAAAAAACATAGTTATAGTCTTCTTTATCACTATTTTATTTACTGTTAAGCATAAATTATGTAAAATCTTATATGCATAAGTTAATAGGATCAGACAGCACCTTAACTAATTTACACACTAGGATTCATTTCAATCAAAAAAGTAATTAGCATTATCTTAAATGTCTTTGTATGAATATTGAAATATGATGTTCAATATGGGTATATGTATAAATGAATAAACAGATTATATTAAAGATTATGTAAAAGTAGAACTGACCAAAAAATAGTTTGAAAATGTAATTGCTATTAGATAAGTAGGATGGCTTATGTTTTAAAATATTAAGGACACGAGTAAGACTGTAAATATTATTTTTATTATTTGTCACCTCTATATTTACATTTCGTCACAACGATTAAACTCTGTACTTTTTACACTGATTCCTGGAAATTCATAAGTAATTGTTGAGTACACATTGTATTTATTATCACTTTAGTACAAAAGTGTATTTTTTTAATGTTTCCATAATTGTTCATATTTTTATTGATATACCAATCTGCAGAAGTAGTAATTTTACACTTTATTTTAATATTGGGTTTTCGTTAGTGTAATTAACATTTTCTGATTTTTGTAGCATTTTTACTTAAGGGGTTATACGCAGTTGCGAGGCTCAAAAAAGACGTCTTTTTATGATTTTTTTATAGAAACAGTTTTTATTTATCAATTACAAATGATGGTAATTCAAATAGAGCGTACTTTTGAGAATACAATAGCGCGTCGATCATGTAAAAATATTAATATGCACCGCTCTTGTAGATGATGTCCCGAACGACCTCTAAAAAAAGGCCCGTGGCGGTGATCTCCATTTCGGCGGTTTGAATTATCTGATGTCAAAAAATATGATGCATTCTTTTAAAGGACAGATCAATGCAGGTATTGAACGAAGGAATAATAAAAATTTTGATTATTGACAAAATGACGTCGATTTGAAAAAAAAAAATCGTTTTTTACTGAAATTTTCGCTCCAAATTGTTAAAAAAAAATAGTAATACATTTTTGAAATTTTATTCCTTCGTTCAATACCTGAGGAATATATCTAAGAAGATTGTGTAAAAATTTTAGAGCGATCGGTTGAGCCATTTCTGAGAAATCGAGATCACCGACTTTGAAAATACCGTTTTGAGAAAAACGCGTTTAAAGTTTCAGAAGTAGTTTATACATAGCAAAATTTTTTTTTCTTCAACTTACATGGTATCATCTATTCCAGGGCCATCAGAGGGATCTTTTTCGAACTTCGCTCCTTTTTTCTCGGTACAGGCTTTTTATCAAACAGTTTTTCAGCTGCTACTTTCGCACAAGAGTGAATGTTGTCAATTATCAAATCATAAGTGTTTTGCGTTAAAAAAGCACACACGGCCATCAAGTCACAAAATTTAGCTGCGCTTTTTAATCCTCGTCCCAGAATTCTCATAACAAATATAAATTGTCTGTTTATTTTACTGTTAACTGGAGTTTATAACACATTTTCACACTTTCAAACGATTTTGAAATCAAGTCCAGGGAAAGAAGCTTCAAATGTTATTTTTCCGTCACAAGAGTTACATTTCACACAATTACTTATCGTAGCAAATACAGTAATAAAATTTAAATTTCTATATTCAATCGAAATCGCTCACGTGAAACTAAAATCTCTTTCTGTATGTTGTTGATTTTAACGGATGCACTAAAACTAATCCGTCTCAGCAGTTTTTGGATTAAAAGCTTATGTCCTCTTTTTACCTTTATAAATATGGATAATTTCGGTATTTCAACGTAATCTTAAACATTTACGAGGCATTTTTATAACTTTTAAATAAAATGTACTCCATTATAAAACAAAAAATCTCAAAAACAAGTTTGAACTGAACGTACTACCCTTTACAACGTGGCAGAACACTTTAGAGTGACGAAATCAATAAATTAATAAACGAAATACCTTCATTTTAGGTTATAATAACTGAATGTGACCTTGAAATACTTAGTGGACTTATTATACTCGCCTTCTACGAGAAAACACAGTAGTTCTTACTCTACCTGCTTTCTAACACGCTGGCGTGGCTTTACAAATTCAGGTATATCTCCGAAAATATTTATCGGATTGGCTTCAAATTTTTAGAGAATATACTTAAATATATGTACATTCCTAAAATGCAAAAAAAAGAAAATCGATTTTTTGAAAATTCTAACTGCGTATAACCCCTTAAAATAAGCCATTACATGATACATATTTCAAAATACAACGGAATGCTTTTCGCGAGGCGATAATTTGTAAATATAGTATAATTATTTTTAAGTTTAATTCATCATGTTATGTTTTTAAATTAACCTTTGTACAAATAAGTTTAAGTAGTCATATTATTAACTCTCATTTATAACAAAAAACATTTGTTGGCTTTTATCTGTGAGCTAGAGATGGCTCCATTATATATTTGTGCTTTCTATTTAATTTCATTCGCAATTTAAATGTCATTGGTGGTTTAAGTGTAATAGTATTAATAATAAAGAATTTTAGTTTATTGTGAAAATGTAATATTTCAAGTAGTTATAGAAGTGCAATTCCAAGTAAAAATTGGAGTTCGCGGGCTATCGGTAGGTTCGGAAATGATTGTAAATAGGACGTAAGAACAATTTACATAAATATGTAACCTACGATAGAAATAAATTTTATAATTACTATTTAGTTTTATTACTATAAATTAAATTTTATGCAAGGTTTTTCGTCTAGTACCCACTATAGAAAACCGATAATTTATTACGGTTTTAGTATGTAACCCTCCTTAAAGTCATCCCTATTTTATTTAATGATCGGTATTTTCAGAAATTCACCGATTTCCGATACGGCACGTCTCTAGTATACAATCTCCGTGCAAAAGAGAAAGAAGAAAACCACGGATCAATTCACACGGGAAAGAAAGAGAGATCCCACTTCTCTTTGAATGAATTGTGTAACATGTATAGTATAAAAATTTATGCATGTAGGTGTGAGCTTATCGTGTTAAAAAATTTGTATGAAGTCAACCGTCTCTCTAGTTTATTTGTGTGTTTATTTGTCTCTGATTTGCCTCTGGTCAGTTATTCTCTAGTTTAATTGTCCCTGTTTATTTAATGCTGTTAGCGTATTATTCTACATAGAAATTAAAGAGTGCTGTGAATTGATTACTAGTTTTGCCTAGGTGTTTTTCTTCTTTCAGTTTTGTGTGTGTTATGAAAATGTCTGCATTAATTTGTCGAATATGTTTGGATAACAACGTTCGAATGCATCAAATTGCGGGCTCGGAAGTACAGGATGTATATGAAAAGTTAACAACTAAGAAGGTAGAATTCTTATACTATGTTACGCGCAAAATAAATTGGCTGAGGTTAGAGACTTCACCTACCCTCTACACCATTTATTTATTTGCTTGAATGACGAGCAGAGAGATTGATAAGAGCAAGGCGCTCGCCCGATGGTAAGCGCAACGCCTGCTCATAAACAGACATAACACCACACACAACTTTGACTTACAAAGCACTGCATGGCACTGAACTGCGCTCTTCACCATCTAAGATGTTGTCTCATAATGTCCAGAAAATTCACTGGTTTCAATGTCCTAACCGTAACAGAACAGTGCTTACACACTGTTGCTTGGCGGCAGAAATAGACAAAGTGGTGGTACCTATGCAAATGGCCTCTCGCATATGAGGGAACTACCACCTTGTTAGATCCACCTGCCGACATCTATGACATTATTCTATGAAAACAATATTATAGACCAAAGTGTCAGTACCGCTCTGTAGATACTGAAATCTACAGTATGAATGGGTCGTCTTGACTGGATCATTACCACTGTCTCACAGACAACAGACAAAGGGTGTAGTGCATAAGTAGCTATAAAGAAGTTGTGTAAGTGTGTTACAAGTTCTATCATCAATAAAGAGTCTTGATGGAACCTCCGGTGTATCAATACGTCTCCTCGGTCCATCCACTACAACCGCTTGCTGTTGTGTTTCGCACGGTGCATGTGATATCCAGAGACCCAAATCCCCTTCCCCTTCCCATCCCTTCCCTTGAAGGTCAGGAACATGCACTTGACGTGGTGGCTCATTTATCAGGTGACTCACTTGCCTGTTTGCTAAACTCTGTTATAAGAAAAAACTGGCCAGTGTGTAGAGCCACATATAGTAGCCGAAAATATATCATACCTCAAAAATTATGCAACATAGCTCATTGAAACCAATGTTCGTGGGAAGTATCTTTTAATTTATGATCTTATAGTTGAATAAAAAAAATAGAGAACATTTTTCAAAACTTTCAACAACCTGTGACCTATATCAATTCATAATCCCATTATTTGTTTAATTTTCAGGTTCAAGAGGATGGAAGACTACACTTTGCATGTTACATATGTTACTATGAGCTAAAGAAATGCCAGCAGCTTGTTATCAAATCACAGAAAGCGGAGGAGTTGCTTCAACAATTCTTTGTAAACAGTCCTGAGGTATTTATATCATTATTTTATTACATAGTATTACAAATCGTCGATGAAGTACCAATACCTCCTAACTGACAATTTAGTCCAAAATTACTTTTCTGTTACAATAGACGTAAACATAAACCACATCTCTTAGTAACTAATAAAAAGGTTATGTATTGGAAACTATTTACTATCAATAGTTGATCAAAATAAATAAAACCTTATTTGAAACAGTTTTTGTAAAATAAAACCTTATTTTAAACAGTTTTTGTAAAATAAAACCTTATTTTAAACAGTCTGGTGTAAAATTAGATTCTTAACACTTAAGAGGTATTGGTACTTCATCGACGAAATATTATGTTCATTTTATAATATAACAGCGATAGCTCAGTGGGGAGTGGTATGGAACTGGAAATGGTTTAAAACCAGCCCTTACGAGCATGCACCAACAACTTTCTTATGTTACATGTATATTCATTGTTAATTATCACTGGCTTTAATGGTGAGAGAAACATTATGAGGAAGCCTACATACTTGAGAATTCTCCATGATGATTTGTGAAGTCTGCCAACCCATGTTAAGCCAGTGTCTTGGACTAAGACCTATTCCAGTTTATTCGTACAGGAGGCCTGTGCTCAGCAGTGAGACAGTGTAATATGTTGTAGATATTATTATTTTATTATCTAAAAACCAGGGTTTGTTACTATATTTCTAATTCCCAAATATAGATGGCGTGGGGGTAGTGTTAAAACATACTCCCTAATGATAAGTTCTAATCCATAAATGGCAACACTTCTGCCCTAAAAGAAGATTTTCTGTTTTTAGTTGATTTTGCCTTATCTAAAATTAGTTTTCATTTTTTTGTAATTGTAGTATGTTTATGTAACACATATGCAAACAGTATTCATAAATAATACAATATAATAATAATATGGCTTTCATACAAAATTGATATATATCAAACTTGATATATATCGGATATATATCATAAATATCCGATATTTTGATATTTATAATAAATATCGGATATTTTCGAACCCTGCTAAAAACTCATGAATGAAATATTAAAACTACCACCACCACATTAATAATGCACTAATTTTTGTGTGTCTATTTCACAATTACCAAGTAAAAATGAACCACCAAAGTAGTAAGAGACTTTTTCGATATTATTTTTGCGATTTTTTTACGTCTATCTGTGATGGGTACAAGGCAGCATAGTTTTTAACACGCTTTTATTAGCTTCAGACGTATGTCATGTATGTTGGTATGTTTGAATGTTTGTATGTTGGTATGTTGGTAGGTTGGTAGGTTTGTCTGTAACTTGTCTTTGAACGTGATTATGACCTCCTTTAAAACGTCGGATTAAATTGAAATTTGACATACTTATCAAGGACCGATGACAATGCAATATTAAATAAAAAAATAATAAAAGTATTGCAAATTGTGATTAATAATTATAAATAATCAGGAATCAATATCAGGAACGACCGTGCTGTTGGTGGTGGTGGTGGGGTTGCCATATATCTGCGTACCGATATTCCTTTCTCTATAGTACACATGTCGCCCCAACCACCACCGTCAAATGCTGGTGAACATCTGTTCCTTGAGGTTGAACTCCAGCACACCAAAATCCTCCTTGGTGTCTATTACTGTCCTTCCCTGCGTATTGATTACTTTTCTTCTCTTGAAACTATTCTAGATTTTCTAATCCCTTCGTACACTATACGTACGTTCGACACTATAGTCATGGGCGACTTTAACACATGCCTTCTTAAGAAGGATCATCGTTCTTCGTCTCTGCTTTCTGTTTTAGGCTCTAATAACCTTTCCGTTCTACCTCTCAACGCTACTCATCACTTTCCTAATTCTATGCCTTCTTTGCTTGATCTCATCCTTGTTTCCTCTCCAAATCTGGTTGAGAGTTATGGACAATGCTCAGCCGATGCGTTTTCTTACCATGACCTCATCTTTCTGTCACTTAAAGTTCGCCTTCCTAGAGCCAAACGGAAAGTTGTGATGAGACGTAGTTTTCGTGGGATGGATTTAAATAAACTTCGTGAGGATGCCGGTAACATTGACTGGGCTCCAATATTTACATCAAAGTCAGTTGATGATCAAATTATTTTTTTCATAACTAAGCTGATTGATTTGTATGATGTACATGCCCCAATTCGCGCTATTAAATTAAAACATCTCCCAACACCATGGCTAACAGACGCACTCAAAGATCTCATGCATAAAAAAGCTATAGCTAAGGCCAAATACAAGCGACGGCCGATTTCCCGCAATTGGGATAATTATGTGGCCATCCGTATTCACTGCAACAAGATGTGTAGGAACGCACAACGCCGACATATCCACGATTCTGTAGAGAATAATGATCCAGCAAAAGTTTGGAAATTTCTTAGATCTATGGGAGTTTGGAAATCTCAAAGTATTTATCCTAACAATTTAAACATTGATTTACTGAATTCCCATTTCACTGCGTCAGCTAATTTTGATAGTGCTACTAAAGACAACACAATTAGACATCTTTCTACTCTCCCGACTCCTAAGTATCCTCAATTTGTCTTTAGTCAATTTTCTGATTGTGATGTTAAAAAGAGCATATTATCGATTGCCTCCGATGCTGTCGGAAGTGACTGTATCAGCCGCAAGATGATCATACCTATCCTCGACAAAATTCTTCCTATCCTCACTTATATCCTTAACTCTTCAATTTTGGTGTCTTTCCTTCGATGTGGAAAAACGCTGAAGTTATTCCTTTGCCTAAACGACGTAATCCAACAACTTTTTCCGACTATCGACCTATATCTATACTTCCCTTCCTCTCTAAAGTAATTGAAAGTTTAATACATCACCAATTGAGTCTTTTCCTGTCTAATAACAACTTGCTTAATCCTTTCCAATCTGGTTTTCGACCTGGTCACAGTACTACTACTGCGTTAGTGCATATCACTGACGACATCAGGGCGGCTATGGAAAGTGGCAAGCTAACTGTTCTAGCTTTGCTAGACTTTAGTAATGCCTTTAATACTGTGGATTACGATGTTCTGATTGAAATATTATGCTCTATTAACATTTCTCCAACAGTAATTGACTGGTTTCGTAGTTACCTGAAGGGCCGTCGGCAGCGTATTCGCTTGGAAGATGCACATTCTTCTTGGTGTGATATATCTGCTGGCGTTCCGCAGGGCGGCGTTTTATCTCCTTTACTCTTCGCGTTATTTATTAACTCTATCTCTGATCAACTTATTTCTTCCTACCATCTTTATGCAGATGATTTACAAATTTATTACTCTGCGCCAGTCGATCGCATCACGGAAGCCATTGGTGCAATTAATAAAGACCTTACCAAGATTAATGAATGGAGTAAGGCTTACGGTCTCAAAGTAAATCCTACGAAGACCCAGGTCATTGTTGTTGGCAGCTCCAGGATGGTTTCCAAACTAGATTTTGGTAGACTTCCCCATGTTTTGTCCGATGGTTCTATTATTCCTTTCAGCGATAAGGTTAAAAACTTGGGGATACTGATTGATAAAAAATTATCTTGGGGAAAAAAAAAATATATCTCAACTGCAAGAATTGAGTCGCAAAATGTTTGCAGCTGTGGGATCTTTGCGACGTTTACGTAATTTTCTGCCTATTCCTACGAAGATTGCACTTGTGCAGTCGCTTCTATTTCCTCTCCTTGACTATGCTGATGCCAGCTATCTCGATCTTACAGAAGCCCAATTTGAAAAACTTGAGAGGCTCCAGAATTTCTGCATCCGGTTCATATTTGGGCTACGCAAGTATGACCACATCTCTGAATTTCGGACTAAACTCAAGTGGCTACCTATACGCCTTCGCCGAAATACTCGAATTTTATCTTTGTTGTACTGTGTTTTGTTCCTTCCCACTTCTCCGTTCTATCTTAAACACCGTTTCCACTTATCGAGCAGCACACATGTGCGGTCTTTACGATCATCAGAGAATTTTGAACTCGAAATTCCCAAGCATAGCTCCAAATTCCTTGACAAGTCTTATACGGTTCATGCTGCTCGCTTGTGGAATGACTTACCTGTGTCAGTAAGAAGTGCTAAGTCACTGCCCATTTTTAAAAGACTCGTTAAGCAGCACTACTTGTCTCTTTAATCTGATTGTCTATTATTATGTCTATTATTTTAAATATATATATAACGGATATATATTTATATGATTCGTATATGTATGTTTGTAGTTTATGTAGATATTGTATTTATTTATATATATAGGTATATATATGTATATATATTATGTATATAGTATTATTACATTGGTAAATAGTAAAATATGTACATCTATTCTCTGTAAGTTTTGTTTATATGTTGACCGCCCGCTCATTTACCTATCAATCCAGTCCATCCAAAGGTTGCCTGGAAGAAATTGCCGTTAGCAATAAGGCCGCCAATTGTACTTCTTTTTATTATTTTTAGATGTCTTTTGTGTATTGTTAATACTTTTTGTTGTGATGTACAATAAAGTTATAAATAAATAAATAAATAAGCCTACATACTTGAGAATTCTCCATGATGATGTGTGAAGTCTGCCAACCCATGTTAAGCCAGTGTGTTGTGTTGTGTTGTGTCACCCATGTTAAACCTATTCCAGTTTATTCGTACAGGAGGCCTGTGCTCAGCAGTGAGACAGTGTAATATGGTGTAGATATTATTATTTTATTATCTAAAAACTCATGAATGAAATATTAAAACTACCACAACCATGGTAATAATGCACTAATTTTTGTGTGTCTATTTCACAATTACGAAGTTAAAATGAACCACCAAAGTAGTAAGAGGTTTTTTCGATATACTTTTTGCGATTGTTTAAATCTATCTGTGAATGGGTACAAGGCAGCATAGTCTATTTTTATTATTTGCAGCAAAATGTGGAATCCATCACTCTTGCAGTCAGACTGACATATGTTCTGCATAATTCATTGATGATTGCGAAAATGAAGTCCTATCAAATACCAGAATATAACATAATCACAAAAGCAGAAAACCAAGACGAATGTGACATTAATGAAGAAGTGATGATCAAAGATGAACCTGATGATGATGGTAAGAACAGAATAATTTTATACAATGTGTAAAAGCAATCCTGTACTATCTGTAAAGGTCCCATTAGGTGTAATGATAAGGCTCTTTAGATGTTAAGTAAAAAAATACCCCAAAAAAAATAATCAAATGATGATTTAAATCTTAATCAGCAATATATGGTTGACGGTTGATCACTCGAAGTGTTTAATTAGGTGACAGCCCTGTAGGCTCACTTAGTATTCGATTACAGAAGTAGTAATTAATGTTTATGATACTCTGAGAAGAGTTTTTTTAGATCATGTGTCGGATTATTCACTGAGGACACCAATACAAACAATGAGTTTATCGATGGTCTCTAGAGTCATGCCGGCCTGTATAAATGCTTCTTCCCTCTTCAGAGAGGCAGAGAGGCTTCCGAAGTGGCAGTAGTGTTTTTTGACGGAATCCAAACAATATACATATAACATTTTATGGATTCATTGAATATATTGATTTTGTAATATTTTCTTTTTGTTGGACTAGGTGCACTCCCAGAAAAAAAGGTTATACTGGACACAACCAAATCTATAGAAGTGAAGCAGGACACCATCTCTGGAACTCAAACAAACACAGTAGCTAATGAAAATAAGTCATCCCAAATAGTATGTGATGGGAAAAATCAGCAAGTATTGGTTAAGAATGATTCACAGTCTTTTATATGCAATGATTGTAGTATAACATGTGATACGAAAGCTCTTCTTATCAAACATATTAGTGAACATAAACCTGTGGCTATCAAACCGAATGAAACATATACAAAAAATCAGAAATCTTCATGTAAAGGGAAATTGAATGAATGCAATAGTTTTATAAAGCACCTAAAAAAGCCTTATAAATGTCAATACTGTTATTATACATCTACACATAATGGTAGTTTAAAGAGACATATTAGAACTCACACAGGAGAAAAACCGTATAAATGTAAATACTGTGATTATACATGTACAGAAAATAGTAGTTTAAAGAAACATATTAGAACTCACACAGGCGAAAAGCCGTATAAATGTAAATACTGTGATTATTCATGTGCACAAAATATTAATTTAAAGAGACATATTAGAACTCACACAGGAGAAAGGCCATATGAATGTAAATACTGTGATTATGCATGTACAGAAAATGGTGATTTAAAGAGACATATTAGAACTCACACAGGCGAAAAGCCCTTTAAATGTCAATACTGTAATTATACATGTAGAGTAAATAGTCAATTAAAGACACATATTATAACTCACACAGGAGAAAAGCCGTATAAATGTGAATACTGTGATTATACATGTACACAAAATAATGATTTAAAGAAACATATAAGAACTCACACAGGCGAAAAGCCCTTTAAATGTGAATACTGTGATTATACATGTACAGTAGACAGTAGTTTAAAGATACATATTAGAACTCACACAGGTGAAAAGCCTTTTAAATGTCAATACTGTGATTATGCATGTACAAAAAATAATGATTTAAAGAGACATATTAGAACTCACACAGGAGAAAAGCCCTTTAAATGTCAATACTGTGATTATACATGTACAGAAAATGGTAAATTAAAGAGACATATTAGAATTCACACAGGAGAAAAGCCCTTTAAATGTAAATACTGTAATTATACATGTACAGAAAATAGTAGTTTAAAGAGACATATTAGGACTCACACAGGAGAAAAGCCGTATAAATGTAAATACTGTAATTATACATGTACACAAAATATAAATTTAAAGAGACATATTAGAATTCACACAGGAGAAAAGCCCTTTAAATGTCAGTACTGTGATTATACATGTACAGTAAATAGTCATTTAAAGACACATATTACAACTCACACAGGCGAAAAGCCATATGTATGTGAAATATGCGATAAGAAATTTGCAAGAAGAAGTGATTTGAAAAGACACTTACAAGTACATATGGGTAACAAAACTCGTTAGTACTGAAGCTAACTGCTCAGAGTATAACAAATATATTAGATGTCATAGCTTAAGCATTAGGTATATTCCTTTATTTTTATATTAGCATGTTTTGCTAAATGTTTGTTCCTGGATAAAAATAGCCTAATATGTTCTAATCTATGTGCTGATATACCTGTGTTATAAAATTCATCAATCAACCATTATTGGATTATTGATTAACAAACATACAAACTTACAAGCATACAAACTTCCACATCAACAAATCCTACGTTCTACTTGAAGTGTCAGGAAATAATTGTAATATGTACGAGCAAAGAAACGACAACTTCACCATCAGCCGTATATTCGTAGACTGGCGCGACCGTACGGTCCGTTCAAAACGGTAACAAATTACCCTCAGTTTAATAATTATTTAAACCTATACATTACACCTCCACCACGATACAATACTACATCTTATCCTTACTTATTTTACACTATTTTTTTTTAATATTAATAAACATTTATAATTTTACTTAATCTATATCAATCATAAATCTATCACCTGGTTTACGCATTAGCTTTGAGTATCGATTCACCGGAGGCTTAGGAGCTGAAGGTAAATCAGGAGGTTGCTTCAAAGAAACTTTGCTTCGACTATTCTCATTTAAATATTCCTTCTCTTTATATATATATTTTTTATAGCATAGGCCAGCAAACGAGCAAGTGGGTCACCTAATGGTAAGTGATCTCCACCGCCCATGTACGCCCACCACCAGAAGAGTCATGGGCGCGTTGCCGACCTTAAACGAAAAGGATAATTAGGGATTGGGAAGGGGAGGGGATTTGGGCTTCCGGATATCTCACTAACCGTACGAAACGCAGCAACAAGCCGCTACTTTACGTAGGTTTTCTGTGAGACAGTGGTAACGACCCGGTCGAGCCAGCCCATTCATGCTGTAGACAAAACTGTCTACAGCGTGGCTCTACCACTCAAAAACTCTCTCTCTAGTACTGTACTCTCGCTCAGCAGCGCTGTGTCAGGAGATCAGGTCGGCACGTCATCACTATGCGGCGCGCTGGCATTTCCTTCCTCGCCGTGGATCTCATCGTTGTCGTCAGGACAAGTAACATCAGATAATCGCGACCTGCGCCGCATTTGATCCACATGCCGTTTAATAAGTTGACCGTCCTCCCTCAATACTGAATACCTACGCACGCTGTCTACCCTTTTCATGGTACCTTTTACCCATTTATCCCGAGTGCCATACTCCCGAACCCAAACTGTATCGTCCTCTGTAAAGGCTCGAGGAGTCCCATGAGAATATTTGACCTGTCGTTGGTTTTTGGCGGGAATTCTTACAGTACAGTTTTTTTTATGGCTTTTGCATTGTTATGCATTTTGCCAGTGTCAAGTATATATTATTCTCAAGTTATTTTTACAAGAACGATGACATACGGGTGCGGTCGATTTCAAGGTCTTGCTTGAGTTTTGGTTAGGGAAGGGCAAAAAATATCGATATATCAAAAAATCAATATTTTTTTAGAAAATAATAGATAAATATCGCCGATATTTTTAATCTCGAATTATCGATATTCAATATTTATTTTTGAATATCAAATTCGATATTTTTTAATCGCCTTATTATATTTTTTATTAAATAATAAAAAAATAATTAATTCATAATATTATTTATTTATTAATAAATTAATAATAAAAAATATAATAAGGCGATTAAAAAATATCGAATTTGATATTCAAAAATAAATATATATATTTCTTGTTATTGTAATATCGTATATAATTATACGCAGAGTATCCCTCTGTAGATGGTGAACAAAACCAAAAAAACATCTCTATAAATGGCTCTTTGGTGTCTGTGACAGTGTCAGAGACAGTTGTATGTAGGGATTAGATATACTTGCAAAATTCGATGCCAGGGCTTTTAAGTACGAGTACGTAAAAATGCCAGGGTCGAAAACCAGGTTTTAAAATACTTGATATAAAGAGGCATTATATAAAGAGGATATGATAATAGAAGCAAACTAACTGGAGAGCATATCAAGGAAAGAGTGTTTCTGATGTCCATATCAGATGAATATTGGTTTAACTAAAAAACAATTGTTAAAATTTTTAACGTGACGTATAATTTCATGTTTATTGTAATATTAATAGTGAAATATGTATTTTATTAATAAGCAAAACTAATAAAAGTACCAAATGTCTTTTCACATTTGAATAGGTATATTAATAGTTTTTTCGGCAATCGCGCTCCTGAGAGTAAAAATATCGATATATCGAAATATCGATATTTTTTACTCTGCATATATCGATATTGTTTAAAAATATCGATACGGTATATTTTTTCCATTCGCCCATCCCTAGTTTTGATGTTAACTCCTTTCAGAGGCAATCGATTAGTGTTGCTTAAACATCGATTATTTGAGATTCCGATAGTATCGATAGTTTTTAAAAAACAATCGATAGTTTTCGAGACTTTTATAAGTATAAAATGAAACACAACTTATTATACTTTTGTATTAAGAATTGAAAATAAAAATTTAATTACAATTAAAAAAAATATTGTATTCAAAGTATTTTCCTTCAGCCGGCTTCTTTTTTCATTCATAATGAGCCCTGTTTGGGAAAATATTCGTTCTGAAAGAACAGATATCGCTGCACAGCACAAATATTTTTTGTCATTATACACAACACATTAGTTGATTTTTCCCAATATTTTAAAGAATAAGCAATCGTTGGTTTTTCTCAATATTGACCAACATCAATTATCGATTTAACGACAGGTGTTGTATGAGGTACCCGATTGGGCAAAAAAAGCAAATCATCGGATTTGGAATTGGTCTCTGTAGCAGACGTACTTGGAAGAGTTTGTATTTCGGGTATTTCTGTTGGTATGGATGCAATTAGATCCGCATATTCACTTTGGAAGAGTTGTGCTTGCTCCCCACACATTACACTATCGGTTTGCGTATACACATATATTTCAGAATTCCCTACAACTTGGCAACACTGCTCTTAGTACTACTTTATTTATTTATTTATTTATTTATTAAGTCGCAACAACATTGTAAATACCAACATATAAATAAATGATCAATGAAATTAAACGCATGCCAAGTATAACAATAATTATAGTTGCAAACGTCCTTGCAATATAAACAGCATTACATCTAGTTTACGCATAAAATTTATTATCTAATTCATCTAATTATTATCATAATATATGTATTGAAATTAACAAATTACAAATTACAAATTGAAAATTAATTAAAAGCATAAATACAATTGAAGGAAAGAAAAGTGTCTTGTTTAAAAGAATGTAAGAGGACTTGTGAGCAGACATGTTAAAACTTACAACCGACAAAGCCCCAGGTATTAGCAGTGTGTTGCCTTGAGATGTAGTTTGAATTTGTGAAAGCTATTCGAGAAAACATCAATAGCTTGTTGCTCTCTCAAGCCACCGCCACCATCATTAAGACCCAGATTCATGTCAACACTGTGAATGTTATTGTAGCTTTGTGTAATTCTATTTAGCGAGGAATACTGACGTAAGTTAGAACGAGCAGCATCTCCGACAAATGGTTTGTATTTGCCAAATCTAGGCAGTTTATGCGGAGAAGAGAAGTTCAGTTGCGAGAGAAGATATGGGCAATCAATATAACTACACTCCTTTGCAAAAAAAACGGGCGGGTTTGATTTTTTAACATTATTGGTAATAATTTAGTTCTTCAGAGGTTTTAATAGCCAAACTATGTTACTGGCACTTAATAAAGAGTCTGGGTATGAAAAAAAGTTCATTCCAAATTCAAAACTTTTGTTTTTTAAATTATTAATCCCTTTTTCATTTTGTGACACTTTTCGCGGGTTTGCGGTTAAAAGGTTATCAAGCAACTAAAAGTAACTTTTCGTTATTTTTAGTACAACAATTTATGTTTATCGCATAATTCTGCCTTATTGTGACTTAAAACAGATATCTTTGTGTCTATCGTAATGGCAGAAAAAGCAATGAGAGCTAGTAAAATTATAGCGCTGCTGGAAGAGGGGTGTAGCCAATGTTACGTCTCACAGCGGTTAAACGTGAGTCGTTCAACCGTACAAAGAACCTGGACTCGATACCAAGAGACAGGTTCCGTTCAGAGAAGGCAAGGTTCTGGGAGAAAACGTTGCACACAGCCGCGAGACGATCGCTTTTTAGTGACTCAGGCGCTGAGGAACCGCAGATGCAGTTACATAGACCTCAAAAGAAACCTTGAAGAGGTACGAGGAGCACAAGTTAGCCTATGGACTGTGAGGAGAAGACTTTTAGCTGCTGATATACGTAGTCGACGACCAGCGCGGGCCCCCAAGTTACTCCGTGAGCACCGGATTGCGCGGTTGAGGTTCGCTAGAAATTGCCTATCTTGGACACCAGGTAACTGGAGTAGCGTACTCTTCTCCGATGAGGCTCGAATTTGTCTGCATGGTGAGGACCGACGTCGGCGAGTGTTACGAAGACCAGGGGAACGCTATGCCGATGTGTGTTTTGAAGAAATCACCCCTTATGGTGGAGGGTCCGTTATGTTTTGGGCGGGCGTAACTTCCAACTATCGTACCGAGATAGTATTCATAGAAAATGGCTCACTAAATGCGCATAGGTACATAACAGAAATCCTTTCTCAAAATGCACAACCCGCACTGACTGTAATTGGTGAAGATGCCATTTACATGGACGATAATGCTCGGGCCCACCGTTCTGGCGACGTAGATGCTTATATGCAAGAGGTCGGTATTCGTCGTTTGGATTGGCCAGCGCGGAGCCCCGACCTTAACCCCATTGAGCACGTTTGGGACCTCCTAAAAAGGCGAGTACGATCTGTCCAACCACCTCCACAAAACATCAGAGAGCTTAAACGTGTAATCTCGACTGAGTGGGAACACATTCCACAGGACACCATCAAAAGCCTGGTGGGAAGCATGCCAAGACGATTACATGCCGTAATCGCTGCAAGAGGAGGTCATACTCGTTATTAATTTTTATTTTTTAATGTCTCTTTTATTAAAATACCATAAAAATACTCGTAGTCTTAATTTCATTATATCCATAAAAATTTCCATTTTAACACGGCTCTCTGTTTACATTGACTAAAACACCGATACCAGGATAAAAGTGTTAAAAAACTAGATTCTCATTGATAATAAGAAATTTCTAGTCATCCAAGCTAATGACATACTAAAAATATAATAATATTTACCCATAGAAAAGCTAAGGTAAAGTGTGTGTGTAAGGTGCCCGTTTTTTTTGCAAAGGAGTTTATTTACCAGTTTATAAAGGAATGTGATGTCTAGTATTTTCCTGCGATTTTGAAGAGATTGTAAGTGAAAATACTTAAGTCGATCATTATAGCTTGGAATTTTTTTAGCCAAGTTACAGCTGTAAGATAAATGCAGAAGGAACCTTTTCTGAATGCTCTCTAATCGTTTATTATAGACATCATAGTGAGGATTCCATACAACGCTACAGTATTCTAGATTGCTGCGAACAAGCGCGTTATAGATTGTAATTTTGGTGCTGGGTTTTTTGAAATCCTTGGAATTGCGCAATGCAAATCCCAACGCCTTAAAGCCTTTTTTAGCAATATAATCTACATGATGATTGAACCTCAACTTTTTATCCTGAATAACTCCTAGGTCACGAATGTGATCAACTTCACTTACTGGTTGTCCTTTTATGAGATAAGTAATGGCTGTGGACTGCTTTTTTCTGGTAAAAGAAATAAGGTGACATTTGTCAGTATTTAGACTCATGCCATTCAACTCACACCATGACACTAGGTTATCTAAATCATTCTGCAGTAATGAGCCATCTCCATCTGAATTAACCGGTCTAAAAAATTTCAAGTCATCAGCAAACATATAAAATTTAGAAGTTTGGAAGCACTTGCTTATATCATTAATGAACACGTTAAAAAACAAAGGGCCCAAATGAGAGCCTTGTGGGACACCGGAAACTACTGTAAAAGGCTTAGACGAGTGACCCCCAACTACCACGATTGATCTTCTATTCTCTAGGTACGACTTGCACCATTTAAGGAACATACCGCCCAATCCAGACGCTTCAAGTTTAGCCAGAAGCACTTCGTGATTTACTTTATCGAAAGCCTTACTGAAGTCAGTATAAATTGCGTCGAGTGAATGTCCATGCTCATTTCCTTCAACAAGGTCCCCGACAAAGCATGTTAAGTTAGTAGTCGTGGATCTTCCCTTGACAAACCCATGTTGTTCCAGTGCAATAATGTGTTTAAAATGCCATGACAGGACCGGATACAGCAACAATTCAACATAAATTCAATTTTACATCTGATCACCGGGATTTCCCCAAGTAGAGACATCATTGCGTTCTAAAAACAATGCTAGGGACGATAAAAAAGAAAACAAACGATATATCGATATAATTCTCAGACAATCGATCGTTTCAATAGTTGTAATACTATCGATTAATCGATTGACTATCGATTTTTAAGCAACACTACAATCGATTGTAAGGCAACACTAGCTGGTACGTTATATTGTCATTTATCTGGTGCATAGATAGATGTTTGTCTTATTTCAGTTTTGTGTGTGTTATGAAAATGTCTGCATTAATTTGTCGAATATGTTTGGATAACAACGTTCGAATGCATCAAATTGCGGGCTCGGAAGTTCAGGATGTATATGAAAAGCTAACAACTAAGAAGGTAGAATTCTTATACTATGTCAAGCGCAAAATAAATTTGCTGCGGTGAAGTCTGAGACCACTTACCGTCTACACCTGCCGACATCTATTACATTATTCAACGAAAACAATATTAAAGACCCAAATGGCAGTGCCGCGCTGTAAACACGTTAAGTGCAAAGCACGAATGGCCGGATTATTACCACTATCTCACAGAAATCAGACGTAAAGTAGCGGCTTGCTGCAGCATTTCGTATGGTGTGTGATATATCCGGAGGTCCAAATCCCCTTCCTCTTCCCAATCCCTCTCCTTTAATGACGGGAACGCGCACATGTTGTGGTGGGTCCTTTATCGGGTGACTCACTTGCGTGTTTGCTAAACTCTGTTATATAAAAACTGGCCAGAGTGTAGAGCCACATATAGTGAATGGCTCTGGGGTGTAGCCAAAAATATCTCATACTTCAAAAACTATACAACATAGCTCATTGAGACCAATGTTCGTTGGAAGTATCTTTTAATTTATGAACTTATTGTTGAATTAAAGAAAAATAGAGTGATCATTTTTCAAAACTTTCAACAACCCGTGACCCATATCAATTCATAATCCCATTATTTGTATAATCCTCAGGTTCAAGAGGATGGAAGACTACACTTTGCATGTTACATATGTTACTATGAGCTAAAGAAATGCCAGCAGCTTGTTATCAAATCACAGAAAGCGGAGGAGTTGCTTCAACAATTCTTTGTAAACAGTCCTGAGGTATTTATATCATTATTTTATTACATAGTATTACAAATATTATGTTGCATATTACATCAGCGACCAACAACTTTCTTAAGTTACATGTATATTCATTGTTAATTATCACTGGCTTTAATGGTGAGAGAAACATTATGAGGAAGCCTACATACTTGAGAATTCTCCATGATGATGTGTGAAGTCTGCCAACCCATGTTAAGCCAGTGTGTTGTGTTGTGTCACCCATGTTAAACCTATTCCAGTTTATTCGTACAGGAGGCCTGTGCTCAGCAGTGAGAGTGTAATATGGTGTAGATATTATTATTTTATTATCTAAAAATGAAATATTAAAACTACCACCACCACATTAATAATGCACTAATTTTTGTGTGTCTATTTCACAATTACCAAGTAAAAATGAACCACCAAAGTAGTAAAAGATTTTTTTGATATATTTTTGCGATTTTTTTACGTCTATCTGTGTATGGGTACAAGGCAGCATAGTCTATTTTTATTATTTGCAGCAAAATGTGGAATCCATTACTCTTGCAGTCAGACTGACATATGGTCTGCATAATTCATTGATGATTGCGAAAATGGAGCCCTATCAAATACCAGAATATAACATAATTACAAAAGCAGAAACCCAAGACGAATGTGACATTAATGAAGAAGTGATGATCAAAGATGAACCTGATGATGATGGTAAGAACAGAATAATTTTATACAATGTGTAAAAGCAATCCTGTACTATCTGTAAAGGTCCCATTAGGTGTAATGATAAGGCTCTTTAGATGTTAAGTAAAAAAAATACCCTAAAAAATTTAATCAAATGATGATTTAAATCTTAATTAGCAATATATGGTTGACGGTTGATCACTCAAAGTGTTTAATTAGGTGACAGCCCTGCAGGCTCACTTAGTATTTGATTACAGAAGTAGTAATTAATTTAGTATTTTGTAGTAGTTTATGATACTATGAGAAGAGTTTTTTAGATCATATGTCGGATTATTCACTGAGGACACCAATACAAACAATGAGTTTATCGATGGTCTCTGGAGTCATGCCGGCCTGTGTAAATGCTTCTTCCCTCTTCAGAGAGGCAGAGAGGCTTCTGAAGTGGCAGTAGTTGTTTTTGACGGAATCCAAACAATATACATATAACATTTTATGGATTCATTTAAAACCAGACAAATTTTCGTATGTTTGCAAAATGCACCTACTACATTGAAATAACTAAAAAAATATTTATAATGTAGGAGTAGTAATATTAACATTTTATAAAATTTTTACTTTAATTATAAAAAAAAAAAAGTGTGCGTCTCGGGACGCTCGACAGAAGTGATAACTTAACCTAATGTGGGTTAAAGTGAGAGCGAAGGAGCCTGCCTACTGCTGCCGTATGCGTGAGAGAAAGGGAAGCTAGAGTGGCGCCGTAACGCGTTACGTTACGAAGTTCGGTCAAAGTCCAGTCAAAGTTCTGTCAAAGTCCGGTCAAGGTCCTGTCAAAGTCCGGTCGAAGTCCGGTCAAAGACCTGT
The DNA here is from genome assembly GCA_949126905.1 of Amorpha juglandis. Taxonomy (NCBI): domain Eukaryota; kingdom Metazoa; phylum Arthropoda; class Insecta; order Lepidoptera; family Sphingidae; genus Amorpha; species Amorpha juglandis. Next base: position 5,832,366 of record OX421392.1, read on the forward strand.
CAAAGTCCTGTAAAAGTCCGGTCAAACCCCGGTCAAAGTCCGGTTGAAGTCCGGTCAAAGTCCAGTCGAAGTCCGGTTAAAGTCATGTAAAAGTCCGGTCGAAGTCCGGTCAAATACCGGTCGAAGTCCGGTCGAAGTCCGGTCAAAGTCCGGTCAAAGCCCTATCAAAGTCCTGTCAAAGTCCGGTCGAAGTCCGTTTAAAGTCCGGTCAGAGTCCTGCCAAAATCCAGTTAAAGTCCTGTCAAAACCCGGTCAAAGCCCGGTCTAAGTCCTATCAAAGTCCGGTCGAAGTCCGGTTAAAGTCCTTCCAAAGTTTGTCAAAATCCGGTCAAAGCCCTATCAAAGTCCGGTCGAAGTCCGGTTAAAGTCCGGTCGAAGTCCGGTTAAAATCCTTCCAAAGTTTGTCAAAATCCGGTCAAAGCCCTATCAAAGTCCGGTCGAAGTCCGGTTAAAGTCCGGTCGAAGTCCGGTTAAAATCCTTCCAAAGTTTGTCAAAATCCGGTCAAAGCCCTATCAAAATCCGGTCGAAGTCCGGTTAAAGTCCGGTCAAAGTCCGGTTAAAGCCCGGTCAAAGTCCGGTCAAATACCTCGAAGTCCGGTCAAAGTCCGGTCTAAGTCCGGTCAAAGACCTGTCAAAGTCCAGTCAAACTCCGGTCATAGCCCGGTCAAAGTCCGGTTAAAGTCCGATCGAAGTCCGGTTGAAGTCCTGTCTAAGTCCGGTTGAAGTCCGGTCAAAGTCCGGTCCAAGCTGACTGGTTGCAACCTGGGAAATCGAAATTATCGATGTTCCAGGGAGGTCAGCTAACACTGGCTGGTCGATGGAGCGCTCGCGTTACGGAACGTTTCGGTTCACCCTCCCATAAGAAGTTATCACTTCAAAAAGAAAATTAACAACAATTATATACATTTTTTAAATATTAAAAAGTCGAATGAGTGCAACTATGAGTTGAAATGTACTAAAGATCACTGGAACCCTCATTCTTTTGTAGATTGATATCAGTATCGAGTTGATCATGACGAGATAAACTACTCGCCCGATTTCGCCGCAAAGAGACGGCTCAACGGGCAAGCTCTCGCAGAGCTGTGAGTTTTATTCTGATCGAATTTACCTTCCCATGGATATACGTTGGTTATTTCTCAATATGTCTACAAATAGTTGTTTTAAATGTTTGCTAAATGTGCGTCGACACCTATTACAAAATATAAGAAGATATTTATTCATATAAATGATTCCGTAATTGATAATGCCATTAGTCAAATACGATTGATACGCTTCTAAGACTTCAAACAAATCTTCAATAATGTGTAAATGGAATAAAACCAATGAAAAAAGATAAGAATATTTGAAAAGGTCGCAATTTATCAATTGCGCATCAAACAGTCGATCCATTGGGCATCATTTTTATCGTATTTGCGTATAAATAGTGGCGTCGCGACGCTCCGGCCCGCCGCTAATGATACGGAAAATGACATCTTATTTCGACGCGTAAATCGAAGAAAAAATCGCTCATCTCTCGCCCGTCTGCATGAATATTTTATAGGCCCGTCAACAGCGAAATGACAGGTTTTATCGTTTGAAAATTCGACGAAAATTGCGCGAAATGACGCGTCGATATTTTTTTATTTAGTGAGAACATCCTTCCGCCAATCAGACGCGTTTATTGTGCTGCCACAATGAGCTCTCTCCCTCGCCGCACGCCGCTTCTCGCACCTAATTTTTATTTAACTTGCGCGCAACAGCTTATTTTGTTTAGGACATATTTTAAACCTTTGATTTTTATATCACATTTGTGTTTTACGATACATCATTTAGTATTTCATTTGTGCCTACATCTCCCTTTGTATTAATTAAAAAAATACTTTTCTCCTTCTGCCTGGCATTATCCCAGCCTATTTGCAGGAGGGCGTTCCTACTTAGATGTTAAGAATTCACCCGGTTTCAAACATCCTTCACAGTGAGACCATTGGATCTCATATCCTCCTGTAATAATACATCAGTGCTGATACAGCCTTCCACATGGTTATACTCCCGATACAACTCGACACAAGCACTTGCGACCGACATACTCCTTTGGTTTTCTTAAAACATCACCAAGCCAAATTAAAATATATACGACTAGCTTTTCCTCGTGGTTCCGCCCGCGTGATCTACTTTTTCCGGGATAAAAAATAATTTTTGAAATTACATACAAAAATACAAATTTTTCCTCTTTATAATATTACTACTAATGATAATGATTTGAACATAATATGTAACATACTGGTGCCAGCTGTAATCCTATTAAAGTATCAATTATTAAACTAAAACATTACTGAAACACAACATAATATCATACACTCGCTATCTCTGAACTATGAAACAATGATTCGAGAGTTTCACAAGATCAATCGAAACACTCAATAGTAAATATACAGAATGGCGTACATATTAATGTATTTAATTGCTTATTAACGTTTCGACGTGTAGTCATGTAACGCATGACTTTGATGGGGGTGGGTGTTGTGACGTGTGTTCTCCGAACTCCGACAAATCTTACACGAAGGCCTGCTGTGGGGGAACTTTTACATTGGTTATACGTGTAATAAGACGTTAGTTAATTGCTGAGAGTAACGTTTACTGAAGTTGTCGGCATGATCTTGCCGACCAACGATAGATATACTGTTTGTCGTTGGTCGACACTATTTCTGGATTGCACTACGCTTACCATCAGGTGTGGCGCAGTCACTTTGCCGAGCCCGAATAAAAAAAAAATACGGGTTGCACTCCGGGAGTGCCGACAGAAGTGAAAACTTATCAAACAAGATGCGAGAATACAAAATTATGGCAACATGTCCACTCGACATGATAAAAGTACATTCTACTCTCTTCGCGTTTATGCGAGCCTGGTACTTTATACGGCAACATGTTTCAAATAAGAAAATACCTAAAAAGTTTTTCTTTGTCTAAATCGTCATTTTGTTTAATAATTACGGCTACTCGCCATGAAAAAAGGACATTCTACTCTCTTCGCGTTTATGCGAACCTAGTACTTTTTTTACAGCACCATGTTCCAAATTATAAATAAGTAAAATATGTATTTCTTTATCGATCGTCATTTTTTTTAAATATCAAAAACAAAATTACAGTAACATGTCTATTCGCCATAAAAAAAAAAACGAACACAGTCCGGTCAAATTCCGGTCAAAGTCCTGTCAAAGTCCTGTGAAAGTCCGGTGCAATTCGACTGGTCACTGTATGACGCCACCTGGGACATCAAAATTATTTAAGTTCCAGGGAAGTCGGCTAGCGCTGGCTGGTCAACTGGCCCACGTGACGTCTCACAGAAGGTTCTCGAATATTCTGGAACCTTCTGCTCACCGCCGCTCGCGTTACGGAACGTTTCGGTTCACCCTCCCATAAGAAGTTATCACTTCAAAAATAATATTATTAAAAAATAAATAAAAATGTGTGCGTCTCGGGACGCTCGACAGAAGTGATAACTTAAACTAATGTGGGTTAAAGTGAGAGCGGAGGAGCCTGCCTACTGCTACCGTATGCGTGAGAGGTAGGGAAGCCAGACAGAGTGGCGCCGTGCGTTATGTTACGGCGCCATTCTGTCTGGCTTCCCTTAACGCGTTACGTTACGGGGTCCGGTCAAAGTAATGTCAAAGCCCGGTCAAAACCCGGCCAAAGTCCGTTCAATGACCGGTCAAAGTCCAATCAAAGCCCGGTCAAAACCCGGTCAAAGTCCGGTTAAAGTCTTGTGAAAGTGCGGTCAAAGTCCGGTCCAAACCGACTGGTCACTGTATGACGCCACCTGGGACTTCGAAATTATCGATGTTCCAGGGAGGTCAGCTAACGCTGGCTGGTCGATGGACCGCTCGCGTTACGGAACGTTTCGGTTCACCCTCCCATAAGAAGTTATCACTTCAATAAATAGGTAACAAAAATTGAGTTCATTCCAGTAACCATTACAAAAGTTACAATATTCGAATGTATTAGGATTTCCTTACATTTCTTATACTAATCTATCGTTTATTTAATTTCTAAATTAATATTTTGAGTCGATATTTCCAAAATAGCTTTATGTTAAACATAACCAACGCGATCGCCTTCTGTACACTTCGCGTTTTTGTAAAGCGTCGACATTGACCTTTGGACATAATGCACACAAATAAAATATCGCGCACAATAACATATTGGAACATAGATACGAATCATCATTCGTTTAATAGGTATCTCTTTTTCACTTTCTAGTAAATACTATAGTTGTCACTTTCTCGCTAAAACACGTGTAACGCTAGTGTTGTAGGTTTCATTTTACGCGTTATAATCTATTCTTAATTCATATTTCAAAACGAAAGATTCATTGAACGAACTAAGAGGTTTACGCCCGTATACTGAAACGCTACTCAAGTATTTAAGATCGTTTTAAACAAGTTGAATCCCTCTTAGCTGTCAAAATTGTATTAAAATAAGTAGCCGTTAGCCGTCAGACAGCTGAGTAGCGTTTCAGTATTCGGACATTAGAGGCATAAAATATTCTAAAATAATCCATCAAACTCAATAACAATGATGGCATTATTATCTCATGTTTTTTTATTATTTAAAAGGGTGCAAGCCACATTTTATGGTCGTAAATCATAGATCATATCACATGCACGTGCTCATGTCTCGATATCAATTAGCTTAGACGTTCATAACTTATGGTATAAACGTGGTGGCATCCAAACTAAATACCTTAATAACAACACCATGATTTGAATATTAAGAAATAAAATATTATAGCGCGCAGCCTTGCTACTCGCTCGCGCGACGCGACGTACCTACCTACGTGCTGCGCCCGCGCCTGTGCCAGAGCATAATTACCACACTCCGTGCATCCCCAGTGCCAGAGCCTAATTACCACACTCCGTGCATCCCCAGTGCCAGAGCATAATTACCACACTCCGTGCATCCCCAGTGCCAGAGCCTAATTACCACACTCCGTGCATCCCCAGTGCCAGAGCCTAATTACCACACTCCGTGCATCCCCAGTGCCAGAGCCTAATTACCACACTCCGTGCATCCCCGCATCCTCCGTGCATTAATTCTCTTCCGGGGTGCGTGCGCGAGTGCTCACGGCTCGCTCGTTTCCGCGGTAGTTTTATTATCCGATGTATCCAATCGAGTTATTGATTATAACGCGAGTGTATTCATTGCATTTCTTACCCATCACCGACGCGGCACTCGTCATCTCATTACATACCACTATAATCACTATTTAAAGACATGTTTTCGAATAGATAATGTCAAACAAACGTTTGAACTCAATACCTCACCGATCTCAGCTGGACTACGTTGCCGCGATATCAATGAGAGATCAAGACCAAGTCGACATAATAGAACAAAAACTAATTTATATCCGATCTCAATCCTTATAAACCGATAAAAAATGTTTTCACACTAATATTTATTTACATTAGGCCAACACTAAACATGTATTATTCGGGAATGTCTTGGTTGTGTGCATTCAAATACGCGACTATTTTCAATTGGTACTTTTGTTAGGCGTAATAACCAGTAATTTTTTTTTGTATTTGCCAACCACTGATTGAGATTTCTACGTTATAAAGATATTAGAATTTTGAAAATATCAAGATTTAATTACGTACGTAAAATTAAAGTAATCATTTATGCATACGTATCAAATCAGAATTTAGGTACACGAGTATGGACATGTATGTGATAGTGTGTCATTCATGCGAAGTCGCGAGTGATCTGTGAGCGTTGTATCCTTGCGTGTGTGTGTGCGTGTGTGTGTGTGTGTGTGTGTGTGTGTGTGAGCACAGCGAGCGCGTGGTCGGTTGATGTTGTCGCCTCGACGAGTTCCAGGTACTTATACAGACTGTTCAAAATTAATTCATTCGTAATGGATTTTAATTTGTTAGGCAATCTTATTTTTTTATTTTCCAGTTTATGTCTAACTATGCTATGTCAAAGTATTTAAAATAACGAGAACGACACGTGGTACAATTTAAGTATAGGGTGTCAAAATGACACGGTATATACTTATATATTAAATTTTATGGATTCATTTAATATATATATGATTGTATGTATATGATTTTGTAATATTTTCTTTTTGTTGGACTAGGTGCACTCCCAGAAAAAAAGGTTATACTGGACACAACCAAATCTATAGAAGTGAAGCAGGACACCATCTCTGGAACTCAAACAAACACAGTAGCTAATGAAAATAAGTCATCCCAAATAGTATGTGATGGGAAAAATCAGCAAGTATTAGTTAAGAACGATACACAGTCTTTTATATGCAATGATTGTAGTATAACATGTGATACGAAAGCTCTTCTTATCAAACATATTAGTGAACATAAACCTGTGACTATCAAACCGAATAAAACATGTACAAAAAATCAGAAATCTTCATGTAAAGGGAAATTGAATGAATGCAATAGTTTTATAAAGCACCTAAAAAAGCCTTATAAATGTCAATACTGTGATTATAAATCTACAAATAATGATAGTTTAAAGAGACATATTAGAACTCACACAGGAGAAAAGCCGTATAAATGTGAATACTGTGATTATACATGTACAGTAAATAGTAATTTAAAGACACATATTAGAACTCACACAGGAGAAAAGCCCTTTAAATGTAAATACTGTGATTATACATGTACACGTAATGGTAGTTTAAAGACACATATTAGAACTCACACAGGCGAAAAGCCCTTTAAATGTCAATACTGTGATTATACATGTACAGAAAATGGTAATTTAAAGACACATATTAGAACTCACACAGGAGAAAAGCCATATAAATGTAAATACTGTGATTATACATGTACAGTAAATGGTACTTTAAAGACACATATTAGAACTCACACAGGCGAAAAGCCATATGTATGTGAAATATGCGATAAGAAATTTGCAAGAAACGATCAGTTGAAAAGACACTTACGAGTACATATGGGTAACAAAACTCGTTAGTACTGAAGCTAACTGCTCAGAGTATAACAAATATATTAGATGTCATAGCTTAAGCATTAGGTATATTCCATTATTATTATATTAGCATTTGCTAAATGTTTGTTCCTGGATAAAAATAGCCTAATATGTTCTAATCTATGTGCTGATATACCTGTGTGATAAAATTCATCAATCAACCATTATTGGGTTACTGATTAACAAACATAAAAAACTTACAAGCATAAAAACTTCCACATCAAAAAATCCTACCCTACTAATATACAATACTAGCAGACCCGGCCACGCTTGCTGTGGCTAAGGTATATGTTAAATTATATTGTAGTAAACTATTCAATGCAGTATGCGCCATCTATTGGATACTCACTCAATCCAGACGATAAATTACCTTACACCGCCATCTGTTACAATGTTATGGAACTCACAGAATTATAACAAACAATTTGCAATAAAAAAATATTGCGACTATAAATTGAGATATAAACTATAATAAACCTATAAATAAACCTATCTCTCAAGTTGGATCAAACTGCACACAGACTACAAAATTTGATTAAAATCGGTTCAGTAGTTTAAGAATTCATCGCGGACAAACAACGTGTAGAGGAACGGGTGTTGGTGTTCCTCTGGCGAAGGGGGAGATCTCCAGTCAGGTGGGTGTTGTGCCTGACCGGCCGCGGCCCCTCCGGTGGTTGATGTTCGGAACTTGTATATATACTAATCTTCGCTTAAATTTCTCTAGCGCGATGCAGGATTGCGCGCTTTGTGTTGTGCGCGCTAGATGTCGCCACAAACGTGACATGAAATTTTTATATATAAAGATTAGTAGGAAGTAGGATTTGTTGTATAGGTCCTATGATACTGTGACTGCCTCGGTGCCTCGGACTGCTGTGCTGAGGTCTCGGGTTCGATCCCCGGGTCGGGTCAAGTGATATTGGGTTTTTCTATCACACACGTTTTGCAATTGTATCGCCGCAAGAATGTATCGGATTTTTTGCATCTCAATATATGGGGCATTTCACGTCAAGCGGACAACGAAAAAAAAGGGAGGTCGTGAATTTTGTTTATACTCTGGTCAGTTATACTTGTAGTAGACATGGATGTGTACACACAATTTTATTTTCGTATGAAGCTTTATTGATGAGTTATGAGCTTTTAAAAATTTACTAAGAATAAAGTCATGAATTTTTGGATGCTTATTATCTGTATCAATTGATTTGTAAAAAAAACTACAAAGTATTGTTTATAGTTGGGTCATTCCATGTAAAATCGTCTTATGGAAAAAAAAATTCCCGACTCGTTTTAGATTTTGGTGTAACTTTGAGAAACTCTACTCTAGGGTCCCAAAGAACAAAATTTACACGAGTTTGATTTTTACAAGCGCTTGTTTCCGCCTATTTAAACATAAAATTTTAAAAATCGATATTTTTAAACCTTATCAACATTTGCTGTGAAATTTTTCTGTTTGAAGCTATCTGCAGGATCAAGACGGAATTCACAGTGGGAAAGATAGTAGTTTAAGTGTAAATGAGGAGAATTGGCTCGGACGATCCCTTTGAATAATAGCACCATGCTGAAAATGAGTGTTTTTTAGTCATTTTTCGTGAATTTTAATCGACTCTAGCGTCTTAACTGTTGAGAATTAAAAACTCATGCTCCGCGGGAATTAAGTATACATATCATAGACAAAATTCAGCCACAAGTTGACTTGAGCAGCCCACTCTTCATAGAAAAAAACTTTGCTTCAAATTTTGGAATTTTAAAAAATCCCAATTTTCAGGCTATGAAACGAACGTGTTGACTGCGAGATAAAAATCTGATACTCACAGAATCTACTGTTTTTACCTTCAACTTAAAATGACTACATCACTTGTTTTGTTATTTTCATGTTTACTCAATTTTTTTTAAATATCTAGTAGTTTTTTTGTTTTTTTAATTTTTTGTTTTTTTTTTATTTTTCTTTTTTTTTTAGTTTTAATCCATTAGTAAAATCGTCCAGATGTTTGCTGTGAGAAAAAAAACGGCTCGTACATGCACTAAACATTAAAATAACAAAACAAGTGATGTAGTCATTTTAAGTTGAAGGTAAAAACAGTAGATTCTGTGAGTATCAGAATTTTATCTCGCAGTCAACACGTTCATTTGATAACCTGAAAATTGGGATTTTTTAAAATTCCAAAATTTGAAGCAAAGTTTTTTTCTATGAAGAGTGGGCTGCTCAAGTCAACTTGTGGCTGAATTTTGTCTATGATATGTATACTTAATTCCCGCGGAGCATGAGTTTTTAATTCTCAACAGTTAAGACACTAGAGTCGATTAAAATTCACGAAAAATGACTAAAAAACACTCATTTTCAGCATGGTACTATTATTCAAAGGGGTAGTCCGAGCCAATTCTCCTCATTTACACTTAAACTACTATCTTTCCCACTGTGAATTCCGTCTTGATCATGCAGATAGCTTCAAACAGAAAAATTTCACAGCAAATGTTGATAAGGTTTAAAAATAACGATTTTTTAAATTTTATCTTTAAATAGGCGGAAACAAGCGCTTGTAAAAATCAAACTCGTGTAAATTTTGTTCTTTGGGATCCTAGAGTAGAGTTTCTCAAAGTTACACCAAAATCTAAAACGAGTCGGGAAAATAAATTTTTCCATAAGACGATTTTACATGGAATGACCCAGTTCTAAAGTTGAAGGTTTTAATTTTTTTGTCGAATTTTAAATTCAATTTTTTTTACGTATAGTAAACCGGAAGTGAAAATTTCAAATCGATATTTGAGTTACTTCGACACTTTAAAAAAAAAAACCTTGAATTTAAGCCTTAAATGTACTAATTCTTTACCAAAAAAATTTGAATGAGATATCCAATAGTTTAACACTTAGAGCATATAGAGTGCATACACATAGCTATGAGCTCTTTCTAAGCAATCGCGTTTATGCTCAAATACTGCGCTATTAAAATTTTATTCCTTGCATATAAATTCTAACATGCAAGAATATAAATATAAACGATTTCTTTAATTCTTCACAAAAAAATTAAAACGTGATCGCAAAAAAAAAGTTTAAGACTTAGAGCGATTTTATTTACTGAGATTGATTTAATTTGTTTGACAGTTTAAATGGTTTTGGCCATTATGGTAATAAGTTAAAACATGCTCTTTCATGTAATTCTGAACACATTACTTTCTGGAATGATGCTGTAAAAAGCTAGCATCAATGCGCTTTGGCGAATTAATACTCTCTTAAAAAAAATATTTGTTTAAGAGAATATTGCCCTAATATAGATAGGTTATATTATCCTTCTAGTAATTTTAATCAAATCGCCAGGCAGAGTATTTCTATTATTGATAAAATGATGCCATGTATTTGCAATGTTTATGTTCATTCTGATTTAATAGGTACTTACAAAAAAATATTGACACTTTATAATTGTAATATACATAAAACAGATCTTATTTAAGCTTTTTGCTTTTATGTAATTAAAATGCAAGTTAAGCAATGGTGCATTATTTTAAATAATTGAATAAATAATATTGAGTTTAGGCCTAGAGACATAAAAATGGAAACTCTAATCTGAGAAAAGTCACAAAAGGATTGAGTTATAGATGAGGAAGAAGGTGTTGTAACTAATCACCCATAATTTATTTATTTAATATTGATATCTTCACAGTGTTTTGTCTACAGTTTTTATGATTGTTGCAAATAAAATTGTTTTTTTTAAAGTGTATTAGACATATTTTTGTGCTTTTAGTTTATTATGCATACTGTATAGTATAGTAGCTTAAACTCAACTCCTTGTATTGCATAAAAAACATAGTTATAGTCTTCTTTATCACTATTTTATTTACTGTTAAGCATAAATTATGTAAAATCTCATATGTATAAGTTAATAGGATCAGACAGCACCTTAACTAATTTACACACTAGGATTCATTTTAATCAAAAAAGTAATTAGAATTATCTTAAATGTCTTTGTATAGAAATCTGATGTTCATTGAACATTGTTCAATATGGGTATATTATGTATAAATGAATACACAGATTATATTAAAGATTATGTAAAAGTAGAACTGACCAAAAAATTGTTTGAAAATGTAATTGCTCTTAGATAAGTAGGATGGCTTGTTTTAAAATATTAAGGACACGAGTAAGACTGTAAATATTATTCTTATTATTTGTCACCTTTATATTTACATTTCGTTACAACGATTAAACTCTGTACTTTTTACACTGATTCCTGCAAATTCATAAGTAATTGTTGAGTACACATTGTATTTATTATCACCTTAGTACAAAAATGTATTTTTTAATGTTTCCATAATTGTTCATATTTTTATTGATATACCAATCTGCAGAAATATACATATACATATAAGCCCTTACTAATAAACATTGTATATGTTGGTAATAGTTATACAATACTTTGTCTTGCTATGTTGAGTGACATTTATTATAAGAAGAAGCGAGACAAAACACTGTATAAGTATGACACTCGTATAAAATATTTATTAGTAAAGCCCATAGTGTATAACACACTTTATTTTAATATTGGGTTTTCGTTAGTGTACCTAACATTTGATGATTTTTGTAGCATTTTTACTTGAAAATAAGCCATTACATAATACATATTGCAAAATATAACGTTATGCACGTAATGCTTTTCGCGAGGCGATAATTTGTAAATATATAATTATTTTTAAGTTTAATTCATCATGTTATGGTTTTAAATTAACCTTTGTACAAATAAGTTTAAGTAGTCATATTATTAACTCTCATTTATAACAAAAAACATTTGTTGGCTATCTGTCAGCCAAAGCTGGCTCTTTTGTATATATTTTGTGCTTTCTATTTAATTTCATTCGCAATTTAAATGTCATTGGTGGTTTAAGTGTAATATTATTAATAATAAAGAATTTTAGTTTATTGTGAAAATGTAATATTTCAAGTAGTTATAGAAGTGCAATTCCAAGTAAAAATCGGATTTCGCGGGCTATCGGTAGGTTCGGAAATGATTGTAAATAGGACGTAAGAACAATTTACATAAATATGTAACCTACGATAGAAATAAATTTTATAGTTACTATTTAGTTTTATTATTATAAATCAAATTTTAAGCGAGGTTTATGTCTAGTACCCACTATAGAAAACCGATAATTTATTACGGTTTTAGTATGTAAGCCTCCTTAAAGTCATCCCTATTTTATTTAATGATCGGTATTTTCAGAAATTCACCGATTTCCGATACGGCACGTCTCTAGTATACAATCTCCGTGCAAAAGAGAAACAAGAAAACCACAGATCAATTCACACGGGAAAGAAAGAGAGATCCCACTTCTCTTATGAATGAATTGTATTACATGTATAGTATAACAAATTATGCATGTAGGTGTGAGCTTAATGCTTATCGTGTTAAAAAATTTGTATGAAGTCAACTGTCTCCAGTGTCTCCAACTTTACCGTAATTACGGTAGACACACCGTAATTTCGTTCAATTTTGCTCGATCTACCACCTACCGTAACATCTTCGGTACGGTAGCAAAAACTACCGTAATTTAAGATCTTGTAATTTTGACAACGATCGTATTTTTCTCATATAAATATATTATATATGAAGCAACATTAATATAAATATGACAACACTGATTATCTAAACCGGGAATCCCCGTGCACTTTTCATTCATTCTGCGTTCATTTGTTCGTTCATAGCCCGATCAAATAGAATTGTACGTTTATGTATTCAATATTTATGAAAAGAACGATTATTTATTTTGCCAGCGTAATACGAATCATTTATCCTCCCATTGATAATTTTCGATGGTATTTCATGGTATTCTGTTGGATTATAAGTTGATATATCGTATAACTACAATTTAAAATATCGTTTGGTGTACTGTAAAGTGGCTAGCATTGACGGTGATAGTGATGATGGCCCACCTATTCCAAATAAAACAGAAGTTACATATAGCATCAAGGGATTATATACCTTTCTAACTGTGAAAGAATGTTGGAAGAAATCGGATCAGTAGTACCCAAGATTACCCCAAGTGTCCAAACTTACATACTTTATTTTAAACTAGCTGTGCCCGCGACTTCACCCCTGTGGATTTTTTTTCATCAGAAGATTTTTTCTAAAATAAAAGTAGCTAAGTTACTCCTTATCACATCAGCTACCTGCCAGTGAAAGCCCCGTCAAAAACGGTCCAGCCATTTCAGAGATTAGCGGGAACAAACAGACAGACAAAAATGGTAAAAAAAAATTATTTTGGTATATGTATCGCATAATATATATTTATATGCATGTAGCAAAAAGCGGTTATTTTAATATTACAAACACACACTCCAATTTTATTTATATGTATAGATAATTAACAAAAATCTTGACATTATTATTTACCTACACCTCGCCCCTACACCCCTAAGAAAAAAAAAATGTGTACGTGTACTAGTTAGTGTACACACGTAGGAAGTGAAACTTCTTTAAGACCTTATTTTTCGAAAAATGATCTACTATATGCAACTTTACAGAAATTGGTTAAATAAAGTTAAATTAGATAAAGTTAAACAAAAGGCTTTTATTATCATAGACATGAATACAAAAAAAAAGTGTGCGTCTCGGGACGCTCGACAGAAGAAGTCCGGTAAAAATCCGCTCAAAGTCCGGTCAAAGTCCGTCAAAGTCCTGTCAAAGTCCGTCAAAGTCCTGTCATGGTCCTGTCGAAAGTCCGGTTAAAGACCTGTCAAGTCCAGTCAAAGTCTGGTCAAAATCCAGTCAAAGTAAAAAATGTGACGCGTGCCGCGTAACGGAAAAATGTAACGATTTTATTTTTCTAACGCTGATAAAGAAGCCTTCAGCCTTCCTTTTCAACCTTAAATTGTATCATAAAAAAGTTCATTTCTTACTTTTAGGTTGCCCAACTACACAACAAAAATGAAACAGAGCATTCGCAAGCTTGTCAAATTTTACGCTTCATACAGAACGATTACTAGAAATTTGTTAGCCGAACAATGTATCAAAAGACATGGCAAAATTTGTGTGGATTTTACTCCAACAGACAAAATTATAAGTATAGCTTGGCAAAAAAGTGTAGAAACGGAACTAATTCTTTATTTCACCTGGCAACACTATCACGTCGTTGACATTTGTGAATTTTGATTGTAACTCGCGTTGAGTTTTCGTTTTTATTGAATTATTTTCAGTGAGCACGTTTATTTCAAGCCATTAGTGTTACAAACTGAATAAGCCGATTCGAAGTTCCGCAAGGGAAATTATTTATAAAGCTTACCGACGATGTCTTGCAGAAAAAGAAGCAAAAACAATTGTGTCGGACCTCGACAATGTTTACCAAAGAACCGCTGATATGACTGGTTAGTGAAAGTTTATTTTGTGATATTTAAGTCAATCTTATATTTTTCTATGGACATAGAATGGTTTTTATGTCTTGTACAACGTATTCTTTCATATTTTGCAACATTATTATCAAGCCTATAGGTTATGTTTACATTCATGTGACAGGATCAGTTTAGAGATTGACTACCCCAATTTTGATACTTGTGTTCATCAATAATTAGTAATATCTTACAACACAAATTCTTGATTTAAAAAGTGGATGTTTTTATCATTATGACATAATTCTTTCTTAATCGACCAAAGTGGTAATTTATTCTGGTTTATTCAAAGAGCAGTTTTAAAATGAAAATTTACAATCGATTTTTCACTTACGTAATAATTTAAATATTTTTTCATTCATTAGGATGCAGCTGAGCGTGAATTTTAAGAAATCACAGTAAACATTGGAAAGACTCACACCAGCAAGTAAAAAAAAAATGAAGATGAATATTACGAGAGAAAGAGAAAGCATACTTTGTATGACAATATTGAAAAGTTAGTTATTAAACTTGCAGGCGAAAGCACTAGTACTTCTGGATCAGATGATGTGGATGATTGTCTACCCAGCATCAGTCATGATAATATGGATGTTGATTTACGGATACAGAATACTTGGAAGAGAGTTTCTCTGACTGATAGAGACCCTGACAATCATTTTATCTGAAAATTGTAATGTTAAAATTAAAGTTATAAATAAACAGACAAAATGAATACATTTTGGGTTTTCCTTTTTTTAACAGAAAATAGTCACATCTATAAAATAAGATGTTTCTCAATCTTAAAACCTGACATCATAACTATTTTTTGTACAATGGTGACTCACATACATATAGTAATAATTTAATGAAATAATCATTTTAGATACCTTCAGTCTTAAATTACAATCAATAGTCGATTCTGTCTTTACGTTTGTATAGTAACTCACATAATAAGTAGGTAAGTTTACTTTTTAGTTCCTTATCCGCCATTACATAATTACAATACAATAACACTTTATTTCACACCAACGTACAGTAATAAACTTAACTATGGATAATTACTAAGTGTTTGGTATTAATGCAACGGGTGGTCTTATCGCTTATAGCGATCTCTACCGGACAACCGTGGGATGGACAGTGACGGAAACCTATCTACCACTAGACGGCGCTACACAATAAAGTAGTAGAAGAAGCGAATAATGCGGAAAACAACTAATATCTATCATACAAATACTTATATACACAAACAAATACATTAATACATATTATAGGTACATAACAAAAAAGCGAGTTTAGAATATTTAGATAGAGGTTTCTTAATTGGTTTTATAATAATTGTTATTTGATTGCATATTAAATATTATAACAAGTTTTTTATAATTTATAATAACAAGTATCAAAACTAAAAACCGAACTATATAGGGGTGCCATATAAACGGCTCAGTGGCGCCTCCATTTATTTCTACATTTTTTTGCCAAGCTATATTATGAACGTTTCAATGTATAATAAATATGTATCTAAAGGCTTTTATTTCTTAACTGGGTTTACCGTAATTCTACCGTATTTTTTTGTCATGGACACCATAATCTACCGTATTTTTTACCTAGCAACACCGTATTTTTCACCGAACGAGTTGGAGACACTGACCAGCCCCTTTCGACTCAGCCCAAAAAAGTAACACGATAGCGCTAAGCAGCTATCTCATGTTTCAAAATTTTTCCATACATTTTATGAATGGATTTTCTTGCATCTCTTTCTACGCTCTGTCCTTTATTAGTGTGTGTGATGATTCGAACGTCAGATTGAAAGAAGACAAAAGTCCGCCATTTTGTACTGTGGTCAACCATTGCTCTGAATTACCGCGCCGTGTATTTTTGTTCTGCATTTCGCAATTTTGATTTGAAGGCGGATTTCACTTATTTGTTATCTAATTCTACTTTATTGTGTGCTAATGTTTTTGTAACCAACCTTTCTTAAAAGCAATCTTTGTGTTTACTGGTCTAACGTGTCATCGTTATCTTCGTAAGTGTATCATCATCATCATCAGCCACAAGACGTCCACTGCTGAACATAGGCCTCCCCCAAAGATTTCCAGACCGACCTGTTGGAAGCCTGCATCCAGCGACATCCTGCGACCTTTATCAGGTCGTCTGTCCACCTTGTAGGTGGACGTCCAACGCTGCGCTTGCCAGTACGTGGCCTCCATTCCAGAACCTTTCTGCCCCATCGGTTATCGGTTCTGCGAGCTATGTGGCCTGCCCACTGCCATTTCAGCTTGCTAATCCGCTGGGCTATGTCGGTGACTTTCGTTCTTCTATGTAAGTGTATAGTTTTATTTATTTTAATAGTTCACAAGTGCTCTGTTCCCGGGTGCAGTACTTCGAGGTCAGGATATTAAATATTTTTCTGTGCCCTACACAAACAAATTAACGTGGGAAGTGTGGTTGAGGTTATGCCATTTTTACAAAAATATCCTGTCTATAAACGCGAAAGCATACGTTTTTGTACTAAACATTTTATTCCCGAACATTCCAATTGCATTTTATTTTGTTCGAGATAGAGTTAAAACATTTGTTTTAAGAATATTATTAAAGAAATAGTATGCAGTTTTTTAAGCCGGATTTATAGTAAGAGCTACAATCGGTGACCAAGGTTTTGCCAATATTGCTGCTATTAGGTCATTAATATTTGAAACTAATGCTGAACTGTTACATAGTAACAGATGTACAAGTAATATCTGCTATAAAATCGGCCCCAACCAATTATATCTATGATGTACCTCATTTATTGAAATGTTTTCACAATAATTTTCAGAAAAAACTTCTTATTGGCATCCAAATGCAAAATGGGAGTATATTGAGACTTTACAAAGTTGATAAACTTAACTGAGAAACACATAAATCCAACTTCATATGATAAAATGAAGGTAAATAAATATATAAAGTCTTGACTTATTATTATTATACAAAAGATGCGCAATAAAAACATATTTGATTCCATAATTAAATAGATTTTAATAATATATAGATATGTACTTGTATAGCAGCGATAGCCCAGTGGGGATTGGTATGGACTGTAAAGACTAAAGTCGCAGGTTCGAAACCAGCCCCAAGAGCATACACTTCTCACTTTTCTAAGTCATGTGTATATTAATTGTTAATTATCACTTGCTTTAATGGTGAAGGAAATATTGTGAGGAAACCTGCATACCTGAGAACTCTATAAGATTTTTTCGAAGGTTTGTTAAGTCTACCAATCTGCATTAGGCCAGCATGGTGGACTAAGGCCTAACCCCTCTCATTCAGTAGAGGAGGCCCCCTGCCCAGCAGAGGCTATGTATAATATAGGGCTAGTAAAAAGATATATTAAAATTAATTAAAATCATTAATTAATTTTTTACTAATGTGTTATTTGTATCTTGTACATTTCAGGTCAAATTTGCAGTCCAAGTTTTCAGCAGGCAAGTGGCTACATCACTAGAAGTTCACAGGAAGTCTCCGCTATTCATCCAGGAGCATGATTACTTAAGTTTAAATACAAACATTGATAATGGTTTATTCACAGCAGAAATTATTTTTATAAATAATTTGTTTAACAGTTTAAATGGTTTTGGCCATTATGGTAATAAGTTAAAACATGCTCTTTCATGTAATTCTGAACACATTACTTTCTGGAATGATGCTCTAAAAAAGCTAGCATCAATGCACTTTGACGAATTACTACTGTCTTAAAAAATATATATTTGTTTAAGAGAATATTGTCCTAATATAGATAGGTTTTTTTTTTTTTTTTTTTTTTTTTTTTTTTTTATGGTATAGGCCGGCAAACGAGCAAGTGGGTCACCTGATGGTAAGTGATCTCCACCGCCCATGTACGCCCACCACCAGAAAAATCATGGGCGCGTTGCCGACCATAAAGGAAAGGGATAATTAGGGATTGGGATGGGGAGGGGATTTGGGCTTCCGGATATCTCACTCACCGTACGAAACGCAGCAGCAAGCCGCTACTTTACGTCGGTTTTCTGTGAGACAGTGGTAATGACCCGGTCGAGCCAGCCCATTCATGCTGTAGACAAAACTGTCTACAGCGTGGCTCTACCACTCAAGGTTATATTATCCTTCTAGTAATTTTAATCAGATCGCCAGGCAGAGTATTTCTATTATTGATAAAATGATGCCATGTATTTGCAATGTTTGTTTATTCTTTCTGTGAATCGTGAGGCCGCGGGTTCAATCCCCGCACCGAGACAAATGTTTGTGTGATCCACAAATATTTGTTTCGGGGTCTGGGTGTTGTGAGATCGAAAGTCTCTCGTAGTTCCTGATACCCACGACACAAGACTCGTATATTACTGTGGGGTCAGGACTATGTGTGTGACTGTTGGGTGCTTACAAAAAATATTGACACTTTATAACTCTAATATACATAAAACAGATCTTATTAAATCTTTTTGCCTTTATGTAATTAAAATGCAAGTTAAGCAATGGTGCATTATTTTAAATAATTGAATAAATAATATTGAGTTTAGGCCTAGAGACATAAAAATGGAAACTCTAATCTGAGAATAGTCACAAAAGGATTGAGTTATAGATCGGGAAGAAGGTGTTGTAACTAATCACCCATAATTTATTTATTTAATATTGATATCTTCATAGTATTTTGTCTACAGTTTTTATGATTGTTGCAAATAAAATTGTTTTTTTAAGTGTATTAGTCATATTTTTGTGCTTTTAGTTTATTATGCATACTGTATAGTATAGTAGCTTAAACTCAACTCCTTGTATTGCATAAAAAACATAGTTATAATCTTCTTTATCACTATTTTATTTACTGTTAAGCATAAATTATGTAAAATCTTATATGTATAAGTTAATAGGATCAGACAGCACCTTAACTAATTTACACACTAGGATTCATTTCAATCAAAAAAGTAATTAGCATTATCTTAAATGTCTTTGTATGAATATTGAAATATGATGTTCAATATGTGTATATGTATAAATGAATATGAAACAGATTATATTAAAGATTATGTAAAAGTAGAACTGACCAAAAAATAGTTTGAAAATGTATTGCTATTAGATAAGTAGGATGGCTTATGTTTTAAAATATTAAGGACACGAGTAAGACTGTAAATATTATTCTTATTATTTGTCACCTTTATATTTACATTTCGTCACAACGATTAAACTCTGTACTTTTTACACTGATTCCTGGAAATTCATAAGTAATTGTTGAGTACACATTGTATTTATTATCACCTTAGTACCTACAAAAATTATTTTTTTTATGTTTCCATAATTGTTCATATTTGTATTGATATACCGATCTGCAGAAATAGTAATTTTACACTTTATTTTAATATTGGGTTTTCGTTTGTGTACCTAACATTTTTTTTTTGTAGCATTTTTACTTGAAAATAAGCCATTACATAATACATATTGCAAAATATAACGTTATGCACGTAATGCTTTTCGCGAGGCGATAATTTGTAAATGTATAATTATTTTTGAGTTTAATTCATCATGTTATGGTTTTAAATTAACCTTTGTACAAATAAGTTTAAGTAGTCATATTATTAACTCTCATTTATAACAAAAAACATTTGTTGGCTATCTGTCAGCCAAAGCTGGCTCCTTTGTATATTTGTGCTTTCTATTTAATTTCATTCGCAATTTAAATGTCATTGGTGGTTTAAGTGTAACAGTATTAATAATAAAGAATTTTAGTTTATTGTGAAAATGTAATATTTCAAGTAGTTATAGAAGTGCAATTCCAAGTAAAAATTGGATTTCGCGGGCTATCGGTAGGTTCGGAAATGATTGTAAATAGGACGTAAGAACAATTTACATAAATATGTAACCTACGATAGAAATAAATTTTATAATTACTATTTAGTTTTATTATTATAAATTAAATTTTATGCAAGGTTTATACGGGGTTTTCGTCTAGTACCCACTATAGAAAACCGATAATTTATTACGGTTTTAGTATGTAACCCTCCTTAAAATCATCCCTATTTTATTTAATGATCGGTATTTTCAGAAATTCACCGATTTCCGATACGGCACGTCTCTAGTATACAATCTCCGTGCAAAAGAGAAAGAAGAAAACCGCAGATCAATTCACACGGGAAAGAAAGAGAGATCCCACTTTTCTTTGAATGAATTGTGTAACATGTATAGTATAAAAATTTATGCATGTAGGTGTGAGCTTATCGTGTTAAAAAATTTGTATGAAGACAACCGTCTCTCTAGTTTATTTGTCTCTGTGTTAGCGTATTATTCTACATAACGTCAGTTCTCTAAGTAGTCTGTGTTCTACATAGAAATTAAAGAGTGCTGTGAATTGATTACTAGTTTGTGCCTAGGTGTTTATCTTCTTTCAGTTTTGTATGTGTTATGAAAATGTCTGCATTAATTTTCGAATATGTTTGGATAACAACGTTCGAATGCATCAAATTGCGGGCTCGGAAGTTCAGGATGTATATGAAAAGCTAACAACTAAGAAGGTAGCATTCTTATACTATGTTACGCGCAAAATAAATTGGCTGAGGTTAGAGACTTCACCTACCCTCTACACCATTTATTTATTTGCTTGAATGACGAGCAGAGAGATTGATACGAGCAAGGCGCTCGCCCGATGTTAAGCGCAACGCCTGCTTATAAACGGAAGCAACACCACACAGAACTTTGACTTACAAAGCACTGCATGGCACTGAACTGCGCTCTTCACCATCTAAGATGTTGTCTCATAATGCCCAGAAAATTCACTAGTTTCAATGTCCTAACCGTAACAGAACAGTGCTTACACACTGTTGCTTGGCGGCAGAAATAGACAAAGTGGTGGTACCTATGCAAATGGCCTCTCGCATAGAACTACCACCTTGTTAGATCCACCTGCCGACATCTATGACATTACTCTACGAAAACTATATTATAGACCAAAGTGGAAGTGCCGCTCTGTAGATACTGAAATCCACAGTATGAATGGGTCGTCTTGACCGGATCATTACCACTGTCTCACAGACAACAGACAAAGGGTGTAGTGCATAAGCAGCTATAAAGAAGTTGTGTAAGTGTGTAACAAGTTCTATCATCAATAAAGAGTCTTGATGGAACCTCCGGTGTATCAATACGTCTCCTCAGTCCATCCACTACAACAGCTTGCTGTTGTGTTTCGTACGGTGCATGTGATATCCATATACCCAAATCCCCTTCCCCTTCCCCTTCCCAATTCCTTCCCTTGAAGGTCAGGAACACGCACATGACGTGGTGGCTCATTTATCAGGTGACTCACTTGCGTGTTTGCTAAACTCTGTTATAAAAAAAAACTGGCCAGTGTGTAGAGCCACATATAGTAGCTCAAAATATCTCATACCTCAAAAACTATGCAACATAGCTCCTTGAAACCAATGTTCATGGGAAGTATCTTTTAATTTATGATCTTATAGTTAAATTTAAAAAAATAGAGAACATTTTTCAAAACTTTCAACAACCCGTGACATATATCAATTCATAATACCATTATTTGTTTAATCCTCAGGTTCAAGAGAATGGAGAACTACACTTTGCATGTTACATATGTTACTATGAGCTAAAGAAATGCCAGCAGCTTGTTATCAAATCACAGAAAGCGGAGGAGTTGCTTCAACAATTCTTTGTAAACAGTCCTGAGGTATTTATATCATTATTTTATTACATAGTATTACAAATATTATGTTGCATATTATAATATAACAGCGATAGCTCAGTGGGGAGTGGTATGGAATACAGAGACAAAAGTTGCAGGTTTAAAACCAGCCCTTAGAGCATGCACCAACAACTTTCTTGTGTTACATGTATATTCATTGTTAATTATCACTGGCTTTAATGGTGAGAGAAACATTATGAGGACGCCTACATACTTGAGAATTCTCCATGATGATGTGTGAAGTCTGCCAACCCATGTTAAGCCAGTGTGTTGGACTAAGACCTATTCCAGTTTATTCGTACAGGAGGCCTGTGCTCAGCAGTGAGACAGTGTAATATGGTGTAGATATTATTATTTTATTATCTAAAAACTCATGAATGAAATATTAAAACTACCACCACCACATTAATAATGCACTAATTTTTGTGTGTCTATTTCACAATTACCAAGTAAAAATGAACTACTAAAGTAGTAAGAGATTTTTTTGATATATTTTTGCGATTTTTTACGTCTATCTGTGTATGGGTACAAGGCAGCATAGTCTATTTTTATTATTTGCAGCAAAATGTGGAATCCATTACTCTTGCAGTCAGACTGACATATGGTCTGCATAATTCATTGATGATTGCCAAAATGAAGTCCTATCAAATACCAGAATATAACATAATTACAAAAGCAGAAAACCAAGACGAATGTGACATTAATGAAGAAGTGATGATCAAAGATGAACCTGATGATGATGGTAAGTACAGAATAATTTTATACAATGTGTAAAAGCAATCCTGTACTATCTGTAAAGGTCCTATTAGGTGTCATGATAGGGCTCTTTAGATGTTAAGTAAAAAAAAAAGTGTGCGTCTCGGGACGCTAGACAGAAGTGATAACTTAAACTAATGTGGGTTAAAGTGAGAGCGGAGGAGCCTGCCTACTACTGCCTTATGCATGAGAGAAAGGAAAGCCAGAGTGGCGCCGTAACGCGTTACGTTACGAAGTCCGGTCAAAGTCATGTCAAAGCCCTGTCAAACTTCTGTCAAAGTCCGGTCGAAGTCCTGTCAAAGTCCGGTCAAAGTCCTGTAAAAGTCCGGTCAAAGTGCTGTCAAAGTCCGGTCAAGGTCCTGTCAAAGCTTGTCAAAATCCGGCCAAAGCCCTATCAAAGTCATGTCAAATTCCGGTTAAAGTCCGGTCAAAGCACGGTCAAATACCGGTCAAAGTCCTGTCAAAATCCGGTCAAAGTCCTGTCAAAATCCGCTCAAAGTCCGGTCAAAATCCTGCAAAAATTCGGTTAAAAACCAGTCAAAGTCCTTTCAAAGTTTGTCAAAAGCCGGTCAAAGTCCGGTTAAAGTCCGGTCAAAGTCCGGTCGAAGTCCGGTCAAATACCAGTCAAAGTCCTGCCAAAATCCGGTTAAAGTCCAGTCAAAGTAATGTCAGTCTTGTCAAAATCCGGTCAAAGTCCGGTCGAAGTCCGGTTAAAGCCCAGTCGAAATCCGGTCAAATACCGGTCAAAGTCCTGTAAGTACAGAATAATTTTATACAATGTGTAAAAGCAATCCTGTACTATCTGTAAAGGTCCTATTAGGTGTCATGATAGGGCTCTTTAGATGTTAAGTAAAAAAAAAAGTGTGCGTCTCGGGACGCTAGACAGAAGTGATAACTTAAACTAATGTGGGTTAAAGTGAGAGCGGAGGAGCCTGCCTACTGCTGCCTTATGCATGAGAGAAAGGGAAGCCAGAGTGGCGCCGTAACGCGTTACGTTACGAAGTCCGGTCAAAGTCATGTCAAAGCCCTGTCAAATTTCTGTCAAAGTCCGGTCGAAGTCCTGTCAAAGTCCGGTCAAAATCCGGTCAAAGTCCGGTCAAAGTGCTGTCAAAGTCCGGTCAAGGTCCTGTCAAAGTCATGTCAAATTCCGGTTAAAGTCCGGTCAAAGCACGGTCAAATACCGGTCAAAGTCCTGTCAAAATCCGGTCAAAGTCCTGTCAAAATCCGCTCAAAGTCCGGTCAAATACCGGTCAAAATCCTGCAAAAATTCGGTTAAAAACCAGTCAAAGTCCTTTCAAAGTTTGTCAAAAGCCGGTCAAAGTCCGGTTAAAGTCCGGTCAAAGTCCGGTCGAAGTCCGGTCAAATACCAGTCAAAGTCCTGCCAAAATCCGGTTAAAGTCCAGTCAAAGTAATGTCAGTCTTGTCAAAATCCGGTCAAAGTCCGGTCGAAGTCCGGTTAAAGCCCAGTCGAAATCCGGTCAAATACCGGTCAAAGTCCTGTCAAAATCCGGTCAAAGTCCTGTCAAAGTTTGTCAAAATCCGGTCAAAGCCCTATCAAAGTCCGGTCGAAGTCCGGTTAATGTCCGGTCGAAGTCCGGTCAAATACCGGTCAAAGTCCTGTCAAAATCCGGTCAAAGTCCTGCCAAAATCCGGTTAAAGTCCAGTCAAAGTCTTGTCAAAATCCGGTCAAAGCCCGGTCAAAGTCCTGTCAAGGTCCGGTCGAAGTCCGGTTAAAGGTCCTGTCGAAGTTTGTCATAATCCGGTCAAAGCCCTATCAAAGCCCGGTCGAAGTCCGGTTAAAGTCCGGTCAAAGTCCGGTCGAAGTCCGGTCAAAGTCCCCGGTCTAAGTCCGGCCAAAGACCTGTCAAAGTCCGGTTAAACTCCGGTCATAGCCCGGTCAAAGTCCGGTTAAAGTCCGGTCAAAGTCCGGTTTAAGTACGGTCAAAGTCCGGTTGAAGTCCGGTCCAAGCTGACTGGTCACTGTGTGTCGCCACCTGGAACTTCGAAATAATCGATGTTCCAGGGAGGTCGGCTAACGCTGGCTGGTCGATGGACCGCTCGCGTTACGGAACGTTTCGATTCACCCTCCCATAAGAAGTTATCACTTCAAAAATACCCCAAAAAAAATTAATCAAATGATTTAAATCTTAATCAGCAATATATGGTTGACGGTTGATCACTCAAAGTGTCAAAATTAGGTAACAGCCCTGCAGGCTCACTTAGTATTTGATTACAGAAGTAGTAATTAATGTTTATGATAGAAGAGTTTTTTAGATCATATGTCGGATTATTCACTGAGGACACCAATACAAACAATGAGTTTATCGATGGTCTCTAGAGTCATGCCGGCCTGTATAAATGCTTCTTCCCTCTTCAGAGAGGCAGAGAGGCTTCCGAAGTGGCAGTAGTGTTTTTTGACAGATTCCAAACAATATACATATAAAATTTTATCGATTCATTTAAAACCAGACAAATTTTCGTGTGATTGCAAAACGCACCTACTACATCGAAATAACTAAAAAAATATTAATAATGTAGGAGTAGTAATATTAAAATTTTATAAAATGTTTAATTTAATTATTAAAAAAATAATATTATTAAAAAATAATATTATAAAAAAATAAATACGTAACAAAAATTGAGTTCATTCCAGTAACCATTACAAAAGTTACAATATTCGAATGTATTAGGATTTCCTTACATTTCTTTTACTAATCTATCGTTTATTTAATTTCTAAATTAATATTTTGAGTCGATATTTCCAAAATAGCTTTATGTTAAACATAACCAACGCGATTGCCTTCTGTACGCTTCGCGTTTTTGTAAAGCGTCGACATTGACCTTTGGGCACACAAATAAAATATCGCGCACAATAACATATTGGAACATAGACACGAATCATCATTCGTTTAATAGGTATCTCTTTTTCACTTTCTAGTAAATACTAAAGTTGTCACTTTCTCGCTAAAACACGTGTAACTTTAGTGTTGTAGGTTTCATTTTACGCGTTATAATCTATTCTTAATTCATATTTCAAAACGAAAGATTCATTGAACGAACTTAAGAGGTTTACGCCCGTATACTGAAACGCTACTCAAGTATTTAAGATCGTTTTAAACAAGTTGAATCCCTCTTAGCTGTCAAAATTGTATTAAAATAAGTAGCCGTTAGCCGTCAGACAGCTGAGTAGCGTTTCAGTATTCAGACATTAGAGGCATAAAATATTCTAAAATAATCCATCAAACTCAACAACAATGATGGCATTATTATATCATTTTTTTTTTTTATTATTTAAAAGGGTGCAAGCCACATTTTATGGTCGTAAATCATAGATCATATCACATGCACGTGCTCATGTCTCGATATCAATTAGCTTAGACGTTCATAACTTATGGTATAAACGTGGTGGCATCCATACTAAATACCTTAATAACAACACCATGATTTGAATATTTATTTATTTATTAATCGGGCAGGCAATTGTCATGCAACTGATAGTGCCTGTATCCTGCATTTCACTATATTAATTGCGTTTTTTATCTTTAGACTTAAGGTGATTGTCAAGTCGATTCTTGAACTGGTTTACACTTTGAGCTGTGACTACGTTCTCTGGGAGTTCGTTCCACGCTCTGACTACTCTGTTGCTAAAAAAGTGTTTGTGAGGATTATTGTTTGAGATACTGGTACATAGTTTGAATTGGTGGCCTCTAAGGTGAATATTGCGACTTCGTATAAGCAATTTTTCGAAGTTTTCAATACTGTAATGCTCATTCAAAATCTTATAGGTCTCAATTAAGTCTCCACGGTTCCTGCGATCCTTTAAGGTTGTAAGTTTCAGCATTCTTAAACGTTCCTCATATGATCGTCGTTTTAGTGTTCTTGGTATTTTGGTAAAGCTACGCTGCACTCTCTCTAAAAGTCTGATATTAAGAAATAAAATATTATAGCGCGCAGCCTTGCTACTCGCTCGCGCGACGCGACGTACCTACCTACGTGCTGCGCCCGCGCCTGTGCCAGAGCATAATTACCACACTCCGTGCATCCCCAGTGCCAGAGCATAATTACCACACTCCGTGCATCCCCAGTGCCAGAGCCTAATTACCACACTCCGTGCATCCCCAGTGCCAGAGCCTAATTACCACACTCCGTGCATCCCCAGTGCCAGAGCCTAATTACCACACTCCGTGCATCCCCAGTGCCAGAGCCTAATTACCTCACTCCGTGCATCCCCAGTGCCAGAGCCTAATTACCACACTCCGTGCATCCCCAGTGCCAGAGCCTAATTACCACACTCCGTGCATCCCCAGTGCCAGAGCCTAATTACCACACTCCGTGCATCCCCAGTGCCAGAGCATAATTACCACACTCCGTGCATCCCCAGTGCCAGAGCCTAATTACCACACTCCGTGCATCCCCAGTGCCAGAGCCTAATTACCACACTCCGTGCTATCCTAATAATTGTAAAATTTGTATTAGTATAGTAATAAGTATGCATCACGTGATAAGCTTCTTTTTTAAGAATATGTTTTAATTGGCATACTTATCGTGATTTTACCTGTTTTACTGTGTAGTTGTCGGACGAATAATTTTTCAGGACAGTACAGAGACACTGACAATCACAAGATGTGTGATCTGTTTTCTTACAATTGTATGTGTTTTTATTGTGTAAATTTTTATAATATATTATGTCTCTGTACTTTTATTACTGTAATAATGCAGACAAACACTGTAATGTGTGCATTTTATTTATATATATTTATATATCCTTTTTACATTGCATTATTACGGGGTTTTTATATTAAAAGATGTTGAGAATTTTTCTAGCTGGGTAACATCTCTGAAAAATAATATCAGAGGGACGAGAGTGGGGCATAGAGCCCCACAAAAAAAAAAAAAAAAAACACACTCCGTGCATCCCCAGTGCCGACTTAATTCTCTTCCGGGGTGCGTGCGCGAGTGCTCACGGCTCGCTCGTTTCCGCGGTAGTTTTATTATCCGATGTATCCAATCGAGTTATTGATTATAACGCGAGTGTATTCATTGCATTTCTTACCCATCACCGACGCGGCACTTGTCATCTCATTACATACCACTATAATCACTATTTAAAGACATGTTTTCGAATAGATAATGTCAAACAAACGTTTGAACTCAATAGCTCACCGATCTCAGCTGGACTACGTTGCCGCGATATCAATGAGAGATCAAGACCAAGTCGACATAATAGAACAAAAACTAATTTATATCCGATCTCAATCCTTATAAACCGATAAAAAATGTTTTCACACTAATACTTATTTACATTAGGCCAACACTAAACATGTCTTATTCGGGAATGTCTTGGTTGTGTGCATTCAAATACGCGACTATTTTCAATTGGTACTTTTGTTAGGCGTAATAACCAGTATTTTTTTTGTATTTGCCAACCACTGCTTGGGATTTCTACGTTATAAAGATATTAGTATTTTGAAAATATCAAGATTTAATTACGTACGTAAAATTAAAGTAATAATTTATGCATACGTATCAAATCAGAATTTAGGTACACGAGTATGGACATGTATGTAGAGTGTGTCATTCATGCGAAGTCGCGAGTGATCTGTGAGCGTTGTATATCCTTGCGTGTGTGTGTGCGTGTGTGTGTGTGTGCGTGTGTGTCTGAGCACAGCGAGCGCGTGGTCGGTTGATGTTGTCGCCTCGACGAGTTCCAGGTACTTATACAGACTGTTTCAAATTAATTCATTCGTAATGGATTTTAATTTGATAGGAAATCTTATTTTTTTATTTTCCAGTTTATGTCTAACTATGCTATGTCAAAGTATTTAAAATAACGAGAACGACACGTGGTTCAATTTAAGTATAGGGTGACAAAATGACACGGTATATACATATATCAGGGTTCGAAAATATCCGATATTTATTATAAATATCAAAATATCGGATATTTATGATATATATCCGATATATATCAACTTTGATATATATCCATTTTGTATGAAAGCCATATTATTATTTTATTGTCTTATTTATGAATACTGTTTGCATATGTGTTACATACACATACCAAAATTATATAAAAAAACAACTAGTTTTTGGATAAGGCAAAATCAACTAAAAACCATAAACTCTTCTTTTAGGGCAGAAGTGTTGGCATTTATGGATTAGAACTTACCATTAGGGAGTATGTTTTAACTCTACTTCCACGCCATCTACATTTGGGAATTAGAAATTCAGTAATAATCTCTAAAAATTACTTAATAACATTAATTTAGCCTTTGGCATTAAGTCCGCCTTTATACAGTGTATATAAAGTGTAAATAAATAAATAATTTTTTTAAACCATTTTTGTATTGCAATATGTTATAAAAAAAACTATTGATATATATCGTCGAAACCAGCTTGATATATATCGGATATATATCAGATATATATCTTGATATATATCCATTGATATATATCCTCGAACCCTGACATATATATTAAATTTTATGGATTCATTTAATATAATTATATATGATTGTATGTACATATATGATTTTGTAATATTTTCTTTTTGTTGGACTAGGTGCACTCCCAGAAAAAAAGGTTATACTGGACACAACCAAATCTATAGAAGTGAAGCAGGACACCATCTCTGGAACTCAAACAAACACAGTAGCTAATGAAAATAAGTCATCCCAAATTGTATGTGATGGGAAAAATCAGCAAGTATTAGTTAAGAACGATACACAGTCTTTTATATGCAATGATTGTAGTATAACATGTGATACGAAAGCTCTTCTTATCAAACATATTAGTGAACATAAACCTGTGACTATCAAACCGAATGAAACATGTACAAAAAATCAGAAATCTTCATGTAAAGGGAAATTGAATGAATGCAATAGTTTTATAAAGAACCTAAAAAAGCCTTATAAATGTCAATACTGTAATTATGCATGCACATATTATAGTAATTTAAAGACACATATTAGAACTCACACAGGAGAAAAGCCGTATAAATGTAAATACTGTGATTATGCATGTACAAAAAATAGTCATTTAAAGGCACATATTAGAACTCACACAGGAGAAAAGCCCTTTAAATGTCAATACTGTGATTATACATGTACACAATATATTCATTTAAAGAGACATATTAGAACTCACACAGGCGAAAAGCCCTTTAAATGTCAATACTGTGATTATACATGTACAGAAAATGGTAATTTAAAGACACATATTAGAACTCACACAGGAGAAAAGCCGTATAAATGTAAATACTGTAATTATACATGTACAAAAAATAGTCATTTAAAGATACATATTAGAACTCACACAGGCGAAAAGCCCTTTAAATGTCAATACTGTGATTATACATGTACGCAAAGTAGTGATTTAAAGAGACATATTAGAACTCACACAGGCGAAAAGCCCTTTAAATGTCAATACTGTGATTATACATGTACACAAAATGGTAAATTAAAGAGACATATTAGAACTCACACAGAAGAAAAGCCTTATGTATGTGAAATATGCGATAAGAAATTTGCAAGAAACGATCAGTTGAAAAGACACTTACAAGTACATATGGGTGCTACTCGTTAGTACTGAAGCTAACTGCTCAGAGTATAACAAATATATTAGATGTCATAGCTTAAGCATTAGGGATATTCCTTTATTTTTATATTAGCATTTGCTTACAGTTTGTTCCTGGATAAATAGCTTAGTAATATGTTCTAATCCAGCCTCCAGGTCATTATCTACCGGTGTGGCAAAATCATCGATCAGCCTTTAATACAAGCTAAACTTACAAACTTCTACATGCATATTAGTAGCAAGTAGTATTTGTCCTATTTGACAGCCTCCGTGGCTTGTCGGGCTGTGAAGGGAGAGGCCGCGGGTTCGATCCCCGCACCGAGACAAATGTTTGTGTGATCCACAAATATTTGTTTCGGGGTCTGGGTGTTGTGAGACCGAAAGTCTCTCGTAGTTCCAGATACTCACGACACAAGACTCGTATCTTGCTGTGGGGTCAGGACTATGTATGTGACTGTTGGGTGTATTTATTTATTTATGGGAAATGTGTTTCTTAATATTTCTTGCCTCAGAAGAGCAGCAACGATTAATACACCCTCACTCACTGCACTCATGTTTGCAAATGAAGAGAGAATCCAATTGAATACAAGAATTGCTTAAGAAATTATAGCATGTGTTGTTTACACCAATATAAGTTTTGATACAAAACTTGTATAGCAAATCACGAATGTTTCGTTTTGTTTAGACCATGCAAGTCATTTATTGCTTCAATTTAATTGTATGCAACAGGCAAGAAACTTGCATCGTCTAAATGGGCCTTTAGATAGTATCTTGAAAAGCACCCCACGCTTTTTTTACAATAAAATACATTGTTTTCTTCAAATTTATTTTCAATTTTTTTAGTTAGACTTTCTATAAAAGCGTGTTTATTCCATTGAATGACGAGGGGAGCCAAGCGCTCGCCTGATGGTAAGCGCCACGCCTGCCCATAAACAGAAGCAACACCACATAGAACTTTGAATTACAAAGCATGGCACTGAACTGCGCTCGTCACTCCGAGACATAAGATGTTAAGTCTCATAATGCCCAGTCATTTCACTGGCTTCAATGTCCTTCAAACCGAAACACAACAGTGCTTACACACTGTTGCTTGGCGGCAGAAATAGACAAAGCGGTGGTACCAACCCAGATGGCCTCTCGCATACGAAGGACCTGCCACCTTGTGAGCTGCTGTGCTGAGATCTCGGGTTCGATCACCGAATGACGAAATTTCTATCACGAAATGCTTAGTATCGGCCCAGAGTCTGAAATTGTGGCCGGTATGTA
Organism: Amorpha juglandis; assembly: GCA_949126905.1. Taxonomy (NCBI): domain Eukaryota; kingdom Metazoa; phylum Arthropoda; class Insecta; order Lepidoptera; family Sphingidae; genus Amorpha; species Amorpha juglandis. Next base: position 5,863,995 of record OX421392.1, read on the forward strand.
TGACGATATGTTCGCCCTTATCACACCATGAAACGGAAATACGCTCGGCAAATATGGGTGTACAGTGTGCCGAGTGTATGTTTGAACACAATTTTAACGTCTCTACAGAGTTTGCGTTTTTAGAAAAATATGTATGCAAACGTGAAAAGCGCCTCCTGGTGGTAAGTTTAGTAAACTGGAGTCGTGAGTGTAACATTTATAACGTTAAAGTGGGTGACAGACGTACGAGCAAGTACGCGTACTTATCGCTCGACGACCTTTTTCGCTTGTGTGTCACCGTTAAGTACGCGTACTTTAAAACCGCCGCGCAAAATCGTCTTCGATCCAACCGGTTTGAAATCTTGCTCGTAGCTCGTCTTGGCTCGTACGTGTGGCAGCACTGCGAGCCGCGAGCCGCCATTTTGTTTCGTCAGTTCGTGGACGCGCACGCTTGTCGTGTTTAGATTTTTGCAATTTTTGTTAATTTTGATTCAGAAATTCATACACCGCCTCAGGCATTCTGAAATAATTATGGAAATCTTCCTTCTCTTCATGAAATGAAGTTCTCTTACTAAATTCACATGTGATAAACGTTCTGTTTTCGTAAGCCAGTTCTTTACCCACACTTTTCGACTTCGTCTATTTTTTTAGTTTTTAAAATGTAATTAATCTATACTAATATTATAAAATTGAAGAGTTTGATTGTTTGTTTGAACGTGCTAATCTAGGAACTACTGGTTCGAATTAAAAAAAACATTTTGTGTTGGATAGTCCATTTATCGAGGAAGACTTTAGGCTATAAAACATTACGTTGCGACCATTAGGAGCGAAGCATCAGTGAAAAATGTTGCAAAAACGGGGAAAATTATTCAAATTTGAAGGCTTACGTTGCGTGCGCTGCGTACCCGGTTCAAGCTACCCAAAAAATATGTATGAAAGAATTATTCCTTTTTAAATGATCTAAAAAAATGTCCGTGACAGTATACGTCTATCTTTTAAGATTGACTCACTATAACCTTTTCTATGGTAATCAAATTTGGTCGGAATTAATGCATTATTGCCAATTATTTGCCAAAGAGTTTTATCAACATAATATTAATCCTTATCCAAATAAATGTGTTGTTGATTAAGAGTATTTAATTGTAAACAATAATTTATAAAGAGGAAAGATATGTATTTTTGTATGTAACAAATAAACTCAAAAACTACTGGACCAATTTGAAAAATTCTTTCACCATTAGAATCCTACATTATCCCTGATAAACATAGGCTACTTTTTATGCCGGAAAAAACAGATCACGCGGGCGGAGCCGCGAGGAAAAGCTAGTACGATATAATTCCTAAATAACACAAAGCTTCTTCTGTCAACGACATCGCAATACAGAATGAGTAAGCTTCACGTGTGTCACTAACGTCGAGCCGAGTAAGTTCGCGATCTTAAAAACAGCGTACTTTAAGTTCGTGCGTCTATCACCCACTAAACTCTTGTAAACGCACAGTATGGCACACTTGTGCATGAACATGTTCACTAGAGTTTTCTGTCTTCACTCCATATGGACGGGCGGGAAAACACAGTGCTTTGTGCTGCAGCTTGTGGTTTATTATGTAGTCTGCTTCAAAAGAAACTAAGGAAGACACCGCGTTGTTGGGTGACGCCTTTCTACAGCGACGAAATGAAGAAACGAATAGATTTTTAGAAGAAACAAATATAGATTTTTTTTTTCGTCGTGTTTTTTATTTCTATTTTTATAATCATTGTGACTTGAATCCCGTAGTAGAGGATAAGTTTCAATTGCTAGAATAAATTTTATATTTTTTTCATTCGTCCAATCCATATTTAACTTAATGTGCGCGTACAAATAAATGTTTTCGCTCCGGTAGCGGAAGTAAGACTCAGCAGAGACAAAATAAACTAGAAGACTGACCCTATTTTCCAATTACAGAGCATAATGCGACTCAGTGGCGAACAATGCCGAAATGTGCTCATTGCTAATTGGAACGTGAATTAGTTTTCTAGTGCACCAGCAGAGTGCGCTAAGTTCAGTGTTGAGTACTTAGCAGAGACAAATTAACTAGAGAGACGGTTATCTTCATACAAATTTTTTAACACGATAAGCACACACCTACATGCATAATTTTTTACACTATACCTGTATCAAATTCATTAATAAGAAAGTTGGACATCTCTTTCTTTCCCGTGTGATGCTACATTACAGTACCTTTTTTATCTCTTTTGCACGGATTGTATACTAGAGACGTGCCGTATCAGAAATCGGTAATTTTCAGAAAATACCGATCATTAAAAAAATAGGGATGACTAAGGACGGTTACATATTAAAACCGTAATAAATTACCGATTTTCTATAGTGAGTACACGGCGAAAACGTCGTCTAAAATCTGATTAATAATAATAAAACCAAATAGTAGTTATAAAATTTATTTTTATCGTAGGGTACATATTTATGTAAATTGTTCTTACGTCCTATTTACAAACGAATTCGAACCTACCGGTAGCCCGCGAATTCAATTTTTACTTAAAATTGCACCTCTATAACTACTTGAAATATTTGCATTTTCACAATAAACTAAAATTCTTTATTATTAATACTATTACACTTAAACCACTAATTACATTTAAATTGGGAATTAAATTAAATAGGAAGCACAAATATACAAAGGAGACAGCTCTGGCTGACAGATAAAAGCCAATAAATGGTTTTTGTTATAAATGAAAGTTAATAATGTAACTACTTAAACTTATTCGTACAAAGGTTAATTTAAAACCATAACATGGTGAATTAAACTTAAAAATAATTATACATTCACAAATTATCGCCTCGCGAAAAGCATACCGTGCATAACGTTATATTTTGCATTATGTATCATATGATTGCACATTTTTAAGTAAAAACGCTACACAAATCCTAACATGTTGGGTACACTATATCGAAAACACAGTATTAAAATATAGTGGAAAATTACTATTTCTGCAGATTGGTATATCAATAAAAATATGAACAATTATGGAAACACAAAAAAAAAATACTTTTTGTACTAAGGTGATAATAAATACATTGTGTACTCAACAATTACTTATGAATTTGCAGGAATCAGTGTAAAAAGTACAGAGTTTAATCGTTGTACCGAAATTTATGTGAGTCGCTTACAACAACAAAAACTTACAACGGTAAGTACAAGTGATCACCTTTACCGCCCATGAACTAATAAATGTATGTAATTACATTTTCAAATTTATTTTAGTCAGTTCTACTTCTATATAATCTTTAATATAATCTGTTTATTCATTTATACATATACACATATTGAACATCATATTTCTATAAATAAATTTAAGATATATATACTTTTTTTGATTGAAATGAATCTAGCGCGTAAATTAATTAAGGTGCTGTCTGATCCTATTTACATAATTTATGCTTAACAGTGAATAAAAGGGTGATAAAGAAGACTATAACTATGTTTTTTATACAATACAAGGAGCTGCACTTAATCTACTATACTATACAGTATGCATAATAAATATTGAATATAAAAGCACAAAAATATGTCTGAAAAATATGATTTTCAACAATCATAAAAACTTTAGACAAAATACTATGAAGATACTAATATTAAATAAATAAATGATGGGTTATTAAGTACTACACCTTCTTCCTGATCTACAATTCAATCCTTTTGTGACTTTTCTCGGATTAGAGTTTCCATTTCTATGTCTTTAGGCCTAAAATCAATATTATTTATTTGATTATTAAAAATAATGCACAATGATGCATTATTTTAAGTTGCATTGGTTATGTGGTTAAGGTGCATTATTGCATTCTAATGACATATAGCCAAAAGCTTTAATGAGATCTGTTTTATGTTATACCATGAAGTAATATTTACAAGTAACAATATTTTTTTGTAAAGCACCTATTAAATCAGAATAAACATAAATATTGCAAATACATGGCATCATTTTATCAATAATAGAAATACTCTGCCTGGCGATTTGATTAAAATTACTATTAGAAAGATAATATAACCTATCTATCTATATTAGGTCTATATTCTCTTAAACAAATTAATTTGTTTAAGAGAGTATTAATTTGTCAAATGATGATGATTGATGCTAGCTTTTTTACAGCATCATTCCAGAAAGTAATGTGTTCAGAATTACATGAAAGAGCATGTTTTAACTTATTACCATAATGGCCAAAACCAATTAAATTGTGAAATAAATTATTTTTAAAAAGAAGAATTGAAAAAAAGCTGTGAATAAACCATTGTCAATGTTTAGATTTAAACTTAAGTAATCATGCTCCTGGATAAATAGCAGAGACTTCATGTGAACTTCTAGTGATGTAGCCACTTGCTTGCTGAAAACTTGGGACTGCTTTGACCTGAAATGTACATAATATAAATAATACATTAATAAAAAGTAAATTAATGATTTTAAATCTATTTTAATACTATATATTGTATATTATAGGCAGCCATAGCTCAGCGGGGAGTGGAATTAATGATTTTAAACCTATTTTAATACTATATATTGTATATTCTAGGCAGCCATAACTCAGCCTGGAGTGGTATGGACTGTCGAGATGAAAGTCTCAGGTTCGAAACCAGCCTCAAGATCATACACCACTGACTTTTCTAAGTGATGTGTATATTCATTGTTAATTATCACTTGCTTTAACGGTGAAGGAAACATTGTGAGGAAACATGCATACCTGAGAACTCTGCAAGATTTTTCGAAGGTATGTGAAGTCTGCCAATCCGCATTGGACCAGGGTGGTGGACTAAGACCTAATCCCTCTCATTCAGTAGAGGAGGCCCATACCCAGCAGAGGTGCATATTTTATATAATACAGGGCTAGTAAAAGAAAATAAAATAAAGTTTATTACATTATGGAATCAAATATGTTCTTATTGCGTACCTTTTGTCAATCAGTCAAGACTTTATATATTTATATATATTATATATACTTTATATATATTTACCTTCATTTTATCATATGAAGTTGGATTTATGTGTTTCTCAGTAAGTTTGGTGCTTCTTGCTCTGTCGCCAAAGCCATTCACTTTGTAAAGTCTCAATATACTCCCATTTTGTCCTTTGGTTGCCAATAAGAATAGAAGTTGTTCTGAAAATTATTGCCAATACATTTCAATAAATGAGGTACATCATAAATATAATATAATTGGTTGGGGCCGATTTTATAGCAGAATTAACTTGTAAATCTGTTACTACATAACAGTTTAGCATTCCATTCTGACATTGCAAGCAGCTCTTACTATAAATCCGGCTTAAAAAACAGCAGATATTATTTCTTTAATAATATTATTTAAAACATTTTTTTTTAACTCGCATCTCGAGCAAAATAAAATGCAATTGGAATGTTCGGGAATAAAATGTTTAGTACAAAAACGTATGCTTTCGCATTTAGAGACAGGATACTTTTGTAAAAATGGCATAACTTAAACCACACTTCTCACCTTAATTTGTTTGTGTAGGGCACAGATATATTTAATATCCTGACCTCGAGTACTGCACCCGAGAACAGAGCATTTACGAACCATGTTCAATTAATTATGTATAAGAATAAATCAAACTATACACCCACGAAGATAACGATTACACGTTTGACCAGTAAACACAAAGATTGCTTTTAAGAAAGGTTGATTACATAAACATTCGCACACAATAAAGTAGAATAATTAGATAACAAATAAGTGATTGAGATATGTGATAATTCAGAGCAATGTTTGACCACAGTACAAAATGGCGGACTTTTGTCTTCTTTCAATCTGACGTTCGAATCATCACACACACTAATAAAGGACAGAGTGTAGCAAGAGATAAAAAAGGTACTCATTCATAAAATGTATGGAAAAATTTTGAAACATGAGATAGCTGCATAGCGCTATTGTGTTACTTTTTTGGGCTGAGTCGATAGGGGCTGGTCAACCGTCTCTCTAGTTTATTTGTCTCTGGTCAGCTATTCTCTAGTTTAATTGTCCCTGTTTATTTAATGCTGTAGCGTATTATTCTACATAGAAATTAAAGAGTGCTGTGAATTGATTACTAGTTTGTGCCTAGGTGTTTATCTTCTTTCAGTTTTGTGTGTGTTATGAAAATGTCTGCATTCATTTGTCGAATATGTTTGGATAACAACGTTCGAATGCATCAAATTGCGGGCTCGGAAGTTCAGGATGTATATGAAAAGCTAACAACTAAGAAGGTAGAATTCTTATACTATGTTACGCGCAAAATAAATTGGCTGAGGTTAGAGACTTCACCTACCCTTTACACCATTTATTTATTTGCTTGAATGACGAGCAGAGAGATTGATACGAGCAAGGCGCTCGCCCGATGGTAAGCGCAACGCCTGCTTATACCCATTTAATGTAAATGAAACATTTGTATTAAGTTTTGACCACATTTTGACAGGGACAGGGACAGGGACAGGACTGTCCCACCGGGGGGAGGTGGAAGACGACCGGACTTAGGTCGTCGAAGTCAATTAAATGTGCGACGGGCTACCTCACATGCAATGGTGCAGTACCTCACTTAATTGCATTTAATGTAAATGAAACATTTGTATTAAGTTTTGACCACATTTTACACAAATATAATATGTAGGTGATACGAAGTTCACCGGGTCATCTAGTATTTTTATAAAATTTATTGCGCATATCGTAAAGGTGCCTATTCATGGAAACATCCATAGAGTACACTAGGTATAGGCCATTACAATAATAATATTACTGACCTATATTACTATCATAAAGATTCATTTGTATGTAAAAGGGTAAGGCCGTAGATTTTTCCACTTTTTCATTACCAGTCACGTTCATATTAATATCATAAACAATTAACACTTTTTACCAGCTTTGATAATTTTATCCTGTAGATTAGTTTTAGGGTAAAAACAACTTTTACGAATTAGCTGTAACTATAACAGTTTATATATAATTTAATTTTAACGATATTAAGGATTTACGTTTTCATACAAAAATAAAATGAACATAAATTTCATCAGATAGTAAATTGACAAAATTACGAATATTTTGTTAAGTACATAAGCCATATAATTTTTAGTTTATGTAAAATTACAAGGTCTGAGCAATTAAATCCAATATTTCATTATTTTAAAAGAGCCTTTATTTATTTTTTATTCCAGTTTTAAAACAGGTCATCAATTTTTACACTTTTATGTTACTATTTTATGTTACCAATATTGGTAAGTAAATGAAGTCTTTGAATAGTATTCGAAGAATATGTAAAATTAGACGGGCAATCCTAAGCAGAACAATAAAAAAAAGAAAAAGAAGTCGCCATATTGTGGCCTATGGATTGTTTCAAACAGTGCACGAGTTTTTCGTCAGTGAAATTCAGAAACAGTTTTGTGATATTTTCAAGGTAAGTAGACACTTGTTTATGTTCATTGTATTATTTTTTTAGGCGACATAGCTTATATTTATCGAGAAAACATCTATAATGTCGCAAATCTTTTTAGTTTTGAAATTATAAGCTAATTACATAAAAAATATTTCGCTTTTATGATACTTTTATGTTACTTTTATGATACTTTTATGTTACCTGTAGCATAAACTTTTACGTCACAGTAGCACAACTTATGTTTAATTTTTGGGAAAAGTACTTTATCTTAATCTTTCGTTATGTTCGTACCTGTATTATAAATTATGTTGCTTTTATTTTTTTACTTTATGTTACAAAAGTGGAAAAAACTACGGCCTTACCCAAAAACGTATATGAAAAACGATTGCATTAAGTAGAAGAAGTAGGTATAGCATAACCATTACAATAGTATTATGTAGTAAGTCATCTCAGCTTATTGCCGTCCACTGCTGGACGTAACCCTCCCCAAGTGAGCGCCGACCATCCCGGCCTTGTGCAGCCCGCATCCCTCCGCTCCCTGCCATCTTGTTCGAGTGTCGGTCCCCCGTGTAGCCTACAGCCTAGCTTCACTACGTCTGCCCAAGCGTGCTCTCACTCCAGCACCTGTCTGCTCCACCGACCATCTGTCCGTCTGCAGACATGACCGGCCCACTTCCACTTCAGCGTGCTAATTTTGCGAGCAATATCGATGACTTTGGTTCTCTGGCGGATGACATCATTTCGGATCCTATCCACCAGAGAAATTCCAAGCATTGCTCGCTCTTGGACTCTCTACTTGGACGGTCATCGTTGCGGCCTCGTACAGACATCTCATCACCTGGATAAATCTGTCGTCAATGTGGCATCTCTGCATGGACTGCAGAACAGCCCAGGTCTCGTAACTTCCCAGGTCTAGGAACTTTTGTATGTAGTAAGTATTGTATGTATTATGTAGTAAGTAATTATGTATTTTTTTGTCTCCTAAAATATTTTTGTTTAAGTCGTAAAAAAGATAAAAATACCTAACACGGTGCCATAATAAAAATGTTCCCTTTTATAGAAATGTCTTTACCGACTGCTTTTTTGGTCACAGTAATTTATTTTAGAAATGTTATTGTGATAGTTATTCTACGTTGCATTAGGTCTACATTTTCGAACTTCATCGCTTCGTAGCGTTATAGAATGGGGGCCCAGGGTCGGATTTAAAGGTAAGGGGCCCTGGGGTAACAAAGAAATGTAAGTGTCGATTTTCTTTCGGCCACTTTTTAAAAGTTACATATATAAGAACTGGTCTGAAATCAGCGAATGTCACAACGCCGTGCATAAATTGATGTATTCGGGAGTCTTAGTATTTTGAGCAGACTAAATGACTGCGCTGGTGTTAGGATAACATATCCGCCCGGATAGCGACCACCGTACACATGGTGTTAAAACCTGCCATAATTATCCACACACTTCGTGTGGATCGCGTTCCAGGATCAGCTAGTGTATACCCGGTTCTCCCGAGGGGCTTACGACATGACTTAATGGTTGATTGGGGTGGGTATAGGGGTAAATCCTTGTATCCCTGTGTCTGTATCGGTCATCCGCCAGTTCTGTCGCAGGCCCCTCGATCTGCTTCTTCCCTCTTCGGAGTGTGAAGAAGCATTTATACAGGTCGGCATGATTCTGACCACCGATAAACTCATTGGTTGTCGGTGGTCGCTTGTTTTTTGGACTGGACTACGGTTACCATCAGGTATAGTAAAGTACAGTCACTTTGCCGTGCTCGGATATAAAAGATCGCGGGTTTTTTAATACAAGTTACATCAAGTTCTTATGGCCCTGGGTAACTGCACCTTTTTCGCTTTAAATCTGGCCCTGCACGTAACATCAAATTATTTTCAGCAACGATTTTTAAAATATACTTTTTTTTAAATTAATGTCAATATTGTATCGATATTTAACGATATATCAGTCAAAAAATTGATATTTTCGATATATCGTATTGTAGGAAGGAAAAGACTTTATTAGGAGTAAATAAGTAAACCCACTAAAGTTAAAAAAGCAATCAACTTTGATTTTATTCATCCTAATATTTGTTTTTTTTTCATTTCATTGAATGACGAGACGAGCAAGATGCTCGCTTGATGGTAAGCGCCACGCCTGCCTATGAACAGAAACAACACCACACAGAAATTTGAATTACAAAGCACTGCATGGCACTGAACTGCGCTCATCACCCTGAGACATAAGATATTAAGTCTCATAATGCCCAGTAATTTCAATGTTCTTCAAACCGAAACACACTCAGTTCAGTTCAGTTTTGGAAGAATAACGACATATTGCTTATACACTGTGGCTTGAAGGCAGAAACATCATCTTAACCTGACAGAAACAAAATTTTATTGACTCTTTTAGCTTGGATTCTGCTTCTCTGTTCGGTTAATACTTGCGCGGCCAAATAAAAAAGTCTTTCAGATGCCACAGAGCTTTAATGATGATTACACGCTTTTTATTAACTTCACCTGTATGTTTGTTTGTATATTTGTTTGTATGTTTGTAACCGACTCCTTTGGGCGCGATTTTGACCCACTTTAAACGGCCAGATTTCGTTCAAACTTTGTAGATTTATCGAGGACCGATGACAATACACTAATATGAAAAAAAAATATGAATTTAATAATAATAAAATAATAACAATAATTTAATTTAATTAATTATTCATATTCGGATTAGGAATTAAAGTTGTACTCTCTGGATCTTCGTTAATTATAGGGATATCGTAGTATCTAAGAGCGTCAATAGATGGCGCTTTTTTGATATTCGGGTTTAAAATTATACTCTCTGCTACAATATATTTTTAATTTAACTAAAAAATGAAAAATAAATAATAGTTAAAAAAAACTAAAAACACGCTTTTATAATAAGTCTAACCAAAAAAAAATAGAAAATAAATTAAAGGAAAACAATGTATTTTATTGTAAAAAAAAGCGTGGGGTGCTTTTTAAGATACTATCTAAATGATAATCCTACTCATATCTGTCAATATAATAAATATAACTATTGACATCATGCACCCCACGCTTTTTTTTTTACAATAAAATACATTGTTTTCCTTTAATTTATTTTCTATTTTTTTTGGTTAGACTTTCTATAAAAGCGTGTTTTTAGTTTTTTTTAACTATTATTTATTTTTCCTAAATATTCTACAATATCCTTATTTCGTACGATATTTTATATATCGGATAAAATATATCGATATTATATATCGACTTCAATGATTCGATAATATCGCATTGATTCGATATATCAAATAAATGTATTGATGAGGTTTTTGGCGGGAATTCTGACAGTGCAGTTCATCGCTTATTTTAATTTATTTCATAAACTAGTTTAGAGTTGTGTTTGTTGTGTAAAAGTGGTGTGGATTTGTTAAATAAACATTGACGGTGATGAACAGTGTATGGAAACATTAAAATAAGTGAATTAAGAATCGTACTGAAAGGAGTTAACACCAAAACTCCGACAAGACCTTGAAATCGACCGCACCCGTGTTTCATCGTTCTTGTAAAAATTACTTGAGAATACAATATACTTGACACTGGCTAAATGCATAATACTGCGAAATACATATCGATTAGAGGTGTTATATTAGGATCGTTTATTCGTATTCCTATTACCGAATATAACGCTTAGCCAATATTATGTTATCTATCCTGTTATTGGGTAATAGTCAAATAATAGTGAGAACTGAGAACTTATCATATTATTCGTTCATAAAAGACGCGTAATATAACCGTTATTGGTTAAAATATTATGTGTAATAGTTGAGAAATCGCTCACGTTATTGATATAAGTAGGTATACCTATACAGTGATTTACTTTGCCTTCATACTTTAACAGGCTTAGGACTGTCAACGAAATAGTTTACGGCGTATTTACAAAGTAAATCAGGATATTTCATTTACAATGATTTATAAGTTGTATTTACAGTATAAATGTAGATTATTTTTATGTTCTTTTTGTTTATAATGTTTTTTTTTTGTTTTTATATATTTATATATTTTTTGTATTATTTTTAATATAAGTATACCTATTATTTAGGTATGTTTAAATAAAAATATTCTTATTCTATGTGTACGTAGGACTTAACTTTTTACTATATATATTTAAGGAATTCGGTTCTTCCACTTATTCTTATTTACATATTTACATTTACCGCCCACCGGTCATTCGGTGATCGGTCGCCGTCACGTCGCTCACAATTATTTGACTATTAATGAATAACCTATTACGACAAAATTTATATTACCTAATATTAAACTTCTGTCTTGTACCTGTTACACATACCTAATACGAATATATTAGTCACACCTCTAATATCGATACATATCGAGCACTCCTACCACAGAGTAGATTGATTATTATATTGTCCGGTGCAATGTGCATAGATGTTTATCTTCTTTCAGTTTTGTGTGTGTTATGAAAATGTCTGCATTAATTTGTCGAATATGTTTGGATAACAACGTTCGAATGCATCAAATTGCGGGCTCGGAAGTTCAGGATGTATATGAAAAGCTAACAACTAAGAAGGAAGAATTCTTATACTATGTTAGGCGCAAAATAACTTTGCTGCGGTGAAGTCTGAGACCACTTACCCTCTACACCTGCCCAAATCTATTACATTATTCAACGAAAACAATATTAAAGACCCAAATGGCAGTGCCGCGCTGTAGACACGTTAAGTGCAAAGCACGAATGGCCGGATTATTACCACTATCTCACAGAAAACAGACGTAAAGTAGCGGCTTGCTGCAGCATTTCGTATGGTGAGTGAGATATCCGGAGGCTCAAATCCCCCTCTCCTCTAATGTCGGGAACACACACTTGACGTGGTGGCTCATTTATCAGGTGACTCACTTGCCTGTTTGCTAAACTCTGTTATAAAAAAAACTGGCCAGAATGTAGAGCCACATATAGTAGCCGAAAATATCTCATACCTCAAAAACTATGCAACATAGCTCAATGAAACCAATGTTCATGGGAAGTATCTTTTAATTTATGATCTTATAGTTGAATAAAAAAAATAGAGAACATTTTTCAAAACTTTCAACAACCCGTGACCTATATCAATTCATAATACCATTATTTGTTTAATTTTCAGGTTCAAGAGGATGGAAGACTACACTTTGCATGTTACACATGTTACTATCAGCTAAAGAAATGCCAGCAGCTTGTTATCAAATCACAGAAAGCGGAGGAGTTGCTTCAACAATTCATTGTAAACAGTCCTGAGGTATTTATATCATTATTTTATTACATAGTATTGCAAATATTATAATATAACAGCGATAGCTCAGTGGGGAGTGGTATGGAATACAGAGACAAAAGTTGCAGGTTTAAAACCAGCCCTTACGAGCATGCACCAACAACTTTCTTATGTATATTCATTGTTAATTATCACTGGCTTTAATGGTGAGAGAAACATTATGAGGAAGCCTACATACTTGAGAATTCTCCATGATGCTATGTGAAGTCTACCAACCCAACCCATGTTAAGCCAGTGTGTTGGACTAAGACCTATTCCAGTTTATTCGTACAGGAGGCCTGTGCTCAGCAGTGAGACAGTGTAATATGGTGTAGATATTATTATTTTATTATCTAAAAACTGATGAATGAAATATTAAAACTACCACCACCATGTTAATAATGCACTAATTTTTGTGTGTCTATTTCACAATTACCATGTAAAAATGAACCGCCAAAGTAGTAAGAGATTTTTTTGATATATCTTTTGCGATTGTTTTATGTCTATCTGTGTATGGGTACAAGGCAGCATAGTCTATTTTTATTATTTGCAGCAAAATGTGGAATCCATCGCTCTTGCACTCAGACTGACATATGGTCTGCATAATTCATTGATGATTGCGAAAATGAAGTCCTATCAAATACCAGAATATAACATAATTACAAAAGCAGAAACCCAAGACGAATGTGACATTAATGAAGAAGTGATGATCAAAGATGAACCTGATGATGATGGTAAGAACAGAATAATTTTATACAATGTGTAAAAGCAATCCTGTACTATTTGTAAAGGTCCTATTAAGTGTCATGATAGGGCTCTTTAGATGTTAAGTAAAAAAATACCCCAAAAAAATTTAATCAAATGATTTAATGGTGCTGCCACACCGATGTTATAAAATGTTTACAAACATTCTCTAACATTAAAATTGTTACATTTTGTTAGGAATTGTTAGATGTTTTAAGTGCTCCCACACCGACGGAAAATGTTTGCAAACATTTTCTAACATTTTTTAACATTTTCTGACATTCTATAACATTTGAAAACATGATATCGGCCCTTCTTCTTTGACGGCGCCGCTCTCAAAAGTACCGCCGCCCGCGGTTAAAAAATGTTATAAATTGTTAAGAAATGTTTACTAAATGGTGCTGCCACACCGCTGTTATAAAATGTTATATAACATTTTCTAATATTTGTTAACAAACATTTTCTAAAATTTTATTACAATGTTAGATAATGTTAATAAATGTTTAATGTTAAAAAATGTTATATAACATTTTGTAACACCGGTGTGGCAACACCATATATCTTAATCAGCAATATATGGTTGACGGTTGATCACTCGAAGTGTCAAAATTAGGTGACAGCCCTGCAGGCTCACTTAGTTTTTTATTACAGAAGTAGTAATTAATGTTTATGATACTCTGAGAAGAGTTTTTTAGATCATGTGTTGGATTATTCACTGAGGACACCAATACAAACAACGAGTTTATCGATGGTCTCTAGAGTCATGCCGGCCTGTATAAATGCTTCTTCCCTCTTCAGAGAGGCAGAGAGGCTTCCAAACTGGCAGTAGTGTTTTTTGACGGAATCCAAACAATATTCATATAACATTTTATGGATTCATTTAAAACCAGACAAATTTTCGTGTGTTTGTAAAACGCACCTACTACATCGAAATAACTAAAAAAATAATAATGTAGGAGTAGTAATATTAAAATTTTATAAAATGTTTACTTTAATTATTAAAAAAATAATATTATTAAAAAAATAAATAGGTAACAAAAATTGAGTTCATTCCAGTAACCATTACAAAAGTTACAATATTCGAATGTATTAGGATTTCCTTACATTTCTTATACGAATCTATCGTTTATTTAATTTCTAAATTAATATTTTGAGTCGATATTTCCAAAATAGCTTTATGTTAAACATAACCAACGCGATCGCCTTCTGTACGCTTCGCGTTTTTGTAAAGCGTCGACATTGACCTTTGGACATAATGCAAACAAATAAAATATCGCGCACAATAACATATTGGAACATAGATACGAATCATCATTCGTTTAATAGGTATCTCTTTTTCACTTTCTAGTAAATACTATAGTTGTCACTTTCTCGCTAAAACACGTGTAACGCTAGTGTTGTAGGTTTCATTTTACGCGTTATAATCTATTCTTAATTCATATTTCAAAACGAAAGATTCATTTAACGAACTTAAGAGGTTTACGCCCGTATACTGAAACGCTACTCAAGTATTAAAGATCGTTTTAAACAAGTTGAATCCCTCTTAGCTGTCAAAATTGTATTAAAATAAGTAGCCGTTAGCCGTCAGACAGCTGAGTAGCGTTTCAGTATTCGGACATTAGAGGCATAAAATATTCTAAAATAATCCATCAAACTCAACAACAATGATGGCATTATTATCTCATGTTTTTTTATTATTTAAAAGGGTGCGGTTTATGGTCGTAAATCATAGATCATATCACATGCACGTGCTCATGTCTCGATATCAATTAGCTTAGACGTTCATAACTTATGGTGCAAACGTGGTGGCATCCATACTAAATACCTTAATAACAACACCATGATTTGAATATTAAGAAATAAAATATTATAGCGCGCAGCCTTGCTACTCGCTCGCGCGACGCGACGTACCTACCTACGTGCTGCGCCTGCGCTTGTGCCAGAGCATAATTACCACACTCCGTGCATCCCCAGTGCCAGAGCCTAATTACCACACTCCGTGCATCCCCAGTGCCAGAGCCTAATTACCACACTCCGTGCATCCCCAGTGCCAGAGCCTAATTACCACACTCCGTGCATCCCCAGTGCCAGAGCCTAATTACCACACTCCGTGCATCCCCAGTGCCAGAGCATAATTACCACACTCCGTGCATCCCCAGTGCCAGAGCCTAATTACCACACTCCGTGCATCCCCAGTGCCAGAGCATAATTACCACACTCCGTGCATCCCCAGTGCCAGAGCCTAATTACCACACTCCGTGCATCCCCAGTGCCAGAGCATAATTACCACACTCCGTGCATCCCCAGTGCCAGAGCCTAATTACCACACTCCGTGCATCCCCAGTGCCAGAGCCTAATTACCACACTCCGTGCATCCCCAGTGCCAGAGCCTAATTACCACACTCCGTGCATCCCCAGTGCCAGAGCCTAATTACCACACTCCGTGCATCCCCAGTGCCAGAGCCTAATTACCACACTCCGTGCATCCCCAGTGCCAGAGCCTAATTACCACACTCCGTGCATCCCCAGTGCCAGAGCCTAATTACTACACTCCGTGCATCCCCAGTGCCAGAGCCTAATTACCACACTCCGTGCATCCCCAGTGCCAGAGCCTAATTACCACACTCCGTGCATCCCCAGTGCCAGAGCCTAATTACCACACTCCGTGCATCCCCAGTGCCAGAGCCTAATTACTACACTCCGTGCATCCCCAGTGCCAGAGCCTAATTACCACACTCCGTGCATCCCCAGTGCCAGAGCCTAATTACCACACTCCGTGCATCCCCAGTGCCGACTTAATTCTCTTCCGGGGTGCGTGCGCGAGTGCTCACGGCTCGCTCGTTTCCGCGGTAGTTTTATTATCCGATGTATCCAATCGAGTTATTGATTATAACGCGAGTGTATTCATTGCATTTCTTACCCATCACCGACGCGGCACTCGTCATCTCATTACATACCACTATAATCACTATTTAAAGACATGTTTTCGAATAGATAATGTCAAACAAACGTTTGAACTCAATACCTCACCGATCTCAGCTGGACTACGTTGCCGCTATATCAATGAGAGACCAAGACCAAGTCGACATAATAGAACGAAAACTAATTTATATCCGATCTCAATCCTTATAAACCGATAAAAAATGTTTTCACACTACTACTTATTTACATTAGGCCAACACTAAACATGTATTATTCGGGAATGTCTTGGTTGTGTGCATTCAAATACGCGACTATTTTCAATTGGTACTTTTGTTAGGCGAAATAACCAGTAATTTTTTTGTATTTGCCAACCACTGCTTGGGATTTCTACGTTATAAAGGTATTAGAATTTTGAAAATATCAAGATTTAATTACGTACGTAAAATTAAAGTAATCATTTATGCATACGTATCAAATCAAAATTTAGGTACACGAGTATGGACATGTATGGTCAGGGTGCCCTCGGGTAGCTGATCCACTTGATTACTATCAAGCTCATTTTCCGTGAGTAGCTTCGTTTCGATGAGACGACCAACTATTCCCTATGCGAAAATTCTCTATTGTGGTAGCTAACAGAGGTAGCAAGGATAGAATATTTCGATTTGATGATACTCAAAAAATTATTATTTTATTTGTAGGACAATATGACAGTTAAATTATATAAATATTAACTAAGTAAAAACAAAAAAATCAGCTGTTAGTAATCATACCTATTGGAAGGAGGGGCTTCCAATAGGTATCGATAACGAGGTCATAAGAATGATTATAGATTATATTATAGAATGATTAATATATATATGATTGTATGTATATGATTTTGTAATATTTTCTTTTTGTTGGACTAGGTGCACTCCCAGAAAAAAAGGTTATACTGGACACAACCAAATCTATAGAAGTGAAGCAGGACACCTTCTCTGGAACTCAAACAAACACAGTAGCTAATGAAAATAAGTCATCCCGAATAGTATGTGATGGGAAAAATCAGCAAGTATTAGTTAAGAACGATACACAGTCTTTTATATGCAATGATTGTAGTATAACATGTGATACGAAAGCTCTTCTTATCAAACATATTAGTGAACATAAACCTGTGACTATCAAACCGAATGAAACATGTACAAAAAATCAGAATCTTCATGTAAAGGGAAATTGAATGAATGCAATAGTTTTATAAAGCACCTAAAAAAGCCTTATAAATGTCAATACTGTGATTATAAATCTACACATAATGGTAGTTTAAAGAGACATATTAGAACTCACACAGGAGAAAAGCCGTATAAATGTGAATACTGTGATTATACATGTACAATAAATAGTAATTTAAAGACACATATAAGAACTCACACAAGAGAAAAGCCCTTTAAATGCAAATACTGTGATTATACATGTACATTAAATAGTCATTTAAAGACACATATTAGAACTCACACAGGAGAAAAGCCTTTTAAATGTCAATACTGTGATTATACATGCACACATAATGGTAATTTAAAGAGACATATTAATACTCACACAGGAGAAAAGCCCTTTAAATGTCAATACTGTGATTATGCATGTACACTAAATGGTGATTTCAAGAGACATATTAGAACTCACACAGGAGAAAAGCCCTTTAAATGTCAATACTGTGATTATACATGTACAGTAAATAGTAGTTTAAAGACACATATTAGAACTCACACAGGAGAAAAGCCATATGTATGTGAAATATGCGATAAGAAATTTTCAATAAACAGTTATTTAAAGATTCACCTACGAGTACATATGGGTAACAAAACTCGTTAGTACTGAAGCTAACTGCTCAGAGTATAACAAATATATTAGATGTCATAGCTTAAGCATTAGGGATATTCCTTTATTATTATATTAGCATTTGCTAAATGTTTGTTCCTTGATAAAAATAGCCTAATATGTTCTAATCTATGTGCTGATATACCTGTGTGATAAAATTCACCAATCAACCATTATTGGGTTACTGATTAACAAACATAAAAACTTACAAGCATAAAAACTTCCACATCAAAAAATCCTACTTCCTACTAATATACAATACTAGCTTTTGCTCGCGGCTCCGCCCGCGTGTTCTGCTGTTTCCTGTTACTGATAAGAAAACAATAAGTAGCTGTCAAGCAATGTGTCACGCACCGACGCCATCTACTTAAAATATTGGTTTGTAGTACATGCTATGTATCAGAGATGGCGCTGTATTTAAAAAATGATTTTCCCTATTTTCCCGCTTTTCTATTGAAATTTTTCCTAGATTTTCGTTGCTATAAACCTCACGGAGCCCGAGACCTTTCCAACGAATGCAAAACCGTGGAAATCGGTTCGTGCGTTCTGGAGTTATATCGTCAGGAAGGAAAACCCGACTTATTTTTATATAATAGACTAGCAGACCCGGCCACGCTTGCTGTGGCTAAGGTATATGTTAAATTATATTGTAGTAAACTATTCAATACAGTATGCGGCATCTATTGGATACTTACTCAATTCAAATGATAAATTACCTTACACAGCCATCTATTACAATGTTATGGAACTCACAGAATTATAACTAAAAATTTGCAATAAAAAAATATTGCGACTATAAATTGAGACATAAACTATCCTATCTCTCAAGTTGGATCAAACTGCACACAGTCTACAAAATTTGATTAAAATCGGTTCAGTAGTTTAAGAGTTTGCGGGGATGCGTAGGGCGATGAGTGACCGAGCCCTAAATCCCACGCTGTTGTTTCGGTCGTGTTCAATTGATTAATGAATAAATGACACTCGTTGTTTGGTACAGGGTATAATTGCACAGTTTGATATACAGTATACACTTTACATTTACACTAGAGTTTCACAATACAATACTTAATTTTGCTACTTCATCCCCGTGACACAGACAATGACAGACTAATGTCATAGACATTATAGAGGCGTTCGGAAACGCTACACGACGTTCGGAAACGCCACAAGTTCATCGCGGACAAACAACGTGACACAAAATTTTTATATATAAAGATTAGTAGGAAGTAGGATTTGTTGTATAGGTCCTATGATACTGTGACTGCCTCGGTGCCTCGGACTGCTGTGCTGAGGTCTCGGGTTCGATCCCCGGGTCGGGTCAAGTGATATTGGGTTTTTCTATCACACACGTTTTGCAATTCTTTCGCCGCAAGAATGTTTCTGGTTTTATGCCCCTCAATATATATTTTGTTATTTTATTTTGACAGCCTCCGTGGCTTGTCGGGCTGTGAAGGGAGAGGCCGCGGGTTCGATCCCCGCACCGAGACAAATGTTTGTGTGATCCACAAATATTTGTTTCGGGGTGTGGGTGTTGTGAGACCGAAAGTCTCTCGTAGTTCCTGATACCCAGGACACAAGACTCGTATCTTACTGTGGGGTCAGGACTATGTGTGTGACTATTGGGTGTATTTATTTATTTTTAATATAATTATTTTCTCATAATATTTCATCAGTTTGGATGAGAAACAAAAGGGTTTTTTAAACATGTAGATATATAATATTGGTTTTGATATCGTATTTTTTTAAGTTTTAATAGAGGATTTGATTTGTTCAATTTGTTTTATTTCTACAAACCAGCAGAGTTGGTACTAACTAAGTGTCCTTATACCACATACATATAAAAGAGTTTTTGTTCCTAACTCATATATTTATTTCAGCAGAGTTTTATCTTCACAATAGAAAGTCTTCAGCATAGGTATATTTATTAGGTTCACTCTTGAGCACTGCACAAGCTAGATTGACTCGAGACCATTTTTTTGACGCTTGCTGTAAGCCTGACTCTAGTCGGCTGTATACAGCTTCACCGGACTTTCGGGCGAGCGCTTTAGGCGCTCTCAACCCTTGACATTAAGGGACCACGCTGAGGGCACCCCCTGTGGGGTACGGACCTCGGCTCAGGGCGGTCACTGGGGGAGGGCAGAGACATCTGCGATTATCATTTTTAGGGGAGGATTATAAACTACTAGTTATCATCATCGGCTCGCGGGTCGGTACTAGGGTCAGGGGGGTTGTGGAGTGTGCTTTCATGTATTCCTCTCTCCTTCGGATGGCCAGAGTGGTCGCATCGTCCGGGTCAGTGAGGACGCTACGCGGTCGTCTCCACTTGGCACGGTCAAAGGGAGTATATATTGACGCTCTACGGACGAGCGGGTTCGGATGGTGGGCGGCGCGATCGAAATAGCACTCGAGACCAATAGATGTCTGAGGGCCTACTCCCAAATCACGAAAAACGATGTTTCGGCCGAAAGTTCGGACGTTTTTACACGCTTTTTATTAACTTCACCTGTATGTTTGTTTGTATGTTTGTTTGTATATTTGTTTGTATGTTTGTAACCGACTCTTTTGGGCGCGATTTTGACCCACTTTAAGCGGCCAGATTTCGTTCAAACTTTGTAGATTTATCGAGGACCGATGACAATACACTAATTTGATAAAAAAAATAATAATAATAATTTTATAATAAAAAAAAAATAATAATTTAATTTAATTAATTATTGATATTCGGGTTGGAAATTAAAATTGTACTCTCTGGATCTTTGTTAATTATAATATCGTAGTATCTAAGAGCGTCAATAGATGGCACTTATTTGATATTCGGGTTTAAAATTATACTCTCTGCTACAATATATTTTTATTTTAACTAAAAAATGAAAAATAAATAATAGTTTAAAAAAAACTAAAAAACACGCTTTTATAGAATGGCTAACTAAAAAATATTAAATAAATTTAAAGAAAACAATGTTTTTTATTGTAAAAAAGCGTGGGGTGCATGGTGCCTATAGCTATAAATATTGTATTGACAGATATGAGTAGAAGGATTATCATTTATATAGTATCTTAAAAAGCAGCCCACGCTTATTTTACAATAAAAAACATTGTTTTCTTCAAATTTATTTAATATTTTTTAGTTAGCCATTCTATAAAAGCGTGTTTTTTAGTTTTTTTTTTACTACAAACTTCGTTCAGTCGGTCGGTCGGATCGCTCTTGTCATTCGGTCCGACCGAATATTAATTTTACAATGATGAATATGGGTTAGAATATTCTCAAAATTTTAATAACGCTTAAAGATAAATAGATACAATTATTTAATAAGTTTTAGTGTGAAGTAATACAATAGTTTGCCGATATCTGTTCTTGATTCATTCCAGTTTCTTACAAGTCAATACAATCGCTATTTATCTAACAAAATGTTTACTATAATTATTCTTGATCCTTAATATCCAACACATATGATCGGACATTTCAAATATTTTTATAAAATTTATTGAGCATGTCGTAAAGGTGCCTATTCTATAAATCCGAAACCAAGCAACGAAGTTCGAAACACCCATAGAGTACACTAGGTATAGAACAGCCATTACAATAATAATATTACTGACCTATATTACTACCATAAAGATTCATTTGTATGTAAAAATGTATATGAAAAACGATTGCTTTAAGTTAGAAGAAGTAGGTATAGCATAACCATTACAATAGTATTATTTTTAATACAAATTACAACCACAAAGATTAATTTGTAACTAATTATGTATTTTTTTGTAATAATACCAGAAGAATCATGGACGCGTTGCCGACCTTAAAGGAAAGGGATAATTAGGGATTGGGAAGGGGAGGGGGATTTTGGCCTCCGGATATCTCAGTCACTGCACGAAACACAGCAGCAAGCCGATACTTTACGTCGGTTTTCTGTGAGACAGTGGTAACGACCCGGTTGAGCCGGCTCATTCATACTGTAGACAAAACTGTCTACAGCGTGGCTCTACCACTCGTAAAAGATTCGTATCTTACTGTGGGGTCAGGACTATGTGTGTGACTGTTGGGTGTATTTATTTACCTTTTAAAATATTTCTGCCAATTTAAAATCCAATCCTATCATAAATATCCACTATTTTAAATTTTATTGCCTCGGTGTCGCAGTTGTAGTGCATACGCGGTGCGACTGCTTTTTTTTAATTGTTTTGTATTCCATTGAATGACGAGGCGAGCCAAGCGCTCGCCTGATGGTAAGCGCCACGCCTGCCCATAAACAGAAGCAACACCACATAGAACTTTGAATTACAAAGCATGGGACTGAGCTGCGTGGCACTGAACTGCGCTCGTCACTCCGAGACATAAGATGTTAAGTCTCATAATGCCCAGTCATTTCACTGGCTTCAATGTCCTTCAAACCGAAACACAACAGTGCTTACACACTGTAGCTTGGTGGCAGAAATAGACAAAGCGGTGGTACCAACCCAGACTGGCCTCTCGCATACGAAGGACCTGCCACCTTGTGAGCTGCTGTGCTGAGGTCTCGGGTTCGATCACCGAATGACGAAATTTCTATCACGAAATGCTAAGTATCGGCCCAGAGTCTGAAATTGTGGCCGGTATGTATGACGATATGTTCGCCCTTATCACACCATGAAACGGAAATACGCTCGGCAAATATGGGTGTACAGTGTGCCGAGTGTATGTTTCAACACAATTTTAACGACTCTACAGAGTTTGCGTTTTTTGAAAAATATGTATGCAAACGTGAAAAGCGCCTCCTGGTGGCAAGTTTAAAAAACTGGAGTCGAGAGTGTAACGAACTTAAAGTACGCGGTCTTTAAGATCGCGAACTTACTCAGCTCGACGTTTGTGACACACGTGAAGCTTACTCATTCTGTATTGCGATGTCGTCGACAGAAGAAGCTTTGTGTTATTTAGGAATTAAATCGTATTACATTTTAAAAACTAAAAAAATAGACGAAGTCGAAAAGTGTGGGTAAAGAACTAGCTTACGATGAGAGAGCGTTTATCACATATGAATTTAGTAAGAGTTACATGAAGAGAAGGAAGATTTCCATAATTATTTCAGAATGCCTGAGGCGGTGTATGAATTTCTGAATCAAAATTAACAAAAATTGCTAAAATCTAAACACGACAAGCGTGCGCGTCCACGAACTGGCGAAACAAAGTGGCGGCTCGCGGCTCGCAGTGCTGTTACACGTACGAGCCAAGACGAGCTACGAGCAAGATTTCCAACCCGTTGGATCGAAGACGATTTTGCGCGGCGGTTTTAAAGTACGCGTACTAACGGTGACACACAAGCGAAAAAGGTTATCGAGCCATAAGTACGCGTACTTGCTCGTACGGCTGTCACCCACTTAAGTTAACGCAACTTTTGCGTTATTGTTTATCACGTTTTTACGAATGTATGTTCGGTGTTTTGGCGGGAATTCCAACAGTGCGGTTCATCGCTTATTTTAATTATTACAAAAACTAGTTGAAAGTTGTGTTTGTTGTATAAAAGTGGTGATTTCTGCAATAAATACTGACGGTGACGAACAGTGTATAGAAACATTGAAATAAGTGAGTTAAACATCGTAATGGAAGAAATTCACACCAAAACTCCAACAAGACCTTGAAGATGTCCACACCGACATTTCATCGTTCTTGTGAAGACTTGAGAAGAAATTATACTTGTTATTGGCGAAATGCATAATAATGCTAAGCCATAAATAAAAAAGAAGTGTTTCACAGCGTAGTGATGTTCATGTACAAAAAATATCGATATTTTTTCCGATATAATATATCGAAATATTATATTGATATTTAACGATATATCGGTCAAAAATATCGATATTTTCGATATATCGTATTGTATGAAGGAAAAGACTTTATTAGGAGTAAATAAGTAAATCCACTAAGGTTAAAAAAGTTATTAACATTGAATTTATTAAGCCCAATTTCCTTTTTTTTTTATTTCATTGAATGACGAGACGAGCAAGATGCTCGCTTGGTGGTAAGCGCGACGCCTGCCCATGAACAGAAACAACACCATACAGAAATTTTAATTACACAGCATTGCATGACACCGAACTGCGCTCGTCACCCTGAGATATAAGATATGACGTCTCATAATGCCCCGTAATTTCAGTGTCCTTCAAACCGAAACAACAGTGCTTACACACTGTTGCTTGGTGGCAGAAACATCATCTTAACCTGACAGAAACAAAATGTTATTGACACTTTTAGCTTGGTATCTGCTTCTCTGCTCGGTTAATACTTGCGCGGCCATAGAAAACAAGTCTTTCAAATGCCACAGAGTACACTGTAATGATGATTTTTCCTAAATATTCTACGATATCCTTATTTCGTACGATATTTCATATATCGGATAAAATATGTCGATGTTATATATCGACTTCAATTATTCGATAATATCGAATTGATTCGATATATCAAATTAATGTATCGATATTTTATCACATATCGAGCACCCCTATAACAGCGTCTCTATTATTAATTATTTGTCTCTGTTTGTGTGTGTTATGAAAATGTCTGCATTAATTTGTCGAATATGTTTGGATAACAACGTTCGAATGCATCAAATTGCGGGCTCGGAAGTGCAGGATGTATATGAAAAGCTAACAACTAAGAAGGTAGAATTCTTATACTATGTTAGGCGCAAAATAACTTTGTGTGACACTTAAGTGCAAAGCACGAATGGCCGGATTATTACCACTATCTCACAGAAAACAGACTTAAAGTAGCGGCTTGCTGCAGCATTTCGTATGGTGTGCGAGATATCCGGAGGCCCAAATCCCCTTCCTCTTCCCAATCCCTCTCCTCTAATGTCGGGAACGCGCACATGTTGTGGTGGGTCCTTTATCAGGTGACTCACTTGCGTGTTTGCTAAACTATGTTATAAAAAAACTGGCCAGAGTGTAGAGCCACATATAGTAGCCGAAAATATCTCATACCTCAAAAACTATGCAACATAGCTCATTGAAACCAATGTTCATGGGAAGTATCTTTTAATTTATGATCTTATTGTTGAATAAAAAAAATAGAGAACATTTTTCAAAACTTTCAACAACCTGTGACCTATATCAATTCATAATCCCATTATTTGTTTAATACTCAGGTTCAAGAGGATGGAAGACTACACTTTGCATGTTACATATGTTACTATCAGCTAAAGAAATGCCAGCAGCTTGTTATCAAATCACAGAAAGCGGAGGAGTTGCTTCAACAATTCTTTGTAAACAGTTCTGAGGTATTTATATCATTATTTTATTACATAGTATTACAAATATTATGTTGCATATTATAATATAACAGCGATAGCTCAGTGGGGAGTGGTATGGAACTGGAAATGGTTTAAAACCAGCCCTTACGAGCATGCACCAACAACTTTCTTATGTTACATGTATATTCATTGTTAATTATCACTGGCTTTAATGGTGAGAGAAACATTATGAGGAAGCTACATACTTGAGAATTCTCCATGATGATGTGTGAAGTCTGCCAACCCATGTTAAGCCAGTGTGTTGGACTAAGACCTATTCCAGTTTATTCGTACAGGAGGCCTGTGCTCAGCAGTGAGACAGTGTAATATGGTGCAGATATTATTATTTTATTATCTAAAAATCAGGGTTCGAGTATCAAGCTGAGTTCAACGATATATATCAATTTTTTTTTTTAAATATAATGCAATACAAAAATGGTTTAAAAAATTAATGTTATTAAGTATTTCTTAGAGTTTGTTACTATATTTCTAATTCCCAAATATAGATGGCGTGGGAGTAGAGTAAAAACATACTCCCTAATGATAAGTTCTAATCCATAAATGGCAACACTTCTGCCCTAAAAGAAGATTTTCTGTTTTTAGTTGATTTTGCCTTATCTAAAATGAGTTTTTATTTTTTTATAATTGTAGTATGTTTATGTAACACATATGCAAACAGTATTCATAAATAATACAATAAAATAATAATATGGCTTTCATACAAAATTGATATATGGGCATTTCACGTCAAGCGGACAACGAAAAAAAAGTGAGGTCGTGAATTTTGTTTATACTCTGGTCAGTTATAGTTCTAGTAGACGTGGATGTGTACACACAATTTTTTTTTCGTATGAAGCTTTATTGCTGAGTTATGAGCTTTTAAAAATTTACTAAGTATGAAGTCATGAATTTTTGGATGCTTATTATCTGTACCAATTAATTAGTAAAAAAAACTACAAAGTATTGTTTCTTATAGTTCAAAAGTTGAAGTTTCTAATTTTTTTGTCGAATTCTAAATTTAATTTTTTTTACGTATAGTAAACCGGAAGTGAAAATTTCAAATCGATATTTGAGTAACTTCGACCGGTTTTTTTTTTAATATTTTAACCTTGAATTAAAGCCTTAAATGTACTAATTCTTCACCAAAAAAAAATCGGTTGTCTGTAAAGTCGGTTTACTGACGATAGTTGAACGTGATAACGTCTTAAGAAAACACTGATGGAATGGTAGCATTTTTCAAAAGAAAATTTTAATTTCATTTGTTTAATATTTGATAGTATTTATTGGCCTAATTATAACCTCAAAATCCGAAAGTATTTTATTTATTTTTCGGAATTCTCAAGTGTCCGTTAGTTTAAATATAGTTTCAATCAAATATATACATTATCTAAAACCCAAAAAGTAAATTCACCTACCTTTTGGTTCTTAGGCCAACTATGTATGGACGACGAACAATGTCCTTTTCGTAAATCTAGTTTTTAAAAAGCCCGCCTCAATGTGTTTGATATAGGAGAAAATGTTCCCTTTGACGGATGGCTGGTCTAACCTGTCATTTCAGACACGTTGTTGTGATATGTGGAAGATTTAATATTTATGTTTTAATTTTTTTAAATCTCGAACGCTGCCGAACGCAAAGGCCGATTGTGCTTCTTTGTCGCTCGTTCCGCGCTCTCGCTTGCACTTCAAGCCTTAAATGGAACGTGACAGATCGAGGTAACGACGCATGAGTCATGTTTTTTCGTGCGTGCAGCCGGCTCTATCGAATTATAAGACGTTATCACGTCAAAAACTTATAATGGGACAGCCAATAGTTTAAGACTTAGAGCATATAGAGTGCATACACATAGCTATGAGCTCTTTCTAAGCAATCGCGTTTATGCTCAAATACTACGCTATTAATATTTTATTCCTTTATTCTAACATGCAAAAATATAAAAATAAACGATTTCTTTAATTCTTCATAAAAAAATTAAAACTTGATCACAAAACAAAAAAAAAATTAAGACAGAGCGATTTCATTTATCGAGATTGAAACAGTATTAATTAAAATAGAGAGATTTGTGTTGTAATTTTTACAATTTTACTATTTGCTCTAGCATTAATTCTCTTTACACATAAGCCCTCGTTGGTAGGAAGAAAAGCATGCAGTTTTTTAGTTCCTGGAACAGTGATAGCGTAAGCAAAACAGACTCGTAGAAAATCTCCCTCTTGTTCAATACCTTCCTTAGAGCAGTAGTAAATAGAAGTCTCAGTTAATGATGACTTGGCCCATTCATATAATCTTTTTTTTTTTTTTTTTTTTATCCTGGCTCGGCAAAGTGACTACGCTACACCTGATGGTAAGTTTAGCGCAATCCAAGAATAGTGTCGACCAACGATAAACAACGTGTCCATCGTAGGTCGGCAAGATCATGCCGGCCTATCAAAGGGCCAAGGGGGAGGGGAAGGAAAAAGGGATGGGAAAATGGTTAGGATCAGGGGGCAAGCCCCTTAGGGAGAACCGGATATACACTGGCTGACCCTGGAACGCGACCCACACAAGGTGGGCCACTATGGCAGGTTTTAGCACCAGTGTACGGTGGTCGCTATCCGGTCGGATACAAGTATCCTCCCACCAGCGATACAAGTATCCTCCCACCAGCAAATACACCAAATCTTATAGGTGTCTGGTGTAGTTGGGCTCCCCAACATTTTAAGAATAGGTTAAATTTAGTGAACCAGTATAGCACTAAATTAACAACAAACTAGATTTTAAGAAAGAAGCACAGTTACACTTCCATGCCACCGCTCATAGAAGACGGCCATGTGATGGTCTTGGGGGAAACCTCAAAACTTTGGTAACCCGTGCAAGTGTACGGTCTGCTAATAACGCTATGACTACACCAGACACCTATAAGATTATATGAATGGGCCAAGTCATCATTAACTGAGACTTCTATTTACTACTGCTCGAAGGAAGGTATTGAACAAGAGTGAGATTTTCTACGAGTCTGTTTTGATTACGCTATCACTGTTCCAGGAACTAAAAAACTGCATGCTTTTCTTCCAACCAACGAGGGCTTATGTGTAAAGAGAATTAATGCTAGTGCAAATAGTAAAATTGTAAAAATTACAATACAAATCTCTCTATTTTAATTAATACTGTTTCAATCTCAATAAATTAAATCGTTCTTAGTCTTAATTTTTTTTTGTGATCACGTTTTAATTTTTTTTATGAAGAATTAAAGAAATTGTTTATTTTTATATTTTTGCATGTTAGCATAAAGGAATAAAATATGAATAGCGCAGTATTTGAGCATAAACGCGATTGCTTAGAAAGAGCTCATAGCTATGTGTATGTACTCTATATGCTCTAAGTCTTAAACTATTGGCTGTCCCATTATAAGTTTTTTGGTGAAGAATTAGTACATTTAACGCTTTAATTCAAGGTTAAAATATTTAAAAAAAAACCGGTCGAAGTTACTCAAATATCGATTTGAAATTTTCACTTCCGGTTTACTATACGTAAAACAATTTAAATTTAGAATTCGACAAAAAAATTAAAAACTTCAACTTTTGAACTATAAGAAACAATACTTTGTAGTTTTTTTTTACTAATTAATTGGTACAGATAATAAGCATCCAAAAATTCATGACTTCATACTTAGTAAATTTTTAAAAGCTCATAACTCAGCAATAAAGCTTCATACGAAAAAAAAATTGTGTGTACACATCCATGTCTACTAGAACTATAACTGACCAGAGTATAAACAAAATTCACGACCTCACTTTTTTTTCGTTGTCCGCTTGACGTGAAATGCCCCATATATCAAACTTGATATATATCGGATATATATCATAAATATCCGATATTTTGATATTTATAATAAATATCGGATATTTTCGAACCCTGCTAAAAACTCATGAATGAAACATTAAAACTACCACCACCACATTAATAATGCACTAATTTTTGTGTGTCAATTGAAATTATACTCTCTGGACCTTTGCTAATTATAGGGAATGTCGTAGTATCTATGAGCGTCAATAGATGGCGCTTTTTTGATATTCGGACCTCAACCGACTACAATAAATTTATATTTTAACTAAAAAAATTAAAATAAATAATAGTTAAAAAAACTAAAAAACACGCTTTTATAGAAAGTCTAACTAAAAAATAGAAAATAAATTTGAAGAAAACAATGTATTTTATTGTAAAAATAGCGTGTGGTGCTTTTTAAGATACTATCTTAATTTATTATTTGCAGCAAAATGTGGAATCCATCACTCTTGCAGTCAGACTGACATATGGTCTGCATAGTTCATTGATGATTGCGAAAATGGAGTCCTATCAAATACCAGAATATAACATAATTACAAAAGCAGAAACCCAAGACGAATGTGACATTAATGAAGAAGTGATGATCAAAGATGAACCTGATGATGATGGTAAGAACAGAATAATTTAATACAATGTGTAAAAGCAATCCTGTACTATATGTAAAGGTCCCATTAGGTGTAATGATAAGGCTCTTTAGATGTTAAGTAAAAAAAGACCCTAAAAAATTTAATCAAATGATGATTTAAATCTTAATCAGCAATATATGGTTGACGGTTGATCACTCGAAGTGTCAAAATTAGGTGATTAGGTGGTGAATTATGTGAAATTAGCCCTGCAGCCTCACTTAGTATTCGATTACAGAAGTAGTA
Organism: Amorpha juglandis; assembly: GCA_949126905.1. NCBI lineage: Eukaryota > Metazoa > Arthropoda > Insecta > Lepidoptera > Sphingidae > Amorpha > Amorpha juglandis. The sequence continues at coordinate 5,894,137 of OX421392.1, forward strand.
ATTAATGTTCATGATACTCTGAGAAGAGTTGTTTAGATCATGTGTTGGATTATTCACTGAGGACACCAATACAAACAATGAGTTTATCAATGGTCTCTAGAGTCATGCCGACCTCTTCAGAGAGGCAGAGCTTCCGAACTGGCAGTAGTGTTTTTTGACGGAATCCAAACAATATACATATAACATTTCATGGATTCATTTAATATATTTGTAGAAGTAGGATCATCAGGGGAGGCCGAAGAGGTAGAAGAAGAAGGTACCTATGTCAGGATTTGGAGTTCACATGTTGCAGGACTTTAAGTAGCCACAAACTAACAATCAAAAGTGGATTTATTTACACTAGTAACACTAATAACAATAATACAACTAAACAATATAGCGACGAGCAGAATAATTATTAGTACAGTGGCAACACAGCCACCCAAATAGCGTATTGCCTAAGCAATATAGCTATAGCATAGGGTATCGCGTCAGCAATTCCGCATATGCAATATACAGCAAAAGACTGTACCAGGTAAACCAACAGTTCAGTTGGGAGCTGAGCTCTTTACCGAGTCTAATCCGAAGATAGACTGACTGCACAAGCCAGTGCGAGCTCTTATAAGGGGTAGGCCACGCCTCCCTGTCCCTCCAAACAGCTCTGTTCATTGGCGTTCGGAAATACGCCACGCGTTTACTCGATACAATTTACAAAAAGGATTTAAATTTAAATCTAATGAGTTTTACTATTGGAACTCATCAAATAATCTAAAAGGAATTATCGTAAAGTTATAACAGTCTTTTAACAACTATAAGCTAATTACGATATCAAAATATAATCTCAACAATGTTTTGAACAGTAAATTCATCAAATAATCTAACAGGAATTATCTTAAAGTTATAATAGTGTTTTAACAAATTTTGTAATATTTTCTTTTTGTTGGACTAGGTGCACTCCCAGAAAAAAAGGTTATACTGGACACAACCAAATCTATAGAAGTGAAGCAGGACACCATCTCTGGAACTCAAACAAACACAGTAGCTAATGAAAATAAGTCATCCCAAATAGTATGTGATGGGAAAAATCAGCAAGTATTAGTTAAGAACGATACACAGTCTTTTATATGCAATGATTGTAGTATAACATGTGATACGAAAGCTCTTCTTATCAAACATATTAGTGAACATAAACCTGTGACTATCAAACCAAATGAAACATGTACAAAAAATCAGAAATCTTCATGTAAAGGGAAATTGATTGAATGCAATAGTTTTATAAAGCACCTAAAAAAGCCTTATAAATGTCAATACTGTAATTATGCATGCACATATTATAGTTATTTAAAGACACATATTAGAACTCACACTGGCGAAAAGCCCTTTAAATGTCAATACTGTGATTATACATGTACAGTAAATAGTAGTTTAAAGAGTCATATTAGAACTCACACTGGCGAAAAGCCCTTTAAATGTCAATACTGTAATTTTGCATGTGCAGAGAATGGTAGTTTTAAGAAGCATATTAGAACTCACACAGGAGAAAAGCCGTATAAATGTAAATACTGTAATTATACATGTTCACACAATGGTAATTTAAAGACACATATTAGAACTCACACAGGAGAAAAGCCATATAAATGTAAATACTGTGATTATACATGTACACAAAATAGTAGTTTAAAGAAACATATTAGAACTCACACAGGAGAAAAGCCCTTTAAATGTCAATACTGTGATTATACATGTACAGTACATATTAATTTAAAGACACATATTAGAACTCACACAGGCGAGAAGCCCTTTAAATGTGAATACTGTAATTATACATGTACAAAAAATAGTCATTTAAAGACACATATTAGAACTCACACAGGAGAAAAGCCATATGTATGTGAAATATGCGATAAGAAATTTTCAAGTAACAGTTATTTAAAGATTCACCTACGAGTACATATGGGTAACAAAACTCGTTAGTACTGAAGCTAACTGCTCAGAGTATAACAAATATATTAGGTGTCATAGCTTAAGCATTAGGTATATTCCTTTATTTTTATATTAGCATTTGCTAAATGTTTGTTCCTGGATAAAAATAGCCTAATATGTTTTAATCTATGTGCTGATATACCTGTGTGATGAAATTCATCAATCAACCATTATTGGATTACTGATTAACAAACATAACAACTTCCACATCAACAAATCCTACCCAACTAATATACAATACTAGCAGACCCGGCCACGCTTGCTGTGGCTAAGGTATATGTTAAATTATATTGTAGTAAACTATTCAATACAGTATGCGCCATCTATTGGATACTTACTCAATCCAGTTGATAAATTACCTTACACCGCCATCTGTTAGAATGTTATGGAACTCACAGAATTATAACTAATAATTTGCAATAAAAATATATTGCGACTATAAATTCAGATATAAACTATCCTATCTCTCAAGTTGGATCAAACTGCACACAGTCAACAAAATTTGATTGAAATCGGTTCAGTAGTTTAAGAGTTCATCGCGGACAAACAACGTGACATGAAATTTTTATATATAAAAATAAAGATTAGTAGGAAGTAGGATTTGTTGTATAGGTCCTATGATACTGTGACTGCCTCGGTGCCTCGGACTGCTGTGCTGAGGTCTCGGGTTCGATCCCCGGGTCGGGTCAAGTGATAGTGGGTTTTTCTATCACACACGTTTTGCAATTGTATCGCTGCAAGAATGTTTCTGGTTTTATGCCCCTCAATCTATGGGGCATTTCACGTCAACCGGACAACGAAAAAAAAGTGAGGTCGTGAATTTTGTTTATACTCTGGTCAGTTATACTTCTAGTAGACGTGGATGTGTACACACAATTTTTTTTCGTATGGTGCTTTATTGCTGAGTTATGAGCTTTTAAAAATTTACTAAGAATGAAGTCATGAATTTTTGGATGCTTATCTGTATCAATTAATTTGTAAAAAAACTACAAAGTATTGTTTATAGTTCTAAAGTTGAAGTTTTTATTTTGTTTGTCGAATTCTAAATTAATTTTTTTTACGTATAGTAAACCGGAAGTGAAAATTTCTAATCGATATTTGAGTAACTAAAACACTAACACTTTTAAAAAAATATTTTAACCTTGAATTTAAGCCTTAAATGTACCATTACCATTTACCAAAAAAAATAGAATGGGATACAATAGTTTAAGACTTAGAGCATAATATAGAGTGCATACACATTAGGGTGGGTCAAAAAAATCGACTATTTTTTTTTTTACAAGTGCAACGGAAAAATGGGTTCCTAGACACCTTAAAAAAATTCCCACCAAATATGAGCTCTTAATTTTGAAAGGAACATCCTCCGCATCGCAGTTTTTTATTTTTTTTTCAGTCCAATAGAAAAAAATTCATACCTCTCTATTAATTGACTGTACAAAAAAATGTTTCGAATAAATTTTGTAGGAAATTTGATGCTCTACAAAAAAGGTGTCTTATATTTTTTTCGTAAACCTCGCCATTTGAAAAATATAAAGTATTTAATTTTGATTATTTTATGATAAATTTCATTTTTGTTTATGAATTTTATAACTCGACAATAAATGACTTTTACGAAATGCGAAATACCAATTTTTGTTGGAAATTAACTGCTCTGTAAAAATGGTTTCTTATGTTTTGGCGATAAAATTAACCGTTTAAAAGATATTCATCATCAAACTTTCATGTGTACGGATCTTAAAAGTTTTTGATTAGATATTCGAAAAATTTCAATTTAATTTATGATGACCCATTTTTCCGTTGCACTTGTAAAAAAAAAATAGTCGATTTTTTTGACCCACCCTAATACACATAGCTATGAGCTCTTTCTAAGCAATCGCGTTTATGCTCAAATACTGCGCTATTAATATTTTATTCATTTATTCTAACATGCAAGAATATAAAAATAAACGATTTCTTTAATTCTTCACAAAAAAATTCAAACGTGATCGCAAAAAAAAAGTTTAAGACTTAGAGCGATTTTATTTACTGAGATTGATTTAATTTGTTTGACAGTTTAAATGGTTTTGGCCATTATGGTAATAAGTTAAAACATGCTCTTTCATGTAATTCTGAACACATTACTTTCTGGAATGATGCTGTAAAAAGCTAGCATCAATGCGCTTTGGCGAATTAATACTCTCTTAAAAAAAATATTTGTTTAAGAGAATATTGCCCTAATATAGATAGGTTCTATTATCCTTCTAGTAATTTTAATCAAATCGCCAGGCAGAGTATTTCTATTATTGATAAAATGATGCCATGTATTTGCATTGTTTATGTTTATTCTGATTTAATGGGTGCTTACAAAAAAATATTGACACTATATAATTGTAATATACATAAAACAGATCTTATTTAAGCTTTTTGCTTTTATGTAATTAAAATGCAAGTTAAGCAATGGTGCATTATTTTTAATAATTGAATAAATAATATTGAGCTTAGGCCTAGAGACATAGAAATGGAAACTCTAATCTGAGAAAAGTCACAAAAGGATTGAGTTATAGATCAGGAAGGTGTTGTACCTAATCACCCATAATTTATTTACTTAATATTGATATCTTCATAGTATTTCGTCTACAGTTTTTATGATTGTTGCAAATAAAATTGTTTTTTTTAAGTGTATTAGTCATATTTTTGTGCTTTTAGTTTATTATGCATACTGTATAGTATAGTAGCTTAAACTCAACTCCTTGTATTGCATAAAAAACATAGTTATAGTCTTCTTTATCACTGTTTTATTTACTGTTAAGCATAAATTATGTAAAATCTTATATGTATATTAGTTAATAGGATCAGACAGCACCTTAACTAATTTACACACTAGGATTCATTTCAATCAAAAAAGTAATTAGCATTATCTTAAATGTCTTTGTATAGAAATCTGATGTTCAATATGTGTATATGTATAAATGAATAATCTGGTTATATTAAAGATTATGTAAAAGTAGAACTGACCAAAAAATAGTTTGAAAATGTAATTGCTATTAGATAAGTAGGATGGCTTATGTTTTAAAATATTAAGGACACAAGTAAGACTGTAAATATTATTCTTATTATTTGTCACCTTTATATTTATATTGGAACGAAGTTCCTTACGGCAGGCTTGGAGGGGATAGGGATTTTGCTGCGTGACCGAACTGAAAAAAATGTGATAGTAAAACCGTAAGAAAAAAGCGTTAAAAGCGCCGCATAACCAGCCAGCGTTAGTTCCTTTTTGCCTGCACCAAAATTGTGTGCGAATTTCAGCTCAATCAGTTTTTAAAATGAAATTCATTCAGCCAGTTATACTTGAAGTATTTTTATATCTCCTTCGATTTTTAAAAGAATTTACATAAGTTGATAAAAAATGCTATACAATAGCTTTACCACGGCAGTCTCCGAGTGCTACACGTCTTTTTTTATTTTGTTATTTTAGTTGATAATTTGTATTTTTTACAATTTGTGTCGATTCTACATTAGCCGAAGGAACTTCGTTCCTACCTGGTGTCCCACGACACACACCAATTTTTCGTTACAACGATCAAACTCTGTACTTTTTACACTGGTTCCTGCAAATTCATAAGTAATTGTTGAGTATACATTGTATTTATTATCACCTTAGTACAAAAGTGTATTTTTTTAATGTTTCCATAATTGTTCATATTTTTATTGATATACCAATCTGCAGAAGTAGTAATTTTACACTTTATTTTAATATTGGGTTTTCGTTAGTGTACCTAACATTTTCTGATTTTTGTAGCATTTTTACTTGAAAATAAGCCATTACATGATACATATTTCAAAATACAACGGAATGCTTTTCGCGAGGCGATAATTTGTAAATATATAATTATTTTAAAGTTAAATTCATCATGTTATGGTTTTAAATTAACCTTTGTACAAATAAGTTTAAGTAGTCATATTATTAACTCTCATTTATAACAAAAAACATTTGTTGGCTATCTGTCAGCCAAAGCTGGCTCCTTTGTATATTTGTGCTTTCTATTTAATTTCATTCGCAATTTAAATGTCATTGGTGGTTTAAGTGTAATAGTGTTAATAATAAAGAATTTTAGTTTATTGTGAAAATGTAATATTTCAAGTAGTTATAGAAGTGCAATTCCAAGTAAAAATTGGATTTCGCGGGCTATCGGTAGGTTCGGAAATGATTGTAAATAGGACGTAAGAACAATTTACATAAATATGTAACCTACGATAGAAATAAATTTTATAATTACTACATATTTAGTTTTATTATTATAAGTCAAAGTTTATGCGAGGTTTATACGATGTTTTCGTCTAGTACCTACTATAGAAAACCGATAATTTATTACGGTTTAAGTATGTAACCCTCCTTAAAGTCATCCCTATTTTATTTAATGATCGGTATTTTCAGAAATTCACCGATTTCCGATACGGCACGTCTCTAGTATACAATCTCCGAGCAAAAGAGAAACAAGAAAACCACACATCAATTCACACGGGAAAGAAAGAGAGATCCCACTTCTCTTAAGAATGAATTGTATAACATGTATACTATAAAAAATTATGCATGTAGGTGTGAGCTTATCGTGTTAAAAAATTTGTATGAAGTCAACCGTCTCTCTAGTTTATTTGCCTCTGGTCAGCTATTCTCTAGTTTAATTGTCCCTGTTTATTTAATGCTGTAGCGTATTATTCTACATAGAAATTAAAGAGTGCTGTGAATTGATTACTAGTTTGTGCCTAGGTGTTTATCTTCTTTCAGTTTTGTGTGTGTTATGAAAATGTCTGCATTAATTTGTCGAATATGTTTGGCAAACAACGTTCGAATGCATCAAATTGCGGGCTCGGAAGTTCAGGATGTATATGAAAAGCTAACAACTAAGAAGGTAGCATTCTTATACTATGTTACGCGCAAAATAAATTGGGTGAGGTTAGAGACTTCACCTACCCTCTACACCATTTATTTATTTGCTTGAATGACGAGCAGAGAGATTGATACGAGCAAGGAGCTCGCCCGATGGTTAGCGCAACGCCTGCTTATAAACAGAAGCAACACCACACAGAACTTTGACTTACAAAGCACTGCATGGCACTGAACTGCGCTCTTCACCATCTAAGATGTTGTCTCATAATGCCCAGAAAATTCACTGGTTTCAATATCCTAACTGTAACAGAACAGTGCTTACACACTGTTGCTTGGCGGCAGAAATAGACAAAGTGGTGGTACCTATGCAAATGGCCTCTCGCATAGGAGGGAACTACCACCTTGTTAGATCCACCTGCCGACATCTATGACATTACTCTACGAAAACAATATTATAGACCAAAGTGTCAGTACCGCTCTGTAGATACTGAAATCTACAGTATGAATGGGTCGTCTTGACTGGATCATTACCACTGTCTCACAGACAACAGACAAAGGGTGTAGTGCATAAGTAGCTATAAAGAAGTTGTGTAAGTGTGTAACAAGTTCTATCATCAATAAAGAGTCTTGATGGAACCTCCGGTGTATCAATACGTCTCCTCGGTCCATCCACTACAACAGCTTGCTGTTGTGTTTCGTACGGTGCATGTGATATCCAGAGACTCAAATCCCCTTCCCCTTCCCAATCCTTTCCCTTGAAGGTCAGGAACACGCACACGACGTGGTGGCTCATTTATCAGGTGACTCACTTGCGTGTTTGCTAAACTCTGTTATAAAAAAAACTGGCCAGAGTGTAGAGCCACGTATAGTGAATGGCTCTGGGGTGTAGCCGAAAATATCTCATACCTCAAAAACTCTGCAACATAGCTCGTTGAAACCAATGTTTGTTGGAAGTATCTTTTAATTTATGATCTTATAGTTGAATAAAAAAAATAGAGAACATTTTTCAAAACTTTCAACAACCTGTGACCTATTTCAATTCATAATCCCATTATTTGTTTAATCCTCAGGTTCAAGAGGATGAAAGACTACACTTTGCATGTTACATATGTTACTATGAGCTAAAGAAATGCCAGCAGCTTGTTATCAAATCACAGAAAGCGGAGGAGTTCCTTCAACAATTCTTTGTAAACAGTCATGAGGTATTTATATCATTATCTTATTACATGGTATTACAAATATTATGTTGCATATTATAATATAACAGCAATAGCTCAGTGGGGAGTGGTATGGAATACAGAGACAAAAGTTGCAGGTTTAAAACCAGCCCTTAGAGCATGCACCAACAATTTTCTTAAGTTACATGTATATTCATTGTTAATTATCACTGGCTTTAATGGTGAGAGAAACATTATGAGGAAGCTTACATACTTGAGAATTCTCCATGATGATGTGTGAAGTCTACCAACCCAACCCATGTTAAGCCAGTGTGTTGGACTAAAACTTATTCCAGTTTATTCGCACAGGAGGCCTGTGCTCAGGCAGTGAGACAGTGTAATATGGTGTAGATATTATTTTATTATCTAAAAACTCATGAATGAAATATTAAAACTACCACCACCACATTAATAATGCACTAATTTTTGTGTGTCTTTTTCACAATTACCAAGTAAAAATGAACCACCAAAGTAGTAAGAGATTTTTTCGATATTTTTTTACGATTTTTTTACGTCTATCTGTGTATGGGTACAAGGCAGAATAGTCTATTTTTATTATTTGCAGCAAAATGTGGAATCCATCACTCTTGCAGTCAGACTGACATATGGTCTGCATAATTCATTGATGATTGCCAAAATGGAGTCCTATCAAATACCAGTATATAACATAATTACAAAAGTAGAAAACCAAGACGAATGTGACATTAATGAAGAAGTGATGATCAAAGATGAACCTGATGATGATGGTAAGAACAGAATAATTTTATACAATGTGTAAAAGCAATCCTGTACTATCTGTAAAGGTCCCATTAGGTGTAATGATAAGGCTCTTTAGATGTTAAGTAAAAAAATACCCCAATTTTTTTTTAATCAAATGATGATTTAAATTTTAATCAGAAATATATGGTTGATGATTGATCACTCAAAATGTCAAAATTAGGTGACAGCCCTGCAGCATCACTTAGTATTTGATTACAGAAGTAGTAATGAATGTTTATGATACTCTGAGAAGAGTTTTTTAGATCATGTGTCGGATTATTCACTGAGGACACCAATACAAACAATGAGTTTATCGATGGTCTCTAGAGTCATGCCGGCCTGTATAAATGCTTCTTCCCTCTTCAGAGAGGCAGAGTGGCTTTCAAACTGGCAGTAGTGTTTTTTGACGGAATCCAAACAATATACATGTAGAAGTAGGATGGATCAGGATGATCAGTGAGGGGCGGCCAAAGAGAGCGGTATGTATGTCATGTCAGGATTTTGGAGTTCACATGTTGCAGGGATTTAAGTAGCCACAAACTGACAATCAAAGGCTAGATTTATTTACACTGGTAACACTAATAACAATAATATATCTAAAAATATAGCGACGAACAGAATAATTATTAGTACAGTGGCAACACAGCCACCCAAATAGCGTATTGCCTAAGCAATATAGCTATAGCATAGGGTATCGCGTCAGCAATTCCGCATATGCAATATACAGCAAAAGACTGTACCAGGTAAACCAACAGTTCAGTTGGGAGCAGAGCTCTTTACCGAGTCTAATCCGAAGATAGACTGACTGCACAAGCCTTTTTTTTTTTTACGGTTTGGCGTTGTACTGTTAGCCTGACGCGAGTCGGCTTTCTACAGCTTCACCGGACTTTCGGGCGAACGCTTTAGGCGCTCTCAACCCTTACATTTAAGCGACCTCGCTGAGGGCACCCCCTGTGGGGGTACGGACCTCGGCTCAGGGCGGTCACTGGGGGAGGGCAGAGACATCTGCGATTATCATTTTTGGGGAGGTTTTAAACTACTGGTTGTTATCATCATCGGCTCGCGGGCCGGTACTAGGGTCAGGGGGGTTGCGGGGAACGCGGCGCGGTCCTCGGCGGCGAGGACGGTAAGTCGGTCTTGTGGAGTGTGCTTTAATGTATTCCTCTCTCCTTCGGATGGCCAGAGTGGTCGCATCGTCGGGATCGGAGAGGACGCTACGCGGTCGTCTCCATTTCGCGCGGTCGAATGGAGTGTAGATTGACGCTTGACGGATAAGCGTATTCGGATGGTGAGCGGCGCGGTCGAAATAGCGTTTGCTGTTCATTTTCATGAACTGCCGGAGAGTCGGCATGCCCGTGTCCACGTGGATGTTGAGATTCCTCACATACCACGGGACCCCAGTAATCTTACGCAGAAAGCGATTCTGCAAGGCTTGCAAACGTCTATAACGACATTCGGGTACGTGGGCAAACGCGGGCGACGCGTACGTCATGATCGGCCTAATGCAGGTCGTGTAAATCCTAATCTTGTTGCGGGTCGAGAGTTTGCTTTTTGGGTTTAGAAGCCAGTAAAGCTGGCTCATCGCGAATGCGGCTCGCGCGCGTACCGCTTTTAAGTGTGGCCCGAAGGTAAGCCTCTGGTCTAGGGTTACTCCTAGACATTTGACCGTTTTAGTCCAGGGAATGCACATGTTGAACATGTTGACATTCGGCACTGGATCTTTGAAACGGGCTGGGTATCTATCGAAAAGGATCGCGGCGCTTTTGGTCGGGTTGATGGTGATTCGCCATTTGCGGCACCACTGACCGAGTTTGTCGGCAGCGGCTTGCAAAGTGCGAACCACATCAACCGGGTTTTTACGCGATGCGTAAATCGCGGTATCGTCGGCAAAGAGTGCCAGATGGGCGCCCTTTGGCCTGGGAATATCGCTTGTGTATAGCGAGAAAAAAAAGGGGGAGAGGGCCGAGCCTTGCGGGACTCCGGCCGAAATGGTGTGTCGGGAAGAGAGGCTTCCCTCCACGCGATATCTGAAACCGCGATTCGACAAGAACGCTCGTATGATGTGCACGAGCTGAGTGGGCACGTTCATGGTGTATAGCTTGTAAAGCAAGCCATTGTGCCACACCTTGTCGAATGCTTTTTCGACATCGAAAAATATGGCTCCGGTGGGGGTCTTGGTAAAGTTTTTCGCGTGGATGTGCTCCGTGATGCGGAGCACCTGATGTACGCAATTGTGGCGGGCTCTGAACCCAAAATGCTCCGCGGGGAGCAGATTGTGGTTCTTTGCTACTATTTTCAAGCGATCTAGGACGATTCGCTCGTACATCTTACCCAAAGAGCTCAAAAGACTGATGGGGCGGTAAGATGTCGGGTCAGAGGGGGGTTTACCCGGTTTGGGTATGCCTATGACAATTGCCTCCTTCCACTCTTGTGGAAAGAGGCAATTGCGGAAAGCTGCGTCAAAAATCGCAGTGAGGATTTCCAGCAGATGGCTGGGGAGCATCTTAAGGACGCGGGTGGATATACCGTCGCCCCCGGGGGCTTTACGTCGTTTGAGTGACCTGACCAGTTGGCTTACTTCTTCGAGTGTCACCGGTGCAAGAGGGTTTGGCGGCTCATCGACATCCGGGTCGACGGCGGAGGAGGCGAGTGGGATCGGGCGCGTCGGCGGCGGGAACGCATTCCTACTTTCGACAAACTCATTGACCGCAACAAGATGGGCCTGTTCTGATGGGAGGACTTCGCTGAGGGAACATTGAGTCTCCAGGCTGTCGGCTAGATATTCGGCTTTTTCGTCGTCATCGAACGCTGGGCGTTGATTCGGACGATCAAGCGGGGGCATGGTTGTTGTATCGCTTCTCCTGAAGGCACGACAGAGTTGCCAGAAGGCCTGATGGGTCGGACGAATTTCGTCAAGGTGATTCCCCCATCTCGAATCGACGAGCCCTTTCATGCGACGTTTGACTTCCTTTTGGAAGTGACGCGCAAGGGCTCGTCGGTCCGGGTGGAAGATCGACGCGTATTGTCGCATGGCTGCGTTCCGCCTTCTCACCACAGCCCGCAAGTCTGCCGGGAGCAACATGTGACTGGGTACAGTCTCAGGTTCCTCCCTTGAGCTTTCGCTCACGGCATTCTGCAGGTGAGTGGTGAAATGGCGTGCCGCCTCTGTCGTCTCTTCAGGAGTATCGATTCGGTCGGGGATCGCGGCAAGAGCACTGGACGAGGTGTCGGCGAGCTTGGCGCCTACTTGGCGCCAATTCGTCGTCACCTTCGTCGGTTTATTAAGACCTGTGTCATCGGGGCCTATGTGTGGGACAAGATCTAGGATCACAGGTCTGTGGTCCGAGTCTAGCTCTTGTAGCACCCGTATAGAGCGCATGCGTAAGCATACGTTCTTCACGAGCGCCACATCGAGTATCTCGGGCCTTTGTCCGGGATGTCCGTAGTGAGTCGGTTCGGGGGGTACAAGAATGTCGATGCCTAATCTTTCAAGATTACCCTCCAGGGCGATACCTCTCGCGTTTGTCGAGTGGCAGCTCCAGAGAGTATTCTTGGCATTGAGGTCTCCCGCCACTAGGACGGAATCACTCAATGTGAATAGGGTGTCGAGGTCGGTGGAGAGAAGCTCCTTACTAGGGGAAAGGTAGGCCGACACGATAGTGATCGGCGGATGGCCGGTCATGGCCAGCCTGCAGACTGAAACCTCAATGTCCCTCAGATCTGTCGGGGGGTCTAAAGGTATGCAGTGCAGGGACCTTTTGTAATAAATAAGAGTGCCGCCTAGCGGACCCGATACGCGGTCGTTGCGCACGAGTCGGTAATTTGGAAGCTTGGGACTACGCCTTGGAGGCTTAAGGAACGTTTCCTGGATGAGGAAGACGTCCAAGTCATTGTCGCGGACAAAATGGGAGAGCTCTAAACGGTCATCCTGGATGCCGTTTATGTTGAAAAACCCCACTCTGAGGGAGCGGGGTTTGGTCCGCGTGGGCAGCTTCGAACTATTGTTAGCCATCAGGAACCAAAAATAGTTGCGCACGAGTCGGTAATTTGGAAGCTTGGGACTACGCCTTGGAGGCTTAAGGAACGTTTCCTGGATGAGGAAGACGTCCAAGTCATTGTCGCGGACAAAATGGGAGAGCTCTAAACGGTCATCCTGGATGCCGTTTATGTTGAAAAACCCCACTCTGAGGGAGCGGGGTTTGGTCCGCGTGGGCAGCTTCGAACTATTGTTAGCCATCAGGAACCAAAAATAGTTCGCAGCAAGTGCTGACGCTGCTGAGTTTGTAGATGCGTGATTTGGTCCAGGAGGGCCTGGTCCGGCACACGCATCTCCATCAATTTTTGTACGCGCACCGCGATACGGGTAACGATGTCGTTACCCGTGATCGCGGTGAGGGCACCCACTCGTTCCCACGCGAGGTCCGAGATGGTGCCGGAGATGAGGTGGTGGTCCTCCTCCGGGAGGAGGGACCGGATACCCGACGGCTGGGGTGCGGGGTTGGTTGCCTTAGGGGCAATTTTGGGCGCGGGCGCGGCCGCAGTCGTCGCCGCTGCCACCACCTGGGGAGTTTTGGCGGGGGCTGCCTCGGAAGAGGTAGCGACCGCCTGAGGTAAGGATAAGGGTGGGAAGGAGGTTGCGGGTTTCGGTAGTGTAGGAAACCACGGGTTGATGAGCGGAGGAGGGGCTAGGCGGAACTGTTCCACCGGTTTGGGAATTGGGAGCCGCTTACCCTGAAGGGGCTTGCGGGCTTTTTGTTTTGGTGCACGAGAGCACCCGCGGTAATTGGCCGGATGGCCGGACTCGCCGCAGTTAACGCACGAAGGCGGCTCCGTGCATTGACTGCGGTCTTTGGGACGCGGACAGTCCGTGGTGGAGTGCTCACCGAGGCACTTCACGCATCGGGCTTTCAGCTTGCAGCCACGTGAGGCGTGGCCGTAACGCTGGCAGTTGTGACACTGCCCTACTGTGTTCCTTTTGTGGGGAACCTCAATGTCGAAGCCTCCCAGGCCTCCTATGGATTTTATTTTAAAAATGTTCTTTGTGTCCTCACGCGTTTTGAGGACGCAAAGTACCATCTCGAACAACCCGTTACGCGGGCAGTTCGGCTTTTTGACTGTGGCGTGCATGCGGTGCACTTCCAGGCAGTTGATGCCTTGGGCGTTTAGGTCGTCTTTGACCTCATTGGTTGACATATCAAGCGAGATGCCTCTGATGACGTACCGGAAAGTACGATCATCGGCGAGGGTGTAGGTATAATATTGGATGTTGTTATCATCCAGACATTTGGTCATGGTGCGGTGGGCGGAAGCAGAAATTGGCACCATCACGGCCATCTGCTCCCTTGTCACGGTATCTTATATTATGTGAAATAAAAGAATCGGATCAAAAATAAGTAAAAGATTTAATTTAAAAAAAGTATAAAGATGAAGCAAAAGTCGATAAAAGAAATATAAGCCCAAGGTCGTGGGTAGGTTTGGTTTTGAATTTTAGCAGCACTGATCTGACCCGGTACGTGAAAAAAACACTCCCCAGCACTGATCTCCCGCTATAGGATCCGTCGATGGTTCGCCCTCGCAGGTTTGAGTAGGCGAAAGCGGCACTCCTTCGGCCTCGCAGGGTTGCGTAGGCGAAAGCGGCACTCCTGTGTCAAAGCAGCGTGGATCACAGGCCCATAACCCGTACGTAATTCCTGAAGAACCCAGAAGGCTTGCATTAAGAAACAATCAGGCTAACTTTTCGTTGCTGTAGAGATTGACTAGGGCAAAGCTTGGCCAAAGCGTAAATTTATAATTTATAAGCAGGTCTTAAGCGGTACAGATTAGGCTAAGGCATTAATTCCTATTTTACTGGAGGGAGTGGCCGTTATCATTTTTAAAAAGCAGAAACGGTTACAAAGTAGGTAACTGATGGCATATAAAAATAAAGTCAAATTAAAAACATACTTAAAACCAACGAAATTAAATACTACTACACGTACAGAGAAAACTAGGCGTTGAACTAAGAAGAACCCTTGATAGAAGCTTACAATACAAGAAATATCTAGTACTAATCAATCAGCTGTTTCAAATTTATAACCGACGTTAGCAAAAGAAACTAGGTAATTAAATGCACAACTTACCCAGTATGGGATTAATAATATACTTAATTTATAGGTCCAAGCAATCACTACTTTTTTTTTTTGCTAGTAGCACTCAGCTTAAAGTATAGATTAATGATGCGTTGCAAATACGAGTGAGTTGTACACGGCCACTTGTTGTCAATTTTGCGGGCGTCTGGCCAGTGGCCGGCTGCGAGGGGCGTTCGGCTAGTTCCCTCCGCACCGCGCGTCGCATGACGTATTCGTGACCCGTTAGACGACAACGGCGCGAATTATCTACTAACAAACACGGTTGCACCATCCAAGTTAGTTTTTTGTTCGTTTAAAGATATTTATTTAATATTGAGATGTTCTTTTATTTTTAAATTAAGATTTATTTAACTTTATTCAAATAATTATTTATTTATATTTATTTATAAACGTGACTCGTCTTATTCAACGTCACAGTACCCCTCCTCGTACAAAAGGATTTTGCCCACCGGAAAAATCCGTTATAAAAATTAAAAAAATAAAAATAATGAAATACTTTATTTATTGCCGACGACTTTGAGATCCTTAATGTGCCACGCTCCCAAATCGTGTCCAGACATATCTTCAAGAATATAAACCAATGGCGATTTTTTATGTTTTACAATACACTTTGAATATTTAGGTGCTAGCTTTTTAGTAAAACGCGCATCTTTGTCACTTTGAAAGTAGCAACGCTTCCAAACAACATCTCCAATTTCAAACTCGGCGTGCTTACGTCTTAGGTTGTATCGCTGCGAATTTTTAACGAAGGACTGCCAGAGGGCAACTTGTACTTTATCAAAAACATTTGCAAGGTGGCCCAAATTTTCCGCATAATTGTCGCGTGGGAGAAATATTATCTCGTTTAGGGTCTGATTATTGATATAATAAGACCCGTCCGTAACTAATTCCCTCCCGTGGACTAAGAATGACGGAGTATAACCAGTGGTCTCGTTAACAGAGTTATTCATAGCAAATTGAATTTTCGGTAGATTTACATCCCATGAGCGGTGATCGTCCTTAACAAATGTAGAAATTGCGGTAATAATGGTCTTGTTATACCTTTCGACAGTGTTTATTTGTGGAGTATATTTTGGTGTATAATGGATGCTAGGCACTGAGTATTTTTTGAATAATTTATCTATTTCGCGGCTCGTAAATTGTACACCATTATCAAGTATGATTGTTTGGGGAATACCATGTACTAGGAAAACGTTATCTTCCATACATCTTGAAACGCTATCGGCAGTAGCCCTGCGCAGGGGAAACATTAGGCAGTATTTGGAAAAACAGCAGGTCACAACGAAAATATAACAGTTCTGTTTTCTGGAAGCTGGAAGGGGACCAATCAAATCTATGGAAATCATTTGGAAGGGACGTCTACATTCCTTGGGCCTGCCCATTACTCCTAAAGTTCCGTGGGTAGGGAGCTTATAAGCAAGGCATGTTTCGCAGTTAGAAACAAATTGAACCACATCCGAGTACATTTTAGGCCAGTAGTAATGTAGTAGCATTCTTTTGTAAGTTTTAAAAATACCAAAATGACCCGATGTGGGTTCAGCGTGATTCGCTTTCAATATGTTAAGGCGTTCCTCCTCTGGTATTACCAGCTTCCAGTCAAATTCAGAGGTAAGAATGTTTGCACTCTTCATTAACCGATATAGGCGGCCATTTTCAACTCGATAATTAGGGAATTTAGCCGGTGACTCCTGGGAACCTTTAAAAATATTGAGGTACCAAGAGTCCTGCGTTACATTTTCAGAAACGGAATTAGAAATAGCGGCGAGAGTAGGAACTCTAGAGAGAAAGTCAGGAATAACGTTTTCCTTTCCACGGCGGTGCTTAATATTGAAATCAAAGGCTGATAAACGTACACCCCATCTAGCGAGCCTACCGGTAGGGTTTGTGAGGGATAGAAACCACTTAATTGCAGCGTGGTCGGTATAAACAGTGAACGGTTTACCATTCTCTAAATAGCAACGCCAGTGTTCAAGGGCGATTAGGACAGCCAAGGTTTCCCGCTCCGTAACACTATAATTTCTTTCTTGTCCAGTAAGTGATCTGCTCATGTAGGCCACTGGGTGTTCGACGCCATTGATAGTTTGCGACAGCATACCTCCCACACCGAAATTACTGGCATCAGTATGTACTTCGAAAGGGGAGTTGAAGTCTGGGCAGATAAGAACTGACGCATTTGTCACGGTATCTTATATTATGTGAAATAAAAGAATCGGATCAAAAATAAGTAAAAGATTTAATTTAAAAAAAGTATAAAGATGAAGCAAAAGTCGATAAAAGAAATATAAGCCCCACGTTGGGCGCCATTTGTCACGGTATCTTATATTATGTGAAATAAAAGAATCGGATCAAAAATAAGTAAAAGATTTAATTTAAAAAAAGTATAAAGATGAAGCAAAAGTCGATAAAAGAAATATAAGCCCAAGGTCGTGGGTAGGTTTGGTTTTGAATTTTAGCAGCACTGATCTGACCCGGTACGTAAAAAAAACACTCCCCAGCACTGATCTCCCGCTATAGGATCCGTCGATGGTTCGCCCTCGCAGGTTTGAGTAGGCGAAAGCGGCACTCCTTCGGCCTCGCAGGGTTGCGTAGGCGAAAGCGGCACTCCTGTGTCAAAGCAGCGTGGATCACAGGCCCATAACCCGTACGTAATTCCTGAAGAACCCAGAAGGCTTGCATTAAGAAACAATCAGGCTAATTTTTCGTTGCTGTAGAGATTGACTAGGGCAAAGCTTGGCCAAAGCGTAAATTTATAATTTATAAGCAGGTCTTAAGCGGTACAGATTAGGCTAAGGCATTAATTCCTATTTTACTGGAGGGAGTGGCCGTTATCATTTTTAAAAAGCAGAAACGGTTACAAAGTAGGTAACTGATGGCATATAAAAATAAAGTCAAATTAAAAACATACTTAAAACCAACGAAATTAAATACTACTACACGTACAGAGAAAACTAGGCGTTGAACTAAGAAGAACCCTTGATAGAAGCTTACAATACAAGAAATATCTAGTACTAATCAATCAGCTGTTTCAAATTTATAACCGACGTTAGCAAAAGAAACTAGGTAATTAAATGCACAACTTACCCAGTATGGGATTAATAATATACTTAATTTATAGGTCCAAGCAATCACTACTTTTTTTTTTTGCTAGTAGCACTCAGCTTAAAGTATAGATTAATGATGCGTTGCAAATACGAGTGAGTTGTACACGGCCACTTGTTGTCAATTTTGCGGGCGTCTGGCCAGTGGCCGGCTGCGAGGGGCGTTCGGCTAGTTCCCTCCGCACCGCGCGTCGCATGACGTATTCGTGACCCGTTAGACGACAACGGCGCGAATTATCTACTAACAAACACGGTTGCACCATCCAAGTTAGTTTTTTGTTCGTTTAAAGATATTTATTTAATATTGAGATGTTCTTTTATTTTTAAATTAAGATTTATTTAACTTTATTCAAATAATTATTTATTTATATTTATTTATAAACGTGACTCGTCTTATTCAACGTCACAACATGTACACAAAATATTTCTTTAAAGAGACATATTAGAACTCACACAGGAGAAAAGCCTTTTAAATGTCAATACTGTGATTATACATGCACACATAATGGTAATTTAAAGAGACATATTAATACTCACACAGGAGAAAAGCCCTTTAAATGTCAATACTGTGATAATGCATTTACACAAAATGGTGATTTAAAGGCACATATTAGAACTCACACAGGAGAAAAGCCCTTTAAATGCAAATACTGTGATTATACATGTACAGTATATAGTCATTTAAAGACACATATTAGAACTCACACAGGCGAAAAGCCCTTTAAATGTCAATACTGTGATTATACATGTACAGTAAATAGTAGTTTAAAGAGACATATTAGAACTCACACAGGAGAAAAGCCATATGAATGTAAATACTGTGATTATGCATGTACAGAAAATGGTGATTTAAAGAGACATATTAGAACTCACACAGGAGAAAAGCCATATGTATGTGAAATATGCGATAAGAAATTTGCAAGAAACAGTTGTTTAAAGATTCACCTACGAGTACATATGGGTAACAAAACTCGTTAGTACTGAAGCTAACTGCTCAGAGTATAACAAACATATTAGATGGCATAGCTTAAGCATTAGGTATATTCCTTTATTTTTATATTAGCATTTGCTAAATGTTTGTTCCTGGTTAAAAATAGCCTAATATGTTCTAATCTATGTGATGATATACCTGTGTGATAAAATTCATCAATCAACCATTATTGGGTTACTGATTAACAAACATAACAACTTACAAGCATAAAAACTTCCACATCAAAAAATCCTACCCTACTAATATACAATACTAGCAGACCCGGCCATGCTTGCTGTGGCTAAGGTATATGTTAAATTATATTGTAGTAAACTATTCAATACAGTATGCACCATCTATTGGATACTTACTCAATCCAGATGATAAATTACCTTACACCGCCATCTGTTAGAATGTTATGGAACTCACAGAATTAAAACTAAAAATTTGCAATAAAAATATATTGCACTATAAATTGAGATATAAACTATCCTATCTCTCAAGTTGGATCAAACTGCACACAGTCTACAAAATTTTATTAAAATCGGTTCAGTAGTTTTTTTTTATTTTTTTTTTATTGCCTTGATAGGCAGACGAGCAAGCGGCCCGCCTGATGGTAAGCGGTCACCGCCGCTCATGGACATCGGCAATGCCAGGGGCACAGCCAAGCCGCTGCCTACCATTGAAGGGATACTCTTTTTAAGCCTCGTTTAAAGAAGGACATGTCATAGCGCTCGGGAAACACCGAGGCAGGGAGTTCATTCCAGAGCTTGCACGTGCGTGGTATAAATGAGCGCTGGAAACGTACGGTACTAGACCTTATCGTTTCCAGGTGGTATGGATGAACTCTACTGCGGTGCCGGGTAGTGCGATGGTAAAATGGTGATGTTGGTACCATCTTAAACAGTTCCTCAGAGCACTCCTCATGGAACGGCCGATAGAACACGCAGAGAGAACCAAAGTCTCTCCGCGTTCCTAAAGGTTCCAAGTTATCCGTGAGACTGGGATCATCGACGATTCGAATAGCCCGCCTTTGTAAGGAGTCAAGTGGGTCAAGCAGGTATTTGGGGGCTCCTGCCCAGAGATGAGAGCAGTACTCCACGTGGGGCCGTACTTGAGCTTTATAGAGCATCAATCTCTGGCCCGGCGTGAAGTACCGCCCCGCTCTGTTCAGGATACCCAGCTTTTTACTAGCCAATTTGGCTTTGTCCTCCAAATGACTCCTGAACTGGACTGTGCTCGAGATTTCGACGCCGAGAATCCCAATACTCTCGGAAACCTCGAGAGGTACTCCTTGGAACTGTGGCGCTCTGACAAATGCTTCTTCCCTCTTCAGAGATGCAGAGAGGTTTCCGAACTGGCAGTAGTGTTTTTTGATGGAATCCAAACATACATATAACATTTTATGGATTCATTTAATATATTGATTTTGTAATATTTTCTTTTTGTTGGACTAGGTGCACTCTCAGAAAAAAAAAAGGTTATACGGGACACAACCAAATCTATAGAAGTGAAGCAGGACACCATCTCTGGAACTCAAACAAACACAGTAGCTAATGAAAATAAATCATCCCAAATAGTATGTGATGGGAAAAATCAGCAAGTATTAGTTAAGAACGATTCACAGTCTTTTATATGCAATGATTGTAGTATAACATGTGATACGAAAGCTCTTCTTATCAAACATATTAGTGAACATAAACCTGTGACTATCAAACCGAATGAAACATATAGAAAAAATCAGAAATCTTCATGTAAAGGGAAATTGAATGAATGCATTAGTTTTGTAAAGAACCTAAAAAAGCCTTATAAATGTCAATACTGTAATTATGCATGCACATATTATAATAATTTTGAGAGACATATTAGAACTCACACAGGAGAAAAGCCGTATAAATGTAAATACTGTGATTATACATGTACACAAAATATTAATTTAAAGACACATATTAGAACTCACGCAGGAGAAAAGCCATATAAATGTAAATACTGTAATTTTACATGTGCAGAGAATGGTAATTTAAAGAGACATATTAGAATTCACACTGGCGAAAAGCCCTTTAAATGTCAATACTGTGATTATACATGTACAGTAAATAGTCATTTAAAGACACATATTAGAACTCACACAGGAGAAAAGCCCTTTAAATGCAAATACTGTGATTATACATGTACACGAAATGATCCTTTAAAGAAACATATTAGAACTCACACAGGCGAAAAGCCCTTTAAATGTCAATACTGTGATTATACATGTACACGAAATGATCATTTAAAGAAACATATTAGAACTCACACAGGCGAAAAGCCCTTTAAATGTCAATACTGTGATTATACATGTACACGAAATGATAATTTAAAGAAACATATTAGAACGCACACAGGAGAAAAGCCCTTTAAATGTCAATACTGTGATTATACATGTAGAGTAAATAGTAGTTTAAAGACACATATTAGAACTCACACAGGAGAAAAGCCACATGTTTGTGAAATATGCGATAAGAAATTTGCAAGAAGCAGTTGTTTAAAGATTCACCTACGAGTACATATGGGTAACAAAACTCGTTAGTACTGAAGCTAACTGCTCAGAGTATAACAAATATATTAGATGTCATAGCTTAAGCATTAGGGATATTCCTTTATTAACACGCTTTTATTAGCTTCAGACGTATGTATGTTGGTATGTTTGTCTGTAACTTGTCTTTGAACGTGATTTTGACCTCCTTCAAAACGTCGGATTAAATCTTGACGTCGCGATGTAGATGTGCCAGTGGCGCCATCTCATGATTTTTTCTTGTCAACTTGTAGTTTAAATGCAATAAAGGTGGCGCTGGTTGTTTTGTTGTGTTAGTTTAGAACAAAATAAATAAATATTGTAAAAATTTAAACTTCCTTAAATATTTCATTGAATAATTGTTATAAATTACAAATTTATTACCTACAACTGTTATTAAAATTACTTCAGTAGTAACGGATGTTCGCAAAACACTTTTTTAAACACGATTTTTTATATTATCTACAATAAGTGGTAGCAATATAATAGAACATTGGTTTATAGTCTATATGACACATTTAAATAAAACAAGAAAAAATCAAGCGATGGCGCCATTGCACATCTACATCGCGATGTCAAGATTCTCCAGCGAATCATTACGTCCGACGCTTTGTATGAACTACGGGTGTTGTACGATTGATCAGGTACAGTTTTACGAATGGCTTGTTTCTTTCCTACCTCCTTCGTGACATTTTTACTATTCAGCGAATTTTCCAATCACAAAGATTCGAAATAAGTTTCACTTCAAAAAATGGTAAAAGAAATAAAAACACAAAGGAAAAAAAATGAAAATACACCTTTTTATAAAAAATCAAACTGAAAAATTAAAAATAAATAATAGTTTAAAAAAACTAAAAACACGCTTTTACATAAAATCCAACTAAAAAATAAAAAATAAATTTTAATGAATTCGAATTAGGAATAGTGTACAAAATTTAAAAATATATTTAAATTAAGAATAGTGTAAATAAGAAAAAATATGTATTTTATTGTAAAAAAAAGCGTGGGGTGCATGGTGTCAATAGTTATAAAAATATTTTATTGACAGATATGAGTAGAAGGATCATCATTTTGATAATGTCTTAAAGAGCACCCCACGTTTTTTTACAATAAAATACATATTTTTTCTTATTTACACTATTCTTAATTTAAATATATTTTTAAATATTGTACACTATTCCTAATTCGAATTCATTAAATTTTTTTTTATATTAGCATTTGCTAAATGTTTGTTCCTGGATAAAAATAGCCTAATATGTTCTAATCTATGTGATGATATACCTGTGTGATAAAATTCATCAATCAGCCATTATTGGGTTACTGATTAACAAACATAAAAACTTACAAGCATAAAAACTTCCACATCAAAAAATCCTACTTCCTACTAATATACAATACTAGCAGACCCGGCCACGCTTGCTGTGGCTAAGGTATATGTTAAATTATATTGTAGTAAACTATTCAATGCAGTATGCGCCATCTATTGGATACTTACTCAATCCAGACGATAAATTACCTTACACCGCCATCTGTTACAATGTTATGGAACTCACAGAGTTATAACTAATAATTTGCAATAAAAATATATTGCGACTATAAATTGAGATATAAACTATCCTATCTCTCAAGTTGGATCAAACTGCACACAGTCTACAAAATTTGATTAAAATAGGTTCAGTAGTTTAAGAGTTTATCGCGGACAAACAACGTGACATGAAATTTTTATATATAAAGATTAGTAGGAAGTAGGATTTGTTGTATAGGTCCTATGATACTGTGACTGCCTCGGTGCCCCGGACTGCTGTGCTGAGGTCTCGGGTTCGATCCCCGGGTCGGGTCAAGTGATATCGGGTTTTTCTATCACACACGTTTTGCAATTGTTTCGCCGCAAGAATGTTTCTGGTTTTATGTCCCTCAATATATTTATTTATTTATTAAACTTTGTACACAAGGTATACAGGCGGACTTTAATGCCTTAGGCATTTTTCCTAGTCGACCTTAAGGTGGTGGAGATCGTAATTGAGGCAGGTGCATAATAAAATAATTAAAAATGTGAATATAATAAAGAAATAATAAACTAAATAATTACGCATATCAATACATATATATACATAAAAATTACAAATATAACATATAAATAAACAATATATATACATACATATATACATGTAGATAAATATATAGTTACACAAATATCTAACGTGGAGAATTTGCTACTTCAGCCAGCAATAATTGTCGAACTCTCATCTTGAAAGCCAGCCGTGTTGTGGACGTCCTGATTTCGAGCGGGAGTGCGTTGCAAAGGAGGATAGATTGGATAGCGAAGGAAGAGTGAACAAAGCCAGAGCTATGAGGAGGACACTTAAGTAAGAGATTGCTGGAAGAACGCAGATTCCTATTGTGTATATCACAAAGGAAAGTTAGATTGGAAGACAGATAGGTAGGAGGGGTAGGAGATTTAAGAAAGGAGAAGAGAGTAGTAAGCGCACGCAATGAACGGCGCTGGCGAATGGGAAGCCATTTTAATTGCGTTCGGTAAGAAGATATGTGATCATACTTGCGGAGATTAAAAACGAATCGAATGCAGTTATTGAGAAGACGGTCGAGTTTATTGAGTAAGTCTGCATTCAGATCAAAATAGCACACATCACCATAGTCGATTACCGGGAGTATTTAAGGTTAGGTTATAATATTGGTTTTGATTTCGTATTTTTTTATTTTTAATAGATGATTCGATTTGTTCAATTTGTTTTATTTCTACAAACCAGCAGAGTTGGTACTAACTAAGTGTCCTTATACCACATACATATGATCGGACATTTCAAATATTTTTATAAAATTTATTGCGCATATCGTAAAGGTGCCTGAGTGATTCTCATATCACACTGTAAACGTCTGTTTTCGAAGAAATCAAATTAAAACTACTCATAATTAAAAATAAATCGGAACCATATTGCGTATATATAATAAAGAGAAAGGACAAACAAAGTTGTACCATATTATCTTATGTATTTAAATAAAAAATTAGGAAAATACGGTCGCAAAATTCATTCCCCTACCTGTTCCACACCATTTGTATGTAACATTTACCTTATATTTCCATTTTTTTGTTAAAATATTTTATTATTAATATTAACATCATACCATAATAATATCCTAGATTAATTAGCCCAAATACTAGAATTCTACAGTAATTACAATAATTATAACGACGGTATAAATTATTGCCACGCTATATTCATCATTCGCCTCGTCTTACTACGATATATATTTTTTTATATGTTCCCGTGTTCCCTCCTCCTTCCACCTCGAGCCCTGCATGCTTTCCATAACGGCTCAGTTGCCCACGCGCTGTTGTAGTAAAAAGGTGTGTCACTTGCCGATTGACGACGTTTTTTCTTGAATCTTGAGAAATAGATCACAGTGAACAATCATTCGCCTAGACCCGGGAAAATTGGTAAGTTATGTAATTAAAATTATCTAAAATATTTATTTATGTAGTAGATTCAAGTAGGCGTAGACATGCATCTTCAATTGTTACAATTTCCAGAACATTCTAGTCGAATCTTCTACAAAATCGTAATAATTCATTCCCCTTTAAATCATTCCCCATTTTTTTTTATCTAAGGGAATGAAAACATCTCGAGGGGAATGATATGTTATTGGCGTTTGTTTATTCTAATTACAGTTTAAAATGCCTCGGGCTACTAAAAGTAAGGAAGAACTACAGGCAGCTAACCGGTTGTACCAAAGGGAAAGATATAAACGCATAGAAAATAATCCGGAACTATACAAAATACAAAAAGAAAAAGATAGACGTAAATATGAAGAACAGAAAAAAAGGATAGTCAAAAGAAGTATAACTGAATTGAACCGTCGTGATCAAGAAGCTCAACGGGCTAAATGGAGAGAAAATACAAAAATATACTTAGATAAGAAAAGAAAGGTTCAACCTGAGCGAGTAGATGTTGATGTCAGCAAAGAACCTCTTGAAGTTTCATTTACAGAATCTATTGATCCTCCATTATTAACCAATTTGAATCAGTTAAAATCTACAAATAAAATAAATAAGATGAGATACAAAATGAAAAAGGAGAAGAAACTCGCTCAAAAGACAATTAGAATTTTACAAGCGGAAAATAGAAAGTTAAAAAAAAAATATTAAACTAGAACGCGCAAGACGAGTAGAAGTTGATAATCCCCCACAAGAAACTGAACAGACGACCGAATCATTAGAAGTCAAAAATAGCATAATTGAAGTACAAACAAAGAATGTGATGAAACACTTAAAAAATAACAAAAGCAGCAATGTTGGAATTATTCAAAAGTTTTACGAATCTAATTTAAACAGTTACCCAGCTCCAGGTAAAAAACAATTTATAAAGATTGGGTATACGCTAGCCAAAATAATATCGTTTTGTTGAATTTGATCGATTGTAACCAAAGTTAATAATAATAAAAAAAAAATCCTAGTTACTGTTTATTTTTTTTTACTCCTAGAACGAAATTACTCCCAAAAGTAAGAATTTCATTACCTTAGCAAAACAAATCATTCCCCAAAATACTCAGAATGCAAATGCGAATAACTTTCTAATTCGACGGCAGATTTAAGTGTCTTTGGCACTAAATGTTATAGTTTTTATTTCAATATTCCCATAAAATGTTTCGCGGTCATAATCTACCGAAAAAAATGGATTCTCAAATTCAGCTTATTTTTCTTGTGAGATGAGAATCGCTCGCCTATTCTATAAATCCGAAACGAAGCAACGAAGTTCGAAACATCCATAGAGTACACTAGGTATAGAATAGCCATTACAATAATAATATTACTGACCTATATTACTATCATAAAGATTCATTTGTATGTAAAAACGTATATGAAAAACTATTGCTTTAAGTAGAAGAAGTAGGTATAGCATAATCATTACAATAGTATTATGTAGTAAGTAATTTGTATTTTTTTGTCTTCTAAAATATATTTGTTTGTCATTCGTTATTTTTTTGTTTTTTTTTTTTTATGGCATAGCCCGATAAACGAGCAATTGGGTCACCTGATGGTAAGTGATCTCCACCACCCATGTACGCCCACAATACTAGAAGAATCATGGCCGCGTTGCCGACCTTAAAGGAAAGAGATAATTAGGGATTGGGAAGGGGAGGGCGATTTGGGCCTCCGGATATCTCACTCACTGTACAAAACGCAGCAGCAAGCCGCTACTTTACGTCGGTTTTCTGTGAGACAGTGGTAACGACCCGGTTGAGCCGGCTCATTCATGCTGTAGACCAAACTGTCTACAGCGTGGCTCTACGACTCGTAAAAGACTCGTATCTTACTGTGGGGTCAGGACTATGTGTGTGACTGTTGGGTGTATTTATTTATTTATTTACCTTTTAAAATATTTCTGCCAATTTAAAATCCAATCCTATCATAAATATCCACTATTTTAAATTTTATTGCCTCGGTGTCCCAGTTGTATTACATACGCGGTACGACTGCTTTGTTTTATTTGTTTTTTATTCCATTGAATGACGAGGCGAGCCAAGCGCTCGCCTGATGGTAAGCGCCACGCCTGCCCATAAACAGAAGCAACACCACATAGAACTTTGAATTACAAAGCATGGGACTGAGCTGCATGGAACTGAACTGCGCTCGTCACTCCGAGACATGAGATGTTAAGTCTCATAATGCCCAGTCATTTCACTGGCTTCAATGTCCTTCAAACCGCAACACAACAGTGCTTACACACTAGCTTGGCGGCAGAAATAGACAAAGCGGTTGTACCAACCCAGACGGCCTCTCGCATACGAAGGACCTGCCACGTTATGAGCTGCTGTGTTGAGGTCTCGGGTTCGATCACCGAATGACGAAATTACTATCACGAAATGCTTAGTATCGGCCCTTAGTCTGAAATTGTGGCCGGTATGTATGACGATATGTTCGCCCTTATCACACCATGAAACGGAAATACGCTCGGCAAATATGGGTGTACAGTGTGCCGAGTGTATGTTTTAACACAATTTTAACGTCTCTACAGAGTTTGCGTTTTTTGAAAAATATGTATGCAAACGTGAAAAGCGCCTCCTGGTGGCAAGTTTAGTAAACTGGAGTCGTGAGTGTAAGGGTCAGCTCACACCGAGACGCGAAGCTGCACGCACACTTTAAGGGAGCGACTCAAAATATAACTTTATTTTCTACACGAAAAGATACACATTTCATTGTGAGAATTTAGAACACGTTGCACCACGCAGCGCTGCGCCTCGAGATGTCTCGCGGCGTAGAGCGACGCATCGCGACGCAGCGGTGCTTATAGCCGATACGCGCGGCGTGCAAAAGCGGCCGACTGACGTGGCGACTTGTCTCTTGTTCCGCTGCGCCGCGCGGCGTCTCGCTGCGCAGCGAGGTGTCGCGTTGCCAACGATTTTACTATTCGCCTCGCGACGTTGCGATGCGTCTCGCGGCGGCGCGCGGCGCAGCGCGAAATCACTGGTCTCTTCCAGTATCGTCGCGTCGCGTCGCGTCTCGTTATGAGCTGACCCTAACGACGTACGAACTTAAAGTACGCGGTCTTTAAGATCGCGAACTTACTCGGCTCGACGTTAGTGACACACGTGAAGCTTACTCATTCTGTATTGCGATGTCGTCGACAGAAGAAGCTTTGTGTTATTTAGGAATAAATCGTATTACATTTTAAAAACTAAAAAAAATAGACGAAGTCGAAAAGTGTGGGTAAAGAAATAGCTTACGAAAAGAGAGTGTTTATCACAAATGAATTTAGTAAGAGTCACATGAAGAGAAGGAAGATTTCCATAATTATTTCAGAATGCCTGAAGCGGTGTATGAATTTCTGAATCAAAATTAACAAAAATTTATAAAATCTAAACACGACAAGCGTGCATGTCCACGAACTGACGAAACAAAATGGCGGCTCGCAGCTCGGAGTGCTGTTACATGTACGAGCCAAGACGAGCTACGAGCAAGATTTCCAACCCGTTCTTTCTTTTTTATTAATGGCTTTCGCAGTATTATGCATTTAGCCAGTGTCAAGTATAATGTATTCTCAAGTATTTTTACAAGAACGATGAAACACGGGTGCGGTCGATTTCAAGGTCTTGTCGGAGTTATGGTAATAACTCCTTTCAGTACGATTCTTAATTCACTTATTTCAATATTTCCATATACTGTTCATCACCGTCAATGTTTATTGAACAAATCCACATCACTTTTATACAACAAACACAACTCTAAACTAGTTTATGAAATAAATTAAAATAAGCGATGAACTGCACTGTCAGAATTCCCGCCAAAACTCCTTCCAACCCGTTGGATCGAAGACGATTTTGCGCGGTGGTTTTAAAGTACGCGTACTTACGGTGACACACAAGCGAAAAAGGTTGTCGAGCCATAAGTACGCGTACTTGCTCGTACGTCTGTCACCCACTTAAGTTAACGCAACTTTTGCGTTATTGTTTATCACGTTTTTGCGAATGTATGTTCGGAGTTTTGGCGAGAATTCCGACAGTGCGGTTCATCGCTTATTTTAATTTATTTCAAAAACTAGTTGAACGTTGTGTTTGTTATAGAAAAGTGGTGATTTCTGCAATAAATACTGACGGCGACGAACAGTGTATAGAAACATTGAAATAAGTGAGTTAAGCATCGTACTGGAAGAAATTCACACCAAAACTCCAACAAGACCTTGAAGATGTCCACACCGACATTTCATCGTTCTTGTGAAGACTTGAGAATAAATTATACTTGTTATTGGCGAAATGCATAAAAATGCGAAGCCATAAATAAAAAAGAATAAGTGTTTCGCAGCGACGCTGAGTGCTGACTGAGTTTTGGCGGGAATTCTGACAGTGCAGTTCATCGCTTATTTTAATTTATTTCATAAACTAGTTTAGAGTTGTGTTTGCTGTATAAAAGTGATGTGGATTTGTTCAATAAACATTGACGGTGATGAACAGTATATGGAAACATTGAAATGAGTGAATTAAGAATCGTACTGAAAGGAGTTAACACCATAACTCCGACAAGACCTTGAAATGGGCCGCACCCGTGTTTCATCGTTCTTGTAAAAATACTTGAGAATACATTATACTTGACACTGGCTAAATGCATAATACTGCGAAAGCCATTAATAAAAAAAAAAGAAAAAAGAGTGCTGACTGTGACAGCGTCTCTCTAGTTTATTTGTCTCTGTTTGTGTGTGTTATGAAAATGTCTGCAATGTCTGTCTTAATTTGTCGAATATGTTTGAATGACAACGTTCGAATGCATCAAATTGCGGGCTCGGAAGTTCAGGATGTATATGAAAAGCTAACAACTAAGAAGGTAGAATTCTTATACTATGTTAGGAGCAAAATAACTTTGCTGAGGTGAAGTCAGAGATCACTTACCCTCTACACCTGCCGACATCTATTACATTATTCAACGAAAACAATATTAAAGACTAAAATGGCAGTGCCGCGCTGTAGACACTTAAGTGCAAAGCACGAATGGCCAGATTATTACCACTATCTCACAGAAATCAGACGTAAAGTAGTGAGTGAGTGAGATATCCGGAGGCCCAAAACCCCTTCCTCTTCCCAATCCCTCTCCTTTAATGTCGGAACGCGCACATGTTGTGGTGGGTCCTTTATCAGGTGACTCACTTACGTGTTTGCTAAACTCTGTTATATAAAAACTGGCCAGAGTGTAGAGCCACGTATACCTAGTGAAGGGCTCTGGGGTGTAGCCGAAAATATCTCATACCTCAAAAACTATGCAACATATTATTGAGACCAATGTTCGTTGGAAGTATCTTTTAATTTCTGATCTTATTGTTGAATAAAAAAAAAATAGAAAGAACATTTTACAAAACTTTCATCAACCCGTGACCTATATCAATTCATAATCCCATTATTTGTATAATCCTCAGGTTCAAGAGGATGGAAGACTACACTTTGCATGTTACATATGTTACTATGAGCTAAAGAAATGCCAGCAGCTTGTTATCAAATCACAGAAAGCGGAGGAGTTGCTTCAACATTTATTTGTAAACAGTCCTGAGGTATTTATATCATTATTTTATGACATAGTATTACAAATATTATGTTGCATATTATAATATAACAGCGATAGCTCAGTGGAGAGTGGTATGGAATGCAGAGACAAAAGTTGCAGGTTTAAAACCAGCCCTTACGAGCATGCACCAACAATTTTCTTATGTTACATGTATATTCATTAGGGTGGGTCAAAAAAATCAACTATTTTTTTTTTTACAAGTGCAACGGAAAAATGGGTTCCTAGACACCTTAAAAAAATTCCCACCAAATATGAGCTCTTAATTTTGAAAGGAACATCCTCCGCATCGCAGTTTTTTATTTTTTTTCAGGCCAATAGAAAAAAAATCATATCTCTCTATTAATTGACTGTACAAAAAAAATTTTCGAATAAATTTTGTAGGAAATTTGATGCTCTACAAAAAAGGTATCTTATGTTTTTTTCGTAAACCTCGCCATTTGAAAGATATAAAGTATTTAATTTTGATTATTTTATGATAAATTTCATTTTTGTTTATGAATTTTATAACTCGACAATAAATGACTTTTACGAAATGCGAAATACCAATTTTTGTTGGAAATTAACTGCTCTATAAAAATGGTTTCTTATGTTTTGGCGATAAAATTAACCGTTTAAAAGATATTCATCATCAAACTTTCATGTGTACGGATTTTAAAAGTTTTTGATTA
Source organism: Amorpha juglandis (assembly GCA_949126905.1). Classification (NCBI taxonomy): domain Eukaryota; kingdom Metazoa; phylum Arthropoda; class Insecta; order Lepidoptera; family Sphingidae; genus Amorpha; species Amorpha juglandis. The sequence continues at coordinate 5,925,427 of OX421392.1, forward strand.
GATATTCGAAAAATTTCAATTTAATTTATAAATTTCATTGCTTGTCATTAATATAAGTATTATTTGAGTTTTATTTTCAAAATTATCAAAATTTTTCTTCAATTATTCTAAACATTTTAGTTTTAATCATTAGAAATCACGATCCTAGGGAAAATTTCATCTCTAGAGAATTTTTGTTTCGTATTTTATTTCATCTGTTTGAATTGTGAACTAGCAACACCTACTTTTTATTTCATCATTATGTTGTCGTTGGTTTGTATACATTTATTTCTACAGCATTTTTAGTGTTTCCAAAATTTATGGTCTTGTATATGTGATCGAACGATTAATTATTTACAAATATTGTGAATTAACTTGATATTTATCGAAAATATGGATAAAGAAATTCATTTGATCGGAAAACTTGTGCAAAAACTTGTTTGAAAATTGAAATAAAATACTTATTTATAACTAGTTGGACATTGTTTTTCTCTGATACTGAAACATATCATAATATATGTATAATGAAAACTTTGCTTTTTTTATCAATATATATTTAACCGAGCGATAAATAATGTCCAATTTATTTTTTAAATCGAGACAAATATACTTAAACATAAATAAAAACTTAAAAAATATTTTGACGTTTCTCAATCGATAACAATTAAATAAAATTCGTGTAAATTTTCTTAAAAATCATAAATTAAATTGAATTTTTTCGAATATCTAATCAAAAACTTTTAAGATCCGTACACATGAAAGTTTGATGATGAATATCTTTTAAACGGTTAATTTTATCGCCAAAACATAAGAAACCATTTTTATAGAGCAGTTAATTTCCAACAAAAATTGGTATTTCGCATTTCGTAAAAGTCATTTATTGTCGAGTTATAAAATTCATAAACAAAAATGAAATTTATCATAAAATAATCAAAATTAAATACTTTATATCTTTCAAATGGCGAGGTTTACGAAAAAAATATAAGACACCTTTTTTGTAGAGCATCAAATTTCCTACAAAATTTATTCGAAACATTTTTTTGTACAGTCAATTAATAGAGAGGTATGAATTTTTTTCTATTGGACTGAAAAAAAAATAAAAAACTGCGATGCGGAGGATGTTCCTTTCAAAATTAAGAGCTCATATTTGGTGGGAATTTTTTTAAGGTGTCTAGGAACCCATTTTTCCGTTGCACTTGTAAAAAAAAAAATAGTCGATTTTTTTGACCCACCCTAATATTCATTGTTAATGATCACTGGCTTTAATGGTGAGAGAAACATTATGAGGAAGCCTACATACTTGAGAATTCTCCATGATGATGTGTGAAGTCTGCCAACCCATGTTAAGCCAGTGTGTTGTGTTGTGTCACCCATGTTAAACCTATTCCAGTTTATTCGTACAGGAGGCCTGTGCTCAGCAGTGAGACAGTAATATGGTGTAGATCAGGGTTCGAAAATATCCAATATTTATTATAAATATCAAAATATCGGATATTTATGATATATATCCGATATATATTTTTTTTTTTTTTTTTATTTATTCAAGTTCAAAAATAAATACATTAAAAGTTACATAAGAAAACAGCGATGAGAAACCACAGACGGTTTATGTATCGCTGCTGTTACTCGCCACTATCACTAACATTTTTTTGCACAGAGGTGATCGTCCCCTTTTGACAGATACATTGACTTTAGGATTACTTTACAATTCTCGGGTTTCGTTAATAGTTTGTCATGTACATCATTGTTTAACTCATTTAACAGCATTGGTAACATATATTCCCAAGTTCGTTTTCCAAATATGTTAACATATGGTGGTAGAACATACCTTGGTAAATATGCCAGGTTACGTAGTTTAGGGTTTCTAATTCTTGGTATTAAATGAGTTACATTTTCAATTTCATCACATATGATATACATCTTGATTTTGCTATAGATGTCTATAATTTTACAGTATTTGAATAAATTTGCATAATCATTTCTATATTTGTTTTTAACATTAAAAGGTACCACAGTTTTTAATAACATTAACTGCAATTTGTAAATGTCATCTATAAAAGTTTTATATGTTCTACCATAACTACTGAGTCCGTATCCTATGATAGAATCGGCCAGTGCATTATACAACATTCTCAATGTTTTAAAAGGTAATTTGCTTTTTAGTAGGGATAATTTAGCTATAATTGCTCTTAATTTGTTATATACATAGTCAATATGGGGTCTCCAATTAAACTTACAGTCTATTATAAGACCAAGATATTTATGCTGAGCGACAGATTGCAGTTCCTGGCATTTACACGATATATTGGGCACTGTAGCACCTTGAAAATGTAGGCATTGATGGGTGTGCGCACGAATGATTGGCCTACTTATAGGTTTAACACGTGGAGAGTGAATGTGAATAAGTTTAGTCTTATCATAGTTTATAATTAGGCCAACATCATGGGCCCACTTACATAAAAGATCAAAGTTCTTCTGCATACTACTTTGAGCACTGTATATGTTTTTATCGGCTACCACAAGGCAGGTGTCGTCAGCAAATTGGTATACAGAACACTCCTCAAATATGTTACACATGTCATTACAATATAATAGGTACTCAGTTGGTCCAATAACGGAACCCTGAGCCGTTCCTTCTTCTGTCTGAACGAAGTCACTATATATGTTATTTATTTTGACGGTGGTTTGTCTGTTTAAATGATAGTTTTGGAGCAAATTCAATAGAGGGCCCTGTATACCATTTTGCGAGAACTTTTTGTACAGGGTAGAAAATTTTAATGTGTCAAATGCTTTACTAAAATCAACAAACACTGCAATTACATGTTTTTTGCCATTTAAGTGTGTATTAACTTCATTAGTAAATTTACATAAAAGTTGAGATGTATTTTTGTTCTTTTGAAATCCATATTGTCGTTCATGTATTATGCTATTTCCTGATAAATATTTGTTGATTTCATTTCCCAAATATTTTTCTATAATTTTATCTATACATGAGAGGATAGTAATCGGCCTATAGTTATTTATATTTTTGTATGTACCTTTTTTGTGTATTGGTCTTATTGTACCAATTTTTAATTTATCAGGGTAAATACTTTTAGTAATACATGAGTTTATCAAATGAGTAATAACCGGAGCTATTTGTACATTTATGTATTTTATATCAGAGGCACGAATGCAATCAAAACCTGGGCTTTTCTTATCGTTTAGGTGATTAATTATTGACATAATGACATCATTTCTAGTCTTTTTGAGTCTCATGCTTATATCCGGAATTTTTGCATATGTTTCTTCATTGATTAATGACTTTTTACAGGAAAAACAAATACTTTTAACATTTTCTTTAAATTCTTTAGCAAAATTATTAACTATTTCCTTTAAGCTGTATTTTTTGAATGTTCTAGTTATAATTTCATCTATAGATATTGTTAATTTACCACATAATTGATTTATTATCTTCCATATATGTTTCGGATTACGAAAATTACTAATTACTTCATTTTTTATGCTATTATTTCTCAGGTTATTTATATATTTATTTGTTTTATTTCTATATTTGTTATATAACAATTTATTTGCCTTGTTACTAGGGTCCGCAAGCCAGATTTTGAGTAACTCGTCCCTCTTTGCACACATATACAACATCCTGTCATTCACCCATTTACATAAACTACGCCTATTCGCATTTACTTTATAACAATATTTGCATTTATCATATACTTCAGTAAATCTATTAAGAATAAATTCTAGTATGTCGTTAGGATCATCGTAAGCAAGCGCCGGTGTCCAGTCAATATCACGCAATAGATTTTGAATCTTATTGTTGTCTATTTTAAGTATGGTTTGGTATTTACGTTTTGTGAGAGTGTTCTCACTGATAACACAACCGGTTACGAAGTGGTCAGCCAGTGAATTATTAATAACAGCTGTTTTTATGGTTCGGAAATATTTGTTGTGCGAAATTTTATCACGTATAAAAATGTGATCGATACAACTTTTAGTAACTTTTTCATTTTTTAGTTCTATACGCGTATATTGACTGATGCCCGACTCTAATCCATGTTCGCTTAATGTGTTTAGGTATTGTCTTACAATTTTGTTTGGCTGCGACAAATCAATATTCATATCACCTAGCAGTATATAATTATTTGTTGCCGATGAAGACATGTGTTTTAGTAGTTCGCCAATGAAAAGTGATTTATTTAAATTGGGCGGTCTATACACTACACAAAGGTCTGACTTATAGTTATAACAAGTGGAAATCGTTCCTGAGATGCATTCATAATTACAAGTAGATATAGGGTTCCGCATGAATCTTAAAGTTTTGTGCACATAAAGAATGATTCCTCCACCCCTTTTATTATCGCGCAGTTCATGATACATCTCATAATTATGCAACTCAAACAACCCAACACAATCAGATGAGATGTTTGCCTCTGTTAAAGCAATAATGCTGATATCCCTAGTACTACTTGCAACTATATGTTTTAGTTGGGCGAAATTTTTTATTATTGATCTGATATTTACATGAAGTGTAATTAAGGCATTATGTTTCGGAGAAATATCTTTTATAAAATCATTCCAGTTATCAGAGTAAGTTTCATGAATATTTGAGTTTAAATTATCCATAAATTTATATAAGAAAAATAACCAAAATAACAATAAATTGACATTTTGTTACCAGAATACTAGGCATATACCAACTTCACTTCACATTGCCACTTTTGTTGAACACAGCCATCAGTTCATCAATATCTTCTGTAGACCTAATAATATAGGATTTTTCTTTTTCTGCTCTTCTGGCCAGAATTAGACCTCTTTTATACCAGACAAACCGGCATAATCCATTTTGCATCAGTGTATTCTTAGCTTTCCATAGCAAGAATGAATTATTTGGAGTGAGGGACTCTCTAATTAGTATTTTTGAGTCATAATTGAACCCAATGTCTCTAGTATTAATATTGGTAGTCTTGCACGCTGTAAGCCAGTTTGATTCCTCCCCGTCGGCCAATACAACTACTAGAGGTGAATGTTTGTTGGTATTCGTACCTTGACGTTTGTTTATCTTTTTTCTATATACTTTGATGACACTTTCCGGCTTCTGGTTTAGTTTCTTACAGATCAATCCAGTTAGAGATATTATATTTTCATCTTTCTGTTCTTGTATACCATGAATTTCCAGATGGTTATATAACATGTTTTGTTCTAAACTGTTAATCTTTTGCTCGAGCACTCCATATTTTAGAGTTAGGTTCTTACAGGTATTTTTGTATTCGGTAATTTGGTTTTCATAACCCTTCATCTTGATTTCATAATCATCTATCTTATCAGAATAGAATTGCAGAACACTCTGTAACTCGCTACGCACAATATCTCGTATTTCGTGACGTATTTCACAGATCATTTTTTGCGTTATACTGGAGGCCGCGGCTGGCAATATCTCTGAATCAGTGTTCTCTTCTTCCTCTGGGTCAGGCATAATGAATGACTGACGCTTAGGTTTGGCGTTACTTACACAATTACGACATTTCCAGTCAGCGGAATCAGTTGCAAATAGTACACTTAGTTGGTCCGCGGTTAGATTAGCGCACGTCCCATGTATCCATTTTGTACATTTGGTACACTGTAATCCGGGAGTCTTTTTGTTAATAAGTTTGTTGCACTTTAAACATTTCACCATTGCTAATGCTAACAATTACTTGTAAATACAAATTAAAATATATTAACTTTTTTATTTTTGCGAGGGTAGTTTTGCGTGCAGGCACAATACGACTATGCAGCTCGGTAGTGAGTGAGCGAGTGATTGATATATATCAAGTTTGATATATATCAATTTTGTATGAAAGCCATATTATTATTTTATTGTATTATTTATGAATACTGTTTGTATAGGTGTTACATACACATACCAAAAATATTTCAAAAAAACTCGTTTTTGGATAAGGCAAAATCAACTAAAAACCTTAAACTCTTTTTTTAGGGCAGAAGTGTTGCCATTTATGGATTAGAACTTACCGTTAGGGAGTATGTTTTACACTACTCCCAGGCCATCTATATTTGGGAAGTAGAAATACAGTAACAAACTCTAAAAATTACTTAATAACTGATAAGGGTGCGAATAAAACACGATGATTGCATTCATAAAAATACGAGATGATCGAATACGTTGGTGTGGATTGTCGCGACCTCTTACGTTCCACTTATAGTGCCGACTGTGCTGGCGCGAACAAATGCTCCATAGAGCGCGGACCGTCCCGCTCTCCCGTTTCCGCGCCTACCCCGTTGCAGTGGCGTGCACTTCATATAGGCAAAAAGGCACTGCCTACCCTATCAGCAACACCGTTTTAATAATGTAAAAATAAAATTAAAAATAAAGCAAATAAATAATACAATACGTATTTAAAAAGTTAAAACTCGGTACGAAAATCAAACAATGCATTGATTTTCGTACCGAGTTGGAACACGCCTGCCCACTTGCACGCAAGAGATTTGAGATTTGGCAGTGATTTTTGTTGCCTACATTCCATTCATAAATTTACGCAAAAGTGGACGATTTTCGACTTTAATGACGAAATATGTGTAAATAGTATACTGAATTTTGAATGAGAACTCCTGCGGCAGGAGGACCAATCACAGCTCAGTGCTCAGTGCTATTTTGTTGGCAAATTGCCAATTTTTTATGATGAGATTTTAAAATCATATTTCGCACCTTGAAAACAAAACTGACACTAAATGAAGATTGTCGATGTTTATTTATGAACATTTAAACTTAATCTCCCATAAACACATTTTTCGTTTAGTGTCACTTTTGTTTTCAACGTGCGATTTGAAAAAGAATAGGCGCGTAGATTTAATTTACAAATCAGTTGGTTTATAATTTTTTAAATTATTGATACATTCGTAGTTTTCTTATTAAATATATTTATACAGGGTTATTTTTAAAACACCAGCAACCTCGCAGGGGTAGATTCCTAAGGTTAAAAGCTACTACTTTTGTTCTACGACTTTTGATAATTTGTTAGATTTTATTTTCATACAAAAATAAGTATTCATTTAATTTCCGTCTTGAACGTTACAACGCGCATCGCAGATTACGTAAACAAATACGCGAAGCGTGGGGAACCGGTCTAGCTCCTTTGAAGGTCAACGCCCGAGCAGCTGAGCGGTGCGTCTGATGTAGCGCGCGCACGCCGCGCCGCGCCGCACTCTACGAAGAAAACACGACACAACAAAAACTTGTAAAATCATTTTTTTTTAAATATATTGAGTTATATCCAAACTCGTAGAACAAAAGTTGTTCCGTATGGGGTCAGCTATCTGGTCCTGCGAGGTTGCTGGTGTTTTAAAATTAACCCTGTATATACGAATCCCATGAAATAGGGCCTTTTTAAAGGCCGCTTCGGCTATCTTATAAGTGACGTGTTCCGTAATTACCCACGAGCAAGGTATTTGAGGTGGCCAATTCTTTCTTCAATTTAGCGTCATCGTCAGAATATCGTGTTTTCGACCTTGACACTTGATGATCGTGAGTACTTAATTTCGTATAATAATTTTTTGTGCTAATAGGGCTATAATGTTGACTGCTGCCTACCCTGTCACAAAACCCTGTGCACGCCACTGCCCCGTTGTTGCCATGGGCGCAGTATACACACCCGCGTGTCAACCATCTCGCTCTATTGTATATTTAAAAACTCTAAGGCAGACAGAATACAAAAGAAATAACTATAAAGGTAAATACAATAAAGTAATATTTAGTAAACCTGATACGCGTCGCCTACAATAACATTATTTTTTTAAACCATTTTAGTATTGCAATATATTATAAAAAAAATATTGATATATATCGTCGAACCCAGCTTGATATATATCTGATATATATCTTGATATATATCCATTGATATATATCCTCGAACCCTGTTGTAGATATTATTATTTTATTATCTAAAAACTCATGAATGAAATATTAAAACTACCACCACCACAGTAACAATGCACTAATTTTTTAGTGTCTATTTTACAATTACCAAGTAAAAATGAACCACCAAAGTAGTAAGAGTATTTTCCGATATTTTTTTATGTCTATCTGTGTATGGGTACAAGGCAGCATAGTCTATTTTTATTATTTGCAGCAAAATGTGGAATCCATCACTCTTGCAGTCAGACTGACATATGGTCTACATAATTCATTGATGATTGCGAAAATGAAGTCCTATCAAATACCAGAATCTAACATAATTACAAAAGCAGAAACCCAAGACGAATGTGACATTAATGAAGAAGTGATGATCAAAGATGAACCTGATGATGATGGTAAGAACACAATAATTTTATACAATGTGTAAAAGCAATCCTGTACTATTTGTAAAGGTCCTATTAAGTGTCATTATAGGGCTCTTTAGATGTTAAGCATAAAAATAGCCCAAAAAAATTTAATCAAATGATGATTTAAATCTTAATCAGCAATATATGGCTGACGGTTGATCACTCAAAGTGTCAAAATTAGGTGACAGCCCTGTAGACTCACTTAGTATTTGATTACAGAAGTAGTAATTAATGTTTATGATACTCTGAGCAGAGTTTTTTAGATCATGTGTCGGATTATTCACTGAGGACACCAATACAAACAATGAGTTTATCGATGGTCTCTAGATTCATGCCGGCCTGTATAAATGCTTCTTCTCTCTTCAGAGAGGCAAAGAGGCTTCGGAACTGGCAACAGGGTTTTTTGACGTAATCCAAACAATATACATATAACATTTTATGGATTCATTGAATATATTGATTTTGTAATATTTTCTTTTTGTTGGACTAGGTGCACTCCCAGAAAAAAAGGTTATACTGGACACAACCAAATCTATAGAAGTGAAGCAGGACACCATCTCTGGAACTCAAACAAACACAGTAGCTAATGAAAATAAGTCATCCCAAATAGTATGTGATGGGAAAAATCAGCAAGTATTAGTTAAGAACGATACACAGTCTTTTATATGCAATGATTGTAGTATAACATGTGATACGAAAGCTCTTCTTATCAAACATATTAGTGAACATAAACCTGTGACTATCAAACCGAATGAAACATATACAAAAAATCAGAAATCTTCATGTAAAGGGAAATTGAATGAATCCAATAGTTTTATAAAGAACCTAAAAAATCCTTATAAATGTCAATACTGTGATTATGCATGCACATATTATAGTGATTTAAAGAAACATATTAGGACTCACACAGGAGAAAAGCCTTTTAAATGTCAATACTGTGATTATACATGTACAGTAAATAGTAGTTTAAAGAGACATATTAGAACTCACACAGGAGAAAAGCCATATAAATGTAAATACTGTAATTATACATGTACAGTAAAAAGTAATTTAAAGAGACATATTAGAACTCACACAGGTGAAAAGCCTTTTAAATGTCAATACTGTGATTATGCATGTACAAAAAATAATGATTTAAAGAGACATATTAAAACTCACACAGGAGAAAAGCCCTTTAAATGTCAATACTGTGATTATACATGTATAGAAAATGGTAAATTAAAGAGACATATTAGAATTCACACAGGAGAAAAGCCCATTAAATGTCAATACTGTGATTATACATGTACAGAAAATGGTAAATTAAAGATACATATTAGAACTCACACAGGCGAAAAGCCCTTTAAATGTCAATACTGTGATTATACATGTACAGTAAATAGTAGTTTAAAGAGTCATATTAGAACTCACACTGGAGAAAAGCCCTTTAAATGTCAATACTGTGTTTATACATGTTCATCAAATAGTCATTTAAAGAGACATATTACAACTCACACAGGAGAAAAGCCATATGAATGTAAATACTGTGATTATGCATGTACAGAAAATGGTAATTTAAAGAAACATATTAGAACTCACACAGGCGAAAAGCCATATGTATGTGAAATATGCGATAAGAAATTTGCAAGAAGAAGTGATTTGAAAAGACACTTACGAGTACATATGGGTAACAAAACTCGTTAGTACTGAAGCTAACTGCTCAGTGTATAACAAATATATTAGATGTCATAGCTTAAGCGTTAGGTATATTCCTTTATTTTTATATTAGCATTTGCTAAATGTATGTTCCTGGATAAAAATAGCCTAATATGTTCTAATCTATGTGATGATATACCTGTGTGATAAAATTCATCAATCAACCATTATTGGATTATTGATTAACAAACATACAAACTTACAAGCATACAAACTTCCACATCAACAAATCCTACTTTCTACTTGAAGTGTCAGGAAATAATTGTAATATGTACGAGCAATGAAACGACAACTTCACCATCAGCCGTATATTCGTAGACTGGCGCGACCGTACGGTCCGTTCAAAACGGTAACAAATTACCCTCAGTTTAATCATTATTTAAACCTATACATTACACCTCCACCACGATACAATACTACATCTTATCCTTACTTATTTTACACTATTTTTTTTTATATTAATTAGCAATTATAATTTTACTTAATCTATGGGGCATTTCACGTCAAGCGGACAACGAAAAAAAAGGTGAGGTCGTGAATTTTGTTTATACTCTGGACAGTTATAGTTCTAGTAGACATGGATGTGTACACACAATTTTTTTTTCGTATGAAGCTTTATTGATGAGTTATGAGCTTTTAAAAATTTACTAAGAATGAAGTCATGAATTTTTGGATGCTTATTATCTGTATCAATTAATTTGTAAAAAAACTACAAAGTATTGTTTATACATGGTTCTTAAGTTGAAGTTTTTAATTTGTTTGTCGAATTCTAAATTCAAATTTTTTAACGTATAGTAAACCGGAAGTGAAAATTTCAAATCGATATTTGAGTAACTAAAACACTAACACTTTTTAAAAAAATATTTTAACCTTGAATTTAAGCCTTAAATGTACCATTACCATTTACCAAAAAAAATAGAATGGGATACAATAGTTTAAGACTTAGAGCATAATATAGAGTGCATACACATAGCTATGAGCTCTTTCTAAGCAATCGCGTTTATGCTCAAATACTGCGCTATTAATATTTTATTCCTTTATTCTAACATGCAAGATTATAAAAATAAACGATTTCTTTAATTCTTCACAAAAAAATTAAAACGTGATCGCAAAAAAAAGTTTAAGACTTAGAGCGATTTTATTTACTGAGATTGATTTAATTTGTTTGACAGTTTAAATGGTTTTGGCCATTATGGTAATAAGTTAAAACATGCTCTTTCATGTAATTCTGAACACATTACTTTCTGGAATGATGCTGTAAAAAGCTAGCATCAATGCGCTTTGGCGAATTAATACTCTCTTAAAAAAAATATTTGTTTAAGAGAATATTGCCCTAATATAGATAGGTTATATTATCCTTCTAGTAATTTTAATCAAATCGCCAGGCAGAGTATTTCTATTATTGATAAAATGATGCCATGTATTTGCAATGTTTATGTTTATTCTGATTTAATGGGTGCTTACAAAAAAATATTGACACTTTATAATTGTAATATACATAAAACAGATCTTATTTAAGCTTTTTGCTTTTATGTAATTAAAATGCAAGTTAAGCTATGGTGCATTATTTTCAATAATTGAATGAATAATATTGAGTTTAGGCCTAGATACATAGAAATGGAAACTCTAATCTGAGAAAAGTCATAAAAGGATTGAGTTATGGATCAGGAAGGTGTTGTACCTAATCACCCATAGTTTATTTATTTAATATTGATATCTTCATAGTATTTTGTCTACAGTTTTTATGATTGTTGCAAATAAAATTGTTTTTTTTAAAGTGTATTAGTCATATTTTTGTGCTTTTAGTTTATTATGCATACTGTATAGTATAGTAGCTTAAACTCAACTCCTTGTATTGCATAAAAACATAGTTATAGTCTTCTTTATCACTATTTTATTTATTGTTAAGCATAAATTATGTAAAATCTCATATGTATAAGTTAATAGGATCAGACAGCGCCTTAACTAATTTAACACTTAACTATTTTTATAGCATTTTTACTTGAAAATAAGCCATTACATAATACATATTGCAAAATATAACGTTATGCACGTAATGCTTCTCGCGAGGCGATAATTTGTAAATGTATAATTATTTTTAAGTTTAATTCATCATGTTATGGTTTTAAATTTAACCTTTGTGCAAACAAGTTTAAGTAGTCATATTATTAACTCTCATTTATAACAAAAAACATTTGTTGGCTATCTGTCAGCCAAAGCTGGCTCCTTTGTATATTTGTGCTTTCTATTTAATTTCATTCGCAATTTAAATGTCATTGGTGGTTTAAGTGTAATATTATTAATAATAAAGAATTTTAGTTTATTGTGAAAATGTAATATTTCAAGTAGTTATAGAAGTGCAATTCCAAGTAAAAATTGGATTTCGCGGGCTATCGGTAGGTTCGGAAATGATTGTAAATAGGACGTAAGAACAATTTACATAAATATGTAACCTACGATAGAAATAAATTTTATAATTACAAAGTGTTTTGGAACGAAGTTCCTTACGGCAGGCTTGGAGGGGTAGGGATTTTGCTGCGTGACCGAACTGAAAAAAATGAGAAAAAAGCGTTAAAAGCGCCGCATAACCAGCCAGCGTTAGTTCCTTTTTGAAGTGATAACTTCTTATGGGAGGGTGAACCGAAACGTTCCGTAACGCGAGCGGCGGCGAGCGGAAGGTTCCAGAATATTCGAGAACCTTCCGTGAGACGTCACGCGGGCCAGTTGACCAGCCAGCGCTAGCCGACTTCCCTGGAACTTCGATAATTTCGAAGTCCCAGGTGGCGTCACACAGTGACCAGTCGGATGGGACCGGACTTTCACAGGACTTTGACCGGACTGTGTTCGTTTTTTTTTATGGCGAATAGCCATGTTACCGTAATTTTGTTTTTGATATTGATAATAAAATGACGATATTTTACTTATTTTATAATTTGGAAAAAAGTACCAGGTTCGCATAAACGCGAAGAGAGTAGAATGTCCATTTTTCATGGCGAGTAGACGTAATTAATAAACAAATGACGATTTGGACAAAGAAAAACTTTTTAGGTTTTTTCTTATTTGGAACATGTTGCCGTAAAAAGTACCAGGCTCGCATAAACGCGAAGACAGTAGAATGTACTTTTATCATGTCGAGTGGACATGTTGCCGTAATTTTGTATTCTCGCATGTTGTTTGGTAAGTTTTCACTTCTGTCGGCACTCCCGGAGTGCAAACCGTATTTTCTTTTTATTATTATAAATCAAATTTTATGCAAGGTTTATACGAGGTTTTCGTCTAGTACCCACTAAAGGAAACCGATAATTTATTACGGTTTTAGTATGTAACCCTCCTTAAAGTCATCCCTATTTTATTTAATGATCGGTATTTTCAGAAATTCTCCGATACGGCACGTCTCTAGTATACAATCTCCGTGCAAAAGAGAAACTAGAGAACCACAGTTCAATTCACACGGGAATGAAAGAGAGATCCCACTTCTCTTATGAATGAATTGTATAACATGTATAGTATAAAAATATATGCATGTAGGTGTGAGCTTATCGTGTCAAAAAAATTGTATGAAGTCAACCGTCTCTCTAGTTTAATTGTCCCTGTTTATTTAATGCTGTAGCGTATTATTCTACATAGAAATTAAAGAGTGCTGTGAATTGATTACTAGTTTGTGCCTACGTGTTTATCTTCTTTTAGTTTTGTGTGTGTTATGAAAATGTCTGCATTAATTTGTCGAATATGTTTGGATAACAACGTTCGAATGCATCAAATTGCGGGCTCGGAAGTTCATGATGTATATGAAAAGCTAACAACTAAGAAGGTAATAATTCAATGTGCCCCTGTGGATCAGATGTTGGCGACTTTAATCACATTTTATTCTCATGTTCTAGATATGATCGTTTAACCTTTTTTAAATCCCTTCTGCTCCTCCGTACTCCTTTTCCTTGCTCTATACTTTCACTTCTTTGTACCAATAATTTGCTAGTTTATAAATGTATTGCTTCATTTTTTATTTCAAACAAAATAAAATTGTAGATATAGATTTTTCATCCTTATTTTATTAAATATCCATGTCAATATTTTTATTATATTATTAAACTATGTTTGTGTCTTATATTAGTATATATATAAATAAATATATATTTTTTATCTCTCTTATTGCTTCTAACTCTTTTGATAGTAAAATTAATTACTTGAATTCATATGTAATCCTAACATTATATCCAAAATCCAATCCGTTAAATAAATATTCTGTTTTCCTTTCCCGGTTCAAAAGTTTCCTTACCTTTAACTTGGTCGTATAACAAAACAAATGTACAAACAAACGAAAACTTGTCGTTGGCTGTATGCACAAGAAGTGCGAAGCCATAAAAGAAGAGAAAAAAAAAAAAAAAAAAAAAACTAAGAAGGTAGAATTCTTATACTATGTTACGCGCAAAATAAATTGGCTGAGGTTAGAGACTTCACCTACCCTTTACACCATTTATTTATTTGCTTGAATGACGAGCAGAGAGATTGATACGAGCAAGGAGCTCGCCCGATGGTTAGCGCAACGCCTGCTTATAAACAGAAGCAACACCACACAGAACTTTGACTTACAAAGCACTGCATGGCACTGAACTGCGCTCTTCACCATCTAAGATGTTGTCTCATAATGCCCAGAAAATTCACTGGTTTCAATGTCCTAACCGTAACAGAACAGTGCTTACACACTGTTGCTTGGCGGCAGAAATAGACAAAGTGGAGGTACCTATGCAAATGGCCTCTCGCATAGGAGGGAACTACCACCTTGTTAGATCCACCTGCCGACATCTATGACATTATTCTATGAAAACAATATTATAGACCAAAGTGTCAGTACCGCTCTGTAGATACTGAAATCTACAGTATGAATGGGTCGTCTTGACTGGATCATTACCACTGTCTCACAGACAACAGACAAAGGGTGTAGCGCATAAGTAACTATAAAGAAGTTGTGTAAGTGTGTAACAAGTTCTATCATCAATAAAAAGTCTTGATGGAACCTCCAGTGTATCAATACGTCTCCTCGGTCCATCCACTACAACAGCTTGCTGTTGTGTTTTGTACGGTGCATGTGATATCCATATACCCAAATCCTCTTCCTCTTCCCCTTCCCAATTCCTTCCCTTGAAGGTCAGGAACACGCACTTGATGTGGTGGCTCATTTATCAGGTGACTCACTTGCGTGTTTGCTAAACTCTGTTATAAAAAAAAGAACTGGCCAGAGTGTAGAGCCACATATAGTAGCCGAAATATCTCATACCTCAACATAGCTATGCAACATAGCTCATTGAAACCAATGTTCATGGGAAGTATCTTTTAATTTATGATCTTATAGTTGAATAAAAAAAATAGAGAACATTTTTAAAAACTTTCAACAACCCGTGACCTATATCAATCCATAATACCATTATTTGTTTAATTTTCAGGTTCAAGAGGATGGAAGACTGCACTTTGCATGTTACATATGTTACTATCAGCTAAAGAAATGCCAGCAGCTTGTTATCAAATCACAGAAAGCGGAGGAGTTGCTTCAACAATTCTTTGTAAACAGTTCTGAGGTATTTATATCATTATATGCTAAATATTATATTGCATATTATAATATAACAGCTATTGCTCAGTGGGGAGTGGTATGGAATGCAGAGACAAAAGTTGCAGGTTTAAAACCAGCCCTTATGAGCATGCACCAACAACTTTCTTATGTTACATGTAAATATATCATAAATATCCGATATTTTGATATTTATAATAAATATCGGATATTTTCGAACCCTGATTTTTTTACGTCTATCTGTGTATGGGTACAAGGCAGAATAGTCTATTTTTATTATTTGCAGCAAAATGTGGAATCCATCGCTCTTGCAGTCAGACTGGCATATGGTCTGCATAATTCATTGATGATTGCGAAAATGGAGTCCTATCAAATACCAGTATATAACATAATTACAAAAGTAGAAAACCAAGACGAATGTGACATTAATGAAGAAGTGATGATCAAAGATGAACCTGATGATGATGGTAAGAACAGAATAATTTTATACAATCTGTAAAAGCAATCCTGTACTATCTGTAAAGGTCCCATTAGGTGTAATGATAAGGCTCTTTAGATGTTAAGTAAAAAAATACCCCAATTTTTTTTAATCAAATGATGATTTAAATCTTAATCAGCAATATATGGTTGACGGTTGATCACTCAAAGTGTCAAAATTAGGTGACAGCCCTGCAGGCTCACTTAGTATTTGATTACAGAAGCAGTCATAATGTTTATGATACTCTGAGAAGTTTGATAGTTTAGATCATGTGTCGGATTATTCACTGAGGACACCAATACAAACAATGAGTTTATCACTGGTCTCTAGAGTCATGCCGACCTCTTCAGAGAGGCAGAGAGGCTTCCAAAAACTGGCAGTAGTGTTTTTTGACGGAATCCAAACAATATACATATAACATTTCATGGATTCTTTTAATATATTTGTAGAAGTAGGATCATCAGGGGAGGCCGAAGAGCGGTATCTATGTCAGGATTTGGAGTTCACATGTTGCAGGAATTTAAGTAGCCACAAACTGACAATCAAAAGTGGATTTATTTACACTAGTAACCAGGGTTCGAAAATATCCGATATTTATTATAAATATCAAAATATCGGATATTTATGATATATATCCGATATATATCAAGTTTGATATACAGTGAAACCTGGTTAAGTGAGACATCAAGGGACCTGCAATGTCGTTTCACTTATAGAGGTATTCCACTTACCCAGTGTCTCAGATATACAGGTATAAATAAATATCTGTCTCATTTATACAGGTTATTTCAGTTGTACAGGTGCGATCATTAAATAAAGTAACGTGTTAGGTATGTAAATGAGTTTTAATAAAAAAAATATTATGTACTTAAAGGTAATCATACAAATGTAATCAACAAAACAGAATGTATCAATTATAAAAATCTGTCATTTTAGTTTGTCGTTTGGAAGTATCAGCCATCAGATGTTTATGTGTAGAATAAGAATGAGTAAACAAACAATGTTATCTATGATAATAAATCGAAAGAACAAATCCCAGATATAGAGGTTTACCTCGTCCCACTAACAGAGGTAATTCAGTGCCAAAGTGTTGGGACCTCAGCATGAGTTCCAGTTATGGAGGTTTCTCACTTATCCAGGTCCCACTTAACCAAGTTCCACTGTATATCAATTTTGTATGAAATTAATGAATACTGTTTGCATATTGCAAAATCTACTTTTAGATAAGGCATAATCAACTAAAAAACATAAAATCTTCTTTTACGGCAGAAGTGTTGCCATTAATGGATTAGAACTTACCATTAGGGAGTATGTTTTAACTCCACTCCTATCTACATTTGGGAAGTAGAAATACAGTAACAAACGCAAAAAATACTTAATATTAATTTATTAAACCATTTTTGTATTGCAATATATTATAAAACATTTGATAAGTATATCCATTGATATATATCGTCAAAACCAGTTGGATATATATCGGATATATATCTTGATATATATCCATTGATATATATCCTCGAACCCTGCTAGTAACACTAATAACAATAATACAACTAAAAAATATAGCGACGAGCAGAATAATTATTAGTACAGTGTTCGTACAGTGGCAACACAGCCACCGAAATAGCGTATTGCCTAAGCAATATAGCTATAGCATAGGGTATCGCGTCAGCAATTCCGCATATGCAATATACAGCAAAAGACTGTACCAGGTAAACCAACAGTTCAGTTGGGAGCAGAGCTCTTTACCGAGTCTAATCCGAAGATAGACTGACTGCACAAGCCAGTGCGAGCTCTTATAAGGGGTAGGCCACGCCTCCCTATCCCTCCAAACAGCTCTGTTCATTGGCGTACGAAAATACGCCACGCGTTTACTCGATACAATTTACAAAAAGGATTTAAATCTAATGAGTTTTACTATTAGAACTCATCAAATTATCTAAAAGGAATTATCGTAAAGTTATAACAGTGTTTTAACAACTAATTACAATATCAAAATATAACCTCAACAATGTTTTGAACAGTATCCACACAATATCCAACTCGTTTGTACAATGCATATTCTCAATCACCTTCGAAATATTGATTTTGTAATATTTTCTTTTTGTTGGACTAGGTGCACTCCCAGAAAAAAAGGTTATACTTGACACAAACAAATCTATAGAAGTGAAGCAGGACACCATCTCTGGAACTCAAACAAACACAGTAGCTAATGAAAATAAGTCATCCCAAATAGTATGTGATGGGAAAAATCAGCAAGTATTAGTTAAGAACGATACACAGTCTTTTATATGCAATGATTGTAGTATAACATGTGATACGAAAGCTCTTCTTATCAAACATATTAGTGAACATAAACCTGTGACTATCAAACCGAATGAAACATGTACAAAAAATCAGAAATCTTCATGTAAAGGGAAATTGAATGAATGCAATAGTTTTATAAAGCACCTAAAAAAGCCTTATAAATGTCAATACTGTGATTATACATGTACAGTAAATAGTCATTTAAAGACACATATTAGAACTCACACAGGAGAAAAGCCCTTTAAATGTCAATACTGTGATTATACATGTACAGTAAATAGTAATTTAAAGACACATATTAGAACTCACACAGGAGAAAAGCCATATAAATGTAAATACTGTGATTATACATGTAGATATAATGGTAATTTAAAGACACATATTAGAACTCACACAGAAGAAAAGCCATATAAATGTAAATACTGTAATTATACATGTACAAAAAATAGTCATTTAAAGGCACATATTAGAACTCACACAGGAGAAAAGCCCTTTAAATGTCAATACTGTAATTATACATGTACAGTAGACAGTACTTTAAAGACACATATTAGAACTCACACAGGAGAAAAGCCCTTTAAATGTCAATACTGTAATTATACATGTACAGTAGACAGTACTTTAAAGACACATATTAGAACTCACACAGGAGAAAGGCCTTTTAAATGTCAATACTGTAATTATACATGTGCACATAATGGTACTTTAAAGATACATATTAGAACTCACACAGGAGAAAAGCCATATAAATGTAAATACTGTGATTATACATGTACACAAAGTACTGATTTAAAGATACATATTAGAACTCACACAGGAGAAAAGCCCTTTAAATGTCAATACTGTAATTATACGTGTACAGTAAATGGTAGTTTAAAGACACACATTAGAACTCACACAGGAGAAAAGCCCTTTAAATGTCAATACTGTGATTATACATGTACAGTAAACAGTGCTTTAAAGACACATATTAGAACTCACACAGGGGAAAAGCCTTTTAAATGTCAATACTGTGATTATACATGTACACAAAATAGTAGTTTTAAGAGACATATTAGAACTCACACAGGAGAAAAGCCCTTTAAATGCCAATACTGTGATTATACATGTACAGAAAATGGTAATTTAAAGAAACATATTAGAACTCATACAGGAGAAAACCCATATATATGTGAAATATGCGATAAGAAATTTGCAAGAAACAGTTGTTTAAAGATTCACCTACGAGTACATATGGGTAACAAAACTCGTTAGTACTGAAGCTAACTGCTCAGAGTATAACAAATATATTAGATGTCATAGCTTAAGCATTAGGGATATTCCATTATTTTTATATTAGCATTTGCTAAATAAAAATATGTGCAAAAATAAAATATATAATATGTTCTAATCTATGCTTTTTTTTTTTTATTGCATAGGCCGGCAAACGAGCAAGTGGGTCACCTGATGGTAAGTGATCTCCACCGCCCATGTACGCCCACAACCAGAAGAATCATGGGCGCGTTGCCGACCTTAAAGGGATGGGATAATTAGGGATTGGGAAGGGGAGGGGATTTGGGCTTCCGGATATCTCACTCACCGTACGAAACGCAGCAACAAGCCGCTACTTTACGTCGGTTTTCTGTGAGACAGTGGTAACGACCCGGTCGAGCCAGCCCATTCGTGCTGTAGACAAAACTGTCTACAGCGTGGCTCTACCACTCAAAAACTCTCTCTCTAGTACTGTACTCTCGCTCAGCAGCGCTGTGTCAGGAGATCAGGTCGGCACGTCATCACTATGCGGCGCGCTGGCATTTCCTTCCTCGCCGTGGATCTCATCGTTGTCGTCAGGACAAGTAACATCAGATAACCGCGACCTGCGCCGCATTTGATCCACATGCCGTTTAATAAGTTGACCGTCCTCCCTCAATACTGAATACCTACGCACGCTGTCTACCCTTTTCATGGTACCTTT
This sequence comes from Amorpha juglandis, assembly GCA_949126905.1. Classification (NCBI taxonomy): domain Eukaryota; kingdom Metazoa; phylum Arthropoda; class Insecta; order Lepidoptera; family Sphingidae; genus Amorpha; species Amorpha juglandis. The sequence goes on from OX421392.1 coordinate 5,945,725, forward strand.
TACCCATTTATCCCGAGTGCCATACTCCCGAACCCAAACTGTATCGTCCTCTGTAAAGGCTCGAGGAGTCCCATGAGAATATTTGACCTGTCGTTGGTTTTTGGCGCGAATTCTTACAGTACAGTTTTTTTTATGGCTTTTGCATTGTTATGCATTTTGCCAGTGTCAAGTATATATTATTCTCAAGTTATTTTTACAAGAACGATGAAATACGGGTGCGGTCGATTTCAAGGTCTTGCTTGAGTTTTGGTGTTAACTCCTTTCAGTACGATTCTTAATTTACTTATTTAAATGTTTCCATAGACAGTTCATCACCGTCAATGTTTATTGAACAAAACCACACCACTTTTATACAACAAATTTTAATACAAGCATCATACTGAAAGGAGTTAACACCAAAACTCCGGCAAGACCTTGAAATCGACCGCACCCGTGTTTCATCGTTTTTCAAATAATTTGAGAATAAATTATACTTGACACTGGCAAAATTCATACAAATGCGAAAGCCATAAATAAAAAAAAGTCCTGTTGTTGCTGGGCTTCTTTTTTTTATACGAGCTCGGCAAAGTGACTACACTACACCTGATGGTAAGCGTAGTGCAATCCAAAAAACCAGCAACCACTGATAAACAATGAGTTTATCGGTGGTCACCAGAATCATGCCGGCCAAAATGCTTCTTCCCTCTTTGGAGAAGTAAGAAGCAAATCGAGGGTCCTGCGACAGGACAGGCGGATGACCGATGCAGGCACAATAATACAAGAATACCCCTGTACCCGCCCCAACCAACCATCAAGTCCTGTCACAAGCCCCTCGGGAGAACCGGATATACACTGGCTGACCCTGAGAAGGCTTACAGCGTAATCCAGAAGATGCCTTTGGACCCGGTTCTCACGCCGGTTTTCACGGGCCATGGGGGATTCTCTGAGTACTTGAATCGCTTCAACTGCAAGGAGAGCCCCTTATGTATCTGTGACCCGGCAGTCATAGAGGATGTCGCACACGTGTTGACCGAGTGCCCAGTATTTCTGGATCAACGTCTGAAAGTTGAGCAAGAAATTGATATCAAAATATGTAAAGAAAACCTAGGCAGAATACTGGAGACCGGCGAAGTAAGACGTAAATTCTTTAGCTATTGTAAGGATATAGCATGTAAAGTGCTGTTGATAAATATTTAGATAGCCTGGGCAACTATGCTTCCTAATATGATATTATGAGAACTTAGATGCCAAGGAAAGTGTGTTTTAGAGAAGGAGACATGCTATATCCTAATAATTGTGTAAAATCTGTGATTAGTAATAAGTATGCACCGTGTATTAAACTTGTTTTTAAAAAACTGTATTCTTATTGGCATACTTATAGTGACTTTTTATTCGTTTTACTGCATTTCTTTTACTCTTTTATTTTATATAATATAATACTTTTTATTCTTGCATTATTATGGGGCTTTTATTTATAAAAGATGTTGAGAATTTATAGATGGGGAACATCTATGAATAATAATATCAGAGGGACGAGAGTGGGCCATAGAGCCCCACAAAGAAAAAAATATTTATTATATTTTTTTGGTATAAAGTTTGGCCGGGTTCCCTGGGCCAGCTTATCCACTTGATTACTATCAAGCTAATTTTCCGTGAATAGCTTCGTTTCGATGAGACGCCCAACAATACCCTATGCGAAAATTCTCTATTGTGGTAGCTAACACAGGTAGCAAGGATAGAATATTTCGATTTGATGATACTCAAAAATTTATTGAAGTTATACTTCTTTAGGCGCGTTATGAAAAAATGATGAGAGTGAAATTTTAAGATGCGCGCGCACCTGTGACACAAAATTAACAGTATGAAGCCGTCTGTAGGGGTGCTCGATATATATCGATATGTGATAAAATATCGATACATTTGTTCGATATATCGAATCAATGCGATATTATCGCATCATTGAAGTCGATATATAATATCGATATATTTTTTTTTTTTTTTAGCTCCTCGATATTATTTTTGTTAATCATTTACTAAGAAAGTCTTTTCCTTCCTACAATTCGATATATCGAAAATATCGATATTTTTGACCGATATATCGCTATATATCGATACAATATTGAAGTTATACTTCTTTAGGCGCGTTATGAAAAAATGATGAGAGTGAAATTTTAAGATGCGCGCGCACCTGTGACACAAAAAATTAACAGTATGAAGTTAGGCGCGTTATGAAAAAATGATGAGAGTGAAATAAAAAAATAAATAAATAAATATAAATAAATAAATATAAATATATATATATATATATATATATATATATAATTATATATAGATGCGGTTTTTATTGAAGTGAAACTTCTTTATCGGCGTTAGAAAAATAAATCGTCACATTTTTCCGTTACGCGGCACGCGTCACGTTTTTGACTTTGACTGGATTTTGACCAGACTTTCACTGGACTTGACAGGACTTTCATCGGACTTCGACCGGATTTTGACCGGACATTGACCCGACTTTGACCGGATATAGACCGGATTTTGACCGGACTTTGACCCAAATTTGACCGGACATATACCGGACATAGACCGGACACAGACCGGACACAGACCGGTCTTTAACCGGACTTTAACCGGACTTTGACCCAACTTTGACCGGGCTTTGACCAGACTCTGACCGGACTTTAACCGTGCTGACCGGACTTTGACCGGACTTTAACCGGACTTTAACCGGGCTTTGACCGGACTTTGACCCGACTTTGACCGAGCTTTGACCAGACTCTGACCGGACTTTAACCGTGCTGACCGGACTTTGACCGGACGTTGACCCGACTTTGACCGGACTTTAACCGGACTTTAACCGGGCTTTGACCGGACTTTGACCGGGCTTTAACCGGACTTTAACCGGGCTTTGACCGGGCTTTGACCAGACTCTGACCGTACTCTAACCGGGCTGACCGGACTTTGACCGAGCTTTGACCAGACTCTGACCGGACTTTAACCGTGCTGACCGGACGTTGACCCGACTTTGACCGGACTTTAACCGGACTTTAACCGGGCTTTGACCGGACTTTGACCGGGCTTTAACCGGACTTTAACCGGGCTGTGACCTAACTTTGACCGGGCTTTGACCAGACTCTGACCGTACTTTAACCGGGCTGTCCGGACTTTGACCGGACGTTGACCCGACTTTGACCGGACATAGACCGGGCTTTGACCGGATTTTGACCGGACTTTGGCCCGGCTTTGACCGGACTTTGACCGGGCTTTGACCAGACTCTGACCGGACTTTAACCGGGCTGACCGGACTTTGACCGGACGTTAACCCGACTTTGACTGGACTTGACTGGATTTTGACCGGTCCTCGACAGGACTTTGACCGGACTCTGACCGGACTTTGACTGGAACAGGATTTTGACCGGGCTTTGACCGGACTTTGACCGGGCTTTGACCAGACTCTGACCGGGCTTTGACCAGACTCTGACCGGACTTTAACCGGGCTGATCGGACTTTGACCGGACGTTGACCCAATTTTGACCGGACTTTAACCGGACTTTGACCCAACTTTGACGGGGCTTTGACCAGACTCTGACCGGACTTTGACTGGACGTTACCGCGACGCGACAACAATGAATTTTTTAATAAAGGCATGTGCATTAATAGGTTTTTATAACTCTGAATAATAGTATCAGAGGGACGAGAGTGGGGCATAGAGCCCCACAATTAAAAACATTAAAAAAACGTTACCGCGACTTTAACCGGATATAGACCGGACTTTGACCGGATTTTGACCGGGCTTTGACCGGACTTTGACCCGACTTTGACGCAACTTTGACCGGACATAGACCGGATTTTGACCCGTCTTTGACCGGACTTTGACCGAACTTTGATTGGGCTTTGACCGGACTTTGACGGACTTTGACAGGACTTTGACCGGACTTTGACCCGACTTTGACTTTCACTTCCTACGTGTGTACACTAGTACACGCACACATTTTTTTTTATAATTTGGAACATGGTGCCGTAAAAAAAGTACCAGGTTCGCATAAACGCGAAGAGAGTAGAATGTCCATTTTTCATGGCGAGTAGCCGTAATTAATAAACAAATGACGATTTGGACAAAGAAAAACTCTTTAGGTTTTTTCTTATTCGGAACAAGTACCAGGCTCGCATAAACGCGAAGAGAGTAGAATGTACTTCTATCATGTCGAGTGGATATGTTGATATAAATTAAAATACTTTTATTTAATATAATTAACACTAAATATTATTAAATTATTAATGTTAAATACTTATTATTGGTTATTTAATGATGCCAAAGAAGTATAACTTCTCACGCGCGTACATAAGTACACGCACCCAAATTTTTTTTCGAAATATTATATCGGAAAAAATATCGATATTTTTTGTACACGATATATTATATCGGAAAAAATATCGATGTTTTTTGTACATGAACATCACTAGCCGTCTGCTTAACCGCTCATTAAGTCTCGAAAAAAAAGCTACCAACAAAATAGGAATTGAACCTCGATATTAGTCGCGCATGTTGGTACGCTCGTCACCTCTGATCACTGTTTTCATATTTATAATATTTACTACATGTCTCTAGTTTATATTTTAATGATGCCAAAGAAGTATAACTTCTCACGCGCGTACATAAGTACACGCACCCATTTTTTATTTTATTTGTAGGACAATATGACTGTTAAATTATATAAATATTAACTAAGTAAAAACAAAAAAATCAGCTCAAAAATTGCAATAGTATCGATATTCTGACTAATTTTCGAGGTCACGATAGCAACCGATAGTATTGCCAACCTATCGATAGGCAATCGATTAGTGTTGCTTAAACATCGATTATTTGAGATTCCGATAGTATCGATAGTTTATAAAAAACAATCGATAGTTTTCGAGACTTTTATAAGTATAAAATGAAACACAACTTATTATACTTTTGTATTAAGAATTGAACATTAAAATTTAATTACAATTAAAAAAAATAATGTATTCGAAGTATTTTCCTTCAGCCGGCTTTTTTTCATTCATAATGAGCCCTGTTTGGGAAAATATTCGTTCTGAAAGAACAGATATCGCTGCACAGCACAAATATTTTTTGCCATTATACACAACACATTATGTAGTTGATTTTTCCCAATATTTTAAAGAATAAGCAATCCTTGGTTTTTCTCAATATTGACCAACATCAATTATCGATTTAACGACAGGTGTTGTATGAGGTACCCGATTGGGCAAAAAAAGCAAATCATCGGATTTGGAATTGGTCTCTGTAGCAGACGTACTTGGAAGAGTTTGTATTTCGGGTATTTCTGTTGGTATGGATGCAATTAGATCCGCATATTCACTTTGGAGGAGTTGTGCTTGCTCCCCACACATTACACTATCGGTTTGAATATACTCATATATTTCAGAATTCCCTACAACTTGGCAACACTGCTCTTAGTACTACTTTACATCGGATCACCGGGATTTCCCCAAGTAGAGACATCAATTCGTTCTAAAAACAATGCTAGGGACGATAAAAAAGAAAACAAACGATAATCGATATCTTTCTCAGACAATCGATCGTTTCAATAATTGAAATACTATCGATTAATCAATTGACTATCGATTTTTAAGCAACACTACAATCGATAGTATGGCAACACTAGCTGGTACGTTATATTGCTTAGATTATCTATTCCATAGATAGGACCATCACAGAATGATTTCTCTGCAAAACGAGATAGTTATATAAATAATTGAACGTGTTAGACAAAGATGCCTATATAATATTGCTGTCACTTTCAGCGTAGCCTATAATTTCTTGTTTGTCACGGTTCGAAGTTTGCCAAACAAACCATAGCGTGATTGTTTTCTGGACTTCCTGGCGTTTTTAAGGTGTTTATAGCGATTATTATAAGTGTTTGTATTAAAATAGTAATCAAATCGTATTCTAATGATGGTTGGGTGTAGTATTTTTGAGTGTAAAACCCGTAGCGAGCGAAAAAATCCTGGTGTCTTATTTCACATGTAAGTACCTTATAAAATCTGTTTCTGGGAATTAAAATAGTTTCAGATTGTTGTATTGGCGAGTATTTTCACAAGATTTTGGTAAAATTGTTACGAAAATCTTATTTTAATGCATTAATCTAACTTTATAACCTAAAAATAGTGTTGCCGGTTACTAAAGCTAAATGCCGATAAATTATTATTAAAGTAGATAATACATTTTTATAATATGTTATATAATACTCAATACAGTAATACCCCGACTTACGCTACCCCGACTTACGCGAATTCGGAGATACGCGGTTTTTATTTTTGATGGCTGCGCGCGTCAGCTCTCCTATACCGCCATGTTAGTGGTCCGTTTACGACACGTTCGAACGTGTTCCGCGTTGAATTGATTTACGTACGTTGTGTTTTATTGATAACCTCAAATTATGTCACTCAAAAGTGAATGCAAACTTGCACCCCGACTTACGCGAATTCGACTTACACGGTTATAGCTCAGTCCCACCTATCGCGTAAGTCCGGGGTATTACTGTACTTATTTCCTGACAGAAGTGAAATTTATCTTCCGTTTTGTCTTATTTGCAGGTTTCCTAAAGATCCATCACAAAGAAATCGGTGGATCTAAGCGACCGGTGGAATCAATTCGATACCAACTAAAAATGCTAAGATGTGTTACCTGCATTTTTCAAGGAGTATGCAAGTCACCAATGATTTCGCAAAAGATAGAACCTATCAGAAATTTTCATACAAGATTAGTTAAATTTAAAGGTCAATGAAGGGGCGTGTTAGCAAAACGACGCGCTATTACTCTCTCTAACACCGAGGGTCGCAATAGAGCATAACAGGAGCTTCGCTTCCGGATGTCATTAAAAACTAGACATCATATAATATCACGTTAATGCCGACATGTTACTCATTAAAGGAAAAAGAAAATGTTTATGTCTTAGCAATGCATTGACATGATTTGGTACTACAGTTGAAATACTTATATCATACACTAGTACTTATATTTGCTTCAATTTGACCACACCTTAGAAAGTTATTAGCCCGTGTATCATAATTTGTGTTAATAAATAACCATTCACATCTTTTTATTACAAAAATTAAGTGAAATCTAACATTTAATTCACAATCCCGTAATTTTAATAACACTAATTGGTATTATGAATAATAGGATATTCACACTATTCGTAGGGTACACGCGATTTTTTTAATTATTTTAATATTTTAATTAATGTTGCATATAAAATAATGTGTAAATAAGGATATAGGGCAATATACTATACATAGCCTTTAATAGTATTTTATTTTACTTTTAAGAATCTTCACTAAAATATAATAAAAAAATAAAATAATTATGGATTTTTTTTTACATTCTGACAACACAAGCGCTGGGTCTCTCTGTCTCACCACAGGCTACGCTATGGCCGTATCTTGTTCATATTTGATCTGAGTTATATTGTCATTTATTTATCTGGTGCCAGTGATGCCAACTTGGGGGTTTTCTCCCTAAATTTAGGGAGAAAAAATATCGACAGGGAGTTTTTTAGGGGAATAATTTTTTGGGGTTATTTTTAGGGATAAAATTTTAATTGATTTTTTTTTTAGTTGCAATACTGCAATGTATGTTTTATTACTGAATAACTATTCTAATTTATTTCATTATATTGAAAATGATATACTTGTGTCACCGTCAGGGGGTTTTACTTTGAATTTAGTGGGTTTTGAAATTGCTTTAGGGGGAAAGTTTTCAAACAGTTGGCGACACTGTTTGCAGCGATGCCAACTTGGGGGTTTTCCCCCTAAATTTAGGGGGAAAAAAATCTCGACAGGGAGTGTTTTTAGGGGGAATAATTTTTTGGGGGAAAATTTTTATTGAATTTTTTTTAATTGCTCTACTCTACATACTTCTATTCTATCGATATATCAAATTGTAGGAAGGAAAAGTCTTTATTAGAAAATGATTAACAAAAATAATATCGAATAGCTAAAAAAAATAAATAACAACATTCAATACTTATTCTGGTATTTGATGTTCTTTTTTTTTTTTTTAGCTACATCCGATAGATATCGAGCACCCCTAACTGAATAACTATTCTAATTTATGTCATTATATTGAAAATGATATACTTGTGTCACCGTCAGAGGGTTTTACTTTGAATTTAGTGGGTTTTGAAATTGCTTTAGGGGGAAAGTTTTCAAACAGTTGGCAACCCTGACTGTCTTTTGTCTCTGCTGGTGCATAGATGTTTGTCTTATTTCAGTTTTGTGTGTGTTATGAAAATGTCTGCATTAATTTGTCGAATATGTTTGGATAACAACGTCCGAATGCATCAAATTGCGGGCTCGGAAGTGCAGGATGTATATGAAAAGCTAACAACTAAGAAGGTAGAATTCTTATACTATGTTGAGCGCAAAATAACTTACCCTCTACACCTGCCGACATCTAATACATTATTCAACGAAAACAATATTAAAGACCCAAATGGCAGTGCCGCGCTTTAGACACTTAAGTGCAAAGCACGAATGGCCGGATTATTACCACTATCTCACAGAAAACAGACGTAAAGTAGCGGCTTGCTGCAGCATTTCGTATGGTGAGTGAGATATCCGGAGGCCCAAATCCCCTTCTTTTTTTTATCCTGGCTCGGCGAAGTGACTACACTACACCTGATGGTAAGTGTAGCGCAATCCAAGAATAATGTCGACCAACGATAAACAATGTGTCCGTCGTAGGTCCGGTAAGATCATGCCGGCCTGCCAAAGGGCCAAGGGGGAGGGGAAGGAAAAAGGGATGGGAAAAGAGTTAACATCAAGGGGCAAGCCCCTGGGGAGAACCGGATATACACTGGCTGACCCTGGTACGCGATCCACACAAGGTGGGCCACTATGGCAGGTTTTAACACCAGTGTATGGTGGTCCCTATCCGGTCGGATACAAGTATCCTCCCACCAGCGAGCTTCCCAATCCCCCTTCTTTAATGTCGGGAACGCGCACATGTTGTGGTTGGTCCTGTATCAGGTGACTCACTTGCGTGTTTGCTAAACTCTGTTATATAAAAACTGGCCAGAGTGTAGAGCCACGTATAGTGAATGGCTCTGGGGTGTAGCCGAAAATATCTCATACCTCAAAAACTATGCAATATAGCTCATTGAAACCAATGTTCGTTGGAAGTATCATTTAATTTATGATCTTATTATTGAATAAAAAAAAAATAGAACATTTTTCAAAACTTTCAACAACCCGTGACCTATTTCAATTCATAATCCCATTATTTGTATAATCCTCAGGTTCAAGAGGATGGAAGACTACACTTTGCATGTTACCTATGTTACTATCAGCTAAAGAAATGCCAGCAGCTTGTTATCAAATCACAGAAAGCGGAGGAGTTGCTTCAACAATTCTTTGTAAACAGTCCTGAGGTATTTATATAATTATTTTATTACATAGTATTACAAATATTATGTTGCATATTATAATATAACAGCGATAGCTCAGTGGGGAATGGTATGGAATACAGAGACAAAAGTTGCAGGTTTAAAACCAGCCCTTACGAGCATGCACCAACAACTTTCTTGTGTTACATGTATATTCATTGTTAATTATCACTGGCTTTAATGGTGAGAGAAACATTATGAGGAAGCCTACATACTTGAGAATGTCTATCTGTGTATGGGTACAAGGCAGCATAGTCTATTTTTATTATTTGCAGCAAAATGTGGAATCCATCACTCTTGCAGTCAGACTGACATATGGTCTGCATAATTCATTGATGATTGCGAAATTGGAGCCCTATCAAATACCAGAATATAACATAATTACAAAAGCAGAAAACCAAGACGAATGTGACATTAATGAAGAAGTGATGATCAAAGATGAACCTGATGATGATGGTAAGAACAGAATAATTTTATAAAATGTGTAAAGGCAATCCTGTACTATCTGTAAAGGTCCTATTAGGTGTCATGATAAGGATCCGGTTCTCCCCCAGGGGGGCTTGCCCTCTGATCCTAACCCTTTTCCCATCCTTTTTCCTTCCCCTCCCCCTTGGTCCTTTAGCAGGCCGGTATGATCTTGCCGACCTACGATGGACACATTGTTTATCGTTGGTCGACACAATTTTTGGATTGCGCTACACTTATCATCAGATGTAGCGTAGTCACTTTGCCGAGCCAGGATAGAAAAAAATCTTTAGATGTTAAGTAAAAAAAAGACCCAACAAAATTTTTAATCAAATGATGATTTATGAAACTGAGTAGAGATTTTTTATAAATAAATTTAATAGTTTAGATCATATGTCGGATAATTCACTGAGGACACCAATACAAACAATGAGTTTATCAATGGTCTCTAGAGTCATGCCGGCCTGTATAAATGCTTCTTCCCTCTTCAGAGAGGCAGAGAGGCTTCCGAACTGGCAGTAGTGTTTTTTGACGGAATCCAAACAATATACATGGGGCATTTCACGTCAAGCCGACAACGAAAAAAAAGTGAGGTCGTGAATTTTGTTTATACTCTGGTCAGTTATACTTCTAGTAGACATGGATGTGTACACACAATTTTTTTTTCGTATGAAGCTTTATTGTGGAGTTATGAGCTTTTAAAAATTTACTAAGTATGAAGTCATGAATTTTTGGATGCTTATTATCTGTATCAATTAATTAGTAAAAAAAACTACAAAGTATTGTTTCTTATAGTTCAAAAGTTGAAGTTTTTAATTTTTTTGTCGAATTCTAAATTTAATTTTTTTTACGTATAGTAAACCGGAAGTGAAAATTTCAAATCGATATTTGAGTAACTTCGACATGTTTTTTTAAAAATATTTTAACCTTGAATTAAAGCCTTAAATGTACTAATTCTTCACCAAAATTAAAATGGGACAGCCAATAGTTTAAGACTTAGAGCATAATATAGAGTGCATACACATAGCTATGAGCTCTTTCTAAGCAATCGCGTTTATGCTCAAATACTGCGCTATTAATATTTTATTCCTTTATTCTAACATGCAAAAATATAAAAATAAACGATTTCTTTAATTCTTCATAAAATAATTAAAACGTGATCACAAAAAAAAATTTAGACAGAGTGATTTCATTTATTGAGATTGAAACAGTATTAATTAAAATAGAGAGATATGTATTGTAATTTTTACAATTTTACTATTTGCACTAGCATTAATTCTCTTTACACATAAATCGTTGGTTGGAAGAAAAGCATGCAGATTTTTAGTTCCAGGAACAGTGATAGCGTAAGCAAAACAGAGTCGTAGAAAATTTCACTCTTGTTCAATACCTTCCTTCGAGCAGTAGTAATTAGAAGTCTCAGTTAATGATTACTTAGCCCATTCATATAATCTTATAGGTGTCTGGTGTAGTTGGGCTCCCCAACATTTTAAGAATAGGTTAAATTTAGTGAACCTATACTACAACACACAAGATTTTAAGAAAGAAGCACAGTTACACTTCCATGCCACCGCTCATAGAAGACGGCCATGTGATGGTCTTGGGGGAAACCTCAAAAGTTTGGTAACCCGTGCAAGTGTACGGTCTGCGAATAACACTATCACTACACCAGACACTTATAAGATTATATGAATGGGCCAAGTCATCATTAACTGAGACTTCTATTTACTACTGCTCGAAGGAAAGTATTGAACAAGAGTGAGATTTTCTACGAGTCTGTTTTGCTTACGCTGTCACTGTTCCAAGAACTAAAAAACTGCATGCTTTTCTTCCAACCAACGAGGGCTTATGTGTAAAGAGAATTAATGCTAGTGCAAATAGTAAAATTGTAAAAATTACAATACATATCTGTCTATTTTAATTAATACTGTTTCAATCTCAATAAATGAAATCGCTCTAAGTGTTATTTTTTTTTTGTGATCACGTTTTAATTTTTTTATGAAGGATTAAAGAAATCGTTTATTTTTATATTTTTGCATGTTAGAATAAAATATTAATAGCGCAGTATTTGAGCATAAACGCGATTGCTTAGAAAGAGCTCATAGCTATGTGTATGCACTCTATATGCTCTAAGTCTTAAACCATTGGCTGTCCCATTTTAATTTTTTTGGTGAAGAATTAGTACATTTAAGGCTTTAATTCAAGGTTAAATATGTAAAAAAAAACATGTCGAAGTTACTCAAATATCGATTTGAAATTTTCACTTCCGGTTTACTATACGTAAAAAATAAATAAATTTAGAATTCGACAAAAAAATTAAAAACTTCAACTTTTGAACTATAAGAAACAATACTTGTAGTTTTTTTTACTAATTAATTGATACAGATAATAAGCATCCAAAAATTCATGACTTCATACTTAGTAAATTTTTAAAAGCTCATAACTCAGCAATAAAGCTTCATACGAAAAAAAAATTGTGTGTACACATCCATGTCTACTAGAAGTATAACTGACCAGAGTATAAACAAAATTCACGACCTCACTTTTTTTTCGTTGTCCGCTTGACGTGAAATGCCCCACATATAACATTTTATGGATTCATTTAATATATTGATTTTGTAATATTTTCTTTTTGTTGGACTAGGTGCACTCCCAGAAAAAAAGGTTATACTGGACACAACCAAATCTATAGAAGTGAAGCAGGACACCATCTCTGGACCTCAAACAAACACAGTAGCTAATGAAAATAAGTCATCCCAAATAGTATGTGATGGGAAAAATCAGCAAGTATTAGTTAAGAACGATACACAGTCTTTTATATGCAATGATTGTAGTATAACATGTGATACGAAAGCTCTTCTTATCAAACATATTAGTGAACATAAACCTGTGACTATCAAGCCGACTGAAACATATACAAAAAATCAGAAATCTTCATGTAAAGGGAAATTGAATGAATGCATTAGTTTAATAAAGAACCTAAAAACGCCTTATAAATGTCAATACTGTAATTATGCATGCACATATTATAGTAATTTTAAGAGACATATTAGAACTCACACAGGAGAAAAGCCGTATAAATGTAAATACTGTGATTATGCATGTACACAAAATAGTCATTTAAAGATACATATTAGAACTCACACAGGAGAAAGGCCTTTTAAATGTCAATACTGTGATTATACATGTACAGGAAATAGTAATTTTAAGAGACATATTAGAACTCACACAGGCGAAAAGCCCTTTAAATGTCAATACTGTGATTATACATGTACAGAAAATGGTAAATTAAAGAGACATATTAGAACTCACACTGGCGAAAAGCCCTTTAAATGTGAATACTGTGATTATACATGTTCACAACATGGTAGTTTAAAGAAACATATTAGAACTCACACAGGAGAAAAGCCGTATAAATGTAAATACTGTGATTATGCATGTACAGAAAATAGTAGTTTAAAGCGACATATTAGAACTCACACAGGAGAAAAGCCATATGAATGTAAATACTGTGATTATGCATGTACAGAAAATGGTGATTTAAAGAAACATATTAGGACTCACACAGGTGAAAAGCCATATGAATGTAAATACTGTGATTATGCATGTACAGAAAATGGTGATTTAAAGAAACATATTAGGACTCACACAGGTGAAAAGCCGTATAAATGTAAATACTGTGATTATGCATGTACAGAAAATAGTCATTTAAAGGAACATATTAGAACTCACACAGGAGAAAAGCCGTATAAATGTAAATACTGTGATTATGCATGTACAGAAAATAGTCATTTAAAGGAACATATTAGAACTCACACAGGAGAAAAGCCCTTTAAATGTCAATACTGTGATTATACATGTACACAAAATAGTCATTTAAAGATACATATTAGAACTCACACAGGAGAAAGGCCTTTTAAATGTCAATACTGTGATTATACATGTACAGGAAATAGTAATTTTAAGAGACATATTAGAACTCACACAGGAGAAAAGCCATATGAATGTAAATACTGTGATTATGCATGTACAGAAAATGGTGATTTAAAGAAACATATTAGGACTCACACAGGTGAAAAGCCGTATAAATGTAAATACTGTGATTATGCATGTACAGAAAATGGTGATTTAAAGAAACATATTAGGACTCACACAGGTGAAAAGCCGTATAAATGTAAATACTGTGATTATGCATGTACAGAAAATAGTCATTTAAAGGAACATATTAGAACTCACACAGGAGAAAAGCCCTTTAAATGTCAATACTGTGATTATACATGTACACAAAATAGTCATTTAAAGATACATATTAGAACTCACACAGGAGAAAGGCCTTTTAAATGTCAATACTGTGATTATACATGTACAGGAAATAGTAATTTTAAGAGACATATTAGAACTCACACAGGAGAAAAGCCATATGAATGTAAATACTGTGATTATGCATGTACAGAAAATGGTGATTTAAAGAAACATATTAGGACTCACACAGGTGAAAAGCCGTATAAATGTAAATACTGTGATTATGCATGTACAGAAAATGGTGATTTAAAGAGACATATTAGAACTCACACAGGAGAAAAGCCCTTTAAATGTCAATACTGTGATTATACATGTACAGTAAATAGTAGTTTAAAGACACATATTAGAAATCACACAGGAGAAAGGCCTTTTAAATGTCAATACTGTGATTATGCATGTACACAAAATATTACTTTAAAGAGACATATTAGAACTCACACAGGAGAAAAGCCATATGAATGTAAATACTGTGATTATACATGTACAGTAAAAAGTCATTTAAAGACACATATTAGAACTCACACAGGAGAAAAGCCATATGTATGTGAAATATGTGATAAGAAATTTGCAAGAAACGATCAGTTAAAAAGACACTTACAAGTTCATATGGGTAACAAAACTCGTTAGTACTGAAGCTAACTGCTCAGAGTATAACAAATATATTAGATGTCATAGCGTAAGCATTAGGTATATTCCTTTATTTTGATATTAGCATTTGCTAAATGTTGGTGCCTGGATAAAAATAGCCTATGTTCTAATCTATGTGCTGATATACCTGTGTGATAAAATTCATCAATCAACCATTATTGGGTTACTGATTAACAAACATAAAAACTTACAAGCATAAAAACTTCACATCAAAAAATCCTTCCCTACTAATATACAATACTAGCAGACCCGGCCACGCTCTGGTATCTCTAAGGTATATGTTAAATTATATTGTAGTAAACTATTCAATGCAGTATGCGCCATCTATTGGATACTTACTCAATCTAGCCGATAAATTACCTCACACCGCCATCTGTTAGAATGTTATGGAACTCACAGAATTATAACTAAAAATTTGCAATAAAAAAATATTGCGACTATAAATTGAGATATAAACTATCCTATCTCTAAAGTTGGATCAAACTGCACACAGTCTACAAAATTTGATTGAAATCGCTTCAGTAGTTTAAGAGTTCATCGCGGACAAACAACGTGATATGAAATTTTTGTATATAAAGATTAGTAGGAAGTAGGATTTGTTGTATAGGTCCTATGATACTGTGACTGCCTCGGTGCCTCGGACTGCTGTGCTGAGGTCTCGGGTTCGATCCCCGGGTCGGGTCAAGTGATATTGGGTTTTTCTATCACACACGTTTTGCAATTGTATCGCCGCAAGAATGTTTCTGGTTTTATGCTCCTCAATGGGGCATTACACGTCAAGCGGACAAGGAAAAAAAATGAGGTCGTGAATTTTGTTTATACTCTGGTCAGTTATACTTCTAGTAGACATGGATGTGTACACACAATTTTTTTTTCGTATGGTGCTTTATTGATGAGTTATGAGCTTTTAAAAATTTACTAAGTATGAAGTCATGAATTTTTGGATGCTTATTATCTGTATCAATTAATTTGTAAAAAAACTACAAAGTATTATTTATAGTTCTAAAGTTGAAGTTTTTAATTTTTTTGTCGAATTCTAAATTCATATTTTTTTACGTATAGTAAACCGGAAGTGAAAATTTCAAATCGATATTTGAGTAACTAAAACACTAACACTTTTTAAAAAATATTTTAACCTTGAATTTAAGCCTTAAATGTACCATTACCATTTACCAAAAAAAATAGAATGGGATACAATAGTTTAAGACTTAGAGCATAATATAGAGTACATACACATAGCTATGAGCTCTTTCTAAGTAATCGCGTTTATGCTCAAATACTGCGCTATTAATATTTTATTCCTTTATTCTAACATGCAAAAATATAAAAATAAACGATTTCTTTAATTCTTCACAAAAACATTAAAACTTGATCGCAAAAAAAATAAAAGTTTAAGACTTAGAGCGATTTTATTTACTGAGATTGATTTAATTTGTTTGACAGTTTAAATGGTTTTGGCCATTATGGTAATAAGTTAAAACATGCTCTTTCATGTAATTCTGAACACATTACTTTCTGGAATGATGCTGTAAAAAGCTAGCATCAATGCGCATTGGCGAATTAATACTCTCTTAAAAAAAAAATTGTTTAAGAGAATATTGCCCTAATATAGATAGGTTATATTATCCTTCTAGTAATTTTAATCAAATCGTCAGGCAGAGTATTTCTATTATTGATTAAATGATGCCATGTATTTGCAATGTTTATGTTTATTCTGATTTAATAGGTGCTTACAAAAAAATATTGACACTTTATAACTGTAATATACATAAAACAGATCTTATTTGAGCTTTTTGCCTTTATGTAATTAAAATGCAAGTTAAGCTATGGTGCATTATTTTCAATAATTGAATAAATAATATTGAGTTTAGGCCTAGATACATAGAAATGGAAACTCTAATCTGAGAAAAGTCACAAAAGGATTGAGTTATACAGGGTTAATTTTAAAAAAAAATGATTTTACAAGTTTTTGTTGTGTCGTATTTTTCTTCGTAGCGTTCGGCGTGCGCGCGCGACTCAAAGAAGCCGCTCAGCTGGCTCGGACGATGACCTTCAACGCTAGCCCCGTTCCCCACGCTTCGCGTGTTTGCTTACGTAATCTGCGATGCGTGTAGGTAACATTTAAGACGGAAATTAAATGAATACTTATTTTTGTATGAAAATAAAATCTAACAAATTATCAAAAGTCGTAGAACAAAAGTAGTAGCTTATAACCTTAGGTATCTACCCCTGCGAGGTTGCTGGTGTTTTAAAAATAACCCTGTAGATGAGGAAGAAGGTGTTGTAACTAATCACCCATAATTATTTATTTAATATTGGTATCCTTATAGTATTTTGTCTACAGTTTTTATGATTGTTGCAAATTAAATTGTTTTTTTTAAGTGTATTAGTCATATTTTTGTGCTTTTAGTTTATTATGCATACTGTATAGTATAGTAGCTTAAATGCAACTCCTTGTATAAAAAACATAGTTATAGTCTTCTTTATCACTATTTTATTCACTGTTAAGCATAAATTATGTAAAATCTTATATGCATAAGTTAATAGGATCAGACAGCACCTTAACTAATGTACACACTAGGATTCATTTCAATCAAAAAAGTAATTAGCATTATCTTAAATGTCTTTGTATGAATATTGAAATATGATGTTCAATATGTGTATACATATACACATATTGAACATAAATGAATAAACAGATTATATTAAAGATTATGTAAAAGTAGAACTGACCAAAAAATAGTTTGAAAATGTAATTGCTATTAGATAAGTAGGATGGCTTATGTTTTAAAATATTAAGGACACGAGTAAGACTAAATATTATTCTTATTATTTGTCACCTTTATATTTACATTTCGGTACAACGATTAAACTCTGTACTTTTTACACTGATTCCTGCAAATTCATAAGTAATTGTTGAGTACACATTGTATTTATTATCACCTTAGTACAAAAATGTATTTTTTTTATGTTTCCATAATTGTTCATATTTTTATTGATATACCGATCTGCAGAAGTAGTAATTTTACACTTTATTTTAATATTGGGTTTTCGTTTGTGTACCTAACATTTTTTTTTTGTAGCATTTTTACTTGAAAATAAGCCATTACATAATACATATTTCAAAATACAACGGAATGCTTTTCGCGAGGCGATAATTTGTAAATATATAATTATTTTTAAGTTAAATTCATCATGTTATGGTTTTAAATTAACCTTTGTACAAATAAGTTTAAGTAGTCATATTATTAACTCTCATTTATAACAAAAAACATTTGTTGGCTATCTGTCAGCCAAAGCTGGCTCCTTTGTATATTTGTGCTTTCTATTTAATTTCATTCGCAATTTAAATGTCATTGGTGGTTTAAGTGTAATAGTGTTAATAATAAAGAATTTTAGTTAATTGTGAAAATGTAATATTTCAAGTAGTTATAGAAGTGCAATTCCAAGTAAAAATTGGATCTATCGGTAGGTTCGGAAATGATTGTAAATAGGACGTAAGAACAATTTACATAAATATGTAACCTACGATAGAAATAAATTTTATAATTACTATTTAGATTTATTATTATAAATCAAATTTTATGCAAGGTTTATACGAGGTTTCGTCTAGTACCCACTATAGAAAACCGATAATTTATTACGGTTTTAGTATGTAACCCTCCTTAAAGCCATCCCTATTTTATTTAATGAATGGTATTTTCATAAATTTACCGATTTCTGATACGGCACGTCTCTAGTATACAATCTCCGAGCAAAAGAGAAACAAGAAAACCACACATTAATTCACACGGGAAAGAAAGAGAGATCCCACTTCTCTTATGAATGAATTGCATAATATGTGTATAGTATAAAAATGTATGCATGTAGGTGTGAACTTATCGTGTTAAAAAATTTGTATGAAGTCAACCGTCTCTCTAGTTTATTTGTCTCTGCTGTTAGCGTATTATTCTTAGAAATTAAAGAGTGCTATGAATTGATTACTAGTTTGTGCCTAGGTGTTTATCTTCTTTCAGTTTTGTATGTGTTATGAAAATGTCTGCATTCATTTGTCGAATATGTTTGGATAACAACGTTCGAATGCATCAAATTGCGGGCTCGGAAGTTCAGGATGTATATGAAAAGCTAACAACTAAGAAGGTAGAATTCTTATACTATGTTAGGCGCAAAATAAATTGGCTGAGGTTAGAGACTTCACCTACCCTCTACACCTTTTTATTTATTTGCTTGAATGACGAGCAGAGAGATTGATACGAGCAAGGCGCTCGCCCGATGGTAAGCGCAACGCCTGCTTATAAACGGAAGCAACACCACAAAGAACTTTGACTTACAAAGCACTGCATGGCACTGAACTGCGTTCTTCACCATCTAAGATGTTGTCTCATAATGCCCAGAAAATTCACTGGTTTCAATGTCCTAACCGTAACAGAACAGTGCTTACACACTGTTGCTTGGCGGCAGAAATAGACAAAGTGGTGGTACCTATGCAAATGGCCTCTCGCATAGGAGGGAACTACCACCTTGTTAGATCCACCTGCCGACATCTATGACATTATTCTATGAAAACAATATTATAGACCAAAGTGTCAGTACCGCTCTGTAGATACTGAAATCTACAGTATGAATGGGTCGTCTTGACCGGATCATTACCACTGTCTCACAGACAACAGACAAAGGGTGTAGCACATAAGTAGCTGTAAAGAAGTTGTGTAAGTGTGTAACAAGTTCTATCATCAATAAAAAGTCTTGATGGAACCTCCGGTGTATCAATACGTCTCCTCGGTCCATCCACTACAACAGCTTGCTGTTGTGTTTCTTACAGTGCATGTGATATCCAGAGACCCAAATCGAAGGGGATATGGGTCTCTGGATATCACATGCACTGTAAGTACCTTAACTTAACTTCCCAATTCCTTCCCTTTAAGGTCAGGAACATGCACATGACGTAGTGGCTCATTTATCAGGTGACTCACTTGCCTGTTTGCTAAACTCTGTTATAAAAAAACTGGCCAGAGTGTAGAGCCACATATAGTAGCCGAAATATCTCATACCTCAAAAACTATGCAACATAGCTCATTGAAAGCAATGTTCATTGGAAGTATCTTTTAATTTATGATCTTATAGTTGAATAAAAAAAATAGAGAACATTTTTCAAAACTTTCAACAACCCGTGACCTATATCAATTCATAATCCCATTATTTGTTTAATCCTCAGGTTCAAGAGGATGGAAGACTACACTTTGCATGTTACATATGTTACTATCAGCTAAAGAAATGCCAGCAGCTTGTTATCAAATCACAGAAAGCGGAGGAGTTGCTTCAACAATTCTTTGTAAACAGTCCTGAGGTATTTATAACATTATTTTATTACATAGTATTACAAATATTATGTTGCATATTATATCAGCGACCAACAACTTTCTTATGTTACATGTATATTCATTGTTAATAATTATCACTGGCTTTAAGGGGGGGGTAGGGTTTTGAAGGCAGAAAAAAACAGGTTTTTACAGATTTTTTTTTGGGCGTACGGTGAAAGTAAATTTATTTCTAATTATTGTACATTAAAGAGTAGTAATTGAACTATATTCTGTGAAATATTGGTTGAAAAATATTGAAAATTGACCGAATGGCAGCAATTCTTCGCAGGCGCCTCAGAAAAAATACATTTTGCGGTGCACATCATACCTAAGCACTGGATCATCTGAAATGAAATAACCAAAGTTTTTCCTTTAATTTTTATGTCCCTCTAGGTATCTCTGTCGAGTTTTTCCATTTTTTTTTAATTTTTGAACTTTTTACAAGACTTGAAAGTGAAAATACCGATTTTTGGCCTAAATTCATGACTATTGTAGTTAATAATAAAAAAAATAAAATTAAAAACGAAAAAATCTCAACAGGGTTACCTCATAAATTATGTAAGGAAATACTGTAAAAAATTTGAGAACGATCGGTTGAATAGATTTTGAGATACAGAGGGCACCGACTCAAAAAACATCGATTTGAGAAAAACGCGTTTAAAGTTTTTCGTAGCGAAAAGACCCTGATAAAACTTAGTAAGCTATTTATTTTTTATTTTACTCACATAGAATCATCAATGCCACTGAAATGATACTGTACTATCACAAACTGCACACTTCACTAACGTAGAAATTGTTGAAAAAACTAACAGAAAATCAATGATTCTGAAATGCTTATTTGTATCTTCAGCAACTTTTTGGCTAAAACTTAGTCTGATTTTTTTCGTTGACGTACTCCTTGCCTCAATATCGTCATCGTTTCTTCGTTTATGCGGAGGAACTATTTTTTTAGCTTGATACAACTTTTTACCAGTCTCCTTTCTACACTCTCTGGAAACTTTTCTCGGCATTTTGCGAACAACAAAAATATCACAATGAAATAGAGTAAGAAAATACAACACGACTGTTACACTCTGCGTCTGTTTCGAAAATGAAGCAACACCAGGTACCGTTACAACGACTCTGTCTAAGACCTTTCTGTAAACTGCTTAGAGAAAGTAACAAAAGAGATTGAAAAACAGCTGCCTTCCCGCTGAGCGGTTACAGCTCAGATAGTCGTTCGAGACACGCCTACTTCCAAAGCTATATCTTTGTCAGTTTTGCTCCGATTGACTTCCAATTAACAGACAACATTCTTGAGTTACTATACTTTCATAATATGCAATAAAAAAAAATCACTTTTTTTGAACCCTCAAAACCCTACCCCCCCCTTAATGGTGAGAGAAACATTATGAGGAAGCCTACATACTTGAGAATTCTCTATGATGATGTGTGAAGTCTGCCAACCCATGTTAAGCCAGTGTGTTGTGTTGTGTCACCCATGTTAAACCTATTCCAGTTTATTCGTACAGGAGGCCTGTGCTCAGCAGTGAGACAGTGTAATATGGTGTAGATATTATTATTTTATTATCTAAAAACTCATGAATGAAATATTAAAACTACCACCACCACATTAATAATGCACTAATTTTTGTGTGTCTATTTCACAATTACCAAGTAAAAATGAACCACCAAAGTAGTAAGAGATTTTTTTCATATATTTTTGCGATTTTTTTACGTCTATCTGTGTATGGGTACAAGGCAGCATAGTCTATTTTTATTATTTGCAGCAAAATGTGGAATCCATTACTCTTGCAGTCAGACTGACTTATGGTCTGCATAATTCATTGATGATTGCGAAAATGAAGTCCTATCAAATACCAGAATATAACATAATTACAAAAGCAGAAACCCAACACGAATGTGACATTAATGAAGAAGTGATGATCAAAGATGAACCTGATGATGATGGTAAGAACAGAATAATTTTATACAATATGTATAAGCAGTCCTGTACTATCTGTAAAGGTCCTATTAAGAGTCATGATAGGGCTCTTTAGATGTTAAGTAAAAAAATAGCCCAAAAAAATTTAATCAAATGATTTAAATCTTAATCAGCAATATATGGTTGACGGTTGATCACTCGAAGTGTGTAATTAGGTGACAGCCCTGCAGGCTCACTTAGTATTTGATTACAGAAGCAGTAATTAATGTTTATGATACTCTGAGAAGAGTTTTTTAGATCATGTGTCAGATTATTCACTGAGGACACCAATACAAACAATGAGTTTATCGATGGTCTCTAGAGTCATGCCGGCCTGTATAAATGCTTCTTCCCTCTTCAGAGAGGCAGAGAGGCTTCCAAACTGGCAGTAGTGTTTTTTGACGGAATCCAAACAATATACATATAACATTTTATGGATTCATTTAATATATTGATTTTGTAATATTTTCTTTTTGTTGGACTAGGTGCACTCCCAGAAAAAACGGTTATACTGGACACAACCAAATCTATAGAAGTGAAGCAGGACACCATCTCTGGAACTCAAACAAACACAGTAGCTAATGAAAATAAGTCATCCCAAATAGTATGTGATGGGAAAAATCTGCAAGTATTAGTTAAGAACGATACACAGTCTTTTATATGCAATGATTGTAGTATAACATGTGATACGAAAGCTCTTCTTATCAAACATATTAGTGAACATAAACCTGTGACTATCAAACCAAATGAAACATATAGAAAAAATCAGAAATCTTCATGTAAAGGGAAATTGAATGAATGCAATAGTTTTATAAAGAACCTAAAAAAGCCTTATAAATGTCAATACTGTGATTATGCATGCACTTATTATAGTAATTTTAATAGTCATATTAGTACTCACACAGGACAAAAGCCATATAAATGTAAATACTGTAATTATACATGTACAGTAAATAGTAATTTAAAGGAACACATTAGAACTCACACAGGAGAAAGGCCTTTTAAATGTGAATACTGTGATTATACATGTGCAGAAAATATTACTTTAAAGAGACATATTAGAACTCACACAGGAGAAAGGCCTTTTAAATGTGAATACTGTGATTATACATGTACACAAAATAATCATTTAAAGACACATATTAGAACTCACACAGGAGAAAAGCCCTTTAAATGTCAATACTGTGATTATACATGTACAATAAATAGTCATTTAAAGACACATATTAGAATTCACACAGGAGAAAAGCCGTATAAATGTAAATACTGTAATTATAAATGTACAATAAGTAGTAATTTAAAGACACATATTAGAACTCACACAGGAGAAAAGCCCTTTAAATGCAAATACTGTGATTATACATGTACACATAATGGAAGTTTAAAGACACATATTAGAACTCACACAGGAAAAAGGCCTTTTAAATGTGAATACTGTGATTATACATGTACAGTAAATAGTCATTTAAAGACACATATTAGAACTCACACAGGAGAAAGGCCTATTAAATGTCAATACTGTGATTATACATGTACAGTAAATAGTCATTTAAAGACACATATTAGAACTCACACAGGAGAAAGGCCTTTTAAATGTGAATACTGTGATTATACATGTACACATAATGGTAGTTTAAAGGTACATATTAGAACTCACACAGGCGAAAAGCCCTTTAAATGTGAATACTGTGATTATACATGTACAGTAGACAGTAGTTTAAAGATACATATTAGGACTCACACAGGAGAAAAGCCCTTTAAATGTCAATACTGTGATTATGCATTTACACAAAATGGTGATTTAAAGGCACATATTAGAACTCACACAGGTGAAAAACCCTTTAAATGTCAATACTGTGATTATACATGTGCACAAAATAGTGGTTTAAAAAGACATATTAGAACTCACACAGGAGAAAAGCCATATGTATGTGAAATATGCGATAAGAAATTTTCCAGAAACCATTATTTAAAGATTCACCTACGAGTACATATGGGTAACAAAACTCGTTAGTACTGAAGCTAATGGACCGGAGTCCCTCGGCCAGCTGATCCACTTGACTACTATCAAGCTCATTTTCCGTGAGTAGCTTCGTTTCGATGAGACGCCCAACAATTCCCTATGCGAAAATTCTCTACTGTGGTAGCTAACAGAGGTAGCAAGGATTAAATATGTCGATTTGATGAGTCCCAAAAATGTATTACTAACAGGTTATTTTTCTGTTAAATCTGATGATAATTATCTAAATTATTCGTAAAGATATTTGTCCTACAAAATGTATGGTTTGATCAAAGAGTCCCCCCCTTCCAACATGTATCGATAACGAGGTCATCAAAAATAATTACTAACCAGCTGCTTTTTTTTGGAACGTAGTTCCTTATCGCGCGTTGCGAAAGGGGGCTAGACGGAAAAAATTGGTACGAAAAGTTGTCTTTAAAAGTTGTTTTTATTTTTATCTATTACAATAAATCATTTTTTTCACGAGATTTGGTGAAAACTTGGGCGGTTCTCCTCAAAATGTTATTTTTAGCAAAAAAAATGAGTATTTCATAAACCTAGGTAAATACACGAAATTTTGAATGGACTTAATTGTTTTGTTTATTTAGAACACTTTAATCTATTTGGCACTCAAATCAAAGCCCTAGTTTTTATGAAAAATAGAATTATTAAAAACAAGCTGTTACCGTCAATGACAATTTGTGACCACAATGACATTTATGAAGAGGAAAATGACGCCATGTTACAAATAATGACAATTTCAGGTATTTCTACATTAAATAAGATAAAAAACATGACAATAATTATATTTATTAAACTTAAAAAGTAAAAGCCATTCTTGCTACATCACAAACGAAAATTCAGTCTTATTATATAAACTTAAATTGACTTCTCAATATTTCGAATACCAATTATCAAAACAAATAAAATGTTATCATAGAAACATCTTTGACAAATTAACACCATCGTAGAAAGCCAAATATTTGGAATACAGCTATTTAAGAATCTTCATTAGGAAACTTGCATCAAGAAACGTAATTGTAATGTCAAAACCGAATAAAAACTTAAAACGGAGGATTGTAGTTTTGATGAACTTTTATCCGATTTTAATAACATCTTATCATAAAGTTTTCATTTTTTCTACCTCTACGCATAACACACTTTAGAGTTATTAATTTTAGCTACTTATAAACTAATATCACGGACAATAACAATCAATCATTTTTCAAAGTTATGTCTTGAAGAATCGTAATCTTTTTATTATGAGCATTGTTAGTTTTGTCTTCGCTAGTGACATTGGTAACATTGGATTCTGCAAGATTATGTCCTGTGTTATCTTTTTGTAATAGAGGTGTACATCCTAAATTTTGGCCATGTTCACATATTTCGGATGGGCCTCAATAAAAGCAACTCGTTTTACTTAATGTAGTTTTTAGTTCAGTTCTATTCCAAGTTGCTTGATAGACCCAAAAACCTTTGAAAGGCTTTAGGTCATTTGGTACTAAGCTGGCTTTTAATTGTATGCCATTCTCTTCAACCTTTCTGACAATAATCTTCAATCCTTTATTTTCTACGTATCTTGTAATCAATTCGTAAAATTGATAGAAAGGTCCAACGTCTTGACCATACATGACCATACGATCTGCAATTCTCTTCAGAGTTGCACCAACACCGTTAGGAGCACCTTTTCCATGACCTGCTTCCGAATAATTCCAAGTTATGCTGTGCAACTGAGGAAAGTCATTTGATATTTGAGTTATAAGGTAAAACATGTACTTGTTTCTGTATTGGGGAGCTTGATGAATGTGATAAAAAATGTATCGTATCTATAAATGGGTTTAATTTTATTATTACCTCTATTAAAGGTGTTAAATGGTCCCACACAGCTGGCGCATCGTGGCGTAAACAGTCACTCATTGTACACATGGAAGGTGCTCCAACTTGCCCAATGGAAAAATTGTGTGTGTAGATGACTGCAGTGTGCAAGGAAACCTGCTGTTTACTACCATCAAAGTGAAACGATTGAACTTCTTCGTCGAATTTCAAGGCATAATTTTCAGGAAAGTCGACATGTACTAGAGCTTCTTGAATATTAAAATTTTCTTTAAGATGTTTGATACTTTTGTACTGTTTAGTAATTTTGTAGTTGTGATCTAAAAATGTTGCTTAATTTGCTTTGAATTTATTTAGTACTTCTGTTGCTAAGGATATTTTTGGTCTTTTCTATGATGGTTTGTTTCTTTATCTTTCCACTTGCAAGCGTTACATCTTTTGTTACTCTTTTCCATTCGTAAAAAGTGCAATCAGTCCCCAAAAGTTCTTCATGTTCAATGTAGTTTGATTTGCAGACGTCACAGTTTCTTTGCAAGCAATCAACACTTCTTTTATCACAACACACTTTAGAGAGCACTTCTTCGGAATTATTTTCGTTTATTATAGACGCTTTATTTATACCTTTAATCAGTAACTCCATATTCAGATGAACTGAGCATAAACAAGTATCTCTGTCGATTTTTTTTCGAAAATTACCCAGAATGGCCGAAGTTTGCAGAAACAGGAGTAGCTAATTTGAAGGTTTGTTTGCATTCGGAATTTTTTGTATAAATCTTGTAGCGGTGAAGACAAACATATTTTTTGCATCCGGACTTGATTCTTTTTTTCCAGCAACTATGGTGCTATTCGCATCATCCAAGAAAAAGTCTCTTACGCGTTCAGTCAAAGGTGCTTTACGTTCTTTGGTATTGGATTTTGAGGGCAAGCTGTTTTGGTGAGATTCATCTAGTGCCGCAGTAGCTGAAGGATCATTTTGCATCTCGTGATGACTACTCCGTGAATTCTCGTAGTCACGGAGTTTCTTTTATTTTACTTAATCATTTATGTTACTTAATCCTGATTTGTATCTGTACCAATATATTGAATATTTTTAAGTTTGTCAAATTAATTTAACTACTTTTTTTCATAACGTACGTTTAAAGGCAGGCCCTCCTCGTCACTATCGTCGGAGTCACTCATAATTGGCACAAACGATAAACATTCATCTAAATCTGAATCTCCTCGAAAAATCCTAATAAGGTTAAGAATTTGAGGATACAAATTAGAACGTATTTCGATGGGAACTCTTTCCAATTCAAAAGCTACAAATCTCGCAAAATTTTCATTCCGTTGGTCTAAAGGCCGCTGATTGTGGAAGTCTATTTTGTGCAAAATGTCATATTTTGTTATCGACATCTTAGTTTTATTGACGTTTTTGCGATAGATCAGGGCATCAATTACGTTTCCATTAATAGTCTGTGCCCCAACGTCTAGTTTCATAGGTATATTGTGGTCTTGTTTTATTTTAAATACACGCCCTGATAGGATTGAAGGAGAATGGGATCTCTTTTTATCCATCTTTTAAATTATATGTGTAGTCTGTAAGCAAAAGAATAGTAATTAATTATAATCTACCGAAAGTTGCCTATACAACTCATTAATTTTGCTCAGCTCATCCCATCTCCACTTCAATCGAAACATACAAAATCATTGTTCTCAACAACGATCATTGCTGTCCTAACACAAAATCATTGTTCACAACATGCGCCATTGTCTCCCACATCGTTGTTGCTGACAATGACGTTGCCAATAATGATACATTTAGAAAAAACATGTCGAAACATGGTCAGAAACGAATACTAAAAAAATGTTCTGCACTCGTATCAATAAATACACAAATGTTAACTTCACTATTAAATTTTGACCGCAGAACCATCCACGACTTGAAATTTATAGTTCAAAATACAAATGACGATTAAAGTGACAAAATTAAGAGAATCCAATTCAACACTCACCTGCTCAAAATCCAACACGTGTATCCCGTCTGACGGCTGCCGGTCGAATTCAAGAGGCGGGGGAAGTTATTTCTACGTCACGCAACATGGCAACAAAACTTTCCACTTCACGACAGATGAATAAAAAGATCGTGAGCGACTAATGACGTAAATTTTATGAACATTTTTTGACTGAATTTTATATTTTTTCTAGTTGTAGTTTCTAAATGTTTAATTATCACAAAGATGTAGCACATCCAAATTAGGCCCGAGTTAGTAAATAAATTCACTTTACATGAATAACACATTTTTTTTAAGAGTAAATAGTCGACAACTACCCAAAACGACATGCAAAATAATGGAGTTTTGATTGGTTTAATGTTTAAATTTTATTTTCTTATTACTTTAGCCTAATATCGGCTAAGATTGCTTTTAAAGTAGTCACCTAGGTATGTTTAGAAAAAATCTTTCTACAGAAATACAGTACTGTTGATGAGTTATCGTTTGCGACATGAAATTTTGGGCTTGAGGAGAACGACCCACTTACCTTTTTGTATCCCAAATACACTGTAATTTTTTTTATTTAAAATATTTATTTTGCACCTTATTTTGACTTAATATCGAAAAAGCAGTCTAATTTTCAAACGAAAATTCTCACGTCAAAACATCAGCTTTTTTAAAAAAGTCTGTTGGTTTCTTGTTCGTTGAATTCTCTACTTTCTGATGGTGTAAAAAAATATATACATTACTCATCGACTTATAAAAAAAGGGGGACACCACGTCCCATACATCGAAAGTGAAGTGACCCATAGTGTGCCAGAATGCTGTACGTATACGGGTCTCACGCACACACTCTCATCATAGTACACCAGTTTCCGCCATTACGCGACACGACCGCCTTGTGTAACGTTCACTCCAACTTGGATTAAAAAATATATAATAATGCCGACAAGAGTCATAAAACATTGTAAAAACAATTCGACATCGAAAAAGAAATATCAAGGAACTACTTATCTCAGTTAACATATGAATTTATAATCACTTTTATAATGTTTTTGGTAAAATTATTTACGTAATATTCGGAACACAAAACGTCAACTACACGTGCATGTGTTGCCAGAAAATAAATGAGGTATTTTCCCCAAAGTGTGGGTATTCCGTTGTGATTAAGAACATTAGTTCAAACATTATTAACCGACTTTAAAACGGGAGGAGGTTGCCAATTAAGCGTATCTTTTATTTTTAATATATGGACATAAATTTCCCCATCAAATATGGACCGCTTTGTTGAAATATGTTGATGTTCGATAAAGTTTAGGTACTAAGCGGTCTCCTATATACAGTGGCGTAGCTAGCACGGGTGGCACCCGGGGTGGATTTGATTTGGCTGTCACCCAAAGAATGAAAGCTTTAAAATGATTTAATGTATTTTAACCGATTTCAAAAAAGGAGGATAGAGGAGAGGATTTCCCCATTTTTGAATATTATTTCGGGTTATATCAGGTCGAGTTCCCAAAACCGGTGACAACCGGGGTAGAGTGCCCCCCTCTTCCTTCCTAGCTATGGTACTGCATATATATTTTGTTAAAATCTGATAGCGGAATATGGAGTAAAGATATTAAACTCCTCGAACAAACAAATATATAAAAAAATAAATTCGCCGAATTGAGAACCTTCTTTTTTGAAGCTTAACCGGCTTCATATTATCTAGATTACCAAAACATAACATTTATCTTAAGAAACTCTGTGAGAAGTAAATAATAACATTAATGTCTAAAGGTATTTTTGGATTCGGTAAAATTTGTGTTGCGCGGCAGCGGCACAAGCCCCGGCTTTTTTATTTATCAGTGCGTTTTGAACTTTGTTTTGTACAGTACTTTTTATTTTAAAAGGATGTTTTACATTTTTAAATATTAGTTAAAAACAAAAAACAAAACATTTAAAAATATAAAAATAATACTCTCCAATGGCGAGGCCTAGAACCCAAGCCACCGGCGGTTAGGACATAAGAGAGAGAAACCTCCTCACAATGCGTGCTGTATCCAATAACGCCGCTTACTGTATCTGGACTTTGACCCAACGACCAATTGAGAGCCTCTGAAGATGTTTGTCGAGGCTCTTCGGTATCAACCCAGAGACGACTATCGGTACAATTATTGTTGAGTCAACATCCCACATCTCGGTAACCTCGTGTGCCAGATCTAAATATTTGGTAGTTTTATCTTTTTGGCTTTTACGAGGTTCTCGTCATGCGGAATGGTGACGACATTTTATAGCGAATAGTACTTTTTTTTCAATTTGGAATTAAAACACACTCTGGCAGGCACCGAATATAGGATTAATCTAATTAAATGTATTTTAGATAAATATTTGAGCATTCGAGATCACCATATTTCCAAATTAGAAGCTACTGAACGGTCCGTGCAAAGTAAAAGGCATGTTTATAAAAAAATAAATCATTCTAAAGGATTTTAATTTAATTTTTATCTTTTCATATACCTACCCCACAATTAAACGAATCAATTAATTGTTTGAACTAAGTACTTAATTACCATGTACATACTTTATTCAATACACACGGGTCGAATATAAAACCTCTTAGGAGTTGGTTAAAACTGGGGAAAATTTTCATTTATCTGGTATCCCTCAACTTTCACACACATATAAACCTGCATCACTGACGATATTAGTAGCGTTCTATCCTCCTTTTTTTATATAATCGATGCTCTATAGTTTATTTGTCTCAGGTGCCACAGAGTACATTATTATATTGTCTGGTGCATAGATGTTTGTCTTCTTTCAGTTTTGTGTGTGTTA
Organism: Amorpha juglandis; assembly: GCA_949126905.1. Taxonomy (NCBI): domain Eukaryota; kingdom Metazoa; phylum Arthropoda; class Insecta; order Lepidoptera; family Sphingidae; genus Amorpha; species Amorpha juglandis. The sequence continues at coordinate 5,976,516 of OX421392.1, forward strand.
TGAAAATGTCTGCATTAATTTGTCGAATATGTTTGGATAACAACGTTCGAATGCATCAAATTGCGGGCTCGGAAGTTCAGGATGTATATGAAAAGCTAACAACTAAGAAGGTAGAATTCTTATTCTATGTTAGGCGCAAAATAACTTTGCTGCGGTGAAGTCTGAGACCACTTACCCTCTACACCTTCCGACATCTATTACATTATTCAACGATAACAATATTAAAGACCTAAATGACAGTGCCGCGCTGTAAACACGTTAAGTGCAAAGCACGAATGGCCGGATTATTACCACAATCTCACAGAAATCAGACGTAAAGTAGCGGCTTGCTGCAGCATTTCGTATGGTGAGTGAGATATCCGGAGGCCCTAATCCCCTTCCTCTTCCCAATCCCTCTCCTTTAATGTCGGGAACGCGCACATGTTGTGGTGGGTCCTTTATCGGGTGACTCACTTGCGTGTTTGCTAAACTCTTATTTAAAAACTGGCCAGAGTGTAGAGCCACGTATAGTGAAGGGCTCTGGGGTGTAGCCGAAAATATCTCATACCTCAAAAACTATGCAACATAGCTCATTGAAACCAATGTTCGTTGGAAGTATCTTTTAATTAATGATCTTATAGTTGAATTAAAAAAAAATAGAACATTTTTCAAAACTTTCAACAACCCGTGACCTATATACATTCATAATCCCATTATTTGTTTAATCCTCAGGTTCAAGAGGATGGAAGACTACACTTTACATGTTACATATGTTACTATGAGCTAAAGAAATGCCAGCAGCTTGTTATCAAATCACAGAAAGCGGAGGAGTTGCTTCAACAATTCTTTGTAAACAGTCCTGAGGTATTTATATCATTATTTTATTACATAGTATTACAAATATTATGTTGCATATTATATCAGCGACCAACAACTTTCTTATGTTACATGTATATTCATTGTTAATTATCACTGGCTTTAATGGTGAGAGAAACATTATGAGGAAGCCTACATACTTGAGAATTCTCCATGATGATGTGTGAAGTCTGCCAACCCATGTTAAGCCAGTGTGTTGGACTAAGACCTATTCCAGTTTATTCATACAGGAGGCCTGTGCTCAGCAGTGAGACAGTGTAATATGGTGTAGATATTATTATTTTATTATCTAAAAACTCATGAATGAAATATTAAAACTGCCACCACCACAGTAATAATGCACTTATTTTTGTGTGTCTATTTCAAAATTTAAAAATGAACCACCAAAGTAGTAAGAGGTTTTTTCGATATATTTTTTGCGATTTTTTTACGTCTATCTGTGTATGGGTACAAGGCAGCATAGTCTATTTTTATTATTTGCAGCAAAATGTGGAATCCATCACTCTTGCAGTCAGACTGACATATGGTCTGCATAATTCATTGATGATTGCGAAAATGAAGTCCTATCAAATACCAGAATATAACATAATTACAAAAGCAGAAACCCAAGACGAATGTGACATTAATGAAGAAGTGATGATCAAAGATGAACCTGATGATGGTAAGAACAGAATAATTTTATACAATGTGTAAAAGCAATCCTGTACTATTTGTAAAGGTCCTATTAAGTGTCATGATAGGGCTCTTTAGATGTTAAGTAAAAAATACCCCAAAAAAAATGTAATCAAATGATGATTTAAATCTTCATCAGCAATATATATTTTTTTTTAATTCTTCATTTTTTTGGGGGCTTTTGGTCTCCGGGGACCATGTCAGCCCCATCATACCCTATTTTAGTGTTACTCCAACAGGCTCTTTAACAATAAAAAGGCAGCATAGGAATGAGGCTCAGATAGAATACTCTGGAATACACCAACATCCATAAAGTTTATGTCCATTTCTCTCTTCAAAGCCTCACGAACAATACTTGTCCTGACACATTCCACCAACAAGTGATATACATCTTCGACTGAACCACAATTTTCACAGTTTGGACTGGTACTTAAGCCCATAAGATATCTAAACTTGTTGAGTGGAACATGTCCAGAACGCAGTCTATGTGCCATTATGACAAATTTTCTATTTATGTTTGTATTGGTGAACCAAGGAATGTGAGGCGGCTCGCTCTGTATAGTCTTATACCACACACCTTTATCACGAGATCTTACATTAAAGTACTCGTGCCAATTATCGTGATAACCTAATTTATATTTTATCAAAATTTCGGAATAATATGGTGTGATATCAATGTCTTTGCCTAACACCAGAGACGCCTTTGCCAGACGGTCCGCCTCCTCATTCCCTGACAGACCAATATGTGAAGGAACCCATTGCAATATTGGTGTAACATTATTAGTGGTGAAATGGAGAATTTGGTTCAATATAGCATAAGCTATCGAGACCCCTCTGCGGCCAGAGGCGCATCGAGCTCTATGCTGTAGAGCACTTTTACTATCAACAAAGATAACAAATTTCTCAACACCTTTAGTACAGTGCCTTTAGTTTGTAAATATGTTAGGGCTTCCGATACTGCAACAAGTTCAGCTGTCATTATACCAATATAACTGTTACAAATTTTAAATTGCCCACTACTTTTGTTTTTGGGATCAAAGTAGGCAGCACCAAGAACACTATCCTTCTTTGATCCATCCGTATAAAGATGCAAATAACCCTTATATTTATCCTGTAGTTCCTCTAAAACAGAACACTTCAAAGTGTTCTTATCATAATTTTGTTTAGCTTGAGATATGTTATCGAGCTGAGCCTTAACTACATCACCTATGTTTATATTAGAAACCCAGGTATCTAAGCTAAACATTTCCAAAGGATTACTGGCTGAAACAATATCCTCTCTGGTATTCATATATACTGTCATTAATAATGGTACCTTTTTATTGAGCCAATATCTATGTGTAGTATGATTTGCCAAACTATTAAGAATATTGACAGTTACGTTGTTATCAAACGACTGAGATTTGAGACAATATTTTGTGGCTAGGTATTTTCGTCGTAAATGCAATGGAGGCAAGCAGATCTCGGACTCCATTACATGGATGGGTGTGGTTTTAATAAATCCTCCTATTGTTCGTAATGCTGAATTTTGAATTTTATCTAATTTTAATAAATTAGTCTTTGCTGCATTGTCATATACAAAACTTGAATAATCTATCCTACTTCTAATTAGCGAGATATACACTCTACGAAGATGTTTGGGGTGAACCCCCCATGAGGCACCTGCCAAAATCTTCAAAATGTTTAATAATTTAGATGCTTTTGTGTGAATTTCTTTTATATGCCTATTCCACCTTAAAGACCTATCCATCCAAATACCCAAATACCTTACACAATCTACAGCTGGTATCACTTTACCATTGACATTTACATTACTTGATCTCTTCGTCGCCCTCTACTAAATAAACATATTTGGGTTTTTGAAAATGATATGTCCAATCCAATCTGTCCTAATAATGAGGATACCTTTAACACACTATTTTGTATATCCAACACACTCGTTTGAATATTCTTGTTTTGCACATAAAAAACAAAATCATCAGCATACTGTAGGTTTTTAACATTTCCAAAATTTGATCTACTAATATTATATGTTGCTATATTAAACAGTAGAGGAGAAAGAGGATCTCCTTGAGCCAATCCTATACTCGTCCATCTAATTAGTCTATTACTTTTATCATCTCCCATAATTTTAAGGCATCTCAATTTCAAAAAGTGTAACAAGTAATTGCATATTTTAGCCCCAACCTTTAAGTCATCCAACATGATAATAAGTTGATTCACTAGCACATTATTATATGCATTATCTATGTCGAGAAAGCAAGCCATTGTTGGTATATTTTTGACAAAACCTGCCTGAATTTGTAAAACTAATCTGGCTATGCAGTCTACACTTGATTGACACCTACGGAACCCAGACGTGGTAGGTCCTAAAATTTTGTTTTTTTCTGTAAACCACTCAAGCCGCATTTTTAACATTGTATGAAAAGTTTTACAGACGCAAGAAATCAGTGAAATAGGTCTATATTTTGGTGCAGAACATACATCAGTATTGAGTTTGGGGATTGGGATTATTCTAATATTGCGCCATTGAACCGGCACAGAGGCATTATTAAATATTAAATTATATATCTTAAGAAGGAATAGTTTGCCTTCTGTAGAAAGATGATACAACATAGAATATGTGATACCATCTTCCCCGGGCGCTGTATCTTTACTTTTTAAACATATGTGGAATTCTTGAAGAGAAAAATCACTCTCTAATTGTGAGTTTTGTGAAGTGCATAAAGGTGAAGGAGGTTCCACGAAATCGGGGGCCAGAGCCCGTATTAATAATTCTTTCTGATCATCAGGAGCCGAAGCTCGGTTGTTTCTAACACCTTTTATCCACCGCATTTTACGCCACATATCAGAAGAGCTTGTTGTCTCATCAATTCCTCCACAAAAGTCTCTGAAGCTTTTTGATTTGGCTTGTCTAATAAGTTTTTTTGCTTCTGCTACACTCTTATTCAAAATATCTAAGTTGGCGGGTGTTGCATTTTTTCTGAACGTTTTTAAAGCTAGACGGCGTCTAGCAATAGCGAGTGATATGGCTGCAGACCAATAAGGTTTAGGCACAAATGCTTGAGAAGGATTCCTACTAACTTTTTTATACGGTATACTTTGATCAGCGACATGATTTAACTTTTCTATAAAAAAATTATACATTGACTGAACATCATTCTTAATCGCGGCTGTATTATTGCTTCTAAAGCTATTATGACTTTCTTCACGATAACGTTGCCAATCCGCAAGTTTAAAGTTGCGGGTTCTGGTGAAACCTGAAACTTGTGAATATTCTAGATGGAATTTAATAAACATGTGGTCACTGCCCAAGTTCTCCCTTGTAACCCCCCACTTAAAAAGAACCGCAATATCTGTTGACACAAAGGTGATGTCCGGAGCGCTTTCTTGTAAAAGTCCACTTACATATTTAACCCTTGTTGCATCCCCATTATTAATAGCTATAAAATTGTTATCCAAACTAGCTTCATATATATGAATCCCCCTCGTATTGACTTTATTTGACCAATTTGAATGGTGACCATTAAAATCACCTGCAATTATAGCTTTTTCAGTAAATAATGAAAATACCTGATCCCAGTCACACTGTGTTACCCTGACTGACGGTGGACAGTATATTGACACTAGGTACTTTACATATTTACAGTTCAATATTTCAATACAAATTATCTCGATACCTGGGTTTCTTAAGGTAACTGGGTATAATCTTGTTCTAATCGAGTTGTGGGCAATGATGGCTACTCCACCATATTCATCATCTCTATCAGCTCTATAGATATTATAGCTGTTTATTTTAACTATTTTATCACAGTTCAACCATGTTTCGCTAACCAAACATACATGTATCTTTTCTTGGTTTAACAATAATTCAAATTCTGATTTTTTTGGCTCTAAGCTTTGAGAATTCCACTACCCAATACGTAAGTACTGGGCAGCAGAACCCGCACTATCTATTGGCTCACTGTACCTTATATTAACACTATCCATCATGGAAGAAACTTATAATTTTCCTAATTGCATTCCCATTACTTATAGTATTGACAAAAAAATTTTTTACTACTTCAACCAATAATTTTAAGGCTAACATCAACTTTTCTTCAAAACAGAGTCTAGCAACGAAAATATTCTCTAGTTTGAGTAAGATGTCTTTCATAATGGACCCCTTTTTTCCTATGTTCTCTTCTTCTTTGTTTTCATTCCTGCTTTGTTCCTGGGCTTTCGATGTAGAAGGCACCTTACTCTGTATGTTTCTCTTAACTATTTCTGAATATCTACTCTTCTCTTTATAATGCTCTTGCGTTGTTGTGTTTGGCATTTTACGTTTTTTCTTGTTTTCTATCTGACCACTATTATTCTTATGTCTTATATTATCTTCTTCAACACTGCTGCTGGACTCAAAACTGTCCTCAATACCATGACTTATGATTTCATCTTCTTTTGAATTTCTGTTTAAAGTATCATTGTATACAACCGTTTCAACGAAAGGAAGTTCTGTGTCGTTGTTGTCCTGTTTTTCGGGGCATTCTTTGTTACGTTTTTGGTTTTCCAAATATTCTAATAGCGCAATCTTATAAGTGGAGTTCTTATTACACATTATTATTCGGATCCGTTTTTCTTTTAAAAAAATGGGACAAGATTTATTAAAAGACATGTGATCTCCCCTACAATTTGAGCATCTGAATCTGGTAGTTTCGCAGTTACCATGTTCGCCGCTGCACTTGGGGCATATTTGCTTTTTGGAAGGACAGACACGAGCTAGATGTCCATATCTCCAGCACACTGAACATTGGGTAACAGGGAATGTATAAGGCTCCACTTTAAAACGACAGCCATAGCCAAACACGTATGGTGGAAGGATGGCACCTTTAAAACACAAGCGCACCGTTTCACTGTTACTCCACTTAGCGGTGTCTGTCATACGTTTAAGTCTTCTAACCGCAACTATTTCTGTCTCACACGTTAATGTCTCTGCTAGTTCTTCTTCTTTCACATCCAGCTCTATATATTTGATGACACCATAGGTTAAGCTAACTTCATTTGTCAAACGGCACCGGAATCCCAATTCTTTAAATTTTATACTATCTAGGACCTTCTGAGCTTCTATTTTAGTTTCGAACTTCAATATAGCTTTGTATGAAGACTTGTACTTTACGTGTGTCATGTTTGTGATATTTTCGGCTTTCAATAACTTGGCCAGACCAATTTGTTTGGGTAGTACTTCATTAGATGTTATACAAACCTCAATTTCACTTAATTCTTCAATACTTTCACTACTCATCCTGGAATCACAGTCTCGGGTTCTTTTTTGTCGCACATACAGGTCTTGTTGAAATGTGTTTTGTTTCGCAAACCTCTTACTGTTTCTCTTCACTACTGTAAATCCATCATCATTATTTTCTTCACTTTCTGGTTCATCACTCCCATTTCTATTTCTCTTGTCTGGTCTTGAAGTACTCATATATCTATTTAAATTTGCCTCATGCCTGTTGAAACTTTCTAAGTCACACACTATATTATTATTTCTCTGAATTTCCTCCTCACTCATGCTACCACTTCTTTGAAACTCCTCTTCGTTCGTATTATTGCATAATGTATTGTTGGATCGAGGTCTAATGACCTCGTCCATAATTTACACAAAAAAAAAGAAAAAGTGGGTAGATCACAAAAAAGTTGTAATAAGCTTGTCACAAAAGAAAAAACGTGCGTCCGCTGTGACTCGCCGCACGCAACTGATCAGCAATATATGGTTGACGGTTGATCACTCGAAGTGTCAAAATTAGGTGATTAGGTGGTGAATTAGGTGAAATTAGCCCTGCAGCCTCACTGAGTATTTGATTACAGAAGTAGTCATTAATGTTTATGATACTCTGAGAAGAGTTTTTTAGATCATGTGTTGGATTATTCACGGAGGACACCAATACAAACAATGAGTTTATCGATGGTCTCTAGAGTCATGCCGACCTGTATAAATGCTTCTTCCCTCTTCAGAGAGGCAGAGAGGCTTCCAAAAACTGGCAGTAGTGTTTTTTGACGGAATCCAAACTATAGACATAACATTTCATGGATTCATTAAATATATTTGTAGAAGTAGGAACATCAGGGGAGGCCGAAGAGCGGTACCTATGTCAGGATTTGGAGTTCACATGTTGCAGGATTTTAAGTAGCCACAAACTGACAATCAAAAGTGGATTTATTTACACTAGTAACACTAATACCAATAATACAACTAAAAAATATAGCGACGAGCAGAATAATTATTAGTACAGTGTTCATACAGTGGCAACACAGCCACCCAAATAGCGTATTGCCTAAGCAATATAGCTATAGCATAGGGTATCGCGTCAGCAATTCCGCATATGCAATATACAGCAAAAGACTGTACCAGGTAAACCAACAGTTCAGTTGGGAGAAGAGCTCTTTACCGAGTCTAATCCGAAGATAGACTGACTGCACATTTTTTTTTTTTTTTTTTTGTGTTGACGCTTGCTGTAAGCCTGACGAGAGTCGGCTGTATACAGCTTCACCGGACTTTCGGGCGAGCGCTTTCAGGCGCTCTCAGCCCTTGACTAGGTGACCACCGCTGAGGGCACCCCCTTTGGGGTACGAACCTCGGCTCAGGACGGTCACCGGAGAGGGCAGAGACATCTGCGATTGGGGTTTAGGGGACTATATTTTAGGACTCTACTTGATGAATTTTCAATCATCATTAACATCGGCTCGCGGGCCGGTACTAGGGTCGGGGGCGTTGCGGGGAACGCGGCGCGGTCCTCGGCGGCGAGGACGGTATGTCGGTTGTGTAAAGTGTTTTTTGATGAATTCCTCTCTCCTTCGGATGGCCAGAGTGATCGCATCGTCAGGGTCAGTGAGGACGCTACGCGGACGTCTCCACTTTGCACGGTCAAAGGGAGTATATATTGAGGCTCGTCGGACGAGCGGATTCGGATGGTGGGCGGCGCGATCGAAATAGCGCTTGCTGTTCATTTTCATGAACTGCCGGATGGTCGGCAAACCCGTGTCCACGTGGGTATTGAGATTCCTCACATACCACGGGACCCCAGTGATTTTACGCAGAAAGCGATTCTGCAGGGTTTGCAAGCGACTAAGTCGTGATTCGGGTATATGCGCAAACGCAGGCGATGCGTAAGTCATGATCGGCCTAATACATGTCGTGTAAATCCTAATCTTGTTGCGGATCGAGAGTTTGCTTTTATGGTTCAACAGCCAGAAGAGCTGGTTTAACGCGAATGCGGCTCGCGCGCGTGCCGCTTGTATGTGGGGAATGAAGGTAAGCTTCTGGTCAAGGGTCACTCCTAGATATTTGACTGTCTTGTTCCAGGGAATGGGCATGTTAGACATGGTCACATTCCGGACTGGAGCAAGACGGGCAGGGTTTCGATAAAAGAGGATCGCGGCGCTTTTGGACGGGTTGATGGTGATTCGCCATTTGCGGAACCACTGACCGAGTTCGTCGGCAGCGGTTTGCAAAGTGCGGACCACCTCAACCGGATTTTTGCGCGATGTATAGATCGCGGTATCATCAGCAAAGAGCGCCAGATGGGCACCCTTTGGTTTGGGAATATCGCTTGTATACAGCGAGAAAAGGAAGGGAGAGAGAGCTGAGCCTTGCGGGACTCCAGCCGAAATGGTGTGTCGGGAAGAGAGGCTTCCCTCCACGCGATATCTGAAACCGCGATTCGACAAGAACGCTCGTATGATGTGCACGAGCTGAGTGGGCACGTTCATGGAATATAGCTTGTGAAGCAAGCCATTGTGCCACACCTTGTCGAATGCTTTTTCGACATCGAAAAATATGGCTCCGGTGGGCATCTTTTTAAGACTTTGATCGTGAATGTACTCCGTGATGCGGAGCACCTGGTGCAAACAACTGTGGCGGGCTCGGAACCCAAACTGCTCCTCGGGGAGCAGATTGTGGTTCGCTGCTACTACTTTCAAGCGATCGAGGACGATACGCTCGTACACCTTACCCAAAGAGCTCAAGAGACTAATGGGGCGGTAAGATGTCGGACTAGTTTTGGGTTTACCCGGTTTGGGTATTCCTATGACAATTGCTTCCTTCCACTCTTGTGGAAAGAGGCAATTGCGGAAGGCTGCGTTTAAAATCGCAGTGAGGATTTCCAGCAGATGGCTGGGGAGCATCTTAAGGACGCGGGTGGAAATACCGTCGCCCCCGGGGGCTTTACGTCTTTTGAGTTTCCTGACCAGATTGCTTACTTCATCGAATGTCACCGGTGACAGTGGATTAAAAGGCTCATCGACATCCGGGTCGACGGCGGAGGTGGTGGCGATAGCGAGAGGGATCGGTTGCGTCGGCGGCGGGAACGCGTTCCTACTTTCGACAAACTCATTGACCGCAACAAGATGGGCCTGTTCTGTTGAGGGGATTTCGCTGAGAGAACATTAAGCTTCCAGGCTGTCGGCAAGGTATTCCGCTTTTTCGTCGTCATCAAACGCTGGGCGTTGATTCGGACGATCAAGCGGGGGCATGGTCGATACGTCTCGTTTCTTGAAGGAACGACAGAGTTGCCAAAACGCAGTATGGGTCGGGCGAATATCGCTGAGATGACCGTCCCATCGCGAATCGACTACCCCCTTCATGCGACGTTTCGCTTCCCTCTGGAAGTAACGCGCAGGGGCCAGTCGAGTCGGATGGGGGGTGTTCGCGTTGCGTTTTAAGGCTGCGTTCCGCCTTCTCACCACAGCCCGCAAGTCTGCCGGGAGCAACATGTGACTGGGTACAGTCTCAGGTTCCTCCCTTGAGCTTTCGCTCACGGCATTCTGCAGGTGAGTGGTGAAATGGCGTGCCGCCTCTGTCGTCTCTTCAGGAGTATCGATTCGGTCGGGGATCGCGGCAAGAGCACTGGACGAGGTGTCGGCGAGCTTGGCGCCAACTTGGCGCCAATTCGTCGTCACCTTCGTCGGTTTATTAAGACCTGTGTCATCGGGGCCTATGTGAGGGACAAGATCTAGGATCACAGGTCTGTGGTCCGAGTCTAGCTCTTGTAGCACCCGTATAGAGCGCATGCGTAAGCATACATTCTTCACGAGTGCCACATCGAGTATCTCGGGCCTTTGTCCGGGATGTCCATAGTGAGTCGGTTCGGGGGGTACAAGAATGTCGATGCCTAATCTTTCAAGATTACCCTCCAGGGCGATACCTCTCGCGTTTGTCGAGTGGCAGCTCCAGAGAGTATTCTTGGCATTGAGGTCTCCCGCCACTAGGACGGAATCACTCAATGCGAATAGGGTGTCGAGATCGGTGGAGAGAAGCTCCTTACTAGGGGAAAGGTAGGCCGACACGATAGTGATCGGCGGATGGCCGGTCATGGCCAGCCTGCAGACTGAAACCTCAATGTCCCTCAGATCTGTCGGGGGGTCTAAAGGTATGCAGTGCAGGGACCTTTTGTAATAAATAAGAGTGCCGCCTAGCGGACCCGATACGCGGTCGTTGCGCACGAGTCGGTAATTTGGAAGCTTGGGACTACGCCTTGGAGGCTTAAGGAACGTTTCCTGGATGAGGAAGACGTCCAAGTCATTGTCGCGGACAAAATGGGAGAGCTCTAAACGGTCATCCTGGATGCCGTTTATGTTGAAAAACCCCACTCTGAGGGAGCGGGGTTTGGTCCGCGTGGGCAGCTTCGAACTATTGTTAGCCATCAGGAACCAAAAATAGTTCGCAGCAAGTGCTGGCGCTGCTGGGTTTGAAGCTGAGTGATTTGGTCCAGGAGGGCCTGGTCCGGCACACGCATCTCCAATAGTTTTTGAACGCGTACCGCGATACGGGTAACGATGTCGTTACCCGTGATCGCGGTAAGGGCACCAACTCGTTCCCACGCGAGGTCCGAGATGGTGCCGGAGATGAGATGGTGGTCCTCCTCCGGGAGGAGGGACCGGATACCCGACGGCTGGGGTGCGGGGTTTGTTGCCTTAGGGGCAATTTGGGGCGCGGGCGCGGCCGCAGTCGTCGCCGCTGCCACCGCCTGAGGTAAGGGTAAGGGTGGGAAGGAGGTTGCGGGTTTCGGTAGTGTAGGAAACCACGGGTTGATGAGCGGAGGAGGGGCTAGGCGGAACTGTTCCACCGGTTTGGGAATTGGGAGCCGCTTACCCTGAAGGGGCTTGCGGGCTTTTTGTTTTGGTGCACGAGAGCACCCGCGGTAATTGGCCGGATGGCCGGACTCGCCGCAGTTAACGCACGAAGGCGGCTCCGTGCATTGACTGCGGTCTTTAGGTCGCGGACAGTCCGCGGTGGAGTGCTCACCGAGGCACTTCACGCAACGGGCTTTCAGCTTGCAGCCACGTGAGGCGTGGCCGTAACGCTGGCAGTTGTGACACTGCCCTACTGTGTTCCTTTTGTGGGGAACCTCAATGTCGAAGCCTCCCAGGCCTCCTATTGATTTAATTTTGAAAATGTTCTTTGTGTCCTCACGCGATTTGAGGACGCAAAGGACCATCTCGAACAGCCCGTTACGCGGGCAGTTCGGCTTTTTGACTGTGGCGTGCATGCGGTGCACTTCCAGGCAGTTGATGCCCTGGGCGATTAGGTCGTCTTTGACCTCTTTGGTTGACATATCAAGGGGAATGCCTCTGATGACGTACCGGAAAGTACGATCATCGGCGAGGGTGTAGGTATAATACTGGATGTTGTTGTCATCCAGGCATTTGGTTATGGTGCGGTGGGCGGAAGCAGAGATTGGCACCATCACGGCCATCTGCTCTCATTTGTCCCATTTGGGGGCTGCTTTTAAGGACTCTCGTCCGACTAGTCGAACCAGGTCCTCATAAGTCATGTCCTTTGATTTTAGGACTGATATGGGCTTGGGCCCAGAGTTGGGGATTGCCTGGGAGGCTTGGGATGAATCAGGCTGGGCGGGAGCCCGCGGGGAGGACGAGGAATGATCCTTCGTGAACCCCACATAGCCTGGGGCTCGGGTGAGAGGGATCTCTGTCGGGGCGTGCTCTGTGGAGGACTGAGAGGTCTCCATCGGCACGGGGGAGTTAGGGGTGTCAGGAATGACGGGAATGCGCGCCTTCTTTTTCTTCCTACGGTTTTTCACCGTAATGAAGGGGCCGGAAGTCGCGGATTCCTCTTCGGACGAGTTATCCTCGTTCGAAGAGGGGGAAGCGGATGGGCTCAGGGTAGAGCCCGGGCGTTTGGTGGCAGAGGTGGTGGCGGTGGTGGCAGCGGCGGCGGTGGCGGCGGCGGGGTTGGCGGCAACGAGGCCTAATTTGGCGATCTCCGCGGCCATGAGGCTTTGGAGAAGGTGAGGGCGAGACTGTAAGGCCTCGATGATGACATCGTCAGTGATCACAGGCTTGGCGTCAGCCATTTTGGCGGCTTAGGCCAAGCCTACCTAATCTTTAGTCTAAATTTGTCGCGAGTGGGTTCGGGACACGGTGCGTTCCCCCGGGAAAGAACCCACAAGAAAGCCGGGGGCTATCGCACACGAATTTGCGCGGCGGGTCGCGGTCGCGGATTGCGCGGTCAAAAACTAATCCCCGGGTAGGTGCGCCCGGGGGTGTGTAGGTGCTTGACCCTCCTCGCCGGGGATAGGCGAGGGGGGATGTGCTTAAAATATGGCGTGCCCTAAGCTTGTATCCCTCTGCCAATCTTAATGTGCAGAGGGTTCCTAGCAGTCCGTGAACCGTAAGCGGTATTGGTCCGGAGACCGCACGCTCAACCGGAACACGGGATGGATATTAGGGATGGGTAGGGTTGGGAGGGCGATGTGCGGGGGAGACCGTGGGGTCACTCCACGTGCCTCCTGATCCGCACCCGTCCGGCTTCGCTTTAGCCCTGAAGGGGCTAAAAACGCGGGCCGGGTCCCCGCAAGCTCGGTTTCGTTATCACCGTTAGGTTTCCACCGAGCTTGTGCCCTGAGGGGGCCAAAGGGTCGTATAAACGACGGAAGGGTGAGCGGTACCCTGTCCTGAAAAGGACGCGGTACCGATCGTAAATGACTTGAGCGCAGGGGCTCAGGTACTGAGCAACGGCTCAGGTAGCAGAATTTTTATGACCGTAACAAAGGTGTTACGGACACAAAAACACGTCCGACCCGAACGGATGCCCAGAGCGGAATTTTTATTTATAAAAGATGTTGAGAATTTATAGATGGGGAACATCTCTGAATAATAATATCAGAGGGACGAGAGTGGGGCATAGAGCCCCACAAAGAAAAAAAAAAATATTATATTTTTTTGGTATGTATAAAGTTTGCTTTTGTGATAATTGTAGTAATAATAGGTACTAATTTTTGAATTTTTTGAAAATTTCAATACATTCAAAAATATCGCGCGATCAGAGTGGGGTTTTACGTACACATAGTGCCGCTAGATGACACCCGAGTGATAAACAACGATAATGGCCGGGTTCCCTGGGCCAGCTTATCCACTTGATTACTATCAAGCTAATTTTCCGTGAGTAGCTTCGTTTCGATGAGACGCCCAACAATTCCCTATGCGAAAATTCTCTATTGTGGTAGCTAACAGAGATATCAAGGATAGAATATTTCGATTTGATGATACTCAAAAATTGATTATTTTATTTGTAGGATAATATGACTGTTAAATTATATAAATATTAACTAAGTAAAAACAAAAAAATCAGCTCAAAAATTTCAATAGTATCGATATTCTGACTAATTTTCGAGGTCACGATAGCAACCGATAGTATTGCCAACCTATCGATAGGCAATCGGTTAGTGTTGTTTAAACATCGATTATTTGAGATTACGATAGTATCGATAGTTTTTAAAAAACAATTGATAGTTTTCGAGACTTTTATAAGTATAAAATGAAACACAACTTATTATACTTTTGTATTAAGAATTGAAAATTTAATTACAATTAAAAAAAATAATGTATTCAAAGTATTTTCCTTCAGCCGGCTTCTTTTTCATTCATAATGAGCCCTGTTTCGGAAAATATTCGTTCTGAAAGAACAGATATCGCTGCACAGCACAAATATTTTTTGCCATTATACACAACACATTACAGTAGGGCCTCGATAATCCGAACTTCAAAAAACAACCCCTGTTCGGACTCAGGGAGCGTTCGGATTATAGTATGTTAGAAAAAATGGTGTGTGTCGTGGGACACCAGGTAGGAACGAAGTTCCTTCGGCTAATGTAGAATCGACACAAATTGCAAAAAATTCAAATTATCAACTAAAATAACAAAATATGTCTCTTTATTTTTGTTTGACAACATAAAATTACATAGAAATAGAATAGAAAAATAGAAATAAAAAAAAGACGTGTGGCACTCGGAGACTGCCGCGGTAAAGCTATTGTATAGCATTTTTTATCAAGTTATGTAATTATAAATAATAACGAGCTAGCGTAATCTTTTAAAAATCGAAGGAGATATAAAAATACTTCAACTATAACTGGCTGAATGAATTTCATTTTAAAAAAGAATCAACGCTGGCTGGTTATGCGACTGTCGCGCCTGCGCACTTCTCATTTAACGCTTTTATTCCACGCATTTTTTCCACGCATTTTTCTTACGGTTTTACTATCACATTTTTTTCAGTTCGGTCACGCAGCGAAATCCCTTTCCCCTCCAAGCCTGCCGTAAGGAACTTCGTTCCAATAAAAAGACGTGTGGCACTCGGAGACTGCCGCGGTAAAGCTATTGTATAGCATTTTTTATCAACTTATGTAATTATAAATAATAACGAGCTAGCGTAATCTTTTAAAAATCGAAGGAGTATTTTTATATACTTCAACTATAACTGGCTGAATGAATTTCATTTTAAAAAAGGAACTAACGCTGGCTGGTTATGCGACTGTCGCGCCTGCGCACTTCTCATTTAACGCTTTTATTCCACGCATTTTTTCCACGCATTTTTCTTACGGTTTTACTATCACATTTTTTTCAGTTCGGTCACGCAGCGAAATCCCTATCCCCTCCAAGCCTGCCGTAAGGAACTTCGTTCCAATAAAACATCGATAATCCGAATTAGCGTTCGGATTATAGTATGTTAGAAATCTAATATAGCACACTTTTCAGCAATCGTCAAAGTTTTATGTTTACGTTTAGGTGTAGGAACCATATTTATAACCGCAAATAACACGTGGCACGCAATGCACACTGTAATTTTGCAAAGACTAATGACAAACCACAAACAAATCAAAGCTCAGGTGTTACGGCGGGGGTGGAAGGGGACAGGGTCAGCAGTTCGGATTAGCCTGTGTACGGATTATCGAGGCCCTACTGTAGTTGATTTTTCCCAATATTTTAAAGAATAAGCAATCCTTGGTTTTTCTCAATATTGACCAACATCAATTATCGATTTAACGACAGGTGTTGTATGAGGTACCTGATTGGGCAAAAAAGCAAATCATCGTATTTGGAATTGGTCTCTGTAGCAGACGTACTTGGAAGAGTTTGTATTTGGGGTATTTCTGTTGGTATGGATGCAATTAGATCCGCATATTCACTTTGGAGGAGTTGTGGTTGTTCCCCACACATTACACTATCGGTTTGAATATACTCATATATTTCGGAATTCTCTACAACTTGGCAACACTGCTCTTAGTACTACTTTACATCGGATCACCGGGATTTCCCCAAGTAGAGCCATCAATTCGTTCTAAAAACAATGCTAGGGACGATAAAAAAGAAAACAAACGATAATCGATATCTTTCTCAGACAATCGATCGTTTCACTAGTTGAAATACTATCGATTAATCGATTGACTATCGATTTTAAGCAACACTACAATCGATAGTATGGTATGGCAACACTAGCTGGTACGTTATATTGTGATGCTACCGCTGCGCCCAGCAACATAGGGATAACACATGTACTCTCAGATAATAATGCGACTTGTATACTCTGTTCTGGAAATCACATGGCCACTTTTCCTAACTGTCAGAATCAGAATCAGAAGCATTTATTTGTCAACATAGGTACATTGTAAATTGATCTTAAAAATAAATAAATTGTCCTCTATGTTTGCCATTAAGGCGTACAAATAGTTAGTGCTTAATTAATAATTATATTTAATTCTGCATAATAATTAAATTTATTATATAGGTAGTAAAAAAAATGTCAAAATTGTCATTGTCAGTAGTAAAATTATAATTTAAAAATATAATGTATGTCAGTTAAGTCAAACCAATAGAATTTATTAGATAAATGGAGCAGTAGAGTCTGACCAACGAAAGCTGTCCAAGAATAAAGTTTTTCATATTTTCATACTTAGACCATAATAACTTTATTACCCCTAGTCACTGACAAGATTGGCTATGTGCTGAAGCATGCTTCTATTAAAACTTATTTCAAGCCGCCCAAAAAGATTAGTCAATTTTTACCACCGGTCAAGTGTCATATACCTCTACAAGGTACCTCGAAGGTAGATAATGTAACATTAACATTTTGGGACAACCTATACCTCAGTCCACCCCGTGACCACGAAGGCTGAAAAGTCTTCGAAACGTCGGGATCAAAATTAAAATAAAAAACCGCGATAAAATCCGTTTTAATTAGGTTTATTTCAACAAAACATTAGGGTAAATCATAATCGAAATCGGATTCCAAGTACTCTACGCCTGATAATATTGAATCAGCTTTATTGCTTTCTTCACTGCTACTGCTACTGTCCCCAACATGTATAATAAATTGTTCCAGTTCGTTTTCAACAACACGGTCCCTTAATTTGTACTCATTTTCAACATTTAGTACATGATCAGTGCACTTCTTCCAGTCATCTGCAGTTATGGATAGGAAACATTCTTTTATTAAATTTTGCATTTCAGACCCTGGTACTTCTATATTTTTGCTTGCTACTTTTCTCTTCGCCTGACTCCATACGAGCTCAATAGCATTGAGGTCGCAATGATACGGTGGCAGCAACAAAATTTCGTGATTGTGGGTATCACTGTATTTTTTTTAAAGTTTTTCTGCTTCGTAAACAGCTGCAGGTTTATTATCTTTCACCAAACACATTAATTCAGCTTTGGTATGATATTCTTCAAAATGAATATTATTCTCTTGAAGCCATACTCGGAGATTAGCTTTAGAATCAGACAGAGTAGGAGGTTTGTTCAGTTGTTTGACGTGATAACTAGCATTGTCCATTACAAGTACACTGGGTTTAGTGAGATTTGGTATCAACATTTCCTCAAACCATTTCATAAAGTTGGTAGAATTCATATCGTCGTGGTAGTCAGCTGATTTGGATTTTGTACTGAATACTAATAATGCACCTGGCACAAACCCTTCCTCCGATCCTGCATGCACAATGATATGTCTTTTTCCAGACGATATATTAGTAGTAACACCACTTGTTGAAGGTCCTTGCCATGATTTTTTAACTTTATAGTTCTGGTGTACATATGTCTCGTCAAGGTAAATAATCTGTTTACCTTCTAGTCTCTTTTGATGTATTGTTCTCAAGAATCTATGTCTCCATGCTGCAATGTCATATCTTTCTGTAAGTAAAGCCCGTTCATTTTTATTGGTTTGAAAGACAAACCCGTTTGTGTGTAAAAATTTTCTAAGGGTTTCACGGCATCCCTTAAATCCAATTGCTTCCTTCAGCTCATTGTGCAAGCTTCTTAGTGTTGGGACTTGTTTTTTCACTCCGTAAAATTCGTTTATTTTGTTTCTTATAGCTGCAATATCAAAACTATCCAAATTGGAAACTGTTGCTGAATGTGGACGATTTTTCCCCGGAGTACTCCACTGTCCTTGATTTTTAGAGCCTTCAATTTTAATTCTTCTTAGGGTTTTTACACTAACATCTGAAAAGAACAAATACATAAATTATGTAACAGTATAACCAGTATGTATGTTAACCAGAGACTTAAAATTTTTGTTGGTCACATGTCTTACCCGATGTATAAACCATTCAGTGAGTGTTCAATCTATAATTTCTGTTACAATAAGAATAGCCTAATAGGTACCTGTCATTGAAGATATCTTTTCCAAATATTGTGTTTCACAAGTCGAGATTTCATTTTTTTCAAGTTTTTTCAATTTAGTAACTGTTTCCACAATTTTGACTTTTATCTCGTCATTGTTAATACTTCCTCAAAAGAAGATACACCGTGATATATATTGCGATTTTTATAAATAGTCGAAAAGTATCAAGTTGTTCTTTAGGAAATACAATAAACTAACCTAAAAGTGAAATGATTGAATCTAGTCGTCGTATTTTCTCTGCAGATTTCCGATCCAGATCACTTTTAATGTCTTTATATTTGTCAATCATAGTAAACAGAAGCATCCTCGTCGAACTTTTAATTGTTTTCGGCATTATTTTAAGCAGATCCAACGAAAATAAAATACACGTAAACTTAAGATAACTCCACTACGAAACGTCAATGTGACAACTTTGACAGTCCTAAAATATTGCCATACTAAAAGTTTAGAAATAATTCGTGGTCAGCTTTCGTTGGCCAAACCTACATCAATTATCAAATTTGTCACGAAGGAACTCCTCAATACTATAATATGCCTTGTCTATCAGGAATTTACTTAATTTATTTTTAAACATTTGATTATTTAGTTCTTTCCAGAGCCTAGGGATTTTGTTATATATTTTTGGCGCCATACAAAATATACTATTATGCATTAGCGTGGTTTTAGATGTGTGTAGGCAAAGTTTACTATTATCGCGCCTATTGCGGTTGACATGGTCCGATAGTCGTGTCCCGAACATAGCAGACAAAAGGCTATAAAACTGGAAGAGAACTAATGTCAGAAGAGAACATCTCATTCTCGGAAGCATCTCAGAGATATCGGCCTGTACGCAAATCATTAGGAGACGCTACGTAAGCTCCCGCTTACACAGGTCTACAAAAAAAAAATGTTCTTTGTCCTTAAGTTTAATTTATGATTTTTCGGTTAATTACGCACAAAAACGAAAAGAACATATTTTATTATATTTTTTTGGTATAAAGTTTGCTTTTGTGATAATTGTAGTAATAATAGGTACTAATTTTTGAATTTTTTGAAAATTTCAATACATTCAAAAATATCGCGCGATCAGAGTGGGGCTTTTACGTTCACATAGTGCCGCTAGATGACACCCGAGTGATAAACAACGATAATGGCCGGGTTCCCTGGGCCAGCTTATCCACTTGATTACTATCAAGCTAATTTTCCGTGAGTAGCTTCGTTTCGATGAGACGCCCAACAATTCCCTATGCGAAAATTCTCTATTGTGGTAGCTAACAGAGGTAGCAAGGATAGAATATTTCGATTTGATGATACTCAAAAATTGATTATTTTATTTGTAGGACAATATGACTGTTAAATTATATAAATATTAACTAAGTAAAAACAAAAAAATCAGCTCAAAAATTTCAATAGTATCGATATTCTGACTAATTTTCGAGGTCACGATAGCAACCGATAGTATTGCCAACCTATCGATAGGCAATTCATTAGTGTTGCTTAAACATCGATTATTTGAGATTCCGATAGTATCAATAGTTTTTAAAAAAACAATCGATATTTAATCGATACGGTTCGAGACTTTTATAAGTATAAAATGAAACACAACTTATACTTTTGTATTAAGAATTGAACATTAAAATTTAATTACAATTAAAAAAAATAATATATTCAAAGTATTTTCCTTCAGCCGGTTTCTTTTTTCATTCATAATGAGCCCTGTTTGGGAAAATATTCGTTCTGAAAGAACAGATATCGCTGCACAGCACAAATATTTTTTGCCATTATACACAACACATTAGTTGACTTTTCCCAATATTTTAAAGAATAAGCAATCGTTGGTTTTTCTCAATATTGACCAACATCAATTATCGATTTAACGACAGGTGTTGTATGAGGTACCCGATTGGGCAAAAAAAGCAAATCATCGGATTTGGAATTGGTCTCTGTAGCAGACGTACTTGGAAGAGTTTGTATTTCGGGTATTTCTGTTACCATACTTTACCAAAGACAAAATCACGTTTAGCTGTCATTTAAGTTTTGTTATTCCACTGTCATTTGCGTTTTGTGTCATGTCAGATGTCTTTTTGTTATACCACGTTTTATAATGACTTGACTGAAACGCGGTCGAACGGGATAAAAAGTCCTATGTCCGTCTCCTGGTTCTAAGCTACCTCTCCACCAATTTTCAGCTAAATCCGTTCAGCCATTCTTGAGTTATAAGTGGTGTTACTAACACCACTTTCTTTTATATATACATATAGAAAGTAAGATGAGATGAGATTATTATTATTCTTTTAGGATATTCATAAGAGTAGTATCGAACAAAGATACATCCGTAACCGCGACTTAATAATTCGTTCCGACATTTTGACGTGACAACGTCTTATAATTCGATAGAGCCGGCTGCACGCACGAAAAAACATGACTCATGCGGCGTTACCTCGCTCTGAGGGGTTCCATGTAAGGCTTGAAGTGCAAGCGAGAGCGCGGAACGAGCGACAAAGAAGCACAATCGGCCTTTGCGTTCGGCAGCGTTCGACATCCGTCTCTCTCCTACTTGAGTGAGCGATGCGTCTGCGTGGACAGCTGCTATTGCTCAACGCACATTTATACTTGTAAAAACTATTAAATTGTAAAAAAAAATTGACATAATTGTATTTATGCGTACAAATAAATCTAACTTGATCAATTTGATTGTGATTTCCAATTACCTCCTTCTCTATATACATACAAATCTATTAAACAAATGAAATTAAAATTTTCTTTTGAAAAATGCTACCATTCCATCAGTATTTTCTTAAGACGTTGTCACGTTCAACTATCGTCAGTAAACCGACTTTACAGACAACCAATTTTTTTACCAATCAAATAACCGGTAGTTATGAGAAACACCGATTAGGCTCCGGTACTCACCCTAACCGGTAATTATCCGGTTTTTTAAGAAGCGGTACACACCACTAGAGGTGTGTACCGGAGCCAATTTTATCCTCCGGAGATTAGGCGGAGATTTTATTGAATATCCGGAGATTCTCCGGTTATTCTCCGGATATTCAAAATAATTTAAATCAATATAGTTTAAGAGAAAAAAAAACAATGCTTTCTGAAATATAAATTCACTTTATTAAAAAAATCGAATAGAAAATATCTAACCTACTAGGTAACAAATAATTAAAGTAAAACAAATCAACATACATTTATACTTATACCTAGAACCTTAATTCTACTTTTTGCACGCACTCCCTTGAATTACCTAATACTCATTGACATATGTAGACGACCAACAATTCCCTATGCGAAAATTCTCTATTGTGGTAGCTAACAGAGGTAGCAAGGATAGAATATTTCGATTTGATGATACTCAAAAAATTATTATTTTATTTGTAGGACAATATGACAGTTAAATTATATAAATATTAACTAAGTAAAAACAAAAAAAATCAGCTGGTTAGTAATCATCCTTATGACCTCGTTATCGATACCTATTGGAAGCCCCTCCTTCCAATAGGTATGTTGGTCGTCTCATCGAAACGAAGCTACTCACGGAAAATGAGCTTGATAGTAATTAGTTTATTTGTCTCTGATAGTAATCAAGTGGATCAGCTACCCGAGGGCCCCCTGACCATTTAAGCTACGAGTCACACTTTTTTCTCACTATTTATAATCATAGATTTTTGAGCACGTAATAAAGCAATATAAGCTAACCGTATTGAAATTATCAATATCCACTATTGGAATGAACGAAATGTGTCTGATGCTTTAATTTCACCGCATTGTAGCGTTAACCAAAACGGGGTATTACCGCCAGAGACAAACTAGATTTCCGCATTGAGTATCATGGACCGCGACTAGCGCGTTTACTGGAATAGGGAAGTTCCTAAATCAACTAGTAGTAGTAAATACGAGTAAGCACATACTCCATGCTATTCAATCGATACCAAGTACTTATGGCAACGATTCATCTTTGAAATACCTTTTTGGTACTTATTACAAAATTTACAAAGAAAATACTTAGTATCGAATCGAATCTAATGTTACTAATAAAATATTTGCGAACGCAAGACCGGCGAAAAATATATTAATCTGATTGTCAGCAAAATACTTACCAACATAAAACAAGTGGTTTTCTTGGGTAGCCTAAACAGAGGAGAGCTCAATGTGGTGGTAGTCGTGATAGTTTGTCGTGTAGGTTAATAGAAGAAAACTATATAACTATATTTATAGTATACTAGCTGTCCCTCGCGGCTCCGCCCGCGTGATCTGCTTTTTCCGGGATAAAAGTAGCCTATCAATGGCGCCATGTGTCGAAAATTGATCGTACCCTCTCAGAAACCTTCGTGGGCTCATGCACAACAACTTTGCTAAAGATCATCACATGATCAAATGCATAGTTTTGTCGGGAAAGATTTGATCGTCTTGGTCGCGGCATTGTTAATGATGATTCAAAGAGAAAACAAATTACTGATATTACATATCAATTACGTTTAGCTATCATTTTTATAATTGTCAAATTTTTTACCATACTTTACCAAAGACAAAATCACGTTTAGCTGTCATTTAAGTTTTGTTATTCCACTGTCATTTGCGTTTTGTGTCATGTCAGATGTCTTTTTGTTATACCACGTTTTATAATGACTTGACTGAAACGCGGTCGAACGGGATAAAAAGTCCTATGTCCGTCTCCTGGTTCTAAACTACCTCTCCACCAATTTTCAGCTAAATCCGGTCAGCCGTTCTTGAGTTATAAGTGGTGTAACTAACACCACTTTCTTTTATATATATAGAAGTAAGATGAGATGCGATTATTATTATTCTTTTAGGATATTCATAAGAGTAGTATCGAACAAAGATACATCCGTAACCGCGACTTAATTATTCGTTCAGACATTTTTACAATTCAAATAACCGGTAGTTAAGAGAAACACCGATTAGGCTCCGGTACTCACCCTAACCGGTTATTATCCGGTTTTTTAAGAACCGGTACACATCACTACACACCACTAGTGCATAGATGTTTGTCTTATTTCAGTTTTGTGCAGCCCCTTTCGACTCAGCCCAAAAAAGTAACACGATAGCGCTAGGCAGCTATCTCATGTTTCAAAAATTTTCCATACATTTTTTGAATGGATTTTCTTGCATCTCTTTCTACGCTCTGTCCTTTATTAGTGTGTGTGTGATGATTCGAACGTCAGATTGAAAGAAGACAAAAGTCCGCCATTTTGTACTGTGGTCAACCATTGCTCTGATTTACCGCGCCGTGCATTTTTGTTCTGCATTTCGCAATTTTGATTTGAAGGCGGATTTCACTTATTTGTTATCTAATTATACTTTATTGTGTGCTAATGTTTTTGTAATCAACCTTTCTTAAAAGCAATCTTTGTGTTTACTGGTCAAACGTGTCATCGTTATCTTCGTAAGTGTATCATCATCATCATCAGCCACAAGACGTCCACTGCTGAACATAGGCCTCCCCCAAAGATTTCCAGACCGACCTGTTGGAAGCCTGCATCCAGCGACATCCTGCGACCTTTATCAGGTCGTTTGTCCACCTTGTAGGTGGACGTCCAACGCTGCGCTTGCCAGTACGTGGCCTCCATTCCAGAACCTTTCTGCCCCATCGGCTATCGGTTCTGCGAGCTATGTGGCCTGCCCACTGCCATTTCAGCTTGCTAATCCGCTGGGCTATGTCGGTGACTTTCGTTCTTCTATGTAAGTGTATAGTTTTATTTATTTTAATAGTTCACAAGTGCTCTGTTCCCGGGTGCAGTACTTCGAGGCCAGGATATTAAATATTTTTCTGTGCCCTACACAAACAAATTAACGTGGGAGGTGTGGTTGAGGTTATGCCATTTTTACAAAAATATCCTGTCTATAAACGCGAAAGCATACGTTTTTGTACTAAACATTTTATTCCCGAACATTCCAATTGCATTTTATTTTGCTCGAGATAGAGTTAAAACATTTGTTTTAAGAATATTATTAAAGAAATAGTATGCAGTATTTTAAGCCGGATTTATAGTAAGAGCTACAATCGGTGACCAAGGTTTTGCCAATATTGCTGCTATTAGGTCATTAATATTAGAAACTAATGCTGAACTGTTACATAGTAACAGATGTACAAGTAATATCTGCTATAAAATCGGCCCCAACCAATTATATCTATGATGTACCTCATTTATTGAAATGTTTTCACAATAATTTTCAGAAAAAACTTCTTATTGGCATCCAAATGCAAAATGGGAGTATATTGAGACTTTACAAAGTGGATGGCTTTGGCGGCAGAGCAAGAAGCACCAAACTTACTGAGAAACACATAAATCCAACTTCATATGATAAAATGAAGGTAAATAAATATATAAAGTCTTGACTTATTATTATACAAAAAGTGCGCAATAAGAACATATTTGATTCCATAATGAAATAGATTTTAATAATATATAGATATGTACTTGTATAGCAGCGATAGCCCAGTGGGGATTGGTATGGACTGTAAAGACTAAAGTCACAGGTTCGAAACCAGCCCCAAGAGCATACACTTCTGACTTTTCTAAGTCATGTGTATATTAATTGTTAATTATCACTTGCTTTAATGGTGAAGGAAATATTGTGAGGAAACCTGCATACCTGAGAACTCTATAAGATTTTTTCGAAGGTTTGTTAAGTCTACCAACCTGCATTAGGCCAGCGTGGTGGACTAAGGCCTAACCCCTCTCATTCAGTAGAGGAGGCCCCCTGCCCAGCAGAGGGACATGTATAATATAGGGCTAGTAAAAAGACATATTAAAATTAATTAAGATCATTAATTAATTTTTTGCTAATGTGTTATTTGTATCTTGTACATTTCAGGTCAAATTTGCAGTCCAAGTTTTCAGCAGGCAAGTGGCTACATCACCAGAAGTTCACAGGAAGTCTCCGCTATTCATCCAGGAGCATGATTACTTAAGTTTAAATACAAACATTGATAATGGTTTATTCACAGCAGAAATTATTTTTATAAATAATTTGTTTAACAGTTTAAATTGTTTTGGCCATTATGGTAATAAGTTAAAACATGCTCTTTCATGTAATTCTGAACACATTACTTTCTGGAATGATGCTCTAAAAAAGCTGGCATCAATGCACTTTGACGAATTACTACTGTCTTAAAAAAAATTTGTTTAAGAGAATATTGTCCTAATATAGATAGGTTATATTATCCTTCTAGCAATTTTAATCAAATCGCCAGGCAGAGTATTTCTATTATTGATAAAATGATGCCATGTATTTGCAATGTTTATGTTCATTCTGATTTAATAGGTACAGACAAAAAAATATTGACACTTTATAATTGTAATATACATAAAACAGATCTTATTTAAGCTTTTTGCTTTTATGTAATTAAAATGCAAGTTAAGCAATGGTGCATTATTTTCAATAATTGAATAAATAATATTGAGTTTAGGCCTAGATACATAGAAATGGAAACTCTAATCTGAGAAAAAGTCACAAAAGGATTGAGTTATGGATCAGGAAGGTGTTGTACCTAATCACCCATAATTTATTTATTTAATATTGGTATCCTTATAGTATTTTGTCTACAGTTTTTATGATTGTTGCAAATAAAATTGTTTTTTTTAAGTGTATTAGTCATATTTTTGTGCTTTTAGTTTATTATGCATACGGTATAGTATAGTAGCTTAAACTCAACTCCTTGTATTGCATAAAAAACATAGTTATAGTCTTCTTTATCACTGTTTTATTTACTGTTAAGCATATATTATGTAAAATCTCATATGTATAAGTTAATAGGATCAGACAGCACCTTAACTAATTTACACACTAGGATTAATTTCAATCAAAAAGTAATTAGCATTATCTTAAATGTCTTTGTATAGAAATATGATGTTCAATATGTGTATATGTATAAATGAATAAACAGATTATATTAAACATTATGTAAAAGTAGAACTGACCAAAAAATAGTTTGAAAATGTAATTGCTATTAGATAAGTAGGATGGCTTATGTTTTAAAATATTAAGGACACGAGTGAGACTGTAAATATTATTCTTATTATTTGTCACCTTTATATTTACATTTCGTCACAACGATTAAACTCTGTACTTTTTACACTGATTCCTGCAAATTCATAAGTAATTGTTGAGTACACATTGTATTTATTATCACCTTAGTACAAAAATGTATTTTTTTTATGTTTCCATAATTGTTCATATTTTTATTGATATACCGATCTGCAGAAGTAGTAATTTTACACTTTATTTTAATATTGGGTTTTCGTTTGTGTACCTAACATTTTTTTTTTGTAGCATTTTTACTTGAAAATAAGCCATTACATAATACATATTGCAAAATATAACGTTATGCACGTAATGCTTTTCGCGAGGCGATAATTTGTAAATGTATAATTATTTTTAAGTTTAATTCATCATGTTATGGTTTTAAATTAACCTTTGTACAAATAAGTTTAAGTAGTCATATTATTAACTCGCATTTATAACAAAAAAACATTTGTTGGCTATCTGTCAGCCAAAGCTGGCTCCTTTGTATATTTGTGCTTTCTATTTAATTTCATTCGCAATTTAAATGTCATTGGTGGTTTAAGTGTAATCGTATTAATAATAAAGAATTTTAGTTTATTGTGAAAATGTAATATTTCAAGTAGTTATAGAAGTGCAATTCCAAGTAAAAATTGGATTTCGCGGGCTATCGGTAGGTTCGGAAATTATTGTAAATAGGACGTAAGAACAATTTACATAAATATGTAACCTATGATAGAAATAAATTTTATAATTACTATGTATTTAGTTTTATTATTATAAATCAAATTTTATGCAAGGTTTATACGAGGTTTCCGTCTAGTACCCACTATAGAAAACCGATAATTTATTACGGTTTTAGTATGTAACCCTCCTTAAAGTCATCCCTATTTTATTTAATGATCGGTATTTTCAGAAATTCACCGATTTCCGATACGGCACGTTTCTAGTATACAATCTCCGTGCAAAAGAGAAAGAAGAAAACCACAGATCAATTCACACAGGAAAGAAAGAGAGATCCCACTTCTCACGAATGAATTGTATAACATGTATAGTATAAAAATTTATGCATGTAGGTGTGAGCTTATCGTGTTAAAAAATTTGTGTGAAGTAGTGATGTTCATGTACAAAAAATATCGATATTTTTTCCAATATAATATATCGAAATATTGTATCGATATTTAGCGATATATCGGTCAAAAATATCGATATTTTCGATATATCGAATTGTACGAAGGAAAAGCCTTGATTAACAAACATAATATCGAAAACCTAAAAAAAATAAAACGACATCCAATACTTATTATGGTATTTGATGTTGTTTTTTTTTTTAGCTACATCCGATGGAAAAAAAAAGTCTTTCAGATGCCACACAGAGCTGTAATGATGATTATTCCTAAATATTCTACGATATCCTTGTTTCGATATATCGGATAAAATATATCGATATTATATATCGAATTCAATGATTCGATAATATCGCATTGATTCGATATATCAAATAAATGTATCGATACTTTATCACATATCGATACATATCGAGCACCCCTAGTATGAAGTCAACCGTCTCTCTAGTATTTGTCTCTGATTATTATATTGTCCGGTGCAATGTGCATAGATGTTTGTCTTCTTTCAGTTTTGTGTGTGTTATGAAAATGTCTGCATTAATTTGTCGAATATGTTTGGATAACAACGTTCGAATGCATCAAATTGCGGGCTCGGAAGTACAGGATGTATATGAAAAGCTAACAACTAAGAAGGTAGCATTCTTATACTATGTTAGGCGCAAAATAACTTTGCTGCGGTGAAGTCTGAGACCACTTACCCTCTACACCTGCCGACATCTATTACATTATTCAACGAAAACAATATTAAAGACCCAAATGGCAGTGCCGCGCTGTAAACACTTAAGTGCAAAGCACGAATGGCCGGATTATTACCACTATCTCACAGAAATCAGACGTAAAGTAGCGGCTTGCTACAGCATTTCGTATGGTGAGTGAGATATCCGGAGGCCCAAATCCCCTTCCTCTTCCCAATCCCTCTCCTTTAATGTCGGGAACGCGCACATGTTGTGGTGGGTCCTGTATCAGGTGACTCACTTGCGTGTTTGCTAAACTCTTATATAAAAACTGGCCAGAGTGTAGAGCCACGTATAGTGAATGGCTCTGGGCTGTAGCCGAAAATATCTCATACCTCAAAAACTATGCAACATAGCTCATTGAAACCAATGTTCGTCGGAAGTATCTTTTAATATACATATGATCTTATTGTTGAATTAAAAAAAATAGAGAACACTTTTCAAAACTTTCAACAACCCGTGACCTATATCAATTCATAATCCCATTATTTGTTTAATCCTCAGGTTCAAGAGGATGGAAGACTACACTTTGCATGTTACATATGTTACTATCAGCTAAAGAAATGCCAGCAGCTTGTTATCAAATCACAGAAAGCGGAGGAGTTGCTTCAACAATTCTTTGTAAACAGTCCTGAGGTATTTATATCATTATTTTATTACATAGTATTACAAATATTATGTTGCATATTATAATATAACAGCGATAGCTCAGTGGGGAGTGGTATGGAATGCAGAGACAAAAGTTGCAGGTTTAAAACCAGCCCTTACGAGCATGCACCAACAACTTTCTTATGTTACATGTATATTCATTGTTAATTATCACTGGCTTTAATGGTGAGAGAAACATTATGAGGAAGCCTACATACTTGAGAATTCTCCATGATGATGTATGAAGTCTGCCAACCCATGTTAAGCCAGTGTGTTGGACTAAGACCTAATCCAGTTTATTCGTACAGGAGGCCTGTGCTCAGCAGTGAGACAGTGTAATATGGTGTAGATATTATTATTTTATTATCTAAAAACTCATGAATGAAATATTAAAACTACCACCACCACTTTAATAATGCACTAATGTTTGTGTGTCTATTTCACAATTACCAAGTAAAAATGAACCACCAAAGTAGTAAGAGGTTTTTTCGATATATTTTTTGCGATTGTTTTACGTCTATCTGTGTATGGGTACAAGGCAGCATAGTCTATTTTTATTATTTGCAGCAAAATGTGGAATCCATCACTCTTGCAGTCAGACTGACATATGGTCTGCATAATTCATTGATGATTGCGAAAATGGAGTCCTATCAAATACCAGAATATAACATAATTACAAAAGCAGAAAACCAAGACGAATGTGACATTAATGAAGAAGTGATGATCAAAGATGAACCTGATTATGATGGTAAGAACAGAATAATTTTATACAATATCCTGTAGTATCTGTAAAAGCAATCCTGTACTATCTGTAAAGGTCTATTCGGTATCATGATAAGGCTCTTTAGATGTTAAGTAAAAAAGGACCCCAAAAATATTTTAATCAAATGATTTAAACCTCAATCAGCAATATATGGTTGATGGTTGATCACTCGAAGTGTCAAAATTAGGTGACAGCCCTGCAGGCTCACTTAGTATTTGATTACAGAAGTAGTAATTAATGTTTATGATACTCTGAGAAGAGTTTTTTAGATCATGTGTCAGATTATTCACTGAGGACACCAATACAAACAATGAGTTTATCGATGGTCTCTAGAGTCATGCCGGCCTGTATAAATGCTTCTTCCCCCTACAGAGAGGCAGAGAGGCTTCCGAACTGGCAGTAGTGTTTTTTGATGGAATCCAAACAATATACATATGACGGGGAAAGATATCTCGGAGGGAATATAGAACTCCTTTACTCGTATCTATGAGAGGCCATTTACACCTCTCCACGATCAAATGGCATAAGTTCAATAATATCAACACAAAAATGTACAAATTCACATCATGATTATTATGTGTGTACCCGACCTCCTCCATCCCCATAGTCAGCCCTTACCTCACACAATGTGCGCAGTGACAATTCACGCGCAGTGACAATTCACGCGCAGTGACAATTCACGCGCAGTGACAAATCACACACAATTACAATCCACACACAATAACCATAACCACACTTACTTGTGAGTAACGTTGGGTGAACTTCTGTCCTCCGTCACAGTTATACTAAGACTGTCTTTCTATATGCGGGGGCGCTGCTTATATTGAGTCCCCCCCCCCCCTCAGTACGAGAGTGAAATCAACTGACAAACTATTTAAATCACCCACAAATAAACAATATCATTGGTGGTACCGACAATTGACGTAGAATAACGTTATGTAAATAGGTCAATTCAGTGTCCGTACTCTTCATGCTCCGACACATATAACATTTTATGGATTCATTGAATATATTGATTTTGTAATATTTTCTTTTTGTTGGACTAGGTGCACTCCCAGAAAGAAAGGTTATACTGGACACAACCAAATCTATAGAAGTGAAGCAGGACACCATCTCTGGAACTCAAACAAACACAGTAGCTAATGAAAATAAGTCATCCCAAATAGTATGTGATGGGAAAAATCAGCAAGTATTAGTTAAGAACGATACACAGTCTTTTATATGCAATGATTGTAGTATAACATGTGATACGAAAGCTCTTCTTATCAAACATATTAGTGAACATAAACCTGTGACTATCAAACCGAATGAAAAATATACAAAAAATCAGAAATCTTCATGTAAAGGGAAATTTAATGAATGCATTAGTTTTATAAAGAACCTAAAAAAGCCTTATAAATGTCAATACTGTAATTATGCATGCACATATTATAGTCATTTTAAGAGACATATTAGAACTCACACAGGAGAAAAGCCGTATAAATGTAAATACTGTGATTATACATGTACACAAAATATTAATTTAAAGACACATATTAGAACTCACACAGGAGAAAAGCCCTTTAAATGCAAATACTGTGATTATACATGTACACGAAATGAGCATTTAAAGAAACATATTAGAACTCACACAGGCGAAAAGCCCTTTAAATGTCAATACTGTGATTATACATGTACACGAAATGATCATTTAAAGAAACATATTAGAACTCACACAGGCGAAAAGCCCTTTAAATGTCAATACTGTGATTATACATGTATAGTAAATAGTAGTTTAAAGACACATATCACACAGAAATCGGTTCAGTAGTTTAAGAGTTCATCGCGGACAAACAACGTGACACAAATTTTTTATATACAGGGTTATTTTTAAAACACCAGCAACCTCGCAGGGGTAGATAGCTGTCCCCATACGGAACAACTTTTGTTCTACGAGTTTGGATATAACTCAATATATATAAAAAAAATGATTTTACAAGTTTTTGTTGTTTCGTATTTTTCTTCGTAGTATGCGGCACGGCGCGGCGTGCGCGCGCGACTCAAAGGCGCCGCTCAGCTGAGCGGCGCGTCGACCTTCAAAGGAGCTAGCCCGGTTCCCCACGCTTCGCGTATTTGTTTACGTAATATGCGATCGCGTTGTAACAATCAAGACGGAAATTAAATGAATACTTATTTTTGTATGAAAATAAAATCTAACAAATTATCAAAAGTCGTAGAACAAAAGTAGTAGCTTATAACCTTAGGAATCTACCCCTGCGAGGTTGCTGGTGTTTTAAAAATAACCCTGTATAAAGATTAGTAGGAAGTAGGATTTGTTGTATAGGTCCTATGATACTGTGACTACCTCGGTGCCTCGGACTGCTGTGCTGAGGTCTCGGGTTCGATCCCCGGGTCGGGTCAAGTGATATTGGGTTTTTCTATCACACACGTTTTGCAATTGTTTCGCCGCAAGAATGTTTCTGGTTTGTGCCCCTCAATATATATTTTGTAATTTCTTATTTTATTTTGACAGCCTCCGTGGCTTGTCGGGCTGTGAAGGGAGAGGCCGCGGGTTCGATCCCCGCCCTGAGACAAATGTTTGTGTGATCCACAAATATTTGTTTCGGGGTGTGGGTGTTGTGAGACCGAAAGTGTCTCGTAGTTCCTGATACCCACGACACAAGACTCGTATCTTACTGTGGGGTCAGGACTATGTGTGTGACTATTGGGTGTATTTATTTATTTTAATATAATTATTTTCTCATAATATTTCATCAGTTTGGATGAGAAACAAAAGGGTTTTTTAAACATTTAGGTATATAATATTGGTTTTGATTTCGTATTTTTTTAAGTTTTAATAGAGGATTTGATTTGTTCAATTTGTTTTATTTCTACAAACCAGCAGAGTTGGTACTAACTAAGTGTCCTTATACCACATACATATATGATCGGACATTTTAAATAATTATATAAAGGGGAACGCCCATAAAATGCCTGGAAATGAACAGAAACTTCAAATAGTCATATAATCTATTTAGATTAAAATAAGACTATTTGTATTATTCTCAAGTTTTACACACTAGGGGAAAAGTATTATAATTATTATTATAGTGTTTAATTGTATTGTCGTAAATCACGCCGAGTAATGTCAGTACAAAAAATATGGTTCATAGAAAATTACAGTGCAACGGTTGATAATGACATTTCGCGCCCCTCTTTCGTCGTCTTCACCCCCGCCGACACCAGTCGCCATTTTGGCAATGTGTCACTGTCAAGAAAGAAGCGTCCCTCATTGCTTATTTCGTGTTGATAAGTGTTTGCGTCGATTAAATTCCGCCCTTTTAAATCCACAAATACAGCAATATTCCGTGACATTTCGACATTTATTACAATGTTTCGAAAGTGTTGTGTACCCAAGTGCAATAGTTTACGAAAGGATGTTAAATTGCATCAATTTCCTGCAAGGAAAGAGAGTAAAGCGCGGTGGTTACAGTGCCTAGATAAAGAAAATATTTGTGAAAACACCAAGAACATATATGTTACCCATAACCATTTTGCGCAAAGATTTGTCAACCCGGCGACAAATCGCTTGAACTGTAACGCTTATCCAAGTTTATTTACTAACCTGAATACTTCAGGCAACTCGTCAATGGTTGTGGAAGAAACAGAGGTAAGCTACCTTTTAAGTGGAAGCTACAATTTTTTCTACAGATACTGGTTTGATTAATTTATTTCTTGTTGTTTCTAGTTTATGTGAACGACAGTATTGATCACACTTATGCACGGAAGCGTCACATCGACCATACATACTCGCAAATTACCGAAAGCACCTCGAATAAATTGCGAAGCTCCGACATTAATGGTATGTAATACTAAATATAATCAACAATTACATCAAACATTTACAATGCTATGCTTGACTTACTCATAATATTATATTTGGTTGAAAATAATAGTATTAAACACCATGCTGGGCCTAGTGAGGGTTGATAAGCTTTACAAACCTTTATGCAGGTATTCTCACGATTACTTTACCTCTTCCATTAACATACATACATATGCTCACACGAGTAATAGTTGCAGTCGATGGGTTAGGTATAGGTGTAAGTCAGAAGTGTGTGCTTTGACCGGTCTATATGGTGTAATTGTAATCTTTTTGGAATCAAATAAAAAAGGACAATATTAACAGAAATGTTGACCAATGATGTCTATGATATATGAATTATACCATTTATTGATCCATATACCTTTTTATTTCCTTTTTTTTAACTGTTTTCACAAAAAAATTATAA
This sequence comes from Amorpha juglandis, assembly GCA_949126905.1. NCBI lineage: Eukaryota > Metazoa > Arthropoda > Insecta > Lepidoptera > Sphingidae > Amorpha > Amorpha juglandis. Next base: position 6,010,547 of record OX421392.1, read on the forward strand.
TTCATTTATATTACCAGCTGAGGAGATGGAATGGAAATTATTTCCCATTTTTATTTCAGGGCATAGTATCTTACTATCTATACGTATAATTCAAAATAAATTAAGAAAAAAACATTATACAAAATATTTACTATAACTCCATGTTTATGTAACCCCATCGTTGTCTTTGTGGTTTAGTGGCAGCGAAAATTGGCTGTAGACCTGACAGTTGCAGTCCGATTCCCGGGTTGGACAGGGTAACACTTTGTGTGGGTTTTGTAATACATCAGGCAGGCATCCGGTCTCAAAACCTGAGTCAAATATTTTCTGCAAACACGCTTGTGTTAGAGTGGTATATAGTTAAATGAAAGAAAATATTTATTTTAACGATACTTATCTATTTCAGCTCTGTATCCTGATGGAAGACCTGTCAGTAACACCATGCGGAATATAGCAGAAGCTGCATCAAAATTATGAGACCAAGATATTTTAAATCAGATTGATATCTGATTTGAAACTGAGAACTCTGCAGCAACACCTCACTCACCCGTATCAGAAAGAAAACAAGGCAATAAAAATATTGAGTTTGATGAAGAAGATATTCAGGAACAAGCAAGACGAGAAAGAATAAATATTCATTCTAGAGCATATACGGCCGGATGGGTAACACGAAAAATACTTAAAAAAATTAATTGTAAAGAATGTAAGAATAATTTGCTAAGTGACGACAGTAGTAAAAAAAATAAAAACATTCCTAAATAAAAGTTTGTTTTAATCCTTATTTGTAGAGCCCTAATAATACGTATTATAATTTTAATAAGAATTATCAAGTAAAAGGGATGAAACAAATAAATATTAAATAGGCTGTATGATTCATTTAAAAAAAATATATAATAGGCTGTATGATTTTTGTTCCATCGCCTGCATTACACACATAGTACGTAAAGAAAAAAAGTTATGTCATGTTCAATTGCAGCAATTCGCATTACGGTTCAATGACAATGTACCTGACATGGCGGTCTGAACGTCAGTTCTCTAAGTAGTCTGTGTCGTAAATGTACATGAATGTCGACTTTTTTATTTTATTTTATTTATGGCTCTTGCAGTACTATGCATTTAGCCAGTGTCAAGTACAATTCATTCTCAAGTTATTTTTACAAGAACGATGAAACACGGGTGCGGTCGATTTCAAGGTCTTGTCGGAGTTTTGGTGTTAATTCCTTTCAGTACGATGCTTAATTCACTTATTTCAATGTTTCCATACACTATTCATCACCGTCAATGTTTAATGAACAAATCCACACCACTTTTATACAACAAACACAACTCTAAACAAGTTTATGAAATAAATTAAAATAACCGATGACGGCACTGTCGGAATTCCCGCCAAAACCGAATGTCGACTTTGGCATTAGTAAATACAAGCAGTAAATCGTATTTGACAGATTTTTTTTTTTTTTTTTTGTTTAAGTTATTCGTATGTACCAAACTTTTTGCTTCCGATTCGACGTCCGCTCTAATATAATAAATACCTTATTGTTTTATCTATGAATGATGATATATCCTTAACCTATTTAAATGACCGATACATATTTGTACTTGTCAGATCCCAATTTCAACACGTAAAATATATTTTTGGCGAAATGTTTTAACCAGCTTCCCCCAAGTTTTTGGATAGACATTTTAATTGTAATAGATTTACTTTGATTTCAACTACAAATTGGTGTATAATTCATTTTTGTTCATCTTAGGCATTTTTTGTATGGGAGATGGGTATTCCCCTTTGGCAGCTTCAATGAGCCCCACATGGATATGAATTCCAGTCCGAGTGTACGCGACCGCTCATCGACACAGCCCGGGCGTGAGTCGTGAGAGCGAGTTGTCCGGGAGTCGGGACGAAGTGGTCGAGACTAAGGGCGCGTTTATATGACTCGGAATCCCACCGCGTTGCGGCCGCGCCTCGCTCGAATCACTCGAAAAACTAATGTAAACTCTATTGACTAAGCCATAATGTTTAATTCTTCGCAACGCTCCAACCACGCGGCGACTGCGCGCTCGTGTAAACGCGACCGCGCGGTTGGTTACTCACAAAGAATTTCAACGTTAAGTCCTAGTTAATAAGACATACATTTGCTATGACTGAAAAATTTCGTGCAATCGCCGCACGAAATTTTTCGCGTCGTCTAACCGCAGCCTAAAGAAGCGTTCGGGCGGGACATGGGCCCCGATCGTTTGCGAAGATCTGATTGGTTGGTAGCGCTGTGTCCGGGCTTTGAACATGGACCGTTCCTTACGTACCAACCACGCGAGTCTTTCTGTATACTTATTTTAGGAGTTGCCAGTTACGAAACACCATCTGTTACAATGTTATGGAACTATATCTAAAAATTTGCAATAAAAAAATATTGAGACCATAAATTGAGATATAAACTATCCTATCTCTCAAGTTGGATCAAACTGCACATAGTCTACAAAATTTGATTAAAATCGGTTCAGTAGTTTAAGAGTTCATCGCGGACAAACAACGTGACACGAAATTTTTATATATAAAGGTTAGTAGGAAGTAGGATTTGTTGTATAGGTCCTATGATACTGTGACTGCCTCGGTGCCTCGGACTGCTGTGCTGAGGTCTCGGGTTCGATCCCCGGGTCGGGTCAAGTGATATTGGGTTTTTCTATCACACGTTTTGCAATTGTTTCGCCGCAAAAATGTGTCTGGTTTTATGTCCCTCAATATACATTTTGTTATTTCTTATTTTATTTTGACAGCCTCCGTGGCTTGTCGGGCTGTGAAGGGAGAGGCCGCGGGTTCGATCCCCGCACCGAGACAAATGTTTGTGTGATTCACAAATATTTGTTTCGGGGTGTGGGTGTTGTGAGACCGAAAGTCTCTCGTAGTTCCTGATACCCACGACACAAGACTCGTATCTTACTGTGGGGTCAGGACTATGTGTGTGACTATTGGGTATATTTATTTATTTTTAATATAATTATTTTCTCATAATATTTCATCAGTTTGGATGAGAAACAAAAGGGTTTTTTAAACATTTAGGTATATAATATTGGTTTTGATTTCGTATTTTTTAAGTTTTAATAGAGGATATGATTTGTTCAATTTGTTTTATTTCTACAAACCAGCAGAGTTGGTACTAACTAAGTGTCCTTATACCACATACATACGATCGGACATTTCAAATATTTTTATAAAATTTATTGCGCATATCGTAAAGGTGCCTATATCTTATGTCGGGGAAAGATCTCTCGGAGGGAATATAAAGCCATTTACTCGTATCTATGAGAGGCCATTTACACCTCTCCACGATCAAACGGCATAAGTTCAATAATATCAACACAAAATTGTACAAACTCACATCATGATTACTATGTGTGTACCCGACCTCCTCCATCCCCATAGTCGGCCCTTCATCATCATCATCATCAGCCACAAGACGTCCACTGCTGAACATAGGCCTCCCCCAAAGATTTCCAGACCAACCTGTTGGAAGCGGCCTGCATCCAGCGACATCCTGCGACCTTTATCAGGTCGTCTGTCCACCTTGTAGGTGGACGTCCAACGCTGCGCTTGCTAGTACGTGGCCTCCATTCCAGAACCTTTCTGCCCCATCGGTTATCGGTTCTGCGAGCTATGTGGCCTGCCCACTGCCATTTCAGCTTGCTAATCCGCTGGGCTATGTCGGCGACTTTCGTTCTTCTACGGATCTCCTCATTTCTGATTTGATGACGTAGAGAAACACCGAGCATAGCCCTCTCCATAGCTCGCTGAGTAACTGTGAGCCGTCTTATACGGCCCATATTCAGAGGCCACGTCTCAGTCCCGTATGTCATCCCTGGTAACACACATTGGTTGAAGACTTTAGTCTTCAGGTACTGAGGTATTTTGGACGAGAAGACCTTGCCAAGTTTCCCGAACGCTGCCCAGCCGAGCTGGATTCGACGATTGACCTCTCTCTCGAAGTTGGACCTGCCTAGTTGGACTACTTGTCCTTGATAAATTGTCTATATTTGTCGATTGTCTATTCGTCGACAATTTCAAGAGATGAGCTTCCAACAGTAATCGGGGTGGGCACAACATGGACATTCGACATGACCTTCATCTTGTCCATGTTCATCCTGAGGCCCACCCGTTGAGAAACTCTGTTGAGATCTTCGAGCATTGTACTCAGGTCTTCCAGCGATTCCGCAAGGACCACGATATCGTCGGCAAAGCGGAGGTGAGTCATGTACTCGCCATTTATGTTGATGCCGAATCCTTTCCAGTTCAAGAGTTTTGAGTTTTTTGAAGTTTTTAATATTGTTTATTGTTGAGAATTTTTTTTAAGCTTTCGTCTTATCGTAGTGTTTTCGAAATATTCAAAAGTTAATTCAGACCCTGTTAAAAAGTAAATGTAAGGATGGATGAAGGTCAGTGTTGGGCAAAATGTAATCTAACTACTGATTACTAACTACGATTACATAAAGTAGTTAGTAATCATGACTAATAACTACATAAAATTTTGATTACTAACTACTAATTGTAGTTGCAATCATGATTACTTGATTACTTTTTATAACTACAGATTTAAAATGATTTTGTGTCATTAAAAAGAAAACACGCGCGATAGTCGTTCATGTAAATACATTAAATTAATTAAATTAAATCTATATATAAAAATGAATCGCTGTGCGTGGAAAAAATAAAAATCGTCACATTTTTCGGTTACGTCAGATTTTTCTGTTACGCGTCAAAATTAACTGGACTTGATTAATTGAATTTGATTTTAACAGGACTTTGACTGGATTTTGACCAGACTTTGACCCGACTTTGACAGGACCTTGACAGGACTTTGAAGGGACTTTGACAGGACTTTGACGGACTTTGAACGGACTTTGACCGGACTTTGACGGACTTTGATGGACTTTGACAGGACTTTGAGAAGGCTTTAACCGGACTTTGACAGGACTTTGACGGACTTTGACAGGACTTTGACAGGATTTTGACGGACTTTGATGGACTTTGACCGGACTTTGACAGGACTTTGAGAAGGCTTTAACCGGACTTTGAGAGGACTTTGACAGGACTTCGACGGACTTTGACAGGACTTTGACAGGATTTTGACGGACTTTGACAGGACTTTGAGAAGGCTTTAACCGGACTATGACGGACTTTGACGAACTTTGACCGGACTTTGATAAGGCTTTAACCGGACTTTGACAGGACTTTGACGGACTTTGACAGGACTTTGACGGACTTTGATGGACTTTGACCGGACTTTGACAGGACTTTGAGAAGGCTTTAACCGGACTTTGAGAGGACTTTGACAGGACTTTGAGAGGACTTTGACAGGACTTTGACAGGATTTTGACGGACTTTGATGGACTTTGACGGACTTTGAAGGGACTTTGACCGGACTTTGACAGGACTTTGAGAAGGCTTTAACCGGACTTTGACAGGACTTTGACGGACTTTGACAGGACTTTGACAGGATTTTGACGGACTTTGATGGACTTTGACCGGACTTTGACAGGACTTTGACAGGATTTTGACGGACTTTGATGGACTTTGACGAACTTTGACCGGACTTTGATGGACTTTGACCGGACTTTGACAGGATTTTGACGGACTTTGATGGACTTTGACAGGACTTTGAGCGGGCTTTAACCGGACTTTGACAGGACTTTGAGAGGACCTTGACAGGACTTTGACGGACTTTGACAGGACTTTGACCGGACTTTGACGGACTTTGAGAGGACTTTAACCGGACTTTGGCGGGCTTTGACCGGACTTTGACAGGACTTTGACCGAACTTTACAGGACTTTGACTGGATTTTGAACAGACTTCGACCCGACTTTGACCGGACTTTGAGCGGATTTTGACCGGAATTCTTCTGTCGAGCGTCCCGAGACGCACACTTTTTTTTTGTATTTATGTCTATGATAATAAAAGCTTTTTGTTAAAACTTTATCTAATTTTACTTTATTTAACCAATTTTGTAATTTTGCATATAGTAGGTAGATCATTTTTCGAAAAATAAGGTCATAAAGAAATTTCGCTTCTTACGTGTGTACACTAGTTACACGAACACATTTTTTTTGTTTATTTATTTGATTCGTAATTTTTTTTTTTTTTTTTTTTTTTTATGGCAATTGTAATAAAACATTATGCCAATGTCAAGTTAGGGAAACGACAGGAATTATGTGTTTTAAAACGGAAATCTTTGGAATTTGAAAAGGATCAGTAATATAAGTGAAAGGTAGGAAAAAGGAAGGAAATAAATAAATTAATTAAATTTTTATATTATTTTCAATTATAAATCTACTTAATGTTTTATAAACAAGATAATCGTTAGAGCTTAAGAGAGTAGGAATAGATGTAGGAAATTGAATTTTAAGCAATTTAAGTTGATGGAATAAGGACAAGGTATGGTTTCTAGGACAAGACAGAAATATATGATTTATATCTCCGACATCCTCACCGCACTCGCATAACTCTGATTGTACAATGCCAAACCTAGCAAGATGATGTGGGGTGCAAACATGTCCTAAACGCATACGAATCAAAATAGTAGTCGTTCTTTTACAGAAGTCCATTTTGCAGAACCAAGGCTTGTTTGGAATATTTGGTTGAATAGAATGATACAACTTTCCCTTATACTGACTATCGGTTGACCAAAAATTATTCCAAGACTCCAAAAGATAAAGTTTAGGTAGTGCTAAAAGATCATGGTAAACATTTCTAAATGGGTACATGTCACCACATGAAATAGCCTGTTTAGCGAGTTGGTCAGCTTTTTCATTACCATAAATTCCTGTATGGCTGGGGATTCGGAGAAAAATTATGTCAACTTTATTATTTAAACATTTATAAAGCATACTTCTACAGTCACTAATAATGGTGTTACTACTCGACTTAAAAGGATTTTTTGCCAATGCCTGAAGGGCACTCATGCTGTCTGAAATAATTAACACTTTTTTAAGTTTCGTAATAAGAACATATTCTAAACATTTCAGAATTCCATAACATTCCCCTGTAAACACAGAAGTTTCCAGAGGAAGTTTAATTTTTTGCACTATGTTATACTGCCGGTGATACACTCCTACCCCCACAGTTGATGAGCCACTTTTCGAGGAATCACTGTATATTTGATGCCAGTCAGGCCACTTGGTATTAACAATATCATTGAATTTTACGTTTCCGTTAGGATCTTTCTTATTAATACCAATATCAAGTATATTTGGAGTTGTTATCAATGTGCAATAATCATGTTTAAACAAAGGAAGAAGATGCGAGCTATAAGCAGGGGCACTTAATGATTTATATTTATTGTAACTTAAAACAAGACATGGGGTAGATTTATGGAGCCAGTAAGACGAGGAAGATAATTCGTTTATCAATGTGAGAAGTTTAAAATGCAAGGGATGATTTGAGAATTGCATAACTCTAAATAAAAACCTATCGGATAAATATTGACGCCGTAGATGTAAGGGAGGCTCAAGACATTCAACACCCAGTGCATTTAAGGGACTAGATTTCATTGCACCAGTAATTAACCGTAAAGCTTTTGATTGGATTTTATCCATTTTTCTAAGACCAGATAAGTTGCATGGCTCCAACAAAAAGGTCCCATAGTCCAGTATCGATCTAATTAGCCCATTATAAATTAATTTCAAGGAAGAGGGATGGGCTCCCCACCATACACCAGAGAGACATCTAATCATATTAACAATTTTTTCGCACTTATCGGAAATATAATCAAAATGAGCTGTAGCTGTCATTTTAGAGTCTAATATAAGACCTAAGAATTTTACAGAGTTTTTAAACGGAATTATTGCTTCATTGTATTTTATTAAAATGGGCGATACGATTTTTTGTCTTGAAAATAACATAACATTACTTTTAGATGTAGATAATTGTAATCCGTGGTTATCCAGCCACTTATTAAGATTAGTGAGTGAATTGGACAGATTTTGAACTAAGTTAACAACAGAATGATCAGAACAATATAAAAGTAAATCATCTGCATACTGTAAAATAGAAATTGAGTTGTGTAGACTTGAATCTAAATCATAGGTATATACATTATACAATATGGGGCTCAGCACCGACCCCTGAGGAAGTCCCTTCCAAATATATCTTGACGGCTTAGATTCTGTATCTAATATTATAGTTCTTTCTGATAACATGTTTATTATGAAACGTGTTAATAAAAAGGGAAATTTTAATTTAACTAATTTATTTCTAAGAATTGGAATCACAACGTTGTCATATGCTGATGAAATGTCTAAGAATGCTGCTATGGTGGAATGATTTCGAGATAAGGATATGCGGATATCGGTTGTGAATATGCTAAGACTGTCTATTGTGCTTCTGCCTTTTCGAAAACCATATTGGGTATTTGATAAAATATTATTATTTTCAAGAAACCATTCCAATTTATTTTTGACTAAATGTTCGACTATTTTAATAATTACAGGTGATAATGCTATGGGACGATATGACAAATAGTCGTTGGGGTCTTTATGTGGCTTCAATATTGGCAACACTAATTGTCGTTTCCAACACGGAGGTATATAGCCTGTTTCAATTATTTGATTTATTATTTTCAAATAATAATTTAACGCTTCATCTCCTAAATTAGAAAAAAAAGAATAGGGAATACCGTCTTCTCCTGGGGATGAATCTGTAACACTATTCACGACATATTTTAATTCGGTTAGTGTAAACGAACTATTAACTGATGACAGGTAAGGAATGTACTCGGGGAAGGGAGTTATTATTTCTTTTTGTAAAACTGTTGGAGGAGCTAGATGGTCTATAAACTTTTCTGACAAAGAAGGAGGCATTATGGAAGTGCTTGGAACAAAAGACGATCGGAATCTTTTTATACGATTCCAAACTTCAGAAAACGGAATGTCAGGGGAGATTGAAGCACAGAATTTTCTCCAACCTTCAAATTTTTTATTCTTTAACAAGTTACGTGTATCATTCATGATTTTTTCCAGAATATTAAAATTCTCATCAGTCATATCGTTTTGATATCTAATTTCTGCTGCCTTTCTGTTTTTAATGGCATCTGTACACTCCTTGTCCCACCAAGGTGGAGACGGTATGTTATTTTTCGGTGTTTTTTTTACAGGGAACACTTTATCAGCTGCTTCATTTAGTAATGTACATAAAGCATTTGCACAAATACACGGATCATTTAATGAGACATTTGGAAGAGATGATACACTATTTTCAACTATTGATTTAAAATTATTCCAATCTCCATCATTCAACCTGTACTTTATCCTTGGGCCTTTTCGTGGGATTTTCAGGTATTTCTGGGGAAACTTAATTAAAATTGGGAAATGATCACTTCCAAAGGTAGAATCCAATGTATTCCAGCATAAAGTGGAAGCTAAATTTGGGGAGCATATGGACAAATCAATAGCACTTATGATTCCATCAGGACCAGTTCGTCGAGTTGCACTACCGGTATTTAAGATGCAAAGATTATGAGTATCTATGAGTTCCAAAACAGCTTCTCCATTGGAGTTAGAGATGGAACTGCCCCATGATCTGTGATGTGAATTGAAATCCCCTAGCAATATATATGGCTGAGGTAAAGAAGAAAGAATGTTGCTGATTTCATTGAAGATGTGAGAAGAAGGGCGAGGAATATAGATAGATATAAAACTTATATTGTTAATAAGGGCTGCTATAATTGAATAATCATCACTGTGTTGAGGGAGACTTATACGAGAGAAAGACTGTGATTTTTCAATAAGTATGGCAACTCCACCATACCCATCTGATCTGTCTTCTCTAATACATATATAATTAGGTATTTTAAAATTATATTGAGGTTTGAGCCATGTTTCAGTAAGTGTTATCACAAAAGGTTTGTATTTATTAACTAAATAAGCTAAGTCACTTTTTTTGCTGACTACACTGCGGCAATTCCATTGAATCAACTGGTCCATTGTTTTGAGAGATGAGAGAGTTTACTATTTCTGGGGCAACGTTGGACGGTTCTATTATATATTGAGATAGATAATTTATAAGTGCTAGAACAATGTTGGATAATGATTGTTCCTGTTGCTGTAGTGGTAGCTGTAAAGCACAACCATTAGATGACTGGGATGGCATATTGTAATCCTTAATTAATTCTTTATGAACATCTTGATTATAACCACTTGTATGCTTAGGAGGTGAGCGTGGCTTTAAAAATATTGTTTTTTTATGAGATGTAGATTTATTGTTAGGCTGTTTAAATTCTAAAGGCTGTTCATGCAGTGGTTTATTTATTAGTACATCAGCAAAAGATCTGTTAACGGGTGGGAAATTTTTTGCAGCTTCAGCGTAAGAAATGCAATTCTCTGCCATATACAGCTTGATATCTTTTTGTCTATTCAATTCAGGGCAGCATTTACTAATAGCAAAATGATTACCAGAACATAAGCAGCATGAGCCACAATCTTCAACCACATTGCAAGAATCTCCTGTATGCCCTTGACCACATTTAAAACATCGGGGTTTCGACCTACATTGCACCTTTGTGTGGCCAAAGCGACAACATGCAAAGCATTGGACAGTTGGGTAAACATATAATTCAACAGGAAGAGCATTGTAGCACATAAATATACGTTTGGGTAACACTTGTCCGTCAAATGTCATTACAATTGTTTGGGATGGTTTCCACGTTGGGGAACCTTCCACTAAAACTTTATAGTTTAATCGTCTCATTTTTATAATTTTACCACAACCTATAGGCACTGTAACATTATCTAAAACTTCTTCTGGTGACCATTCTACAGGAACTCCCCGTACCAGTCCCATTCGTGTAATATTAAATGTTGGAATATAGGCTTTAAGATTTTGTAAAGATAAGCTGTTGTGAACAATAAAACTGTTTGCGTCAGAAGATTTTGAAAATGACATTGAAATTTTATTTCTACCAATTCGTTTTATACTGCCGTTTATAATATTTTTAAAATCATGTTTTTTAAGGAATTTGCCAAAAGTTAAAGGGTGGAGTGTGGAGCCGTCATTGGGGGATGACTGTATTCTTTCTATATGTATTACATATGGCGCGCTATCCGTACATTCATAAAATTGTCTCCCAACAGGGGCATGTGTATGTTGGGGATTTGCTTTATCAGTACTCGGATTCAAAGTAGTCGGAATAACTGGGTTTTTTGAATTTATTTGAGTGTCAGATTGCTCAGTAAGATCAGAGTTATTGCAGTGACAGGAAATAGATTTACTATCGTCCGAACCATGTGTCCTTCTGCGCTTATTACATCGTTTACAAATTTTATTCAATCGACTTCGCTTAAGTGGACGTTGCGAAAGCGAACCGTCCGTGTCCATTCCTGATTCCGATTCATTATAACTAGTGTTAATAGTTATATTATAGCCCACCGGAGGGACTGTCCCCCCAGGATCGGGGGGCTCAGCCATCTTCCGGTAAGTAAAGTAAAAGAACTTACCAGATAGCCAGAAGTGAAGAAAACGTTAGAAAATAAAGAATAAATTGAATACTTAAACTAAATATATATCTAGAAACAGTTTATATATCACTGATCACTATGATTAAGCTAATAAAATTAAATTTTAAAGTGAGAGATCAAAAAAGCGCGCCTTGCAAGTCGAACGTTTCCCGCCCTTTTCGATTCGTAATTTGATGTTTGCTGAGTAATTTTTTTTTAAATAACATGTCAATAAAAAGTATGACTTTAATCCTTGCATTTGATTATTCATAAAATTAACATAGGCATATGCAATAAACTGTTTTTTTTAAGCAGCCATATACCAAAACATATGTTACTACACTTTACGTGTTTATTTAATTGCAAAATATAAGTTCATAAAACATAAATAATCAGTAGTTATAACTACTAGATTGCAGCAATCAAATTAACAACTACTTCATGTAGTTTGATTACTGTAGTTAAGTTACATGTAATCATAACTACAAGTAGTTAACTACTTTTAATCGAAATTAGTAATCAGATTACAAAATGTAGTTAACTACGCCCTACACTGATGAAGGTATAAACATTGACTATTTATATTTTTATTCTCAACACTGAACTTATCGCACTCTGCTGGTGCACTAGAAAACTAATTCACGTTCCAATTAGCATTAAACACACTTCGGCATTGTGCGCCACTGAGTCGCATTATGCTCTGTAATTGCAAAACAGGGACTATGATGGCCGAGATGAGTGTCTTAAAACTCCACAAAGAGGGTACAAATGAAAGGGATAGATATCAGAATAAAATTAGCCTTTAGATGAATATCTAAAGGCTTTTATTTCTTAACTGGGTTTACCGTAATTCTCCCGTATTTTTTTCGTCATGGACACCGTAATCTACCGTATTTTTAACCTAGCAACACCGTATTTTTCACCGATCGAGTTAGAGACTCTAGTTCTCTGCTCTAGTGATGTTCATGTACAAAAAGCATCGATATTTTTTCCGATATATTGTATCGATATATCGGTCAAAAATATCGATATTTTCGATATATCGAATTGTAGGAAGGAAAAGACTTTATTAGAAAATGATTAACAAAAATAATATCGAAGAGCTAAAAAAAAAAAAAAAAAAAATGGGTGCGTGTACTTATGTACGCGCGTGAGAAGTTATACTTCTTTGTTATTTATTCAATTTAATAGCAAATATTAAAAATTAATATTATTATTTAATGTTCAATTTTAATTTTTATCACAAACTTTTTATTAAATGTTTTTTAAATTTATTTCTTTATTTTGTGAATATTAAATAACCAATAATAAGTATTTAACATTAATAATTTAATAATATTTAGTGTTAATTATATTAAATAAAATTATTTTAATTTATATCAATAAATAATACATACGGATAGTTAACCTCAATTATATTGGAGCACTTGAAAAAGTATATAAGCACAATTTTTTTCACTAATATTCACAAATAGTAAGTAATATCAATCAAAATATAAATAAATAAATAATACATACGGATAGTTAACCTCAATTATATTGGAGCACTTGAAAAAGTATATAAGCACAATTTTTTTCACTAATATTCACAAATAGTAAGTAATATCAATCAAAATATTCAATTTAAATCACTACTGAATATAATTTATTAGCACATATATAAATTATAAAGGACATTGTCAAAAATGGCCTATGAATCAACACGCATGAAACATTTACTATAATAATAATTATTATTTATAATGTACATTATAATTATTATTATAGTAAATGTTTCATGCGTGTTGATTCATAGTTTCAATAGAACGGACACTTATTAATTTCGAAAACAATTTAAAAAGTATTCACTTCCGTCATAGTCCTCGGTATTATAATTTTTGGTTCAAATTCGGGTTTTTAATAGGCAAAGGTATTGTAGCACATACAGCCAAGTCTTTGTAACAACACTCTTAAGCTTCGCATTGTTATGCATTTCGCCAAAGACAAGTGTAATTTATTCTCAAGTCTTCACAACAACGATGAAATATCGTAACATTAATAATTTAATAATATTTAGTGTTAATTATATTAAATAAAAGTATTTTAATTTATATCAACATATCCACTCGACATGATAGAAGTACATTCTACTCTCTTCGCGTTTATGCGAGCCTGGTACTTTTTACGGCAACATGTTCCGAATAAGAAAAAACCTAAAGAGTTTTTCTTTGTCTAAATCGTCATTTGTTTATTAATTACGGCTACTTTCACTCTCATCATTTTTTCTTAACGCGCCTAACTTCATACTGTTAATTTTTTGTGTCACAGGTGCGCGCGCATCTTAAAATTTCACTCTCATCATTTTTTCATAACGCGCCTAAAGAAGTATAACTTCAAAAAAAAACATTCAATACTTATTCTGGTATTTGATGTTGTTTTTTTTTTTGTTTTTAGCTACATTTGATAGATTTTTCCTAAATATTCTACGATATCCTTATATCGGATAAAATATATCGACATCATATATCGACTTCAATGATTCGATAATATCGCATTGATTCGATATATCGGATAAAATATATCGATATTATATATCGACTTCAATGATTCGATAATATCGCATTGATTCGATATATCGAATAAATGTATCGATATTTTATCACATATCGATATATATCGAGCACCCCTACTCTGCTCTAGTTTATTTGTCTCTGTCTCTGTGTGTGATTCGAGGTTAGAACTCTGACAGCGGCGTGTCGTCGCTTGTTTAATTTATTCCATAAACTAGTTTAGAGTTGTGTTTGTTGTATAAAAGTTGTGCGGTTTTGTTCATTAAACATCGACGGTGATGAACAGTGTATGGAAACATTGAAATAAGTGATTTAAGAGAAGTACTGAAAGGAGTTAGCACCTGGAATCCGACAGGACCTTGAAATCGACCGCACACGTGTTTCATCGTTCTGACATTAGATATAGTCTACGTATGAAATTATATGACTGAAGACTTGGCAGCATGGTCTACGACCTTAGCCGGTTCCTGTAAGGAACAAATAAAACAAAAAAAAAAAAAATGTCTCTGTGTGTGTTATGAATATGTCTGCATTAATTTGTCGAATATGTTTGGATAACAACGTTCGAATGCATCAAATTGCGGGCTCGGAAGTTCAGGATGTATATGAAAAGCTAACAACTAAGAAGGTAGAATTCTTATACTATGTTATAACACACAGAAATCAACTTGGCACCTCAGTGGAATGCGCGTCCCCTCCCGCCACACCCCACCGCCTACCGCTCTCGCCCTCGACGCGTCATTACGGTCAGTAAATTAAATACTACCGTTGCGAACGCGCGTTCTTCGTATTTTTTTCGTTGTTATTGTTGGACGGATTTTTGAGTGATTGGTTATGGGGAAAACTATTCACAGTAGGGAAAGAAACATTATCTTGAAAATGATGCAGTTTTTTGAAAAAGCAAAAAAGAATAAACGTTTCGTCATTCCTGTTAAATTATCTACACCGGGTAAAAAGAGGAAATCGAGTCTTTCACTAATGACTTTTACAATCTCATCAATAATATAAATAATATATAAAATATATTTCACACCTGGTACTTGAATTTTTTATGCAGTTAGTACATTCCTATGACGTCATTACAGCGAGGTGCCTAGTTAACTCCTGTGTGTAGTAGGCGCAAAATAACTTTGCTGGGGTGAAGTCAGAAACCACTTACCCTCTACACCTGCCGACATCTATTACATTATTCAACGAAAACAATATTAAAGACCCAAATGGCAGTGCCGCGCTGTAGACACTTAAGTGCAAAGCACGAATGGCCGGATTATTACCACTATCTCACAGAAAACAGACGTATAGTAGCGGCTTTCTGCAGCATTTCGTATGGTGAGTGAGATATCCGGAGGCCCAAATTCCCTTCCTCTTCCCAATCCCTCTCCTTTAATGTCGGGAACGCGCACATATTGTGGAGGGTCCTTTATCGGGTGACTCACTTGCGTGTTTGCTAAACTCTGTTTTATAAAAACTGGCCAGAGTGTAGAGCCACGTATAGTGAAGGGCTCTGGGGTGTAGCCGAAAATATCTCATACCTCAAAAACTATGCAACATAGCTCATTAAAACCAATGTTCGTTGGAAGTATCATTTATCCCATCCCATTATTTGTTTAATCCTCAGGTTCAAGAGGATGGAAGACTACACTTTGCATGTTACATGTGTTACTATGAGCTTAAGAAATGCCAGCAGTTTGTTTTCAAATCACAGAAAGCGGAGGAGTTGCTTCAACAATTCATTGTAAACAGTCCTGAGGTATTTATATCATTATTTTATTACATAGTATTACAAATATTATGTTGCATATTATAATATAACAGCGATAGCTCAGTGGGGAGTGGTATGGAATACAGAGACAAAAGTTGCAGGTTTAAAACCAGCCCTTACGAGCATGCACCAACAACTTTCTTATGTTACATGTATATTCATTGTTGGAACGAAGTTCCTTACGGCAGGCTTGAAGGGGATAGGGATTTCGCTGCGTGACCGAACTGAAAAAAATGTGATAGTAAAACCGTAAGAAAAATGCGTGGAATAAAAACCGTTAAATGAGACGTGCGCAGGCGCGACAGTCGCATAACCAGCCAGCGTTAGCTGACCTCCCTGGAACATCGATAATTTCGAAGTTCCAGGTGGCGTCACACAGTGACCAGTCAACTTGGACCGGACTTTCACAAGACTTTGACCTTGAACCGTGACCGTGACCTTGACCCTGATTTTTACCTTGACTCCGTCCTTGACCTTGACCCCGATTTTTACCTTGACTCCGACCTTGACCTTGACCCCGATTTTTACCTTGACCTTGACCCCGATTTTTACCTTGACATTGACCCCGATTCTTACCTTGACTCCGACCTTGACCCCGATTTTTACCTAGACTCCGACCTTGACCTTGACCCCGACCTTGACCCCTATTTTTACCTATTATTTCCTAAAATACTGAATTTCCTAAATACTTTCTTGTACTTAAATAAAAACTAATCAGCAAAATTTAAGAGAAAAATCAAGAAAACCTACATAAAATTGAGCACGATTTTATTTGCAATTTGTGTCGATTCTACAGTAGCCGAAGGAACTTCGTTCCTACCTGGTGTCCCACAACACCACTAATTTTTAATTATCACTGGCTTTAATGGTGAGAGAAACATTATGAGGAAGCCTACATACTTGAGAATTCTCCATGATGATGTGTGAAGTCTGCCAACCCATGTTAAGCCAGTGTGTTGTGTTGTGTCACCCATGTTAAACCTATTCCATTTTATTCGTACAGGAGGCCTGTGCTCAGCAGTGAGACAGTGTAATATGGTGTAGATATTATTATTTTATTATCTAAAAACTCATGAATGAAATATTAAAACTACCACCACCACAGTAATAATGCACTAATTTTTGTGTGTCTATTTCACAATTACTAAGTAAAAATGAACTACCAAAGTAGTAAGAGATTTTGTCGATATTTTTTTGCGATTTTTTTACGTCTATCTGTGTATGGGCACAAGGCAGCATAGTCTATTTTTATTATTTTCAGCAAAATGTGGAATCCATCACTCTTGCAGGCAGACTGACATATGGTCTGCATAATTCATTGATGATTGCGAAAATGACGTCCTATCAAATACCAGAATATAACATAATTACAAAAGTAGAAAACCAAGCCGAATGTGACATTAATGAAGAAGTGATGATCAAAGATGAACCTGATGATGATGGTAAGAACAGAATAATTTTATACAATGTGTAAAAGCAATCCTGTACTATCTGTAAAGGTCCCATTAGGTGTGATAAGGCTCTTTAGATGTTAAGTAAAAAAATACCCCAATTTTTTTTATCAAATGATGATTTAAATCTTAATCAGCAATATATGGTTGACGGTTGATCACTCAAAGTGTCAAAATTAGGTGACAGCCCTGCAGGCTCACTTAGTATTTGATTACAGAAGTAGCAATTAATGTTTATGATACTCTGAGAAGAGATTTTTTAAAATAAGTTTAATAGTTTAGATCATGTGTCGGATTATTCACTGAGGACACCAATACAAACAATGAGTTTATCGATGGTCTCTAGAGTCATGCCGGCCTGTATAAATGCTTCTTCCCTCTTCAGAGAGGCAGAGAGGCTTGCAAACTGGCAGTAGTGTTTTTTGACGGAATCCAAACAATATACATATAACATTTTATGGATTCATTTAATATATTGATTTTGTAATATTTTCTTTATGTTGGACTAGGTGCACTCCCAGAAAAAATGGTTATACTGAACACAACCCAATCTATAGAAGTGAAGCAGGACACCATCTCTGGAACTCAAACAAACACAGTAGCTAATGAAAATAAGTCATCCCAAATAGTATGTGATGGGAAAAATCAGCAAGCATTAGTTAAGAACGATTCACAGTCTTTTATATGCAATGATTGTAGTATAACATGTGATACGAAAGCTCTTCTTATCAAACATATTAGTGAACATAAACCTGTGACTATCAAACCGAATGAAACATATAGAAAAAATCAGAAATCTTCATGTAAAGGGAAATTGAATGAATGCATTAGTTTTATAAAGAACCTAAAAAAGCCTTATAAATGTCAATACTGTGATTATACATTTACACAAAATAGTAATTTAAAGGCACATATTAGAACTCACACAGGAGAAAAGCCCTTTAAATGTAAATACTGTGATTATACATGTACACGTAATGGTAGTTTAAAGACACATATTAGAACTCACACAGGAGAAAAGCCCTTTAAATGTCAATACTGTGATTATACATGTACACATAATGGTAGTTTAAAGACACATATTAGAACTCACACTGGCGAAAAGCCCTTTAAATGTGAATACTGTGATTATACATGTACAGAAAATGGTAAATTAAAGAGACATATTAGAATTCACACAGGAGAAAAGCCCTTTAAATGTCAATACTGTGATTATACATGTACAGAAAATGGTAGTTTAAAGAAACATATTAGAACTCACACAGGAGAAAAGCCCTTTAAGTGTCAATACTGTGATTATACATGTACAGAAAATGGTAGTTTAAAGAAACATATTAGAACTCACACAGGAGAAAAGCCCTTTAAATGTGAATACTGTGATTATACATGTACAGAAAATGGTAGATTAAAGAGACATATTAGAACTCACACAGGAGAAAAGCCCTTTAAATGTGAATACTGTGATTATACATGTACACAAAAGAATACTTTAAAGACACATATTAGAACTCACACAGGAGAAAAGCCATATGAATGTAAATACTGTAATTATGCATGTACAAAAAATAATGATTTAAAGAGACATATTAGAACTCACACAGGAGAAAAGCCCTTTAAATGTCAATACTGTAGTTTTACATGTGCAGAGAATGGTAGTTTTAAGAGGCATATTAGAACTCACACAGGAGAAAAGCCCTTTAAATGTGAATACTGTGATTATACATGTACACAAAAGAATACTTTAAAGACACATATTAGAACTCACACAGGAGAAAAGCCATATGAATGTAAATACTGTGATTATGCATGTACAAAAAATAATGATTTAAAGAGACATATTAGAACTCACACAGGAGAAAAGCCCTTTAAATGTCAATACTGTAATTTTACATGTGCAGAGAATGGTAGTTTTAAGAGGCATATTAGAACTCACACAGGAGAAAAGCCGTATAAATGTAAATACTGTAATTATACATGTACACACAATGGTAATTTAAAGACACATATTAGAACTCACACAGAAGAAAAGCCGTATAAATGTAAATACTGTGATTATACATGTACAGAAAATGGTAGTTTAAAGAGACATATTAGAACTCACACAGGAGAAAAGCCATATGAATGTAAATACTGTGATTATGCATGTACAAGAAATGGTGATTTAAAAAAACATATTAGAACGCACACAGGAGAAAAGCCATATGTATGTGAAATATGCGATAAGAAATTTGCAAGAAGCAGTTATTTAAAGATTCACCTACGAGTACATATGGGTAACAAAACTCGTTAGTACTGAAGCTAACTGCTCAGAGTATAACAAATATAGTAGATGTCATAGCTTAAGCATTAGGTATATTCCTTTATTTTTATATTAGCATATTTTGCTAAATGTTTGTTCCTGGATAAAAATAGCCTAATATGTTCTAATCTATGTGCTGATATACCTGTGTGACAAAATTCATCAATCAACCATTATTGGGTTACTGATTAACAAACATAAAAACTTACAAGCATAAGAACTTCCACATCAAAAAATCCTACTTCCTACTAATATACAATACTAGCAGACCCGGCCACGCTTGCTGTGGCTAAGGTATATGTTAAATTATATTGTAGTAAACTATTCAATGCAGTATGCGCCATCTATTGGATACTTACTCAATCCAGACGATAAATTACCTTACACAGCCATCTGTTACAATGTTATGGAACTCACAGAATTATAACTAAAAATTTGCATTAAAAAAATATTGCGACTATAAATTGAGATATAAACTATCCTATCTCTCAAGTTGGATCGAACTGCACACAGTCTACAAAATTTGATTAAAATCGGTTCAGTAGTTTACGAGTTCATCGCGGACAAACAACGTGACACAAAATTTTTATATATATAAGGTTAGTAGGAAGTAGGATTTGTTGTATAGGTCCTATGATACTGTGACTGCCTCGGTCCCTCGGACTGCTGTGCTGAGGTCTCGGGTTCGATTCCCGGGTCGGGTCAAGTGATATTGGGTTTTTCTATCACACACGTTTTGCAATTGTATCGCCGCAAGAATGTTTCTGGTTTTATGTCCCTCAATATACATTTTGTTATTTCTTATTTTATTTTGACAGCCTCCGTGGCTTGTCGGGCTGTGAAGGGAGAGGCCGCGGGTTCGATCCCCGCCCCGAGACAAATGTTTGTGTGATCCACAAATATTTGTTTCGGGGTGTGAGTGTTGTGAGACCGAAAGTCTTTCGTAGTTCCTGATACCCACGACACAAGACTCGTATCTTACTGTGGGGTCAGGACTATGTGTGTGACTATTGGGTGTTTTTATTTATTTTTAATATAATTATTTTCTAATAATATTTCATCAGTTTGGATGAGAAACAAAAGGGTTTTTTAAACATTTAGGTATATAATATTGGTTTTGATTTCGTATTTTCTTAAGTTTTAATAGAGGATTTGATTTGTTCAATTTGTTTTATTTCTACAAACCAGCAGAGTTGGTACTAACTAAGTGTCCTTATACCACATACATATCGCATGCTTAATCAAATACTGACTTAACTTTTTGGGAAATCGCAAATAAAGATTTGCAATGACGACTTATCCTGCTTAATGACGCATAAAATTTAAACTGATTTATTAATTAAGCATGAACGCTTGTATTTTGAAAGTATGATTAACTACTAATGAGATCTGAGAAAAAATAAGATCGAAAATGATTTCAATCTCATAAAAAAAAATATTTAAAAATTACATTCTAAATTAAGTCAGTTTTTTATAAAAAGTAAACCAAATATTTTAAGTTGCAAGTGTTCCATTAATTTTTAAGCCTGTTTCAGTCTAAATATTTTTTATTTATAATGACTAATTCAGTATTTAGTCTTTATATGATTACTTTAGGAAATCACATTTGAATATTGAGTCTTTTTATTCAAATTAGTAGAGCATGAATAAATTTAATATTGGCGTTTTTCAATTAATTAAAAGACATAAATATAATCATCAATCTTTTATTGCAACACCATTCACAAGTTGCAGATAAAAATAACAAATTAAACAAATCAGTCTTGTTTATAGCCTCTACAATTCAACACAAAAATCAAGCCGGAGCATTTCTCCAATTACACAAATAAAAAAACATAAAAAACTAAAAGTTCCAACATAAACTTATCTTTAAAAATAAACCCTGTTTGGTAATTCAAACTTTTATACTTATAAAACAATGTCATAATGAACTATAGTAAAATCTCTAGAAAACATAAAATAAAAACTTCGAAAGCATTTATAATTAAACTCAAGGATCCATCTCTTTTAATCAGTTTTGATATGTAATCAGTTTGCCAGAGTATTAAATAACAGAGTTATAAAAGTCCGAATAAAAATTTGGGATCATGTTTTTTGATAATAGCTCTCTCAGACCTTTCTTCTTATTCTCACTTAGTTCTTGCTTTTGCGTGCAGAGGTTAGTTGGTACAATTTCACAAAGATGCGTTTATTTCGAACGCTTACTTCCTGGTATTCACTCTTTTTGCACGAGGTTTTAACGAAAAATGAAAAAGGAGTATCTTTGCTCACTTTTATCACCTTTAGGTTAGTCCATAGAATAGTTCTCCCATATATAGTTTGATTTTTAAAAATGACTCAAATGTGAGTTCATGTACTGAAAATTTAGTTCCAGACTTATTTGCGTTTTAATTATGGCTACATATTGGTAAGGGGAATATATTGGACCGGATTTGAGATTTTTTGTAATCGCCTTTTCTATGAGGCTATGAATATTACCTTCGTTTCCGTTTCGTCGACCTTCGTTTTGTGTATGACCTTTGACTAAAAATTTACAAGTGATAGATTTAATGTTTAGATGAGTGACTGCATACACGTAATTTTTTTTTTCTGACCGGCACAATCGTCAGAATAAAGAGTTAAATTACACCCATTGCCAGTAGGTGACTCCTCTGAGAGCTTTTAAAAACTTTTAGTAAACAAGATCCGATTTCGTTTGCCCCGCGTTTAGCGTCAGTTTCGTTCCAGAAGAAGACAGTCTACTTTTTTGTTTAAAATCGTAACTATTTAACTTGATTTGTAATAAAATCCTGAGGTTCTGCAATCTCATCTAGGAAGCTTGATTTATTGAAACTTCTGTTGTTGCAGGTTCATTAATGTTGTTTGTTTGCTCTGATTGATTTTCTACGGTTACCTGTTTTTAAGACCTTGGGTTTTGTTCTGTTCATCACTAGAGTCTGTATCGGAACTATCACTGCAAAATACTGAAGATGATGAGGTTCTAGAGACGTCTACATCTGTAGACGACGAGGAACTCCCAGATGATTTTGATCGATTTGAATTACTGGTATTATTTGTCTTTGTTTTTTAGATGGAACTTCGTATTTGGATCTTGATCATTTAAATCGACATCGCTATTTTCTGAATTTAAGTGGCTCGTCCAATCGTGGACGACTGTGGTGTTATGAAGCTGATTTTTCATTGCTGATTGTAGCCGATTCCGAAATATCAAAATATTCCTGTACGTTAGAGTAACGCTAATTTTCGGGCTTGTTTGTTATATCAGCTAACATCTATGACAAAAAACAAACTTATTTTAGTAGAAATAATCTAAAATAAGGTTTATATAACCTATTTTTTAAAGTTACTCAAAAGTGTAACCTTCACTTCAGTTGATGGCTCCGATTCATGTTCTTTATCTTGTGTTGCCGGTTGTGGCGCCGGGTTTCGTGCCTGAACAAGCTCCATCATCTTTTTCGACATATTGGATGTAATTTTCAACCTAGAACATAAAATAGTAATATTAAGCCTCTTGTATAAATAAAAAATTATACGCCGTATTTAGACAAACAATGACTTAACATAAAATATTTGAAGGCCATGAAAAAATAACGCATTATATTACATTCGTTTTTTTTTCAAACAAAGACTCTACTAATATTGCGGCTCATCAGTAACAATAACTTTTAATAGTAAACAGACTTATACTTGAATGTTACAAACTGTACCTTTAATAATGAATAGGTTTTAATAGTAAACTGAATTAACTCGTATTGGGCCTCGAAAAATATAATAACGTTTAATGATAAACTGGCTTAAAACTGAATATTTCACGAAACATATTATTAAAATTTGTAGTAAACTGACCTAAAACTTAATTCGTCAATATAGGATTACACAATTTAGATAAACTTACCTTTGAATTTAGTAATAAACACACTCAACAACGATTGGGTCTTCTTTCAATAAAACAATAATAACATTACTACACGAGTTTCGGACACAAACTGGCATGAGTCGCTTTACGACGAAAACACCATGAGAAATCCCACAAGAGTGAAAGAGACCGATATTCGTTATGGCGAAAACCATGCGTAATTTCAACGTAATTCTTACGGTAGAGGCTAGATAGCGCTTACAGAAACCTATATCTATACGTAACTCAATTCTTACCTAACGACTAATGGGTCACTGTTCTATTAAGCATGCGATATGATCGGACATTTCAAATATTTTTATAAAATTTATTGCGGATATCGTAAAGGTGCCTATTCTATAAATCCGAAACCAAGCAACGAAGTTCGAAACATCCATAGAGTACACTAGGTATAGAACAGCCATTACAATAATAATATTACTCACCTATATTACTACCATAAAGATTCATTTGTATGTAAAAACGTATATGAAAAACGATTGCATTAAGTAGAAGAAGTAGGTATAGCATAACCATTACAATAGTATTATGTAGTAAGAAATTATGTATTTTTTTGTCTTCTAAAATATATTTGTTTGTCATTCGTTATTTTTTTGTTTTTCTTTTTTTATGGCATAGCCCGATAAACGAGCAATTGGGTCACCTGATGGTAAGTGATCTCCACCACCCATGTACGCCCACAATACTAGAAGAATCATGGCCGCGTTGCCGACCTTAAA
The DNA here is from genome assembly GCA_949126905.1 of Amorpha juglandis. Classification (NCBI taxonomy): domain Eukaryota; kingdom Metazoa; phylum Arthropoda; class Insecta; order Lepidoptera; family Sphingidae; genus Amorpha; species Amorpha juglandis. The sequence continues at coordinate 6,034,695 of OX421392.1, forward strand.
GGAAAGGGATAATTAGGGATTGGGAAGGGGAGGGCGATTTGGGCCTCCGGATATCTCACTCACTGTACAAAACGCAGCAGCAAGCCGCTACTTTACGTCGGTTTTCTGTGAGACAGTGGTAACGACCCGGTTGAGCCGGCTCATTCATGCTGTAGACAAAACTGTCTACAGCGTGGCTCTACCACTCGTAAAAGATTCGTATATTACTGTGGGGTCAGGACTATGTGCGTGACTGTTGGGTGTATTTAGTTATTTATTTACCTTTTAAGATATTTCAGCCAATTTAGATCCAATCTTATCATAAATACCCACTATCTTAAATTTTATTGCCTCGGTGTCGCAGTTGTAGTGCATACGCGGTACGACTGGTTCTTTTTATTCCATTGAATGACGAGGCGAGCCAAGCGCTCGCCTGATGGTAAGCGCCACGCCTGCCCATAAACAGAAGCAACACCACATAGAACTTTGAATTACAAAGCATGGGACTGAGCTGCGTGGCACTGAACTGCGCTCGTCACTCCGAGACATAAGATGTTAAGTCTCATAATGCACTCATTTCACTCTCATTTCACTGGCTTCAATGTCCTTCAAACCGAAACACATCAGTGCTTACACACTGTAGCTTGGTGGCAGAAATAGACAAAGCGGTGGTACCAACCCAGACGGCCTCTCGCATATGAAGGACCTGCCACGTTATTAGCTGCTGTGCTGAGATCTCGGGTTCGATCACCGAATGACGAAAATACTATCACGAAATGCTTAGTATCGGCCCAGAGTCTGAAATTGTGTCCGGTATGTATGACGATATGTTCGCCCTTATCACACCATGAAACGGAAATACGCTCGGCAAATATGGGTGTACAGTGTGCCGAGTGTATGTTTCAACACAATTTTAACGTCTCTACAGAGAGATAATGCTCTGCCATATGCCACTGCCGAATATGTACGTTATGGTGCTGCCACACCGATGTTATAAAATGTTTACAAAAACATTTTATAACATTTTTTAACATTTTATAACATTTAAAACATGACATCGGCCCTTCTTTGACGGCTTCTTTGACGGCGCCGCTCTCAAAAGCACCGCCGCCCGCGGTTAAAAAATGTTAAAAAGTGTTAAAAAATGTTACAAATTGTTAAGAAATGTTTACTAAATGATGCTGCCACACCGCTGTTATAAAAAGTTATATAACATTTTCTAACACCGGTGTGGCAGCACCATTAAAGTTCATTCGATTTGCTTGACAATTCCGTTGAGCATGCGTTTAAACGTATAAGCGGTATACGTTTTTGGCAGTACAATCGACGTATGAATGGATCTATTTACATTGTATGGTCACTATTTATACGTTAAGACGTATACTGTAAAAAACGTGCAGGACAATGCCGTGTGAACGAAGCCTTTGCGTTTTTTGAAAAATATGTATTATGCAAACGTGAAAAGCGCCTCCTGGTGGCAAGGTGAGTAAACTGGAGTCGTGAGTGTAAGGGTCAGCACACACCGAGACGCGACGCTGCGCGCACACTTTAAGAGAGCGACTCAAAATATTACTTTATTTAAACACGAAAAGACGTTGCACCACGCAGCGCTGCGCCTCGAGATGTCTCGCGGCGTAGAGCGACGCATCGCAACGCAGCGGTGCTTATAGCCGATACGCGCGGCGTGCAAAAGCGGCCGACTGACGTGGCGACTTGTCTCTTGTTCCGCTGCGCCGCGCGGCGTCTCGCTGCGCAGCGAGGTGTCGCGTTGCCAACGATTTTACTATTCGCCTCGCGACGTTGCGATACGTCTCGCGGCGCAGCGCGAAATCACTGGTCTCTTCCAGTATCGTCGCGTCTCGTTATGAGCTGACCCTAACACTTATAGCGTTAAGTGGGTGATAGACGTACGAACTTAAAGTACGCGGTCTTTAAGATCGCGAACTTACTCGGCTCGACGTTTGTGACACACGTGAAGCTTACTCATTCTGTATTGCGATGTCGTCGACAGAAGAAGCTTTGTGTTATTTAGGAATTATATCGTATTGCATTTTAAAAACTAAAAAAATAGACGAAGTCGAAAAGTGTGGGTAAAGAACTAGCTTACGAAAAGAGAGCGTTTATCACATATGAATTTAGTAAGAGTTACATGAAGAGAAGGAAGATTTCCATAATTATTTCAGAATGCCTGAGGCGGTGAATGAATTTCTGAATCAAAATTAACAAAAATTGCTAAATCTAAACACGACAAGCGTGCGCGTCCACGAACTGACGAAACAAAATGGCGGCTCGCGGCTCGCAGTGCTGCCACACGTACGAGCCAAGACGAGCTACGAGCAAGATTTCCAACCGGTTGGATCGAAGACGATTTTGCGCGGCTGTTTTAAAATACGCGTACTTACGGTGACAGACAAGCGAAAAAGGTTGTCGAGTCATAAGTACGCGTACTTGCTCGTACGTCTGTCACCCACTTAAGTTAACGCACCTTTTGCGTTATTGTTTATCACGTTTTTGCGAATGTATGTTCGGAGTTTTGGCGGGAATTCCGACAGTGCGGTTCATCACTAATTTTAATTTATTTCAAAAACTAGTTGAAAGTTGTGTTTGTTATATAAAAGTGGTGATTTCTGCAATAAATACTGACGGTGACGAACAGTGTATAGAAACATTGAAATAAGTGAATTAAGCATCGTACTGGAAGAAATTCACACCAAAACTCCAACAAGACCTTGAAGATGTCCACAACGACATTTCATCGTTCTTGTGAAGACTTGAGAATAAATTATACTTGTTATTGGCGAAATGCATAATAATGCGAAGCCATAAATAAAAAAGAAGTGTTTCACAGGCAGGGTTGGATTTTGTACTATAATTATAGTATTTGTACTATAATTTCACCCTTTGTACTATATACTATCCACATCTAAGGATAGTACGCTAAAGTACTATAATTTAAAGTTTTTTCCCGAATGCTTAGTTTTACACCATATGAATATTTCGACGGTGCGTGTATCCGACCGAATTCTGATCTTGCGATGTTTTCTGTGTCGATGGCTGGGGATTCCCCGATTATGTGATGATGTCCTAGATTGTTTAGTACTTCCAAATTCAAATGCCGACTGCGAATATTCAGTAAAGTGAACCTTACCAAGAAATACGAAACAAACTGGCAACACAATCCATAGACACTATATTATTGTCTTGTGACGCTATCAAAAGCGGTAGCAAAAGTGGGAATTGTACTGATTTTATTCCTACAGAGGATATTTTGATGAGATTAAATGCCAAGGATGAAGATCTAGCTAATAGTAATATTCAAGAACTGATAAACTTAGAAGAGGAGTATATTTTGCCATACCTGGTGTTGATTTTAATGACTACATAATAAGTTAAATTAAAAATAATGAAAGTGTACTATAATTTTGTTATAAATACTATCCTTTTCATTTTTTTGTACTATCTTTTTCAACGTACCTAAATCCAACCCTGTTCACAGGCCACAGCGCGCGGCGTCTAATGTCTATCTAGTTTATTTGTCTCAACTCTCAACGTCAGTTCTCTAAGTAGTCTCTGGTTGTGTGTGATGAAAATGTCTGCATTAATTTGTCGAATATGTTTGGATAACAACGTTCGAATGCATCAAATTGCGGGCTCGGAAGTGCAGGATGTATATGAAAAGCTAACAACTAAGAAGGTAGAATTCTTATACTATTTTAGGCGCAAAATAACTTTGTGTGACACTTAAGTGCAAAGCACGAATGGCCGGATTATTACCACTATCTCACAGAACTCAGACGTAAAGTAGCGGCTTGCTGCAGCATTTCGTATGGTGAGTGAGATATCCGGAGGCCCAAATCCCCTTCCTCTTCCCAATCCCTCTCCTTTAATGTCGGGAACGCGCACATGTTGTGGTGGGTCCTTTATCAGGTGACTCACTTGCGTGTTTGCTAAACTCTTATATAAAAACTGACCAGAGTGTAGAGCCACGTATAGTGAATGGCTCTGGGGTGTAGCCATCGATATATAAAAAAAAGGAGGATAGAACGCTACTAATATCGTCAGTGATGCAGGTTTATGATATATGTGTGCGAAAGTTGAGGGATACCAGATAAATGAAAATTTGCCCCAGTTTTAACCAACTCCTAGGAGGAGGTATTATATTCGGCCCGTGTTTATTGGAATAAAGTATGTAGATAGTAATTAAGTACTTAGTTCAAACAATTAATTGTTTCGTGTAATAATGGGGTAGTATATAAAAAATTAAAAAATAAGTTAAAAGCCTTTAAAATTATTTAATTTTCTATACACATGCCTCTTACTTTGCACGGACCGTTCAATACTTTCTAATTTAGAAATGTGGTGGAAACGAATGCTCAAATATTTTGTAAGATACATTTAATTAAATTGATCTTATGTTCGGCGCCTGCCAGAGTGTGTTCTAGTTCCAAATTAAAAAAAAAATTATTATTCGCTATAAAAGAATCCAATATTTTTTATATTATGTACGTATGTTGTTTTCATTAGAAATTATAATGTTTTCTTTTATGAGCCTCCTGGCTGCCATCTCGCAAATGCGACATACTTTGTATAAATCTTCAGCCGGGAAATGTAGGCCCCCTTTAGATTAGACAGAGACACAGCACGTATTGTGAGAAGGTTTCTCTCTCTTAGGTCCTAACCGCCGGTGGCTTGGGTCATAGGCCTCGTCATTGGAGGGTTATGATATTCATTTTTAAATGTTTTGTTTTTTTGTGACTAATATTTAAAAATGTAAAAAATCCTTTTAAAGAAATTATTATTATTATTTTTAATTATTATTTTCAATTATTATTATTTTTAAATAAAGAGTACTGTACAAAACAGAGTTTAAAACGCACTGAAAAAAAAAAGTCAGGGGCTTGTGCCGCTGCCGCACAACACAAATTTTACCGAATCCAAAAACACCTCTGGAAATTAATGTTATTATTTACTTATCAATGAGTTTCTGAAGATATATTTTATGTTTTGGTAATCTCGAAGATATGAAGCCGGTTAAGCTTTAAAAAAGGAGGTTCTCAATTCGGCGAGTTATTTTTTAATTTATTTGTTTGTTTGAGGAGTTTAATATCTTCTTTACTCCATATTCCGTTATCAGATTTTAAGAAATGCTATATGCAGTAGCGTAGCTAGGACCGGAGGGGGGGGGGGCACTGCACCCCGGTTGTCACCGGTTTTGGGAAGACACTCGACCTGATATAACTACCACTACACACACCACTGTATATAGGAGACCGCATAGTACCTAAACTTTATCGAACATCAACATATTTCAAATTCGGTCCATATTTGATGGGGAAATTTATGTCCATACATTAAAGATAAAATATAAGCTTAATTGACAACCTCCTCCAGTTTTAAAGTCGGTTAGTAATGTTTGAACTAATGTTCTTAATCACAACGGAATACTCACACTTTGGGGAAAATACCTCATTTATTTTCTGGCAACACATGCACGTGTAGTTGACGTTTTGTGTTCCGAATATTACATAAATATTTTTACCAAAAACATTATAAAAGTGATTATAAATTCGTATCTTCCCTGTGATAAGTAATTCCTTGATATTTCTTTTTCGATGTGGAATTGTTTTTACAGTGTTTTATAACACATGTCGGCATTATTATAACACTAGTTGGAATGAACTTTTCACAAGGCGGTCGTGTCGCGTAATGGCGGGAAATGGTGTACTATGATGAGAGTGTGTGCGTGTGGCCCCTATACGTACAGAATTCTGGCACACTATAGGTCACTTCACTTTCGATGTATGGGAAGTGGCGTCCCCCTTTTTTTATATGTCGATGGGTGTAGCCGAAAATATCTCATACCTCAAAAACTATGCAACATAGCTCATTGAAACCAATGTTCGTTGGAAGTATGTTTTAATTAATGATCTTATAGTTGAATGAAAAAAAAATAGAGAGAACATTTTTCAAAACTTTCAACAACCCATGACCTATATCAATTCATAATCCCATTATTTGTATAATCCTCAGGTTCAAGAGGATGGAAGACTACACTTTGCATGTTACATATGTTACTATCAGCTAAAGAAATGCCAGCAGCTTGTTATCAAATCACAGAAAGCGGAGGAGTTGCTTCAACAATTCTTTGTAAACAGTCCTGAGGTATTTATATCATTATTTTATTACATAGTATTACAAATATTATGTTGCATATTATAATATAACAGCGATAGCTCAGTGGGGAGTGGTATGGAATGTAGAGACAAATGTTGCAGGTTTAAAACCAACCCTTACGAGCATGCACTAACAATTTTCTTAAGTTACATGTATATTCATTGTTAATTATCACTGGCTTTAATGGTGAGAGAAACATTATAAGGAAGCCTACATACTTGAGAATTCTCCATGATGATGTGTGAAGTCTGCCAACCCATGTTAAGCCAGTGTGTTGTGTTGTGTTGTGTCACCCATGTTAAACCTATTCCAGTTTATTCGTACAGGAGGCCTGTGCTCAGCAGTGAGACAGTGTAATATGGTGTAGATATTATTATTTTATTATCTAAAAACTCATGAATGAAATATTAAAACTACCACCACCACATTAACACGTTCATTGCCGACTAATATTTTAGAAATTATTACATTCAGGCCGTGCCGGTCACAATGCCGGTCAGCGTACTTACGTATATCCCCATTTTTGTCGTCAATGTTTCAAATGTTTCAAAAATCAAAAACCAAGTGGTTACAGGTGTCCATTGGGGCCGCGCCGGTCATATTGTATGGTTGAATACACAGCTTTTGCATTTTGCGGCGCGAACGGGCTTCGCAAAGTAGGGTCTGGCGTGCCGGTCATTTTGACCCCCCATGGCGATGAACGTGTTAATAATGCACTAATGTTTGTGTGTCTATTTCACAAGTACCAAGTAAAAATGAACCACCAAAGTAGTAAGAGGTTTTTTCGATATATTTTTTGCGATTGTTTTACGTCTATCTGTGTATGGGTACAAGGCAGCATAGTCTATTTTTATTATTTGCAGCAAAATGTGGAATCCATCACTCTTGCAGTCAGACTGACATATGGTCTGCATAATTCATTGATGATTGCGAAAATGGAGTCCTATCAAATACCAGAATATAACATAATTACAAAAGCAGAAAACCAAGACGAATGTGACATTAATGAAGAAGTGATGATCAAAGATGAACCTGACTATGATGGTAAGAACAGAATAATTTTATACAATATCCTGTAGTATCTGTAAAAGCAATCCTGTACTATCTGTAAAGGTCCTATTAGGTATCATGATAAGGCTCTTTAGATGTTAAGTAAAAAAGGACCCCAAAAATATTTTAATCAAATGATTTAAACCTCAATCAGCAATATATGGTTGACGGTTGATCACTTGAAGTGTCAAAATTAGGTGACAGCCCTGCAGACTCACTTAGTATTTGATTACAGAAGTAGTAATTAATGTTTATGATACTCTGAGAAGAGTTTTTTAGATGATGTGTTGGATTATTCACTGAGGACCCCAATACAAACAATGAGTTTATCGATGGTCTCTAGAGTCATGCCGGCCTGTATAAATGCTTCTTCCCACTTCAGAGACGCAGCGAGGCTTCCGAACTGGCAGTAGTGTTTTTTGATGAAATCCAAACAATATACATATGACGGGGAAAGATATCTCGGAGGGAATATAGAACTCATTTACTCGTATCTATGAGAGGCCATTTACACCTCTCCACAATCAAACGGCATAAGTTCAATAATATCAACACAAAAATGTACAAACTCACATCATGATTACTATGTGTGTACCCGACCTCCCCCATCCCCATAGTCGGCCCTTACCTCACACAATGTATGCAGTGACAATTCACACGCAGTGCCAATTCACGCGCAGTGACAATTCACGCGCAGTGACAATTCACGCGCAGTGACAATTCACGCGCAGTGACAATTCACGCGCAGTGACAATTCACGCGCAGTGACAATTCACGCGCAGTGACAATTCACGCGCAGTGACAATTCACGCGCAGTGACAATTCACGCGCAGTGACAATTCACGCGCAGTGACAATTCACGCGCAGTGACAATTCACGCGCAGTGACAATTCACACGCAGTGACAATTCACACACAATTACAATCCACACACAATAACCATAACCACACTTACTTGTGAGTAACGTTGGGTGAACTTCTGTCCTCCGTCACAGTTATACTAAGACTGTGCGGGGGCGCTGCTTATATTGAGTTTCCCAAAGTACGAGAATGAAATCAACTGAAACTATTTAAATCACCCAAAAAAATAAACAATATCATTGGCGGTACCGACAATTGACGTAGAATAACGTTATGTAAATAGGTCAATTCAGTATCCGTACTCTTCATGCTGCGACACATAACATTTTATGGATTCATTTAATATATTGATTTTGTAATATTTTCTTTTTGTTGGACTAGGTGCACTCCCAGAAAAAAAGGTTATACTGGACACAACCAAATCTATAGAAGTAAAGCAGGACACCATCTCTGGAACTCAAACAAACACAGTAGCTAATGAAAATAAGTCATCCCAAATAGTATGTGATGGGAAAAATCAGCAAGGATTCGTTAAGAACGATACACAGTCTTTTATATGCAATGATTGTAGTATAACATGTGATACGAAAGCTCTTCTTATCAAACATATTAGTGAACATAAACCTGTGACTATCAAACCGAATGAAACATATACAAAAAATCAGAAATCTTCACGTAAAGGGAAATTGAATGAATGCAATAGTTTTATAAAGAACCTAAAAAAGCCTTATAAATGTCAATACTGTAATTATGCATGCACACATTATAGTAATTTTAAGAGACATATTAGAACTCACACAGGAGAAAAGCCGTATAAATGTGAATACTGTGATTATACATGTACACAAAATATTCATTTAAAGACACATATTAGGATTCACACAGGAGAAAAGCCCTTTAAATGTCAATACTGTAATTATACATGCAGAGTAAAAAGTCAATTAAAGAGACATATTACATTTCACACAGGAGAAAAGCCATATGAATGTAAATACTGTGATTATGCATGTACAGAAAATGGTGATTTAAAGAGACATATTAGAACTCACACAGGAGAAAAGCCGTATAAATGTGAATACTGTGATTATACATGTAAAGTAAAAAGTCAATTAAATAGACATATTACAACTCACACAGGAGAAAAGCCATATGAATGTATATACTGTGATTATGCATGTACAGAAAATGGTGATTTAAAGAGACATATTAGAACTCACACAGGCGAAAAGCCCTTTAAATGTCAATACTGTAATTATACATGTAGAGTAAAAAGTCAATTAAAGACACATATTACAACTCACACAGGAGAAAAGCCGTATAAATGTGAATACTGTGATTATACATGTACACAAAATATTCGTTTAAAGACACATATTAGGACTCACACAGGCGAGAAGCCCTTTAAATGTCAATACTGTGATTATACATGTACAGTAAATAGTAGTTTAAAGAGACATATTAGAACTCACACAGGCGAAAAGCCCTTTAAATGTGAATACTGTGATTATACATGTACAGTAGACACTAGTTTAAAGATACATATTAGAACTCACACAGGTGAAAAGCCTTTTAAATGTCAATACTGTGAATATGCATGTACAAAAACTAATGATTTAAAGAGACATATTAGAACTCACACAGGAGAAAAGCCCTTTAAATGTCAATACTGTGATTATACATGTACAGAAAATGGTAAATTAAAGAAACATATTAAAATTCACACAGGAGAAAAGCCCTTTAAATGTCAATACTGTGATTATACATGTACAGAAAATGGTAAATTAAAGATACATATTAGAACTCACACAGGCGAAAAGCCCTTTAAATGTCAGTACTGTGATTATACATGTACAGTAAATAGTCATTTAAAGACACATATTAGGACTCACACAGGAGAAAAGCCATATGTATGTGAAATATGCGATAAGAAATTTGCAAGAAGAAGTGATTTGATAAGACACTTACGAGTACATATGGGTAACAAAACTCGTTAGTACTGAAGCTAACTGCTCAGAGTATAACAAATATATTAGATGTCATAGCTTAAGCATTAGGTATATTCCTTTATTTTTATATTAGCATTTGCTAAATGTTTGTTCCTGGATAAAAATAGCCTAATATGTTCTAATCTATGTGCTGATATACCTGTGTGATAAAATTCATCAATCAACCATTATTGGATTATTGATTAACAAACATACAAACTTACAAGCATACAAACTTCCACATCAACAAATCCTACTTTCTACTTGAAGTGTCAGGAAATAATTGTAATATGTACGAGCAATGAAACGACAACTTCACCATCAGCCGTATATTCGTAGACTGGCGCGACCGTACGGTCCGTTCAAAACGGTAACAAATTACCCTCAGTTTAATAATTATTTAAACCTATACATTACACCTCCACCACGATACAATACTACATCTTATCCTTACTTATTTTACACTATTTTTTTTTATATTAATAAACATTTATAATTTTACTTAATCTATATCAATCATAAATCTATCAACTGGTTTACGCATTAGCTTTGAGTATCGATTCACCGGAGGCTTAGGAGCTGAAGGTAAATCAGGAGGTTGCTTCAAAGAAACTTTGCTTCGACTATTCTCATTTAAATATTCCTTCTCTTTATATATATATATTTTATAGCATAGGCCAGCAAACGAGCAAGTGGGTCACCTGATGGTAAGTGATCTCCACCGCCCATGTACGCCCACCACCAGAAGAATCATGGGCGCGTTGCCGACCTTAAAGGAAAAGGATAATTAGGGATTGGGAAGGGGAGGGGATTTGGGCTTCCGGATATCTCACTCACCGTACGAAACGCAGCAACAAGCCGCTACTTTACGTAGGTTTTCTGTGACACAGTGGTAACGACCCGGTCGAGCCAGCCCGTTCATGCTGTAGACAAAACTGTCTACAGCGTGGCTCTACCACTCACAAACTCTCTCTCTAGTACTGTACTCTCGCTCAGCAGCGCTGTGTCAGGAGATCAGGTCGGCACGTCATCACTATGCGGCGCGCTGGCATTTCCTTCCTCGCCGTGGATCTCATCGTTGTCGTCAGGACAAGTAACATCAGATAATCGCGACCTGCGCCGCATTTGATCCACATGCCGTTTAATAAGTTGACCGTCCTCCCTCAATACTGAATACCTACGCACGCTGTCTACCCTTTTCATGGTACCTTTTACCCATTTATCCCGAGTGCCATACTCCTGAACCCAAACTGTATCGTCCTCTGTAAAGGCTCGAGGAGTCCCATGAGAATATTTGACCTGTCGTTGGTTTTTGGCGGGAATTCTTACAGTACAGTTTTTTTTATGGCTTTTGCATTGTTATGCATTTTGCCAGTGTCAAGTATATATTATTCTCAAGTTATTTTTACAAGAACGATGACATACGGGTGCGGTCGATTTCAAGGTCTTGCTTGAGTTTTGGTGTTAACTCCTTTCAGTACGATTCTTAATTCACTTATTTCAATGTTTCCACTTTTATACAACAAATACAATTCTAAACTAATTTATGAAATAAAATAAGAATTAAGCATCATACTGAAAGGAGTTAACACCAAAACTCCGGCAAGACCTATAAATCGACCGCACCCGTGTTTCGTCGTTTTTCAAATAATTTGAGAATAAATTATACTTGACACTGACAAAATTCATACAAATGCGAAAGCCATAAATAAAAAAAAAGTCCTGTTGTTGCTGGGCTTCTTTTTTTTATACGAGCTCGGCAAAGTGACTACACTACACCTGATGGTAAGCGTAGTGCAGTCCAAAAAACCAGCAACCACTGATAAACAATGAGTTTATCGGTGGTCACCAGAATCATGCCGGCCAAAATGCTTCTTCCCTCTTTGGAGAAGTAAGAAGCAAATCGAGGGTCCTGCGACAGGACAGGCGGATGACCGATGCAGGCACAATAATACAAGAATACCCCTGTACCCGCCCCAACCAACTATCAAGTCCTGTCACAAGCCCCTCGGGAGAACCGGATATACACTGGCTGACCCTGAGAAGGCTTACAGCGTAATCCAGAAGATGCCTTTGGACCCGGTTCTCACGCAGGTGTTCGCGGGCCATGGGGGATTCTCTGAGTACTTGAATCGCTTCAAGTGCAAGGAGAGCCCCTCATGTATCTGTGATCCGGCAGCTAAAGAGGATGCCATACACGTGTTGACCGAGTGCCCAGTAAGTATTTCTGTATCAACTTCTGAAAGTTGAGCAAGAAATTGATATCAAAATATGTAACGAAAACCTAGGCAGAATACTGGAGACCGGTGCAGTATGGCGTAAATTCTTAAGCTATTGTAAGGATATAGCATGTAAAGTGCTGTTGAGAAATATTTAAATAGCCTGGGCAACTATGCTTCCTAATATGATATTATGAGAACTTAGATGCCAAGGAAAGTGTGTTTTAGAGAAGGAGACATGCTATATCCTAATAATTGTGTAAAATCTGTGATTAGAAATAAGTATGCACCGTGTATTAAACTTGTTTTTAAAAAACTGTATTCTTATTGGCATACAGTGGCATATAGTGACTTTTTATTCGTTTTACTGCATTTCTTTTACTCTTTTATTTTATATAATATAATACTTTTTATTCTTGCATTATTATGGGGTTTTTATTTATAAAAGATGTTGAGAATTTATAGATGGGGAACATCTCTGAATAATAATATCAGAGGGACGAGAGTGGGGCATAGAGCCCCACAAAGAAAAAAAAAGCACGATGCTACCGCTGCGCCCAGCAACATAGGGATAACACATGTACTCTCAGATAATAATGCGACTTGTATACTCTGTTCTGGAAATCACATGGCCACTTTTCCTAACTGTCCCGAACATAGCAGACAAAAGGCTATAAAACTGGAAGAGAACTAATGTCAGAAGAGAACATCTCATTCTCGGAAGCATCTCAGAGATATCGGCCTGTACGCAAATCATTAGGAGACGCTAAGTAAACTCCCGAGAATTCTTCCCCAAAGACTCCCCCCAACCGCTCTCTCATTACACGGGTCTACAAAAAAAATTTGTTCTTTGTCCTAAAGTTTAGTTTATGATTTTTCGGTTAATTACGCACAAAAACGAAAAGAACATATTTTATTATATTTTTTTGGTTTAATTTTTGCTTTTGTGATAATTGTAGTAATAATAGGTACTAATTTTTGAATTTTTTGAAAATTTCAATACATTCTAAAATATCGCGCGACCAGAGTGGGGTTTTACTAGACATGTGTAAGTACTGTGAGTAATGCATGACATGCTATATAACACGACCGAGTACTGAAACAGTACACAGTACCCGGCGAAATGTTGCATGGCACATGGCAATCATGGCATGGCATGACGTGCGCACTGCCATAGTACATACACGGGCCGGGCGGCTCGGTGAAGCGGGCGCGCAATCGGAAATGTTCGGGCGGTCGGGATTCCGTCTCTGTCACGCCCCTTAGTAGAATTTTGATTTAGAGCAGTATATAAAATACTGTTCATAGGGTTTACATTTCTATGGCACCGCCCAGTAAGTAATAATAACTCGACTGGCGCGCTTTCTTTCGTCTTTTACTATTGTTTTGAATTATTTCACAATTCACATTTGTTTACGAGGACAAGGTTATTGTATGCGGTATGGTAAAAAAATTGTTGTTTTGGAAAGTGTTTGTTTTGTGTGTTTGTGAAGAAAGTACTTAATTTGTTACCTACTTAATTCTAACTGTAAATAACTAGAAAAATTTTTGCTATGTGTGCAAATATATTTTTTGGGTATTAATGTATTTGTTTATTATGGCGAATTTGAAGTGTTTTTAATTCAAAGTTCTGTGTGGTGTTGCATCAGTTTATGGGCAGGCGTGGCGCTACCATCAGGTGAGCGCCTTGCTCATCTCGTCATACAATCAAATAAAAAAAAGTGTGCGTCTCGGGACGCTCGACAGAAGTGATAACTTAAACTAATGTGGGTTAAAGTGAGAGCAGAGGAGCCTGCCTACTGCTACCGTATGCGTAAGAGAAAGGGACGCCAGACAGAGTGGCGCCTTAACGCGTTACGTTACGAAGTCCGGTCAGTCATGTCCAAGTCCGGTCAAAGTCGTGTCGAAGTCGTGTCGAAGTCGTGTCGAAGTCGTGTCAAAGTCGTGTCGAAGTAGTGTCGAAGTAGTGTCAAAGTCGTGTCAAAGTCGTGTCAAAGTCGTGTCGAAGTCGTGTCGAAGTCGTGTCGAAGTCGTGTCAAAGTCGTGTCAAAGTAGTGTCGAAGTCGTGTAGAAATCGTGTCGAAGTCGTGTCGAAGTCGTGTCGAAGTCGTGTCAAAATCGTGTCAAAGACGTGTCAAAGTCGTGTCAGTCTTGTGAAAGTCCGGTCCAAGCCGACTGGTCACTGTGTGACGCCACCTGGTACTTCGAAATTATCAATGTTCCACGGAGGTCGGCTAACGCTGGCTGGTCAATGGACCGCTCACGTTACGGAACGTTTCGGTTCACGCTCCAATAAGAAGTTATCACTTCAAAAAAAAATATAAAAGGTCTATTTCTCTAATATTGCTATTACATTACACCTGAGTCCTGATTGAACATACAGTACACAACAGTACAAGTAATGGTGGGCCGTACACATTACTTCACATAGCGTGTCATGTCAGGTCATGCCTAGAGTAATGCTATAGTGCCATATTAGTAATAGTATGCCGTACACATTACTTCACATAGCGTGTCATGTCAGGTCATGCCTAGAGTAATGCTATAGTGCCATATTAGTAATAGTATGCCGTACACATTACTTCACATAGCGTGTCATGTCAGGTCATGCCTAGAGTAATGCCATGCCATGCTATAGTGCCATATTACGCCGTACGAAATGACATGCCATATGGCATTACTTCATAGTGTACTGTTTTGCGCATGTCATGTCATGTTTTACGTACACATAGTGCCGCTAGATGACACCCGAGTGATAAACAACGATAATGGCCGGGTTCCCTGGGCCAGCTTATCCACTTGATTACTATCAAGCTAATTTTCCGTGAGTAGCTTCGTTTCGATGAGACGCCCAACAATTCTCTATGCGAAAATTCTCTATTGTGGTAGCTAACAGAGATAGCAAGAATAGAATATTTCGATTTGATGATACTCAAAAATTGATAATTTTATTTGTAGGACAATATGACTGTTAAATTATATAAATATTAACTAAGTAAAAACAAAAAAATCTGCTCAAAAATTTAAATAGTATCGATATTCTGACTAATTTTCGAGGTCACGATAGCAACCGATAGTATTGCCAACCTATCGATATTCGATAGGCAATCGATTAGTGTTGCTTAAACATCGATTATTTGAGATTCCGATAGTATCAATAGTTTAAAAAAAAAACAATCGATATTTAATCGATAGGGTTCGAGACTTTTATAAGTATAAAATGAAACACAACTTATACTTTTGTATTAAGAATTGAACATTAAAATTTTATTAAAATTAAAAAAAATAATATATTCAAAGTATTTTCCTTCAGCCGGCTTCTTTTTTCATTCATAATGAGCCCTGATTGGGAAAATATTCGTTCTGAAAGATTAGATATCGCTGCACAGCACAAATATTTTTTGCCATTATACACAACACATTAGTTGACTTTTCCCAATATTTTAAAGAATAAGCAATCGTTGGTTTTTCTCAATATTGACCAACATCAATTATCGATTTAACGACTGGTGTTGTATGAGGTACCCGATTGGGCAAAAAAAGCAAATCATCGGATTTGGAATTGGTCTCTGTAGCAGACGTACTTGGAAGAGTTTGTATTTCGGGTATTTCTGTTGGTATGGATGCAATTAGATCCGCATAATATTCACTTTGGAGGAGTTGTGCTTGCTCCCCACACATTACACTATCGGTTTGAATATACTCATATATTTCGGAATTCCCTACAACTTGGCAACACTGCTCTTAGTACTACTTTACATCGGATCACCGGGATTTCCCCAAGTAGAGACATCAATTCGTTCTAAAAACAATGCTAGGGACGATAAAAAAGAAAATAAACGATATATCGATATATTTCTCAGACAATCGGATCGTTTCAATAGTTGAAATACTATTAATTAATCGATTGTTTATCGATTTTTAAGCAACACTACAATCGATAGTAAGGCAACACTAGGCACTAGCTGGTACGTTATTATATTGTCATTTGTCTGGTGCATAGATGTTTGTCTTATTTCAGTTTTGTGTGTGTTATAAAAATGTCTGCATTAATTTGTCGAATATGTTTGGATAACAACGTTCGAATGCATCAAATTGCGGGCTCGGAAGTTCAGGATGTATATGAAAAGCTAACAACTAAGAAGGTAGAATTCTTATACTATGTTAGGCGCAAAATAACTTTGCTGAGGTGAAGTCTGAGACCACTTACCCTCTACACCTGCCGAAATCTATTACATTATTCAACGAAAACAATATTAAAGACCCAAATGGCCGTGCCGCGCTGTAAACAAGTTAAGTGCAAAGCACGAATGGCCGGCTCGACCGGATTATTACCACTGTCTCACAGAAAACAGACGTAAAGTAGCGGCTTGCTGCAGCATTTCGTATGGTGAGTGAGATATCCGGAGGCCCAAATCCCTTTCCTCTTACCAATCCCTCTCCTTTAATGTCGGGAACGCGCACAGGGGTTGCTTTAGTATCCGGTTGCAAGCGAAATAGTGAGGGAGGGGGTTGAGTAGGGGAGGTACAACCCCCCCTGAAAGGGGGGAGGTGCGGAAACCAATAGCTTAGGAGATATGATATTTTTTAATTTCCAGGTTTCTGCTTACAATATTTTAGCACATATTGATATTTTCTATGTGGTCACGGGCTATTTTTCATCGGGAGAAGGAGGAAAGTCACAGTTTACTTTATATTCAATGTTAAAAAAAAACTGTAACAAAAATTGCTTATGAAGCAAGTAATAACAACAAGGCGTAGTTGCCGGGGCTACTACTTTTTGGGTGGTTTAAAAAAAAAATAACCACGAAGGGGATGGCAGGGTCTGCTCGCTCGCTTCGCTCGCTCACTGACCCTGCCATCCCCTTCTAACCTAATTTGTCCGAGTCGGGGTGCTCCAAATCCCGAGCTCGCTTCGCTCGCTCACGCGTGCATAAGCCTCGGTTTGTGAGGTTCCTACTTCTGGATGGTTAAGAAAAAAATAATCACCACCAATATCAATAAAGTAAGCAGGTCGAATGGGAGATAATAAGATCACAATAAAAACACAGCCGGCACTCAACAACAATGAAAGTAGGTAGTTGTGAATAGAAAAATAATAATTATAGTAGTATTGTAAAGAAAAAAAACGTTCCAGTAACGCGAGCACAACATATTAAGCATTTCGTTTTTATATAACTACTTGTCAGAAAGAGACAGAATTAGTCGTGTTCCACGTTCAATGACATTTGTCTCTTTCTAATTCAATATTAGTGTGTTTACAACTGTAATAACCTACAAAACTTTAAAAATTAATTTCACAAAAACTATGCATTTCCGTATAATAAACTGCTAGCATTTGTTAATACGGACTAGTGTCTAACGGTTACTATAAAAATTATCAGCAAAATCCTGCACCTGGATACTAAAGCCCTACTAAACCCTGGCTCTGGGGTGTAGCCGAAAATATCTCATACTTCAAAAACTATGCAACATAGCTCATTGAAACGAATGTTCGCCGGAAGTATCTTTTAATTTATTATCTTATAGTTGAATTAAAAAAAAACTTTCATCAACCCGTGACCAATTCATAATCCCATTATTTGTATAATCCTCAGGTTCAAGAGGATGGAAGACTACACTTTGCATGTTACACATGTTACTATGAGCTAAAGAAATGCCAGCAGCTTGTTATCAAATCACAGAAAGCGGAGGAGTTGCTTCAACAATTCTTTGTAAACAGTCATGAGGTATTTATATCATTATTTTATTATGGTGCTGCCACACCAGTGTTATAAAATGTTTACAAACATTTTATAACAGCGGTGTGGCAGCATCATTTAGTAAACATTTCTTAACAATTTGTAACATTTTTTAACATTTTTAAACCGCGGGCGGCGGTACTTTTGAGAGCGGCGCCGTCAAAGAAGGACCGATTTCATGTTTTCAAATGTTATAAAATATTAGAAAATGTTAAAAAATGTTAGAAAATGTTTTTGTTACCATTTTATAACAGCGGTGTGGCAGCACCATTACATAGTATTACAAATATTATGTTACATATTACAATATAACAGCGATAGCTCAGTGGGGAATGGTATGGAATGCAGAGACAAAAGTTGCAGGTTTAAAACCAGCCCTTAGAGCATGCACCAACAACTTTCTTATGTTACATGTATATTCATTGTTAATTATCACTAGCTTTAATGGTGAGAGAAACATTATGAGGAAGCCTAC
Source organism: Amorpha juglandis (assembly GCA_949126905.1). Taxonomy (NCBI): domain Eukaryota; kingdom Metazoa; phylum Arthropoda; class Insecta; order Lepidoptera; family Sphingidae; genus Amorpha; species Amorpha juglandis. Next base: position 6,053,178 of record OX421392.1, read on the forward strand.
ATACTTGAGAATGTCTGTTGTTGTGAATCTGTGAATGGGTACAAGGCAGCATAGTCTATTTTTATTATTTGCAGCAAAATGTGGAATCCATCACTCTTGCAGTCAGACTGACATATGGTCTGCATAATTCATTGATGATTGCGAAAATGGAGTCCTATCAAATACCAGAATATAACATAATTACAAAAGCAGAAAACCAAGACGAATGTGACATTAATGAAGAAGTGATGATCAAAGATGAACCTGATGATGATGGTAAGAACAGAATAATTTTATAAAATGTGTAAAAGCAATCCTGTACTATTTGTAAAGGTCTTATTAGGTGTCATGATAAGGATCCGGTTCTCCCCCAGGGGGGCTTGCCCTCTGATCCTAACTCTTTTCCCACCTCTTTTTCCTTCCCCTCCCCCTTGGTCCTTTAGCAGGCCGGCATGATGTTGCCGACCTACGATGGACACATTGTTTATCGTTGGTCGACACTATTCTTGGATTCTGCTACACTTACCATCAGATGTAGTGTAGTCACTTTTCCGAGCCAGGATAAAAAAAAATCTTTAGATAAGTAAAAAATAATAGTTTTAAAAAAACTAAAAAACACGCTTTTATAGATATCTAACCAAAAAATTGAAAATAAATTATAGTTTTAAAAAAACTAAAAAACACGCTTACGCAACACGCAAATAAAAATATATTGTAGCAGAGAGTATAATTTTAATTTTAAACCCGAATATCAAAAAAGCGCCATCTATTGACGCTCTTAGATACTACGATATTCCCTATAAATAACGAAGATCCAGGGAGTACAATTTTAATTCCTAACCCGAACATGAATAATTAATTAAATTATTATTGTTATTTCATTATTATTATTAAATTCTTATTTTTTTTTTTATCAAATTAGTGTATTGTCATCGGTCCTCAATAAATCTACAAAGTTTGAACGAAATCTGGCCGTTTAAAGTGGGTCAAAATTGCGCCCAAAGGAGTCGATTACAAACATACATACAAATATACAAACAAACATACAAACAAACGTACAGGTGAAGTTAATAAAAAGCGTGTAAAAAAGACCCAACAAAATTTTTAATCAAATGATGATTTATGAAACTGAGAAGAGTTTTTTTATAAATAAATTTAATAGTTTAGGGGAGATCCACAAATTACGTGAGATGTTTAAGGGGGAGGGGGGGTCGAGTCAAATCTCATCTAATCTTACGTTGGAGAGAGGGGGGGTCTCGGCAAATATCACGCAATTTTTTTTCTTATTGAAACAAAAAAAAACTATACTATTTTGACCCATTATCCAGATTCTACATGCTTAAGATCTAAGCATAACTGTAATACGATTAAGATCATTCACTAATTCATTCGAAAGAAAATAATTTCATTCATGATTCTCCATGGACTGAATTAGAGTAGATATTTTTTTTTAATCGCATTAGTTACGATTTAAGTATTCTATTGTTAAATTTTTATTACACTTATAACTCAGCAATATTGATTACTAGTCTTAACTAGTCGTAAATAAAAGTACGAAGCAAATTATTTTTTCTTTTTACAATAACACTCCAACACGTTTACATATTTAAGAAACGCACATTTTGAAAAATCTCACGTGAGATTGGGGGATGGGGGAGGGGGTTGAATAAAATCTCACAACATCTCACCAGGGGGGGAGGGAGGGACAGAAAATTCAAAAAAACACCTCACGTAATTTGTGGATCTCCCCTTAGATCATATGTCGGATAATTCACTGAGGACACCAATACAAACAATGAGTTTATCGATGGTCTCTAGAGTCATGCCGGCCTGTATAAATGCTTCTTCCCTCTTCAGAGAGGCAGAGAGGCTTCCAAACTGGCAGTAGTGTTTTTTGATGGAATCCAAACAATATACATATAACATTTTATGGATTCATTTAATATATTGATTTTGTAATATTTTCTTTTTGTTGGACTAGGTGCACTCCCAGAAAAAAAGGTTATACTGGACACAACCAAATCTATAGAAGTGAAGCAGGACACCATCTCTGGAACTCAAACAAACACAGTAGCTAATGAAAATAAGTCATCCCAAATAGTATGTGATGGGAAAAATCAGCAAGTATTAGTTAAGAACGATACACAGTCTTTTATATGCAATGATTGTAGTATAACATGTGATACGAAAGCTCTTCTTATCAAACATATTAGTGAACATAAACCTGTGACTATCAAACCGAATGAAACATGTACAAAAAATCAGAAATCTTCATGTAAAGGGAAATTGGATGAATGCAATAGTTTTATAAAGCACCTAAAAAAGCCTTATAAATGTGAATACTGTGATTATACATGTGCACAAAATATTACTTTAAAGAGACATATTAGAACTCACACAGGAGAAAAGCCGTATAAATGTAAATACTGTGATTATACATGTTCACGAAAGAGTAATTTAAAGACACATATTAGGATTCACACAGGAGAAAAGCCCTTTAAATGTCAATACTGTAATTATACATGCAGAGTAAAAAGTCAATTAAAGAGACATATTACAACTCACTCAGGAGAAAAGCCATATGAATGTAAATACTGTGATTACACATGTACACAACATGGTAATTTAAAGAAACATATTAGGACTCACACAGGAGAAAAGCCCTTTAAATGTCAATACTGTGATTATACATGTACAGAAAATGGTAGTTTAAAGAAACATATTAGAACTCACACAGGAGAAAAGCCCTTTAAGTGTCAATACTGTGATTATACATGTACAGTAGACAGTAGTTTAAAGATACATATTAGGACTCACACAGGAGAAAAGCCCTTTAAATGTGAATACTGTGATTATACATGTACACAAAATATTACTTTAAAGAGACATATTAGAACTCACACAGGAGAAAAGCCCTTTAAGTGTCAATACTGTGATTATACATGTACAGAAAATGGTAAATTAAAGAGACATATTAGAATTCACACAGGTGAAAAGCCATATGTATGTGAAATATGCGATAAGAAATTTGCAAGAAGAAGTGATTTGAAAAGACACTTACGAGTACATATGGGTAACAAAACTCGTTAGTACTGAAGCTAACTGCTCAGAGTATAACAAATATATTAGATGTCATAGCTTAAGCATTAGGTATATTCCTTTATTTTTATATTAGCACTAGATGACCCGGTGAACTTCGTATCACCTACATATATTTGTGTAAAATGTGGTCTAAACTTAATACAAATGTTTTATTTACATTAAATGCAACACAGTTATGCACTTAATGTAAATAAAAAAAAAGTGTGCGTTTCGGGACGCTCGACAGAAGTGATAACTTAAACTAATGTGGGTTAAAGTGAGAGCGGAGGAGCCTGCCTGCTGCTGCCGTATGCGTGAGAGAAAGGGAAGCCAGAGTGGCGACGTAACGCGTTACGTTACGAAGTTCGGTCAAAGTCATGTCAAAGCCCTGTCAAACTTCTGTCAAAGTCCTGTCAAAGTCCTGTGAAAGTCCGGTCAAAATCCGGTCAAAGTCCGGTCAAAGTCCGGTCGAAGTTCGGTCAAAGTCCTGTAAAAGTCCGGTCAAAGTCCAGTCAAAGTCCAGTCAAAGTTCTGTCAAAGTCCGGTCAAGGTCCTGTCAAAGTCCGGTCAAAGTCCGGCCAAAGACCTGTCAAAGTCCTGTAAAAGTCCGGTCAAAGTACGGTCGAAGTCCGGTCAAATACCGGTCAAAGTCCTGTCAAAATCCGGTTAAAGTCCGGTTAAAGTCCTGTCAAAGTTTGTCAAAATCCGGTCAAAGCCCTATCAAAGTCCGGTTAAAGTCCGGTCAAAGTCCGATCAACGTCCGTTTAAAGTCCGGTTAAAGTCCTGTCAAAGTTTGTCAAAATCCGGTCAAAGCCCTATCAAAGTCCTGTCAAAGTCCGGTTAAAGTCCGGTCAAAGCCCTATCAAAGTCCTGTCAAAGTCCGGTTAAAGTCCGGTCAAAGTCCGGTCGAAGTCCGTTTAAAGTCCGGTCAAAGTCCGGTCAGAGTCCTGCCAAAATCCGGTCAAAGCCCTATCAAAGTCCTGTCAAAGTCCGATCGAAGTCCGGTTAAAGTCCGGTCAAATACCGGTCAGAGTCTTGCCAAAATCCGGTTTAAGTCCAGTCAAAGTCCGGTCAAAGTCCGGTCGAAGTCCGGTCAGAGTCCTGCCAAAATCCGGTCAAAGTCCAGTCAAAGTCCTGTCAAAGTCTTGTCAAAATCCGGTCAAAGCCTGGTCAAAGTCCTATCAAAGTCCTGTCAAAATCCGGTCGAAGTCCGGTTAAAGCCCTTCCAAAGTTTGTCAAAATCCGGTCAAAGCCCTATCAAAGTCCGGTCAAAGTCCGGTCAAAGTCCGGTCAAATACCGGTCAGAGTCTTGCCAAAATCCGGTTTAAGTCCAGTCAAAGTCCGGTCAAAGTCCGGTCGAAGTCCGGTCAGAGTCCTGCCAAAATCCGGTCAAAGTCCAGTCAAAGTCCTGTCAAAGTCTTGTCAAAATCCGGTCAAAGCCTGGTCAAAGTCCTATCAAAGTCCTGTCAAAATCCGGTCGAAGTCCGGTTAAAGCCCTTCCAAAGTTTGTCAAAATCCGGTCAAAGCCCTATCAAAGTCCGGTCAAAGTCCGGTCAAAGTCCGGTCAAAGTCCGGTCGAAGTCCGGTCAAATACCGGTCGAAGTCCGGTCAAAGTCCAGTCTAAGTCCGGCCAAAGACCTGTCAAAGTCCAGTCAAACTCCGGTCATAGATCGGTCAAAGTCCGGTTAAAGTCCGGTCAAAGTCCGGTTGAAGTCCGGTCAAAGTCCGGTTGAAGTCCGTACAAAGTCCGGTCCAAGCTGACTGGTCGCCACCTGGGAAATCGAAATTATCGATGTTCCAGGGAGGTCGGCTAACGCTGGCTGGTCGATGGACCGCTCGCGTTACGGAACGTTTCGGTTCACCCTCCCATAAGAAGTTATCACTTCAAAAAAAAAATTAATTGAGGTACTGCACCATTGCATGTGAGGTAGTCCGTCGCACAATTAATTGACTTCGACGACCTAAGGCAGGTCGTCTTCTCCTTCGGTGTGCGGGGGCATCTGAGCCCCCCTACATTTGGAGACGGGCGGCACCGCGCAGGGGCGGTTCCTGCTGAAGCCGGGGCACTTCTCGCCTCGGGAACCCGGGGCCGAATATGGCCACTGCGGGGTTTTTAGTTGATATTTGCCGTGCATAGGGTGTACATAGTGTTACAGACTCGGCCCAGCGGTCGCCCGGATGTTTTCCATCTCTCCCGGGTGGCTCAACGCTGGGTCGTAAGCCCAGTAGAGCCCAACATAACCGTTCCACCTCCCCCGGTGGGACGGTAACGACAAAACGCTTTTCCCCGCGACAAAAAAAATAAATAAAAGAAGTGTGGTTCTCGAGACGCTCGACAGAAGTGATAACTTAAACTAATGTGGGTTAAAGTCAGAGAGGAGAAGCCTGCCTACTGCTGCCGTATGCGTGAGAGAAAGGGAAGCCAGACAGAGTGGCGCCGTAACGCGTTACGTTACGAAGCGGTTTACCCTCCCATAAGAAGTTATCACTTCATTGGATTGCTCTGTACTGCACTGCACTCCAGTCCGGTCAAAGTTCTGTAAAAGTCCTTCAAAAGTCCGATCAAAGTCCGGTCACAGCGCGGTCACAGTCCAGTCAAAGTCTTGTCAAAGTCCTGTCAAAGTCCGGTCAAAGTCCGGTCAAAGCCCGGTTAAAGACCTGTCAAAGTCCGGTGAAAGTCCTGTCAAAGTCCGGTCAAAGTCCTATCAAAGTGCGGTCAAAGTCCGGTTGAAATACGGTCAAAGCCCCGTTAAAGACCTGTCAAAGTCCGGTGAAAGTCCTATCAAAATCCGGTCAAAGTCTTGTCAAAGTCCGGTCAGTCCTATCAAAGTCCAGTCAAAGGCGGTAAGAGTCCGGTCGAAGTCCGGTCAAAACCCGGTTAAAGACCTGTCACAGTCCGGTCAAAGTCCTGTCAAAGGCCGGTCAAAGCCCTGTCAAAGTACTGTCAAAGTCCGGTGAAAGTCCTTTCAAAGTCCGGTCAACGTCCTGTCAAAGTCCTAACAAAGTTCGATCAAAGTCGGTGACAGTCCGGTCAGTCAGTGAAAGTCCGGTCAAAGTCGGTCAAAGTCCTGTCAAAGTCTGGTCCAGGCAGGTCCAGTCCGGCCCAGTCCGGTCCAGTCCAGTCAAAGTCCGGTCCAGTTCGGTCCAGTCGGGTCCAGTCCGGTCCAGTCCGGTTAAAAGTCCGGTCAAAGCCCGTACCGTAAATAAAGTTCTCGGGCACTGACAAACTGATGATGAAAAAAAAAACTGACAAATTGTCTTGAAATTTATTTATTTATTTTCTTTTTTCGTCAACCAACTGATACTTTTACACTCTTTTTATTTCTGAAACAAAACTGTATTGTATTCCAACAAAACAGACCAAAGAGATCGGACCTCATACCATATATATATCCATATTAGCTATGAAACAGACAAATTTCTGAACGCACCTATAAATATTTGACAACCAAGTGTCAATTTATTTCTAAAATGACAAAAGACATCAAATTTTTCATACCTAGGAACGGTTTGTATTGGAATTGTCGTTTTTGGTATTTTCCTTTACTTATTATTTATTTTTCTCACCGGGTAAACCTTCCCTGAACTTCCACAAATATTTCAAGATCAGAATTAGCCAAATCGGTACAGCCAGTCTCGAGTTTTTGCGAGACACACGCACAGCGATTCATTTTTATATATATAGATGTGCTAAATGTTTGTTCCTGGATAAAAATAATAATATGTTCTAATCTATGTGCTGATATACCTGTGTGATTAAATTCATCAATCAACCATTATTGGATTATTGATTAACAAACATACAAACTTCCACATCAACAAATCCTACTTCCTACTTGAAGTGTCAGGAAATAATTGTAATATGTACGAGCAATGAAACGACAACTTCACCATCAGCCGTATATTCGTAGACTGGCGCGACCGTACGGTCCGTTCAAAACGGTAACAAATTACCCTCAGTTTAATAATTATTTAAACCTATACATTACACCTCCACCACGATACAATACTACATCTTATCCTTACGTCTTATTTTACACTATTTTTTTTATATTAATTAACAATTATAATTTTACTTAATCTATGGGGCATTTCACGTCAAGCGGACAACGAAAAAAAATGAGGTCGTGAATTTTGTTTATACTCTGGTCAGTTATACTTCTAGTAGACATGGATGTGTACACACAATTTTTTTGTATGGTGCTTTATTGGTGAGTTATGAGCTTTTAAAAATTTACTAAGTATGGAGTCATGAATTTTTGGATGCTTATTATCTGTATCAATTAATTTGTAAAAGAAACTACAAAGTATTGTTTATAGTTCTAAAGTTGAAGTTTTTAATTTTTTTGTCGAATTCTAAATTCAAATTTTTTTACGTATAGTAAACCGGAAGTAAAAATTTCAAATCGATATTTGAGTAACTAAAACACTAACACTTATTAAAAAAATATTTTAACCTTGAATTTAAGCCTTAAATGTACCATTACCATTTACCAAAAAAAATAGAATGGGATCATCGACATATAAAAAAAGGGGGACGCCACTTCCCATACATCGAAAGTGAAGTGACCTATAGTGTGCCAGAATTCTGTACGTATAGGGGCCACACGCACACACTCTCATCATAGTACACCATTTCCCGCCATTACGCTACACGACCACCTTGTGAAAAGTTCATTCCGACTAGTGTTAAAAAAAATATAATAATGCCGACATATGTTATAAAACACTGTAAAAATAATTCCACATCGAAAAAGAAATATCAAGGAATTACTTATCACAGGTAAGATACGAATTCATAATCACTTTTATAATGTTTTTGGTAAAAATATTTATGTAATATTCGGAACACAAAACGTCAACTACACGTGCATGTGTTGCCAGAAAATAAATGAGGTATTTTCCCCAAAGTGTGAGTATTCCGTTGTGATTAAGAACATTAGTTCAAACATTACTAACCGACTTTAAAACTGGAGGAAGTTGTCAATTAAGCTTATATTTTATCTTTAATGTATGGACATCAATTTCCCCATCAAATATGGACCGAATTTGAAATATGTTGATGTTCGATAAAGTTTAGGTACTATGTGGTCTCCTATACTGTGTGGCGATTAAGTTATCCCATTAAATGATACCACGTCTTCTACATGTCGTTCTTTAACCATACGCAAAAAATAAATTAAATACCTCCGATATCTTAGTCAAGGGACATTTTTTTCTGATTTAACATTTGAGAACATCATGTAAATGCGTAAGGATATCACCTGACAAATACTGCTGGGTCAATGACCCACGAGCGGCGAGCGGCGATGCGACGTGGACATGCGTGACATAAAGTACCTATCGCTGCGATTTCGCCTCTTTTACAGGTCATTGAACTTTTTTTTAACAAGGTGTTTTATTTCGTGGCAATTTTTAAATTATTTATTTTGTTTGAAAGTTGCATATTTTTATTTTTGGTCTAAATGTTTATTTTATTCTTTGAACAAACTTATATCGAGTAGTTTTAACCGCTGTATCATTTAATGTGATAACCAAATCGCCACCCGGTATACAGTGGTGTGTGTAGTGGTAGTTATATCAGGTCGAGTGTCTTCCCAAAACCGGTGACAACCGGGGTGCAGTGCCCTCCCCCCCCTCCGGTCCTAGCTACGCTACTGCATATATATTTTCTTAAAATCTGATAACGGAATATGGAGTAAAGAAGATATTAACTCCTCAAACAAACAAATAAATTAAAAAATAACTCGCCGAATTGAGAACCTATTTTTTTTAAAGCTTAACCGGCTTCATATCATCGAGATTACTAAATCATAAAATATATCTTCAGAAACTCATTGATAAGTAAATAATAACATTAATTTCCAGAGGTGTTTTTGGATTCGTTAAAATTTGTATTGTGCGGCAGCGGCACAAGCCCCTGACTTTTTTATTTTTCAGTACGTTTTGAACTGTGTTTTGTACAGTACTCTTTATTTAAAAATAATAATTAAAAATAATAATAATAATTTCTTTAAAAGGATTTTTCACATTTTTAAATATTAGTCACAAAAAAAACAAAACATTTAAAAATATAAAAATCATAACCCCTCCAATGACGAGGCCTATGACCCAAGCCACCGGCGGTTAGGACCTAAGAGAGAGAAACCTTCTCACAATGCGTGCTGTGTCTCTGTCTAATCTAAAGGGGCCTACATTTCCCGGCTGAAGATTTATACAAAGTATGTTGCATTTGCGAGATGGCAGCCAGGAGGCTCATAAAAGAAAACATTATAATTTCTAATGAAAAACAACATACGTACATAATATAAAAAATATTGGATTCTTTTATAGCGAATAATAATATTTTTTTTAATTTGGAACTAGAACACACTCTGGCAGGCGCCGAACATAAGATCAATTTAATTAAATGTATCTTACAAAATATTTGAGCATTCGTTTCCACCACATTTCTAAATTAGAAAGTATTGAACGGTCCGTGCAAAGTAAGAGGCATGTGTATAGAAATTTAAATCATTTTAAAGGCTTTTAACTTATTTTTTAATATACCTACCCCATTATTACACGAAACAATTAATTGTTTGTACCAAGTACTTAATTACCATGTACATACTTTATTCCAATAAACACGGGCCGAATATAATACCTCCTCTTAGGAGTTGGTTAAAACTGGGGAACATTTTCATTTATCTGGTATCCCTCATCTTTCGCACACATATATCATAAACCTGCATCACTGACGATATTAGTAGCGTTCTATCCTCCTTTTTTATATATCGATGAAAGGGATACAATAGTTTAAGACTTAGAGCATAATATAGAGTGCATACACATAGCTATGAGCTCTTTCTAAGCAATAGCGTTTATACTCAAATACTGCGCTATTAATATTTTATTCCTTGGATATAAATTCTAACATGCAAGAATATAAAAATAAACGATTTCTTTAATACTTCACAAAAAAATTAAAACGTGATCGCAAAAAAAAAAGTTTAAGACTTAGAGCGATTTTATTTACTGAGATTGATTTAATTTATTTGACAGTTTAAATGGTTTTGGCCATTATGGTAATAAGTTAAAACATGCTCTTTCATGTAATTCTGAACACATTACTTTCTGGAATGATGCTGTAAAAAGCTAGCATCAATGCGCTTTGGCGAATTAATACTCTCTTAAAAAAATATTTGTTTAAGAGAATATTGCCCTAATATAGATAGGTTATATTATCCTTCTAGTAATTTTAATCAAATCGCCAGGCAGAGTATTTCTATTATTGATAAAATGATGCCATGTATTTGCAATGTTTATGTTTATTCTGATTTAATAGGTGCTTACAAAAAAATATTGACACTTTATAACTGTAATATACATAAAACAGATCTTATTAAAGCTTTTTGCCTTTATGTAATTAAAATGCAAGTTAAGCTATGGTGCATTATTTTCAATAATTGAATAAATAATATTGAGTTTAGGCCTAGATACATAGAAATGGAAACTCTAATCTGAGAAAAAGTCACAAAAGGATTGAGTTATGGATCAGGAAGGTGTTGTACCTAATCACCCATAATTTAATATTGGTATCTTCATAGTATTTTGTCTACAGTTTTTATGATTGTTGCAAATAAAATTGTTTTTTTTAAGTGTATTAGTCATATTTTTCTGCTTTTAGTTTATTATGCATACTGTATAGTATAGTAGCTTAAACTCAACTCCTTGTATTGCATAAAAAACATAGTTATAGTCTTCTTTATCACTATTTTATTTACTGTTAAGCATAAATGATGTAAAATCCCATATGTATAAAGTTAATAGGATCAGACAGCGCCTTAACTAATTTACGCACTAGGATTCATTTCAATCAAAAAAGTAATTAGCATTATATTAAATGTCTTTGTATAGAAATATGATGATCAATATGTGTATATGTATAAATGAATAAACAGATTATATTAAAGATTATGTAAAAGTAGAACTGACCAAAAAATAGTTTGAAAATGTATTGCTATTAGATAAGTAGGATGGCTTATGTTTTAAAATATTAAGGACACGAGTAAGACTGTAAATATTATTCTTATTATTTGTCACCTTTATATTTACATTTCGTCACAACGATTAAACTCTGTACTTTTTACACTGATTCCTGCAAATTCATAAGTAATTGTTGAGTATACATTATATTTATTATCACCTTAGTACAAAAGTGTATTTTTTAATGTTTCCATAGTTATTGATATACCAATCTGCAGAAGTAGTAATTTTACACTTTATTTTAATATTGGGTTTTCGTTAGTGTACCTAACATTTTCTGATTTTTGTAGCATTTTTACTTGAAAATAAGCCATTACATGATACATACATCGACTTAAAAAAAAGGGGGACACCACGTCCCATACATCGAAAGTGAAGTGACCCATAGTGTGCCAGAATGCTGTACGTATACGGGTCTCACGCACACACTCTCATCATAGTGTGCCAGTTTCCGCCATTACGCGACACGACCGCCTTGTGTAACGTTCACTCCAACTTGGATTTAAAAAATATAATAATGCCGACATGTGTCATAAAACATTGTAAAAACAATTCGACATCGAAAAAGAAATATCAAGGAATTACTTAGCACAGGTAACATATGAATTTATAATCACTTTTATAATGTTTTTGGTAAAATTATTTACGTAATATTCGGAACATAAACGTCAACTTCACGTGCATGTGTTGCCAGAAAATAAATGAGGTATTTTCCCCAAAGTGTGAGTATTCCGTTGTAATTAAGAACATTATTAGTTCAAAAATTACTAACCGACTTTAAACCAGGAGGAGGTTGTCAATTAAGCGTATATTTTATTTTTAATGTACGAACATATATTTTCCCATCAAATATGGACCGCTTTGTTGAAATATGTTGATGTTCGATAAAGTTAAGTAAAGTACTAAGCGGTCTCCTATATACAGTGGCGTAGCTAGCACGGGTGGCACCAGGGGTGGATTTGATTTGGCTGTCACCCAAAGAATGAAAGCTTTAAAATGATTTAATGTATTTTAACCGATTTCAAAAAAGGAGGATAGAGGAGAGGATTTCCCCATTTTTGAATATTATTTCGGGTTATATCAGGTCGAGTTCCCAAAACCGGTGACAACCGGGGTAGAGTGCCCCCCTCTTCCTTCCTAGCTATGGTACTGCATATATATTTTGTTAAAATCTGATAACGGAATATGGAGTAAAGATATTAAACTCCTCGAACAAACAAATATATAAAAAAATAAATTCGCCGAATTGAGAACCTTCTTTTTTGAAGCTTAACCGGCTTCATATTATCAAGATTACCAAAACATAACATTTATCTTAAGAAACTCTGTGAGAAGTAAATAATAACATTAATGTCTAAAGGTATTTTTGGATTCGGTAAAATTTGTGTTGCGCGGCAACGGCACAAGCCCCGGCTTTTTTATTTATCAGTGCGTTTTGAACTTTGTTTTGTACTGTACTCTTTATTTTAAAAGGATGTTTTACATTTTTAAATATTAGTTAAAAACAAAAAACAAAACATTTAAAAATATAAAAATAATACTCTCCAATGGCGAGGCCTAGGACCCAAGCCACCGGCGGTTAGGACATAAGAGAGAGAAACCTCCTCACAATGCGTGCTGTATCCAATAACGCCGCTTACTGTATCTGCACTTTGACCCAACGACCAATTTGGAATTAAAACACACTCTGGCAGGCACCGAATATAGGATTAATCTAATTAAATGTATTTTAGAAAAATATTTGAGCATTCGAGATCACCATATTTCCAAATTAGAAGCTACCGAACGGTCCGTGCAAAGTAAAAGGCATGTTTATAAAAAATTAAATCATTCTAAAGGATTTTAATTTAATTTTTATCTTTTCATATACCTACCCCACAATTAAACGAATCAATTAATTGTTTGAACTAAGTACTTAATTACCATATACATACTTTATTCAATACACACGGGTCGAATATAAAACCTCTTAGGAGTTGGTTAAAACTGGGGAAAATTTTCATTTATCTGGTATCCCTCAACTTTCACACACATATATCATAAACCTGCATCACTGACGATATTAGTAGCGTTCTATCCTCCTTTTTTATATATCGATGGATACATATTTCAAAATACAACGGAATGCTTTTCGCGAGGCGATAATTTGTAAATATATATTTATTTAAAAGTTAAATTCATGATGTTATGGTTTTAAATTAACCTTTGTACAAATAAGTTTAAGTAGTCATATTATTAACTCTCATTTATAACAAAAAACATTTGTTGGCTATTTGTCAGCCAAAGCTGGCTCCTTTGTATATTTGTGCTTTCTATTTAATTTCATTCGCAATTTAAATGTCATTGGTGGTTTAAGTGTAATAGTGTTAATAATAAAGAATTTTAGTTAATTGTGAAAATGTAATATTTCAAATAGTTATAGAAGTGCAATTCCAAGTAAAAATTGGATCTATCGGTTGGTTCGGAAATCATTGTAAATAGGACGTAAGAACAATTTACATAAATATGTAACCTACGATAGAAATAAATTTTATAATTACTATTTAGTTTTATTATTATTAATCAAATTTTATGCAAGGTTCATACGAGGTTTTCGTCTAGTAATAACCCACTATAGAAAACCGATAATTTATTACGGTTTTAGTATGTAACCCTCCTTAAAGTCATCCCTATTTTATTTAATGAACGGTATTTTCATAAATTTACCGATTTCTGATACGGCACGTCTCTAGTATACAATCTCCGTGCAAAAGAGAAACTAGAGAACCACAGATCAATTCACACGGGCAAGAAAGAGAGATCCCACTTCTCTTAAGAAAGAATTGTATAACATGTATAGTATAAAAATATATGCATGTAGGTGTGAGCAGTGAGCTTATCGTGTTAAAAAAAATGTATGAAGTCAACCGTCTCTCTAGTTTATTTGCCTCTGGTCAGCTATTCTCTAGTTTAATTGTCCCTGTTTATTTAATGCTGTAGCGTATTATTCTACATAGAAATTAAAGAGTGCTGTGAATTGATTACTAGTTTGTGCCTAGGTGTTTATCTTCTTTCAGTTTTGTGTGTGTTATGAAAATGTCTGCATTAATTTGTCGAATATGTTTGGATAACAACGTTCGAATGCATCAAATTGCGGGCTCGGAAGTACAGGATGTATATGAAAAGCTAACAACTAAGAAGGTAGAATTCTTATACTATGTTACGCGCAAAATAAATTGGCTGAGGTTAGAGACTTCACCTACCCTTTACACCATTTATTTATTTTCTTGAATGACGAGCAGAGAGATTGATACGAGCAAGGCGCTCGCCCGATGGTAAGCGCAACGCCTGCTTATACACGGAAGCACCACCACAAAGAACTTTGACTTACAAAGCACTGCATGGCACTGAACTGCGCTCTTCTCCATCTAAAATGTTGTCTCATAATGCCCAGAAAATTCACTGGTTTCAATGTCCTAACCGTAACAGAACAGTGCTTACACACTGTTGCTTGGCGGCAGAAATAGACAAAGTGGTGGTACTTATGTAAATGGCCTCTCACATGAGGCAACTACCACCTTGTTAGATCCACCTGCCGACATCAATGACATTATTCTACGAAAACAATATTATAGACCAAAGTGGAAGTGCCGCTCTGTAGATACTGAAATCTACAGTATGAATGGGTCGTCTTGACCGGATCATTACCACTGTCTCACAGACAACAGACAAAGGGTGTAGCGCATAAGTAGCTATAAAGTAGTTGTGTAAGTGTGTAACAAGTTCTATCATCAATAAAGAGTCTTGATGGAACCTCCGGTGTATCAATACGTCTCCTCTCCTACAACAGCTTGCTGTTGTGTTTCGCACGGTGCATGTGATATCCAGAGACCCAAATCCTCTTCCCCTTCCCAATTCCTTCCCTTTAAGGTCAGGAACACGCACTTGACGTGGTGGCTCATTTATCAGGTGACTCACTTGCCTGTTTGCTAAACTCTGTTATAAAAAAAACTGGCCAGTGTGTAGAGCCACATATAGTAGCCGAAAATATCTCATACCTCAAAAACTATGCAACATAGCTCATTGAAACCAATGTTCATGGGAAGTATCTTTTAATTTATGATCTTATAGTTGAATAAAAAAAATAGAGAACATTTTTCAAAACTTTCAACAACCCGTGACCTATATCAATTCATAATACCATTATTTGTTTAATTTTCAGGTTCAAGAGGATGGAAGACTACACTTTGCATGTTACATATGTTACTATCAGCTAAAGAAATGCCAGCAGCTTGTTATCAAATCACAGAAAGCGGAGGAGTTGCTTCAACAATTCATTGTAAACAGTCCTGAGGTATTTATATCATTATTTTATTACATAGTATTGCAAATATTATAATATAACAGCGATAGCTCAGTGGGGAGTGGTATGGAATACAGAGACAAAAGTTGCAGGTTTAAAACCAGCCCTTACGAGCATGCACCAACAACTTTCTTATGTATATTCATTGTTAATTATCACTGGCTTTAATGGTGAGAGAAACATTATGAGGAAGCCTACATACTTGAGAATTCTCCATGATGCTATGTGAAGTCTACCAACCCAACCCATGTTAAGCCAGTGTGTTGGACTAAGACCTATTCCAGTTTATTCGTACAGGAGGCCTGTGCTCAGCAGTGAGACAGTGTAATATGTTGTAGATATTATTATTTTATTATCTAAAAACTCATGAATGAAATATTAAAACTACCACCACCACATTAATAATGCACTAATTTTTGTGTGTCTATTTCACAATTTAAAAATGAACCACCAAAGTAGTAAGAGGTTTTTTCGATATATTTTTTGCGATTGTTTTACGTCTATCTGTGAATGGGTGCAAGGCAGCATAGTCTATTTTTATTATTTGCAGCAAAATGTGGAATCCATCACTCTTGCAGTCAGACTGACATATGGTCTGCATAATTCATTGATGATTGCGAAAATGGAGTCCTATCAAATACCAGAATATAACATAATTACAAAAGCAGAAAACCAAGACGAATGTGGTATTAATGAAGAAGTGATGATCAAAGATGAACCTGATGATGATGGTAAGAACAGAATAATTTTATAAAATGTGTAAAAGCAATCCTGTACTATTTGTAAAGGTCCTATTAGGTGTCATGATAAAGATCCGGTTCTCCCCCAAGGGGGCTTGCCCTCTGATTCTAACCCTTTTCCCACCTCTTTTTCCTTCCCCTCCCCGTTGGTCCTTTGGCAGGCCGGCATGATCTTGCCGACACATTGTTTATCGTTGGTCGACACTATTCTTGGATTGCGCTACACTTACCATCAGATGTAGCGTAGTCACTTTGCCGAGCCAGGATAGAAAAAAATCTTTAGATGTTAAGTAAAAAAAAGACCCAACAATTTTTTTAATCAAATGATGATTTATGAAACTGAGAAGAGTTTTTTTATAAATAAATTTAATACTTTAGATCATATGTCGGATTATTCACTGAGGACACAAATACAAACAATGAGTTTATCGATGGTCTCTAGAGTCATGCCGGCCTGTATAAATGCTTCTTCCCTCTTCAGAGAGGCAGAGAGGCTTCCGAACTGGCAGTAGTGTTTTTTGACGGAATCCAAAAAATATACATATAACATTTTATGGATTCATTTAATATATTGATTTTGTAATATTTTCTTTTTGTTGGACTAGGTGCACTCCCAGAAAAAAAAGTTATACTGGACACAACCAAATCTATAGAAGTGAAGCAGGACACCATCTCTGGAACTCAAACAAACACAGTAGCTAATAAAAATAAGTCATCCCAAATAGTATGTGATGGGAAAAATCAGCAAGTATTAGTTAAGAACGATACACAGTCTTTTATATGCAATGATTGTAGTATAACATGTGATACGAAAGCTCTTCTTATCAAACATATTAGTGAACATAAGCCTGTGACTATCAAACCGACTGAAACATATACAAAAAATCAGAAATCTTCATGTAAAGGGAAATTGAATGAATGCATTAGTTTTATAAAGAACCTAAAAACGCCTTATAAATGTCAATACTGTAATTATGCATGCACATATTATAGTAATTTTAAGAGACATATTAGAACTCACACAGGAGAAAAGCCGTATAAATGTAAATACTGTGATTATGCATGTACACAATATATTCATTTAAAGACACATATTAGAACTCACACAGGCGAAAAGCCGTATAAATGTAAATACTGTGATTATACATGTACACAAAAGAGTGCTTTAAAGACACATATTAGAACTCACACAGGCGAAAAGCCCTTTAAATGTCAATACTGTGATTATACATGTACAGAAAATGGTAAATTAAAGAGACATATTAGAACTCACACTGGCGAAAAGCCCTTTAAATGTGAATACTGTGATTATACATGTTCACAACATGGTAATTTAAAGAAACATATTAGAACTCACACAGGAGAAAAGCCGTATAAATGTAAATACTGTGATTATGCCTGTACACAAGATATTCAGTTAAAGACACATATTAGGACTCACACAGGTGAAAAGCCGTATAAATGTAAATACTGTGATTATACATGTACAAAAAATAGTAGTTTAAAGGAGTATATTAGAACTCACACAGGAGAAAAGCCATATGAATGTAAATACTGTGATTATGCATGTACAGAAAATGGTGATTTAAAGAAACATATTAGGACTCACACAGGTGAAAAGCCGTATAAATGTAAATACTGTGATTATGCATGTAAAAAAAATTATGATTTAAAGAGACATATTAGAACTCACACAGGAGAAAAGCCCTTTAAATGTCAATATTGTGATTATACATGTACACAAAATAGTAATTTTAAGAGACATATTAGAACTCACACAGGAGAAAAGCCATATGAATGTAAATACTGTGATTATGCATGTACAGAAAATGGTGATTTAAAGAAACATATTAGGACTCACACAGGAGAAAAGCCGTATAAATGTAAATACTGTGATTATGCATGTACAAAAAATAATGATTTAAAGAGACATATTAGAACTCACACAGGAGAAAGGCCTTTTAAATGTCAATACTGTAATTATACATGTGCACATAATGGTCTTTTAAAGAGACATATTAGAACTCACACAGGAGAAAAGCCATATAAATGTAAATACTGTGATTATACATGTACACAAAGTATTGATTTAAAGATACATATTAGAACTCACACAGGAGAAAAGCCCTTTAAATGTCAATACTGTTATTATACATGTACAGTAAATGGTAGTTTAAAGACACACATTAGAACTCACACAGGAGAAAAGCCCTTTAAATGTCAATACTGTGATTATACATGTACAGTAAACAGTGCTTTAAAGACACATATTAGAACTCACACAGGAGAAAAGCCTTTTAAATGTCAATACTGTGATTATACATGTACACAAAATAGTAATTTAAAGATACATATTAGAACTCACACAGGAGAAAAGCCCTTTAAATGTCAATACTGTGATTATACATGTACAGAAAATGGTAATTTAAAGAAACATATTAGAACTCACACAAGAGAAAAGCCATATGTATGTGAAATATGCGATAAGAAATTTGCAAGAAACAGTTGTTTAAAGATTCACCTACGAGTACATATGGGTAACAAAACTCGTTAGTACTGAAGCTAACTGCTCAGAGTATAACAAATATATTAGATGTCATAGCTTAAGCATTAGGTATATTCCTTTATTTTTATATTAGCATTTGCTAAATGTTTGTTCCTGGATAAAAATACCCTAATATGTTCTAATCTATGTGATGATATACCTGTGTGACAAAATTCATCAATCAACCATTATTGGGTTACTGATTAACAAACATAAAAACTTACAAGCATAAAAACTTCCACATCAAAAAATCCTGCTTCCTACTAATATACAATACTAGCAGACCCGGCCACGCTTGCTGTGGCTAAGGTATGTGTTAAATTATATTGTAGTAAACTATTCAATACAGTATGCGCCATCTATTGGATACTTACTCAATCCAGCCGATAAATTACCTTACACTGCCATCTGTTAGAATGTTATGGAACTCACAGAATTATAACTAATAATTTGCAATAAAAAATATTGCGACTATAAATTGAAATATAAACTATCCTATCTCTCAAGTTGGATCAAACTGCACACAGTCAACAAAATTTGATTAAAATCGGTTCAGTAGTTTAAGAGTTCATCGCGGACAATCAACTTGTCACACACACATACTTATAAAATAACATGTCCTGACTGACTGACTGATTCATCATCGCCGAGCGTTAACTATCAAGGCTACAAGCATGAAATTCGGACTGTATATTCATTTTGTTATGTAGGCACCCACTAAGAAAGGATTTTAGAAAATTCCACCCCAAAGGGGTCAAAATAGGGGATGATAATATGTATGAAAGTCCGTTATTTTGAAAGTTACATAAACAAAATTTTGTATTTCGGTTATTGACGTAAAACAAATAAATACGTGTTTCAGGAATTTTGGAAATTTTATTTAATAAGGGATGAAAAAGGGGGTGAAAGTTTGTATCGGACTTGCATTATTTTTGATCTGAGGAACACTAAACTTTTTATTTAGGCTAATGATTAGTATTAGAACATATGCTATTTTAATCTCAGAAAGACATTTACGCGGGCGGAGCCGCGGCCAGCCGCTAGTTTTTATATATAAAGATTAGTCGGAAGTAGGATTTGTTGTATAGGTCCTATGATACTGTGACTGCCTCGGTGCCTCGGACTGCTGTGCTGAGGTCTCGGGTTCGATCCCCGGGTCGGGTCAAGTGATATTGGTTTTTTTTTTTTTTTATTGCCTTGATAGGCAGACGAGCAAGCGGCCCGCCTGATGGTAAGCGGTCACCGCCGCTCATGGACATCGGCAATGCCAGGGGCACAGCCAAGCCGCTGCCTACCGTGGGTTTTTCTATCACACACGTTTTGCAATTGTTTCGCCGCAAGAATGTTTCTGGTTTTGTGCCCCTCAATATATAAGTATTTTGTTATTTCTTATTTTATTTTGACGGCCTCCGTGGCTTGTCGGGCTGTGAAGGGAGAGGCCGCGGGTTCGATCCCCGCACCGAGACAAATGTTTGTGTGATCCACAAATATTTGTTTCGGGGTGTGGGTGTTGTGAGACCGAAAGTCTCTCGTAGTTCCTGATACCCACGACACAAGACTCGTATCTTACTGTGGGGTCAGGACTATGTGTGTGACTATTGGGTGTATTAATTTATTTTTAATATAATTATTTTCTCATAATATTTCATCAGTTTGGATGAGAAACAAAAGGGTTTTTTTTTACATTTAGGTATATAATATTGGTTTTGATTTCGTATTTTTTTTAGTTTTAATAGAGGATTTGATTTGTTCAATTTGTTTTATTTCTACAAACCAGCAGAGTTAGTACTAACCAAGTGTCCTTATACCACATACATATGATCGGACATTTCAAATATTTTTATAAAATTTATTGCGCATATCGTAAAGATGCCTCTATAAATCCTATAAATCCGAAACGAAGCAACGAAGTTCGAAACATCCATAAAGTACACTAGGTATAGAATAGCCATTACAATAATAATATTACTGACCTATATTACTATCATAAAGATTCATTTGTTTGTAAAAACGTATATGAAAAAGATTGCATTAAGGGGTTATATACAGTTAGAAGGCCGAAAAAAAGCGAATTTTCCAGATTTTTTTCTGAGAAAACTTTTAAACTTATTGATCTAAAAATTTGTACACATATTATGGTATCTTTTAACTGTATTTTAGGACTTAGTATTAATAAAAATATTTATTTGGAAAGGAGCTACAGCTGATCTCCGGAAGCTCTTCTCAAAAAGGACGTTTTGCGGTGGCCACTATATCTCTGAACTGGATCCTTTGAAATTAAAAAACCAAACAGATTTCGTTAAAGTAATGTTAAATCTAGTAATTAATCGAAGGAATACAGTCAACCTGGGTAATTTTGGCTCACTTTAGAGGTAATTTATAGTAGTACGGATTTACTTTTATTGTTATTTGTCATAAATGAGTGTTTCTAGTGGGATATTGGCCTTTAAAATCTCATTTCCTGTGTTATTTATCAAAACGATAAATAAAAGACCCTTAAATTACCAAAAATTTGGTGAGCCAATGTTACACTGACATTTGGGTAACATTAATAAGTATGAAGAGTTGATGAAGAAAATCTCTAATTTATGTAGTTTTTTTTACTCCTCGGTAAGATTAGCTTGTCATATTGATAAAAAAAATACATTTCGTTTATATCACTATCTCCTTTTTAGTGGCAACGTAGGGTTGTCATATTAATACAATATTAAACTGCCTGGTTTATCGAAATCAACTTCTATTTTATGGACCTCTTAAATCAAGTTATTATTGTATTAATCAGGTTTTGATGTACTTATAATTATTGAGCAATGCCTAAAATAATAAAAAATAATAAAACAAACTCAATCACACATAAAAAAGAAACATAATATCGGCTCTCAATTCCCCCATACCATGTATTGAAATTGATCATCAATCGCATAAGAATCGCCTCGTTTTGTGATTTTAGATCCTCCAAATCGACTAACTATATTTCGGGGGTGACAATTAAATATGTCAAGCTTTGATGACCACTTCCACCCTTCAAAACTTTTTTGCATCATTGAAATTTTCACGCATTGTCTGTCCTCGCCCCGAGCTAATGTTACCCCAAATGGTCTGAAAATGAAACGGCTCGAAGATTAATTAAAGATTTTTTAAAAAATCTATCAATATCGCGGGATATTTCAGTGTTATTACATAAAAAACATATGATTCCTCAACATAAAACTGAATTCGCCTTCTGTAGTAACTGCTATACACAACTTTTTAGCTAGTTTATTTTTAACTCCATTTACCGCCAAAATTTTGAATGATGAGAAATAAATATATATTTGACAAATGTCAAATGTCACTGCAGGTTTCGTTCAAAAACACTTTTTACCTTCATAGATTAAACAACTTATTATTATACAGTGATTCAGTAAGCAGAGAAAAAAATTAAACGTTCAAATACAAGTTAGTGAGTCAATGTTACATTGAAAGCTAAAGTTACCCAGGTTGACTGTTTTTTTTTTTTTTTTTTTTTTATCCTGGCTCGGCAAAATGACTACGCCACACCTGATGGTAAGTGTAGCGCAATCCAGGAATAGTGCCGACCAACGACAAACAGTGTGTCTATCGTTGGTCGGCACGATCATGCCGGCCTGCCTAACTGCTTCTTCACACTCCGTTTAAAGGACCCCATATTATAGGAAGGAGGGAACACGTGCGCTGGCAAACTGTTCCACAGCTTAATGGTCCGGCAGAAGTAAGATTTAGCGAACTTTTTAGTTCGAGCCGAGATGGAGGAGACCACGAAGCTGTGGCTCCGCAAGCCAGCACGCGTGGTTCTGTTAAGGAAGGGTGAGGATGGGATAAGGTCAAACAATTCTTCAGAGCACTCGCCATGATACAAACGATACAAGACGCTCAGCGAGGCAATGTCCCTCCGCAATTGTAGCGGTTCTAAGCGTCTTGTAACGTCTGCATCATTCACAATGCGGACAGCCCGTCGCTGCAATCCGTCCAAGGCATCGAGTAGGTACTTGGCGGAACCGTCCCAAAGGTGCGAACAGTACTCCACACCCGGCCGAGCTTGCGCTTTGTATAAGCGGTAAAGCTGGCCGGGTGTAAAATACCGACGCACCTTGTTCAGGATTCCGACCCTGCGCGATGTGGCTGATATTATGCCCTCGATGTGGTTCCTTGGATTCAGATTGCAGCAAATATCCATGCCCAGGATATTTAGGCTATTCCGCATTGCGAGCGGGATACCCTGAAGATTGGGGAGGGGAGAGAACGGGGATTTTTTGCACGTGAACGCGCACACCTGAGTTTTCTTGGCATTGAACTCAACCAGATTCCTTGTACCCCATTCCGAAATGAGATCCAGGGTCCGGTTGAGCTCAATGACAAGTAGTTATAAAGGTGCAATTTTAAGTAAAAATTGAATTCGCGGGCTACCGGTAGGTTCGAATTCGTTTGTAAATAGGACGTAAGAACAATTTACATAAATATGTACCCTACGATAAAAATAAATTTTATAACTACTATTTGGTTTTATTATCATTAATCAGATTTTAGACGACGTTTTCGCCGTGTACTCACTATAGAAAATCGGTAATTTATTACGGTTTTAGTATGTAACCGTCCTTAGTCATCCCTATTTTTTTTATGATCGGTATTTTCTGAAAATTACCGATTTCCGATACGGCACGTCTCTAGTATACAATCCGTGCAAAAGAGATAAAAAAGGTACTGTAATGTAGCATCACACGGGAAAGAAAGAGATGTCTAACTTTCTAAGAATGAATTTGATACAGGTATAGTGTAAAAAATTATGCATGTAGGTGTGTGCTTATCGTGTTAAAAATTTGTATGAAGATAACCGTCTCTCTAGTTTATTTGTCTCTGGTTATATTGTCTGGTGCATAGATGTTTGTCTTCTTTCAGTTTTGTGTGTGTTATGAAAATGTCTGCATTAATTTGTCGAATATGTTTGGATAACAACGTTCGAATGCATCAAATTGCGGGCTCGGAAGTTCAGGATGTATATGAAAAGCTAACAACTAAGAAGGTAGAATTCTTATACTATGTCAAGCTCAAAATAACTTTGCTGCGGTGAAGTCTGAGACCACTTACCGTCTACACCTGCCGACATCTATTACATTATTCAACGAAAACAATATTAAAGACCCTAATGGCAGTGCCGCGCTGTAAACACGTTAAGTGCAAAGCACGAATGGCCGGATTAAAACCACTATCTCACAGAAATCAGACGTAAAGTAGCGGCTTGCTGCAGCATTTCGTATGATTAGTGAGATATCCGGAGGCCGAAAACCCCTTCCTCTTCCCAATCCCTCTCCTTTAATGTCGGGAACGCGCACATGTTGTGGTGGGTCCTGTATCAGGTGCCTCACTTGCGTGTTTGCTAAACTCTGTTATATAAAAACTGGCCAGAGTGTAGAGCCACGTATAGTGAATGGCTCTGGGGTGTAGCCGAAAATATCTCATACCTCAAAAACTATGCAACATAGCTCATTGAAACAAATGTTCGTTGGAAGTATCTTTTAATTTATGATCTTATTGTTGGATAAAAAAAAATAGAGAGAACATTTTTCAAAACTTTCAACAACCCGTGACCTATTTCAATTCATAATCCCATTATTTGTATAATCCTCAGGTTCAAGAGGATGAAAGACTACACTTTGCATGTTACATATGTTACTATCAGCTAAAGAAATGCCAGCAGCTTGTTATCAAATCACAGAAAGCGGAGGAGTTGCTTCAACAATTCATTGTAAACAGTCCTGAGGTATTTATATCATTATTTTATTACATAGTATTACAAATATTATGTTGCATATGGACCGTTTATTTTGAAAGTGGTGTAAGTCCATTTTCTTTTGTTCCGAGAAAATTAAAGGTTTCTATATTTGTTGATTTAAAAATACAGGCAAATCATATGAGGTCTGGCATTCTTTCTATTGTTTTATCAACATTTAATTTGTTTATATAAATTTGTTTTTGGCTAATTAGACTACGATAACACATTTTTATGTGCTGTAAATGGACTTACACCACTTTCAAAATTAGACAATTGTAAAAATCGTTTAATTTCAATTTTGAAAAATCAAATATCGCTTAAAATATACTTCATTTTAATATAATTTTGTTTACAAATACGCATAACAAGACATCAAATTTTATTTTAGACGGCAATTACATTGTCATTACAAGATACTGATTACAAGAATTTACTTATTCTCTGCATGTGGTAGTGTTTTAAAATATGCATGATGCACCGGAGGTATATAGGGTAGTAGCTGCTTCATGTCTTTATATTTTTCGTACGTAATAGGTCTGGCATTTTGGTACAAAGGCTCCAGAGCGATTTTTTCAAATTTTAAGGGTCTTCCAGGACGTAGAGGTAATAAATTGATAATTTTAAATTCTGCGTCCGTCATCGTTGTTTTATAAAAAATGGTATATGGTGCAATTTTGAGGAACCTCAACCAACATATTTGCAACCATTTGACCTGTTCCCCATTAGTATTTTTTTATTTGTTTTTTAATTGCATTTTGGAGATTTTTTGTTGAAATGAAACTCTCCCGTTTCATTTCATATAAAATGAATTTATCCTGTTTTCTACATTGTGCTATTACATTATAGTAATCTTGTGGTGTGTACACAAAATTTATTTTTCTCAATGCCATTTCTCAAATTTTTTAATATCTATCTTTTAACTTTAGACCGGTGATTTTCCAATTTGAAACATAATTAAATTATAGTAGAATCAAACCCATTGTAAAAGGAAGAGAATACAACAAAATTGATAGGAAAAATAAATTAACGGCGATCTGAGGTCGGGAAGTGGGAAGGGGGGGGCTTTTAAGGGTAAAAAACGGTTTATCTCGATTTCCGGAAAAACTACAAGTCCTATGGAAAAAAGTTAAATCGCAAAGTTGTAGGTAATAAAAAGATCTACAACTTTTGTATACACACTTTCTTCACATAACCTTAAAATATATGTGAAAAATTCAAATAACCAAGTTTTTTGTTTTTATTTTTATCTATTATAATAAATCATTTTTTTTCACGAAATTTGGTGAAAACTTACCTTTTTGTATTCCAAATACACTGTAATTTTTTTGATTTAAAATATTTATTTTTGCACCTTATTTTGACTTAATATCGAAAAAGCAGCCTAATTTTCAAACGAAAATTCTCACGTCAAAATATGAGCTTTTTTAAAAAAGTTTGTTGGTTTCTTGTTCATTGAATTCTCTACTTTCTGATGGTGTAAAAAAATATATACATTACTATGGTAAATGTGCTCAGAAAATGCAAAGAAACGAACTACTAAATAACAGGTAGTAAGGCCCAGACCCACCTAGCCCCTTCCCCACTTCTTTATGATGGGCTAAAATTTTCCGTAGATCACTCAGGTATATAAGTTATATTAAAATAACAATAAAGAGGCATCTACGCATATAATTTAAAGAAGATTCTACAACTTACTCAAAATATTGTAGATATGTCTTATTAAATATTAACTTATAACTTTACATTTTCTGAGCACATTTACCATAGTAATGTATATATTTTTTTACACCATCAGAAAGTAGAGAATTCAATGAACAAGAAGCCAACAGACTTTTTTAAAAAAGCTCATATTTTGACGTGAGAATTTTCGTTTGAAAATTAGGCTGCTTTTTCGATATTAAGTCAAAATAAGGTGCAAAAATAAATATTTTAAATCAAAAAAATTACAGTGTATTTGGGATACAAAAAGGTAAGTTTTCACCAAATTTCGTGAAAAAAAATGATTTATTATAATAGATAAAAATAAAAACAAAAAACTTGGTTATTTGAATTTTTCACATATATTTTGAGGTTATGTGAAGAAAGTGTGTATACAAAAGTTGTAGATCTTTTTATTACCTACAACTTTGCGATTTAACTTTTTTCCATAGGACTTGTAGTTTTTCCGGAAATCGAGATAAACCGTTTTTTACCCTTAAAAGCCCCCCCCTTCCCACTTCCCGACCTCAGATCGCCGTTAATTTATTTTTCCTATCAGTTTTGTTGTATTCTCTTCCTTTTACAATGGTTTTGATTCTACTATAAATTTGTTTCTATTTTTACCATTTTCAACCGGATAATCACCCGTCTATTACGAGTAGTGGAAACACGGAGGGGAAACAATGCAAATCGTCCGCGGGTGAAACCGCGGGACACAGCTAGTATAAAATAAATGAAAAATAACAAAACACTGATCGGCATCCATCTGCTATGCCACCGACCTCTGTCAATTGGACTTACACCACTTTCATAATCAATGATTATGCAATTTCATTTACCGCCCGATTTTAAGTTGTACAAAACATGGGATTTTTTTAAGAAATTAAACACGGACTAGTTATATATAAAAAAATTACATTAAATTAAGCATGAATTACGTGATAGCTTATTTTTCTCAAAAATGGACTTACACCACTTTCAAAATAAACGGTCCATATTACAATATAACAGCGATAGCTCAGTGGGGAGTGGTATGGAATACAGAGACAAAAGTTGCAGGTTTAAAACCAGCCCTTACGAGCATGCACCAACAACTTTCATAAGTTATGTGTATATTCATTGTTAATTATCACTGGCTTAAATAGTGACAGAAACTTTATGAGGAAGCCTACATACTTGAGAATTCTCCATGATGATGTGTGAAGTCTGCCAACCCATGTTAAGCCAGTGTGTTGTGTTGTGTTGTGTCACCCATCTTAAACCTATTCCAGTTTATTCGTACAGGAGGCCTGTGCTCAGCAGTGAGACAGTGTAATATGGTGTAGATATTATTATTTTATTATCTAAAAACTCATGAATAAAACTACCACCACCACCACATTAATAATGCACTAATGTTTGTGTGTCTATTTCACAATTACCAAGTAAAAATTAATCACCAAAGTAGTACAGTCAATCGGGGTAACTTTGATTAACAATGGTAACTTTGACAGTCAAATCGCCAACTACTTTTTATTTTTTACGTTGACAACGTTAAGTGCAATAACATTGAATTTATGCAATATGTGTACACAACAAACTTCGTAAATGAACTCTTAAAAAAAAAACGAAGCTTTTAAACGAAGTTAATGTCAAAATCTTTCGAAAAGTTACTGCGCTCAACTGTTGTATTTTTTTAGTGGAAAACTTTCAGATAACTCGTGAATCGTGCTGCTATCTTTAAATAAAGATAGAACTACAACTTAATGGTTTTATTGGCTTAACTATGACTTCATTGCATCTGACATTTGTTATAAATATAAAACAATGCTACCCTGAAGCCATAAAATGTTTAACATTTATGATTCCTGTGATAATTAACATCTGTATCAAAGTTACCCATATAGGGGTTGTAACTTTGACACACAACAAAATTGCAAGTTTTTAATATAATTTACTATTTTTATAGGCCATAAATAATTTGAGAGTATGAAACCCAACCTGAGAGCACTGATTATGCTAACTCTTTTGTCTCATATTTACCATGAGTAAAAGTGAGCTATAAAATATAGTTTTGATCTGTCAAAGTTACCCTGATTGGCTGTATGAGATTTTTTTGATATTTGTTTGCGATTTTTTTACGTCTATCTGTGTATGGGTACAAGGCAGCATAGTCTATTTCTATTATTTGCAGCAAAATGTGGAATCCATCACTCTTGCAGTCAGACTGACATATGGTCTGCATAATTCATTGATGATTGCGAAAATGGAGTCCTATCAAATACCAGAATATAATATAATTACAAAAGCAGAAAACCAAGACGAATGTGCCATTAATGAAGAAGTGATGATCAAAGATGAACCTGATGATGATGGTAAGAACAGAATAATTTTATACAGTGTATAAAAGCAATCCTGTACTATCTGTAAAGGTCCTATTAAGTGTCATGATAGGGCTCTTTAGATGTTAAGTAAAAAAATACCCCAAAAAATTTAATCAAATGATGATTTAAATCTTAATCAGCAATATATGGTTGACGGTTGATCACTCGTAATGTTTATTAGGTGACAGCCCTGCAGGCTCACTTAGTATTTGAGTACAGAAGTAATTAATGTTTATGATACTCTGAGAAGAGTTTTTTTATAAATAAGTTTAATAGTTTAGATCATGTGTCGGATTATTCACTGAGGACACCAATACAAACAATGAGTTTATCGATGGTCTCTAGAGTCATGCCGGCCTGTATAAATGCTTCTTCCCTCTTCAGAGAGGCAGAGCTTCCGAACTGGCAGTCATGTTTTTTGACGGAATCCAAACAATATACATATAACATTTTATGGATTCATTTAATATATTGATTTTGTAATATTTTCTTTTTGTTGGACTAGGTGCACTCCCAGAAAAAAAGGTTATACTGGACACAACCAAATCTATAGAAGTGAAGCAGGACACCATCTCTGGAACTCAAACAAACACAGTAGCTAATGAAAATAAGTCATCCCAAATAGTATGTGATGGGAAAAATCAGCAAGTATTAGTTAAGAACGATACACAGTCTTTTATATGCAATGATTGTAGTATAACATGTGATACGAAAGCTCTTCTTATCAAACATATTAGTGAACATAAACCTGTGACTATCAAACCGAATGAAACATACACAAATAATCAGAAATCTTCATGTAAAGGGAAATTGAATGAATGCAATAGTTTTATAAAGAACCTAAATAAGCCATATAAATGTAAATACTGTAATTATACATGTACAGTAAATAGTAACTTAAAGAGACATATTAGAACTCACACAGGAGAAAGGGCTTTTAAATGTCAATACTGTAATTATACATGTACATCAAATAGTGATTTAAAGACACATATTAGAACTCACACAGGAGAAAAGCCATATAAATGTAAATACTGTAATTATACATGTACAGTAAATAGTAACTTAAAGAGACATATTAGAACTCACACAGGAGAAAGGGCTTTTAAATGTCAATACTGTAATTATACATGTACATCAAATAGTGATTTAAAGAGACATATTAAAACTCACACAGGAGAAAAGCCATATAAATGTAAATACTGCGATTATACATGTATACAAAATAGTAGTTTAAAGAAACATATTAGAACTCACACAGGCGAAAAGCCGTATAAATGTCAATACTGTAATTTTACATATACAGTAAATAATAATTTAAAGGTACATATTAGAACTCACACTGGCGAAAAGCCCTTTAAATGTCAATACTGTAATTATACATGTGCAGAGAATGGTAGCTTTAAGAGGCATATTAGAACTCACACAGGAGAAAAGCCGTATAAATGTAAATACTGTAATTATACATGTACACAAAATGGTAATTTAAAAAGACATATTAGAACTCACACAGGAGAAAGGCCTTTTAAATGTCAATACTGTGATTATACATGTACAGGAAATAGTCATTTAAAGAGACATATTAGAACTCACACAGGAGAAACGCCATATGTATGTGAAATATGCGATAAGAAATTTTCAAGAAACAGTTGTTTAAACATTCACCTACGAGTACATATGGGTAACAAAACTCGTTAGTACTGAAGCTAACTGCTCAGAGTATAACAAATATATTAGATGTCATAGCTTAAGCATTAGGTATATTCCTTTATTTTTATATTAGCATATTTTGCTAAATGTTTGTTCCTGGATAAAAATAGCCTAATTTGTTCTAATCTATGTGCTGATATACCTGTGTGATAAAATTCATCAATCAACCATTATTGGGTTACTGATTAACAAACATAAAAACTTACAAGCATAAAAACTTCCACATCAAAAAATCCTACTTCCTACTAATATACAATACTAGCAGACCCGGCCACGCTTGCTGTGGCTAAGGTATATGTTAAATTATATTGTAGTAAACTATTCAATACAGTATGCGCCATCTATTGGATACTTACTCAATCCAGACGATAAATTACTTTACACCGCCATCTGTTAGAATGTTATGGAACTCACAGAATTATAACTAATAATTTGCAATAAAAAAATATTGCGACTATAAATTGAGATATAAATTATCCTATCTCTGAATCAAACTGCACACAGTCTACAAAATTTGATCAAAATCAGTTCAGTAGTTTAAGAGTTCATCGCGGACAAACAACGTGACACGAAATTTTTATATATTAAGATTAGTAGGAACTAGGAAGTAGGATTTGTTGTATAGGTCCTATGATACTGTGACTGCCTCGGTGTCTCGGACTGCTGTGCTGAGGTCTCGGGTTCGATCCCCGGGTCGGGTCAAGTGATATTGGGTTTTTCTATCACACACGTTTTGCAATTGTTTCGCCGCAAGAATGTTTCTGGTTTTGTGCCCCTCAATATATATTTTGTTATTTCTTATTTTATTTTGACAGCCTCCGTGGCTTGTCGGGCTGTGAAGGGAGAGGCCGCGGGTTCGATCCCCGCACCGAGACAAATGTTTGTGTGATCCACAAATATTTGTTTCGGGGTGTGGGTGTTGTGAGACCGAAAGTCTCTCGTAGTTCCTGATACCCCCGACACAAGACTCGTATCTTACTGTGGGGTCAGGACTATGTGTGTGACTATTGGGTGTATTTATTTATTTTTAATATAATTATTTTCTCATAATATTTCATCAGTTTGGATGAGAAACAAAAGGGTTTTTTAAACATGTAGATATATAATATTGGTTTTGATTTCGTATTTTTTTAAGTTTTAATAGAGGATTTGATTTGTTCAATTTGTTTTATTTCTACAAACCAGCAGAGTTGGTACTAACTAAGTGTCCTTATACCACATACATATAAAAGAGTTTTGTTCCAAACTCATATATTTATTTCAGCAGAGTTTTATCTTCACAATAGAAAGTCTTCAGCATAGGTATATTTATTAAGTTCACTCTTGAGCACTGCACAAGCTAGATTGACTCGAGACCATTTTTTTGACGCTTGCTGTAAGCCTGACTCTAGTCGGCTGTATACAGCTTCACCGGACTTTCGGGCGAGCGCTTTAGGCGCTCTCAACCCTTGACATTAAGGGACCACGCTAAGGGCACCCCCTTTGGGGTACGGACCTCGGCTCAGGACGGCCACTGGGGGAGGGCAGAGACATCTGCGATTATTGGTTTAGGGAGTGTTAAAACTACTAGTTATCATCATCGGCTCGCGGGTCGGTACTAGGGTCAGGGGGTTGCGAGGACGATATGTCGGTCTTGTGGAGTGTGCTTTCATGTATTCCTCTCTCCTTCGGATGGCCAGAGTGGTCGCATCGTCCGGGTCAGCGAGGACGCTACGCGGTCGTCTCCACTTGGCACGGTCGAAGGGAGTGTATATTGACGCTCTACGGACGAGCGGGTTCGGATGGTGGGCGGCGCGACCGAAATAGCACTC
This sequence comes from Amorpha juglandis, assembly GCA_949126905.1. Taxonomy (NCBI): domain Eukaryota; kingdom Metazoa; phylum Arthropoda; class Insecta; order Lepidoptera; family Sphingidae; genus Amorpha; species Amorpha juglandis. Next base: position 6,085,263 of record OX421392.1, read on the forward strand.
GAGACCAATAGATGTCTGAGGGCCTACTCCCAAATCACGAAAAACTATGTTTCGGCTAAAAGTTCGGACGTTTCTTACTACAAACTTCGTTCAGTCGGTCGGTCGGATCGGGCTTGTCATTCGGTCCGACCGAATATTAATTTTACAATGATGAATATGGGCTAGAATATTCTCAAAATTTTAATAACGCTTAAAGATAAATAGATACAATTATTTAATAAGTTTTAGTGTGAAGTAATACAATAGTTTGCCAATATATGTTCTTGATTCATTCCAGTTTCTTACAAGTCAATACAATCGCTATTTAAAAATATGTATGCAAACGTGAAAAGCGCCTCCTGGTGGTAAGTTTAGTAAACTGGAGTCTTTCTTTCTTTCTTTTTTATTAATGGCTTTCGCAGTATTATGCATTTAGCCAGTGTCAAGTATAATTTATTTTCAAGTATTTTTACAAGAACGATGAAACACGGGTGCGGACGATTTCAAGGTCTTGTCGGAGTTATGGTGTTAATTCCTTTCAGTACGATTCTTAATTCACTTATTTCAATGTTTCCATATACTGTTCATCACCGTCAATGTTTATTGAACAAATCCACATCACTTTTATACAACAAACACAACTCTAAACTAGTTTATGAAATAAATTAAAATAAGCGATGAACTGCACTGTCAGAATTCCCGCCAAAACTCAAACTGGAGTCGTGAGTGTAACATTTATAACGTTAAAGTGGGTGATAGACGCACGAACTTAAAGTACGCGGTTTTTAAGATCGCGAATTTACTCGGCTCGACGTTAGTGACACACGTGAAGCTTACTCATTCTGTATTGCGATGTCGTTGACAGAAGAAGCTTTGTGTTATTTAGGAATTATATCGTATTACATTTTATTAACTAAAAAAAAATAGACGAAGTCGAAAAGTGTGGGTAAAGAACGGAATTACGAAAACAAAGCGTTTATCACATGTGAATTTAGTAAGAGTTACATGAAGCGAAGGAAGATTTCCATAATTATTTCAGAATGCCTGAGGCGGTGTATGAATTTCTCAATCAAAATTATCAAAAGTTTCAAAAATCTAAACACGACAAGCGTGCGCGTCCACGAACTGGCGAAACAAAGTGGCGGCTCGCGGCTCGCAGTGCGGCCACACGTACGAGCCAAGACGAGCTACGAGCAAGATTTCGAACCGGTTGGAACGAAGACGATTTTGCGCGGCGGTTTTAAAGTACGCGTACTTACGGTGACCCACAAGCGAAAAAGGGGGTTGGCTTTAGTATCCGGGTGCAGGATTTTGCTGATAATTTTTATAGTAAACGTTAGACACTAGTCCGTATTAACAAATGCTAGCAGTTTATTATGCGGAAATGCATAGTTTTTGTGAAATTAATTTTTAAAGTTTTGTAGGTTATTACAGTTGTAAACACACTAATATTGAATTAGAAAGAGACAAATGTCATTGAACGGGGAACGCGACTAATTCTGTCTCTTTCTGACAAGTAGTTATATATAAAAACGAAATGCTTAATATGTTGTGCTCGCGTTACTGGAACGTTTTTTTTCTTTACAATACTACTATAATTATTATTTTCCTATTCACAACTACCTACTTTCATTGTTGTTGAGTGCCGGCTGTGTTTTTATTGTGATCTTATTATCTCCCATTCGACCTGCTTACCTTATTGATATTGGTGGTGGTTATTTTTTCTTAACCATCCAGAAGTAGGAACCTCGCAAACCGAGGCTTATGCACGCGTGAGCGAGCGAAGCGAGCTCGGGATTTGGAGCACCCCGACTCGGACAAATTAGGTTAGAAGGGGATGGCAGGGTCAGTGAGCGAGCGAAGCGAGCGAACAGACCCTGCCATCCCCTTCGTGGTTATTTTTTTTTAAACCACCCAAAAAGTAGTAGCCCCGGCAACTACGCCTTGTTGTTATTACTTGCTTCATAAACAATTTTTGTTACAGATTTTTTTTAACATTGAATATAAAGTAAACTGTGACTTTCCTCCTTCTCCCGATGAAAAATAGCCCGTGACCACATAGAAAATATCAATATGTGCTAAAATATTGTAAGCAGAAACCTGGAAATTTAAAAAAATCATATCTCCTAAACTATTGGTTTCCGCAACTCCCCCCTTTCAGGGGGGGTTATACCACCCCCCCCCTCAACCCCCTCCCACCCTCCCGCACTATTTCGCTTGCAACCGGATACTAAAGCAACCCCGAAAAAGATCGTCGAGCCATAAGTACGCGTACTTGCTCGTACGTCTATCACCCACTTTATCGTTTATCACGTTTTTGCGAATGTATGTTCGGAGTTTTGGCGGGAATTCTGACAATTCGGTTCATCGCTTATTTTAATTTATTTCAAAAACTAGTTGAAAGTTGTGTTTGTTGTATAAAAGTAGTGATTTCTGCAATAAACACTGATGGTGACGAACAGTGTATAGAAACATTGAAATAAGTGAATTAAGCATCGTACTGGAAGAAATTCACACCAAAACTCCAACAAGACCTAGAAGATGTCCACACCGATATTTCATCGTTCTTGTGAAGACTTGAGAATAAATTATACTTGTTATTGGCGAAATACATAATAATCCGAAGCCATAAATAATTAATAAGAAGTGTTTCACAGCGCGCGGCGTCTCTCTAGACTCTAGTCTCTAGTTTATTTATTAGACATGCGCAAAACAGTACGCTATGAAGTAATGCCATATAGCATGTCATTTCGTACGGCGTAATATGGCACTATAGCATGGCATGGCATGGCATGGCATTACTCTAGGCATGACCTGACATGACATGCTATGTGAAGTAATGTGTACGGCCCACTATTACTAATATGGCACTATAGCATTACTCTAGGCATGACCTGACATGACACGCTATGTGAAGTAATGTGTACGGCCCACCATTACTTGTACTGTTGTGTACTGTATGTTCAATCAGGACTCAGGTGTAATGTAATAGCAATATTAGAGAGATAGACCTTTTATATTTTTTTTGAAGTGATAACTTCTTATGGACTTTGACACGTTTTGACACGACTTCGACACGACTTCGACACGACTTCGACACGACTTCGACACGATTTCGACACGACTTCGACACGACTTCGACACGACTTCGACACGACTTCGACACGACTTCGACACGACTTCGACACGACTTCGACACGACTTCGACACGACTTCGACACGACTTTGACACGACATTGACACGACTTCGACACGACTTCGACACGACTTCGACACGACTTCGACACGACTTTGACACGACTTTGACACGACTTTGACACGACTTTGACACGACATTGACACGACTTCGACACGACTTCGACACGACTTCGACACGACTTCGACACGACTTTGACACGACTTTGACACGACTTCGACACGACTTCGACACGACTTCGACACGACTTCGACACGACTTTGACACGACTTCGACACGACTTTGACACGACTTCGACACGACTTCGACACGACTTCGACACGACTTTGACACGACTTTGACACGACTTTGACACGACTTTGACACGACTTCGACACGACTTTGACACGACTTTGACACGACTTTGACACGACTTCGACACGACTTCGACACGACTTTGACCGGACTTGGACAGGACTTCGTAACGTAACACGTTAAGGCGCCACTCTGTCTGGCGTCCCTTTCTCTCACGCATACGGTAGCAGTAGGTAGGCTCCTCTGCTCTCACTTTAACCCACATTAGTTTAAGTTATCACTTCTGTCGAGCGTCCCGAGACGCACACTTTTTTTTATTTGATTGTATGACGAGATGAGCAAGGCGCTCGCCTGATGGTAGCGCCACGCCTGCCCATAAACTGATGCAACACCACACAGAACTTTGAATTAAAAACAATTCAAATTCGCCATAATAAACAAATACATTAATACCCAAAAAATATATTTACACACCTAGCAATATTTTTTCTAGTTATTTACAGTTAGAATTAAGTAGGTAACAAATTAAGTACTTTCTTCACAAACACACAAAACAAACACTTTCCAAAACAACAATTTTTTTACCATACCACATACAATAACCTTGTCCTCGTAAACAAATGTGAATTGTGAAATAATTCAAAACAATAGTAAAAGAAGAAAAAAAGCGCGCCAGTTGAGTTATTATTACTTACTGGGCGGTGCCATAGAAATGTAAACCCTATGAACAGTATTTTATATACTGCTCTAAATCAAAATTCTACTAAGGGGCGTGACAGAGACAGAATCCCGACCGTTCCCGAACGTTTCCGATTGCGCGCCCGCTTCACCGAGCCGCCCGGCCCGTGTATGTACTATGGCAGTGCGCACGTCATGCCATGCCATGTGCCATGCAACATTTCGCCGGGTACTGTGTACTGTTTCAGTACTCGGTCGTGTTATATAGCATGTCATGCATTACTCACAGTACTTACACATGTCTATTATTTATTTGTCTCTGTTTGTGTGTCTTGAAAATGTCTGCATTAATTTGTCGAATATGTTTGGATAACAACGTCCGAATGCATCAAATTGCGGGCTCGGAAGTTCAGGATGTATATGAAAAGTTAACAACTAAGGAGGTAGAATTCTTATACTATGTTAGGCGCGAAATAACTTACCCTCTACACCTGCCGACATCTAATACATTATTCAACGAAAACAATATTAAAGACCCAAATGGCAGTGCCGCGCTGTAGACACTTAAGTGCAAAGCACGAATGGCCGGCTCGACCGGATTATTACCACTGTCTCACAGAAAACAGACGTAAAGTAGCGGCTTACTGCAGCATTTCGTATGGTGAGTGAGATATCCGGAGGCCCAAATCCCCTTCCTCTTCCCAATCCCTCTCCTTTAATGTCGGAACGCGCTCATGTTGTGGTGGGTCCTTTATCAGGTGACTCACTTGCGTGTTTGCTAAACTCTTATATAAAAACTGGCCAGAGTGTAGAGCTACGTATAGTGGAATGGCTCTGGGGGTTGCTTTAGTATCCAGTTGTAAGCGAAATAGTGCGGGGGGGGTCGGAGGGTGTTGAGGGGGGGAGGTATAACTCCCCCTGAAAGGGGGGAGGTGCGGGAACCAATAGTTTAAGAGATATGATTTTTTTAAATTCCAGGTTTCTGCCTACAATATTTTAGCACATATTGATATTTTCTATGTGGTCACGGGCTATTTTTCATCGGGAGAAGGAGGAAAGTCACAGTTTACTTTATATACAATGTTAAAAAAAATCTGTAACAAAAATTGCTTATGAAGCAAGTAATAATAACAAGGCGTAGTTGCCGGAGCTACTACTTTTTGGGTGGTTTAAAAAGAATAACCACGAAGGGGATGGCAGGGTCTACTCGCTCGCTTCGCTCGCTCAGGAGACCCTGCCATCCCCTTCTAACCTAAATTATCCGAGTCGGGGTGCTCCAAATCCCGAGCTCGGTTCGCTCGCTAACGCGTAGCCTCGCAGAGTCTATGGTGTTGTAAAGAAAACAACGTTCTAGTAACGCGAGCACAATATATTAAGCATTTCGTTTTTATATAACTACTTGCCAGAAAGAGACATAATTAGTCGCGTTCCACGTTCAATGACATTTGTCTCTTTCTAATTCAATATTATTATAGTGTGTTTACAACTGTAATAACCTACAAAACTTTAAAAATTAATTTCACAAAAACTATGCATTTCCGTATAATAAACTGCTAGCATTTGTTAATACGGACTAGTGTCTAACGGTTACTATAAAAATTATCAGCAAAATCCTGCACCTGGATACTAAAGCCCTACTAAACCCTGGCTCTGGGGTGTAGCCGAAAATATCTCATACTTCAAAAACTATGCAACATAGCTCATTGAAACGAATGTTCATCGGAAGTATCTTTTAATTAATGATCTTATAGTTGAATTAAAAAAAAACTTTCATCAACCCGTGACCAATTCATAATCCCATTATTTGTATAATCCTCAGGTTCAAGAGGATGGAAGACTACACTTTGCATGTTACCTATGTTACTATCAGCTAAAGAAATGCCAGCAGCTTGTTATCAAATCACAGAAAACGGAGGAGTTGCTTCAACAATTCTTTGTAAACAGTCTTGAGGTATTTATATCATTATTTTATTATGGTGCTGCCACACCAGTGTTATAAAATGTTTACAAACATTTTCTAACATTATCTAACATTGTGATAAAATGTATTGGTGCTGCCACACCGGTGTTAGAAAATGTTATATAACATTTTATAACAGCGGTGTGGCAGTATCATTTAGTAAACATTTCTTAACAATTTGTAACATTTTTTAACATTTTTAAACCGCGGGCGGCGGTACTTTTGAGAGCGGCGCCGTCAAAGAAGGGCCGATTTCATGTTTTCAAATGTTATAAAATGTTAAAAAATGTTAGAAAATGTTTTTGTTATCATTTTATAACAACGGTGTGGCAGCACCATTACATAGTATTACAAATATTATGTTACATATTACAATATAACAGCGATAGCTCAGTGGGGAATGGTATGGAATGCAGAGACAAAAGTTGCAGGTTTAAAACCAGCCCTTACAAGCATGCACCAACAACTTTCTTATGTTTCATGTATATTCATTGTTAATTATTACTGGCTTTAATGGTGAGAGAAACATTATGAGGAAGCCTACATACTTGAGAATGTCTGTTGTTGTGAATCTGTGTATGGGTACAAGGCAGCATAGTCTATTTTTATTATTTGCGGCAAAATGTGGAATCCATCACTCTTGCAGTCAGACTGACATATGGTCTGCATAATTCATTGATGATTGCGAAAATGGAGTCCTATCAAATACCAGAATATAACATAATTACAAAAGCAGAAAACCAAGACGAATGTGGTATTAATGAAGAAGTGATGATCAAAGATGAACCTGATGATGATGGTAAGAACAGAATAATTTTATAAAATGTGTAAAAGCAATCCTGTACTATTTGTAAAGGTCTTATTAGGTGTCATGATAAGGATCCGGTTCTCCCCCAGGGGAGCTTGCCCTCTGATCCTAACCCTTTTCCCACCTCTTTTTCCTTCCCCTCCCCCTTGGTCCTTTAGCAGGCCGGCATGATATTGCCGACCTACGATGGACACATTGTTTATCGTTGGTCGACACTATTCTTGGATTGCACTACACGTACCATCAGATGTAGCGTAGTCACTGCCGAGCCAGGATAAAAAAAAATCTTTAAATGTTAAGTAAAAAAAAGACCCAACAAAATTTTTAATCAAATGATAATTTATGAAACTGAGAAGAGTTTTTTTATAAATAAATTTAATAGTTTAGATAATATGTCGGATTATTCACTGAGGACACCAATACAAACAATGAGTTTATCGATGGTCTCTAGAGTCATGCCGGCCTGTATAAATGCTTCTTCCCTCTTCAGAGAGGCAGAGCTTCCGAACTGGTAGTAGTGTTTTTTGACGGAATCCAAACAATATACATATAACATTTTATGGATTCATTTAATATATTGATTTTGTAATATTTTCTTTTTGTTGGACTAGGTGCACTCCCAGAAAAAATGGTTATACTGGACACAACCAAATCTATAGAAGTGAAGCAGGACACCATCTCTGGAACTCAAACAAACACAGTAGCTAATGAAAATAAGTCATCCCAAATAGTATGTGATGGGAAAAATCAGCAAGTATTAGTTAAGAACAATACACAGTCTTTTATATGCAATGATTGTAGTATAACATGTGATACGAAAGCTCTTCTTATCAAACATATTAGTGAACATAAACCTGTGACTATCAAACCGAATGAAACATATAGAAAAAATCAGAAATCTTCATGTAAAGGGAAATTGAATGAATGCATTAATTTTATAAAGAACCTAAAAACGCCTTATAAATGTCAATACTGTAATTATGCAAGCACATATTATAGTAATTTTAAGAGACATATTAGAACTCACACAGGAGAAAAGCCGTATAAATGTGAATACTGTGATTATACATGTACACAAAATATTCATTTAAAGACACATATTAGGATTCACACAGGAGAAAAGCCCTTTAAATGTCAATACTGTAATTATACATGCAGAGTAAAAAGTCAATTAAAGAGACATATTACAACTCACTCAGGAGAAAAGCCATATGAATGTAAATACTGTGATTACACATGTACACAACATGGTAATTTAAAGAAACATATTAGGACTCACACAGGAGAAAAGCCCTTTAAATGTCAATACTGTGATTATACATGTACAGAAATGGTAGTTTAAAGAAACATATTAGAACTCACACAGGCGAAAAGCCCTTTAAATGTAAATACTGTGATTTTACATGTAGATATAATGGTAATTTAAAGACACATATTAGAACTCACACAGGAGAAAAGCCCTTTAAATGTCAATACTGTGATTATACATGTACAGGAAATGGTAATTTAAAGAAACATATTAGAACTCACACAGGAGAAAAGCCCTTTAAGTGTCAATACTGTGATTATACATGTACAGTAAATGGTAGTTTAAAGAAACATATTAGAACTCACACAGGTGAAAAGCCATATGTATGTGAAATATGCGATAAGAAATTTGCAAGAAACAGTTGTTTAAAGATTCACCTACGAGTACATATGGGTAACAAAACTCGTTAGTACTGAAGCTAACTGCTCAGAGTATAACAAATATATTAGATGTCATAGCTTAAGCATTAGGTATATTCCTTTATTTTTATATTAGCATTTGCTAAATGTTTGTTCCTGGATAATAATAATAATATGTTCTAATCTATGTGCTGATATACCTGTGTGATAAAATTCATCAATCAACCATTATTGGATTATTGATTAACAAACATACAAACTTACAAGCATACAAACTTCCACATCAACAAATCCTACTTCCTACTTGAAGTGTCAGGAAATAATTGTAATATGTACGAGCAATGAAACGACAACTTCACCATCAGACGTATATTCGTAGACTGGCGCGACCGTACGGTCCGTTCAAAACGGTAACAAATTACCCTCAGTTTAATAATTATTTAAACCTATACATTACACCTCCACCACGGTACAATACTACATCTTATCCTTACTTGGATGCAAATATGCAATATAGTGTCAACCCACACAACAGTCATTTTGAGAAAATTGAGTTTAAAGTTTTCATAGCTCAACATATTGAATTTGATAAAAATCGAACGAATGTCATTGATTTAAATGATCATTTTAGCTTTTTAGACGTTTAGTTAACATTTCAAAAGTAAAATAATTTATAATATCTTGTAATATTTCTAAAAAATTAACATAATTATTTTGCGAAACTCCCTAAAGCTTATTTTAAATAATAAAACATTTTAAGGCACATAAAACTTTATTGAAAATATAAACATTGTTTTTAATTAGTTAAATTAAAACAAATGATTTGACACATTATTGAATAATAATTCTGAACACGATAGAATTATTTTAGAATTTCAGAATCAAGTAGATTAATGTAGTATTGAAAAACTAAACACAATGGGCCTTACTTATAAACTTTTGTATGCAATAAATACTTAGGACACATACGTTGTTTTGCAAAAAGTCAACTTAATGGGTGATATTAGACAAAGATAATAAGTAATATTTAAAATAAATATTTAGGTTATTATAATTTCAACAAAAACAATATCAATAGGTAGGTATAACTAGTAATAAATACCTAATATCTTATCAAACGTTTCCTTAACAAAATTATAAACATTCTTTTTCTATAATTATTATTCTGCTCATTACATATACGTAGCTTTACGTCTTGTTTCGTAATCCTCATTTTCATTCAATTTCTGCGATTTCAAAATCAATGATAGAACGAAAATCTTCTGAATGGTAAAAGTGCCCGATCGAACAGTTCTAAGGAAATTGTAGAATGGGTTGGCATCTGCCGGTACTAATTTGACCATATCTTTGAGGTCTTTAATCTTTGCTGTGGATAATTCACGATCGTCAGGATGCAAAACAGGTAGTTCCTAATCAAAATCAATTTCCTCCTTTTGTTTTTTCGCCCCTTTGCTTATGTTTACGATTTTAGGATCGTCCGAAAGTTTGTATTTCATATATAAGTTTGTTGGTTCATTTTTCTTTAATTCTATTTCAAACGTTTCTTTAGTTCTATTAGTTATCATTTTTTGAATCGGTTCAATAAACAAGAAGTCATCTGTTGATAGTTTAGTAACATCATTTTTTTTCCGACAACTCTTAATTACAGAAATCAAGTCGTCATCTGTATAAAGACGCTCCACCTCTCCGACTTCGGAGTCATTAGCAGTGTTACCAGAATATTTTTTTCTCGAATCGCCTCGCCAGAGCGCTCGTGTAGCCCCGAGATAGCCCCATCATGGCGCACAGGTAGTTAAGGCGGGAAACTTTAAATAAATTCGTGTGCTTATTATTGCTTTTATATTTATTATGTATGTACCTATATATATATATATTTTGCGAGACAGTTAACGTTTTAAAATCCATGCTACAACATATACATAAAAACTATTAAAACTGATTGTTGGTGTTAAAGTTTTTTTTTCTGCATAAAAATTATTTTTTAATTAAACATTTCTGACAAAAAAAATATAGCCAAATCGGCTACCTGTAGCCAGCGGATAAAATAATATCGCCGCTCGGTAAGGGAGATAGCCCGATTGGCGCTAAATAGCCTCATCTGGCAACACTGGTCATTAGGCAAATAGGTATGACCAGGTTGCAAAAAACGAAGAGTTACTTTCTGCAAAGTAGAATGATTTTGTAGGAATTGTAAATATATTGATACTCCGATTTTGGCCGCTATATGAATCTGACCAGAGTATTAAAGAGACCAGAGTTATATTTGGCTTTAGTTTCTCTTTAATATATTTTCGCAGACCCGACCCTACTTCCTGAATACTACGTGCCGCTTCATGTTTTTACCACACATAAAAAATCCTTGCCCAGTACTTCCCGAATTTATTCCCAAATTATAAAAATTAAGCTGTCTTTTGTAGTATACAACACTTGTAGGCAGCTTTGGCAAGTTATGAGTCTTCTCTAAGTCAAATGTCAGTGTTTCTGTGCATATATCTACTTTCGCTGTTGCCAAATCTTCATTTGCCGTCGCAAACACTGTGCATGCTCTAAGTGTTCCGTGTGTTATTTTTCAAGAAGAGGTCTTTGTTATGAATTAGCTGCTGCTAGATTAACCTTAAAGCTATCGCAACGAAGGCGTGTCTTTTTGAGGTTTTTTAAATTTTAGATTGAATTCTTCTATAAAGCATTTCCTAAATCTCGGAAAACTAACAGCATTGTTGAACTTTTCTTTGTATATATCATATAAAATAGGTAAATTTAAATGTGGAGCTAGATAACTAGCAGCAATACTGTCTCTACAGTAGTGGGAAACGTGTTTACGTAAAGTTTCAAAAAAGTTTGTCAATATATTTAATTTATCCGAACTTATAGAATTTTTACCTCCTGATCCTTTTATGTAATTTATAGTTAGATGATTTCTTTTTTCCTCTGCCTCATTTGAATGTTGGTGTTTATTTTCATTATTAAATATTTCTAAAAAACATATTTTTCACAGTCTGTATTATTGGCACCCCACTATACTGTTGTTGATAAAATTGGCTCAGATATTTTTACATTATTGTCCAAAAACGAGACGGATTTGGGTGTCCCAGTTGAGGAATTTTGTATTAATACTGTCACAATTTCAGTTACGTAATGGGGCGTACTTTCGTTGTCAGAATCTATATCTACTTGTAAATTAGTAGCACAAGATGTGTTGTTTACTCTCTGTAAAGTAAAATCATTAATCGCGACATAATTAGAAAGAGGTGGTGTGTTATGATTAGCCTCAACTTGACTAACCAAATCCAATTCGTGTAATGGGTAGTCAGTACCAAAATCGATTATAAAAATATTTGGTATGTCAAAACTTTGGTTTTCAGTGTTCCTACTAGAAATTGTCTGAATAGCTAAATCTAGTTGTTCTGAAGTTGTCAAAAGGGGCAGACATTCGTTATTCTTAACTTCAGACCCCTGGTTTTCGGTGACACTATTAATGATCTCCTTTGCACGCTTACGTTGAGCGGAAGACATCTAGAATAAAATAAATTAATATTCAATAACAAGAAGTATAAAAAATAAAAATATGGGTGCGTGTACTTATGTACGCGCGTGAGAAGTTATACTTCTTTGGCATCATTAAATAACCAATAATAAGTATTTAACATTAATAATTTAATAATATTTAGTGTTAATTATATTAAATAAAAGTATTTTAATTTATATCAACATATCCACTCGACATGATAGAAGTACATTCTACTCTCTTCGCGTTTATGCGAGCCTGGTACTTTTTACGGCAACATGTTCCGAATAAGAAAAAACCTAAAGAGTTTTTCTTTGTCCAAATCGTCATTTGTTTATTAATTACGGCTACTCGCCATGAAAAATGGACATTCTACTCTCTTCGCGTTTATGCGAACCTGGTACTTTTTTTACGGCACCATGTTCCAAATTATAAAATAAAAACCGCATCTATATATAATTATATATATATATATATATATATATATATATATATATTTATTTATTTATATTTATTTATTTATTTTTTTATTTCACTCTCATCATTTTTTCATAACGCGCCTAACTTCATACTGCTCTCGCGCCTAACTTCATACTGCTCTCGCGCCTAACTTCATACTGTTAATTTTTTGTGTCACAGGTGCGCGCGCATCTTAAAATTTCACTCTCATCATTTTTTCATAACGCGCCTAAAGAAGTATAACTTCAATAAAGCAATTAATATTATAAAAATATAAAACTTGACTGCATAAACTTTTTTGGTAATAAAATAAAATAATAGTTTTTTAAGCTATCTTGAAACAAAATGACTATGTGACATACGTAATTTTCAATGGGGTATTATGCTCCATTAATCTCAATATTAGAAACTTATATTCCTTAAACATACTTTGCAATAATGTAGTATGTACCTTGACACCATGTATCTTTTGTGTTGATGAACCATTCAACATTTTTCAATAACAAGTTAAATGACTTTTAACTTCCCATAAAATATAAATAAAACATGTAAGGAATATTCAAAATCTTTAAAAAACAACTAATTTGATCGAAAAATATAAGTATTAATACGAATAAACTACTTATTTTTGTTTTATAAGCCGCTGAAAGTATTAAAAACCATAAACATAAGACGAAAAATCACTTAAATTATTCATAAAACCACTCACCCTTTATTAAAAATTACAATTATTAACACTCGATACTGTTTTAAAAGTCACTGGATACAATAGCCGCTCAATAACTGTTTAAATTTAAATAAAACATTAAAATCTAATAAGTGTTACTTTCGAATTTCAAACGACAGGTTCAACTTAGTTTCGCAAAAAAAAGTTAAGTGATATAAAACTCTATAACGAAATAAGAGATGGCGTTAAGTATTCGCAACTGTAAATCAAGGTACTCGAATCATTATTGTAAAATGATAAAATGACCGTAGCGGTTTAACATAATATATAATAATTATGTAATTTTTAAAGAAAAAAATATTATATCATCCAGACATAGACTTATAAAAAAAGAAAGGACGGAGCGCTACTAACATCGACAGTGATGCAGGTTTTTGATATATGTGTGCGAAAGTTGAGGGATGCCACATAAATGTAAATTTTCGCTATTTTTAACCGACTCCTAAGGTTTTACTTTTTATATTCGGCCCGTGTGTATTGAATAAAGTATGTAGATAGTAATTAAGTACTTAGTTCAAAAATTAATTTCGTTAATTTCGTGTAATTGTGGGGTAAGTATATGAAAACTAAAAAAATAAATTAAAATCCTTAAAATGATTTTTTTTTATAAACATGCCTTTTACTTTGCACGGACCGTTCAATACCTTCTAATTTGGAAATATGGTAAAATCGAATGCTCAAATATTTTTCTAAAATGCATTTAATTAGATTAAACTTATTTTCGGCGCCTGCCAGAGTGTGTTTTAATTCCAAATTGAAAAAAATATTATTATTCGCTATAAAAGAATCCAATATTTTAAATAATATGTACGAATGTAGTTTTTCATTAGATATTATATTTTTTTTATAATAACTAATGAAAAGGCTTTTATAAGCCTCCTGACTAGCATTTCGCAAATGTAGGCCCTCTGGATTTCAAGCTTATTAATTTGTGAAAATAATGCCTCTCATTAGTTAATAAAAAACGCACTGAAAAATAAAAACGTCATGGCTTGTGCCGCTACCGCGCAACAAAAATTTTACCGAATCCAAAAATCCGTCTAGAAAATAATGTTATTATTTACTTATCAATTAATTTCTGAAGATAAATTTTATGTTTTGGTAATCATGATGATATGAAGCCGGATAGGCTTCAAAAAGGAGGTTCTCATTTGGGCGAGTTATTTTTTAATTTATTTGTTTGTTTGAGGAGTTTAATATCTTTACTCCATATTCCGTTATCAGATTTTAACAATATACATATGCAGTAGCGTAGCTAAGATTGGAGAGGGGGCATTCCACCCCGGTTGTCACCGATTTTGGGAAGACACTCGAACTGGTATAACCCGAAATAATATTAAAAAATTGGGAAATCCTCTTCTCTATCCTCCTTTTTTGAAATCGGTTAAAATACATTAAAAATATCATTTTAGAGTTTTCATTCTTAGGGTGACAGCCAAATCAAATCCGCCTGAACTTTATCGAACATCAACATATTTCAACAAAATCGGTCCATATTTGATGGGGAAATTTATGTCCATATATTAAAAATAAAAGATACGCTTAATTGACAACCTCCTCCCGTTTTAAAGTCGGTTAGTAATGTTTGAACTAATGTTCTTAATCACAACGGAATACCCACACTTTGGGGAAAACATCTCATTCATTTTCTGGCAACACATGCACGTGTAGTTGACGTTTTGTGTTCCGAATATTACGTAAATAATTTTACCAAAAACATTATAAAAGTGATTATAAATTCATATGTTAACTGTGATAAGTAATTCCTTGATATTTCTTTTTCGATGTCGAATTGTTTTTACAATGTTTTATGACTCTTGTCGGCATTATTATATCTTTTTTAATCCAAGTTGGAGTGAACGTTACACAAGGCGGTCGTGTCGCGTAATGGCGGAAACTGGTGTACTATGATGAGAGTGTGTGCGTGAGACCCGTATACGTACAGCATTCTGGCACACTATGGGTCACTTCACTTTCGATGTATGGGACGTGGTGTCCCCCTTTTTTTATAAGTCGATGCATCCAGATTATCAATGCACAATATTCTTAGATCAAATAGCAACGGCTACGTGACAATAACTAAATATTTCCATTTTTGTGGGTTAACATGTTATTGCATATTTGCATCCATATATAGTTATACACTTTATTTTAATATTGGGTTTTCGTTAGTGTACCTAACATTTTCTGATTTTTGTAGCATTTTTACTTGAAAATAAGCCATTACATAATACATATTGCAAAATATAACGTTATGCACGTAATGCTTTTCGCGAGGCGATAATTTGTAAATATATAATTATTTTTAAGTTTAATTCATCATGTTATGGTTTTAAATTAACCTTTGTACAAATAAGTTTAAGTAGTCATATTATTAACTCTCATTTATAACAAAAAACATTTGTTGGCTATCTGTCAGCCAAAGCTGGCTCCTTTGTATATTTGTGCTTTCTATTTAATTTCATTCGCAATTTAAATGTCATTGGTGGTTTAAGTGTAATAGTATTATAAAGAAATTTAGTTTATTGTGAAAATGTAATATTTCAAGTAGTTATAGAAGTGCAATTCCAAGTAAAAATTGAATTTCGCGGGCTATCGGTAGGTTCGGAAATGATTGTAAATAGGACGTAAGAACAATTTACATAAATATGTAACCTACGATAGAAATAAATTTTATAGTTACTATTTAGTTTTATTATTATTATTCAGATTTTAGACGACGTTTTCGCCGTGTACTCACTATAGAAAATCGGTAATTTATTACGGTTTTAGTATGTAACCCTCCTTAAAGTCATCCCTATTTTTTTAATGATCGGTATTTTCTAAAAATTACCGATTTCCGATACGGCACGTCTCTAGTATACAATCCGTGCAAAAGAGATACAAAAGGTACTGTAATGTAGCATCACACGGGAAAGAAAGAGATGTCCAACTTTCTGATGAATGAATTTGATAACAGGTATAGTGTAAAAAATTATGCATGTAGGTGTGTGCTTATCGTGTTAAAAAATTTGTATGAAGATAACCGTCTCTCTAGTTTATTTGTCTCTGAAGTACAGTATCTACACACTACAGACTACTTAGAGAACTGACGTTTATCTACATTAGATATCTGAAAACTGCAACAAAGTACAGTATCTGCATAAGAAACCTGAAACCTACAACACCGTACAGTATCTACATTGGAAATCTGAAACTTGCAACAACGTGACATTGGCGGAATAGCTCCATAGTCCACAGCAAAGAAGAAGAAGAAAATGTCTGCATTAATTTGTCGAATATGTTTGGATAACAGCGTTCCAATGCATCAAATTGCGGGCTCGGAAGTGCAGGATGTATATGAAAAGCTAACAACTAAGAAGGTAGAATTCTTATACTATGTTGAGCGCAAAATAGGTAACTTACCCTCTACACCTGCCGACATCTATTACATTATTCAACGAAAACAATATTAAAGACTCAAATGGCAGTGCCGCGCTGTAGACACTTAAGTGCAAAGCACGTATGGCCGGATTATTACCACTATCTCACAGAAATCAGACGTAAAGTGGCGGCTTGCTGCAGCATTTCGTATGGTGTGTGAGATATCCGGAGGCCCAAATTCCCTTCCTCTTCCCAATCCCTCTCCTTTAATGTCGGGAACGCGCACATGTTGTGGTGGGTCCTTTATCGGGTGACTCACTTGCGTGTTTGCAAATATTATATAAAAACCTCTGTTATATAAAAACTGGCCAGAGTGTAGAGCCACGTATAGTAAATGGCTCTGGGGTGTAGCCAAAAATATCTCATACTTCAAAAACTATACAACATAGCTCATTGAGACCAATGTTCGTTTGAAGTATCTTTTAATTTATGATCTAATTGTTGAATTAAAAAAAATAGAGAGAACATTTTTCAAAATTTTCAACAACCCGTGACCTATATCAATTCATAATCCCATTATTTGTTTAATCCTCAGGTTCAAGAGGATGGAAGACTACACTTTGCATGTTACATATGTTACTATCAGCTAAAGAAATGCCAGCAGCTTGTTATCATATCACAGAAAGCGGAGGAGTTGCTTCAACAATTCTTTGTAAACAGTCCTGAGGTATTTATATCATTATTTTATTACATAGTATTACAAATATTATGTTGCATATTATAATATAACAGCGATAGCTCAGTGGGGAGTGGTATGGAATACAGAGACAAAAGTTGCAGGTTTAAAACCAGCCCTTACGAGCATGCACCAACAACTTTCTTATGTTACATTCATTGTTAATTATCACTGGTTTTAATGCTGAGAGAAACATTATGAGGAAGCCTACATACTTGAGAATTCTCCATGATGATGTGTGAAGTCTGCCAACCCATGTTAAGCCAGTGTGTTGTGTTGTGTCACCCATGTTAAACCTATTCCAGTTTATTCGTACAGGAGGCCTGTGCTCAGCAGTGAGACAGTGTAATATGGGGTAGATATTATTATTTTGTTATATAAAAACTCATGAATGAAATATTAAAACTACCACCACCACATTAATAATGCACTAATTTTTGTGTCTATTTCACAATTACCAAGTAAAAATGAACCACCAAAGTAATAAGAGATTTTTTCGATATACAGTAATACCCCGACTTACGCTACCTCGTTTTATGCGCATTCGGAGATACGCGGTTTTTATTTTTGATGGCCGCGTGCATCAGCTCTCCCACTCTGCCCTGCTGGTGTTATGTTTACGACAGGTTCGACATGTTCCGTGTGGAATTGTTTTAAAAACATTGCGTTTTATTGATAACCTCAAATTATGTCATCCAAAAAAACAAAAAATCTGTCATTTGAACCTAACAAGAAAAGAAAAACACTGTCTTTTGTGCGTAAACTGAATATTACCAAAGACTTCTAAGCTAAAAATTTGTGATATAGAAAATTGACCTACCGGAATCGACAGTCCGAACGGTTATAAATGTTAAAGACAAAATATAGAAGCTGTGAAAGACTCAATTGTTGAATTCAAGCATCATTTGTTCGTCTAAATTATTATTTTCTTTAGACTCTGGTCCCGATTAAACATACTTTATATGTATTTACATGCAAAGTTGTACCCCGATTTACGCGAATTCGACTTACACGGTTATCGCCCGGTCCCACCTATCGCGTAAGTCCGGGGTGTTACTGTATTTTTGCGATTTTTTTACGTCTATCTATGTATGGGTACAAGGCAGCATAATTTATTTTTATTATTTGCAGCAAAATGTGGAATCCATCACTCTTGCAGTCAGACTGACATATGGTCTGCATAATTCATTGATGATTGCGAAAATGAAGTCCTATCAAATACCAGAATATAACATAATTACAAAAGTAGAAAACCAAGACGAATGTGACATTAATGAAGAAGTGATGATCAAAGATGAACCTGATGATGATGGTAAGAACAGAATAATTTTATACAATGTATAAAACCAATCCTGTACTATCTGTAAAGGTCCTATTAAGTGTCATGAGAGGGCTCTTTAGATGTTAAGTAAAAAAATACCCCAAAAAAATTTAATCAAATGATTTAAATATTAATCAGCAATATATGGTTGACGGTTGATCACTCGAAGTGTCAAAATTAGGTGACAGCCCTGCAGGCTCACTTAGTATTTGATTACAGAAGTAGTAATTAATGTTTATGATACTCTGAGAAGAGTTTTTTAGATCATGTGTCGGATTCAATATTTTTATGAGTGGTAGAGCCACGCTGTAGACAGTTTGTCTACAGCATGATTGGGCCGGCTCAACCGGGTCATTACCACTGTCTCACAGAAAACCGACGTAAAGTAGCGGCTTGCTGCTGCGTTTCGTATGGTGAGTGAGATATCCGGAGGCCTAAATACCCCTCCCCTTCCCAATCCCTAATTATCCCTTTCCTTTAAGGTCGGCAACGCGCCCATAATTCTTCTGATATTGTGGGCATACATGGGCGGTGGAGATCACGTACCATCAGGTGACCCATTTGCTCGTTTGCCGATCTATACTATAAAAAAAATATTCACTGAGGACACCAATACAAACAATGAGTTTATCGATGGTCTCTAGAGTCATGCGGGCCTGTGTAAATGCTTCTTCCCTCTTCAGAGAGGCAGAGAGGCTTCCGAACTGGCAGTAGTGTTTTTTGACGGACTCCAAACAATATACATATAAAATTTTATGGATTCATTTAATATATATATGATTGTATGTATATGATTTTGTAATATTTTCTTTTTGTTGGACTAGGTGCACTCCCAGAAAAAAAGGTTATACTGGACACAACCAAATCTATAGAAGTGAAGCAGGACACCATCTCTGGAACTCAAACAAACACAGTAGCTAATGAAAATAAATCATCCCAAATAGTATGTGATGGGAAAAATCAGCAAGTATTAGTTAAGAACGATTCACAGTCTTTTATATGTAATGATTGTAGTATAACATGTGATACGAAAGCTCTTCTTATCAAACATATTAGTGAACATAAACCTGTGGCTATCAAACCGAATGAAACATGTACAAAAAATCAGAAATCTTCATGTAAAGGGAAATTGAATGAATGCAATAGTTTTATAAAGCACCTAAAAAAGCCTTATAAATGTCAATACTGTGATTATACATCTACACATAATAGTAGTTTAAAGAGACATATTAGAACTCACACAGGAGAAAAGCCGTATAAATGTAAATACTGTGATTATACATGTACAGAAAATAGTAGTTTAAAGAAACATATTAGAACTCACACAGGCGAAAAGCCCTTTAAATGTCAATACTGTGATTATACATGTACAGTAAATAGTAGTTTAAAGACACATATCAGAACTCACACAGAAGAAAGGCCTTTTAAATGTCAATACTGTGATTATGCATGTACAATAAATAGTGATTTAAAGAAACATATTAGAACTCATACAGGAGAAAAGCCCTTTAAATGTCAATACTGTGATTATACATGTACAGTAAATAGTCATTTAAAGAGACATATTAGAACTCACACAGGAGAAAGGCCTTTTAAATGTCAATACTGTGATTATGCATGTACAATAAATACTGATTTAAAGAGACATATTAGAACTCACACAGGAGAAAAGCCGTATAAATGTAAATACTGTGATTATACATGTACAGAAAATAGTAGTTTAAAGAAACATATTAGAACTCACACAGGCGAAAAGCCCTTTAAATGTCAATACTGTGATTATGCATGTACAATAAATAGTGATTTAAAGAAACATATTAGAACTCACACAGGAGAAAAGCCCTTGAAATGCAAATACTGTGATTATACATGTACAGTAAATAGTAGTTTAAAGACACATATTAGAAATCACACAGGAGAAAGGCCTTTTAAATGTCAATACTGTGATTATGCATGTACAATAAATAGTCATTTAAAGAGACATATTAGAACTCACACAGGAGAAACGCCATATGTATGTGAAATATGTGATAAGAAATTTGCAAGAAACGATCAGTTAAAAAGACACTTACAAGTACATATGGGTAACAAAACTCGTTAGTACTGAAGCTAACTGCTCAGAGTATAACAAATATATTAGATGTCATAGCTTAAGCATTAGGTATATTCCTTTATTTTTATATTAGCATTTGCTAAATGTTTGTTCCTGGATAAAAATAATCTAATATGTTCTAATCTATGTGCCGATATACCTGTGTGATAAAATTCATCAATCAACCATTATTGGGTTACTGATTAACAAACATAAAAACTTACAAGCATAAAAACTTCCACATCAAAAAATCCTACTTCCTACTAATATACAATACTAGCAGACCCGGCCACGCTTGCTGTGGCTAAGGTATATGTTAAATTATATTGTAGTAAACTATTCAATACAGTATCCGCCATCTATTGGATACTTACTCAATCCAGACGATAAATTACCTTACACCGCCATCTCTTACAATGTTATGGAACTCACAGAATTATAACAAAAAAATTGCAATAAAAAATATTGCGACTATAAATTGAGATATAAACTATCCTATCTCTCAAGTTGGATCAAACTGCACACAGTCTACAAAATTTGATCAAAATCGGTTCAGTAGTTTAAGAGTTCATCGCGGACAAACAACGTGACATGAAATTTTTATATATAAAGATTAGTCGGAAGTAGGATTTGTTGTATAGGTCCTATGATACTGTGACTGCCTCGGTGCCTCGGACTGCTGTGCTGAGGTCTCGGGTTCGATCCCCGGGTCGGGTCAAGTGATATTGGGTTTTTCTATCACACACGTTTTGCAATTGTTTCGCCGCAAGAAACTTTCTGGTTCTATGTTCCTCAATATATATTTTGTTATTTTATTTTGACAGCCTCCGTGGCTTGTCGGGCTATGAAGGGAGAGGCCGCGGGTTCGATCCCCGCCCCGAGACAAATGTTTGTGTGATCCACAAATATTTGTTTCGGGGTGTGGATGTTGTGAGACCGAAAGTCTCTCGTAGTTCCTGATACCCACGACACAAGACTCGTATCTTACTGTGGGGTCAGGACTATGTGTGTGACTATTGGGTATATTTATTTATCTATACTAATAATAAAGCTGTAGAGTTTGATTGTTTGTTTGTTTGTTTGAACGCGCTAATCTCAGGAACTACTGGTTCGAATTGAAAAATTCTTTTTGTGTTGGATAGTCCATTTATCGAGGAAGTCTTTAGGCTATATAACATTACGCTGCGACCATTAGAAGCGAAGCATCAGTGAAAAATGTTGCAAAAACGGGGAAAATTATTCATATTTGAAGGCTTCCGTTGCTAAGCTAGCCAAATAATATTATTTGAAGGCTTCCGTTGCTAAGCTACCCAAATCTATCCTAATATTATAAAGCTGTAGAGTTTGATTGTTTGTTTGATCACGTGGGCGGAGCCGCGAGCAAAAGCTAGTTTTTAATATAATTACGCCCGTATACTGAAACGCTACTCAAGTATTTAAGATCGTTTTAAACAAGTTAAGTCCCTCTTAGCTGTCAAAATTGTATGAAAATAAGTAGCCGTTAGCCGTCAGACAGCTAAGTAGCGTTTCAGTATTCGGACATTAGTTACTCATAATATTTGATCAGTTTGGATGAGAAACAAAAGGGTTTTTTAAACATTTAGGTATATAATATTGGTTTTGATTTCGTATTTTTTTAAGTTGTAATAGAGGATTTGATTTGTTCAATTTGTTTTATTTCTACAAATCAACAGAGTTGGTACTAACTAAGTGTCCTTATACCACATACATATGATCGGACATTTCAAATATTTTTATAAAATTTATTGTGCATATCGTAAAGGTGCCTATTCTATAAATCCGAAACCAAGCAACGAAGTTCGAAACATCCATAGAGTACACTAGGTATAGAACAGCCATTACAATAATAATATTACTCACATATATTACTATCATCAAGATTCATTTGTATGTAAAAACGTATATGAAAAACGATTGCATTAAGTAGAAGAAGTAGGTATAGAATAACCATTACTCATTGCTCATTGTACTCCTCGGTCTTCTGGATAATTTGCCTGAGTGTGTGTATGTGGTCTACGGTAGAAAAGCCCCTACGAAACCCAGCCTGCTCCGGCGGTTGGAAGTCGTCGAACTTTTGTAGGTAGTAAGTATTGTATGTATTATGTATTTTTTTGTCTCCTAAAATATTAATGTTTAAGTCGTAAAAAAGAAAAAAAAAGATAAAAATTCCTAACGGTGCCATAATAAAACATGTTCCCTTTTATAGAAATGTCTTTACCGACTGCTTTTTTGGTCACAATATTTTATTTTAGAAATATTATTGTGATAGTTATTCTACGTTGCATTTTTTTTTTTTTTTTACTCCTGTGTTTTATTGTGTGGGGGAGTTGTAATACTACGTTGCATTAGGTCTACATTTTCGAACTTCATCGCTTCGTAGCGTTATAGAATGGGGGCCCAGGGTCGGATTTAAAGGTAAGGGGCCCTGGGGTAACAAAAAAAATGTAAGTGTCGATTGTCTTTCGGCCACTTTTTAAAGGTAACATATATAAGAACTGGTCTGAAATCAGCGAATGTCACAACGCCGTGCATAAATTGATGTATTCGGGAGTCTTTGAATCTTTTGAGCAGACTAAAAGACGGCGCTGGTGTTAGGATATTCATATCCGCCCGGATAGCGACCACCGTACACATGGTGTTAAAACCTGCCATAGTGATCCACACACTTCGTGTGGATCGCGTTCCAGGATCGGCTAGTGTATATCCGGTTCTCCCGAGGGGCTTGCGACATGACTTAATGATTGATTGGGGTGGGTATAGGGGTAAATCCTTGTATCCCTGTGTCTGTATCGGTCATCCGCCAGTTCTGTCGCAGGCCCCTCGATCTGCTTCTTCCCTCTTCGGAGTGTAAAGAAGTATTTATAGAGATCGGCATGATTCTGACCACCGATAAACTCATTGTTTGTCGGTGGTTGCTGGTTTTTTGGACTGCACTACGCTTACCATCATGTATAGTACAGTCACTTTGCCGTGCTCGGATAAAAAAAAATTGCGTTTTTTTTAATACAAGACACTTCAAGTTCTTACGGCGCTGGGTAACTGCGCCGTAACTCACTCACCATCAGGTGACCCACTTGCTCCTTTGCCTGCTTATTCTATTTTTATTTGTTTTTTATTCCATTGAATGACGAGACGAGCCAAGCGCTCGCCTGATGGTAAGCGCCACGCATGCCCATAAACAGAAGCAACACCACATAGAACTTTCAATTACAAAGCATGGGACTGAGCTGCATGGCACTGAACTGCGCTCGTCACTCCGAGACATAAGATGTTAAGTCTCATAATGCCCAGTCATTTCACTGGCTTCAATGTCCTTCAAACCGAAACACAACAGTGCTTACACACTGTTGCTTGGCGGCAGAAATAGACAAAGCGGTGGTACCAACCCAGACGGCCTCTCGCATACGAAGGACCTGCCACCTTGTGAGCTGCTGTGCTGAGGTCTCGGGTTCGATCACCGAATGACGAAATTTCTATCACGAAATGCTTAGTATCGGCCCAGAGTCTGAAATTGTGGCCGGTATGTATGACGATATGTTCGCCCTTATCACACCATGAAACGGAAATACGCTCGGCAAATATGGGTGTACAGTGTGCCGAGTGTATGTTTCAACACAATTTTAACGTCTCTACAGAGTTTGCGTTTTTTGAAAAATATGTATGCAAACGTGAAAAGCGCCTCCTGGTGGCAAGTTTAAAAAACTGGAGTCGTGAGTGTAAGGGTCAGCTCACACCGAGACGCGACGCTGCGCGCACACTTTAAGAGAGCGACTCAAAATATAACTTTATTTAAACACGAAAAGATACACATTTCATTGTGAGAATTTAGAACACGTTGCACCACGCAGCGCTGCGCCTCGAGATGTCTCGCGGCGTAGAGCGACGCATCGCGACGCAGCGGTGCTTATAGCCGATACGCGCGGCGTGCAAAAGCGGCCGACTGACGTGGCGACTTGTCTCTTGTTCCGCTGCGCCGCGCGGCGTCTCGCTGCGCAGCGAGGTGTCGCGTTGTCAACGATTTTACTATTCGCCTCGCGACGTTGCGATGCGTCTCGCGGCGGCGCGCGGCGCAGCGCGAAATCACTGGTCTCTTCCAGTATCGTCGCGTCGCGTCGCGTCTCGTTATGAGCTGACCCTAACATTATAACGTTAAGTGGGTCACAGACGTACGAACTTAAAGTACGCGGTCTTTAAGATCGCGAACTTACTCGGCTCGACGTTAGTGACACACGTGAAGCTTACTCATTCTGTATTGCGATGTCGTTGACAGAAGAAGCTTTGTGTTATTTAGGAATTATATCGTATTACATTTTAAAAACTAAAAAAATAGACGAAGTCGAAAAGTGTGGGTAAAGAACTAGCTTACGAAAAGAGAGTGTTTATCATATGTGAATTTAGTAAGAGTTACATGAAGAGAAGGAAGATTTCCATAATTATTTCAGAATGCCTGAGGCGGTGTATGAATTTCTGAATCAAAATTAACAAAAATTGCTAAAATCTAAACACGACAAGCGTGCGCGTCCACGAACTGACGAAACAAAATGGCGGCTCGCGGCTCGCAGTGCTGTTACACTTACGAGCCAAGACGAGCTACGAGCAAGATTTCCAACCCGTTGGATCGAAGACGATTTTGCGTGACGGTTTTAAAGTACGCGTACTTACGGTGACACACAAGTGAAAAAGGTTATCGAGCCATAAGTACGCGTACTTGCTCGTACGTCTGTCACCCACTTAAGTTAACGCAACTTTTGCGTTATTGTTTATCACGTTTTTGCGAATGTATGTTCGGTGTTTTGGCGGGAATTCCGACAGTGCGGTTCATCGCTTATTTTAATTTATTTAAAAAACTTGTTGAAAGTTGTGTTTGTTGTATAAAAGTGGTGATTTCTGCAATAAATACTGACGGCGACGAACAGTGTATAGAAAAATTGAAATAAGCGAGTTAAGCATCGTACTGGAAGAAATTCACACCAAAACTCCAACAAGACCTTGAAGATGTCCACACCGACATTTCATCGTTCTTGTGAAGACTTGAGAATAAATTATACTTGTTATTGGCGAAATGCATAATAATGCGAAGCCATAAATAAAAAAGAAGAAGTGTTTCACTGTTTCACAGCGTAGTGATGTCATGTACAAATATATCGATATTTTTTCCGAAATAATATATCGAAATATTATATCGATATTTAACGATATATCGGTCAAAAATATCGATATTTTCGATATATCGTATTGTAGGAAGGAAAAGACTATTAGGAGTAAATAAGTAAACCCACTAAGGTTAAAAAAGTTATCAACATTGATTTTATTAAGCCCAATTTCCTTTTTTTTATTTCATTGAATGACGAGACGAGCAAGATGCTCGCTTGGTGGTAAGCGCCACGCCTGCCCATGAACAGAAACAACACCACACAGAAATTATAATTACACAGCATTGCATGGCACCGAACTGCGCTCGTCACCCTGAGATATAAGATATGACGTCTCATAATGCCCTGTAATTTCAATGTCCTTCAAACCGAAACAACAGTGCTTACACACTGTTGCTTGGTGGCAGAAACATCATCTTAACCTGACAGAAACAAAACTGTTATTGACACTTTTAGCTTGGATTCTGCTTCTCAGCTCGGTTAATACTTGCGCGGCCATAGAAAACAAGTCTTTCAGATGCCACAGAGTACACTGTAATGATGATTTTTCCTAAATATTCTACGATATCCTTATTTCGTACGATATTTCATATATCGGATAAAATATATCGATGTTATATATCGACTTCAATTATTCGATATATCAAATAAATATATCGATATTTTATCACATATCGAGCACCCCTATAACAGCGTCTCTCTTGTTTATTTGTCTCTGTTTGTGTGTGTTATGAAAAAATTTTTTTTCATTGAAAATGTCTGCATTAATTTGTCGAATATGTTTGGATAACAACGTTCGAATGCATCAAATTGCAGGCTCGGAAGTTCAGGATGTATATGAAAAGCTAACAACTAAGAAGGTAGAATTCTTATACTATGTTAGGCGCAAAATAACTTTGCTGGGGTGAAGTCTGAGACCACTTACCCTCTACACCTGCCGACATCTATTACATTGTTCAACGATAACAATATTAAAGACTCAAATGGCAGTGCCGCGCTGTAGACACGTTAAGTGCAAAGCACGAATGGCCGGATTATTACCACTATCTCACAGAAATCAGACGTAAAGTAGCGGCTTGCTGCAGCATTTCGTATGGTGAGTGAGATATCCGGAAGCCCAAATCCCCTTCCTCTTCCCAATCCCTCTCCTTTAATGTCGGGAACGCGCACATGTTGTGGTGGGTCCTTTATCAGGTGACTCACTTGCGTGTTTGCTAAACTCTGTTATATAAAAACTGGCCAGAGTGTAGAGCCACGTATAGTGGAATGGCTCTGGGATGTAGCCGAAAATATTTCATTACCTCAAAAACTATGCAACATAGCTCATTAAAACCAATGTTCGTTGGAAGTCTCTTTTAATTTATTATCTTATTGTTGAATAAAAAAAAAAATAGAGAATATTTTTCAAAACTTTCAACAACCCATGACCTATTTCAATTCATAATCCCATTATTTGTATAATCCTCAGGTTCAAGAGGATGGAAGACTACACTTTGCATGTTACATATGTTACTATGAGCTAAAGAAATGCCAGCAGCTTGTTATCAAATCACAGAAAGCGGAGGAGTTGCTTCAACAATTCTTTGTAAACAGTCCTGAGGTATTTATATCATTATTTTATTACATAGTATTACAAATATTATGTTGCATATTATAATATAACAGCGATAGCTCAGTGGAGAGTGGTATGGAATGCAGAGACAAAAGTTGCAGGTTTAAAACCAGCCCTTACGAGCATGCACCAACAACTTTCATAAGTTACATGTATATTCATTGTTAATAATTATCACTGGCTTTAATGGTGAGAGAAACATTATGAGGAAGCCTACATACTTGAGAATTCTCCATGATGATGTGTGAAGTCTGCCAACCCATGTTAAGCCAGTGTGTTGGACTAAGACCTATTCCAGTTTATTCGTACAGGAGGCCTGTGCTCAGCAGTGAGACAGTGTAATATGGTGTAGATATTATTATTTTATTATCTAAAAACTCATAAATGAAATATTAAAACTACCACCACCACATTAATAATGAACTAATGTTTGTGTGTCTATTTCACAAGTACCAAGTAAAAATGAACCACCAAAGTAGTAAGAGGTTTTTTCGATATATTTTTTGTGATTGTTTTACGTCTATCTGTGTATGGGTACAAGGCAGCATAGTCTATTTTTATTATTTGCAGCAAAATGTGGAATCCATCACTCTTGCAGTCAGACTGACATATGGTCTGCATAATTCATTGATGATTGCGAAAATGAAGTCCTATCAAATACCAGAATATAACATAATTACAAAAGCAGAAAACCAAGACGAATGTGACATTAATGAAGAAGTGATGATCAAAGATGAACCTGATGATGATGGTAAGAACATAATAATTTTATACAATGTGTAAAAAAAAGCAATCCTATACTATTTGTAAAGGTCCTATTAAGTGTCATTATAGGGCTCTTTAGATGTTAAGTAAAAAAATAGCCCAAAAAATTTAATCCAATGATGATTTAAATCTTAATCAGCAATATATGGTTGACGGTTGATCACTCAAAGTGTCAAAATTAGGTGACAGCCCTGTAGACTCACTTAGTATTTGATTACAGAAGTAGTAATTAATGTTTATGATACTCTGAGCAGAGTTTTTTTAGATCATGTGTCGGATTATTCACTGAGGACACCAATACAAACAATGAGTTTATCGGCCTGTATAAATGCTTCTTCCCTCTTCAGAGAGGCAGAGAGGCTTCGGAACTGGCATTAGGGTTTTTTGACGGAATCCAAACAATATACATATAACATTTTATGGATTCATTAAATATATTGATTTTGTAATATTATCTTTTTGTTGGACTAGGTGCACTCCCAGAAAAAAAGGTTATACTGGACACAACCAAATCTATAGAAGTGAAGCAGGACACCATCTCTGGAACTCAAACAAACACAGTAGCTAATGAAAATAAATCATCCCAAATAGTATGTGATGGGAAAAATCAGCAAATATTAGTTAAGAACGATACACAGTCTTTTATATGCAATGATTGTAGTATAACATATGATACGAAATGTCTTCTTATCAAACATATTAGTGAACATAAACCTGTGACTATCAAACCGAATGAAACATATACAAATAATCTGAAATCTTCATGTAAAGGGAAATTGAATGAATGCAATAGTTTTATAAAGAACCTAAAAAAGCCATATAAATGTAAATACTGTAATTATACATGTACAGTAAATAGTAATTTAAAGGCACATATTATTAGAATTCACACTGGCGAAAAGTCCTTTAAATGTCAATACTGTAATTATACATGTACATCAAATAGTTATTTAAAGAGACATATTAAAACTCACACAGGAGAAAAGCCGTATAAATGTAAATACTGTAATTATACATGTACACAAAATGGCAATTTAAAGACACATATTAGAACTCACACAGGAGAAAGGCCTTTTAAATGTCAATACTGTAATTATACATGTAAATCAAATAGTCATCTAAAGAGACATATTAAAACTCACACAGGAGAAAAGCCATATAAATGTAAATACTGTGATTATACATGTATACAAAATAGTAGTTTAAAGACACATATTAGAACTCACACTGGCGAAAAGCCCTTTAAATGTGAATACTGTGATTATACATTTACACAAAATATTAATTTAAAGACACACATTAGAACTCACACAGGCGAGAAGCCCTTTAAATGTCAATACTGTGATTATACATGTACAGAAAATATTACTTTAAAGAGACATATTAGAACTCACACAGGAGAAAAGCCATATGTATGTGAAATATGCGATAAGAAATTTTCAAGTAACAGTTATTTAAAGATTCACCTACGAGTACATATGGGTAACAAAACTCGTTAGTACTGAAGCTAACTGCTCAGAATATAACAAATATATTAGATGTCATAGCTTAAGCATTAGGTATATTCCTTTATTTTTATATTAGCATTTGCTAAATGTTTGTTCCTGGATAAAAATAGCCTAATATGTTTATTTATTTATTTATTTATTTATTTATTTAGATAAGGGTTGCAAACGGAGTTAACAATAGTTCTATTACATTCTACACATGCATAGTAAACAAAAAGTAATTGCAACTCTGGTTATATGCAACCACCGCATACGCCATACTATTGAAATAAATTAAAAATTAAATTAACAATCATTAGAAAAAATAAAATTTGAAATACAAGTAATACAATTTAAATTATAACACAATTAAATAATCATTATCAAATAAAATAATAAAAAACAAAAGAAAGAGAAATATTATACATGTATAGCTCAAAGTTCAGCCTTACTTAATATTTTATTCCTAAATTGTGATAATTTGTCACCAAATATGTCGATGCTGTTATGAACTCTTAGTGTTTGATTGTACAGACAAGACAGACGAGGTACAGGTGCTTGCTTCCCTGTATTAGTTCTGTTAAAACGAACATGGAACAAAGGTCCGGGCTTACGAGGAGGTCTGCTTGGTATCGTTAATGAAATTGTATGAAGTAAAGATGGTGCATCAATTTTACCGTTCACAATTTTATGAAGGAAAAGCAAATTTAAAATATCTCTTCTCTCGCTTAAAGTTTGCAACTGGAAATGTTGTAATCTATCAGAGTATGATTTTACATGGTCAGGGGGTCTGAAACGGTATGACATGTGGTAGAGTAGCTTTTTTTGTACTTTCTCGATTCTATTTGTGTGAACTTTATAGAGTGGTGACCAAACAGCACAGCAATAATCGAGTTTACTTCTCACATAGCTATTGTATAATAGCAATGTAGTGGAAGCATTTTTAAACTCTTTACCATTTCTGAGAATAAAACCAAGTGACTTGTTAGCGGAGTCACTGTACTGTATTGTAACTCAGCTGAATTTTAGAAATAAATGCCTACAGCCGCGCGGTACGTAAACATGCGATAGGGCTGCCCGCCTCCAGCATTTTAATTACATTTGCCTACTTTGTGATTCCATTTAGTTTTGTGATTATAAAATACTTTTTTATGGATTCAGTTAGAGCATTACACCCATTCTAAATAACGACAACAACTAAGTAATAAAAAGTACCTTTTAAGTTGCAAAGTTGTAATAAAATACCACGTCATTACTTATACAAACTAACAAAACAAAATACACATGCCCTGAGGTTTTAACACAAGCGTACCTACCGTACCGCATCAACCGCCTATACAACACGCAGAAGTTAACTAGGCACCGCGGTGTAATGACGTCATAGGAATATACTAACTGCATAAAAAATTCAAGTACCCTTATGAGACCTATCAATACAAGTGATTGTGACTGCGAATGTGGATGGGCACGTTTTCAAGCGAAGTTCATGGGCGTGGGTTCGCGTGCGTACCTACTAAATTGGTTACTAAAATATGTTTTGTCTCATTCTCACTCTCACAGATGACAAATGTGTGATTGACGCTAAACATATAATAATTAATCAATAGATACCTATTCAGCGTTTATCAATAAGGGGGTTAAATGTAGGTATATTTTTTGGTAACAGTTCTATATCCATAAAAAAAACTTGAGAGGTGTCAAGGGACACCCGGATGGAACGAAGTTCCTTTCGATTATTTTTTATTTTAATTTTGAGGGTCGAGGTCTGTGTCAAGGTCAAGGTCGGGGTAAAGGTTAAGGTCGGGGTCAAGGTCAAGGTCGGGGCAAGGTCAAGGTCGGAGTCTAGGTAAAAATCGGGGTCAAGGTCAAGGTCGGGGTCAAGGTCAAGGTCGGAGTCTAGGTAAAAATCGGGGTCAAGGTCAAGGTCGGGGTCAAGGTCAAGGTTGGAGTCTAGGTAAAAATCGGGGTCAAGGTCAAGTTCGGATTCTAGGTAAAAATCGGGGTCAAGGTCAAGTTCGGGGTCAAGGTCAATGTCGGATTCTAGGTAAAAATCGGGGTCAAGGTCAAGGTCAAGGTCGGATTCTAGGTAAAAATCGGGGTCAAGGTCAAGGTCGGGGTCAAGGTCGGAGTCTAGGTAAAAATCGGGGTCAAGGTCAAGGTTGGGGTCAAGGTCAAGGTCAAAGTCTAGGTAAAAATCGGGGTCAAGGTCAAGGTCGGGGTCAAGGTCAAGGTCACGGTTGGGGTTCAAGGTCAAAGTCTTGTGAAAGTCCGGTCCAAGCTGACTGGTCACTGTGTGACGCCACCTGGGACTTCGAAATTATCGATGTTCCAGGGAGGTCAGCTAACGCTGACAGGTCGGAGAATTATGTCGTGCCAACTTTTCGTACCAATTTTTTCCGTCTAGCCCCCTTTCGCAACGCGCGATAAGGAACTACGTTCCAATAACAATAACAACGAAAACAACACGAAGGAGGCGCGTGCGTAACGGTAGTATTTAATTTACTGACCGTAATGACGCGTCGAGGGCGAGAGCGGTAGACGGTGGGGTGTGGTGGGGACGGTGGAGGGGACGCGCATTCCACTGAGGTGCCAAGTTGATTTCTGCGTGTTATAACTACCTATTTCACTCGTGCCCATCACTTTCATTTAATCTATTTACTTTATTTATTAATTCAGACATTTATTTTCGGGAGTTAAAAAGAAATACTTATCCATTAAAAAAACACACATTAGGTACCTACCTACTAGTAAGTAAAATTATTTTATAGTCTTACCTTTCACAGTTTCCAGGTAATGTAAAAAAAGTTATCCCTGGATGCGTTATTGACGAATTCATACAACCAAAAACAGCACAATACATCCTACTCGTCATTATAAATATGTACTTGATCTTATTTTTAGTGAAAAAATTGCGTGGTTATTGTTAAAAAAAACACACCGTCCATTCGTCACTGCGGCACAGTCGGGACTGTCTGCACACTGAACGCACACGTAT
Source organism: Amorpha juglandis (assembly GCA_949126905.1). Classification (NCBI taxonomy): domain Eukaryota; kingdom Metazoa; phylum Arthropoda; class Insecta; order Lepidoptera; family Sphingidae; genus Amorpha; species Amorpha juglandis. The sequence goes on from OX421392.1 coordinate 6,118,082, forward strand.
ATCGAGTCACGTGGGCATATCTCGCGATTCATCCGTTTCTATGAAGATGGAATACTGTAGATAGTTATACTGTGGCGGAGTTAATTACTTTATCTATATGAGTTGTGGACGACGTTACCCTCACAAAGCCTTTTGCCCTTGACTTTGCTAATAAAAACACCGTCTTGACATAAAAACAATACTGTATTTCCAACTGTGACACACATATAAAAATATACAATGGTTCTTACTGCTATTTCTTACTTCTATTTCTTACTTCTATTTCTTCATGTTACTGCTGGCCGGATCGTGACGTTATGAATTTTTTTTTTTTTTTTTTTTTTTTTTTTTTGTGTTGACGATTGCTGTAAGCCTGACTCGAGTCGGCTGTATACAGCTTCACCGGACTTTCGGGCGAGCGCTTTCAGGCGCTCTCAGCCCTTGACTAGGTGACCACCGCTGAGGGCACCCCCTTTGGGGTACGAACCTCGGCTCAGGACGGTCACCGGAGAGGGCAGAGACATCTGCGATTGGGGTTTAGGGGACTAATTTTAGGACTCTACTTGATGATTTCAATCATCATTAACATCGGCTCGCGGGCCGGTACTAGGGTCGGGGGCGTTGCGGGGAACGCGGCGCGGTCCTCGGCGGCGAGGACGGTAAATCGGTTGTGTGCAGTGTTTTTTCATGAATTCCTCTCTCCTTCGGATGGCCAGAGTGGTCGCATCGTCGGGGTCAGTGAGGACGCTACGCGGACGTCTCCACTTTGCACGGTCAAAGGGAGTGTATATTGAGGCTCGTCGGACGAGCGGATTCGGATGGTGGGCGGCGCGATCGAAATAGCGCTTGCTGTTCATTTTCATGAACTGCCGGATGGTCGGCAAACCCACGTCCACGTGGATATTGAGATTCCTCACATACCACGGGACCCCAGTAATTCTACGCAGAAAGCGATTCTGCATGGTTTGCATGCGTCTATATCGAATTTCGGGTACATGCGCAAACGCGGGCGATGCGTAAGTCATGATCGGCCTAATACACGTCGTGTAAATCCTAATCTTGTTGCGGGTCGAGAGTTTGCTTTTACGGTTCATGAGCCAGTAGAGCTGGCCCAACGCGAATGCGGCTCGCGCGCGTACCGCGTTTAAATGGGGAATGAAGGTAAGCTTCTGGTCGAGGATAACTCCTAGATATTTAACTGTCTTGGTCCAGGGAATGGGCATGTTAGACATGGTCACATTCGGCACTGGAGCAAGACGAGCTGGGAATCTATCGAATATGATCGCGGCGCTTTTGGACGGGTTGATGGTGATTCGCCATTTGCGGAACCACTGACCGAGTTCGTCGGCAGCGGCTTGCAAAGTGCGCACCACCTCAACCGGATTTTTGCGCGATGTATAGATCGCGGTATCATCAGCAAAGAGCGCCAGATGGGCGTCCTTTGGTTTCGGAATATCGCTTGTGTACAGCGAGAAAAGGAAGGGAGAGAGAGCGGAGCCTTGAGGGACTCCGGCCGAAATGGTGTGGCGGGAAGAGAGGCTTCCCTCCACGCGATATCTGAAACCGCGATTCGACAAGAACGCTCGTATGATGTGCACGAGCTGAGTGGGCACGTTCATGGAATATAGCTTGTGAAGCAAGCCATTGTGCCACACCTTGTCGAATGCTTTTTCGACATCGAAAAAGATGGCCCCGGTGGGCATCTTTTTGAGACTTTGGTCGTAAATGTGCTCCGTGATGCGGAGCACCTGATGGACACAATTGTGGCGGGCTCGGAACCCAAACTGCTCCTCGGGGAGCAGATTGTGGTTCGCGGCTACTACTTTCAAGCGGTCGAGGACGACACGCTCGTACACCTTACCCAAAGAGCTCAAGAGACTAATGGGGCGGTAAGATGTCGGACTAGGTGACGTTATGAAAATTCGGCCCGTCTTTTATTCGATTGATATGCACGCAATCTTTTCTAAGTGCGCGACTTAACGCGTGCACTTTAACCTATTACACAATTTTCACACGATATCTTAAATAATAGTAATAATCGAGACACGTGTAAGTTCAAGTACTTCGGAGCGGTGTCGTGTTCCAATTGGACGAATTCCAATTGGAATATGGCATTCTCTGCTCAGTTTGTCATTTCGTGACCTAGTTTCGCCGCGTTCGGCGATATACCTATTTTTACACAATTTAAACATAATAACAGACATTTTACGTAATTACTACAAACATAATAACAGACATATTTACATACATATTAACACTAGTTAATGCGAACCACTAATCCGGCTCGTCATCCGTAACAGCCTCCCCCCGGCGAAGATCCTCGCAGCCCCGTTTTATCGGGAGGATGATGAGCCTCCTGACTGGTCGTCTGAGAACTCCCCCTCGCGTTCGCACATCCGCACTTCGAACCACGTTATCTGGCCCCGTATAAATTCGTTCTATGCGGCCCCATGGCCATACATTTCGCGGTAGAAGGCCGTCCGCGATAACTACGATATCTCCCGTTTCTAGGTTTTTCGGCGCTTTACGTGTGTCGCCACGAGGCGTTAAAGTCGGTAAGTATTCGTTTACCCACCGCTCCCAGAACATATTCGCGAGCGCCTGTGCAGCTCGCCATGTTCGCTTATCTGCCGTCTCGCACTTTCCGATGTACGGTAAACCGACCGCGGTACCGAGAAGGAAATGGTTAGGCGTCAATGCCTCGGTGTCGTCCGGATTGACCGATACATGAGTGAGAGGGCGCGAATTTATTGTGTGTTCGGCCTCTGCCAATAATGTTGCCAAAACCTCTTCCCTCGGCGTTCTCTCGTTTAACGTTACCGCGAGAGTAGATTTTACACTCCTAATCAGACGTTCCCAAGCCCCTCCTTGGTTTGGTGCGCCTGGGTCTATGTATCGCCACTCGACGCGGTTCGTTTCTGCTACTTCCTTAAGAGCGGGAAGCCATTCTTTGAACGCGCTTATCAATTCGGCTTCCGCTCCGCGAAAATTAGTCCCGTTATCGGACCAAAATTCCTTCGGCCATCCCCGTCGTGCGGCCATCCTCCTTATGGCCATGATGGCTGAATCCGTGCTAAGACTGGGAACAAGTTCTATGTGTACGGCCCTAGTTACGAGACACGTGAACAGCATACCCCAACGCTTTTCTCTCCGCCGGCCTATGGCTACCCACATGGGCCCGAAGCAGTCCACACCGCACTTTGAAAAAGGCCTTACGTGTGCGCTTAACCGAGCCTCGGGTAAATTGCCTTTCACCGGTATAGCGGGAGCAGCTCGTCGGAGTTTGCATGTGACACATTCGCGTAAAATGTTTTTCACTGTAGGGCGTAACCGAAGTACCCAATACCGTTGACGCAAATTATTCACGATTTGTTCCTGTCCTATATGACATCGCGCGTGTTCCCGCCGTATCAATAACTTAGATAAATAATGCGATCCGTCTAATATCGGAGGTTCCTTCATGTCGGAGGGAACCATCGCGGCGTTGATACGACCGTTGAGCCTAATAATTTGGTCTTTGTCGTACTTCGGGTCTAACCTATACAGGCGACTAGTGCGTTCCATCGCTTTGCCACTCTTTAGACGGCGGAGTTCGTCAGGAAAACTATCCTCCTGCGCCTGTCGCAATAAGAGGAGCTCAGCTTCTTTAATTAATTCTAGTCGCGACTGGCCGTCTTGACGACGACATTTTCGCGTAAATTTCAATACACAAGCTATGGTTCGCACTAATCGCTCATAAGAGGAAAACCGGGTGATGTCGACTAACGGTGTTTCCACCGTCACGGTTGTCGCCAACACTTCCTCCGTGTCCTCACACGATTCCGTAGTCTCGCTCGGCCAGTGTTCCTCCGTTTCGTATAGGAATGATGGCCCGATAAACCATCGATCGTCACTGACCATTTTTGTTTTACCGATACGCGTCGCGTCATCGGCTACATTATGCGCCGTCGGAACCCATCGCCATTGGTCCACGCGCGTTAACTCGGCTATTTCACCCAACCGGTGAGCTACATATGGAGTATATCGCGTCGAATCTTTACGTATCCATTGTAACACGGTTTTCGAGTCACTCCATAAAACGACCTCGGGTTTAACCCGATGTTCTTTCACTATACTCGCGGCAAGTCGCGCTCCGATCAAGCTCGCTTGGAGCTCCATGCGCGGTATAGTTTGTACCTTTATGGGTGCTACTTTAGCCTTACCCGCTACCAACGTTATCTCGACGCGGTCACCCTTTGTGAGCCTCCAATACGCGGCCGCCGCGTAAGCTTGCTCACTCGCGTCACAGAAAACGTGTAGCTGCACGTTTGTTATGTCGTCATCGATTACGTCATAACACCGAGGTAGGCGTAAGTCGTCGATATATTTTAAGTCTCTTTTCCACTCATCAAATATCGACGCCTCGTCACACGGTAGGGGTTCGTCCCAACCTAATTTTTGCTTCCATAGCCCCTGAAGCATTATCTTAGCCGTAATAGTATACGGACTAACTAGACCTAATGGGTCGAAAATCGACATAACCGCGCTTAGTGCCTCGCGTTTTGTCGGCGGTCGTTGACTTTGCTTTACCTCATCGGGCACTCGGTGCATAGCCGTATTAAAGGCCAACTGATCGGTGTTGGGCAACCACAACAAGCCGAGTGTCTTACCGCAGGCGTTAGCGTTCGTGCCTAACTCCTTTGGAGATAGCGCCTTATTTTCATCGGGAATGTCGCGCAATAGCTCGGGCCGGTTGCAACTCCAACCTGCGAGTTCGAACCCGGCGTTGCTATGTACCTCTCGCACCTCAGCTACTGTCCGCGCGGCCGTTTCCTCAGAGTCGAAGCTATCGACCCAGTCGTCCATGTAATGATTGTTTACTATTGCCTCGTACGCTAATGAATGCGAGGCCTTGTGGTCTAATGCATTCTTATTCTTAACGCTGAGGGCTAAAAAGGGCGAACTTCGGGCCCCGAAAATCATTGACGTCATTACATATTTCTTTGGCGGACTCGTTCGATCGTTTCCGCGCCATAAGAAACGTTGGGCCACGCGATCCTCTTTGCGTATTTTGATTCGGAGAAACATTTCCCTTATATCCGCGGTTACTGCGATTCGTTTTTCTCTGAATCTAAATAAGATTCCCGGTAACGCTTTTAAGAGATCGGGGCCGTCTAATAACTTGTCATTAAGACAAACATCGTTTGAGCAGGCTGCTGCGTCAAACACCATTCTTAATTTCCCCGGCTTATTCGGGTTAGTGACGGCAAAGTGAGGTAGGTACCACGTCCGCGGGTGGTCGTCCGCACCTCCTTCGTCGCACTCTGCGTACCCTTTAGCCAACAACGCTTCTACTTGTTTGGTATACGCTTCTTTGAACTCGAGCGATTTGTCCATCTTGCGTTCTACGCTGCGCAACCTGCGCATGGCCATGTCGTAGCTTGGTGGTAAGACGACGTCATCCGAGACCCACGGTAAACCAACTTCATACTTCCCCTCAACGCGCCTCATCGTGCGTTCCACGATGCTTTTGGCACGCTCCTCTTTGGGGTTTGGTTTAGTGGCGGCGACGATACCTAACGCGTCTATATCAAAATGCGCCTTGACTAACTCGTGTAAGTCGTCTGCATTTTGTTGACGACACGCCTCTTGGCCAGTGCGTATATGTAACACGGCCTCACCGCTCCTACTTATTACACTTTTTGGTGTTGTGCCGTGTAATATCCAGCCTAGCTGAGTGAGCGATGCGGCCGGTTGACCCTTTTTCCCAGTGAGTAGCTTGCGAGTGACAATTAATTGCCAATTGTCGGCTCCGATGAGTATGCGAGGTGTCGCATTTGCGTAACATACTTCCTCCGAACGCAACCTTTTTAAATGGTTCGCTTTTAATAGCCCTGCCTCGATTGATTGGCTACCTAAAGCGAGACTTTTCATGGTGCGCGCTCTCACCGTGTGGTACTCATCTTGCTTGCGACCACGTATGCCGATCTCGATGACGCGACTCTCGAGCTCTCGCTGGCTTGAAGAGACGCCGTGGATGTTTAATGCACGTTTCGGGCCGTTCGCTCCGATCATCCCGGCAATCTCCTCGTCAACCAGTGTTACTGTCGAGCCCTCATCGAATAATGCGTACGTGTCGATGTACCCCGCGGGTCCTTTGAGCGTGACTGGACATATCTTTAGCTTCACTTGTTGATGTTGCGTCGGACTTTGCGCTATTACCGTGGCTGTGACACATTCATCCGAAACAGTTTCGGTAGTGTCCTCTTTTTTCTTGTTGTGTAATAGCGTATGATGCAATCGACCGCAGTCTTGCATCTCGCATTTCCCGCTTGTACATTTGAAGCGTCTATGTTTGCTTTCTAGACATAGAAAACATACGCCCGCTTCTTTGGCCCATTTCCACCGATTTTCTATGGGCATGTCCTTTAATTTTTTGCAAGTCGTGGTTCTGTGTTTAGCGCCACAGCAAAAACACACGTCCTTATCGGACGGTGTCTCAGCCGTGGCGTACACAGGCGCCCCACGACCCCGCTCAAACGCTCGACGTGGGCGAATATCCGGTTTCACTACCGGCGCGGTGCGCGTCGCCCCGGGCAGCGTCGTGTTCGAATACGCGTATCGGACTGCCCTGTCGGCTTCGCGCATTAAAAATTGCGACAACGTAACTATTTCGGGTTCTCTTCTCGACCCGAATTCTTCCGCGTAGTCACACCACTTTGATCTAACATGTGGGCTTAATTTGTCTGTGACTTGACGCGCTAACATGGGATTCCATAAATACCCGCGGTCATCGATGCAATTTATGACCGTAACTACATTTTGTAGTTTTATGGCGAAACTGTTTAATTCCGCGGCCGACGTACCTACTCGCGGTAATTTCCTTAAATCGTCCATCGCTTGGTCGATTATAGTTTCCGGTCGTCCATAACATTGTTCTAATGTTTGCATAATCTTGGACGGTTCGGTCGCGGTACATAACAATGCCGACACCGCTTGACGCGCTTCACCCTTTAGGCACACTCTGAGCCGCGCTAAGTTTTCTGCGGGAGAGAATCCGTGCAAACTTGTCGATTCCCTCATGGCTGCCTTAAACGGTAACCATTCTCCCGCAGCTCCGGTAAACACGGGCAGATCTTGTGTTTGCCTAGGTGGCGCTCGGCGTCGCATCATTCTTTCTAATGTATCCGCAAGACGCTCAATCCCTCGTTCCTTGGATTTGTGTGGCGTCTGTGTGACAGGTTGGCGTGATTCTTCCGCACGCTCCGGGGTGGGCAAACGACGTGGCTCGGCCGCCTTCGGCACTGCCCGAAGCGGTGAGCGTCCCCTGTCGTTCTGCTCCCCCCGTATTTGAGCGTGTTGAAGCCAATCACTAACCCTTCTGTCAGTATCCACGGCGTCGTCCCCGCCTAAACTTTCCCTATCAGTTTCGTCGCGTATCGTGGCGACGTCCGCGGCTAACCTCTTCTTAATGATTGACGCTTGCAACTGCAGTTCCTGACGACGAATCTCTGCCAGTTGCTCTTCCGCGTCCAATTCCGCTTGCCTAATCCGAGCTATCGCACTAGCGGTAGAGCGATGTGAATGTACCGACGGCGCTCGCGACCTACGTCCGGCGGCGGCGGTGGGTTCACCCGACGGTGTGATTTCTGACGTCATCGGGTCTATCGCGACAGTTCTGACGACCGGTCGCGACGTTCCCGGCGCGGACGCGGATGCTTGTACGGATGGCGACGCGGGGTAGTCCTCGTAGACCCGTAATGCCTTATCCTCGGCGGCTTGACTCCTCGTAGTCGGCATCTTCGGCACTTGACGCCCCTAACCACCTAGCACCCTAACACCCTAACACCCTAACAGCCCTAACACCCTAACAGTTCCTCAGGAGGGCCCGGGATTAACCGGGATATGCTCCCTTGGAGATGGGAATTCGGGAAGGGAAAGGTGGGTTCTACCCGGCAGAGGGGTACAAGTGTGTACGGGGCGCTCGGTAGTCGGCTGGAATGTCCGACCCCTTTGGCAGTGCCTGCAGTCTGGCCCCCGCAACACTTGCACTCTTACGGGCGTAGAAGTGCCGTGCAATTAAGCCTGAGCTTGGGATTGCTCTTTACAGGCTCGTGGCGTTGCACTAAACACCACTGGCGCCTTGAAAAAGGCGTCAATAAAGCGCCTCACCGTTTGACACCGTTAGGTGGTCAAGCGCCTTATTTACTTAATTGCTATGCTTCTTTCTTCAGGCAGAAGCACGACGCGTTTTTGAACGTTCTTCAAACTTGTCTCGACGCGTCTTGTCTTGATTCGTTGCACCTTTGGGTGATCTTCCCAATGAACCCGACGAATCCCGTCGCACCGTTCGGTGATTTTCCAATGATAACTCGACGAAACCCGTTGCACCGTTCGGTGATTTTCCAATGATAACTCGACGAAACCCGTTGCACCGTTCGGTGATCTTCCAATGATTTCGACGAACACGTTGTAAATGATAAGCCTGCACTTACCTCCCTTGAGTGTCACGCTGCACAGATTTATTCGCGATCTGTGGGCGGTCTTCACTCCGAAGTGCAGATTTGCTTCGTCACTTTATCAACGTGACCTTACGCTGATCTTCCGTGACGATTCTTGAGTCTTCTAGATCCGGCTGCCGAAGGACCAGACTGTGGACGACGTTACCCTCACAAAGCCTTTTGCCCTTGACTTTGCTAATAAAAACACCGTCTTGACATAAAAACAATACTGTATTTCCAACTGTGACACACATATAAAAATATACAATGGTTCTTACTGCTATTTCTTACTTCTATTTCTTACTTCTATTTCTTCATGTTACTGCTGGCCGGATCGTGACGTTATGAAAATTCGGCCCGTCTTTTATTCGATTGATATGCACGCAATCTTTTCTAAGTGCGCGACTTAACGCGTGCACTTTAACCTATTACACAATTTTCACACGATATCTTAAATAATAGTAATAATCGAGACACGTGTAAGTTCAAGTACTTCGGAGCGGTGTCGTGTTCCAATTGGACGAATTCCAATTGGAATATGGCATTCTCTGCTCAGTTTGTCATTTCGTGACCTAGTTTCGCCGCGTTCGGCGATATACCTATTTTTACACAATTTAAACATAATAACAGACATTTTACGTAATTACTACAAACATAATAACAGACATATTTACATACATATTAACACTAGTTAATGCGAACCACTAATCCGGCTCGTCATCCGTAACAGCCTCCCCCCGGCGAAGATCCTCGCAGCCCCGTTTTATCGGGAGGATGATGAGCCTCCTGACTGGTCGTCTGAGAACTCCCCCTCGCGTTCGCACATCCGCACTTCGAACCACGTTATCTGGCCCCGTATAAATTCGTTCTATGCGGCCCCATGGCCATACATTTCGCGGTAGAAGGCCGTCCGCGATAACTACGATATCTCCCGTTTCTAGGTTTTTCGGCGCTTTACGTGTGTCGCCACGAGGCGTTAAAGTCGGTAAGTATTCGTTTACCCACCGCTCCCAGAACATATTCGCGAGCGCCTGTGCAGCTCGCCATGTTCGCTTATCTGCCGTCTCGCACTTTCCGATGTACGGTAAACCGACCGCGGTACCGAGAAGGAAATGGTTAGGCGTCAATGCCTCGGTGTCGTCCGGATTGACCGATACATGAGTGAGAGGGCGCGAATTTATTGTGTGTTCGGCCTCTGCCAATAATGTTGCCAAAACCTCTTCCCTCGGCGTTCTCTCGTTTAACGTTACCGCGAGAGTAGATTTTACACTCCTAATCAGACGTTCCCAAGCCCCTCCTTGGTTTGGTGCGCCTGGGTCTATGTATCGCCACTCGACGCGGTTCGTTTCTGCTACTTCCTTAAGAGCGGGAAGCCATTCTTTGAACGCGCTTATCAATTCGGCTTCCGCTCCGCGAAAATTAGTCCCGTTATCGGACCAAAATTCCTTCGGCCATCCCCGTCGTGCGGCCATCCTCCTTATGGCCATGATGGCTGAATCCGTGCTAAGACTGGGAACAAGTTCTATGTGTACGGCCCTAGTTACGAGACACGTGAACAGCATACCCCAACGCTTTTCTCTCCGCCGGCCTATGGCTACCCACATGGGCCCGAAGCAGTCCACACCGCACTTTGAAAAAGGCCTTACGTGTGCGCTTAACCGAGCCTCGGGTAAATTGCCTTTCACCGGTATAGCGGGAGCAGCTCGTCGGAGTTTGCATGTGACACATTCGCGTAAAATGTTTTTCACTGTAGGGCGTAACCGAAGTACCCAATACCGTTGACGCAAATTATTCACGATTTGTTCCTGTCCTATATGACATCGCGCGTGTTCCCGCCGTATCAATAACTTAGATAAATAATGCGATCCGTCTAATATCGGAGGTTCCTTCATGTCGGAGGGAACCATCGCGGCGTTGATACGACCGTTGAGCCTAATAATTTGGTCTTTGTCGTACTTCGGGTCTAACCTATACAGGCGACTAGTGCGTTCCATCGCTTTGCCACTCTTTAGACGGCGGAGTTCGTCAGGAAAACTATCCTCCTGCGCCTGTCGCAATAAGAGGAGCTCAGCTTCTTTAATTAATTCTAGTCGCGACTGGCCGTCTTGACGACGACATTTTCGCGTAAATTTCAATACACAAGCTATGGTTCGCACTAATCGCTCATAAGAGGAAAACCGGGTGATGTCGACTAACGGTGTTTCCACCGTCACGGTTGTCGCCAACACTTCCTCCGTGTCCTCACACGATTCCGTAGTCTCGCTCGGCCAGTGTTCCTCCGTTTCGTATAGGAATGATGGCCCGATAAACCATCGATCGTCACTGACCATTTTTGTTTTACCGATACGCGTCGCGTCATCGGCTACATTATGCGCCGTCGGAACCCATCGCCATTGGTCCACGCGCGTTAACTCGGCTATTTCACCCAACCGGTGAGCTACATATGGAGTATATCGCGTCGAATCTTTACGTATCCATTGTAACACGGTTTTCGAGTCACTCCATAAAACGACCTCGGGTTTAACCCGATGTTCTTTCACTATACTCGCGGCAAGTCGCGCTCCGATCAAGCTCGCTTGGAGCTCCATGCGCGGTATAGTTTGTACCTTTATGGGTGCTACTTTAGCCTTACCCGCTACCAACGTTATCTCGACGCGGTCACCCTTTGTGAGCCTCCAATACGCGGCCGCCGCGTAAGCTTGCTCACTCGCGTCACAGAAAACGTGTAGCTGCACGTTTGTTATGTCGTCATCGATTACGTCATAACACCGAGGTAGGCGTAAGTCGTCGATATATTTTAAGTCTCTTTTCCACTCATCAAATATCGACGCCTCGTCACACGGTAGGGGTTCGTCCCAACCTAATTTTTGCTTCCATAGCCCCTGAAGCATTATCTTAGCCGTAATAGTATACGGACTAACTAGACCTAATGGGTCGAAAATCGACATAACCGCGCTTAGTGCCTCGCGTTTTGTCGGCGGTCGTTGACTTTGCTTTACCTCATCGGGCACTCGGTGCATAGCCGTATTAAAGGCCAACTGATCGGTGTTGGGCAACCACAACAAGCCGAGTGTCTTACCGCAGGCGTTAGCGTTCGTGCCTAACTCCTTTGGAGATAGCGCCTTATTTTCATCGGGAATGTCGCGCAATAGCTCGGGCCGGTTGCAACTCCAACCTGCGAGTTCGAACCCGGCGTTGCTATGTACCTCTCGCACCTCAGCTACTGTCCGCGCGGCCGTTTCCTCAGAGTCGAAGCTATCGACCCAGTCGTCCATGTAATGATTGTTTACTATTGCCTCGTACGCTAATGAATGCGAGGCCTTGTGGTCTAATGCATTCTTATTCTTAACGCTGAGGGCTAAAAAGGGCGAACTTCGGGCCCCGAAAATCATTGACGTCATTACATATTTCTTTGGCGGACTCGTTCGATCGTTTCCGCGCCATAAGAAACGTTGGGCCACGCGATCCTCTTTGCGTATTTTGATTCGGAGAAACATTTCCCTTATATCCGCGGTTACTGCGATTCGTTTTTCTCTGAATCTAAATAAGATTCCCGGTAACGCTTTTAAGAGATCGGGGCCGTCTAATAACTTGTCATTAAGACAAACATCGTTTGAGCAGGCTGCTGCGTCAAACACCATTCTTAATTTCCCCGGCTTATTCGGGTTAGTGACGGCAAAGTGAGGTAGGTACCACGTCCGCGGGTGGTCGTCCGCACCTCCTTCGTCGCACTCTGCGTACCCTTTAGCCAACAACGCTTCTACTTGTTTGGTATACGCTTCTTTGAACTCGAGCGATTTGTCCATCTTGCGTTCTACGCTGCGCAACCTGCGCATGGCCATGTCGTAGCTTGGTGGTAAGACGACGTCATCCGAGACCCACGGTAAACCAACTTCATACTTCCCCTCAACGCGCCTCATCGTGCGTTCCACGATGCTTTTGGCACGCTCCTCTTTGGGGTTTGGTTTAGTGGCGGCGACGATACCTAACGCGTCTATATCAAAATGCGCCTTGACTAACTCGTGTAAGTCGTCTGCATTTTGTTGACGACACGCCTCTTGGCCAGTGCGTATATGTAACACGGCCTCACCGCTCCTACTTATTACACTTTTTGGTGTTGTGCCGTGTAATATCCAGCCTAGCTGAGTGAGCGATGCGGCCGGTTGACCCTTTTTCCCAGTGAGTAGCTTGCGAGTGACAATTAATTGCCAATTGTCGGCTCCGATGAGTATGCGAGGTGTCGCATTTGCGTAACATACTTCCTCCGAACGCAACCTTTTTAAATGGTTCGCTTTTAATAGCCCTGCCTCGATTGATTGGCTACCTAAAGCGAGACTTTTCATGGTGCGCGCTCTCACCGTGTGGTACTCATCTTGCTTGCGACCACGTATGCCGATCTCGATGACGCGACTCTCGAGCTCTCGCTGGCTTGAAGAGACGCCGTGGATGTTTAATGCACGTTTCGGGCCGTTCGCTCCGATCATCCCGGCAATCTCCTCGTCAACCAGTGTTACTGTCGAGCCCTCATCGAATAATGCGTACGTGTCGATGTACCCCGCGGGTCCTTTGAGCGTGACTGGACATATCTTTAGCTTCACTTGTTGATGTTGCGTCGGACTTTGCGCTATTACCGTGGCTGTGACACATTCATCCGAAACAGTTTCGGTAGTGTCCTCTTTTTTCTTGTTGTGTAATAGCGTATGATGCAATCGACCGCAGTCTTGCATCTCGCATTTCCCGCTTGTACATTTGAAGCGTCTATGTTTGCTTTCTAGACATAGAAAACATACGCCCGCTTCTTTGGCCCATTTCCACCGATTTTCTATGGGCATGTCCTTTAATTTTTTGCAAGTCGTGGTTCTGTGTTTAGCGCCACAGCAAAAACACACGTCCTTATCGGACGGTGTCTCAGCCGTGGCGTACACAGGCGCCCCACGACCCCGCTCAAACGCTCGACGTGGGCGAATATCCGGTTTCACTACCGGCGCGGTGCGCGTCGCCCCGGGCAGCGTCGTGTTCGAATACGCGTATCGGACTGCCCTGTCGGCTTCGCGCATTAAAAATTGCGACAACGTAACTATTTCGGGTTCTCTTCTCGACCCGAATTCTTCCGCGTAGTCACACCACTTTGATCTAACATGTGGGCTTAATTTGTCTGTGACTTGACGCGCTAACATGGGATTCCATAAATACCCGCGGTCATCGATGCAATTTATGACCGTAACTACATTTTGTAGTTTTATGGCGAAACTGTTTAATTCCGCGGCCGACGTACCTACTCGCGGTAATTTCCTTAAATCGTCCATCGCTTGGTCGATTATAGTTTCCGGTCGTCCATAACATTGTTCTAATGTTTGCATAATCTTGGACGGTTCGGTCGCGGTACATAACAATGCCGACACCGCTTGACGCGCTTCACCCTTTAGGCACACTCTGAGCCGCGCTAAGTTTTCTGCGGGAGAGAATCCGTGCAAACTTGTCGATTCCCTCATGGCTGCCTTAAACGGTAACCATTCTCCCGCAGCTCCGGTAAACACGGGCAGATCTTGTGTTTGCCTAGGTGGCGCTCGGCGTCGCATCATTCTTTCTAATGTATCCGCAAGACGCTCAATCCCTCGTTCCTTGGATTTGTGTGGCGTCTGTGTGACAGGTTGGCGTGATTCTTCCGCACGCTCCGGGGTGGGCAAACGACGTGGCTCGGCCGCCTTCGGCACTGCCCGAAGCGGTGAGCGTCCCCTGTCGTTCTGCTCCCCCCGTATTTGAGCGTGTTGAAGCCAATCACTAACCCTTCTGTCAGTATCCACGGCGTCGTCCCCGCCTAAACTTTCCCTATCAGTTTCGTCGCGTATCGTGGCGACGTCCGCGGCTAACCTCTTCTTAATGATTGACGCTTGCAACTGCAGTTCCTGACGACGAATCTCTGCCAGTTGCTCTTCCGCGTCCAATTCCGCTTGCCTAATCCGAGCTATCGCACTAGCGGTAGAGCGATGTGAATGTACCGACGGCGCTCGCGACCTACGTCCGGCGGCGGCGGTGGGTTCACCCGACGGTGTGATTTCTGACGTCATCGGGTCTATCGCGACAGTTCTGACGACCGGTCGCGACGTTCCCGGCGCGGACGCGGATGCTTGTACGGATGGCGACGCGGGGTAGTCCTCGTAGACCCGTAATGCCTTATCCTCGGCGGCTTGACTCCTCGTAGTCGGCATCTTCGGCACTTGACGCCCCTAACCACCTAGCACCCTAACACCCTAACACCCTAACAGCCCTAACACCCTAACAGTTCCTCAGGAGGGCCCGGGATTAACCGGGATATGCTCCCTTGGAGATGGGAATTCGGGAAGGGAAAGGTGGGTTCTACCCGGCAGAGGGGTACAAGTGTGTACGGGGCGCTCGGTAGTCGGCTGGAATGTCCGACCCCTTTGGCAGTGCCTGCAGTCTGGCCCCCGCAACACTTGCACTCTTACGGGCGTAGAAGTGCCGTGCAATTAAGCCTGAGCTTGGGATTGCTCTTTACAGGCTCGTGGCGTTGCACTAAACACCACTGGCGCCTTGAAAAAGGCGTCAATAAAGCGCCTCACCGTTTGACACCGTTAGGTGGTCAAGCGCCTTATTTACTTAATTGCTATGCTTCTTTCTTCAGGCAGAAGCACGACGCGTTTTTGAACGTTCTTCAAACTTGTCTCGACGCGTCTTGTCTTGATTCGTTGCACCTTTGGGTGATCTTCCCAATGAACCCGACGAATCCCGTCGCACCGTTCGGTGATTTTCCAATGATAACTCGACGAAACCCGTTGCACCGTTCGGTGATTTTCCAATGATAACTCGACGAAACCCGTTGCACCGTTCGGTGATCTTCCAATGATTTCGACGAACACGTTGTAAATGATAAGCCTGCACTTACCTCCCTTGAGTGTCACGCTGCACAGATTTATTCGCGATCTGTGGGCGGTCTTCACTCCGAAGTGCAGATTTGCTTCGTCACTTTATCAACGTGACCTTACGCTGATCTTCCGTGACGATTCTTGAGTCTTCTAGATCCGGCTGCCGAAGGACCAGACTGTGGACGACGTTACCCTCACAAAGCCTTTTGCCCTTGACTTTGCTAATAAAAACACCGTCTTGACATAAAAACAATACTGTATTTCCAACTGTGACACACATATAAAAATATACAATGGTTCTTACTGCTATTTCTTACTTCTATTTCTTACTTCTATTTCTTCATGTTACTGCTGGCCGGATCGTGACGTTATGAAAATTCGGCCCGTCTTTTATTCGATTGATATGCACGCAATCTTTTCTAAGTGCGCGACTTAACGCGTGCACTTTAACCTATTACACAATTTTCACACGATATCTTAAATAATAGTAATAATCGAGACACGTGTAAGTTCAAGTACTTCGGAGCGGTGTCGTGTTCCAATTGGACGAATTCCAATTGGAATATGGCATTCTCTGCTCAGTTTGTCATTTCGTGACCTAGTTTCGCCGCGTTCGGCGATATACCTATTTTTACACAATTTAAACATAATAACAGACATTTTACGTAATTACTACAAACATAATAACAGACATATTTACATACATATTAACACTAGTTAATGCGAACCACTAATCCGGCTCGTCATCCGTAACATGAGTGGTAAACTTTAATTTCGTGTCGAGCGTTACGCCTAAATCACGGATCTCAGTGACCTCTTTAATGGGTTGTCCCGAAATTGTGTAAATATTATTATGCTTATTATGCTTTAAAGTAAATTTTATATGAAAACACTTATCTGGATTTAAACACATTTTATTGGATAGGCACCAGGATGAAAGACTATTAAGGCCTTACATACGTCCAGCGGTACCGAAAACGTACCAAAAGAAAAACTGTTTTTAGGAGGTATAGAAATAGAAATTGATAAAAACAATTATTACACATTGTTTATTACTGTGTTATGTATGTAAAAAAAAATATTTCAATTTTTATTTTCAAATATTATAACATGAAAAATCACATTTTTTTGAAGCACTATAAAAAAAAAGTTGCTCCACGGTCGGCACTATTTCTTCCTCAAATGTTGACGGATCTGCAAAATGTAAAGAAATTCTTATAAAATAAGGTAGTAGTTATAGTCTGTCGAGCCGGATTTTTGAAATTCGAAAAATTAAACAATTTACGGTAATTTAAAAAAAAATGTTAAGTTTGTGGCCAAAAAGTCACACTTTAATTGTTTTTATAAAATTTTCTAATTATAATTTTAAAAATCCGGCTCGACAGACTATAGAAAATACAATCCCGAATATTTAAAAAAAAAATCATCAAAAAATATTAAAAACCGTACGAGTTATCATGCCGACCGTGTCAGAAAAAATAGTTTTGAGAAAAACGCGTTTAAAGTTTCAAGTGCGTTTCGCTCGAAGTCGCGCGCGGCTGGAGCAAGAACTTTATGAATTTTTTAAATTTATTTAGTTAACTTACGTCTAATCTGACATTCCAGCTTCATATTGTACGCCTTCTTTGTCCGTAAAAAATTGATGTTGTTTATTTTATTCTAATCGAATTGTTCTGGCCTCTTTTGTTGCTTTGGTAGCGTTGATTCGAGCGTGTTTCGGCCGGTTTTCATTTTCACACACCATTTTATCTGGCCTCTGAGGAGGCTTCTTCGTCCTATTAGGACGTGAACATCGTCTACTTTTACTGCCTTTACGATCTACAGTGCGTCGTTTCAACATTTTCGAAAATCACGAATATGATACACAACTGTTCACTTGTAACGTTCAAAGAGAACTAACATTAAATTTCAAAAATATGAATATATTCTTTAGAAACATTATAAACTCCTTTCCACGTATTGAAAGATACAAAAGACTAGGTAGACTAAAAGGGTATAAGGGTAAAGACTAGCTGCCTCAAACAACTCAACTTAGGTAGGCGCGCTTCAGACCTTTGTCCTTTCGTCGGGCAGTCACATTATCTACAATAACTTTTGAACTATGGGGAATTTTTACAATCAGCTTACACAGAAATACGCCTAAGACTATAAGGAATAATAATCTGTAAACAAAAAAAAATCGATTTTATGAAAATTCTCGACGTATGTAAGGCCTTAATGTCTTCTTGTAGTAATTTAGCATCGTTTGTATTTTGTATTGTACGTATTAGTTTTAAGTCATCTGCAAATAAATAGTAATTAGTATGTTTAAGAACCTTAGTGATGTCATTTATAAAGACATTAAAGAACAACGGACCCAAGTTTGAGCCCTGGGGAACTCCTGAGTAGGCTACAAATGGAGCAGAGTTCTGGCCATTAATTACGACTCTAGAATTTCTTAGTTTTAGATAGGACCTGCACCAATCAAGCAGAGGACCCTGAATTCCAAAATTGGCGAGCTTTACTATTAAGAGACGATGGTTAACCTTGTCAAATGCTTTGGTGAAGTCCGTATAAATGGCATCGACTTGGTCGCCTTTGTCTACTTCTAATGTAACGTCGTCAATATATTGAACAAGATTCGTGTTAGTGGACCTCTTTGTGATGAATCCATGTTGGCTTGGTGATAATTGGTTTCTAACATGGTTATAAATATATGGATATACTATCGATTCAAATACCTTAGCCAAACTTGACAGAATAGATATGGGTCTGTAATTTGAAATATGGTCCTTACTTCCCGTTTTGTGAATTGGCACAATTCTCGCCTCTTTCCATTTAGTAGGAAATACACCCGATGATAAAGATTTATTAAAAATATTGCACAATGGGGTTGATAATTGTTCAGCACAGTTAGCAATAAACAAAGGTGGGATGTTATCTGGGCCTGGGCTTTTTGTCTGATCAAGATTTTTTAATTTAACTCTAATGTCGCTGGGATATACAGTAAGATTTTGAATTTCTTGCCCAATATCCATGATAATCTCACCTTGTCCATCAGAGTTAGTATCATCTATATCATAAACAGAAGAAAAATGAGTTGCAAATAACTCTATTATTTCTTCAATAGAATGACCTGTGGTACTATGTAAAGTCATAGAGGGTGGGTAGCTGGAACTATTATTACGCTTGTTTTTAACGTGTGTCCAAAAATATTTGGGGTTTTTGACAATCAAAGTTTCAATCGATTTAATATATGTATTGTAACATTCACTCATTAACTTTTCACAGTCGTCACGTAAATAATCAAATTCTACTTTGTCAAGGGAATTATTGTATTTTTTAAATTTTACGTGATATTTACGCTTTCGTTTAAGCATACGCACTAAGGTGGGCGAGAACCATACTGGATAGTTTGATTTTGATTTTGATGAGAATGGAACGTGGCTGTTTATTATGGATCTGATAGTTTCATAGAATTTTTCTACCATATCATTTACATCCACGCAACCTTTAAATGTATTTGTCCAGTCAATTTTACTCATATCCAGATTTATTAGTTCATAATTGGCTTTACGAAAATTTAATTTATCGACTCTTTTATTCCTTAACCTTTTGTTTGGTGTACCTGGAAGTTCAATTGTAACTTCTAATGGAGGGTGTAATTTGTCAACATTCCTCAAAGGGTTACTGCAATTGCTGATTCTAATATTGTTTTTAATGTTACTGAGCACTAGGTCAAGAATTTTACCGCCGTCATTGGCAATATGGTTATGTTGAGTAATATCATTTATGGACATAAAATCAATCAGATTACTTTTGATAGAGCAATTAGAGTAATTGTTAGGTGTACAGTAGAAATTGTCATGACTAAAAACCCAGTTTATTCCGCTCAAGTTAAAATCACCAAAAATAACCGTGTTGAAAGAAGATTCTAAAGCAACATTACATTTATTAAGGTAATTATCCAGACAGCTTTGAGAAACTGGCGGAGGCATATAAACAGCGCACAAGTTGAGCTTCAAACCAGAGTTGTTAAATTCAAATATGTGATAAGAAATTTGCAAGAAACGATCAGTTAAAAAGACACTTACAAGTACATATGGGTAACAAAACTCGTTAGTACTGAAGCTAACTGCTCAGAGTATAACAAATATATTAGATGTCATAGCTTAAGCATTAGGTATATTCCTTTATTTTTATACTAGATGACCCGGTGAACTTCGTATCACCTACACTTATATTTGTTTAAATTGTGGTCAAAACTTGATACAAATGTTTCATTTACATTAAATGCAATTAAGTAAGGTACTGCACCATAGCACGTGAGGTAGCCCGTCGCATATTTAATTGACTTCGACGACCTAAGTCAGGTCGTCTTCCACCTCCCCCCGGTGGGACAGTCCTGTCCCTGTCCCTGTCCTGTCCTGTCCCTGTCCTGTCCTGTCCCTGTCCTGTCCCTGTCCCTGTCCCTGTCCCTGTCCCTGTCCCTGTCCCTGTCCCTGTCCCTGTCCCTGTCCCTGTCCCTGTCCCTGTCCCTGTCCCTGTCCCTGTCCCTGTCCCTGTCCCTGTCCCTGTCCCTGTCCCTGTCCCTGTCCCTGTCCTGTCCTGTCCCTGTCCTGTCCCTGTCCCTGTCCCTGTCCCTGTTCTGTCCTGTCCCTGTCCTGTCCTGTCCCTGTCCTGTCCTGTCCCTGTCCCTGTCCCTGTCCCTGTCCCTGTCCCTGTCCCTGTCCCTGTCCCTGTCCCTGTCCCTGTCCCTGTCCCTGTCCCTGTCTCTGTCCCTGTCCCTGTCCCTGTCCTGTCCTGTCCCTGTCCTGTCCTGTCCTGTCCCGTCCCGTCCCTGTCCCGTCCCTGTCCCGGCCTGTCCCGTCCTGTCCAAATCGGTACAGCCAGTCTCGAGTTTTGGCGAGACACACGCACAGAGCGATTCAATGTAAAACATTCCAAAATCAACAACTACTAATAAATTAAAAATTAATTAAAAAAACATTGTCCAGCGGACAAAATTGTGAATCTAAACCATTCTCAGATCCCCTTGAACACACACAAAAAATTTCATCAAAATCGGTCCAGTCGTTTAAGAGAAGTTCAGGAACATACACACTCACAGAAGAATTATATATATAAAGATTAGCATTTGCTAAATGTTTGTTCCTGGATAAAAATAATCTAATATGTTCTAATCTATGTGCTGATATACCTGTGTGATAAAATTCATCAATCAACCATTATTGGGTTACTGATTAACAAATATAAAAACTTACAAGCATAAAAACTTCCACATCAAATATCCTACCCTACTAATATACAATACTAGCAGACCCGGCCACGCTTGCTGTGGCTAAGGTATATGTTAAATTATATTGTAGTTAAACTATTCAATACAGTATGCGCCCTCTATTGGATACTTACTCAATCCAGCCGATAAATTACCTTACACCACCATTTGAACCGAGATGGTCCACAGGGAAAAAAGTCGAAACTCGCGTAGTAGGATAAAGGGACTCACATGCGCTACGTTTGTTGATTCAGGAGAGCCGCCTTTTTGTTGTCGGGTGACGTCGTCACAGCTTGGGCTGACACGGGCACGAATTTGGGAGCTTCAATGAGCCCCACATGGATATGAATTCCAGTCCGAGTGTACGCGACCGCTCATCGACTCAGTCCGGGCGTGAGTCGTGAGAGAGCGAGTTGTCCGGGACGAAGTGACGAAGTGGTCGAGACGAACGAAGCGTTCGGGCGGGACATGGGCCCCGACCGTTTGCGAACACCTGATTGGTTGGTAGCGCTGTGTCCGGGCTTTGAACATGGACCGTTCCTTACGTACCAACCACGCGAGTTATTCTGTATACGTATTTTAGGAGTTGCCAGTTACGAAACACCATTTGTTACAATGTTATGGAACTATAACTAAAAATTTGTAATAAAAATATATTGCGACTATAAATTAAGATATAAACTATCCTATCTCTCAAGTTGGATCAAACTGCACACAGTCTACAAAATTTGATCAAAATCGGTTCAGTAGTTTAAGAGTTCATCGCGGACAAACAACGTGACACGAAATTTTTATATATAAAGACTAGTAGGAAGTAGGATTTGTTGTATAGGTCCTATGATACTGTGACTGCCTCGGTGCCTCGGACTGCTGTGCTGAGGTCTCGGGTTCGAGCCCCGGGTCGGGTCAAGTGATAGTGGGTTTTTCTATCACACACGTTTTGCAGTTGTTTCACCGCAAGAATGTTTCTGGTTTTATGCCCCTCAATATATATTTTGTTATTTCTTATTTTATTTTGACAGCCTCCGTGGCTTGTCGGGCTGTGAAGGGAGAGGCCGCGGGTTCGATCCCCGCCCCGAGACAAATGTTTGTGTGATCCACAAATATCTGTTTCGGGGTGTGGGTGTTGTGAGACCGAAAGTCTCTCGTAGTTTATTTATTTATTTATTTATTTATACTTCATACACAAAATATGTATATAGGCGGACTTAATGCCAGAGGCATTCTCTACCAGTCAACCTTAGGATGGTGTAGAGATAGACAAGGTAGGTGCATCAAGGAAAGAAATATTTCAAGATACAACAATAAGGGAATGTATAAACATATACATACATAAATAAACATAATACATAAATATATATACATAAATATATAAGCATAATATGTATACATAAACATACTTGCACATATATAATATTATAACGCATTAAGGTGGTGACTCTTCTGCTTCATTCATCAACATCTGACGTACCCTCATTTTGAAGGCATACCGAGTGGTGCACGATCTGATTTGAAGGGGGAGTGAATTCCAAAGAAGTATAGCCTGAATAGCAAAAGAAGAATGAGTGAAGTTAGAGCTGTGAGGTGGACATAGAAGAAGAAGATTGTTAGAGGAGCGAAGGTTCCTATCATGGCTATCACAAAGATATTGGAAATTTGAAGATAAGTAAGAAGGAGGGGTAGGGGAGGTAAGTAAAGAGAATAGAGTGGTAAGTGCTCGCATAGAACGGCGCTTACGTATGGGAAGCCATTTTAATTGTATACGATAGGAGGAAATGTGATCATACTTGCGAAGATTATACACGAATCGAATGCAGTTATTTAGCATGCGGTCGAGTTTATTAGTTCCTAATACTCACGACACAATACTCGTATCTTACTGTGGGTCAGGACTATGTGTGTGACTATTGGGTGTATTTATTTATTTTTAATATAATAATTTTCTCATAATATTTCATCAGTTTGGATGACAAACAAAAGGGTTTTTTAAACATTTAGGTATATAATATTGGTTTTGATTTCGTATTTTTTTAAGTTTTAATAGAGGATTTGATTTGTTCAATTTTGTGCAGGATCAGCTCGAATTTACGATGACCTGAGGTAACTTCGGGTAATGCCGTAGGGAGCGCCTCTCCCTTATATACATTTTACTTAAGTGGCGCGCGGCAATACCTTAAAGAGAGCCTCGTTATTTTGCACATTTCGTCCTGTAAATAGTTAGTTTTAAGCGTAATAGTTTTTAATTATTGTTTTCAATGTTTTTCTATATTTTGACTTTAATAAAATATACAGTTTTTTATCCCTTTAGTCATAAGATAGTAGCATGTGTAGTTGAAATCGTATAACTTAGTATATAAGATAGTAAATAAGGTACATAATAAAGGATATAGAATCCCGTCTCCTTATTGGTCGATCGCCTAGAGGGGAAGGGTCAGAGGAGTGAGGGACGAGGGCCGGCAATCGAATAAATTACGGGTTGCCGGCCCAGCGAAGCCAGTTCGCCGCTCCAGCTCCCTCGGGTCACAAATAAGAAGAAAGAAGAAACAAGAAGAATCAAGCAAGAAAAACGCCCAGGCTACGCCCAGAAGCAAGAAAAACGTCCAGGCTACGCCCAGAAGCAAGAATAACGTCCAGGCTACGCCCAGAAGCAAGAATAACGTTCAGGCTACGCCCGGAAAAGAGAAAAACGGTCACGCAAGCAAGAAGAACGTATCCGCCAAGCGGAAGCTCTGTAATCAGATCATTTCCTGTTTCAATTAAAGACATAAAGTTGTTTTTTGATCTGATTTTCCGTTGACCTCAACCGAGGCATTTACCCACGCAATCCCAGCACACACACATCGTTGGTCCTTCGGATTCGGATTAACGTGGGAAATGCCTGTAACCAGGTCAACTGGACGCAGAGCCGCTTCGGCGACAGTCTCAAGCGCTACCGTGACGGACGCCACGAGTGCGTCGGGTACCGGGACGAGCGCTACAGGCCAGTCTAGTGCCGCCACGCTCGTTTCCGGGACCTCGGCCACAACTACGGACGTCACGGTCACAACCGACCTCTCGCGTACGTCCGCAACCGCGACCGCGACCGACACCTCGCGCGCGACAGGTGTCTCGCGCATCCCGGATGCCGCGACCGAGCTCCCGCGTGCGCCCGCTACCACAATCGACGCCGCGCGCGCGGACGGCGTCACGCCCGGTACCACGAACACGCCCAGTACCACGAACATTCGGTCGCCCGCACCCGCTACCACGGTCGAGCCCACTCGCGCACTTAGTGCGAAGTCTGCGACAGTACGCCGAAGCAAGACTGTATCGAAGAAATCAACAAGATCATCGCGTCTGGCCGCCGCACGGGCCGAACTCGCCCGACTCAAGGTGGAATTAGCCGCCGCCCGTATAGCCGAAATAGAAGCAGAGTCGGACTCAGATACGAACTCCGCCGTCACCGAGGCTGAACAGGAGCAACGGGTCCACAGTTGGCTGGAAAGCAGTCAACTGT
Organism: Amorpha juglandis; assembly: GCA_949126905.1. Classification (NCBI taxonomy): domain Eukaryota; kingdom Metazoa; phylum Arthropoda; class Insecta; order Lepidoptera; family Sphingidae; genus Amorpha; species Amorpha juglandis. The sequence continues at coordinate 6,142,178 of OX421392.1, forward strand.
TAGCCATCGACTACCAGCCAGAAGCGCAACATGAACCTCAGCCGCCGGCCGATCCTGCCGTCCCAGTGACCACTGCCGCGTCATGGGACACCCCGGCGCCTGCACCGGCGGGAGTCACCGCCGCACTCCCGCCACCCCTGCGCATGGTGACACCTGGCGAACTCCAGAACTCGACAGCGCAGCTACCTCCGCCACCGATCACCGCCGCATCGGGAGGCCAGAACTTCGGAGCTGCGCCGCCGCCCACGCCACCGGTCGCGCCACCGTGGCATCAGAACCCGGTTGTGCACCCGCCCATGCAGAACTTCGGGGAAGCACAGCCGCCAACAGCAAACCAAGCCGCCAGCCACGCGCCTTGGAGACCCTTCGCTTCAGACGTCCCGCGTCAAGAACTTAATGAAGCGATAGCCATTCAGCGAAGATCGACGGAGATTCAAGAGTTGGCCTCCGCGATTACATGCGCAGTCCAGTCTGCACAGAACAGGCAGCCAATAAGGTACAGTGAACTACCAATATTTAATGGTGCACATCAAGACTGGTTGACCTATAGAGCCGCCTACATCGAGACGGCGCATCATTTCTCATCGTTGGAGAACATGTCAAGACTACGTAGAAGCCTCAAAGGATTGGCGAAGGAAGCGGTTCAAGGGTTGTTGATTTCCATCGCGGACCCGAACCATGTTATGAAGTCACTGGAGACGCGATTCGGGCGACCGGACTCCATCGCAATAGCGGAAATAGAACGACTCAGAACTTTGCCGCGCCTCACCGAATCGCCGCGTGAACTATGCACCTTCGCCACAAGAATCGAGAACATTGTAGGAACACTACAAGCCCTCGACTGTGCCTTCTACTTGTACAACCCGGAACTCACGCGAAACATAGTCGAAAAACTTACACCAACGTTGAGAAGACAATGGTACGTGTTCGCATCCGCGCAACCGAAGTCGGATCCAGACCTAATTAAATTTAGCCGCTTCATAACGAAGGAAGCGGAGTATTGCAGCCCGTTCGCCCCACCGGAACCAGTCGTCGACCGAACTCCAAGCAAACCGAACACACCGGGACAACGTCGACAAAGGGTGAACGCGGTCGCCGAAAACAACAAGCCAGCTTGCGGACTCTGCAACAAGGAACATAGTATTGCGGAATGTAAGCAGTTTAAGGACGCAGACATCAATGTAAGATGGGACATAGCGAAGAAGCATCACCTATGTTTCCGGTGCCTGCGACATAGATCGAAACAACACAGCTGTAAACCCAAGAAATGCGAAATCGACGGCTGTGTACATCTCCACAACAAACTTCTTCACTCAACAAAGAAGAATAGTAACGAAGAAGTGAAGAATGAAGAACAAGTGAACATGGCATGCGCTCCGAAGGTGTCCTTCCTCAAGATTATCCCAGTCACTATTTCCGGACCGGCGGGAGCTGCGGACGCGTTGGCCCTATTGGACGACGGTTCGACGATAACCATCGTCGACGCGGAACTGGCCAGGAAGATAGGAGCCGACGGTCCGGATGAGCCCCTGAGTATCACTACCTACGACGGGGAAACAGGAAGCGAACTCAAGTCCCGTCGAGTCACCTTCACGATAAAAGGGACAAATCAACAGGAAGATAGAATCCAAGCGCGCACTGTAGAAAACCTCCGGCTGACAGCGCAACACATCCCGAAGGCAGCGATCGACAACTGCGAACACCTCAAGGATATAATATCGGAACTACGCCCTAGCGACGCGACACCAAAGATCCTGATAGGCCAGGACAACTGGCATTTATTGCTCGCTACGGAAGTCAGAACCGGGAAGAGGAATCAACTAGTCGCATCGCTGACCCCGCTCGGATGGGTGGTGCATGGAAGTCATACGCGAACACTGGGACATCGTGTAAACTTCATCAACCACAGCGCAATGGACGGCGAACTCACAGAGATGGTGAAGAAGTTCATCACGCTCGACAACTTGTACGTCGACCCAAGACGACCCAATAGTGACCCGGGGGAGCAAGCGCTTCGTATATTGGAGCAACACACCAAACAGAACTCAGATGGCCGTTATAGGACTGCATTGTTGTGGAAGAAAGAAGATGTTGTCATGCCAAATAATTACGACAACACACTAAGAAGACTTCTCACCATTGAGAAGAAGTTAGATCAAAATCCCGAGCTCAAGGTAAAGTACAACGAACAGATGGAGGCATTGGTAACCAAGGGTTACGCCGAACCGGCTCCTCCTACGACAACGCGTAAGACTTGGTACTTACCTCATTTCGCCGTGTTCAACCCAATGAAGCCTGGCAAGTTACGAGTGGTACACGACGCCGCCGCCAAGACCAGAGGAACGTCTTTGAACGACCAGCTGCTCACCGGTCCGGACCTCCTACAACCGCTGCCTAGTGTCATAATGAAGTTTCGTCAACATCCAATCGCAGTAACCGCCGACATAAGCGAAATGTTCATGCAAGTCGAGCTGCGAGAAGAGGACCGCGACGCGCTCCGGTACCTGTGGAGAGGGGACAGACGCGACGAACACCCGCCGCGACAGTATCGCATGAAGTCGCTGATTTTCGGGGCATCAAGCTCACCCTCGACCGCCATCTACGTGATGAATCGCAACGCGGAAGAACATCGCCACAAGTACCCGGAGGCCGTCGACGCAATCAAGACGAAGCATTACATGGACGATTACCTCGACAGCTTCAAGACACTGGAAGATGCGACGAGAATATCACAACAGGTGCGGGAGATCCACCGGAACGCACATTTTGAACTGCGCAAATGGTCATCGAACTCGACGGCTCTACTCGAAGAACTCGGCGAGAATATTGAGCAAGAAAACAGCGTCGCCTTGGAGGAAGATACCAAGATCGAAAGGGTACTCGGCCTCATATGGAAACCCACTGAAGATCGTCTTGCCTTTAATTTAGACTTGGGACGCATACCTCAGAACGTCCTACATAGTGAAAGGCCGACGAAGCGACAAGCCCTAAAAATAGTAATGTCGCTATTCGACCCGCTCGGGTTAGTCTCGCCAATAACCATAGCGGCGAAACAAATTTTACAGGAGGTTTGGAGACACGGCACTGAGTGGGACGAACCCATAGAACCAGACTTGGCCGCGAGTTGGGCCAGGTGGATCACCAACCTCAAGAATCTAAGGTCAGTATCGGTGCCGAGGTGCTACCCAGTCTACAGCTCGGCGATATCCCTGCAATTACATGTCTTCACCGACGCGAGTGAGTCCGCGTACGCGACGGCGCTGTACTGGCGCGCCGTTGATGCTGGAGGACACGTCAAGGTCACGCTCATCGCTGCCAAAGCCAAGGTAGCCCCACTGAAGGTGACATCGATCCCAAGGCTGGAGTTGCAGGCAGCAGTACTCGGCGCGCGTATGGCAGCCGCCGTGAAACAAGAACATCACCGAAAACCCGAGGCGACAGTCTATTGGACAGACAGTCGCACAACATTAGCATGGATTCGCACCGGGTCAAGATCATACAAGGCATACGTCGCTCATCGTGTCGCCGCGATAGAAGAGCACAGCCACACAAACGAGTGGCGGTGGATACCAACAAAGCTCAACGTGGCCGACGACGCGACTCGCAACGTGCCGGACGACTTCGGGACGGACCACCGTTGGTTCACCGGGCCAGAGTTTTTGCTGCAGGAACCGGAGATGTGGCCACCGGATGACAGGGACGTCATCACTGCGACGGGTGAAGAGCGACTGTGCCACATCGCCAAGAAGCAACCTCCACGGCTCAAGGAGGCCCTACCAGACGTCAACCGCTTCTCTCAGTGGACAAGATATCTGCGGGCCGCGGCACGAACATTACAAGCCGTGGAAGTGTTCCAGCAAAAAGCAAGACAAAAAATCAACTACAAGAGAACGAAACAGAATTCGAACCCGGACCCGACATGGCGCAACCAGAAAGCCAAGACGCCCGCGCCTAAGAAAACGCCTACATCAACAATAGAAGATCCGTTTCTGCCGATTCCCGCTCGACTGCAGCGCCGTGCAGAGGCTCTCATCCTACAAGTGAGCCAAGAAGATTCCTTTCCCGAAGAGCTACAGGCGCTCAAGAAAGGAAACACCGTATCAAGAGACAGCCGGCTCTACGCGCTTAGTGTAAACCTCTCTGAGGGATACATTAAGCTGAGAAGCAGAATAGGGGCCGCGCTCGAAGTATCCGAAGACATGAAGCACCCATTAGTACTAGATGGTGACCATCCAGCAGTAAGGTTGTGGATCAAGCACATACATCGACAGCTGCATCACGCCGGCGTGGAAGCACTGGTCAACGAGTGCCGGACACGGCACTGGGTCCTCCGCTTACGTCCTACGGCCAAGAGCATCGTGCGACAGTGCCTACAATGCCGCGTCAGAACCGCTACTCCACCACAACCCAGCACAGGCGACCTCCCACCTTGTCGTCTTGCACACCATCAGCGACCCTTCACGTACACGGGATTGGACTACTTCGGGCCGCTAAGCATCACTGTAGGCCGCACTCATCAGAAGCGGTACGTCGCCCTATTTACCTGCCTCACTACGCGCGCCATCCACCTGGAGTTGGTATCGTCGCTCAGCGCATCTTCTGCGATCATGGCGCTGAGAAGAATGATTGCACGACGAGGTTGTCCGACACAACTATGGTCGGATAACGGCACCAGCTTCCACGGCGCGGACAAGGAGCTTCGTCAATCTGTCATCGCGGCCACCGAGCAAGAGGCGTCCAAGCAGGCCATCGACTGGCGCTTCATACCACCAGGAGCACCGTTCATGGGCGGAGCATGGGAGCGCATGGTGCGCTCTGTGAAGACGGCACTCGGGACCGTGCTACATGAGAGGCATCCGTCAGAAGAGGTTCTACACACTTTGCTCGCGGAGGTTGAATTCACCGTCAACAGCAGACCTCTGACACACGTATCCGTGGACCCTCAAGATCCAGAAGCCCTCACGCCCAACCACTTCCTCATGGGCGGACCGGGACGAGTCTCAGCGCCGGGCCAGTTCGAAGATCAAGACCTGAACCTGCGTGCCAGCTGGCGTACCTCACAACGCCTAGCCGACATGTTCTGGGCACGATGGCTGAAGGAGTACCTGCCGGAGCTGAGGAACAGAAGAGACCCTCACGGAAGAGGACCGGAGCCTCAAGTCGGAGACTTGGTGCAGATCGTGGACGGCAACCTCCCTCGCAACATGTGGGTGCGCGGACGCATCAGCGCATCGTATCCTGGACCAGACGGCATCACGCGCACCGTGGACATCGAGACAAGAAACGGCGTGCTCCGGCGTCCAGCTAAGAAGATCATCGTGCTGCTGCCGAGCGATCCTGCACCGACCTAAAATGCATCGCAGCGGCGGGCGATGCACGGCGGGAGAAATGTGCAGGATCAGCTCGAATTTACGATGACCTGAGGTAACTTCGGGTAATGCCGTAGGGAGCGCCTCTCCCTTATATACATTTTACTTAAGTGGCGCGCGGCAATACCTTAAAGAGAGCCTCGTTATTTTGCACATTTCGTCCTGTAAATAGTTAGTTTTAAGCGTAATAGTTTTTAATTATTGTTTTCAATGTTTTTCTATATTTTGACTTTAATAAAATATACAGTTTTTTATCCCTTTAGTCATAAGATAGTAGCATGTGTAGTTGAAATCGTATAACTTAGTATATAAGATAGTAAATAAGGTACATAATAAAGGATATAGAATCCCGTCTCCTTATTGGTCGATCGCCTAGAGGGGAAGGGTCAGAGGAGTGAGGGACGAGGGCCGGCAATCGAATAAATTACGGGTTGCCGGCCCAGCGAAGCCAGTTCGCCGCTCCAGCTCCCTCGGGTCACAAATAAGAAGAAAGAAGAAACAAGAAGAATCAAGCAAGAAAAACGCCCAGGCTACGCCCAGAAGCAAGAAAAACGTCCAGGCTACGCCCAGAAGCAAGAATAACGTCCAGGCTACGCCCAGAAGCAAGAATAACGTTCAGGCTACGCCCGGAAAAGAGAAAAACGGTCACGCAAGCAAGAAGAACGTATCCGCCAAGCGGAAGCTCTGTAATCAGATCATTTCCTGTTTCAATTAAAGACATAAAGTTGTTTTTTGATCTGATTTTCCGTTGACCTCAACCGAGGCATTTACCCACGCAATCCCAGCACACACACAAATTTGTTTTATTTCTACAAACCAGCAGAGTTGGTACTAACTAAGTGTCCTTATACCACATACATATAAAAGAGTTTTTGTTCCAAACTCATATATTTATTTCTGCAGAGTTTTATCTTCACAATAGAAAGTCTTCAGCATAGGTATATTTATTAGGTTCACACTTGAGCACTGCACAAGCTAGATTGACTCGAGACCATTTTTTTGACGCTTGCTGTAAGCCTGACTCTAGTCGGCTGTATGCAGCTTCACCGGACTTTCGGGTGAGCGCTTTAGGCGCTCTCAACCCTTGACTAGGTGACCTCGCTGAGGGCACCCCCTTTGGGGTACGGACCTCGGCTCAGGGCGGTCACTGGGGGAGGGCAGAGACATCTGCGATTATCATTTTTAGGGGAGGATTATAAACTACTAATTATCATCATCGGCTCGCGGGTCGGTACTAGGGTCAGGGGGTTGCGAGGACGATATGTCGGTCTTGTGGAGTGTGCTTTCATGTATTCCTCTCTCCTTCGGATGGCCAGAGTGGTCGCATCGTCCGGGTCAGTGAGGACGCTACGCGGTCGTCTCCACTTGGCACGGTCGAAGGGAGTATATATTGACGCTCTACGGACGAGCGGGTTCGGATGGTGGGCGGCGCGATCGAAATAGCACTCGAGACCAATAGATGTCTGAGGGCCTACTCCCAAATCACGAAAAACGATGTTTCGGCCGAAAGTTCGGACGTTTCTTACTACAAACTTCGTTCAGTCGGTCGGTCGGATCGGGCTTGTCATTCGGTCCGACCGAATATTAATTTTGCAATGATGAATATGGGTTCGAATATTCTCAAAATTTTAATAACGCTTAAAGATAAATAGATACAATTATTTAATAAGTTTTAGTGTGAAGTAATACAATAGTTTGCCAATATCTGTTCTTGATTCATTCCAGTTTCTTACAAGTCAATACAATCGCTATTTAAAAATATGTATGCAAACGTGAAAAGCGCCTCCTGGTGGTAAGTTTAGTAAACTGGAGTCGTGAGTGTAACATTTATAACGTTAAAGTGGGTGATAGACGCACGAACGTTAGTGACACACGTGAAGCTTACTCATTCTGTATTGCGATGTCGTTGACAGAAGAAGCTTTGTGTTATTTAGGAATTATATCGTATTACATTTTAATAACTAAAAAAAAATAGACGAAGTAGAGAAGTGTGGGTAAAGAACGGAATTACGAAAAGAAAGCGTTTATCACATGTGAATTTAGTAAGAGTTACATGAAGCGAAGGAAGATTTCCATAATTATTTCAGAATGCCTGAGGCGGTGTATGAATTTCTCAATCAAAATTATCAAAAATTTCAAAAATCTAAATACGACAAGCGTGCGCGTCCACGAACTGGCGAAACAAAGTGGCGGCTCGCGGCTCGCAGTGCGGCCACACGTACGAGCCAAGACGAGCTACGAGCAAGATTTCGAACCGGTTGGAACGAAGACGATTTTGCGCGGCGGTTTTAAAGTACGCGTACTTACGGTGACACACAAGCGAAAAAGGTCGTCGAGCCATAAGTACGCGTACTTGCTCGTACGTCTATCACCCACTTTATCGTTTATCACGTTTTTGCGAATATATGTTCGGAGTTTTGGCGGGAATTCCGACAATTCGGTTCATCGCTTATTTTAATTTATTTCAAAAACTAGTTGAAAGTTGTGTTTGTTGTATAAAAGTAGTGATTTCTGCAATAAACACTGATGGTGACGAACAGTGTATAGAAACATTGAAATAAGTGAATTAAGCATCGTACTGGAAGAAATTCACACCAAAACTCCAACAAGACCTAGAAGATGTCCACACCGATATTACATCATTCTTGTGAAGACTTGAGAATAAATTATACTTGTTATTGGCGAAATACATAATAATGCGAAGCCATAAATAATTAATAAGAAGTGTTTCACAGCGCGCGGCGTCTCTCTAGACTCTAGTCTCTAGTTTATTTATTTGTCTCTGTTTGTGTGTGATGAAAATGTCTGCATTAATTTGTCGAATATGTTTGGATAACAACGTCCGAATGCATCAAATTGCGGGCTCGGAAGTGCAGGATGTATATGAAAAGCTAACAACTAAGAAGGTAGAATTCTTATACCATGTTAGACGCGAAATAACTTTACTGGGGTGAAGTTAGAGACTTCACTTACCCTCTACACCTGCCGACATCTAATACATTGTTCAACGAAAACAATATTATAGACCCAAATGGCAGTGCCGCGCTGTAAACACTTAAGTGCAAAGCACGAATGGCCGGCTCGACCGGATTATTACCACTATCTCACAGAAAACAGACGTAAAGTAGCGGCTTACTGCAGCATTTCGTATGGTGAGTGAGATATCTGGAGGCCCAAATCCCCTTCCCCTTCCTAATCCCTCTCCTTTAATGTCGGGAACGCGCACATGTTGTGGTGGGTCCTTTATCAGGTGACTCACTTGCGTGTTTGCTAAACTCTGTTATATAAAAACTGGCCAGAGTGTAGAGCCACGTATAGTGAAGGGCTCTGGGGTGTAGCCGAAAATATCTCATACCTCAAAAACTATGCAACATAGCTCATTGAAACCAATGTTCGTTGGAAGTATCTTTTAATTAATGATCTTATAGTTGAATGAAAAAAAAATAGAGAGAACATTTTTCAAAACTTTCAACAACCTGTGACCTATATCAATTCATAATCCCATTATTTGTATAATCCTCAGGTTCAAGAGGATGGAAGACTACACTTTGCATGTTACACATGTTACTATGAGCTCAAGAAATGCCAGCAGCTTGTTATCAAATCACAGAAAGCGGAGGAGTTGCTTCAACAATTCTTTGTAAACAATCCTGAGGTATTTATATCATTATTTTATTACATAGTATTACAAATATTATGTTGCATATTATAATATAACAGCGATAGCTCAATGGGGAGTGGTATGGAATGCAGAGACAAATGTTGCAGGTTTAAAACCAGCCCTTAGAGCATGCACCAACAACTTTCTTATGTTACATGTATATTCATTGTTAATTATCACTGGCTTTAATGGTGAAACATTATGAGGAAGCCTACATACTTGAGAATTCTCCATGATGATGTGTGAAGTCTGCCAACCCATGTTAAGCCAGTGTGTTGTGTTGTGTTGTGTCACCCATGTTAAACCTATTTCAGTTTATTCGTACAGGAGGCCTGTGCTCAGCAGTGAGACAGTGTAATATGGGGTAGATCAGGGTTCGAAAATATCCGATATTTATTATAAATATCAAAATATCAGATATTTATGATATATATCTGATATATATCAAGTTTGATATATATCAATTTTGTATGAAAGCCATATTATTATTTTATTGTATTATTTATGAATACTGTTTGCATAGGTGTTACATACACATACCAAAATTATTTAAAAATAAACTCGTTTTTGGATAAGGCAAAATCAACTAAAAATCATAAACTCTTCTTTTAGGGCAGAAGTGTTGCCATTTATGGATTAGAACTTACCATTAGGGAGTATGTTTTGACACTACTCCCACGCCATCTATATTTGGGAAGTAGAAATACAGTAACAATCTCTAAAAACTTACTTAATAACTGATAAGGGTGCGAATAAAACACGATGATTGCGTTCATAAAAATACGAGATGATCGAATACGTCGGTGTGGATTGTCGCGACCTGTTACGTTCCACTTATAGTGCCGACTGTGCTGGCGCCAGTGATGCCAACTCGCAGAAAAAAAATCATTAGATTTGGTCTCAAAAGTCACTAGATACCGGGTTATTTGGTACTAAAAAAAAATCACTAGAAATCACTAAATAATTTAAAAGGCAATTACACGATAAGTATAACAAAATAATGTTATTGCGAAAATAATTTTGAAAAATAATATCGAATAGCTAAAAAAAAAAAAACAACATCCAATACTTATTCTGGTATTTGATTTTTTTTTTTAGCTCCATTCGTGTGTAGAAGGCCGAGATGGATCAGTTTCATTAGATTTATTTGGTTTTTAAAGAATAATTCGTTTAACTTCTCAATTTTTCGAGAATCGCCAAATATCACTAGAAATCACTAAATATTGTTTGAGCGATTTTGTTTTTCAAAAAATCACTGTCATACCCCAAAAAGTCATTAAATCTAGTGATAAAATCGCTAAAATGGCAACGCTGGCTGGCGCGGACAAATGCCCCATAGAGCGCGCGGACCGTCCCGCTCTCCCGTGTCCGCGCCTGCCCCGTTGTGGCCATGGGCGCAGTATACACGCCCGCGTATCGACCATCTCGCTCTATTGTATATTTAAACACTCTAAGGCATACAGAATACAAAAGAAGTAACTATAAAGGTAAATACAATAAAGTAATATTTAGTAAACCTCATACGCGTCGTCTACAATAACATTATTTTTTTAAACCATTTTTGTATTGCAATATATTATAAAAAAAATATTGATATATATCGTCGAACCCAGCTTGATATATATCTGATGCTAGATGACCCGGTGAACTTCGTATCACCTACATATTATATTTGTGTAAAATGTGGTCAGAACTGAATACAAATGTATCATTTACATTAAATGCAATTAAGTGAGGTACTGCACCATTGTACGTGAGGTAGCCCGTCGCACATTTAATTAACTTCGACGACTTAAGTCAGGTCGTCTTCCACCTCCACCTGGTGGGACAGTCCTGTCCCTGTCCCTGTCCTGTCCTGTCCTGTCCTGTCCCTGTCCTGTCCCTGTCCTGTCCTGTCCTGTCCTGTCCTGCCCTGTCCCTGTCCCTGTCCTGCCCTGTCCTGTCCTGTTCCTGTTCCTGTCCTCTCCTGTCCCTGTTCTGTCCTGTCCCAGCCCTGTACTGTCCCTGTCCTGTCCCAGCCCTGTACTGTCCCTGTCCTGTCCTGTCCCTGTCCCTGTCCTGCACTGTCCTGTCCTGTCCTGTCCCTGTCCTGTCCTGTCCCTGTCCTGTCCCTGTCCTGTCCCGTCCTGCCCCTGTCCTGTACTGTCCCTGTCCTGTCCTGTTTTGTCCCTGTCCTGTCCTGTCCTGTCCTGTCCCTGTCCTGTCCCTGTCCTGCCCTGTCCCTGTCCCTGTCCCTGTCCCTGTCCCTGTCCCTGTCCCTGTCCTGTCCTGTTCCTGTTCCTGTTCCTGTTCCTGTCCTCTCCTGTCCCTGTTCTGTCCTGTCCCAGCCCTGTACTGTCCCTGTCGTGTCCCAGCCCTGTACTGTCCCTGTCCTGTCCTGTCCCTGTCCTGCACTGTCCTGTCCTGTCCTGTCCCTGTCCTGTCCTGTCCCTGTCTTGTCCCGTCCTGCCCCTGTCCTGTAATGTCCCTGTCCTATCCTATCCTGTTCTGTCCCTGTCCTGTCCCTGCCCTGTCGCTGTCCTGTCCTGTCCTGTCCTGTCCTGCCCCTGTCCTGTCCTGTCCCTGTCCTGTCCTGTCCCTGTCCTGTCCTGTCCCTGTCCCTGTCCCTGTCCTGTCCTATCAATGTAAAACATTCCAAAATCAACAACTACTAATAAATTAAAAATTAATTAAAAAAACATTGTCCAGCGGACAAAATTGTGAATCTAAACCATTCTCAGATCCCCTTGAACACACACAAAAAATTTCATCAAAATCGGTCCAGTGGTTTAAGAGAAGTTCAGTGACATACACACTCACAGAAGAATTATATATATAAAGATATATCTTGATATATATCCATTGATATACAGGGTTATTTTTAAAACACTGACAACCTCGCAGGAGTAGATTCCTAAGGTCATTTGCTACTACTTTTGTTCTACGACTTTTCATAATTTGTTAGATTTTATTCTCATACAAAAATAATTATGAATTTAATTTCCGTCTTGATTGTTGCCTACGCTCTGCGCGCATCGCAGATTACGTAACACACGCGGGCGCACGCGTCAGTTCCCGCGCCGTATCGATCGATAATACCTACACCCAGCCGTCAGCTGATTTCACTATTGCACGCGCGCGAGCGCGCGTCTGGTCGTTCGTTTATGACTGAAACGTAGAGTGTAGACGTACGAACACAAACACTACACAACAAAAACTTGTAAAATCATTTTTTTTCTTATGTATTGAGTTATGTCCAAACTCGTAGAACAAAAGTTGTTCCTTACGGTCAGCTATATGACCCTGCGAGGTTGTCAGTGTTTTAAAAATAACCCTGTATATCCTGGAACCCTGTTGTAGATATTATTATTTTATTATCTAAAAACTCATGAATGAAATATTAAAACTACCAGCACCACAGTAATAATGCACTAATTTTTGAGTGTCTATTTTACAATTACCAAGTAAAATGAACCACCAAAGTAGTAAGAGATTTTTTCGATATTTTTTTGCGATTTTTTTATGTCTATCTGTGTATGGGTACAAGGCAACATAGTCTATTTTTATTATTTGCAGCAAAATGTGGAATCCATAACTCTTGCAGTCAGACTGACATATGGTCTGCATAATTCATTGATGATTGCCAAAATGGAGTCCTATCAAATACCAGAATATAACATAATTACAAAAGCAATAAAAAACCAAGACGAACGTGGTATTAATGAAGAAGTGATGATGAAAGATGAACCTGATGATGATGGTAAGAACAGAATAATTTTATACAGTGTGTAAAAGCACAAGCAAGCAGCAGTGTGTACTATTTGTAAAGGTCCTATTAAGTGTCATTATAGGGCTCTTTAGATGTTAAGTAAAAAAATAGCCCAAAAAAAATTTATCAAATGATGATTTTAATCTTAATCAGCAATATATGGTTGACGGTTGATCACTCAAAGTATTTACTTAGGTGACAGCCCTGTAGACTCACTTAGTATTTGATTACAGAAGTAGTAATGAATGTTTATGATACTCTGAGCAGAGTTTTTTAGATCATGTGTCGGATTATTCACTGAGGACACCAATACAAACAATGAGTTAATCGATGGTCTCTAGAGTCATGCCGGCCTGTATAAATGCTTCTTCCCTCTTCAGAGAGGCAGAGAGGCTTCGGAACTGGCAACAGGGTTTTTTGACGGAATCCAAACAATATACATATAACATTTTATGGATTCATTGAATATATTGATTTTGTAATATTTTCTTTTTGTTGGACTAGGTGCACTCCCAGAAAAAAAGGTTATACTGGACACAACCAAATCTATAGAAGTGAAGCAGGACACCATCTCTGGAACTCAAACAAACACAGTAGCTAATGAAAATAAATCATCCCAAATAGTATGTGATGGGAAAAATCTGCAAGTATTAGTTAAGAACGATTCACAGTCTTTTATATGCAATGATTGTAGTATAACATGTGATACGAAAGCTCTTCTTATCAAACATATTAGTGAAAATAAACCTGTAACTATCAAACCGAATGAAACATATACAAAAAATCTGAAATCTTCATGTAAAGGGAAATTCAATGAATGCAATAGTTTTATAAAGAACCTAAAAAAGCCATATAACTGTAAATACTGTAATTATAACTGTACATCAAATAGTCATCTAAAGAGACATATTAAAACTCACACAGGAGAAAAGACATATAAATGTAAATACTGTGATTATAAATGTATACAAAATAGTAGTTTAAAGAATCATATTAGAACTCACACTGGCGAAAAGCCCTTTAAATGTGAATACTGTGATTATACATGTACAGAAAATGGTAATTTAAAGACACATATTAGAACTCACACAGGAGAAAAGCCCTTTAAATGCAAACACTGTGATTATGCCTGTACACAATATAATCATTTAGAGAGACATATTAGAACTCACACAGGAGAAAAGCCCTTTAAATGTCAATACTGTGATTATACATGTACAGTAAATAGTAGTTTAAAGAGTCATATTAGAACTCACACAGGAGAAAAGCCCTTTAAATGTCAATACTGTGATTATGCCTGTACACAATATAATCATTTAAAGAGACATATTAGAACTCACACAGGAGAAAAGCCCTTTAAATGTCAATACTGTGATTATACATGTACAGAAAATAGTAGTTTAAAGAGACATATTAGAACTCACACAGGAGAAAAGCCATATGTATGTGAAATATGCGATAAGAAATTTTCAAGTAACAGTTATTTAAAGATTCACCTACAAGTACATATGGGTAACAAAACTCGTTAGTACTGAAGCTAACTGCTCAGAGTATAACAAATATATTAGACTAGCTTTTGCTCGCGGCTGCGCCCGCGTGAACAGCATTTTCCGGGATAAAGGTACCCTGTAACCATCTCCAGGGTCCCATCTGTCTCTGTAAATAAATTCATAAAAATCGGTTCACTGATTTAGGCGTGAAAGCGTAACAAAAAAACTCACTTTCGCATTTACTTTCGCCCCATTTTCCATCCCTTATAAAATAAAATTTCCAAAATTCCTGAAACACGTATTTATTTGTTTTACGTCAATAACCAAAATACAAAATTTTGTTTATGTAACTTTCAAAATGACGGATTTTCATACATATATTATTATAATCCCCTATTTCGACCCCTTTGGGATGGAATGTTCTAAAATCCTTTCTTAGTGGGTGCCTACATAACAAAATGAATATACAGTCTGAATTTCATGCTTGTAGCCTTGATAGTTAGCGCTCGGCGATGATGAATCAGTCAGTCAGTCAGGACATGTTATTTATAAGTATAGATGTCATAGCTTAAGCATTAGGTATATTCCTTTATTGAAGTGATAACTTCTTATGGGAGGGTGAACCGAAACGTTCCGTAACGCGAGCGGCGGCGAGCGGAAGGTTCCAGAATAATCGAGAACCTTCCGTGAGACGTCACGCGGGCCAGTTGACCAGCCAGCGCTAGCCGACTTCCCTGGAACTTCGATAATTTCGAAGTCCCAGGTGGCGTCACACAGTGACCAGTCGGATTGGACCGGACTTTGACAGGACTTTGACCGGACTGTGTTCGTTTTTTTTTATGGCGAATAGACATGTTACCGTAATTTTGTTTTTGATATTGAGAATAAAATAAAACGATATTTTACTTATTTTATAATTTGGAAAAAAGTACCAGGTTCGCATAAACGCGAAGAGAGTTTTTCATGGCGAGTAGCCGTAATTAATAAACAAATGACGATTTGGGCGAAGAAAAACTTTTTAGGTTTTTTCTTATTTGGAACATGTTGCCGTACAAAGTACCAGGCTCGCATAAACGCGAAGAGAGTAGAATGTACTTTTATCATGTCGAGTGGACATGTTGCCGTAATTTTGTATTCTCGCATGTTGTTTGGTAAGTTTTCACTTCTGTCGGCACTCCCGGAGTGCAACCCGTATTTTTTATATTAGCATTTGCTAAATGTTTGTTCCTGGATAAAAATAGCCTAATATGTTCCAATCTATGTGCTGATATACCTGTGTGATAAAATTCATCAATCAACCATTATTGGGTTACTGATTAACAAACATAAAAAACTTACAAGCATACAAAATTCCACATCAAAAAATTCTACTTCCTACTAATATACAATACTAGCAGACCCGGCCACGCTTGCTGTGGCTAAGGTATGTGTTAAAATATATTGTAGTAAACTATTCAATACAGTATGCGCCATCTATTGGATACTTACTCAATCCAGCTGATAAATTACCTTACACCGCCATCTGTTACAATGTTATGGAACTCACAGAATTATAACTAAAAATTTGCAATAAAAAAATATTGCGACTATAAATTGAGATATAAACTATCCTATCTCTCCAGTTGGATCAAACTGCACACAGTCTACAAAATTTGATTAAAATCGGTTCAGTAGTTTAAGAGTTCATCGCGGACAAACAACGTGACACAAAATTTTTATATATAAAGATTAATAGGAAGTAGGATTTGTTGTATAGGTCCTATGATACTGTGACTGCCTCGGTGCCTCGGACTGCTGTGCTGAGGTCTCGGGTTCGATTCCCGGGTCGGGTCAAGTGATATTGGGTTTTTCTATCACACACGTTTTGCAATTGTATCGCCGCAAGAATGTTTCTGGTTTTATGTCCCTCAATATATATTTTGTTATTTCTTATTTTATTTTGACAGCCTCCGTGGCTTGTCGGGCTGTGAAGGGAGTGGCCGCGGGTTCGATCCCCGCCCCGAGACAAATGTTTGTGTGATCCACAAATATTTGTTTCGGGGTGTGGGTGTTGTGAGACCGAAAGTCTCTCGTAGTTCCTGATACCCACGACACAAGACTCGTATCTTACTGTGGGGTCAGGACTATGTATGTAACTGATGGGTGTATTTATTTATTTTTAATATAAGTATTTTCTCATAATATTTCATCAGTTTGGATGAGAAACAAAAGGGTTTTTGAAGTTATACTTCTTTAGGCGCGTTATGAAAAAATGATGAGAGTGAAATTTTAAGATGCGCGCGCACCTGTGACACAAAAAATTAACAGTATGAAGTTAGGCGCGAGAGCAGTATGAAGTTAGGCGCGAGAGCAGTATGAAGTTAGGCGCGAGAGCAGTATGAAGTTAGGCGCGTTATGAAAAAATGATGAGAGTGAAATAAAAAAATAAATAAATAAATAAATATAAATATATATATATATACATATATAATTATATATAGATGCGGTTTTTATTTTATAATTTGGAACATGGTGCCGTAAAAAAAGTACCAGGTTCGCATAAACGCGAAGAGAGTAGAATGTCCATTTTTCATGGCGAGTAGCCGTAATTAATAAACAAATGACGATTTGGACAAAGAAAAACTCTTTAGGTTTTTTCTTATTCGGAACATGTTGCCGTAAAAAGTACCAGGCTCGCATAAACGCGAAGAGAGTAGAATGTACTTCTATCATGTCGAGTGGATATGTTGATATAAATTAAAATACTTTTATTTAATATAATTAACACTAAATATTATTAAATTATTAATGTTAAATACTTATTATTGGTTATTTAATGATGCCAAAGAAGTATAACTTCTCACGCGCGTACATAAGTACACGCACCCATAATTTTTTTTTTATGTCTATCTGTGTATGGGTACAAGGCAGCATAGTCTATTTTTATTATTTTCAGCAAAATGTGGAATCCATCACTCTTGCAGTCAGACTGACATATGGTCTGCATAATTCATTGATGATTGCGAAAATGGAGTCCTATCAAATACCAGAATATAACATACTTACAAAAGCAGAAAACCAAGACGAATGTGACATTAATGAAGAAGATGAACCTGATGATGATGGTAAGAACAGAATAATTTTATACAATGTGTAAAAGCAATCCTGTACTATTTGTAAAGGTCCTATTTAGTGTCATGATAGGGCTCTTTAGATGTTAAGTAAAAAAATTCCCCAAAAAAATTTAATCTAATGATGATTTAAATCTTAATCAGCAATATATGGTTGACGGTTGATCACTCGAAGTGTCAAAATTAGGTGACAGCCCTGCAGGCTCACTTAGTATTTGATTACAGAAGCAGTCATTAATGTTTATGATACTCTGAGAAGTTTGATAGTTTAGATCATGTGTCGGATTATTCACTGAGGACACCAATACAAACAATGAGTTTATCGATGGTCTCTAGAGTCATGCCCGCCTGTATAGATGCTTCTTCCCTCTTCAGAGAGGCAGAGAGGCTTCTGAACTGGCAGTAGTGTTTTTTGACGGAATCCAAACAATATACATATAACATTTCATGGATTCTTTTAATATATTTGTAGAAGTAGGATCATCAGGGGAGGCCGAAGAGCGGTACCTATATCAGGATTTGGAGTACACATGTTGCAGGATTTTAAGTAGCCACAAACTGACAATCAAAAGTGTATTTATTTACACTAGTAACACTAATAACAATAATACAACTAAAAAATATAGCGATGAGCAGAATAATTATTAGTACAGTAGAATCCCGATTATCCGGACATCGATTATCCGGATATCCGATTATCCGGACTCATTCTTCACGGCTCTAATTACCGTCGTAGAAATGATTTAACAGCACAACGAGACATTTCACGAGTTTTTTTCCTTCCTCCGACGTGTAGGTGCTGCTCTCATTTGTGTGCGCGATAGTGTTTGCTATTATTTCATTTTAATTGATACCATCCAACTAATAGGTTGTATTTTTTTTACATTTCTGTTTACGTTTTGCGTTAGAAATCTATAATGTCTAAGCGAAAAGGAGTAATGTTATCTCTCAATGAATTCCACATTTTAACTGATGAAGAACTCATTAACAATAATTTGAAAAGTAACGATAAAGAAGATGAAGGATAGACTAAAACTGGTGATGTATGTGACGCTATTGGAGCTCTAAATAGCGCTTTTAAATGGTTTGAAAGACAGGACAAATGGTATCCCATACAGTTATTACAACTGAAGCCTTTTTTTTTTTAATCTGAGCACGGCAACGTGACTGCACTACACCTGATGGTAAGCGTAGTGCAGTCCAAAAAACCAGCGACCACCGATAAACAATGAGTTTATCGGTGGTCAACAGAATCATGCCGACCTGTATAATGCTTCTTTCCTCTTCGGAGAAGGAAAAAGCATA
Source organism: Amorpha juglandis (assembly GCA_949126905.1). Taxonomy (NCBI): domain Eukaryota; kingdom Metazoa; phylum Arthropoda; class Insecta; order Lepidoptera; family Sphingidae; genus Amorpha; species Amorpha juglandis. The sequence continues at coordinate 6,160,861 of OX421392.1, forward strand.
TCTAGGGGCCTGCGACAGGACAGGCGGATGACCGATACAGGCACAATAATACAAGAATGTACCACTGTACCCGCCCCAACCAACCATCAAGTCATGTCGCAAGCCCCTCGGCAGAACCGGATATACACTGGCTGACCCTGGAACGCGACCCACGCAAGGTGGGTCACTATGGCAGGTTTTAACACTAGTTTACGCTACGCACGGTGGTCGCTATCCGGTCGGATACGAATATCCTCCCACCAGCAAAGTATCAGGGACTTGGCCGCAATGAAAAGATTTTTTTATTTGATTGAATGACGAGACGAGCAAGGCGCTCGCCTGATGGTAAGCCTGCCCATAAATAGAAGCAACACCACACAAAACTTTGAATTACAAAGCACTGCCTTATCCTTTAAACCGAAACACAACAGTGCTTACACACTGTTGCTTGGCGGCAAAAATAGACAAAGCGGTGGTACCAACCCAGATGGCCTCTCGCATACGAGGGACTCACCACCTTGTAAAATGTGACGTCAAAGATTAATCACAAATTATTTCCAACCAACATTTTAAATTACATAGGCTACTCGATTTTTTTTATATCGTATTGTCTAAATAACGCATGTCCCTTTCTATAACAAAAAAGTTATTAAAATTTGATTATTGTTTTATTTGACTTTGAAATCGATTATCCGGATTTTCGATTATCCGGAATACCCCTGGTTTTAATTGATTCGGATAATCGGGATTCTACTGTACAGTGTTCGTACAGTGGCAACACAGCCACCCAAATAGCGTATTGCCTAAGCAATATAGCTATAGCATAGGGTATCGCGTCAGCAATTCCGCATATGCAATATACAGCTATAGACTGTACCAAGTAAACCAACAGTTCAGTTGGGAGCAGAGCTCTTTCCCGAGTCTAATCCGAAGATAGACTGACTGCACAAGCCAGTGCAAGCTCTTATAAGGGGTAGGCCACGCCTCCCTATCCCTCCAAACAGCTCTGTTCATTGGCGTACGGAAATACGCCACGCGTTTACTCGATACAATTTACAAAAAGAATTTAAATCTAATGAGTTTTACTATTAGAACTCATCAAATAATCTAAAAGCAATTATCGTAAAGTTATAACAGTCTTTTAACAACTATAAGCTAATTACGATATCAAAATATAATCTCAACAATGTTTTGAACAGTAAATTCATCAAATAATCTAACAGTAATTATCGTAAAGTTATAACAGTGTTTTAACAACTAATTACAATATCAAAATATAACCTCAACAATGTTTTTAACAGCATCCACACAATATCCAACTCGTTTGTACAATGTATATTCTCAACCACCTTCGAAATATTGATTTTGTAATATTTTCTTTTTGTTGGACTAGGTGCACTCCCAGAAAAAAAGGTTATACTGGACACAACCAAATCTATAGAAGTGAAGCAGGACACCATCTCTGGAACTCAAACAAACACAGTAGCTAATGAAAATAAGTCATCCCAAATAGTATGTGATGGGAAAACTCAGCAAGTATTAGTTAAGAACGATACACAGTCTTTTATATGCAATGATTGTAGTATAACATGTGATACGAAAGCTCTTCTTATCAAACATATTAGTGAACATAAACCTATGACTATCAAACCGAATGAAACATATACAAAAAATCTAAAATCTTCATGTAAAGGGAAATTGAATGAATGCAATAGTTTTATAAAGAACCTAAAAAAGCCTTATAAATGTCAATACTGTAATTATGCATGCACATATTATAGTAGTTTAAAGACACATATTAGAACTCACACAGGCGAAAAGCCCTTTAAATGTCAATACTGTGATTATACATGTACACAAAATATTCATTTAAAGATACATATTAGGACTCACACAGGAGAAAAGCCCTTTAAATGTCAATACTGTGATTATACATGTACATCAAATTGTCATTTAAAGAGACATATTAGAATTCACACTGGCGAAAAGCCCTTTAAATGTAAATACTGTGATTATGCCTGTACACAAGATATTAATTTAAAGGCACATATTAGAACTCACACAGGCGAAAAGCCCTTTAAATGTCAATACTGTGATTATACATGTACAGAAAATGGCAATTTAAAGACACATATTAGAACTCACACAGGAGAAAAGCCATATAAATGTAAATACTGTGATTATACATGTAGATATAATGGTAATTTAAAGACACATATAAGAACTCACATAGGAGAAAAGCCGTATAAATGTAAATACTGTAATTATACATGTACACGAAATGATCATTTAAAGACACATATTAGAACTCACACAGGAGAAAAGCCCTTTAAATGTCAATACTGTGATTATACATGTACAGTAAATAGTAATTTAAAGAAACATATTAGAACTCACACAGGCGAAAAGCCATATGAATGTAAATACTGTGATTATGCATGTACAGTAAATGGTGATTTAAAGAAACATATTAGGACTCACACAGGTGAAAAGCCGTATAAATGTAAATACTGTAATTATACATGTAAAGAAAATAGTAGTTTAAAGAGACATATTAGAACTCACACAGGAGAAAAGCCATATGAATGTAGATACTGTGATTATGCATGTACAGAAAATGGTGATTTAAAGACACATATTAGAACTCACACAGGAGAAAAGCCATATGTATGTGAAATATGTGATAAGAAATTTTCAAGTAACAGTTATTTAAAGATTCACCTACGAGTACATATGGGTAACAAAACTCGTTAGTACTGAAGCTAACTGCTCAGAGTATAACAAACATATTAGATGTCATAGCTTAAGCATTAGGTATATTCCATTAATTTTTATATTAGCATTTGCTAAATGTTTGTTCCTGGATAAAAATAGCCTAATATATTCTAATCTATGTGCTGATATACCTGTGTGATAAAATTCATCAATCAACCATTATTGGGTTACTGATTAACAAACATAAAAACTTACAAGCATAAAAACTATCACATCAACAAATCCTACCCTACTAATATACAATACTAGCAGACCTGGCCACGCTTGCTTTGGCTAAGGTATATGTTAAATTATATTGTAGTAAACTATTCAATGCAGTATGCGCCATCTATTGGATACTTACTCAATCCAGACGATAAATTACCTTACACCGCCATCTGTTACAATGTTATGGAACTCACAGAATTATAACTAAAAATTTGCAATAAAAAAATATTGCGATTATAAATTGAGATATAAACTATCCTATCTCTCAAGTTGGATCAAACTGCACACAGTCTACAAAATTTGATTAAAATCGGTTCAGTAGTTTAAGAGTTCATCGCGGACAAACAACGTGACACAAAATTTTTATATATAAAGATTAGTAGGAAGTAGGATTTGTTGTATAGGTCCTATGATACTGTGACAGCCTCCGTGGCTTGTCGGGCTGTGAAGGGAGAGGCCGCGGGTTCGATCCCCGCCCCGAGACAAATGTTTGTGTGATCCACAAATATTTGTTTCGGGGTGTGGGTGTTGTGAGACCGAAAGTCTCTCGTAGTTCCTGATACCCACGACACAAGACTCGTATCTTACTGTGGGGTCAGGACTATGTGTGTGACTATTGGGTGTATTTATTTATTTTTAATATAATTATTTTCTCATAATATTTCATCAGTTTGGATGAGAAACAAAAGGGTTTTTTAAACATTTAGGTATATAATATTGGTTTGATTTCGTATTGTTTTAAGTTTTAATAGAGGATTTGATTTGTTCAATTTGTTTTATTTCTACAAACCAGCATAGTTGGTACTAACTAAGTGTCCTTATACCACATACATATGATCGGACATTTCAAATCTATATTATAAAAATGAATCGCTGTGCGTGTGTCTCGCCAAAACTCGAGACTGGCTGTACCGATTTGGCTGATCTTGAAATATTTGTGGAAGTTCAGGGAAGGTTTACCCGGTGAGAAAAAATGAGTAACATAAATAATAAGTAAAGGAAAACACTAAAAACGACAAATTAATTTTCCAATACAAACTGTTCCTGGGTATGAAACACTTGATGTCTTTTTGATGTGAAACATCTATAAGCGCAGGTATAAACCGGATTATTGGCGTTGCAAAGCTTGCCGTGATGACGGGTCGCCACGCTATACTAGACAGGACAGGGACAGGACAGGGACAGGACAGGGACAGGACAGAACGGGACAGGGACAGGGACAGGACAGGACAGGACAGGGACAGGACTGTCCCATCGTGGGGAGGTGGAAGACGACCTGACTTAGGTCGTCGAAGTCAATTAAATGTGCGACGGGCTACTTCACGTGCAATGGTGCAGTACCTCACTTAATTGCATTTAACGTAAATGAAACATTTGTATTAAGTTTTGACCACAGTTTACAAAAATATATGTAGGTGATACGAAGTTCACCGGGTCATCTAGTTTTTAATATAATTATTTTCTCATAATATTTCATCAGTTTGGATGAGAAACAAAAGAGTTTTTTAAACATTTAGGTATATAATATTGGTTTCGATTTCGTATTTTTTAAAGTTTTAATAGAGGATTTGATTTGTTCGATTTGTTTTATTTCTACAAACCAGCAGAGTTGGTACTAACTAAGTGTCCTTATACCACATACATATGATCGGACATTTCAAATATTTTTATAAAATTTATTGCGCATATCGTAAAGGTGCCTATATCTTATATATATATTATAAATCTATATATATAAAAATTTATCGCTGTGCGTGTGTCTCGCCAAAACTCGAGACTGGCTGTACCGATTTGGCTAATTCTGATCTTGAAATATTTGTGGAAGTTCAGGGAAGGTTTACCCGGTGAGAAAAAATGAGTAACATAAATAATAAGGAAAACACTAAAAACGACAACTTAATTTTCCAGGAAAAACTGTTCCTGGATATGAAACACTTGATGTATTTTTGATGACAGGACAGGACAGGAACAGGACAGGACAGGGACAGGACAAATTGTACACAAATATATGTAGGTGATACGAAGTTCACCGGGTCATCTAATTATTCTATAAATCCGAAACGAAGCAACGAAGTTCGAAATAGTGATCATAGTGATCCACACACCTTGTGTGGATCGCGTTCCAGGATCAGCTAGTGTATATCCGGTTCTCCCGAGGGGCTTACGACATGACTTAATGGTTGATTGGGGTGGGTATAGGGGTAAATCCTTGTATCCCTGTGTCTGTATCGGTCATCCGCCAGTTCTGTCGCAGGCCCCTCGATCTGCTTCTTCCCTCTTCGGAGTGTAAAGAAGTATTTATACAGGCCGGCATGATTCTGACCACCGATAAACTCATTGTTTGTCGGTGGTCGCTCGTTTTTTGGACTGCACTACGCTTACCATCAGGTATAGTACAGTCACTTTGCCGTGCTCGGATAAAATCTCGGTTTTTTAATACAAGACACTTCAAGTTCTTACGGCCCTGAGTAACTGCCCCTTTTTAGCTTTAAATCTGGCCCTGCACGTAACATCAAATTATTTTCAGCAAGGATTTTTAAAATAAACTATTTTTTATAGAAAAATAAAATCGTCAGATTTTTCGGTTACGCGTCACGCGTCACATTTTTCGGTAAACGGTACTAGCAAACGGTTTTAACGGTTTGATTAATTTAATTTGATTTTAACTGGACCTTTGACCGGACTTTACAGGACTTTGACTGGATTTTGACCGGACTTTGCCCGGACTTTGACCGGATTTTGACCAGAGTTCGACCGTACTTTGACAGGACTTTGACCGGACTTTAACCGGACTTTGACTGGACTAAGTAGCGGCTTGCTGATGTGTTTCGTACGGTGAGTGAGATATCCGAAGGCCCTAATCCCCCTTTCCTTCCCAATCCCTAATTATCTCTTTCCTTTAAGGTCGGCAACGCGCCCATGATTCTTCTAGTATTGTGTGTGTACATGGGCGGTGGAGATCACTCACCATCAGGTGACCCACTTGCTCCTTTGCCTGCTTATACTATTTTTATTTGTTTTTTATTCCATTGAATGACGAGGCGAGCCAAGCGCTCGCCTGATGGTAAGCGCCACGCCTGCCCATAAACAGAAGCAACACCACATAGAACTTTGAATTACAAAACATGGGACTAAGCTGCGTGGCACTGAACTGCGCTCGTCACTCCGAGACATAAGATGTTAAGTCTCATAATGCCCAGTAATTGCACTGGCTTCAATGTCCTTCAAACCGAAACACAACAGTGCTTACACACTGTAGCTTGGCGGCAGAAAAAGACAAAGCGGTGGTACCAACCCAGACGGCCTCTCGCATACGAAGGACCTGCCACGTTATTAGCTGCTGTGCTGAGATCTCGGGTTCGATCGAAATTTCTATCACGAAATGCTTAGTATCGGCCCAGAGTCTGAAATTGTGGCCGGTATGTATGACGATATGTTCGCCCTTATCACACCATGAAACGGAAATACGCTCGGCAAATATGGGTGTACAGTGTGCCGAGTGTATGTTTCAACACAATTTTAACGTCTCTACAGAGTTTGCGTTTTTTGAAAAATATGTATGCAAACCGTAGAGGGAAAAGCGCGGGAAACTTCGTATTGTTTGGACGTGTATTTTAGTTTCTGTAATTTTGTAAACGAAAAATTTGTAAATAATACTGTAAATAATACTATCAGTTGAGGTTTAAGTTTCTATTTATTTGTAGTTTACATTTTTTTTTATGTAGATATATACTTTCATTCTTCTTTTGGTAAGTTTTTTTATATCATATTTTAGTGTTTAATTATGAATGAGCCGCCTGATCCGGGGGGTATTGTCCCCCCGGCAGGCAATTTTGTAACAATTGGGGCTCACGAGACAAAAGGTAATACTTATATGTCTGAGTCTGGTATGGATACGGATGCTTCCAATTCATCTCGACCGCTCAAACGAAGTCGCCGCCATCTGTGTAAACACTGCCATAAAAGACGGAGAAAACTAGGGTCTAATGATGGTCTAACTAGTTGTGGATGTACAGACCTTTCGCAGTCGGTGCAACCACAGCTGGATACGCCTACCACGAATCCATCTAATTCAAATAATAATAAAAATGTGACAGAAATTTCTGCTTCTAAAGTTCCCGCGCAAAATGTTCGGCTTGAATATGACAAGTATGATATGGCTCCATATATAGTTCACATTCAAAAAAATGTTTCTTTGGAGAATGACTCTACCACATTGCACCCGCTTTCATTCGGAAAATTTTTAAAGCGCTACGGATTTAAAAATATCATAAATGGTAGTGTCAAAAAAATTGGCAGAAACAAAATTTCTTTGGCATTTTCGACATATGTGGATGCTAACTCTTTCATTTCCCATGAAAGTTTGTCTAAAAATAATTACCAAGCCTTTGTTCCATCGTTTAATGTTACCAGGATGGGGTTAGTTCGGGGAGTACCTACTGAGTGGTCTCCGGAGGAAGTCATAGATAATGCTTCAGTTCCAGTCGGGTGTGGACGAATTCTAAAAGTTAGGCGACTTAATTTTAAATCTTTTGTAGACGGCTCTGTGACATGGAAACCCTCACAAACAGTCGTTTTCACATTTGATGGTCAAGTTTTACCAAAACGCATTTTTATTTGTTATAATGCCTTGCCCGTAGACCTATATATTTATCCAACAATACAATGTTTTAACTGCTGCCGGTATGGCCATACAAAAATCCATTGTAGGTCAAAACCCAGGTGTTATAAGTGCGGGCAAAATCACTCGGGAGAGACTTGTCCTATAAATGAAAGAGAAGCTAATTGCTGCTTGTGTTCTGGGCATCACTTTGCCACTAGCAAAACATGCCCAGAACTGTCACGTCAGAGGCAGATAAAAACCCATATGGCTCAAAATTCAGTCTCATATGCAGAAGCTTCCAAATTAATTCCACCTGTTACAAAATCCTTTGCTGATACATTATTTTCTCCCCCTCCTCAACCTCCAGTCAACCATGCACGCATTCAACTTGATCAACCATCCTCATCATACAAAAAAACAACATACCTCAAGTCTCGTCCCCCTCCTCATCCTGTTATGGGATATAATAGAGAAGCCCACAATGCAATAATAAAAGATTTTGCAATTCCAGAACCAACAAATGGTTGTGCTCTTGTTAATAATAGAAAAAATGAAAATGACAATCAGCTTAATGTAGAAGAATTTATTAAAGCACTGTTAAGTCTTCTTACAAAATTTAATTTTTCACCGTCCTACGTTGCCCCTATTTTAGAATCTTTTTCACTCTCTTCATCCAATGGACAATCAGAATATTATTCAATGGAATTGCCGCAGTGTAATCAATAAAAAAAGTGACCTAATTTATTTAATTAATAAATATGATCCATTTGCATTTGCCCTATCAGAAACTTGGTTAAAACCTCATAATGTTTTTAAAATCAAAGGATATATAACTGTGAGGGAGGATAGATCTGATGGGTATGGTGGGGTCGCCTTACTCATTAAAGATTCTGTTCCTTTCTCTTTTGTCACTTTACCTCGCCATTGTGATGAAATCTCAATAGTTGCTGTGACTGTAAATAATATATGTCTTGTTTCACTGTATATTTCTCATCCTACCTCTTCTATACTTACTGAAATTAATAGTATTTTGTCATTTTTCCCTAAACCCTTTTTAATTTTAGGAGATTTTAACTGTCACCACCAATCCTGGGGTAGTTCTATTTCAAATTCATATGGTGAAGAATTACTTGACATATTAGACATGCATAACTTGTGCATATTAAATACTGGCTCACCTACCCGTCGCAGTGATCCCAACCAAATTAATCAAAGTGCAATAGACCTTTCTATCTGCACTCCTAATTTTACATCTTTTCTTAACTGGTCTATTCTATCTTCTTCCTTTGGAAGCGATCATTTTCCGATAATAATTACATTTCCGAACCCTAAAATAAAAAATTGTCATACTAAAAAATCCCACTTAAAATATAAATTGCCAGCCAAACATAGTAACGCCTGGGAGGTATATAAGAAAAAGGTAGATAGTATGCTTGGTTCGCTTCCTGTCCTTGGTGAGGGCTGCGAGCAGTCATGTGCGGAGGCTCTAGCTCATATCTTGGTTACTGCAGCCGATGATGTTTTTCCTGAGAAAAATAAAACAAAACTTAGAAAACTCCCTATGCCTCCCTGGTGGGACTCAGAGTGCACTGATGCAGTTAAAAAACGAAAGCAAGTAGAACGGGAATATAATAAAAATATGACCGAGGAAAACTTTGCATGCCTTTCCAACATCATCGCTCATACACGTAAACTTTTCAAGAGGAAGAAGTCTGAAGGTTGGCATAATTTCTGTGTATCAATTTCTCCCAGTACTCACCCCACAATTGTCTGGCGCAACATTAGAAGGTTTAGATCTGCCCGTAATAACTTCACCTCTTCTCCTATTTCTGATACTTTGGCTAGGGACTTCTTAGACTTATTCGCTCCTCCATGGGTTCCTCAAGATATTAAATTGCAACCAACGCCTCCTGCAACCGATTACCCAAATCTTAACAATAATGCTTCCCTAAGCCATCCTTTTTCTATGAATGAGTTGAGGGGAATTATAAATAACACTGTTGACTCTGCTCCAGGTGTAGATGGCATTCCATACTCATTTTTTTCTAACATTAGCGATAGTGCTTTAAATTATTATTTAAGTTTAATAAATTTGGTAATGAAAACAGGGAACATCCCACTGGAATGGAAACGGCAAATAGTATTGCCAATTATTAAACCAAATAAAAATCCATCTGAAGTTTCTTCATACCGCCCTATAGTGTTATCTTCAGTATTATTAAAATTATCTGAGCATCTTATTAAAAATCGACTAGAGTGGTTTATGGAAAGTAAAGGTTTGCTAGCGGACTCTCAGTATGGCTTCAGAAAGAGTAAAAGTACAATTGATTGCTTAAGTATTTTTACATCTGACATTAGATTAGCTTTTACTAAAAACAGTTCCATGGTTGGCTTATTCTTGGATATCAAAGCAGCCTATGATAATGTGTCTCTTTCAGTTTTACATGATAAATTACAGGCCCTTCAGGTACCAGCAAATTTGACAAATTTTATTTTAAATATCTTAAATGAACGTTCAGTTAATATAATACTTCCAGAATATGAGTTATCTCGGCTTATATGGAGAGGACTCCCACAGGGTTCGGTACTTAGCCCTTTATTGTACAACATATACACTTATGATTTAGAAAATACATTAAGAGAAGATGTCCAGGTTTTACAATATGCAGATGACTTACTTCTGTACTACTCTTCTCATTCAGTCGAGCACACATGTTCTGTTCTTAATTCTGCCCTGAGCTCCCTTTCCTCCTGGCTTCATTTGAACGGCTTGGATCTTTCCACCTCTAAGAGTGCAGCTGTATTATTTACCCGCAAAAGAACTCCTCCCATTATTAACATTATTTATAATGACATTTCAATTCCGGTTACTAACAACTTTAAGTATTTGGGTGTTATTTTAGATTCTAAGCTCTCTGGTATTCCCCACTGTGATTATGTTGTCAATAGAGTTGAACAACATCTAAACATGCTAAGATGTCTTGCAGGAGTATGGTGGGGTGCTCATCCTCACTCTTTAAAACTTGTGTATAATGCTATAATACGAAGCATTTTTGATTATGGCATGTTCCTCCTGGAACCAGGTAATGTCAATGCTTTTAAAAAATTAGACCGTCTACAATCCAAAGCTCTACGTATTGTGACTGGATCAATGAAATCCAGTCCAATTAATGCTCTACAAGTAGAGTGTGGTGAAGCTCCTCTTTTTCTCAGACGACAATTTCTTTCAGACAATTATCTATTGAAAATCATACAGTTTTCAAATCACCCCCTTATTCGAATTCTTGAATCACTGCATTCAACTTTAAATTCATCTAGTTATTGGGCTCGTAAATCTGCACCATGTTTAGTTAAAAGTTATCAAAAATTCCTCTCTCTCCCTTCTCCCACTCATCGCTCCAACAAGCTCCCATTGTTTACAAATAGCTATGATTCTTTAACTCACACTCCTTTAATTATTTATAGTTGTGTTGATAGGAATGGCCCAAATGTTAAAGCACAATTTGACATGTTTCTTACTGAATATTGTGAGGGTTTCCACCATCTATATACAGATGCATCTAAAACTTCATCCTCTCAATGTGTTGGGATTGGTGTTTTTCACACTCAATACAACATTGTGCAAAAGATTAAACTTCCTCCAGAATCATCAGTATTCACAGGTGAATGTCTTGGCTTACTTAAAGCTATTGAATATGTCCTCTTATTTAAACTTAACAATGCTATTATTTTTTCAGACTCTTTAAGTGCTCTTCAGGCTTTTAATAAATTTCCTTTTAAAAGTAAAAATACTTTGCCAGTTATATTGGAAATGAAACAGTTAGCATTCAAATGTACTATGGTAGGGTATTCCTTAAAGTTCGCTTGGATCCCAAGTCATTCAGGAATCCATGGCAATGAAATCGCTGATAGGCTTGCCAAAGAGGCGGTGCAGTGTGGTGATTTATTTCCCTTTAAAAACTTCACTCAGGACCTTAAAACTTTGGCTAAAACTTCTCTCCGAGAGACTTGGATGGAAAATTGGTCCTCTAGCAGCAAACAGAAAGGCCATTATTATTCCCTTATCCAACCTGATATACCAGCAAAGTCGTGGTTTTCCAAGGCTAAATTTGATAAATTGGAGACCTCTATTTTATTTTTTTATTTTTTATTTTTTTTTTGTGGCTCTGCCCTTTTGGACAATTTTGCCAACTTCAAGTGAGGCAAATACACGTTATAAACTAAAGAGTTTGATCAGTAAGTAGAAAGATGACCGGTTATTGCAGTTGAAAAATCTAAAACAAACAACATTCAATAAACATACATAGGTACATATAATTTAATATGATAGAAACATGTACAACACCATCACCAAGTTATTATTAATATTATTTCTACCAATGGATAAGATACAACCTTAAATTATTCTGAGTAGGAATTATAACTTTATGTTGTTGATAAGGATAAATTTTGATAGGATTTCAATAAACTTGGAATTAACATACGACAATAAACAATTTAAATTGGTGGGGCGGGGAATATAAGGAGGGATTATATCATATAAGGAAAAAGCTAGATTTGGACAGTTAAAAAATTTATGATCAGTAGTTCCATCTTCTAAACCACATTCACATAAAGAATGGTCCCTTACCCTAATTTTGGCAAGAAAAACTGGGGAGCAGACATGACCTAATCGTAACCGGATAATAGTAGAGGTAACCCACTTGTTAGCATTTCTATATTTAAAAAACCATGGTCTAACAGGTATATCTGATTGAATGTTACCATAATGTTTTCCCTTAACAATTTTCGTTCTATGCCATAAGTTATTCCATTTATCAGAAAGTCGAGGTTTGGCAAGAGTGCGAATATCTGATGGGTAGGATTTCAAATGAGTGTCACATCCCAACCTAGAAGCCTCTTTTGCATACAGGTCTGCAGTCTCATTACCACTTATGCCACTATGACTGGGGATCCATGCTAATGCAACTTCAATGTTAAGGCAATGACATTTATATAATAATTCTTTTGTTTTTAAATTCAAGGGGAAAATGTTTTTAGAACGGAGGGGAAACTTAGAAATATCCTGAAGGCAACTTAAAGAGTCAGAAAAAATTATTGACTTATTCAGTTTATGAGATTCAACATAGGATATTGCCTCATAGAGGGCTATTGCTTCAGCGGAAAATGTTGTGGAAGAAGGAGGCACTTTAAAGTTCAGGATTATTTTATATTTAGGGATCCATACAGCCGCCCCGACGTAATCCAAGGGAGAGAGCTTAGATCCATCAGTGAAAATATTGAGCCAGCCATTCCATTTCTTATCAACAATACTGTTAAACAGCTGATTAGCACATGCACAATCTTTTTCTATACCAAAGTTGAAAATTATGTTAGGACTGAAAAATAGGGCATCAAATTTAGTGGAAAAAACAGGGTTAATTGTAAACTGGATAACCGGATGGGGAAGATCAGTGAATGTTTTATAACTAATAACAAGACATGGAAGGTCCTTGTGGAGCCAATAATTGGAAGAGAGTGTGAGTTGATAGAGAGAACTAAGTTTTAATGCAAGAGGGTGATGCGAAATCAGAATGGAATTGAAAAAAAAACGGTCAGAGAGATATTGTCTGCGCAAATTAAGAGGAGGGTCCACGCATTCCACTTGTAAAGCATTTATTGCGGAAGATTTCATTGCTCCAGTGACTATGCGAAGGCATTTTGACTGAATTTTGTCTAATTTGCTTAAGAAAAATTTATTACAAGGTTCTAGTAAGAATGTACCATAATCCAAGTGGCTTCTGACAATAGCATTGTAGAGAAGTTTCTGGCAGTAAGGGTGGGAGCCCCACCAAACGCCAGACAGTGCCCTTAAAACATTTACGTTCTTTTCACACTTATCAATAATGTAGCTTAAGTGGGGAACTCCAGTCAATTTCGCGTCAAAAATAACCCCTAGGAATTTTGTTTGATCTTTCAATGGAAGATGATGGTTTTGAATATAAATATCAACATTTGGAGCAAGTCTTTTTCTAGAAAATACAACTACATTACACTTTTCAGGAGATAAATTTAAGCCATGCTTTCCTAACCAGTCATTAAGGTATGATAGAGCACTATTCAAACGAATGGCGGCATCCGAGATTGATGGCGAAATAGCATACAATGCAAGATCGTCTGCGTATTGTAAAATTTCACAAAACGAATCCACCGTTTTATCCAAATCATATGTATATTAGGGTGGGTCAAAAAAATCGACTATTTTTTTTTTTACAAGTGCAACGGAAAAATGGGTTCCTAGACACCTTAAAAAAAATCCCACCAAATATGAGCTCTTAATTTTGAAAGGAACATCCTCCGCATCGCAGTTTTTTATTTTTTTTTCAGTCCAATAGAAAAAAATTCATATCTCTCTATTAATTGACTGTACAAAAAAATGTTTCGAATAAATTTTGTAGGAAATTTGATGCTCTACAAAAAAGGTATCTTATGTTTTTTTCGTAAACCTCGCCATTTGAAAGATATAAAGGATTTAATTTTGATTACTTTATGATAAATTTCATTTTAGTTTATGAATTTTATAACTCGACAATAAATGACTTTTACGAAATGCGAAATACTAATTTTCGTTGGAAATTAACTGCTCTATAAAAATGGTTTCCTATGTTTTGGCGATAAAATTAACCGTTCAAAAGATATTCATCATCAAACTTTCATGTGTACGGATTTTAAAAGTTTTTGATTAGATATTCGAAAAATTTCAATTTAATTTATAAATTTCATTGCTTGTCATTAATATAAGTATTATTTGAGTTTTATTTTCAAAATTATCAAAATTTTTCTTCAATTATTCTAAACATTTTAGTTTTAATCATTAGAAATCACGATCCTAGGGAAAATTTCATCTCTAGAGAATTTTTGTTTCGTATTTTATTTCATCTGTTTGAATTGTGAACTAGCACCACCTACTTTTTATTTCATCGTTATGTTGTCGTTGGTTTGTATACATTTATTTCTACAGCATTTTTAGTGTTTCCAAAATTTATGGTCTTGTATATGTGATCGAACGATTAATTATTTACAAATATTGTGGTTACTACGTGAATTAACTTGATATTTATCGAAAATATGGATAAAGAAATTCATTTGATCGGAAAACTTGTGCAAAAACTTTCAGAACGTAAGTTACCAACAGTGAAAGAGGTTATGAGTGTTTGGTGGTGCTAGTTCACAATTCAAACAGATGAAATAAAATACGAAACAAAAATTCTCTAGAGATGAAATTTTCCCTAGAATCGTGATTTCTAATGATTAAAACTAAAATGTTTAGAATAATTGAAGAATAATTTTGATAATTTTGAAAATAAAACTCAAATAATACTTATATTAATGACAAGCAATGAAATTTATAAATTAAATTGAAATTTTTCGAATATCTAATCAAAAACTTTTAAGATCCGTACACATGAAAGTTTGATGATGAATATCTTTTAAACGGTTAATTTTATCGCCAAAACATAAGAAACCATTTTTATAGAGCAGTTAATTTCCAACAAAAATTGGTATTTCGCATTTCGTAAAAGTCATTTATTGTCGAGTTATAAAATTCATAAACAAAAATGAAATTTATCATAAAATAATCAAAATTAAATACTTTATATCTTTCAAATGGCGAGGTTTACGAAAAAAATATAAGACACCTTTTTTGTAGAACATCAAATTTCCTACAAAATTTATTCGAAACATTTTTTTGTACAGTCAATTAATAGAGAGATATGATTTTTTTTCTATTGGACTAAAAAAAAAATAAAAAACTGCGATGCGGAGGATGTTCCTTTCAAAATTAAGAGCTCATATTTGGTGGGAATTTTTTTAAGGTGTCTAGGAACCCATATTTCCGTTGCACTTGTAAAAAAAAAAATAGTCGATTTTTTTGACCCACCCTAATGTATATAGACTATAAAGAATAGGACTCAGAACAGATCCTTGAGGTAATCCCTTCCAGATCATACGCGGTGGCAGTAAAGAGCCTTGATGACGGACAGAAATCATACGAGCCATATGTAGGTTGCAAATGATATTGGTCATCCTCTCAGGAATACTCAGCTGCAGCATTTTCTGCCTGAGTAGTGGAAGATTGACACTGTCATATGCAGAGCTGATGTCCAGAAAGACTCCTATAGCATGCTCATTTCTGGAGAAAGCCAGTCTTATATCTGTAGTTAACAAAGCAAGGCTATCTATTGTTCCCATACCTCGCCTGAATCCAAACTGAGTCCTAGGTAAAATGCCTCTGTTCTCCACAATCCATTCCAATCGGTTTTTTAATAAATATTCTAATATTTTTGCCATAACTGAAGAAAGTGCAATTGGTCTATAGGCTGAAGGGTCTTTGGGGTCCTTACCGGGTTTTAAAATTGGAATTATGATTTGAGACTTCCAGGATTCTGGGAAGATACCAGAGAGAAATATATGATTGATAATGTTTAAAAAAAAATGTTTGGTTGTGGCTGATGACTTGCAAATAAATGAGTATGGAATTCCATCCCCACCAGGGGCAGAATCCCTAAGATTATTTAATACACATGATAATTCTTCAAAAGAAAATACTTCATCCATTTTGTCAGTGCAATTTAGTTGTGAAATTGGAAGTGGGATGCAGTCAGCAGAGGGAACAAATGGGGGTGCTAAATTATCCATAAATGCGTCTAACCATGAGGATGTTTCATTACAGGAGACATTATGATTACCAGCAGTGGCTTTCCGAAAGAGTTTTAGATTTTTCCAAACAACAGATGCTCGAGTACGAGGAGAGAGATTTTCACAAAATGTGAAACTGTGCTGAAATTTGCTTAAAGTTAAGGAAGTTCATCATACTCATGTTGCTATTGAATACTGCTTCAGCCTCTTTACGTTGTGTTACAATAGCAGTACATTCGGAGTCCCACCAGGGGGGAGACTGCACTTTATGGCATGTTGAGTTTTTCAGAGGTATAGTAGAATTTGCTACAGACAAAAGAGCATCTGTCATTTCAGTATACAAAATAATAAAATTATGATGGTCAACAGGGGGAAGTAAAGAAATTTTTACATCTACTAATTCCGAAAATCGGTCCCAATCTGCCTGATCTAATTTGAATTTTAGTAAAGGAGAGGGAACAGGGTATAAAATTGAAGAATGGGGGTATGAAATTACAATGGGGAAATGGTCACTACCATATGATGATGACAATACATTCCAAGATAAAAGAGAGGCCAAATTTGGAGAAGCAAATGATAGATCAACATGGCTAGAATTTTGAGTTGGGGACACTCTGCGTGTGGGAGCACCATCGTTTAAGAGGCACAAGTTTTCAGAATCAAGAATGTCAATCAATACTGAGGAGTTAGAGGATGAAAAGTGTGAGCCCCATAAGCGGTGATGGCAATTGAAGTCACCCAAGATAACTACAGGACGAGGGAGAGCTGAAAAAATTAAAGACAATTCAGACATAATGGAAGGGTTAGGATAAGGAATGTAAACAGAAAGAATAGAAATATTGTTAACCCTTACAGCAACAACATTGAAATCAGAACTATGTGTAGGAAGGGAAATTTGATTAAACGATAAATTTCTATTGACAAGAAGGGCACATCCACCATACCCATCTATCCTATCATCCCGGAGACAAGAGAAGCCAGGCACCCTAAAGCAGGAACCAGGCTTCAGCCATGTCTCAGAAATTGCACAGACAAAAGGGCAGAATTTATTGATAAGGTGAATAAGTTCATGTTTTTTGTGGTTAACACTTTTAGCATTCCATTGTAGGAGACACTGATTGGTAGCCATTTTTATCAATTTCAGAAATCATATCCTGAAGCTTTTGTATGACGTTGTACGGTATGGCATCATTAAATTTGGACACAATGTTTATAAGAAGATCTGATAAGAGTCCAATAAGGCTATCATTTTGTGTAGGGTTTTGATCCTGGCACAGAGAACTACCATTAGGTAAAGAAGAGGGAGGGGTAGAAATTATATGATTATGAGCATCATGATCATAAGCAACACCAAGTGATGGTCTGGGGCGACGTGCAATGAAAACTGTCTTTCTATAGGAAGACTGTGTGGAAGTGGGAAGGTTACCTGAATTGGGAATTCTGGAAGGAAAAGAATTAGTAGGGAGTTGGGTAATAGGTTGGGATTTGGTAATTTCTGAAAAAGGTCTTCGGTAAGTCATAGGAAATCGTTGAGAAGCCTCAGTATAAGGTACATTGTCCTCTGACATAACCATCTTAATGGATTTTTGTCGGGAATGTTTTGGGCATATTCGGTTGGAGGCAAAGTGGGTACCTGAACAGTAAAGACAAGTAGATTCAGACTCAGGAACCTCACAGCTATCTCCTGTATGCTGTTGGGCACATCTATAGCAACGAGGCTTTGATCTACATTGGTTCTTAATGTGGCCGAAACGGCAGCAAGCCAAGCATTGAATAGTTGGAAGCAAGTAAACATTTACAGGTAGGGAGGTATTAAAACAGAAAACCCTTGAAGGTAAGATTTGACCATGGAATGTTAAAACAACTGTTTGAGTTGGAATCCATACCGGAGCATTATCCTGAATTGTTTTCCTATTTAGGCGTCTTGCCTTTATGACTGGACCACAATTTTGTGGGCACTCTATTGCCATGACTAGTTCTTCCATGGACCACTCTACCGGAACATTTTTTATAGTACCCATACGGGTAATGTGAAATTTTGGAATCACTGCCGCATATTTATGTTGATCTACAAGTTTATTATCTAAAAATGCATTGGCTTCAGCCATAGACTGAAATTCAACCGAAACCCGATTACGACCAATGGGTTTTATACCATCGATCTTAATACCAGACACAGAATTCTGGAACAAAAGCTGTCCTAATTTGAGAGGTCGAATAGTTAAGCCAGCAGCCGGATCCGGTTCAACCCTCGTAATGTGAACTACGTATGGATCACTGTCACCTTGAGTATATTTTGGTTTTGAATTTTCAAAAGCGGGGTTAGTGAAAATATGTTGTACTGAAGCTGCCGGGACAACTAACGTTTTTTTAGGCACGGAATGAATTTCAGAGTCGGGCTCAATGGAACGCTTTTTAGCCACATTTCCCGATATCCCGCCATGCGAGAGCACCGGTTGAATTTCTGACAGAGGAACATTTGGGGGGTCAGGAGGGTCGGGTGGTATTTTATCCATTTTGGATAAAGTTAACACATTACAGGACAACACAAATACTTACCAAACACGCACAAACACTTAATAACAATATACAGACAAATACAATGATAATTCAACCACGGATTTAGAGAAAAAACAGAAAATCGCTCGAATACGTGTATCCACCTTCACTCCGTAAATCGAAAATCGACCTCTATTTTAATCCGTATAAGACTTGGACATACTTGTTCACCTGCCCACCTGGCTAGACTTAAAATTTTAAATAATCCAATGTGCCCCTGTGGATCTGATGTCGGCGACTTGAATCACATTTTATTCTCATGTTCTAAATATGACCGTTTATCCTTTTTTAAATCCCTTCTGCTCCTTCGTACTCCTTTTCCTTGCTCTATACTTTCACTTCTTTGTACCAATAATTTGCTAGTTTATAAATGTATTGCTGCATTTTTTATTTCAAACAACATAAAATTGTAGATATAGGTTTTTCATCCTTATTTTATTAAATATCCATGTAAATAATTTTATTATATTATTAAACTATGTTTGTTTCTTATATTAGTATATATATATAAATCTATATTTTTTATCTCTCTTATTGCTTCTAACTCTTTTGATAGTAAAATTAATTAATTGAATTCATATGTAATCCTAACATTATATCCAAAATCCAATCCGCTAAATAAATATTCTGTTTTCCTTTCCCGGTTCAAAAGTTTCCTTACCTTTAACTTGGTCGCATAACAAAACAAATGTACATACAAACGAAAACTTGTCGTTGGCTGTATGCACAAGAAGTGCGAAGCCATATAAGAAGAAAAAAAAAATAAAAAAATAAAATGTCTGCTAGGGATGGGCAAATGGAAAAATATATCGATATTTATCGTATCGATATTTTTAAACAATATCGAAATATGCAGAGTAAAAAATATCGAAAATATAGATATTTTTACTCTCAGGAGCGCGATTACCGAAAAAATTGTTAAAATATTCAAATGTGAAAAGACATTTGGTACTTTTAGTAGTTTTGCTTATTATAAAATACATATTTCACTATTAATATTACAATAAACATGAAATTATTCGTCACCTTAAAAATTTAAAGAATTGTTGTTTAGTCAAACCAATAATTATCTGATATAGACATCAGAAGCACTCTTTCCTTGATATGCTCTCCAGTTAGTCTGCTGCAGTCTGCTTCTATTATCCGGTACAACTAAGTTGACAGCCGAAGCAAGTCTTTTATGGCCGGCGCTCATTGACGGCATGGCACGGCATGGCACGGCAGGTCATGCTGCGGCATCCCGCGGCGTCCCGTGGCGTCCCGTGGCATGCCGTGGCATCCTGCTGAATGCCCAGCCACTCTCTCTCTCTCTCGCGCACCGCGGCAATCCGTGGAATGAAACGGCATGACACGTCTGGCCGGAGCATCCCGCGGCGCGTCGCGTCATGCCACAGCATCCCGCGGCACGTCGCGGCACTGTGGTATTGAAATAAAGTAACGTGAATTCTAAACTCGTGGCAATAAGATTCAAAATAACTTGATTAGTAATAAAATCCTTTGCCATGCCATGCCGTCTATGAGCGCCGGCCATAAGACGATACTGAGGAAGCTTGGCAGATTAAATACTTTAACGCAATTTCAGAGAGGACCGGCGTAAAATGCCGACAATTCACCCAGAATTCTACCGTGTCTGATTTTCACTAGAAATATATATATATAATAAAAAATATAATAAGGCGATTAAAAAATATTGAATTTGATATTCAAAAACAAATATCGAATATCGATAATTCGAGATTAAAAATATCGACGATATTTATCGATTATTTTCTAAAAAAATATCGATATTTTGATATTTTTTGCCCTTCCCTATCATATTTGATCTGAGGTCTCTCTAGTTTAGTGATGTTCATGTACAAAAAATATCGATATTTTTTCCGATATAATATATCGAAATATTGTATCGATATTTAGCGATATATCGGTCAAAAATATCGATATTTAGCGATATATCGAATTGTAGGAAGGAAAAGACTTTATTAGAAAATGAACTTTCGATATATCGGATAAAATATATCGATATTATATATCGACTTCAATGATTCGATAATATCGCATTGATTCGATATATCGGATAAAATATATCGATATTATATATCGACTTCAATGATTCGATAATATCGCATTGATTCGATATATCGAATAAATGTATCGATATTTTATCACATATCGATACATATCGAGCACCCCTACTCTAGTTTATTCGCCTCTGTTGTGTGTGTTATGAAAATGTCTGCATTAATTTGTCGAATATGTTTGGATAACAACGTTCGAATGCATCAAATTGCGGGCTCGGAAGTGCAGGATGTATATGAAAAGCTAACAACTAAGAAGGTAGAATTCTTATTCTATGTTAGGCGTAAAATAACTTTGCTGCGGTGAAGTCTGAGACCACTTACCCTCTACACCTGCCGACATCTATTACATTATTCAACGAAAACAATATTAAAGACCCAAATGGCAGTGCCGCGCTGTAGACACGTTAAGTGCAAAGCACGAATGGCCGGATTATTACCACTATCTCACAGAAATCAGACGTAAAGTAGCGGCTTGCTGCAGCATTTCGTATGGTGAGTGAGATATCCGGAGGCCGAAAACCCCTTCCTCTTCCCAATCCCTCTCCTTTAATGTCGGGAACACGCACATGTTGTGGTGGGTCCTGTATCAGGTGACTCACTTGCGTGTTTGCTAAACTCTTATATAAAAACTGGCCAGAGTGTAGAGCCACGTATAGTGAATGGCTCTGGGGTGAAGCCGAAAATATCTCATACCTCAAAAACTATGCAACATAGCTCATTGAAACCAATGTTCGTTGAAAGTATCTTTTAATTTATGATCTTATTGTTGAATGAAAAAAAAATAGAGAGAACATTTTTCAAAACTTTCAACAACCCGTGACCTATATCAATTCTTAATCCCATTATTTGTTTAATCCTCAGGTTCAAGAGGATGGAAGACTACACTTTGCATGTTACACATGTTACTATGAGCTCAAGAAATGCCAGCAGCTTGTTATCAAATCACAGAAAGCGGAGGAGTTGCTTCAACAATTCATTGTAAACAGTCCTGAGGTATTTATATCATTATTTTATTACATAGTATTACAAATATTATGTTGCATATCATAATATAACAGCGATAGCTCAGTGGGGAGTGGTATGGAATGTAGAGACAAATGTTGCAGGTTTAAAACCAGCCCTTACGAGCATGCACCAACAACTTTCTTATGTTACATGTATATTCATTGTTAATTATCACTGGCTTTAATGGTGAGAGAAACATTATGAGGAAGCCTACATACTTGAGAATTCCCCATGATGATGTGTGAAGTCTGCCAACCCATGTTAAGCCAGTGTGTTGTGTTGTGTTGTGTCACCCATGTTAAACCTATTCCAGTTTATTCGTACAGGAGGCCTGTGCTCAGCAGTGAGACAGTGTAATATATTATTATCTAAAAACGAAATATTGAAACTACCACCACCACAGTAATACATAATGCACTAATTTTTGTGTGTCTATTTCACAATTACCAAGTAAAAATGAACCACCAAAGTAGTAAGAGGTTTTTGAAGTGATAACTTCTTATGGGAGGGTGAACCGAAACGTTCCGTAACGCGAGCGGCGCCACTCTGTCTGGCTTCCTTTTCTCTCAGAGCGGGGGCCCACGTTGCGTTGCGGCGGCGGTGCGGCGCCGGAGCGATGTCGCTGCGTCGTTTTACATAGAAATAGTTGTGGCATGTCACACGATGCGCCCCGGCGCCGCACCGGACTTGCAACCACCGAGACGAGGCGGGGAGGGGTGAATGCGCTGCGACGTCGGAGCGGCACCGCACAGTTGTCCATTTTATTAACAGACTGTCCATCGCTGCTGGGGCGACGGCGATGCTGCGACATAACAACGTTGCGGCGCCGCACCGCTCGTGTGCCCGCTGATACGGTGAAATCTTTGCGGTGCGGCGCTGCAACGCATTGTGTGCTCCCACTCTTAGGCAGGTTCCTCTGCTCCCACTTTAACCCACATTAGTTTAAGTTATCACTTCTGTCGAGCGTCCCGAGACGCACACTTTTTTTTGATATATTTTTGTGTTTTTTTTTACGTCTATCTGTGTATGGGTACAAGGCAGAATAGTCTATTTTTATTATTTGCAGCAAAATGTGGAATCCATTACTCTTGCAGTCAGACTGACATATGGTCTGCATAATTCATTGATGATTGCGAAAATGAAGTCCTATCAAATACCAGAATATAACATAATTACAAAAGCAGAAAACCAAGACGAATGTGACATTAATGAAGAAGTGATGATCAAAGATGAACCTGATGATGATGGTAAGAACAGAATAATTTTATACAATGTGTAAAAGCAATCCTGTACTATCTGTAAAGGTCCTATTAGGTGTCATGATAGGGCTCTTTAGATGTTAAGTAAAAAAATACCCCAAAAAAAATTAATCAAATGATTTAAATCTTAATCAGTATATGGTTGACGGTTGATCACTCGAAGTGTCATAATTAGGTGACAGCCCTGCAGGCTCACTTAGTATTTGATTACAGAAGTAGTAATTAATGTTTATGATAGAAGAGTTTTTTAGATCATGTGTTGGATTATTCACTGAGGACACTAATACAAACAATGATTTTATCGATGGTGTCTAGAGTCATGCCGGCCTGTATAAATGCTTTTTCCCTCTTCAGAGAGGCAGAAAGGCTTCGGAACTGGCAGTAGTGTTTTTTGACGGAATCCAAACAATATACATATAAAATTTTATGGATTCATTTAAAACCAGACAAATTTTCTTGTGTTTGCAAAACGCACCTACTACATCGAAATAACTAAAAAAATATTAATAATGTAGGAGTAGTAATATCAAAATTTTATAAAATGTTTACTTTAATTATTAAAAAAATAATATTATTAAAAAATAAATAGGTAACAAAAATGTTGTTAAGTCCAGTAACCATTACAAAAGTTACAATATTCGAATGTATTAGGATTTCCTTACATTTCTTATACTAATCTATCGTTTATTTAATTTCCAAATTAATATTTTGTGTCGATATTTCCAAAATAGCTTTATGTTAAACATAACCAACGCGATCGCCTTCTGTACGCTTCGCGTTTTTGTAAAGCGTCGACATTGACCTTTGGACATAATGCACACAAATAAAATATCGCGCACAATAACATATTGGAACATAGATACGAATCATCATTCGTTTAATAGGTATCTCTTTTTCACTTTCTAGTAAATACTATAGTTGTCACTTTCTCGCTAAAACACGTGTAACGCTAGTATTGTAGGTTTCATTTTACGCGTTATAATCTATTCTTAATTCATATTTCAAAACGAAAGATTCATTGAACGAACTTAAGAGGTTTACACCCGTATACTGAAACGCTACTCAAGTATTTAAGATCGTTTTAAACAAGTGGAATCCCTCTCAGCTGTCAAAATTGTATTAAAATAAGTAGCCGTTAGCCGTCAGACAGCTGAGTAGCGTTTCAGTATTCGGACATTAGAGGCATAAAATATTCTAAAATAATCCATCAAACTCAACAACAATGATGGCATTATTATCTCATGTTTTTTTATTATTTAAAAGGGTGCAAGCCACATTTTATGGTCGTAAATCATAGATCATATCACATGCACGTGCTCATGTCTCGATATCAATTAGCTTAGACGTTCATAACTTATGGTATAAACGTGATGGCATCCATACTAAATACCTTAATAACAACACCATGATTTGAATGTTAAGAAATAAAATATTATAGCGCGCAGCCTTCTACTCGCGCGACGCGACGTACCTACCTACGTGCTGCGCCCGCGCCTCTGCCAGAGCATAATTACCACACTCCGTGCATCCCCAGTGCCAGAGCCTAATTACCACCCTCCGTGCATCCCCAGTGCCAGAGCCTAATTACCACCCTCCCTGCATCCCCAGTGCCGACTTCTCTTCCGGGGTGCGTGCGCGAGTGCTCACGGCTCGCTCGTTTCCGCGGTAGTTTTATTATCCGATGTATCCAATCGAGTTATTGATTATAACGCGAGTGTATTCATTGCATTTCTTACCCATCACCGACGCGGCACTCGTCATCTCATTACATACCACTATAATCACTATTTAAAGACATGTTTTCGAATAGATAATGTCAAACAAACGTTTGAACTCAATACCTCACCGATCTCAGCTGGACTACGTTGCCGCTATATCAATGAGAGACCAAGACCAAGTCGACATAATAGAACTAAAACTAATTTATATCCGATCTCAATCCTTATAAACCGATAAAAAATGTTTTCACACTAATACTTATTTACATTAGGCCAACACTAAACATGTATTATTCGGGAATGTCTTGGTTGTGTGCATTCAAATACGCGACTATTTTCAATTGGTACTTTTGTTAGGCGTAATAACCAGTATTTTTTTTGTATTTGCCAACCACTGCTTGGGATTTCTACGTTATAAAGGTATTAGAATTTTGAAAATATCAAGATTTAATTACGTACGTAAAATTAAAGTAATCATTTATGCATACGTATCAAATCAGAATTTAGGTACACGAGTATGGACATGTATGTGAGAGTGTGTCATTCATGCGAAGTCGCGAGTGATCTGTGAGCGTTGTATCCTTGCGTGTGTGTGTGCGTGTGTGTATGTGTATGCGTGTGTGTATGTGTGCGTGTGTGTGTGCGTGTGTGTATGTGTGTGTGTATGCGTGCGTGTGTGTGTGCGTGTGTGTCTGAGACTCTGAGCACAGCGAGCGCGTGGTCGGTTGATGTTGTCGCCTCGACGAGTTCCAGGTACTTATACAGACTGTTCAAAATTAATTCATTCGTAATGGATTTTAATTTGTTAGGAAATCTTATTTTTTTATTTTCCATTTTATGTCTAGCTATGCTATGTTAAAGTATTTAAAATAACGAGAACTACACGTGGTTCAATTTAAGTATAGGGTGTCAAAATGACACGGTATATACATATATATTAAATTTTATGGATTCATTTAATATATATATATATGATTGTATGTATATGATTAAGTAATATTTTCTTTTTGTTGGACTAGGTGCACTCCCAGAAAAAAAGGTTATACTGGACACAACTAAATCTATAGAAGTGGAGCAGGACACCATCTCTGGAACTCAAACAAACACAGTAGCTAATGAAAATAAGTCATCCCAAATAGTATGTGATGGGAAAAATCAGCAAGTATTAGTTAAGAACGATACACAGTGTTTTATATGCAATGATTGTAGTATAACATGTGATACGAAAGCTCTTCTTATCAAACATATTAGTGAACATATATCTGTGATTATCAAACCGCATGAAACATATAGAAAAAAACAGAAATCTTCATGTAAAGGGAAATTGAATGAATGCAATAGTTTTATAAAGAACCTAAAAAAGCCTTATAAATGTCAATACTGTAATTATGCATGCACATATTATAGTAATTTAAAGACACATATTAGAACTCACACAGGAGAAAAGCCGTATAAATGTAAATACTGTGATTATGCATGTACAAAAAATAGTCATTTAAAGGCACATATTAGAACTCACACAGGAGAAAAGCCCTTTAAATGTCAATACTGTGATTATACATGTACACAATATATTCATTTAAAGAGACATATTAGAACTCACACAGGCGAAAAGCCCTTTAAATGTCAATACTGTGATTATACATGTACAGAAAATGGTAATTTAAAGACACATATTAGAACTCACACAGGAGAAAAGCCGTATAAATGTAAATACTGTGATTATGCATGTACAAAAAATAGTCATTTAAAGGCACATATTAGAACTCACACAGGAGAAAAGCCCTTTAAATGTCAATACTGTGATTATACATGTACACAATATATTCATTTAAAGAGACATATTAGAACTCACACAGGCGAAAAGCCCTTTAAATGTCAATACTGTGATTATACATGTACAGAAAATGGTAATTTAAAGACACATATTAGAACTCACACAGGAGAAAAGCCGTATAAATGTAAATACTGTAATTATACATGTACAAAAAGTAGTGATTTAAAGAGACATATTAGAACTCACACAGGCGAAAAGCCCTTTAAATGTCAATACTGTGATTATACATGTACACAAAATGGTAAATTAAAGAGACATATTAGAACTCACACAGAAGAAAAGCCTTATGTATGTGAAATATGCGATAAGAAATTTGCAAGAAACGATCAGTTGAAAAGACACTTACAAGTACATATGGGTGCTACTCGTTAGTACTGAAGCTAACTGCTCAGAGTATAACAAATATATTAGATGTCATAGCTTAAGCATTAGGTATATTCCTTTATTTTTATATTAGCATTTGCTTACAGTTTGTTCCTGGATAAATAGCTTAGTAATATGTTCTAATCCAGGTCTTTATCTACCGGTGTGGCAAAAATCATCGATCAGCCTTTAATACAAACTACTACATGCATATTAGTAGCAAGTAGTATTATTGTCCTATTTGACAGCCTCCGTGGCTTGTCGGGCTGTGAAGGGAGAGGCCGCGGGTTCGATCCCCGCCCCGAGACAAATGTTTGTGTGATCCACAAATATTTGTTTCGGGGTGTGGGTGTTGTGAGACCGAAAGTCTCTCGTAGTTCCTGATACCCCCGACACAAGACTCGTATCTTACTGTGGGGTCAGGACTATGTGTGTGACTATTGGGTGTAATTATTTATTTTTAATATAATTATTTTCTCATAATATTCCATCAGTTTGGATGAGAAAAAAAGGGTTTTTTAAACATTTAGGTATATAATATTGGTTTTGATTTCGTATTTTTTATAGTTTTAATAGAGGATTTGATTTGTTCAATTTGTTTTATTTCTACAAACCACTAGAGTTGGTACTAACTAAGTGTCCTTATACCACATACATATGATCGGACATTTCAAATATTTTTATTAAATTTATTGCGCATATCGTAAAGGTGCCTATTCTATAAATCCGAAACGAAGCAACGAAGTTCGAAACATCCATAGAGTACACTAGGTATAGAACAGCCATTACAATAATAATATTACTGACCTACGTAGAATGATTATCTATAGAATGGTCATCAGAATAATAATAATTGCGAAAGCGGGATGCATGTATGCGTATTTATAAGAGTCAGAAAGAGACGCACTACGCATTTTTTATTTCACTCAGTGTATCACTTTTATTTGTCTGACTCAATTCACAATTGAGGCAGACAAACTTTCACAGTTTTCTTTATTGCTTGCTTTTGTGTTCTATAACGAGTGGGTCGGTGTCGTACTCGATCGTAAGTGTAAAAAGACGTACGTAGAAACAATTTAATATGATGAATTGCAGTAATTTAGCGTGTAAAAGCCAAACGGAACGTTCCACGGAAAACATAACCTTTCACAGGTAAGTTCCATTTTTCGTATGTTGAGCGGTAAAATAAAGTGGAAATAAGACGCACACTGTTTGGTTATATCATAAAACTCATTAATTTTATTCTGTTCACTTATTTTTGCAATGTTTTCCATAAATCAAGATATTTATTTTGATACTACAATACGTACAAATGTTGTTAATGACCTTATATTTTATGTCTTGCTCCTACGTGCAATCGTTTCACCGGAAAAAAATGAGATAGCCAATCTCTTTAACAATATGTCATAAAGGAGGATTATACACATTTTAGGGATACCAGCTTGTGTATAATTAATTTTGCCTACAATCGTGGATAATAAGCGCCTTTTATATAATTAGTAATAGAATAAATATTATGGCGGATTTATTGATGAATAAAAATCATAAAATATCAACATTTAGGAGGGGTGTTCATACAATAAACAGGTTTTTATTTTGGCGCTTTTGTATTCGCTCTAAAGATAATACACATAAGCTTCAAACTTGGAAGTATTATAATATAAACCCTATATTCTAACACCGAATGATAATAATCACGCCGCGCCGCACTGTAGTCCCGTTTACTAAAATAGCGGACGTAGGCACTTGAATTTTTTTTTCTCAAAATAGTGTATTTTTTTGATGGAATCGTATTTTACTAATAGTTCTTATCATGTTTTATTCTTTGTATTTTTTGCGTATCTTGTATAATTATGCAGTTATTCAACATATTGTCCATATTTATGTCGATTTTGTATGGAGATGAAAATTCAAAGCTCTATATCTCGTTAATTTACTGCGGTTTTTCAGATGCGGTTTTTTGTATCGTACAAGGTTCGTGTATAGCTTTAATAAACAGTTGAGACTAGGTGCGCCCGGTTTGCACTTTGCGAGATATAGGATGTTCATTTTTATCGATATTAAATATTTTTTATTTCCTTATTTCAGTTCATAAATATGTTTTATATTAGTCGACATATATACACAAGCATAAGAAACGTTATACAGGTTGATGTTTCATAGTATGAATCATATACATACAGATATTATATGTAATCCGCCTTCTAGAATCGGAAGAATAAATTATCTACAATCATATATTATGGTGGTTTGTAAAAGATCTCGCGACATTTAATAAGTACCTACTTACATGAAAATTATGACTTACAATCGTAATTACGCCACTCAATAGTAGATAACAAGTTTTACGCACTTATGACTACGAAAAAACACATTATTTTCTTGGTAAGTAGTCTGCATGTACTGATTGTAATATGTTATCACTTTATTTGGATCTTGTTTTCTTCCACCAGACGTTTCGTTCGTGTTTTTGTACCTTATCTTCATTACCAATTCATCCACCAGGAGTGAAATATATTTTATATATTATTTATTTTATTGATGAGATTGTAAAAGTCATTAGTGAAAGACCATAAATCTATTGTTTTTTTATTAAGACAGGTTGGGATTAGTGTCTACTTGATTATTAATAAATATTTACAATTATTGGTCGACACATTTTGTGATTGTGTTGTAGTTTTTTTAGATTATTAATCATAACAATGGTTAAGTGGCCGGGTGCTTAAAGTTTAGTATAAATAAGTTTCTCTGGGTGAAATTGTAATTTGACAATGTCTTTCCGTGGTTTTGTTACTTATTTAGACATCTACGTCCTTTTATGAAAACGTGAAGATTTCCGTGACTACAATTATCTTTTTGATACATTAAAATCAATTTTTTCTGAACAAAATCTCGAAAACAACAGTTTGAAAAAATGGTGTTAACAACAGTGCTAGCGATTTTACTACTCTTGGAAAGAAGCTGGTAGAAGTGAACAAAAGTTTATGAAAAAATATACCAAGTGGCTCGAAGACGATATCAAGTGGCCAAGTTATTTAAAGGAAAACGTTTTGTTACCTTGTGAAGAATCTGCAGAAACATCTAAGGATGTAATTTCGCCAAGTAAATCTGATGCGGTTACAACTACCACCCCTTTTCCCCGAAAAAACATTCAAAGGATTATCAAATCGTCAAAAAAGAAGACGCACCGAAGTTATTCGTGCATCATGTAGTAAAGATGACATTATATACACAGCAGACAATGCAGAAGAAAACAAGGATATAGCCGATATCGTAAAATATCTTAGGGAAAATCCTGATATGGCTTCTAATATTATAACATTCCTAAAAACCCAAACGAGGCCTAATGAAGTGACGCCACTGAAGGCATTATCACTTTATATATCAATGAACCTAGATCTATCTATCCTATCTAGATGGAGGTATAAGATATTGAGAGGCTTTAATAAAAAATAAAATAGAATAACGATTTATCCTAGTTATCAGAAAATAATTGAGGAAAAAGAAGAATGTTACCCTCCTAAAGTTGACATTATAGTAACACTAGACGCAGTGAAAATCAAGTTCCAAAGCTTGACTTAACGGTAAAAAGGCTCTTTAAAACCATACCGAAAAATAAGGAAAACGTTAAAAATCTTTTCTTAATAAGTATATGGGGATTTGGTGGATCTTCAGGGCAAGCTATTCTTGCCCTGAAGATCCACCAACAAAAAGGAGGCGTTGAAAACTCTTTATCTTCTCTTCTCTTCTCTTTTTTTATTACTTTTATATTTCTCAGCTTTTTTATTAATGTTTAACGTACTTAACCATTGTTAAGATTAATAATCTAAAAAAAACTACATCAACATGTGTCGATCGTTTGTTAATATTTATTTATAATCAGGTAGACACTAATCGGAACCTTTAGTAATAAAAAAAACAATAGATTTATGGTCACTAATGACTTACAATCACACCAAAAAAATAAATACCATTATAATATCTAAGGTGCAAAAAGTCGATCAAACGAAACATCTGGAGCAAGAAAACAATATCCAAAATAAGGTGATAAACTATTACAATCAGTACATACATACTATTTACCTAGAAAATAATGTATTTTTCGTAGTCATAAGTGCGTAAAACTTGTTATCTACTATTGAGTGGGGTAATTACGATTGTAAGTCATAATTTTCATGTAAGTAGGTACTTATTAAATGTCGCGAGATCTTTTACAAACCACCATAATATATGATTGTAGATAATTTATACTTCCGATTCTAGAAGGCGGATTACATATAATATCTATATGTATATGATTCATACTATGAAACATCAACCTGTATAACGTTTCTTATGCTTGTGTATATATGTCGACTAATTAAAAACATATTTATGAACTGAAATAAGGAAATAAAAAATATTTAATGTCGATAAAAATGAACATCCTATATCTCGCAAAGTGCAAACCGGGCGCACCTAGTCTCAACTGTTTATTAAAGCTATACACGAACCTTGTACGATACAAAAAACCGCATCTGAAAAACCGTAGTAAATTTCGAGATATAGAGCTTTGAATTTTCATCTCCATACAAAATCGACATAAATATGGACAATATGTTGAATAACTGCATAATTATACAAGATACGCAAAAAATACAAAGAATAAAACTTGATAAGAACTATTAGTAAAATACGATTCCATCAAAAAAATACACTATTTTGAGAAAAAAAAAATTCAAGTGCCTACGTCCGCTATTTTAGTAAACGGGACTACAGTGCGCCGTTGTGTTCTGGCTCGAAAACCACGGTGTGCGAGTGTGACTCGCATTTGGCTGGTTATTTTTCTATATTAATACTTCTTTATTTCAATGTTTGCAGAGCCCGGTGAGAAAACTACCATTAGAATACACGTCTCGGAAAAGGAAACTTTTAAATTGCAACAAAAGTGAAAAGTAGCTGATAAAATACAAAAACAATCTGAAGGCCAATAAAATTGTTTTGTGATACTTAAACGATCCTCTTTTATTTTTCAGCTGAAACATAACTTAACTGTGTAAGAAAAGGTCGTTATTTTTACTCGACTGCATGAATTAAAATATTAGTCTATTTCTTTGGAATGAAGAAAAACGTATGGATACAATTTATTATGTAATGTCTCAGTTGTCAAATCTAAAAATGATATAAGTAAAGTTTAAACAAAGGAATAAGTATAGACGGATGGCATAGAACTAAAAAGTAAAGTACTAAGAAAAGGAATGCCAAATGGCAATATTAGTAATCCGCGGTACAATCGTTCTATGAACACTGCCTCCAGACCAATGAGATGATTGAGATTTTTGTACTTTATTTATATGTAATATTCTCACCCGGTACTAATTAAATCAGTCGAAACCTTCAAGGGGTTTAACCAGGTATATTTTTGTTAGACCGCATTTTAACATAAGAAATATAAAAAAATGTATCATCATTTTTTCAAAATTGGGGAAAATTTTACGAATGTAGCAGCCCCACAAATTGTATGCAAAGTATATCTGACTATATCTGTCCTTATTCAGTATACGCTGATAGCTCCTCTATAGTTACTCCCTCTACGCTGACCTATAATACTACCATAAAGATTCATTTGTGTGTAAAAACGTATATGAAAAACGATTTGTTCATTATACATCGACGGTGATGAAAAGTGTATGGAAACATTGAAATAAGTGAATTAAGAGTCGTACAGAAAGGAGTTAGCACCTGGAGTTCGAGAGGACCTTGAAATCGACCGCACACGTGTTTCATCGTTCTGACATTAGATATAATTTACGTATGAAATTATATGACTGAAGACTTGGCAGCATGGTCTACGACCTTAGCCGGTTCCTGTAAGGAACAAATAAAACAAAAAAAAAAATTGTCTTATTTCAGTTTTGTTTGTGTTCTGGTGTGTGTTATGAAAATGTCTGCATTAATTTGTCGAATATGTTTGGATAACAACGTCCGAATGCATCAAATTGCGGGCTCGGAAGTTCAGGATGTATATGAAAAGCTAACAACTAAGAAGGTAGAATTCTTATACTATGTTAGGCGCAAAATAACTTTGCTGCGGTGAAGTCTGAGACCACTTACCCTCTACACCTGCCGACATCTATTACATTATTCAACGAAAACAATATTAAAACAATATTAACATCAAGGGGCAAGCCCCTGGGGAGAACCGGATATACACTGGCTGACCCTGGAACACGACCCACACAAGGTGGGCCACTATGGCAGGTTTTAACACCAGTGTACGGCGGTCCTTATCTCGTCGGATACAAGTATCCTCCCACCAGCGAGCTTCCCAATCCCTCTCCTTTAATGTCGGGAACGCGCACATGTTGTGGTGGGTCCTGTATCAGGTGACTCACTTGCGTGTTTGCTAAACTCTTATATAAAAACTGGCCAGAGTGTAGAGCCACATATAGTGAATGGCTCTGGGGTGTAGCCGAAAATATCTCATACCTCAAAAACTATGCAATATAGCTCATTGAAACCAATGTTCGTTGGAAGTATCTTTTAATTTATGATCTTATTGTTGGATAAAAAAAAAATAGAGAGAACATTTTTCAAAACTTTCAACAACCCGTGACCTATATCAATTCATAATCCCATTATTTGTATAATCCTCAGGTTCAAGAGGATGAAAGACTACACTTTGCATGTTACATATGTTACTATCAGCTAAAGAAATGCCAGCAGCTTGTTATCAAATCACAGAAAGCGGAGGAGTTGCTTCAACAATTCTTTGTAAACAGTCCTGAGGTATTTATATCATTATTTTATTACACAAATATTATGTTGCATATTATAATATACAGCGATAGCTCAGTGGGGAGTGGTATGGAATACAGAGACAAATGTTGCAGGTTTAAAACCAGCCTTTACGAGCATGCACCAACAACTTTCTTATGTTACATGTATATTCATTGTTAATTATCACTGGCTTTAATGGTGAGAGAAACATTATGAGGAAGCCTACATACTTGGGAATTCTCCATGATGATGTGTGAAGTCTGCCAACCCATGTTAAGCCAGTGTGTTGTGTTGTGTTGTGTCACCCATGTTAAACCTATTTCAGTTTATTCGTACAGGAGGCCTGTGCTCAGCAGTGAGACAGTGTAATATGGTGTAGATATTATTATTTTATTATCTAAAAACTCATGAATGAAATATTAAAACTACCACCACCACAGTAATAATGCACTAATTTTTGTGTGTCTATTTCACAATTACCAAGTAAAAATTAACCACCAAAGTAGTAAGAGATTTTTTCGATATATTTTTTGCAATTTTGTTACGTCTATCTGTGTATGGGTACAAGGCAGCATAGTCTATTTTTATTATTTGCAGCAAAATGTGGAATCCATCACTCTTGCAGTCAGACTGACATATGGTCTGCATAATTCATTGATGATTGCGAAAATGGAGTCCTATCAAATACCAGAATATAACATAATTACAAAAGTAGAAAACCAAGACGAATGTGACATTAATGAAGAAGTGATGATCAAAGTTGAACCTGATGATGATGGTAAGAACAGAATAATTTTATACAATGTGTAAAAGCAATCCTGTACTATCTGTAAAGGTCCTATTAGGTGTCATGATAAGGATCCGGTTCTCCCCCAGGGGGGCTTGCCCTCTGATTCTAACCCTTTTCCCACCTCTTTTTCCTTCCCCTCCCCCTTGGTCCTTTGGCAGGCCGGCATGATCTTGCCGACACATTGTTTATCGTTGGTCGACACTATTCTTGGATTGCGCTACACTTACCATCAGATGTAGCATAGTCACTTTCCCGAGCCAGGATAATAAAACATCTTTAGATGTTAAGTAAAAAAAGACCCAACAAAATGTTTAATCAAATGATGATTTATGAAACTGAGAAGAGGTTTTTTACAAATAAATTTAATAGTTTAGATCATATGTCGGATTATTCACTGAGGACACAAATACAAACAATGAGTTTATCGATGGTCTCTAGAGTCATGCCGGCCTGTATAAATGCTTCTTCCCTCTTCAGAGAGGCAGAGAGGCTTCCGAACTGGCAGTAGTGTTTTTTGACGGAATCCAAACAATATACATATAACATTTTATGGGTTCATTAATATTCATTAATCATATATTGATTTTGTAATATTTTCTTTTTGTTGGACTAGGTGCACTCCCAGAAAAAAAGGTTATACTGGACACAACCAAATCTATAGAAGTGAAGCAGGACACCATCTCTGGAACTCAAACAAACACAGTAGCTAATGAAAATAAGTCATCCCAAATAGTATGTGATGGGAAAAATCAGCAAGTATTAGTTAAGAACGATACACAGTCTTTTATATGCAATGATTGTAGTATAACATGTGATACGAAAGCTCTTCTTATCAAACATATTAGTGAACATAAACCTGTGACTATCAAACCGACTGAAACATATACAAAAAATCAGAAATATTCATGTAAAGGGAAATTGAATGAATGCATTAGTTTTATAAAGAACCTAAAAACGCCTTATAAATGTCAATACTGTAATTATGCATGCACATATTATAGTAATTTTAAGAGACATATTAGAACTCACACAGGCGAAAAGCCGTATAAATGTAAATACTGTGATTATACATGTACAGAAAATGGTAAATTAAAGAGACATATTAGAACTCACACTGGCGAAAAGCCCTTTAAATGTGAATACTGTGATTATATATGTTCACAACATGGTAATTTAAAGAAACATATTAGAACTCACACAGGAGAAAAGCCGTATAAATGTAAATACTGTGATTATGCCTGTACACAAGATATTAATTTAAAGACACATATTAGGACTCACACAGGTGAAAAGCCGTATAAATGTAAATACTGTGATTATGCATGTACAGAAAATGGTGATTTAAAGAAACATATTAGGACTCACACAGGTGAAAAGCCGTATAAATGTAAATACTGTGATTATGCATGTACAAAAAATAATGATTTAAAGAGACATATTAGAACTCACACAGGAGAAAAGCCCTTTAAATGTCAATACTGTGATTATACATGTACACATAATATTACTTTAAAGAGACATATTAGAACTCACACAGGAGAAAAGCCATATGAATGTAAATACTGTGATTATGCATGTACAGAAAATGGTGATTTAAAGAAACATATTAGGACTCACACAGGAGAAAAGCCCTTTAAATGTGAATACTGTGATTATACATGTACAGTAAATAATAATTTAAAGACACATATTAGAACTCACACAGGCGAGAAGCCATATGTATGTGAAATATGCGATAAGAAATTTGCAAGAAGCAATTGTTTAAAGATTCACCTACGAGTACATATGGGTAACAAAACTCGTTAGTACTGAAGCTAACTGCTCAGAGTATAACAAATATATTAGATGTTGTTTATTTTTATTTTAGCATTTGCTAAATGTTTGTTCTTGGATAAAAATAGCCTAATATGTTCTAATCTATGTGCTGATATACATGTGTGATAAAATTCTTTAATCAACCGTTATTGGGTTACTGATTAACAAACATACAAACTTACAAGCATAAAAACTTCACATCAAAAAATCCTACTTCCTACTAATATACAATACTAGCAGACCCGGCCACGCTTGCTGTGGCTAAGGTATATGTTAAATTATATTGTAGTAAACTATTTAATACAGTATGCGCCATCTATTGGATACTTACTCAATCCAAACGATAAATTGACACGAAATTTTTATATATAAAGATTAGTAGGAAGTAGGATTTGTTGTATAGGTCCTATTAGTAGGAGATCCCACCTAACATCGACCTTCACCCATCTGTTTACCGGATGAAATATATATTTTCGGGTATAAAATGTGTTGCTGATCACATACCAATAGGGTTGCCTAAAAGAATATGGTCAAGGATATGATTAATTAAAATTTGAAAACAATATTTTTTTTTATAATTTCACTGATTTGTTTACCAAAAAAATGAACCTGCAATGAAAAGTGTACAATGTATACTACCTGAAAAAGCTAGGTTGCCTACCTTTTTCTGGGCACTACTACCGGGTTGCCGTGTGCAAAGAGGTAACAAAAAAGTGGTAATTGCGCTCATCTGCTTTCCGCTTCAAAAGTAAATGAAGGAAATTTCATGGCGAATTCAGTAATATAGGGTTGCCTATGAAAATCTGTTCATGGATAAGGGTTGCCCGGCTTGAAATCCGAAAATCGGAGCAAGTTAAAGATGAGTTTGTTTCGCCAGGTCTTCTCAGGAAGGGTCGCCTTTGGATCTGGTGGTAGTTTTAAAACAACAATCTGGAGATACACATGATACGTATTAATCTGCCTTATAACTAGTTGTAGGTATATACAGGGTTATTTTTAAAACACCAGCAACCTCGCAGGGGTAGATACCTAAGGTTATAAGCTACTACTTTTGATAATTTGTTAGATTTTATTTTCATACAAAAATAAGTATTCATTTAATTTCCGTCTTGAATGTTACCTACGCACATCGCAGATTACGTAAGCAAACACGCGAAGCGTGGGGAACCGGGCTAGCGCCTTTGAAGGTCTACGCCCGAGCAGCTGACGGCCGCTTTGATGTCGCGCGCGCACGCCGCGCCGCGCCGCAATCTACGAAGAAAAACACCACACAACAAAAACTTGTAAAATCATTTTTTTTAAATATATTGAGTTATATCCAAACTCGTAGAACAAAAGTTGTTCCGTATGGGGTCAGCTATCTGGTCCTGCGAGATTGCTGGTGTTTTAAAATTAACCCTGTATATCTTGGCCGGATTAAATTTAAGCTACAGAGCCATGACAGGGGAGCGATAGTTCAGCGGGAAGTGGGACGGACAGTCAAGACAAGAGTAGCAGGTTCGAAAGCAACCTCAATAGCATGCACCTATGACTTCTCTTCGTTATGTGTGTATTAATTAATAATAATCGCTTGCTTCAACGGTGAAGGAAACATCGTGAAGACACCTACAAACCTGAGAATTTCTCAATAGGAATAGTTTCTTAGTTTTTTTTTTATCAGGGCACGGCAAAGTGACTGCACTACACCTGATGGTCAGCGTAGTGCAGTCCAAAAAACCAGCGAACACCGACAAACAATGAGTTTATCGGTGGTCAGAATCATGCCAGCCTGTATAAATGCTTATTCACACTCCGAAGAGGGAAGAAGCAGATCGAGGGGCCTGCGACAGGAGAGGCGGATGACCGATGCAGGCACAGTGATACAAGGATGTCCCAATCAACCATCAAGTCATGTCGCAAGCCTCTCGGGAGAACCGGATACACACTGGCTGAACCTGGAACGCGATGCACACAAGGTGTGTGGGTCACTATAGCAGGTTTTAACACCATGTGTACGGTGGTCGCTATCCGGACGGATGTGAATAACCTACCACCAACGATTAATTTATTTAATAGATAACCACATACCATTTTATACAAAGTCGCCAAGCTGTGTACCTACACATTTTGTTGGCAAAAAAGGCGTTATTACGAGTTAAATAGATGCAACTCAATTAAAAGCAAGGATAATAATTATTACATTTATTTTTATAACTACTTAGGCAGTCGAAATTCGACCTCTATAGATCATATCCTTTTTGTTCTTTAACGTCAGCTCACAGAGCTGTGAGTTTTAACATTCAGATATTAATGTTTTATTTTTATTTTATTTACTAGATGTACCCTGCGCGCGTTGCGACGCCATCTAAAATAAATGTGAAGGAAAGACATTTAAATATTCAATTCATTTTGAGTCATCATTCGTTCGCTGTTGTTTCAATTCAAATCAGCATGAACTGTCACGGCAATACATTAAATTCATTGGAATGACAATGGCAACATCTATCGAAAATTGGTCGTACCAACTCAGAAACTATCGAGGGCTCATGCACAACAACTTTGCTAAAGACCATCAAATGATCAAATACATACACACTTTACCATTCTATAAAGCACATACAGACAAACATTCATTTTTAAATATATAGATTTATAGATACTCATTGAGTATAATATATTCATTATTACAGTGCTGATGTGAAGAAAAAACATTACAAAGCACTGCATGGCACTGAACTGAGCTCGTCACCCCGAGACATAAGATGTTAAGTCTTATAATGACCAGTAATTTAACTGGCTTCAATGTCCTTCAAACCGAAGTGCAACAATTCTTACACACTGCTTGGCTA
Organism: Amorpha juglandis; assembly: GCA_949126905.1. Classification (NCBI taxonomy): domain Eukaryota; kingdom Metazoa; phylum Arthropoda; class Insecta; order Lepidoptera; family Sphingidae; genus Amorpha; species Amorpha juglandis. The sequence goes on from OX421392.1 coordinate 6,200,115, forward strand.
CAGAAATAGACGGCGCGGTGGTACCAACCCAGACGGCCTCTCGCATACGAGGGACCTACCATTCGCTGACCTTTATAAGGTGCCTTTATTCGCTGGGAAAAGATCATGACTAGTTTTATATATTATGTTAATTAAAAGATTGTTATCTGTAAGCCATTCATTAATTGTGCTAAGTGCATCCTTTATGTAGTTTTCAAAGGCACTAAAGATCAGCCGGGTACAGGTCGAATGCATCAGACGGGTCTTGTAATCAGCATGATTAGGACAGCTGGGACATTTGTGGGTCACGCGGTACGTGATCTCCACCGCCCATGTACGCCCACAATACTAGAGGAATCATAGGCGCGTTGCCGGCCTTAAAGGGATTAATTAAGTGTTTGGGAAGGGGAGGGGGATTTGGCAACGACCCGGTCAAGTCGGCCCATTCATTCCGTAGACAAAGCTGTCTACACCGAAGAAAACCGACGTAAAGTAGCGGCTTGCTGCTGCGTTTCGTACGGTGAGTGAGATATCCGGAGGCCCAAATCCCCCTCCCTTTCCCAATCCCTTTCCTTTAAGGTCGGCAACGCACCCATGATTCTTCTGGTATTGTGGGCGTACATGGGCAGTGGAGATCACTTACCATCATCCACTTGCTCGTTTGCTGGCCTATGCTATATAAAAAAAAAAATACAAAGAGATGCCATCATTACCCTTTTTTAAATTCTTTTATTTCGTGTTTTACTAAAACATGTTCATTAATTTTATCAATTTATTTAAATATAAACAGGAAACACATGATACGACTTTAATTATCGTTATTATATTGAGTTTTTAATCTAAATTAATTGTTTATTTAAATATGTGTAAATCCGGTTCTCCCGACCCGAGCTTGCGACATGACTTGATGGTTGATTGGGGCGGGTATAGTATATCCTTGTATTACTGTGCCTGCATCGGACATCCGCTGGCCCCTCGGCTGAAGCGGCGAAAGCGTTTATACAGGCCGGCATGACTCTGGTGACCACCGATAAACTCATTGTTTGTTGATGGTCGCTGGTTTTTTTGACTACACTACGCTTACCATCAGATGTAGTGCAGTCACTTTGCCGTGCTCGGATAAAAAAAGTACCTCCCTTTGAACTAGCTGTGGGTTGGTTCCTTTTTGCGTTACTACGTCTAATTAATGTTTTTGTGAACGGATTAATAAAATTCTTTCTGCAATAGGTTTTGGGTAACGTAATTTATTGATTAAAATAATAAATAAAAAAAAAATTGGCGTCTCGGGACGCTCGACAGAAGTGATACCTTAAACTAATCTAAGGCTGCACTGTGGGTTATAGTGACGTAAGCCATAACGCGTTACGTTACGAAGCGGTTTACCCTCCCATTAGAAATTATCACTTCGAAAATCAAGTCAACTACCCCCTCATAAAAGGAAACTGCACAAATAAAAATACAATACAGTTATTCAGTATTTTACTTCAGTTTAAACACAAATAAGTTACATTAGAGTATAATTGTAAATTTTTATGACCGCTCTGAAGTTAGGCATTGGCGGCATAGCAGATATTGTTTTCAAGAGACTGAAGGGTGACGTGACTAGCTTCAGAGTGGCCATAAAGTATGAAGATAACTTATATTATTATTATAAATATAAGTTCAACGACTAGGATGCACTACTTTAATATTTAAGAATTCAAAAAAGAAATCCAATAATAAACCTAGTAGGGTTTTGGCGGGAATTCTGACAGTGCAATTCATAGCTTATTTTAATTTATTTCATAAACTAGTTTAGAGTTGTGTTTGTTGTATAAAAGTGGCGTGGATTTGTTCAATAAACATTGACGGCGATGAACAGTGTATGGAAACATTGAAATAAGTGAATTCAGCATCGTACTGGAAGGAGTTAACACCAAAACTCCGGCAAGACCTTGAAATCGACCGCACCCGTGTTTCATCGTTTTTGTAAAGATAACTTGAGAATAAATTATACTTGACACTGGCAAAATGCATAATAATGCGAAAGCCATAAAAAAAGAAGAAGAAGTAGTAGACATAGAAGACAGACATAGAAGTAGTACACATTGATGTAATAATGAAGTGATACACGGTTACTTTTAAAACACCAGCAACCTCGCAGGACTAGATAGCTAATCCCATAAGGAACAACTTTTGTTCTACCAGTTCGGACATAATACATGAAAAAAAATGACTGAATGACAGACGACTGGCGGATAGATGAATGGGTCAAATTCAAAGTCCCTAGCACTACACCACCTTCCTCACGCTTCGCAGGGGTTTGTTTACGTAATATTTACGATGCGCGTAGAGATAAAACATGCAAGCCGGAAATTAAATTAATACCTACTATATCAAAAATAAAAACCGCGTATCTCCGAATTCGCGTAAAACAGGGTAGCGTAAGTCGGGGTATTACTGTATTGATATTTAAGAAATTTCTCCTGTGTGAGTTTTCATATGTGTCTTTAAATAAGTATGCCGTTTACTTGCATAATTACAATGTTGGCATTTAAAAGGCTTTTCTCCTGTGTGAGTTCTAATGTGTTGCTCTAAATGGCTACGCATATAACATATATAATTACAGTATTGGCATTTAAAAGGCTTTTCTCCTGTGTGACTTCTGATATGCATGTTTAAATTAGTCTGCCGTTTACAAGCATAATTACAATATTGACATTTAAAAGGCTTTTCTCCCGTGTGAGTTCTTGTATGTTCCTGTAAATGACTACGCATGTAACACGAATAATTGCAGTATTGACATTTAAAAGGCTTTTCCCCTGTGTGAATTCTAATATGTCTCCTTAAATTACCTTTGGCTGTGCATGTATAATTACAGTATTGACATTTATATGGCTTAATCCCTGTGTGAGTTCTAATGTGTACCACTAAATGACCTTTTTGAGTGAATGATTGGTTACAGTATTGACATTTATAAGGCTTTTCACCTGTGTGAGTGTTAATGTGTCTCTTTAAATTAGCCTTCAGTGCACAAGCATAATTACAGTAGTTACATTGGAAACGTTTTTTGTCTGTTTGACTTTTATCTACGTCATTTTCTGAAGCATTATTTTCTTTAAATTTCTCATCACATATGGATTTCTCTATTTTTATATATATTTCATTAGGTTTCATAATTCCAGGGTTATGTTCAGTAATATGTTTGCTAAGAAGAGCTTTCGTATCACATGTTATACCACAATCATTGCATATGAAAGATGTTTTATCATCATTATCTAGTTCTTGTGCCTTGTTTTCGCCACATACAATGTGCAAAGCTTTATTTTCAGTAGCTACTATTAACGTTTGAGTTTCGTAATTGTTTTCTTTCTTCACACTGTCTACAAAATTTGTTTCCTCTTGTTTAAAGATAAGTGGCTCATCCAGTTTCGGCGTTTTGTTAGAGTGTGTACCTGCATAATAAAACATATAAGTTAAGAAATATTGTAACATCTATACTTATAAAATAACATGTCCTGACTGACTGACTGATTCATCATCGCCGAGCGCAAACTATCAAGGCTAAAAGCATGAAATTCAGACTGTATATTCATTTTGTTATGTAGGCACCCACTAAGGATAATAAATAATTCCACTCCTAAGGGCTCAAAATAAGCATGAATGGGCTGGCTCGACCGGTGGGTCGACCGCCTATCTGTCTAGCTTTGAGCATTGTTATAGTTTATGACGTCACACGGCCATTTCGCACCGCCGATGGAGCTGTCTAGCTTTCAAAGCTATAAGCAATCGTGAAAGCAATGACCGAATGATTTATCCATACATTTGACAGTAAATTGCGACCGCCTAACTTTTCAAAATGGCGGCTATAGCTGTCAGTAAAGCAATCGCAAATGTCATCAAAGCAGTAACAACTGTCTTACGGTTTTGTATACGATCCAATTAAATTTTATATTTTTTGCTTTTAATATAGTTAAAATCATTGATATTTATAAGTACTTGTGTTTACCGAGTTTATCTAAGTTGTGTGTACTGCTTGTGGTGTTTTTTTCTTGTGTTTTAAGTGAAAAATGGCGCGAATTCTGTTGCTGGCGGAAGCTGAGGAAGAAATGATGAAGAAGATGCTTATACTCCGGAGGAGGCAACTACGGGACGAGAGCCAACCAATGCTTCTGCCAGAGCGAACATTCATCAACACGTTTCGTCTTAGTAAGGCGAATTTCTTGACTCTTTGCGAGGACTTAGCACCTTTACTGAGTCCCTCGCAAAGATTGACAGCTATAAAGCCAGAGATTAAGGTATATCGCATTTTTTTAAACCAATAAAGTATAACAACCACGACCTACAATATTATTCAATGCCTTTGCACTTTTCTTGCAGATCCTGGCTTCATTGCAATATTATGCAAGTGGGTCGTACCAAAAAAGCGTTGGGAACGATTTTAATCTCGGCCTTTCACAGACATCTGTATCTGATTGTCTAGAGGAAGTCACTGCAGCACTGAACCATCCCCAGATTATTAGGAAATACATCCACTTTCCAAACACGGCTGATGAACGCAACGCTGTCGCCAGGAGGTATTGTTTTTGTATAGTACTGTGCTCTTATCTTAATTGGTGATAAAAAAAAGTAACCTAGAGTGTTGTTGCAGATTCAATGACCAATTCGGATTTCCTGGTGTTTTAGGGTGCATTGATGGCACTCATATAGCCATAATACGACCGAAAGAATATGAGGAAGCATACTTCAACAGAAAGATGTACCACTCCCTAAATGCTATGATGGTATTTCAACCAAATGTTTATTGTATGACATAAATAGATTTATCTATTCTTGATAAAAAAAAAATATTTTTCATGTTTTCAGATATGTGATGCAGATTTACACATACTGCATGTGGATGCATCATTTGGGGGTGCAAGCCATGATTCCCACATATGGAATCTTAGTTCTGTGAAAACAGGAATGGAGAGGCTCCATGAGATGGGACAACCCTTTTGGTTCTTAGGTAAGTGGGTACATCAAGCAGGCTATCACAAATACAATAAAGCACCAATTTAATCTATTATCTATCTTAAACTTCTTTCTTACCAATATCTTATTAGGTAGTGTGGGTGCAGCATGTCTTTCTCTTCTGCACAACCAATCATAAACTATTGAATTATACATCATTGTCTCTGATAACAGGTGATTCTGGGTATGCTCAACGACCATGGATGATGACACCAATACTTAATACACAATCAGGCAGTCCGGAGGAGCATTACACCAACATACATGTGCGAACAAGGAATGTAGTGGAGAGATGCTTTGGTGTCTTGAAAACACGGTTCCGCTGTCTGTTGGCTCATCGCACAATGCACTACACACCGGAGAAGGCTGGCAAAATTGTGAATGCATGTGTTGTGCTGCACAACTTGATTAAAGACACCAACATCGACGTCGACGAGGAAGCAGTGCTCCAGGATCGCGCGCTTCAGCCGTCGCATAAAATAGGGTTACAACCGCAAGCATCTGCTGGACATGGAATGTGCCTCATCAGGCAATCTGTTGTGGACAGATTGCAGAATATTCGAATTTCTCATTGATCTATGAGCGACGAGACAGCAGCTGCAGCAGCTGGTTGGCGAGATTTCTCTAGGTACCATAAGTTTAGTGTAAATTTATTATTGTAATATTTTTTAAGTTATATTTGTGACCATCAGTCAAGCTAATTTAATTTTCAGTTGTTCTGTCTTGTAATGGGTCTAGAGCTATAGAACATATTGATTTTGTATAATGGTAGTAGTATTCTATTTATTTAATTGTAGCACATACTGAGTTTGTAATCCTAACAGTATTTAAGTGTGTTTGTTTTTAATTTACTATTTTCCCTTGTAATATATCTAGTGCTATAATACTTACATTTTGTTTTTGTATAAATCTAAGTTTTGAATAGTATTTAATTAGATTAAATTAGAAGCCTAATTTAATTTTCAGTTCTGTCTTGTAATGTGCCTAGAGCTATAAAACATATTGAGTTTATATAATGGTAGTAGTATTCTATTTAAGACCTTCAGTCAAATTGTATTATATTTTCTGTTGTTACTTGTCTTGTTGTATTTCCATTATTATAGCACATATTAAGTTTGTATAATGCTAAGAGTATTCTATATAAGACCTTCAGTCAAGCTATTTCGTTTTTCTATTGTTGTCTTGTAGTATTTCTCGTATTATACAGCACATACTGAGTTTGTGTAATTGTAACAGTATTCAATAATATATTTACAAGACCTTCAGTCAAGGTAGTTTAATTATCTATTGTTCATTATTTGTCTTAGAATATTTCTAGTACTATAGCACATTTTGTATTATCATTGAAAAAAAATTCCGAATAGGTGGTAGTTTCTTGAATTAAATAACTTGATAAAAATAAAAATTGTTTTATTTATGACTAAAATCAAAACAATCAAAATCAAATCAAAACCTTTATTCATCATGTAAATAAAATAAATAAATTAATCTCAACTAATGTTAATAAATAAAACTCCTGACTCCACAGTAAGATACCGAGTCTTGTGTCAACTACGAGAAACTTTTCGGTCTCACAACACCCAGACCCCGAAACAAATATTTGTGGATCACTCAAACATTTGTCTCGGTGCGGGGATCGAACCCGTGGCCTCTCGCTTCACAGTCGGCTACTCGCCCGCTGCGCCACGGAGGCTGTCAATGTAGGCTAAGAAAGCGCTTATGACAGGTCAAGTACAGAACATTTCTCATTAATAAGATTAACGTAAAATTAAGGGAACTTTAGAATAACTGCGCGCTATAGGCTGGCAGGAAAAGGCACACCAACAAGTAGGGGAAGAGGGAGGGGATCCTTAACACACAGTAAGACAATGCTGTGGAAGTAAGCAAAATACACTAATCTAGCCGCAGCCACATCTGACAGTTGCCTAATTTTACTGATATCAAATATAGCACAGCTCAACTTACTAGAAATTCTCTGGATGTGTGGATTACACTGTAACTTAGCATCTACTGTGACTCCAAGGTTTTAAACTGTTGACAGTATCAAGTCTAATGATTTTTTATCTAAAACAATATTTGATTTACCTTGCGTCACATTAAGTGTTGAAAATTTAACACATTTGGTTTTCGCCGCGTTTAAAAGTAAGGTGTTAGCAGAAAACCAACTGGAAATTAAATTAAGAACTTTATTTGGCTCTACAAGATTCTTATCCTTCCTATCTACCTTAAATATTAGTGATGTAACATCAGCAAATAAAACTACATCTGCCATGTTGCTTATCAACAACAGCGTGATCCTTGATCCTTTTTAAGGGGTTATATACAGTTAATAGGCCGAAAAAAAGCGAATTTTCCAGAATTATTTCTGAGAAAACTTTTAAACTTATTGATCTAAAAATTTGTACACATATTATGGTATCAAATTTGCGTGTAATTTCGAAAATATTCACCGGAACGATATGAAATTTTCTGTGTATTCTTAAATATATGTACATTAAGAAAATAACATAAAATAAAAAACGATTTTTTGAAAATTCTAACTGTATATAACCCCTTAATGCCTGTCAGGAGCAGCAGCTAAATGGCTGGCAATTTCTTGGAGGGTCGCGAGAACTTGCGCTTGCCTCGCCGCATCCTCAGCTCGCCACGCCGCATCCTCAGCTCGCCACGCCGCATCCTCAGCTCGCCACGCCGCATCCTCAGCTCGCCACGCCGCATCCTCAGCTCGCCACGCCGCATCCTCAGCTCGCCACGCCGCATCCTCAGCTCGCCACGCCGCATCCTCAGCTCGCCACGCCGCATCCTCAGCTCGCCACGCCGCATCCTCAGCTCGCCACGCCGCATCCTCAGCTCGCCACGCCGCATCCTCAGCTCGCCACGCCGCATCCTCAGCTCGCCACGCCGCATCCTCAGCTCGCCACGCCGCATCCTCAGCTCGCCACGCCGCATCCTCAGCTCGCCACGCCGCATCCTCAGCTCGCCACGCCGCATCCTCAGCTCGCCACGCCGCATCCTCAGCTCGCCACGCCGCATCCTCAGCTCGCCACGCCGCATCCTCAGCTCGCCACGCCGCATCCTCAGCTCGCCACGCCGCATCCTCAGCTCGCCACGCCGCATCCTCAGCTCGCCACGCCGCATCCTCAGCTCGCCACGCCGCATCCTCAGCTCGCCACGCCGCATCCTCAGCTCGCCACGCCGCATCCTCAGCTCGCCACGCCGCATCCTCAGCTCGCCACGCCGCATCCTCAGCTCGCCACGCCGCATCCTCAGCTCGCCACGCCGCATCCTCAGCTCGCCACGCCGCATCCTCAGCTCGCCACGCCGCATCCTCAGCTCGCCACGCCGCATCCTCAGCTCGCCACGCCGCATCCTCAGCTCGCCACGCCGCATCCTCAGCTCGCCACGCCGCATCCTCAGCTCGCCACGCCGCATCCTCAGCTCGCCACGCCGCATCCTCAGCTCGCCACGCCGCATCCTCAGCTCGCCACGCCGCATCCTCAGCTCGCCACGCCGCATCCTCAGCTCGCCACGCCGCATCCTCAGCTCGCCACGCCGCATCCTCAGCTCGCCACGCCGCATCCTCAGCTCGCCACGCCGCATCCTCAGCTCGCCACGCCGCATCCTCAGCTCGCCACGCCGCATCCTCAGCTCGCCACGCCGCAGTCTCAGCTCGCCACGCCGCATTCGCCGCGAACTCGCGCTCCGCCAACGCCAGCCGACGCTCCTCCAAAGCCAGCTGCCGCTCCATCAGCTCCCGCTTTTGCTGCTCTTCGTTTATACGCCGATTTTCGAGGTCGAACGCCCAACGCGGTGGACCCGCTATAAAAAATTAATAACATATATTAGTAGAACCAAATAATAAATTCAACTCTTCGATCGGCAGCGTTTTAGTCGCAACCACAACTTGGCTATGACCGCCTTTTATACCACGAAAAGACAAATAAGTAGTTGTTCAAAATCCTACATGTGTTATTAACATTTAGTACATAACTAATGCATTTTAATACATGGTCATAGTACAAGCGAAAGTTTAGTTTGGGATAGTTTAGCCGTGTGTGTATGTGAAATGTTTGCGTGCTCCATCTTCGACCACATCTTCGCTTGAGAGTAAGCGAGCTGGTGGTCAAACGCAAACTAATAAACATTAAAAAAATGTCCTGCAATATTTATTATGTTATTTATTTGTTATAGTGAAAAAAGATATGAGTATTAAAAAGCACAATATCTAAATGAAATATTCAACTATGGCAAAGTTCAGGCTCACCTTGTGGTCGTGAACTTTCAGCTTCGTCGTCGGTGTCGACAGCAGCTGCTGCGGTGACGTGCTTCCTTTTCACTAAAACAAAAGTTTTGTTCAAATATCCACTTTAATTTCTTTCTTAACAATGTATAATCTATGCAAGTCATTGGTTAATCAATGGTACAATGGGTTCAATAGTAAAATAAGTTTTAAAATACAATCCATAATGATAAGAATGATGAGATTTACTTGGACTGGGTTGACTGATAATGATATATACTTTCACTTACGGAGGTCTGATGGCTGTGGTGCTGGTGTGCAAGGTGAAAGATTGGGTACAGCTGGCAGAGGCTGTGAGGTCGCCAATTCTGGTGGTGTTGGGAAATCAATGCCCATCTGATGAAAGAAGATGTGATTATTGTTTGAATCTTTATTATAATAAATAGAGTTTTTGTGTGGATTGAATGAAAAATGTGAAAAGAATTTGTTAAGCTTGGGATAAAAAAAAAAGTGTGCGTGTACTAGTGTACACACGTAAGAAGTGAAACTTTTTTATGACCTTATTTTTCGAAAAATGATCTACTATATGCAACTTTACAAAAATTGTTTAAATAAAGTTAAATTAGATAAAGTTTAAACAAAAGGCTTTTATTATCATAGCCATGAATACAAAAAAAAGTGTGCGTCTCGGGACGCTCGACAGAAGAAGTCCGGTCAAAATCCGCTCAGTCCGGTCAAAGTCCAGTCAAAGTCCGGTCAAAGTCCTGTAAAATCTGGTCAAAGTCCGGTCAAAGTCCGGTCAAAGCCCGGTCAAAGTCCTGTTAAGTCCGGTCATAGTCCTGTCAAAGTCCAGTCGAAGTCTGGTCAAAATCCATTCAAAGTCCAGTCAAAGCCCGGTCATAGTCCGGTCAAAGTCCTGTTAAAGTCCTATCAGTCCTAAGTTTGAGTGGTAGAGCCACGCTGTAGACAGTTTTGTCTACAGCATGAATGGGCTGGCTCGTCCGGATCGTTACCACTGTCTCACAGAAAACCGACGTAAAGTAGCGGCTTGCTGCTGCGTTTCGTACGGTGAGTGAGATAACCGGAAGCCCAAATCCCCTCCCGTTCCCAATCCCTAATTATCCCTTTCCTTTAAGGTCGGCAACGCGCCCATGACTCTTCTGGTGGTGGGCGTACATGGGCGGTGGAGATCACTTACCATCAGGTGACCCACCTGCTCGTTTGCCGGCCTATGCTATAAAAAAAAAAAAAAAAAAAAATATCAAAGTCCGGTCAAAGTCCTGTTAAGTCCGGTCAAAGTCCTGTCAAAGTCCGGTCGAAGTCTGGTCAAAATCCAGTCAGAGTCCTGTAAAGTCCGGTTAAAGTCCGGCCAAAGTCCGGTCAAAGTCCGGCCAAAGTCCGGTCAAAGCCCGGTCAAAGTCCGGTCAAAGCCCTGTCAAAGTCCTTTCAAAGTCCGGTCAAAATCCTGTCAAGTCCTGTAAAGCCCGGTCAAAGTCCGGTCGAAGCCCGGTCAAAGTCCAGTCAAAGCCCTGTCAAAGTCCTTTCAAAGTCCGATCAAAGTCCTGTCAAGTCCTGTAAAGCCCTGTCAAAGTCCGGTCAAAGTCCTGTCAAAGTCCAGTTAAAATCAGATTAAATTAATCAAGTCCAGTTAAAACCGTTTGCTAGTACCGTTAACCGAAAAATGTGACGCGTGACGCGTAACCGAAAAATCTGTCGATTTTATTTTTCTAACGCCGATAAAGAAGTTTCACTTCAAAAAAAAAGAATATTTCTAAATCCACATACTACACTACTATTTATTCACAGGTTTTTCTTATAGGTGAGAACTGTGATCTCTCAAAATGCACAAATAATACACTACTACAATTATGGTGCTGCCACACCGCTGTTATAAAATGTTTACAAAACGTTATTAAACATTTGTTAACAAAAATTTGATACATTTTATCACAATGTTAGATAATGTTAGTAAATGTTTAATGTTATAAAATGTTTGTAAACATTTTATAACACCGGTGTGGCAGCACCATTACTACAAACTACTGACAGTTTTTTTTTTTATGTTTTACAAAGTCTAAACAGAGTTTTCCACAAACTAAATTTTTTTCTAAGTTTCCACAAACTACAATTTTTTCTTAAAATTTACTAGTAAAAGCATTTATAAAACTAAAAAAATTGGCAACTGAATTAGAAATCATGCAAAACAAAACCAAGCGGTGAAAAATCAGAATAGCAAAAAATTAAACATACATCGACTTCGATGCGGACATTTTCGTTCCCAATTACATTTTGTACTCCTATCAAAGACAGGATTCTGTCTTCAATAGGAGACAAAATGCCACCCCACGAAGGACCACCTCCAGTGCCACTGCCATGCTGACGCATTGCTGCCCCTTTCTTCCTGACCTTGCACTTTAGATCACTCCAATACTATAGTGCAAGGCAAAAACAGGCAAGCAATTAGCAAGTAAAGCAAAAAAATCATCACAGCATAAAAAAATGACATAGATTGTCTTCTACTTTATCATTTTTAGTTAATCAATCACCCATTGCATACAAAATCACAAGCACATTCAAAAAGAGTTAAAAAAATAAAATAAAATATTTGTTTTTGTAAATAATAACTGTGTGTGTTGACAATATAAGATCTTAACAAATAGTATTTAAAGTATAGTATAGTATAGTTAGAATCTATAGTTGAATGGGCTTATGAAGTCAAAATATTCAGTTAAATTATGAAATACAAATAATTATATGAAATAATTATATATAATTATGAAATATGAATTAATTACTATGTAGGGTGTGCTGTGTGGTAAATTGTTATAATTTTTTTATTGCAGTTATATAAGAGCTTTTGTGACATATGTTGTTATTTATTTGTGGTAAACAAATGTTAAATAGATGCTTAGTGCATAGTGACTGGTATTAGTTATGTTAGTCAATAATTAGCTCAGTCTCTCCTTTGTTAATAAACAAATTGAACACCAAATGCATTTAAGGATTAACATGAACCTACACAAACTTTGTTTTAATGAATAATGAAGTAGCATATGCAATGGTCAAAAATGATTAATAACTTTTTTTTACTTACTTGCCGCCACTCTTTGGGGCTTTTAGTAGAGCCCTGACCCACAGAATTGAGCCGCGAGGCAACGTCATCCCACAGGCGCAACATTTCTTTTTTGCCCTGTGGTGTTTGGGCTAACGTGCCTCGGGCTTGAAGTGGGTGGGACTCCATCCACCCCAACAACATCTCCTGCTGCACGGACGAAATCTTTCGTGACGCTGGCATACTGAAACACAAGTTAAGAATAAGTTACTATTGAGAGGGATAGATACACCTTTGATGATAATTATATGCACGCAGCTGAACTCCAGAGGTATCTTACTGTCTGTATATCATTCGGAAGAAAAAACATTTATAAATACAATAGTATTACCATAAATCTGTGAGTATTACAAAGGGTCTGACGGGAAATCGGCAGCACGACACAATACATTTCGGAATCGTAACAAATTTAGAACCTACAACATTCGAGAATTAATTTAAATACTTACATTCTATTTATAAAAAATTCTCTTCTTCTTTTTGCCTCCACAGTGTGGCGGTAATTTCCCCAATGTCGATTTCGATTTTCAAGTTTTAACGTTTTTTCACTGACACCGACAGCTGAGAGCGTTTTGTTTATGAGTTTGTTCTAAGGAAGTTCTCTTTCGCAATGTTATTAAATTGTCAAAATATGTATATATAATGTGACTCGTGTGATATATTAAAGCAAATATCACATAAAAACAATAAATAAAAAATATATATATTTTTATATGTGTTATAAAAAAATATACACGAAGCATTAACAAAACGCAAGTTTTCGTCTCAAATCGTTCATTCTCGGATAGCGATAGCCTCGCTATCGCGGCTGCGTTTTTACGCGGTACCAAATTTTTGAAAGCAATGCATTGTCATCGCTATCGCGCATTGCTATCGCTTTCGCTATCGCTTTGAATAGGCGGTCGGGGGGCAGGTCAATCACCTTCATCCACAATGGAGACAACAGCTGAATTTGTTGAATTTATTGATAATTTATTCGACAGCGTCAACGGATGCCCTAATGGTACCCAAAAAGGCAAATTAAGAAAAGCTGTTAAGCCAAACTCAGCTCATAAATCATTTTGGACCTCCGCAGTACAAAAATTAAAAGCCATGAAATTTATTGACTCCAATAGTAAACTTGCTCGACAAAGTGGGTCTCGCCTCGTAAGAGTACCATGTTTAGATGGTTGGATTACAAGCCTAGAAAGCTTCATTAGGATATCTCAACTTTTATTCACGAAACATAATGTGGACTTTTATTACCCAAGATACATAAATCAAGACCCATTAGAAAATTTCTTTGGACGATTGAGGGCTCTTAATTACAGAAATGTGAACCCAACCCCTACTTCATTTATTCAGGCTTATAAAACACTAATGTTATCGAATGTTTTGAGCCCTCTTTCTCGATTTACAAATTGTGAACAGGATGAAGGGGAGACATTAATGAATTTTGTAAAAATTTTAGACAGTGTATCTAACATAGAAGATAATTGTAGTAATAAGGAAAATGTCTCCCCGAACATGTCTCCTAAAAATGTAACATCCTGTTCACAACACAGCCCAAAGGATTTAATGGGTCAAGTAATAGAAGAAAAAATAAAAGTCCATTGCTCTGCCTATACAGCTGGGTATATATGTCGATTTCTATCAAAAACTCTGAGCTGTGAACAATGCCAGAAAAGTTATATCACTAATAATATTGATAGGGCTCATATGTATTTAAATTACCGAGAGTATAAAAATTTAAAACACAAAAGGTTGGCATATCCTAATGGTAGTTTCCTGAGGCTGTATCGAGCCACGGCTGATTACATCCACAATTATTTAAATTCTTATTGTACGAGCAAAAATGTGACAAAAAAATGCAAATGTGCTATTACGCAAAACCTTTATCTAATTAATACTATTGGATGCAATAACCATAAAAATGAAATAAAAAAAATATTTTTGAAAATTACAAATAGAATTCAAGTACATAATTGGTGCAAAATAATAAATAAAATTTTAAAAGGTGCTGTGGAAGCCAAATATGTTTTAAGAATGCAGGAGCCACAAAAAATGGCATTAAAAATATGTAATAATCGATTAAGGATGAACAAAAATAAAAAATAAATAAGTATACATAATCTGTGCAGTTTATTTGAACATATACCTCAAATACCTATTTCCTACCATCATAGAACATGCAAATGAATATCTGACCAGCAATTCGATCCAATTTATCGAGACAGGACATCCCTAGTATTTAAAATCGATATACAATTAGCTCTTAGTGTCCTATGGTCATCTCTAATTCGCTCAACAAACGTCAAATCCTGTACATAATCTGTTATCGACACTAGCGACAAAACGGAGGGTGGTAGAATTCAGAAAACTTTGCTTTATTAGCTGTCCAACAGCGTCGCTCTTGTTAAGTCTTGTTTATTTCAAATATAAATTATTTGTCTCTGTGTGTGTTATGAAAATGTCTGCATTAATTTGTCGAATATGTTTGGATAACAACGTTCGAATGCATCAAATTGCGGGCTCGGAAGTTCAGGATGTATATGAAAAACTAACAACTAAGAAGGTAGCATTCTTATACTATGTTAGGCGCAAAATAACTTTGCTGCGGTGAAGTCTGAGACCACTTACCCTCTACACCTGCAGACATCTATTACATTATTCAACGAAAACAATATTAAAGACCCAAATAGCAGTGCCGCGCTTTACACACTTAAGTGCAAAGCACGAATGGCTGGATTATTACCACTATCTCACAGAAATCAGACGTAAAGTAGCGGCTTGCTGCAGCATTTCGTATGGTGTGTGAGATATCCGGAGGCCCAAATCCCCTTCCTCTTCCCAATCCCTCTCCTTTAATGTCGGGAACCCGCACATGTTGTAGTGGGTCCTTTATCAGGTGCCTCACTTGCGGGTTTGCTAAACTCTTATATAAAAACTGGCCAGAGTGTAGAGCCACGTATAGTGAATGGCTCTGGGGTGTAGCCGAAAATATCTCATACCTCAAAAACTATGCAACATAGCTCATTGAGACCAATGTTCGTTGGAAGTATCTTTTAATTTATGATCTTATTGTTGAATGAAAAAAAAATAGAGAGAACATTTTTCAAAACTTTCAACAACCTGTGACCTATATCAATTCATAATCCCATTATTTGTTTAATTTTCAGGTTCAAGAGGATGGAAGACTACACTTTGCATGTTACATATGTTACTATGAGCTCAAGAAATGCCAGCAGCTTGTTATCAAATCACAGAAAGCGGAGGAGTTGCTTCAACAATTCTTTGTAAACAGTCCTGAGGTATTTATATCATTATTTTATTACATAGTATTACAAATATTATGTTGCATATTATAATATAACAGCGATAGCTCAGTGGGGAGTGGTATGGAATGCAGAGACAAAATTGCAGGTTTAAAACCAGCCCTTACGAGCATGCACCAACAACTTTCTTATGTTACATGTATATTCATTGTTAATTATCACTGGCTTTAATGGTGAGAGAAACATTATGAGGAAGCCTACATACTGAGAATTCTCCATGATGATGTGTGAAGTCTGCCAACCCATGTTAAGCCAGTGTGTTGTGTTGTGTCACCCATGTTAAACCTATTCCAGTTTATTCGTACAGGAGGCCTGTGCTCAGCAGTGAGACAGTGTAATATGGGGTAGATCAGGGTTCGAAAATATCCGATATTTATTATAAATATCAAAATATTGGATATTTTTGATATATATCTGATATATATCAAGTTTGATATATATCAATTTTGTATGAAAGCCATATTATTATTTTATTGTATTATTTATGAACACTGTTTGCATAGGTGTTACATACACATACCAAAATTATTTAAAAATAAACTCGTTTTTGGATAAGGCAAAATCAACTAAAAACCATAAACTCTTCTTTTAGGGCAGAAGTGTTTCCATTTATGGATTAGAACTTACCGTTAGGGAGTATGTTTTAACAATACTCCCACGCCATCTATATTTGGGAAGTAGAAATACAGTAACAAACTCTAAAAATTACTTAATAACTGATAAGGGTGCGAATAAAACACGATGATTGCGTTCATAAAAATACGAGATGATCGAATACGTCGGTGTGGATTGTCGCGACCTCTTACGTTCCACTTATAGTGCCGACTGTGCTGGCGCGAACAAATGCTCCATAGAGCGCGGACCGTCCCGCTCTCCCGTGTCCGCGCCTGCCCCGTTGTGGCCATGGGCGCAGTATACACGCCCGCGTATCAACCATCTCGCTCTATTGTATATTTAAACACTCTAAGGCATACAGAATATAAAAGAAGTAACTATAGAGGTAAATACAATAAAGTAATATTTAGTAAACCTAATACGCGTCGCCTACAATAACATTATTTTTTTAAACCATTTTAACCAATATATTATAAAAAAAATATTGATATATATCGTCGAACCCAGCTTGATATATATCTGATATATATATCTTGATATATATCCATTGATATATATCCTCGAACCCTGTTGTAGATATTATTATTTTATTATCTAAAAACTCATGAATGAAATATTAAAACTACCACCACCACAGTAATAATGCACTAATTTTTGAGTGTCTATTTCACAATTACCAAGTAAAAATGAACCACCAAAGTAGTAAGAGATTTTTTCGATATTTTTTTGCGATTTTTTTATGTCTATCTGTGTACAAGGCAGCATAGTCTATTTTTATTATTTGCAGCAAAATGTGGAATCCATCACTCTTGCAGTCAGACTGACATATGGTCTGCATAATTCATTGATGATTGCGAAAATGGAGTCCTATCAAATACCAGAATATAACATAATTACAAAAGCAGAAAACCAAGACGAATGTGACATAAATGAAGAAGTGATGATCAAAGATGAACCTGATGATGATGGTAAGAACAGAATAATTTTATACAGTGTGTAAAAGCACAAGCAAGCAGCAGTGTGTACTATTTGTAAAGTTCCTATTAAGTGTCATTATAGGGCTCTTTAGATGTTAAGTAAAAAAATAGCCCAAAAAAAATTAATCAAATGATGATTTAAATCTTAATCAGCAATATATGGTTGACGTTTGATCACTCAAAGTGTCAAAATTAGGTGACAGCCCTGTAGACTCACTTAGTATTTGATTACAGAAGTAGTAATGAATGTTTATGATACTCTGAGCAGAGTTTTTTAGATCATGTGTCGGATTATTCACTGAGGACACCAATACAAACAATGAGTTTATCAAAGGTGTCTAGAGTCATGCCGGCCTGTATAAATGCTTCTTCCCTCTTCAGAGAGGCAGAGAGGCTTCGGAACTGGCAACAGGGTTTTTTGACGGAATCCAAACAATATACATATAACATTTTATGGATTCATTGAATATATTGATTTTGTAATATTTTCTTTTTGTTGGACTAGGTGCACTCCCAGAAAAAAAGGTTATACTGGACACATTCAAATCTATAGAAGTGAAGCAGGACACCATCTGTGGAACTCAAACAAACACAGTAGCTAATGAAAATAAGTCATCACAAATAGTATGTGATGGGAAAAATCAGCAAGTATTAGTTAAGAACGATACACAGTCTTTTATATGCAATGATTGTAGTATAACATGTGATACGAAAGCTCTTCTTATCAAACATACTAGTGAACATATGACTATCAAACCGGATGAAACATATACAAAAAATCAGAAATCTTCATGTAAAGGGAAATTGAATGAATGCAATAGTTTTATAAAGGACCTAAAAAATCCTTATAAATGTCAATACTGTGATTATGCATGCACATATTATAGTGATTTAAAGAAACATTTTAGGACTCACACAGGAGAAAAGCCTTTTAAATGTCAATACTGTGATTATACATGTACAGTAAATAGTAGTTTAAAGAGACATATTAGAACTCACACAGGCGAGAAGCCCTTTAAATGTGAATACTGTAATTATACATGTACAAAAAATAGTCATTTAAAGACACATATTAGAACTCACACAGGAGAAAAGCCATATAAATGTAAATACTGTAATTATACATGTACAAAAAATAGTCATTTAAAGAGACATATTAGAACTCACACAGGAGAAAAGCCATATGAATGTAAATACTGTGACTATGCATGTATAGAAAATGGTGATTTAAAGAGACATATTAGAACTCACACAGGTGAAAAGCCTTTTAAATGTCAATACTGTGATTATGCATGTACAAAAAATAATGATTTAAAGAGACATATTAGAACTCACACAGGAGAAAAGCCCTTTAAATGTGAATACTGTGATTATACATGTACATTAAAGGGTAGTTTAAAGATACATATTAGAACTCACACAGGAGAAAAGCCCTTTAAATGCAAATACTGTGATTATACATGTACAGTAAATAGTCATTTAAAGGCACATATTAGAACTCACACAGGACAAAAGCCCTTTAAATGTCAATACTGTGATTATGCATGTACAGAAAATGGTAATTTAAAGAAACATATTAGAACTCACACAGGAGAAAAGCCCTTTAAATGTGAATACTGTGATTATACATGTACAGTAAAGGGTAGTTTAAAGACACATATTAGAACTCACACAGGACAAAAGCCCTTTAAATGTCAATACTGTGATTATGCATGTACAGAAAATGGTGATTTAAAGAGACATATTAGAACTCACATAGGAGAAAGGCCTTTAAATGTGAATACTGTGATTATACATGTACAGTAAATGGTAATTTAAAGACACATATTAGAACTCACACAGGACAAAAGCCCTTTAAATGTCAATACTGTGATTATGCATGTACAGAAAATGGTAATTTAAAGAAACATATTAGAACTCACACAGGAGAAAAGCCCTTTAAATGTGAATACTGTGATTATACATGTACAGTAAAGGGTAGTTTAAAGACACATATTAGAACTCACACAGGGGAAAAGCCCTTTAAATGCAAATACTGTGATTATACATGTACAGTAAATAGTCATTTAAAGGCACATATTAGAACTCACACAGGACAAAAGCCCTTTAAATGTCAATACTGTGATTATGCATGTACAGAAAATGGTGATTTAAAGAGACATATTAGAACTCACACAGGAGAAAGGCCTTTTAAATGTCAATACTGTGATTATACATGTACAGTAAATAGTCATTTAAAGACACATATTACAACTCACACAGGCGAAAAGCCATATGTATGTGAAATATGCGATAAGAAATTTGCACGAAGAAGTGATTTGAAAAGACACAAGTACATATGGGTAACAAAACTCGTTAGTACTGGATCGAATACAACCGCGCATTCCCCCCGCGCGGTTGTATTCGATCCTTGTGGAGTTACAGACCTATTTTAAAATGTCGAAAGTTGTAAAATGCAATTCGTGCAACATCATTATTGACGAAATGTTATCGTACATTCAAAATAAGTTGTCAGTGATTGATGAAGATACGCTTGTGCGCATATGTACGTCTACATTTTCAAACGAAGAAATTGAAAACTCGAAAACGCTGTTATTCGAGTCAGTACCTGTTGATAAAGCCAAAATCAAGCGAAAAAACAAAGGCAAGGAACAGCGTAATTTGGTGGATATTGTGAATGTATTTAAATCAACAGAACCCGATATATTTCCAATATTTGTTGCAAGAGATCTTGAGCGATTACCACCTGTGCTTTTTGATCATCTTGATTGTACGAAGCTCTTAAAAGACTTACTCCGTGTACAAAACGACTTAAAAGAGGTAAAGGAAACATACGTAACGCAAAATCAGTTGAATGAATTTGAGGCGAAATTAAAAATGCATAATGTTTTGTCGACGGAACCTACTTGTGAAGTGAAACGGGGTGCTTGGTTGATGGATAGTGACCCCTTAGAAATATCTAACGTACACAGGAGGTCAATTACTGATGATTGTAATAACGGTATCCAAGAACGACCTAGAAAAATAAAGGCGGTAGACGGAGATCAACCAGTTGTTGAGACCCAACATCGAACAGGTGGCGGTAGTTTCAAATCACATGCGGCGTCACCGGCCGGAGTCCAACCGGTTTGAGATAGACATGTGTAAGTACTGTGAGTAATGCATGACATGCTATATAACACGACCGAGTACTGAAACAGTACACAGTACCCGGCGACATGTTGCATGGCACATGGCATGGCATGACGTGCGCACTGCCATAGTACATACACGGGCCGGGCGGCTCGGTGAAGCGGGCGCGCAATCGGAAACGTTCGGGAACGGTCGGGATTCTGTCTCTGTCACGCCCCTTAGTAGAATTTTGATTTAGAGCAGTATATAAAATACTGTTCATAGGGTTTACATTTCTATGGCACCGCCCAGTAAGTAATAATAACTCAACTGGCGCGCTTTTTTTCCTTTTTTACTATTGTTTTGAATTATTTCACAATTCACATTTGTTTACGAGGACAAGGTTATTGTATGTGGTATGGTAAAAAAATTGTTGTTTTGGAAAGTGTTTGTTTTGTGTGTTTGTGAAGAAAGGACTTAATTTGTTACCTACTTAATTCTGACAGTAAATAACTAGAAAAAATATTGCTAGGTGTGTAAATATATTTTTTGGGTATGAATGTATTTGTTTATTATGGCGAGTTTGAAGTGTTTTTAATTCAAAGTTCTGTGTGGTGTTGCATCAGTTTATGGGCAGGCGTGGCGCTACCATCAGGCGAGCGCCTTGCTCATCTCGTCATACAATCAAATAAAAAAAATATATAAAAGGTCTATCTCTCTAATATTGCTATTACATTACACCTGAGTCCTGATTGAACATACAGTACACAACAGTACAAGTAATGGTGGGCCGTACACATTACTTCACATAGCGTGTCATGTCAGGTCATGCCTAGAGTAATGCCATGCCATGCTATAGTGCCATATTACGCCGTACGAAATGACATGCCATATGGCATTACTTCATAGCGTACTGTTTTGCGCATGTCTAGTTTGAGACACTTGGCGGTGACGTCACCCGCAATAGTATCGGCAACTGCGAAATCAGCTGTCTATAATAACATCGAACGGGCGACGAGAGAAGAGTATACGGAGCGTCAAAAAGTAACCATGGCTGTTACGGAACTGGCTGCGACGTGATGCAATCGGGTGTGGATCAAGGATGGCAAACAGTTTCCCATACTAGAAAACCTAAAAAGTACCGTTATTTGGGGGCTTCAGGTATCTCGTGTGATAAAGAGGGCAGGTTCAAAGCTGCAGTGAAAAACGTGCCTATTTTCATTACCAAGGTGCATTCCAATACAACGGAGAAAGATATAGCGGATTATATACAGGGTTATTTTTAAAACACCAGCAACCTCGCAGGGGTAGATACCTAAGGTTATAAGCTACTACTTTTGTTCTACGACTTTTGATAATTTGTTAGATTTTATTTTCATACAAAAATAAGTATTCATTTAATTTCCGCCTTGAATGTTACCTACGCGCATCGCAGATTACGTAAGCAAACACGCGAAGCGTGGGGAACCGGGCTAGCGCCTTTGAAGGTCGACGCCCGAGCCAGCTGAGCGGCGCCTTTGAGTCGCGCGCGCACGCCGCAGTCTACGAAGAAAAATACGACACAACAAAAACTTGTAAAATCATTTTTTTTTAAATATATTGAGTTATATACAAACTCGTAGAACAAAAGTTGTTCCGTATGGGGTCAGAAATCTGGTCCTGCGAGGTTGCTGGTGTTTTAAAATTAACCCTGTATATGCAAAAACACAACAGGAGATTACTCTGGAAAAAATATCTATTAAATATGAGAGGGGCTACAAAGCCTTTAAATTCTTTGTTCCGGATAACAAATTGTCATTGTTCCTAGATAATAATCTATGGCCGAAGGGAATAATATTCAGACAATTTGTTAATTTTAAGACACGCAAACTGAACGCGAAAGCTGTAAAATCATAGCACTGTGTACGACCATTAAGAAACTATTATGGAAATTAATTATATCTGTAATATGACAAGTTTTAACTGCAAGAGTGTAAAACGCTCAGTGGATTGTGTCCGAAAATTATGTCAAACATCTGATATAATTGCTTTACAGGAGACATGGTTACTACAAGATGATATTCATTTCTTGAGCGAAATTCACAATACATATGGTTATACAGGGACATCGGCGGTAGATACTTCGGATGGTATGCTTAGAGGGCGACCGTATGGCGGAGTCGCACTACTATGGAATAAAAGTGTTTTTAACAACGTGTCGATTGTACAGTGTGGTAACCCGCGAGTGTGTGCAATAAAAGTAAACATGGATTTAAGATCGTTCTTAGTGTTTAGTGTGTACATGCCGACGGATAATAGTGCAAACCTGACGGAATTTACGGACTGTCTTAGCCTGCTGAGCACTATAATCAATAATGATAATATTGAATCCGTTTATGTACTCGGGGACTTTAACGCGCATCCTTATGAACAATTTTATAATGAGTTGGATTATTTCTGTGCGGAATCAGAATGGTCGTGTGCCGATGTTAAATTATTAGGCTTAAATTCTGACACTTACACATTTATGAGTGAAGCGAATGGTTCGAGAAGGTGGCTCGATCATTGCCTAGTTACTAGCTCTGCTATGGAGACTATTGTTAACGCGTCTGTTGACTATGACGTTCTGTGGTCTGACCATTTTCCCCTAATAATTAAATGTAAGCTGAGTAAAATTAAATCTAAATTATCTGTATGTAATTTCAATCGACATTTTAATAAAATACGATGGGGGGAGAGAAAATCTAAAAATATTGACATTTATAGTAATTTGTGTAATAATAATCTAAAATTAATTGATTTTCCGACTGAATTAAGGACATGTAGTGATTTTGTTTGTAATAATGTGGACCACAGAAAAATTCTTGACAAAATGTATGATGATATTACCCATGTATTATGCCAGGCAGCCTCTGACAGTTTTGACATAAATCTTTGTAGAGATAAGAAACCTGTAAAAGGGTGGAACAGGTACGTGAGTGATGCGCACAGGGAGGCCAGGAAACAATTTCAGTTATGGGTGTGGTATGGGAAGCCACGGGAGGGTCGTGTTTGGAGTGCTATGCAATCGAGTCGCAGGATTTTTAAATCTCGCCTGCGCTGGTGCCAAAACAATAGTCACCAAATCAAACTGGATCTTTTGGCGTCACATCACTCCAAACATGATTTTCGCAGTTTTTGGAAGTCAACCAATAAACTGTGTAGTAAGCCGGGTCTGCCTGTGAGTGTCGACGGTACCAGTGACCCACAGGACATAGCTGAGATATTCAAGGAACATTTTACTGTAAAGTCCTCATTGGTACCATCACAGTCTGTGTGCAGTAATGGATGTAGTGGCCGGGAGATTAGCACCCGATTTACTGCAAAAGAAATTAGAAGGGTTGTCACATCTATGTCACGGGGCAAGTCTCCGGGCCACGACAACCTGAGCATCGAGCACCTTAAATATGCCGGCCCTCATCTGCCCAGAATTTTGGCCATGTTTTACTCCTTGTGTATGGGGCATTCGTACTTACCGGCAAAAATGATGAAGACGCTGGTGGTGCCAATCGTTAAAAATAAAACTGGTGATATTATTAGTGACCAGAACAATTACAGACCAATATCACTAGCCACTATTATCGCCAAAGTGTTTGATAGTTTGCTTAACACTCAGCTCGATAAACACACAAAAATACACGACAACCAATTTGGGTTTCAGTCAGGTTTATCTACTGAAACAGCTGTGCTGTGTTTGAAGCAGACTGTCAAGTACTATACTGATAGAAGCACGCCTATTTTTGCTTGTTTCCTAGACTTATCGAAGGCGTTTGATCTGGTTTGTTATGACATCCTGTGGCAAAAACTTCATTGTACATCAATGCCAGATGAGCTGATACGCATTCTGAAGTATTGGTACCAGAATCAGGTTAACGTTGCTCGATGGTCGGAGGCCTATTCAACCCCATATAGGTTGGCTTGCGGGGTGAGGCAAGGGGGATTAACTTCTCCTAAGCTTTTTAACCTGTATATTAACGAACTCATTGAAAAGTTGAGCAGCACGCATGTCGGCTGCCATATTGGTGAAGTTTGCCTCAATAACATTAGTTATGCGGACGACATGGTTCTGCTCAGTGCCTCGGTGTGTGGTCTGTCGAGGCTGCTTGGCATTTGTGAAAAATACGCTGACGATCACGGTTTAATATACAACGTGAAAAAAGTGAATGTATGGTCTTTCAGGCCCGGGGAAGATGTCTATCAAATATACCAACCGTGAAACTTAAAGGATATCCTTTAAATATGGTGGACGAGTTTAAATACCTTGGGCATATTGTAACATCGGACCTGAAGGACGATGCGGACATAGAGCGGGAGCGATGATAGCCCGCAGATTTGCTCGTTGTTCAAGAGATGTCAAAATCTCCCTATTCAGGGCATTTTGTACGTCCTTCTACACTTGCAGTCTGCGGGCGGATTATACGCAAAAACAATACAGCGCTCTACGTGTCCAATACAACAACGCGTTTAGGGTGTTGTTGGGGCTGCCTCGCTTCTGTAGCGCTTCGGGGATGTTCGCTGAAGCGCGCGTAGATTGCTTTTATGCAAGTATGCGCGGGCGCCGGGCGGTGCACATCTCTGGTGCGCAGGGTGCGGGCCAGCTGCAACTCTATTCTGAACGCATTTGCTAATCGGTTTGACTGTCAGTATTTGAACCATTGCAGTATGATTCATGTACTGACTGGTGTCAAAGTATTGTTTTAACATATATTTTTGTGATAGAATTTGTAATTAAATAGTATACGTAATATGTTAAATAATTTTATTCTAATATGTGTAATGTAATTATTATGATCCATGTTGGTTGAAATAAATGATATATTATTATTATTATTATAAAAGGAAACTGCACAAATAAAAATACAATACAGTTATTCAGTATTTTACTTCAGTTTAAACACGAATAAGTTATATTAAAGTATAGTTGTCGTCAATCTAACGCTCGTGAAGTTAGGCATTAGCGGCATAGCAGATATTGATATTGGAGGTGTAGAGGGCGGGTAACGTGACTAGCTTCAGACTTCAGAGTAGCCATAAAGCAGGGTTCGATAATATCCGATATTTATTATAAATATCAAAATATCGGATATTTATGATATAATAATATATCCGATATATATCAAGTTTGATATATATCAGTTTTGTATGAAAGCCATATTATTATTTTATTGTATTATTTACGAATACTGTTTGCATATTGCAAAATCTACTTTTAGATAAGGCATTATCAACTAAAAAACATAAAATCTTCTTTTAGGGCAGAAGTGTTGCCATTAATGGATTAGAACTTACATACCATTAGGGAGTATGTTTTAACTCTACTCCCACGCCATCTACATTTGGGAAGTAGAAATACAGTAACAAAAATAAAATAAAATCTAAAAATTACTTTAACCATTTTGTATTGCAATATATTATATCCTCGAACTCTGCCATAAAGTATGACGATATATTTATGTTATTATTATTATAGATATAAGTTCAACGACTAGGCTGCACTACCTTAATATTTAAAAATTCGAAAAAGAAATCCAATACCTAGTACACATTAATATAATAATGAAGTAATACAGGGTTACTTTTAGAACACCAGTAACCTCGCAGGACTAGATAGCTTACCCCATAAGGAACAACTTTTCGTTCGCAAATTCATACTTCTGCCGGACCATTAAGCTGTGGAATAGTTTCCCTCCTTCTTGTATATACAGGGTTGTAAATACATGGTGTGCATTTACAATAGCATTATGGCAATCTATATACAGTCTTAACTAGTTTACTTAGGCGTATTATATACCGAGTGGCGATTTGCTTACCACATTAAATGATACAGCGGTTAATACTATGTGATATAAGTTTTTCAAAGAATAAAATAAACATATATATATATACAGGGTTATTTTTAAAACACCAGCAACCTCGCAGGGGTAGATACCTAAGGTTATAAGCTACTACTTTTGTTCTACGACTTTTGATAATTTGTTAGATTTTATTTTCATACAAAAATAAGTATTCATTTAATTTCCGTCTTGATTGTTACAACGCGCATCGCAGCTTACGTAAACAAATACGCGAAGCGTGGGGAACCGGGCTAGCTCCTTTGAAGGTCAACGCGCCGCTCAGCGCGCCTTTGAGTCGCGCGCGCACGCCGCATACTACGAAGAAAAACACGACACAACAAAAACTTGTAAAATCATTTTTTTTTAAATATATTGAGTTATATCCAAACTCGTAGAACAAAAGTTGTTCCGTATGGGGACAGCTATCTACCCCTGCGAGGTTGCTGGTGTTTTAAAAATAACCCTGTATACCAAAAATAAAAAAAATGCAACTTTCAAACAAACTAAATACCCTAATAATTGCCACGAAATAAAACACTTTGTTAAATAGTAGTTCAATGACCTGTAAAAGCGGCGACGTCGCAGCGATAGGTACTTTGTCTCACGCATGTCCGCGTCGCAGCGCCGCTCGCCGCTCATGGGTCATTGAACCAGCAGTATTTGTCAGGTGATATCCTTACGCATTTACATGATGTTCTCAAATATTCAATCAGAAAAAAATGTCCCTTGACTAAGATATCGTAGTTATTTCATTTATTTTGTTGTGTATGGTTAAAGAATGACATGTAGTATACGAGATATTATTTAATGTGATAACCTAATCCCCACGCAGTATTCTTCTGAGCCTTTTCAGATGATCATTTGTTGTAATGTTTCTTTAAAGCACATTTTTGCTGGTGGGAGGATACTTGTATCTGACCGGATAGCGACCACCGTACACTGGGGCTAAAACGTGCCAAAATGAAAAGAGTCCCACCTTGTGTGGGCCATTTTCCCATCCCTTTTTCCTTCCTCTCCCCCTTGGCCCTTTGGCAGGCTTGCATGATCTTGCCGACCTACGATGGACACATTGTTTATGGTTGGTCGACACTATTCTTGGATTGCGCTACACTTACCATCAGGTGTAGCGTAGTCACATTGCCGAGCCAGGATAAAAAAAAATGTTTTGTACATGTGTAATTACAGTATTGATATTTAAGAAACTTCTCCTGTGTGAGTTTTTATATGTGTCTTTAAATAACTATGCCGTTTACTTGCATAATTACAATGTTGGCATTTAAAAGGCTTTTCTCCTGTGTGAGTTCTAATGTGTTGCTGTAAATGGCTACGCATATAACATATATAATTACAGTATTGGCATTTAAAAGGCTTTTCTCCTGTGTGACTTCTGATATGTATGTTTAAATTAGTCTGCCGTTTACATGCATAATTACAGTATTGACATTTAAAAGGCTTTTCTCCTGTGTGAGTTCTTGTATGTTCCTGTAAATGACTACGCATGTAACACGAATAATTGCAGTATTGACATTTAAAAGGCTTTTCCCCTGTGTGAATTCTAATATGTCTCCTTAAATTACCTTTTGCTGTGCATGTATAATTACAGTATTGACATTTATACGGCTTAATCCCCGTGTGAGTTCTAATGTGTACCACTAAATGACCTTTTTGAGTGAATGATTGGTTACAGTATTGACATTTATAAGGCTTTTCACCTGTGTGAGTGTTAATGTGTCTCTTTAAATTAGCCTTCAGTGCACAAGCATAATTACAGTAGTTACATTTAAAACGCTTTTTGTCTTTTTGATTGTCAAAGTCATTTTCCGAAGCATTATTTTCTTTAAATTTCTCATCACATATGGATTTCTCTATTTTTATATATATTTCATTCGGTTTCATAATTCCAGGGTTATGTTCAGTAATATGTTTGCTAAGAAGAGCTTTCGTATCACATGTTTGACCACAATCATTGCATATGAAAGATGTTTTATCATGCTTGTCTAGTTCTTGTGCCTTGTTTTCGCCACATACAATGTGCAAAGCTTTATTTTCAGTAGCTAGTGCTTGCGTTTGAGGTTTGTAATTGTTTTCTTTCTTCACACTGTCTACAAAATTGCTTTCCTCTTGTTTAAAGATAAGTGTCTCATCCAGTTTCGGCGTTTTGTAAAAGTGTGTACCTGCATAATAAAAAAAATATATAAGTTAAGAAATGATGTAATTGTAACATAACAATACTGATAAATGTCACAAAAAAGAATTTTGCAAAAATTTTTTTTCACAAAAATATCAAAGTGTACAAAGCTAAACAAAAATATATTATTGCAATCTAATGACATTTTTTGTTTTTGTTTTGAGTGACGAGACGAGCAAGGCGCCCTGCTGCTGCGTTTCGTACGGTGGGTGAGACATCCGAAGGCACATCCCTCCCCTTCCCAATCCCTAATTATCCTTTTCCTTTAAGGTCGGCAAGGCGCCCATGATTCTTCTGGTACTGTGAGCGTACATCGGCAGTTGAGATCACTTACTATAAAATGACCCGCTTGCTCGTTTGCCGGCCTATGCTATACAACAAAACTGTCATTTACCGTCATCATCAGGTTCTTGTTTGATGATCACTTCAATAGTGTCATATTCGTCTTCATTTTCCGTTTTTATA
This sequence comes from Amorpha juglandis, assembly GCA_949126905.1. NCBI lineage: Eukaryota > Metazoa > Arthropoda > Insecta > Lepidoptera > Sphingidae > Amorpha > Amorpha juglandis. The sequence continues at coordinate 6,228,960 of OX421392.1, forward strand.
ATCATGTTGTTCTCTGGTATCTGATAGGCCTCAATTTTTCCAATGGTCAACGAATTATGCAGACCGTGTGTCGGTCTATCCAAAAGTGCGATGGTTTTTGCAATTTGCTGTAAAAAAATATTAGTTAAGGATCTAGTCACGCATTCCCCTCTTCCCACCTGGATGAGAGATGGCTTGCTCTGTATAAACGAATGCACTGCTATAAAGGGTTACTTTTATAATAACAGCAACCTTGCAGGACTAGAAAGATCACCCCCTAAGGAACAACTTTTGTTCGGAGTTCAGACATAACTTAATACATGTAACAAAAATGACTGAATGACAGACGACTGGCAGCTAGATAAATGGGTCAAATTCAAAGGCGCTAGTGCTGCACCACCTTCCTCACGCTTCGCAGGGGTTTACATAATCTTTACGATGCGTGTAGAGATATAAACATTCAAGCCGGAAATTAAATTAATACTTATTTTTATATGAAAATAGAATCTAACAAATTATCAAAAGTTGTAGAACAAGAGTTGTTCCTTATGGGGTTAGCTATCTAGTCCTGCGAGGTTACTTGTGTTTTAAAAGTAACCCGTATAAGCTGAGCGAGTCATCTGAGATAACCAGTTATCAGACTACCTAATCATGCTGGCCTGTATAAATGCTTCTTCACACTCCGAAGATGCAGGCACAGACAGGGATATAAGGATGTAAACTAAACTCGCTTCAACCAACCATCAAATCCTGTCGCAAGGCCCTCAGGAGAACCGGATAAACATTGGCTGATCCTGGAATGCGATCTCAGTGTGTGGGTCACTACGGCAGGTTTTAACACCATGTGTACGGTGGCCCCTATCCGGGCGGATATAATCCTCCCACCAGCAAACATTATCGGTTGTTATAATAATGACCATCTCTACAACTTTCAATAAGCTAGCATTAGCTGGCACACTTTTTTTTACAATATTTTTTTAATAGGTAAGTTTATTAATTAGTTTCTATTTTTAAGTTGGTTTTTCTATAAAAATATGTTTTTTAGTTTTTTAAACAATTATTTTAATGACTATACCTCAGGAGTATTTACAAAGAATTGTTGAAGCAACTCCTCCGCCTTCTGTGATTTGATAACAAGCTGCTGGCATTTCTTTAGCTGATAGTAACATATGTAGCATGCAAAGTGTAGTCTTCCATCCTGAACCTGTGGAGTACAAACAATAATAATAGTTATAATTAATGCCATGTCTTTTCTTAAAAAGGGTCAAGAAAAGCAACATTGGATATGTTGCATTGCTTACAATTCTACATGGATATGTTGATGATATTATTTGGCGGTCTTTGCCCAGCTGTAAAAAAAATGTACGGTACTAATCCTACCTTCTTAGTTGTTAACTTTTCATACACATTCTGAACTTCTGAGCCCGATATCTGATGCATTCGGACCTTGTTATCCAAGCATATTCGGCAAATTTTTAATTCGGTCATTTTTTAAGTATTAGTGAAAATATGTATTTAAATGAACCGACATTTTCTGTTAGAAATAGTTTTTTTTAGGCAATATCAGCTACAGAACAATAAATATTTGTTATTTGACTGCAGAAACATATTATTATGTAGTCAGTGCTATGTGCCAGTTGCCAGTTTGATTTTCTCAAAAAAGTATGTTAAGCGGTACGGATAGTACGGAAAACCGTACTAAAAAGTACGTTTTAATAACGCTGGTAAGGATTTGTTGCGTTTAGTTGCTAACAAAATATCAGAGTAAAAAATATTTCACACATAATAATTCACATTTATTCTTTTGCATGCTATTTGTGCTTTTAATATTGAATGTATATTAAATTAAAATTATTTTTGACTATTACATTATTGTGCCTGGATTTAGATATTTTATTGCAATGTTTATAATTTTTTTCAGATATATTTATTGTTAAGCAGCGTTTTATTTCTATACTGTTGTATGGCGCCAAAAAACTTATTAATGGCGGGAAAATCATATCGTGAACGTGGTACGTACTGAAAAAACACAAAAGGTAAGACTTTATAATATATTTTATTCATGCAAAGAAGACTACAAATGTTTTTATTATTTAATTCATTTGATAGTAAATAAAATACAATTATTAAAAACTGATTAGGTGTTATAGTACAAAGGCGTGTCGTACGTTGGTAATTACTTAGATTTTTTAGGAAAGAAAGTATTAAATATGTACTGAATTAAAACAATCAAGGTGTCTAGTGATTAAACTTTTATTATTTTATTACTTTTACTAGTTGAATGAACTACACATATACGAGCAGTGTTTAATAGTCTTCACATGAGTTTTGGATTGCTCGACCTGGGAATAGAGCTGTAGACCACCCGATTCAAGGACACAGAGGGTGTAGTACACTAATAAATATCCTTTACATACACAAACCCACGGCGAAATGATTTTCGTCCTATGATATGATAAGTATGATAGTCGATAATTTCAAAATTCCAATTCAGGTAAAACTCAAATGTTATCACATGTGGCAGAGCCACGCTGTAAATTGTTTTGTCTACAGCAGAAATGAGCTCGACTGGGTTGTTACCACTGCTTTACATGAAACCGATGAGAAATAGCATCATGCTGTTGAGTTTCGTACGCAATTGAGATATACGGAGGGTTTTGGCGGGAATTCTGACAGTGCAGTTCATCGCTTATTTTAATTTATTTCATAAACTAGTTTAGAGTTGTGTTTGTTGTGTAAAAGTGGTGTGGATTTGTTCAATAAACATTGACAGTGTGTGAAACAGTTAGGCCAGTCTGGTTCTAGCAGCCTCGTTTGAGGTTGGTGTGGGTTCGATCCTTTTTGCGTAACATCAAGTTATGATTTACCGTCGTGGTATCTGAATCCACGACCTTTACAATTACTCAGCGCACGCTGTCATCAGACCAACAAAACGACTTTTTTATAGCTTACATCGGCACACGAGCAAGTAGGTCACCTGATCTCCACCGCCCATGTACGCCTACAATACTAGAAGAATCATAGGCGCGTTGCCGACCTTAAAGGATTATTAAAGAGATTATAATTATTTATTATAATTAGATTATTATTTATTCTGTGAGACAGTGGTAACGACCCGGGTGAGCCGGCCCATTCACACTGTAGACCAGTGTTTCCCAACCTTTTTTAGGTCATGCCCCACCTTAACATTATTTTGTTAAATTTGTCACCGATATCTAGTATTGCATTTAAATAACTCAAAGCGAAAGGGTTAAAGTCGTGTCGAACCCATTTTTAAATTGTCCCCCTTAACTATCAAATTGCCCCCCAGTGGGGCGTGGGCTCCACGTTGGGAAACACTGCTGTAGACAAAACTGTCTACAGCATACCTACCACTTATAATCTGTTTGTCACAGATGAGTAGAATGAAACTCCGTCAGAAACAACGCATCAGTTATTACGAACCCGACGAGCCCAACTTAGACGAATATGTCTGTAAGTGTCGTTGAAGATAATTAAAAATATTTATTTATTTATTTTTAGCAGCGATAGCTCAGCGGGGAATGGTACGGACTGTCGAGTCGTAAGTCGCAGGTTCGAAACCAGCCCCAAGAGCATACACCACTGACTTTTACTAAGTTACGTGTATATTAATTGTTAATTATCGTTTGCTTTAACGGTGAAGGAAACATCGTGAGGAAACCTGCATACCTGAGAACTCGATAAGATTTTTCGAAGGTATGTGAAGTCTGCCAACCCGCATTAGGCCAGCGTGGTGGACTAAGGCCTAATCCCTCTCATTCAGTAGAGGAGGCCCGTGCCCAGCAGTGGGCTAGTAAAAAAAAACGATGTACAAAGTAGGTACAAAAAAAGACAAAGAAGAAGATACATATGTACCTAATATAAAAATATTACATGTTTGCTTCATTAAAGTACTGAATTAAAATATATTAATATATACTTAAATATGATATTTAAATAGAAATAATATAAATATCCTAATGTGATTTTTAAAGCCGACAAGAAACATGGTAAAGCCCCATGTTTTTTGTGTTGTTGTTTGACCCTTTATTTGTCTGTAGAATAGTATTGCTTAAAAAAGACTGGTTTCCTATGTTACAAAATATACATGAATAGCTGTGCCCGCGAACTTCGTTTCGCCATCAAAAAGCTTTCATTCAAACTTTCATCCCCTATTTGGGCCCTTTAGGGGTTGAAATTTATAGAAAAAAATACCCTATGTTTAACCCTGGGTCATTAACTATATTTGTGCCAATATTCATTGAAATCGGTTCAGCGGTTTAGATTTTTCATACAATTTCATCCCCTTTTTAAACCCTTCAGGGGTTGATTTTTGAAAAACATAGTACCCTAATGATGTATAAGCTTTATTATTGTAAAGTTTCATTAAAATCCATTCAGTAGTTTTACGTGAAAGAGTAACAAACATACATCCATCCATACCTACAAACTTTCGTGTTTATAATATTAGTAGGATAACCCAGGGTCAAACATATTTTTTTTTTTATGTTACGCTTTTTTTTATTGCCTTGATAGGCAGATGAGCAAGCGGCCCGCCTGATGGTAAGCGGTTACCGCCGCTCATGGACATCGGTAATGCCAGGGGCACAGCCAAGCCGCTGCCTACCGTTGAGTAGAGCTTCAGTAGAGCTTCCTGTAAGCCTGACTCTAGTCGGCTGTATACAGCTTCACCGGACTTTTGGGCGAGCGCTTTAGGCGCTCTCAACCCTTACATTTAAGTGACCTCGCTGAGGGCACCCCCTGTGGGGTACGGACCTCGGCTCAGGACGGCTCAAACATAGGGTATTTTTTTCTTTAAATTTCAACCCCTAAAGGGTCCAAATAGGGGATGAAAGTTTGAATGAAAGCTTTTGCAGGGCAGTGATCACTTACCATCAGGTGACCCACTTGCTCGTTTGGCGGCCTATGCTATAAAATGTATATCCCTATCCACGGATATACATTTTTATCCGTCACATCTCTGCCTATATACAGTTTGCGACAAGTGCGCCGACTTCGTATACGAGTACTGCTCTATACACGGACCTCTGCTCGTCGTACCCGATGATAAGGTAAGAACTGTAGTTCTGTGCCGGCTCGACCGGGGCAATACCAGTTTCACTGACAACCTCTTCCACCAGTTCTTATTCCAGTCGCGGTGGAGTCGATACAATATGCTTTTTAACACGTGTTACAGATTTGGCTTGTAGTTTTTACCCAATTCAATCCCTTTGGGGAGAAAAGACATGCAGAAGAAAATGTTTATGGATCACATAAACAAACGAGAGGCCGCGGGTGCGATCCACCATCGATTGGTACCACCACTTTGTCCATTTCTGCCGCCAGTCAGTCCTGCCCCCCGACCGCCTATTCAAAGCGATAGCGATAGCGATAGCAATGCGCGAAAGCGATGACAATGTATTGTCTTAATTACTTAAAAATTAACGATCTTAATTACTTAAAAATTGACGGAATGATTTATCCATACATTTGACAGTAAACAGACAGTAATTTTTAGTAATTAAGACAATACATTGTCATCACTTTCGCGCATTGCTATCGCTATCGCTATCGCTTTGAATAGGCGGTCGGGGGGCTGGATTTGTAAATAACTCGTATAGGCCGCGGCCTATGGGCGGCAGATTTCAGAGGGCGCTCACTCGAAGTATAAAAGTACTAATTATCTTTAATTCATTAATATTTTTATTAATTACTTTCTAATTCATTCGTTTATTTAACTTTAGTGTCTTCCATAATACAAACAAATGGTAAAATTATTAAATATTTTAGAAACCTACATATAAACCTACCAACATGGGGCGGTGGAAATAAAATGGCCTACACTCATAAAAATATAAATCCATCACTGCAAACAGTAGTGTAGAAGCACTGCTTTAATTTACACATACTTATTGTTTTCTACTGTTTAGTTTCATGATTTGCAGTGTGTCTCAAAAACGACCGAATAAATGTTTTTGAAGTGAAACTTCTTTATCGGCGTTAGAAAAATAAAATCGTCACATTTTTCCGTTACGCGGCACGCGTCACATTTTTGACTTTAACTGGATTTTGACCAGACTTTGACTGACTTTCATCGGACTTTGACCGAGCTTTGACCGTACTTTAACCGGGCTTTGACCGGACTTTGACCGGGCTTTGACCGGACTTTGCCCGGACTTTGACCGGACTCTGACCGGACTTTGACTGGATTTTGACCAGACTTCGACCGGACATTGACCGGACTTTGACCGGATTTTGACCGGGCTTTGACCGGATTTTGACCAGACTTTGACCGGACTTTGACCGGGCTTTGACCGGACTTTGACAGGACTTTGCCAGGACTTCACAGAACTTTGACCGGATTTTGACCAGACCTAGAACGGACATTGACCGGACTTTGACAGGGCTTTGACCGGACTTTGACTGGATTTTGACCGGACCTCGACAGGACTTTGACCGGGCTTTGACTGGATTTTGACCGAACTTCGACAGGACTCTAACTTGACTTTGATCGGACTTTGACAGGACTTTGACCGGGCTTTGACCGGACTTTGACCGGACTTTAACCGGACTTTGACCGGACTTTGACCGGGCTTTGACCGGACTTTGGCCGGACTTTACTGGACTTTGACTGGATTTTGACCAGATGACCGGACTTTGACAGGTCTTTAACCGGACTTCAACCGGACTTTGACAGGGCTTTGACCGGACTTTGACAGGTCTTTAACCGGACTTTGACAGGACTTTAACCGGATTTTGACAGGACTTTGACAGGACCATGACAGGACTTTGACGGACTTTGACGGACTTTGACCGGACTTTGATCGGACTTCTTCGGTCGAGCGTCCCGAGGCGCACACTTTTTTGTATTCATGTCTATGATAATAAGAGCCTTTTGTTTAAACTTTATCTAATTTATCTTTATTTAACCAATTTCTGTAAAGTTGCATATAGTAGATCATTTTTCGAAAAATAAGGTCATAAAGGCGTTTCACTTCCTACGTGTGTACACTAGTACACGCACACCTTTTTTTTTATCCTGGCTCGGCAAAGTGACTACGCTACACCTGATGGTAAGTGTAGCGCAATCCAGGAATAGTGTCGACCAACGGTAAACAATGTGTCCATCGTTGGTCGGCGCGAACATGCCGGCCTGCCTAACTGCTTCTTCACACTCCGTTTAAAGGACCTATATTATAGGAAGGAGGGAACACGTGTGCCGACAAACTATTCCACGGCTTAATGATCCGGCAGAAGTAAGAATTCGCGAACTTTTTAGTTCGAGCCTGTTTTCCTTTCTTCTTTCTTTTAAAAAAACACGCTCTGTACATTACAACCAGGTGTCCAGTAAACCCAAGTTTCCATCATTTGTGCCGCGAGCAGCTCTAACCATACCTAGCGTGTTCCTACACCTGGCCCCCTCTCGTATAAAAGGTAAATATACATATACGGTAATAAGGGGTGAATAGGGACTAACTTTTTTTTTATGCGAGCACGGCACAGTGACTGCGCTACACCTGATGGTAAGCGTAGAGCAGTCCAAAAAACCAGCAACCACCGACTAGCAATGAGCATCAGTGGTCACCAGAATTACGCCGGCCTGTATAAATGCTTCTTCACACTTCGAAGAGAGAAATAACAAATCGAGGGGCCTGCGACAAGACAGGTGGGTGACCGATGCAGGCACTGTGATACAAGGATGTACCCCTATAACTTTTTTTTGTTGTCGCGGGGAATGCCGTTTTTTGTTACCACCGCACCGGGGGGAGGTGGAACGATTATGTTGGGTTCTACCGGCCTTACGACCCAGCCACCCGACCGCTGGGCCGAGTTCCTAACGCTATATACAACCTATGCCGGTAACTACCAACTAAAACCCCGCGGTGACCATCATCGGCGCATGTACCCTATACCTGCCCTAATCAACCATCAAGTCATGTCGCAAGCCATTCAGGAGAACCGGATATACACTGGATAAGCCTGAAAAGCAGTCCATACTCTATTTGTGCCGCCAAGCAATAGATTAGATTTGAAGGATATTGAAGCCAATGAAATTACTGGGCATTATTAGGCTCGGGATGATGAGTTCAGTACATTGTACTTCAAATTATTGTACAGTGGTAATTCTGTTTATTGGCAGGCGCTTACCATCAGGTGAATAACCTGCCAAAATATATATTTGTATACAGGCGTAACGTATAGTGACTTATGGATTTAAGACAAACTGTATATTGAAGAAGACAACGATGGTAAAAATCTCGCCTTACTCGTTCCGACGACACACGATCAACCTTTGTGGTGGTAATTTATATTAAAAAAAAATCATAATAGCTATTCTATACCTACTTTACTCTATGTTTCGAACTTCGTTGCTTCGTTTCGGATTTAAAGAATAGGGGCCTAGAGGGGCTATTCTATAAAACGAATATAAGCAACGAAGTTCGATAACGTAGACTCAATGTACCGTAGAATATCCATCACAATAATAACATTTCTAATATAAAATATTGTGACTGAAATAAAAAAGTCGTTAAAATAAGTTTATAAATGGGAATATGTCTCATTATTGTAACTTGATAAATTTTGAATTATTATGTATTTTTTTATCACTTAAACAAAAGTATTCTAGGAAACAGCAATAAATAGGAACAATCTATTATTTTTCACATACCTTTTTAGTTACAAATTAATGTTTGGGATAGTAATAATATAAATCAAACATATTATTGTAATGTCTGTTTTATATATAGTGCACTCTATATATGTTCCGAACTTCGTTTCGGATTTAAAGAATAGGGGCCCTGATAGTATTTATTTATCAGAGATCACCCACCATCAGGTGACCCACCTGTTCGTTCGACGTATACCAATAATGACATTAAAATGTGTATTAAGGTGCGGGAATAGGTGTGTTCAGTACCCTGACACTGCCGCGCGGAGTACAGTTCGGTCCGTACCGCGGGCGACGCGCACAACATATACGGAGCATGTACTGCTGGCAGGTACGCGACTAGGGCCTTGGTTACATGGAGATAGCTTCTCGATCTTTCTTTCTGTCCGATGACGCCAGGGTCCATCTCGTGCTATAGATTTTACGGTATCAGCTATGTGGTGCGACCCGCTGTCTGACCCCCACAACTACTTACAAGGTGGTAGGTCCCTCGTATGCGAGACGCCGTCTGGGTTGGTACCACTGCGGTGTCTATTTCTGCCGCCAAGCAATAGTGTGTAGAAAAGTGTGAAGGACATTGAAGCCAGTGAAAGTGCTGGGTATTGTGAGACTTAACATCTTATGTCTCGGAGTGACGGAGCAGTTTAGTGCTTTGTAATTCAAAGTTCTGTGTCGTGTTGCTTCTGTTTATGGGTAGGTGGGGCGCTTACCACCAGGCGAGCACATTGCTCGTCTCGTCATTCAATCAAATAAAAAAAAAATCTTATGAGAAACTCTCCGTGTAAATTCGGCTTTAATAATGAATGTGTTTTTCAATAATTTATGTACTAAAATGATTTTTCAGGTAGTGAATTTTGTAATCTTTACGTTGGGGAAAATAATTACCCCCGTATTCATAAACATGCATGTACTGTACCGTGAGGCCGCGGACTCGAAGTGAGCGCGCGCGGCGCGACGAGCGGCGTAGTGTTGTACTATGAGAAATTAGTGTTTGTTCGCGAACGAAATTGATGTGAATATGATGTTCCATATAAAAAATCATTGAAATATTTTGTTCCACCACGTCGGCGGGCATTTTTGAAAATACACAGCACTATGTCAATGCAGACGCGCAGTTGCCGCTCGACTGGCGCGCGCCGCTCGTACGTCGCTCCCCGCGCCCGCGACGCGCCGCTGCTTTCGAGACCGGGTCCATTTAAATCTATGCATTTGAACGCGCCCACCCGCGCCGCACCGCTTGCCGCTGACTTCGAGTCCGCGGCCTGATTGGTCCGTCTTTGGCACTAAACAAGAACGGACCAACCACGTGGACAGAAATCTACGTTTAGGAAAAGGCCACTTGGCTGCTTCATAAACGTTACTATGAGGCCTGATAGTGAGAGTGAACGCATAGTGCCGAGTTCTATGAACGACATTGGTTAGTTTTTGGCGCATAATAAAAACAACGATTTTTTTTTTCGAAGAGTATTGCTTGTGAATACAGGCATTCGTCCCGTATACTGCAATATTATATTTTTTTATTTCTGATTAACTCATGTTTATTTGTTTGGTCCATGTGAAGAAATTTATATGTTAAATTATGTTGTAGTAAACTATTCATTACAGTATGCATTGCACCATCTATTGGATACTTACTCAATCCAGACGATAAATTACCTTATACTGCCATCTGTTAGAATGTTATGGAACTCACAGATAATTAAAACAAATAATTTGCAATAAAAAAGTATTGCGACTATAAATTGAAATATAAACTATTCTATCTCTTAAGTTGGATCAAACTACACACAGTTTGTAAAAAAATATTAAAATACGGCAACACCTTCTACAGCAACAAATTGTAGAATGTAGCCGTACGATTGATGCTATGGAGACCAGGCACCGACGGAAGGCACTTCTTTTCCTTGGGGTTCGTGAAAATGAGAAAGAAGATTGTTCATCCATAGTCCTCAATATTATGGATAACGCACTAGGTATTAGAGACATATCTGCACAGAACTTGAAAGCATGTCACAGGATAGGCACTCCCAACAATGACCATCACCGACCAATCTTGGTTAGGTTCGCCAACCTTGAGCATCGAACTTCGGTTTGGCGGGCTAAATCGAAGTTCAAAGGCACATCCACTTCGGTGAAAGAGTTCCTCACTCGACCCAGGCAGCTGGTTTTCGCCAGGGCTCGCCAGCATTTTGGTATGCGGGCGTGTTGGACCCAGGATGGCGTCATCATAATTAAAGCTGCAGATGGTAGTCGCTTGAAGGTCACAACTTCCGACGAGCTCGATGTGGTATTCAAGAAATATCCTAAGACAGCTGTTGCTTCTTCGTCTGCGGCGAGTAGCGGCGACGGGATAACTGATAAGACGAGTTCAAAATCAAAACCTCGCAAGCTATAATTTCCGTGGTGTCTTGGGTACTATTTGCGTTGTATATAATTGCTTCGGAACGTGAACATTTATAATAGTTATAAAACCATAATATTCCGTCTTAAACTGACATTGTTTGCTTTTCAACAATTTTTGTTAGGTAACTGTTAAAATACGTGATTTGTCTACCCACAGCGAAATAACTTTTATAAAAAATAACCATTTGTCAAAATTGATAATTATTGACTTGACATTGACGGTTACGTTTTATTGATACGTGATAGTTTTGGCACGTATGTTCCGAAGCCTTATTTCTATTTTTATGTTTGTAAGTTTTTGTTTACTTGTATTTTCTTCTTTTTTTTCTTCGATTAATTTGCGTTTGTAATGTTTATATTTTTTGTGTATAGCTGCTGGCGGGTGGTGCAGAGTACAGTGCAGTGTACGTTCAGTTGCACCATACCGGCACATTTATTATTTTCATTTATTATTTAATATATTTAAACATAAATAACATAATATTTATAATATTTAAGTATGATATCTGATGATGAATCTTATCACTCTGCTAATGATTCTGTTTCTACGTTTAGCGATGATAGCTTTTGTTCGGCGACTGATGGGCTCGGGGACTTGATACGGCAAACGTTCCACACGAAAACATGCCACTCCTTCAATGTGTGTCATATCAATGCCCAGAGCATACCCAGTCATTATAGTGACCTTTTGGAGGCATTTGCTGACGCAAATGTTCATGCCGTCCTGATTTCTGAGAGTTGGCTCAAACCTCATCTTCTTTCTGCTGCTTATCCCCTTCCTGGTTTCATCCTGATTCGGAATGACCGAGTTGGTAGGAGAGGGGGTGGGGTAGCTATCTATCTTCGTAGTGATTTTCCTTATAAAATAATAGCGTCTTCCTCTTCACCTAACTCTGCTTCTGCGGAATATCTTTTTCTCGAGGTTTGGGTCAAGGGAGCTAAAGCCGTACTTGGTGTTATCTACTGTCCTCCTTCAATTGACTACTTCTCCAGTCTCGAATCGGTTCTGGAATCTTTAGGATCAGAATACGTACACCACATCATCATGGGCGATTTCAATACCAATTTCCTTATTCCCGATTCCCCTCGTTCCCTCAAACTCCTCAATATTGTAGAGTCCGCCGGCCTACAGGTTTTACCTTTGCAAGCAACCCATCACAACATAGATGGAAATGATTCTTGGCTTGACTTAATCCTTACCTCTAATCCCTCTCTTGTTTCCAGTCATGGACAACTTCTTGCCCCTGGCTTTTCCCATCACGACCTTATTTTCCTAACCTATGCCCTTAAACCCCCTAAATCCTTACCCAAGGTTCTGCACATGCGTTGTTTCGGCCGCATGGATGTCGATAAATTGTGCGGGGATGCTGCAGCTTTACAGTGGGACCAACTGATGGCGGCGACAACAGTGGACGAAAAAGTCCAAATTTTTAACGATAAAGTTCTTGCACTCTATGATGTCCATGCCCCAATCAGAAAAATTAAACTGAAGCGTCCTCCTGCACCTTGGTTGACAAACGGGATTCGGATGGCGATGAGGCGTAGAAACAGGGCGTTTCGTAAATTCAAGAAGGATCGCTCAGAGGACAACTGGACCTTGTACAAGGCTGCTAGGAATCGGTGTAACCAGATGATACGTAATGCCAAACGCCGCCACATTCTCGATAACATCACTTCCTCTTCTCCTGCCAACATCTGGAAGTTCCTCGGGACTTTAGGTGTTGGCAAGGAGAAACACTTAGATTTTCAGGGGACAATTGGCTTGGATGAACTCAATGACCATTTCACAACTCCCGCTCCGTTTGATCACCAAACCAATTGTCGTACTCTGAACTTCTTAGCTGGTCTTCCTCATTCCAACATTAATCCTTTTAATTTTTCTCCAGTTGCGACGGAGGAGGTCAGAAAGATAATCCTATCAATAAAATCCAACGCGACAGGCTGTGACAACATTAGTCGTCGCATGATTGTCGCTATCCTCGACCATGTTCTCCCTGTAATTTCCCATATCATAAATGTTTCCTTTAGCACTGGGATTTTTCCGTCCTCCTGGCGGAAGGCCCTTGTTATTCCTCTCCCGAAAATTCCTAATCCAACACTTGTTAACCACTTCCGACCTATATCCCTTCTCCCTTTCCTATCTAAGGTGCTTGAGGCCTGTGTCCACAAGCAACTGTCCAGGTTCGTATACCTGAACAGTCTGTTAAGTCCATTGCAGTCTGGGTTCAGACCTGGCCACAGCACCGTTTCCGCACTCCTTAAAGTGACTGATGATATCAGGGCAGGGATGCAGGACACCAAAGTCACTGTGTTGACTCTGGTTGATTTTTCAAATGCTTTCAATACCGTCAGTCACGATATCCTACTGACTCTCCTCTCCCATCTAATGACCTCTTCCGTAGCGCTAGATTGGTTCTCATCCTATCTTCGAGGGCGTCAGCAGTCGGTGCGTCTTGGCGAGTCTTCGTCAAACTGGCGTGAACTTGACTCTGGTGTTCCTCAGGGCGGTATACTTTCTCCTTTATTATTTTCTATTTTCATTAATTCCATACAGTCGAACGGGGTGACTATGTGCCACTTTTCAAGGGTTTTTGATCATATAAAAAAATATATGGACCCTACGCCAAAACAAAAAAATTGCCCTAGCTCTCTTACCATTTAGTTATAAGAGTGTTTTGATAAATATCACTAATCTGTTATAAATATGGAGAAAATAAATAATATTGATCGCATATTCTCGCCTACTTTGTTGGGGTGAAAATGTGCCACGTCACAATTCCTTGAATATCTCTAAGATTATACAATTTCACATGGTTGTATTTAAAAATTAGGCAAATACGGTTCATGGGAGAGAGAAAAAAAAATGATTTGCCAGGAAATTTTAGTGCTTTCGGGCATTAAATAAAAAACAATGGCATGTTTTTCGATTAAATGATATACGAAATTTTGTTTATTTGCTTATAATAATGGAAATATGTAGGGGAAATGAAACATTTGATAAAAGAACATTAAGTTTATTCAGATAATGAACTTAAGAATTAAATAAAGGTAGCGTCACACTCGGCATCTGATCCTTCATCAAAAAGAGGAGTTGATGGCGCAGGCTGAACTTCCATGTCGTGTTGTAAATCTGTGTTGTAAATGCACCACGAACTGAAATACGCCCTAATTTAATATCTGCTAATATGGCTTGAAGAGTTTCGTCTGTATAATTTTTGTACGTTCTGGTTCCTGGCTTTCTATTATAATCCCGCGGCATTATTTTGATTAACACTAAAATATATAAAAAAAACATTAGGTAAGCACAATAGTAGGAATACAGAAAAGAAACGTGACAAAACTATCAGTATGGAGGTGGCACATTTTCACCTGCGAACTTTATATTTTTTCTTGTCTACGATTTTGTGCCACCATAACAAGCCTTTTTGTCTTGATAGTAAGTGCATTTAGGCAACAAATAACTGTACTATTACTAAAACATACCTCGATAACGCCACCAGCGATAGTTTTTATAATACAACCAAAAGTTAGCCACAAACAACAAAACTCGACTTATCAGTTCAAAACTTCTGTCGAAACTATTTCATATTTAGTGTTAACAGTCAATTATAACAAATGTCCCAAACTATCGTTAAAACCCTAATAAACATATTTAGGCCATAAAAATTTCAAGATAACCACAGATAAAACAGGAATTTGCCAAAAGTAAAACCGACTGCTTCATTGCACATAGTCACCTGCCAGGCACATAGTCACCCCGTTCTACGGTAACCCAAAACCTTCAGTGCATGTATCATCTGTACGCCGACGACTTACAAATTTATGCTCAGGCGAGCGTCGACGATGTGACGGCTGCCATAACCAAAGTTAATGGGGATCTGGACGAAATTAAAAAATGGTCCGACCGTTTCGGTTTAGGTGTAAACCCAAATAAATGTCAGGCAATCATCGTAGGTAGCTCGCGCTTGATTAACAGACTAGACACTGCAACTCTTCCACCAATTATTTACAATGGTTCAGTAATCACTCTGTGTTCCGCAGTAAAAGATCTAGGGTTATATATAGACTCAACCTTGAATTGGCAGGCACAAGTTACCTCTGTTAGCCAACGAGTCACTGGCACCCTTCGCGCTCTTTATCGCCTGAAGAACTTTCTCCCGTGTAAAACCAAGATGATGCTTGTACAGACCTTAATCTTCCCTATCCTCGACTATGGTGACGTGTGCTATTATGATCTGAATGCAGATCTCCTCAACAAACTTGACCGTCTTCTTAATAACTGCATTCGATTCATTTTCAATCTCAGGAAGTACGACCATGTATCTTCTTACCGCTCCCAACTCAAATGGTTACCTATCCGCCAGCGCCGTAATCTGCGCGCCCTTACTACACTATTTTCTATTCTCACCTCTCCTAATGCCCCCTCTTACTTAACTTCCAACTATCTATACCTTGGATCTAAACATGACAGAAACCTTCGTTCTACAGGCAGTCTTCTTCTTCATTGCCCCCCTCACAATTCTGACTTTATGCACTCCTCCTTCACTATCCAATCTATACTTCTTTGGAATGCGCTCCCCCTCGAAATAAGGACGTGCACCAATAGGTTCACATTTAAAATAAAAGTTCGGATGCTCATGGCTAAAGACATAGAACGATCAGAACTTTAGCAGATTCATCGTTTAATATATATCACATTTATATACACATGTATTTATATATGTATATATGTATTTATTTATTGACATGTATTTATATATCATGTATTTATCTATATTTGTAGTTTATACATTTAAGTATTAACTTATATATCAATAGATCTATATATTAAAATCTGATATTGTATTCATTTCTTTAATAACTTTTATGCACCCACTTTGTCTCGTCTCTGCATCACCCGTAGGTTGACTGTTAGAGAATGCCTCTGGCATTAAGTCCGCCTTTATACATGTTTTTTGTATATAAAGTTTAAATAAATAAATAAATAAAATAAGAGCAGCAACGATTAATACACCCTCACTCACTGCACTCATGTTTGCAAATGAAGAGAGAATCCAATTGAATACAAGAATTGCTTAAGAAATTATAGCATGTGTTGTTTACACCAATATAAGTTTTAATACAAAACTTGTATAGCAAATCACGAATGTTTCGTTTTGTTTAGACCATGCAAGTCATTTATTGCTTCAATTTAATTGTATGCAACAGGCAAGAAACTTGCATCGTCTAAATGGGCCTTTAGATAGTATCTTGAAAAGCACCCCAAGCTTTTTTTACAATAAAATACATTGTTTTCTTCAAATTTATTTTCAATTTTTTTAGTTAGACTTTCTATAAAAGCGTGTTTATTCCATGGAATGACGAGGCGAGCCAAGCGCTCGCCTGATGGTAAGCGCCACGCCTGCCCATAAACAGAAGCAACACCACATAGAACTTTGAATTACAAAGCATGGGACTGAGCTGCATGGCACTGAACTGCGCTCGTCACTCCGAGACATAAGATGTTAAGTCTCATAATGCCCAGTCATTTCACTGGCTTCAATGTCCTTCAAACCGAAACACAACAGTGCTTACACACTGTTGCTTGGCGGCAGAAATAGACAAAGCGGTGGTACCAACCCAGACGGCCTCTCGCATACGAAGGACCTGCCACCTTGTGAGCTGCTGTGCTGAGGTCTCGGGTTCGATCACCGAATGACGAAATTTCTATCACGAAATGCTTAGTATCGGCCCAGAGTCTGAAATTGTGGCCGGTGTGTATGACGATATGTTCGCCCTTATCACACCATGAAACGGAAATACGCTCGGCAAATATGGGTGTACAGTGTGCCGAGTGTATGTTTCAACACAATTATAACGTCTCTACAGAGTTTGCGTTTTTTGAAAAATATGTATGCAAACGTGAAAAGCGCCTCCTGGTGGCAAGTTTAAAAAACTGGAGTCGTGAGTGTAAGGGTCAGCTCACACCGAGACGCGACGCTGCGCGCACACTTTAAGAGAGCGACTCAAAATATAACTTTATTTAAACACGAAAAGATACACATTTCATTGTGAGGATTTAGAACACGTTGCACCACGCAGCGCTGCGCCTCGAGATGTCTCGCGGCGTAGAGCGACGCATCGCGACGCAGCGGTGCTTATAGCCGATACGCGCGGCGTGCAAAAGCGGCCGACTGACGTGGCGACTTGTCTCTTGTTCCGCTGCGCCGCGCGGCGTCTCGCTGCGCAGCGAGGTGTCGCGTTGCCAACGATTTTACTATTCGCCTCGCGACGTTGCGATGCGTCACGCGGCGGCGCGCGGCGCAGCGCGAAATCACTGGTCTCTTCCAGTATCGTCGCGTCGCGTCGCGTCTCGTTATGAGCTGACCCTAACATTTATAGCGTTAAGTGGGTGATAGACGTAAGAACGCGGTTAAAGTACGCGGTTTTTAAGATCGCGAACTTACTCGGCTCGACGTTAGTGACACACGTGAAGCTTACTCATTCTGTATTGCGATGTCGTCGACAGAAGAAGCTTTGTGTTATTTAAGACTTATATCGTATTACATTTTAAAAACTAAAAAAAATAGACGAAGTCGAAAAGTGTGGGTTAAGAACTAGATTACGAAAAGAGAGCGTTTATCACATGTGAATTTAGTAAGAGTTACAGGAAGCGAAGGAAGATTTCCATAATTATTTCAGAATGCCTGAGGCGGTGTATGAATTTCTGAATCAAAATTAACAAAAATTGCAAAAATCTAAACACGACAAGCGTGCGCGTCCACGAACTGACGAAACAAAATGGCGGCTCGCGGCTCGCAGTGCTGCTACACGTACGAGCCAAGACGAGCTACGAGGCCTACGAGCAAGATTTCCAACCGGTTGGATCGAAGACGATTTTGCGTGGCGGTTTTAAAGTACGCGTACTTACGGTGACAGACAAGCGAAAAAGGTTGTCGAGCCATAAGTACGCGTACTTGCTCGTACGTCTGTCACCCACTTAAATTAACGCAACTTTTGCGTTATTGTTTATCACGTTTTGGCGGGAATTCCGACAGTGCGATTCATCGCTTATTTTAATTTATTAAAAACTAGTTGAAAGTTGTGTTTGTTGTATAAAAGTGGTGATTTCTGCAATAAATACTGACGGTGACGAACAGTGTATAGAAACATTGAAATAAGTGAATTAAGCATCGTACTGGAAGAAATTTACACCAAAACTCCAACAAGACCTTGAAGATGTCCACACCGACAGCGTTGCCATTTTAGCGATTTTATCGCTAGATTTAGTGACTTTTTGGGGTATGACAGCGACTTTTTGAAAAAAAAAATCGCTAAAAGAATATTTAGTGATTTCTAGTGATATTTGGCGATTCTTGAAAAATTGAGAAGTTAAACGAATTATTCTTTAAAAACCAAATAAATCTAATGAAACTGAGCCATCTCGGCCTTCTATACACGAATGTAGCTAAAAAAAAAAAAAAAACAACATCAAATACCAGAATAAGTAATGGTGTTGTTTTTTTTTTAGCTAATCGATATAAATTTTGTAAATTATTTTCGCAATTACATTATTTTGTTACACTTATCGTGTAATTTCCTTTTAAATTATTTAGTGATTTCTAGCGATTTTTTTTAGTTCCAAATAACCCGGTATCTAGTGACTTTTGAGACCAAATCTAGCGATTTTTTTTTCGGCGAGTTGTCATCACTGCACACCGACATTTCATCGTTCTTGTGAAGACTTGAGAATAAATTATACTTGTTATTGGCGAAATGCATAATAATGCAAAGCCATAAATAAAAAAGAAGAAGTGTTTCACAGCGCGCGGCGTCTCTAGTTTATTTATTTGCCACTGTTTGTGTGTGTTATGAAAATGTCTGCATTAATTTGTCGAATATGTTTGGATAGCAACGTTCGAATGCATCAAATTGCGGGCTCGGAAGTTCAGGATGTATATGAAAAGCTAACAACTAAGAAGGTAGAATTCTTATACTATGTTAGGCGCAAAATAACTTTGCTGGGGTGAAGTCAATGACCACTTACCCTCTACACCTGCCGACATCTATTACATTATTCAACGAAAACAATATTAAAGACTCAAATGGCAGTGCCGCGCTGTAGACACTTAAGTGCAAAGCACGAATGGCCGGATTATTACCACTATCTCACAGAAATCAGACGTAAAGTAGCGGCTTGCTGCAGCATTTCATACGGTGAGTGAGATATCCGGAGGCCCAAAACCCCTTCCTCTTCCCAATCCCTCTCCTTTAATGTCGGGAACGCGCACATGTTGCGGTGGGTCCTGTATCAGGTGACTCACTTGCGTGTTTGCTAAACTCAAAACTATGCAACATAGCTCATTGAAACGAATAAGATAGAGATAAAATAGAGAACATTTTTCAAAACGTTCAACAATTCGTGACCTATATCAATTCATAATCCCATTATTAGTATAATCCTCAGGTTCAAGAGGATGGAAGACTACACTTTGCATGTTACATATGTTACTATCAGCTAAAGAAATGCCAGCAGCTTGTTATCAAATCACAGAAAACGGAGGAGTTGCTTCAACAATACTTTGTAAACAGTCATGAGGTATTTATATCATTATCTTATTACATAGTATTACAAATATTATGTTGCATATTATAATATAACAGCGATAGCTCAGTGGGGAGTGGTATGGAATGCAGAGACAAAAGTTGCAGGTTTAAAACCAGCCCTTACGAGCATGCACCAACAACTTTCTTAAGTTACATGTATATTCATTGTTAATTATCACTGGCTTTAATAGTGAGAGAAACATTATGAGGAAGCCTACATACTTGAGAATTCTCCATGATGATGTGTGAAGTCTGCCAACCCATGTTAAGCCAGTGTGTTGTGTTGTGTCACCCATGTTAAACCTATTCCAGTTTATTCGTACAGGAGGCCTGTGCTCAGCAGTGAGACAGTGTAATATGGTGTAGATATTATTATTTTATTATCTAAAAACGAAATATTAAAACTAACACCACCACATTAATAATGCACTAATTTTTGTGTGTCTATTTCACAATTACCAAGTAAAAATGAGTCGCCAAAGTAGTAAGAGATTTTTTTGATATATTTTTGCGATTTTTTTACGTCTATCTGTGAATGAGTACAAGGCAGCATAGTTTATTTTTATTATTTGCAGCAAAATGTGGAATCCATCACTCTTGCAGTCAGACTGACATATGGTCTGCATAATTCATTGATGATTGCGAAAATGAAGTCCTATCAAATACCAGAATATAACATAATTACAAAAGCAGAAACCCAAGACGAATGTGACATTAATGAAGAAGTGATGATCAAAGATGAACCTGATGATGATGGTAAGAACAGAATAATTTTATAAAATGTGTAAAAGCAATCCTGTACTATCTGTAAAGGTCCTATTAGGTGTAATGATAGGGCTCTTTAGATGTTAAGTAAAAAAATACCCCAAAAAAAATTAATCTAATGATTTAAATCTTAATCAGCAATATATGGTTGACGGTTGATCACTCTAAGTGTCAAAATTAGGTGACAGCCCTGCAGGCTCACTTAGTATTTGATTACAGAAGTAGTAATTAATGTTTATGATAGAAGAGTTTTTTAGATCATGTGTTGGATTATTCACTGAGGACACCAATACAAACAATGAGTTTATCGATGGTCTCTAGAGTCATGCCGGCCTGTATAAATGCTTCTTCCCCCTACAGAGAGGCAGAGAGGCTTCCGAACTGGCAGTAGTGTTTTTTGACGGAATCCAAACAATATACATATAAAATTTTATAGATTCATTTAAAACCAGACAAATTTTCGTGTGTTTGCAAAACGCACCTACTACATCGAAATAACTAAAAAATTATTAATAATGTAGGAGTAGTAATATCAAAATTTTATAAAATGTTTACTTTAATTATTAAAAAAATAATATTATTAAAAAATAAATAGGTAACAAAAATGTTGTTAATTCCAGTAACCATTACAAAAGTTACAATATTCGAATGTATTAGGATTTCCTTACATTTCTTATACTAATCTATTGTTTATTTAATTTCCAAATTAATATTTTGAGTCGACATTTCCAAAATAGCTTTATGTTAAACATAACCAACGCGATCGCCTTCTGTACGCTTCGCGTTTTTGTAAAGCGTCGACATTGACCTTTGGACATAATGCACACAAATAAAATATCGCGCACAATAACATATTGGAACATAGATACGAATCATCATTCGTTTAATAGGTATCTCTTTTTCACTTTCTAGTAAATACTATAGTTGTCACTTTCTCGCTAAAACACGTGTAACGCTAGTGTTGTAGGTTTCATTTTACGCGCTATAATCTATTCTTAATTCATATTTCAAAACGAAAGATTCATTGAACGACTCGTATACTGAAACGCTACTCAAGTATTTAAGATCGTTTTAAACAAGTTGAATCCCTCTCAGCTGTCAAAATTGTATTAAAATAAGTAGCCGTTAGCTAGTTAGTTAGCCGTTAGTTAGTTATTATTTAAAAGGGTGCAAGCCACATTTTATGGTCGTAAATCATAGATCATATCACATGCACGTGCTCATGTCTCGATATCAATTAGCTTAGACGTTCATAACTTATGGTATAAACGTGATGGCATCCATACTAAATACCTTAATAACAACACCATGATTTGAATGTTAAGAAATAAAATATTATAGCGCGCAGCCTTCTACTCGCGCGACGCGACGTACCTACCTACGTGCTGCGCCCACGCCTGTGCCAGAGCATAATTACCACACTCCGTGCATCCTCAGTGCCAGAGCCTAATTACCACACTCCGTGCATCCCCAGTGCCAGAGCCTAATTACCACACTCCGTGCATCCCCAGTGCCAGAGCCTAATTACCACACTCCGTGCATCCCCAGTGCCAGAGCCTAATTACCACACTCCGTGCATCCTCAGTGCCAGAGCCTAATTACCACACTCCGTGCATCCCCAGTGCCAGAGCCTAATTACCACACTCCGTGCATCCCCAGTGCCAGAGCCTAATTACCACACTCCGTGCATCCCCAGTGCCAGAGCCTAATTACCACACTCCGTGCATCCCCAGTGCCAGAGCCTAATTACCACACTCCGTGCATCCCCAGTGCCAGAGCCTAATTACCACACTCCGTGCATCCCCAGTGCCAGAGCCTAATTACCACACTCCGTGCATCCCCAGTGCCAGAGCCTAATTACCACACTCCGTGCATCCCCAGTGCCAGAGCCTAATTACCACACTCCGTGCATCCCCAGTGCCGACTTAATTCTCTTCCGGGGTGCGTGCGCGAGTGCTCACGGCTCGCTCGTTTCCGCGGTAGTTTTATTATCCGATGTATCCAATCGAGATATTGATTATAACGCGAGTGTATTCATTGCATTTCTTACCCATCACCGACGCGGCTTTCGTCATCTCATTACATACCACTATAATCTCTATTTAAAGACATGTTTTCGAATAGATAATGTCAAACAAACGTTTGAACTCAATACCTCACCGATCTCAGCTGGACTACGTTGCCGCTATATCAATGAGAGACCAAGACCAAGTCGACATAATAATTTATATCCGATCTCAATCCTTATAAACCGATAAAAAATGTTTTCACACTAATACTTATTTACATTAGGCCAACACTAAACATGTATTATTCGGGAATGTCTTGGTTGTGTGCATTCAAATACGCGACTATTTTCAATTGGTACTTTTGTTAGGCGTAATAACCAGTATTTTTTTTTTGTATTTGCCAACCACTGCTTGGGATTTCTACGTTATAAAGGTATTAGAATTTTGAAAATATCAAGATTTAATTACGTACGTAAAATTAAAGTAATCATTTATGCATACGTATCAAATCAGAATTTAGGTACCCGAGTATGGATATGTATGTGAGAGTGTGTCATTCATGCGAAGTCGCGAGTGATCTGTGAGCGTTGTATCCTTGCGTGTGTGCGTGTGTGTGTGCGTGTGTGTCTGAGCACAGCGAGCGCGTGGTCGGTTGATGTTGTCGCCTCGACGAGTTCCAGGTACTTATACAGACTGTTTCAAATTAATTCATTCGTAATGAATTTTAATTTGTTAGGAAATCTTTTTTGGAACGTAGTTCCTTATCGCGCGTTGCGAAAGGGGGCTAGACGGAAAAAATTGGTACGATAAGTTGGCACGAAAAATTTTGTCACGACATAATTCTCCGACCAGCCAGCGTTAGCTGACCTCCCTGGAACATCGATAATTTCGAAGTCCCAGGTGGCGTCACACAGTGACCAGTCAGTTTGGACCGGACTTTCACAAGACTGACCTTGAACCCCAACCGTGACCTTGACCTTGACCTTGACTCCGATTTTTACCTTGACCCCGATTTTTACCTTTACTTCGACCTTGACCTTGACACCGATTTTTACCTTGACTTCGACCTTGACCACGATTTTAACCTTGACTTCGACCTTGACCTTGACCTTGACCCCGATTTTTACCTTGACTTCGACCTTGACCTTGACCCCGACCTTGACCCTCAAAATTAAAATTAAAAATAATCGAAAGGAACTTCGTTCCATCCGGGTGTCCCTTGACACCTCTCATTTTTTTTTTTTTTTCCAGTTTATGTCTAACTATGCTATGTCAAAGTATTTAAAATAACGAGAACTACACGTGGTACAATTTAAGTATAGGGTGTCAAAATGACACGGTATATACATATATATTAAATTTTATGGATTCATTTAATATAATTATATATGATTGTATGTACATGGGGCATTTCACGTCAAGCGGACAACGAAAAAAAAGTGAGGTCGTGAATTTTGTTTATACTCTGGTCAGTTATACTTCTAGTAGACATGGATGTGTACACACATTTTTTTTTTCGTATGAAGCTTTATTGCTGAGTTATGAGCTTTTAAAAATTTACTAAGTATGAAGTCATGAATTTTTGGGATGCTTATTATCTGTATCAATTAATTAGTAAAAAAAACTACAAAGTATTGTTTCTTATAGTTCAAAAGTTGAAGTTTTTAATTTTTTTGTCGAATTCTAAATTTAAATTTTTTTACGTATAGTAAACCGGAAGTGAAAATTTCAAATCGATATTTGAGTAACTTCGACATGTTTTTTTTAAAATATTTTAACCTTGAATTAAAGCCTTAAATGTACTGATACTTCACCAAAAAAATTAAAATGGGACAGCCAATAGTTTAAGACTTAAAGCATATAGAGTGCATACACATAGCTATGAACTCTTTCTAAGCAATCGCGTTTATGCTCAAATTCTGCGCTATTAATATTTTATTCCTTTATTCTAACATGCAAAAATATAAAAATAAACGATTTCTTTAATTCTTCATAAAAAAATTACGACGTGATCACAAAAAAAAAATAAGACTTAGATCGATTTCATTTATTGAGATTGAAACAGTATTAATTAAAATAGAGAGATTTGTATTGTGATTTTTACAATTTTTGCTATTTGCACTAGCATTAATTCACACATAGGCCCTCGTTGGCTGGAAGAAAAGCATGCAGTTTTTTAGTTCCTGGAACAGTGATAGCGTAAGCAAAACAGACTTGTAGAAAATCTCACTCTTGTTCAATACCTTCCTTCGAGCAGTAGTAAATAGAAGTCTCAGTTAATGATGACTTGACCCATGGCCCACCAAACTTTTGAGGTTTCCCCCAAGACCATAACATGGCCGTCTTCTATGAGCGGTGGCATGGAAGTGTAACTGTGCTTCTTTCTTAAAATCTTGTTTGTTGTAGTATAGGTTCACTAAATTTAACCTATTCTTAAAATGTTGGGGAGCCCAACTACACCATACACCTATAAGATTATATGAATGGGCCAAGTCATCATTAACTGAGACTTCTATTTACTACTGCTCGAAGGAAGGTATTGAACAAGAGTGAGATTTTCTACGAGTCTGTTTTGCTTACGCTATCACTGTTCCAGGAACTAAAAAACTACATGCTTTTCTTCCAACCAACGAGGGCCTATGTGTAAAGAGAATTAATGCTAGTGCAAATAGCAAAAATTTTAAAAATCACAATACAAATCTCTCTATTTTAATTAATACTGTTTCAATCTCAATAAATGAAATCGATCTAAGTCTTATTTTTTTTTGTGATCACGTTTTAATTTTTTTATGAAGAATTAAAGAAATCGTTTATTTTTATATTTTTGCATGTTAGAATAAAGGAATAAAATATTAATAGCGCAGTATTTGAGCATAAACGCGATTGCTTAGAAAGAGCTCATAGCTATGTGTATGCACTCTATATGCTCTAAGTCTTAAACTATTGGCTGTACCATTTTAATTTTTTTGGTGAAGTATCAGTACATTTAAGGCTTTGATTCAAGGTTAAAATATTTAAAAAAAAACATGTTGAAGTTACTCAAATATCGATTTGAAATTTTCACTTCCGGTTTACTATACGTAAAAAAATTTAAATTTAGAATTCGAAAAAAAAATTAAAAACTTCAACTTTTAAACTATAAGAAACAATACTTTGTAGTTTTTTTTACTAATTAATTGATACAGATAATAAGCATCCAAAAATTCATGACTTCATACTTAGTAAATTTTTAAAAGCTCATAACTCAGCAATAAAGCTTCATACGAAAAAAAAATTGTGTATACACATCCATGTCTACTAGAAGTATAACTGGCCAGAGTATAAACAAAATTCACGACCTCACTTTTTTTTCGTTGTCCGCTTGACGTAAAATGCCCCACATATATGATTTTGTAATATTTTCTTTTTGTTGGACTAGGTGCACTCCCAGAAAAAAAGGTTATACTGGACACAACCAAATCTATAGAAGTGGAGCAGGACACCATCTCTGGAACTCAAACAAACACAGTAGCTAATGAAAATAAGTCATCCCAAATAGTATGTGATGGGAAAAATCAGCAAGTATTAGTTAAGAACGATACACAGTCTTTTATATGCAATGATTGTAGTATAACATGTGATACGAAAGCTCTTCTTATCAAACATATTAGTGAACATAAACCTGTGACTATCAAACCGAATGAAACATATACAAAAAATCAGAAATCTTCATGTAAAGGGAAATTGAATGAATGCAATAATTTTATAAAGAACCTAAAAAAGCCTTATAAATGTCAATACTGTGATTATACATGTACAGTAAATAGTAGTTTAAAGAGACATATTAAAACTCACACAGGAGAAAAGCCATATAAATGTCAATACTGTAATTATGCATGCACATATTATAGTAATTTAAAGACACATATCAGAACTCACACAGGAGAAAAGCCCTTTAAATGTGAATACTGTGATTATACATGTACACAAAAGAGTGCTTTAAAGACACATATTAGAACTCACACAGGAGAAAAGCCCTTTAAATGTCAATACTGTGATTATACATGTACAGGAAATGGTAATTTAAAGGCACATATTAGAACTCACACAGGAGAAAAGCCCTTTAAATGTCAATACTGTAATTATACATGTACAGTAGACAGTACTTTAAAGACACATATTAGAACTCACACAGGAGAAAGGCCTTTTAAATGTCAATACTGTAATTATACATGTACAGTAAATGGTAGTTTAAAGGCACATATTAGAACTCACACAGGAGAAAAGCCCTTTAAATGTCAATACTGTAATTATACATGTACAAAAAATAGTCATTTAAAGAGACATATTAGAACTCACACAGGCGAAAAGCCCTTTAAATGTCAATACTGTGATTATACATGTACAGAAAATGGTAATTTAAAGACACATATTAGAACTCACACAGGCGAAAAGCCCTTTAAATGTCAATACTGTGATTATACATGTACAGTAAATAGAAGTTTAAAGAGTCATATTAGAACTCACACAGGCGAAAAGCCCTTTAAATGTCAATACTGTGATTATACATGTACAGAAAATGGTAAATTAAAGAGACATATTAGAACTCACACAGAAGAAAAGCCTTATGTATGTGAAATATGCGATAAGAAATTTGCAGGAAACGATCAGTTGAAAAGACACTTACAAGTACATATGGGTGCTACTCGTTAGTACTGAAGCTAACTGCTCAGAGTATAACAAATATATTAGATGTCATAGCTTAAGCATTAGGGATATTCCTTTATTTTTATATTAGCATTTGCTTACAGTTTGTTCCTGGATAAATAGCTTAGTAATATGTTCTAATCCAGGTCATTATCTACCGGTGTGGCAAAAATCATCGATCAGCCTTTAATACAAGCTAAACTTACAAACTTCTACATGCATATTAGTAGCAAGTAGTATTTGTCCTATTTGACGGCCTCCGTGGCTTGTCGGGCTGTGAAGGGAGAGGCCGCGGGTTCGATCCCCGCACCGAGATAAATGTTTGTGTGATCCACAAATATTTGTTTCGGGGTCTGGGTGTTGTGAGACCGAAAGTCTCTCGTAGTTTCTGATGCCCACGACACAAGACTCGTATCTTACTGTGGGGTCAGGACTATGTGTGTGACTATTGGGTGTAATTATTTATTTTTAATATAATTATTTTCTCATAATATTTCATCAGTTTGGATGAGAAACAAAAGAGTTTTTTAAACATTTAGGTATATAATATTGGTTTCGATTTCGTATTTTTTAAAGTTTTAATAGAGGATTTGATTTGTTCAATTTGTTTTATTTCTACAAACCAGCAGAGTTGGTACTAACTAAGTGTCCTTATACTACATACATATGATCGGACATTTCAAATATTTTTATAAAATTTATTGCGCATATCGTAAAGGTGCCTATTCTATAAATCCGAAACGAAGCAACGAAGTTCGAAACATCCATAGAGTACACTAGGTATAGAACAGCCATTACAATAATAATATTACTGACCTCTCAGATCAAATATGAACAAGATACGGCCATAGCGTAGCCTGTGGTGAGACAGAGAGACCCAGCGCTTGTGTTGTCAGAATGTAAAAAAAAATCCATAATTATTTTATTTTTTTATTATATTTTAGTGAAGATTCTTAAAAGTAAAATAAAATACTATTAAAGGCTATTTATAGTATATTGCCCTATATCCTTATTTACACATTATTTTATATGCAACATTAATTAAAATATTAAAATAATTTAAAAAATCGCGTGTACCCTACGAATAGTGTGAATATCCTATTATTCATAATACCAATTATGTAGTGTTATTAAAATTACGGGATAGTGAATTAAATGTTAGGTTTCACTTAATTTTTGTAATAAAAAGATGTGAATGGTTAATTTATTTATTAACACAAATTATGATACACTGGCTAATAACTTTCTAAGGTGTGGTCAAATTGAAGCAAATATAAGTACTAGTGTACGATATAAGTATTTTGTGTGTGTGCTGGGATTGCGTGGGTAAATGCCTCGGTTGAGGTCGACTGAAAATCAGATCAAACTTTGACGTCTCTCTTTATTTTGAAACAGGAAACGATCTGATTACAGAGCTTCCGCTTGGCGGATACGTTCTTCTTGCTTGCGTGACCGTAGCCTGACCGTTTTTCTCTCTTCCGGGCGTAGCCTGGACGTTTTTCTCTCTTCCGGGCGTAGCCTGGACGTTTTTCTTGCTTCTGGGCGTAGCCTGGGCGTTTTACTTGCTTGATTCTTCTTTTTTCTTCTTTCTTCTTTTTAGTTGTGACCCGAGGGAGCTGGAGCGGCGAACTGGCTTCGCTGGGCCGGCAACCCGTAATTTATTCGATTGCCGGCCCTCGTCCATCACTCCTCTGACCCTTCCCCTCTAGGCGATCGACCAATAAGGAGACGGGATTCTATATCCTTTATTATGTATCTTATTTACTAACTTATATACTATGTTACACAATATAACTACACATGCTACTATCTTATTACTAAAGGGATAAAAAACGGTATATTTTATTCAATAAAAATATAGAAAAACATTGAAACAATAATTAAAAACTATTACGCTTAAAACTAACTATATACAGGACGAAATGTGCAAAATAACGAGGCTCTCTTTACGGTATTGCCGCGCGCCACTTAAGTAAAATGTATATAAGGGAGAGGCGCTCCCGACGGCATTACCCAAAGTTACCTAAGGTCATCGTAAAATCGAGCTGATCCTGCACATATTTCAACTGTAATACCAAATCATGTGAATGCATTGCTAGGACATAAATAGAGCATTTTCTTTATCCTCTAATGAGTAACATGTCGGCATTAACGTGATATTATATGATATCTAGTTTTTAATGACACCCGGAAGCGAAGCTCCTATTGTGCTCTATTGCGACCCTCGGTGTGAGAGAGTGTAATAGCGCGTCGTTTTGCTAACACGCCCCTTCATTGACCTTTAAATTTAACTAATTTTGTATGAACATTTCTGATACGTTCTATCTTTTGCGAAATCAGTTTTTTATTTTATTTTTTGGTGACTTGCATCCTCCTCCAAAATGCAGGTAACACATCTTAGCATTTTATTTATTATTTTTAGTTGGTATCCAATTGATTCCACCGGTCGCTTGGATCCACCGATTTCTTTGTGATGGATCTTTAGGAAACCTGCAAATAAGACAAGACGGAAGATAAATTTCACTTCTTTCAGGAAATAAGTATTGAGTGTTATACAGGGTTAATTTTAAAACACCAGCAACCTCGCAGGACCAGATAGCTGACCCCATACGGAACAACTTTTGTTCTACGAGTTTGGATATAACTCAATATATTTAAAAAAAAATGATTTTACAAGTTTTTGTTGTGTCGTATTTTTCTTCGTAGCGTTCGGCGTGCGCGCGCGACTCAAAGGCGCCGCTCAGCTGGCTCGGGCGATGACCTTTAACGCTAGCCCGGTTCCCCACGCTTCGCGTGTTTGCTTACGTAATCTGCGATGCGTGTAGGTAACATTCAAGACGGAAATTAATTGAATACTTATTTTTGTATGAAAATAAAATCTAACAAATTATCAAAAGTCGTAGAACAAAAGTAGTAGCTTATAACCTTAGGTATCTACCCCTGCGAGGTTGCTGGTGTTTTAAAAATAACCCTGTATAACATATTATAAAAATGTATTATCTACTTTAATAATAATTTATCGGCATTTAGCTTTAGTAACCGGCAACACTATTTTTAGGTTATAAAGTTAGATTTATGCATTAAAATAAGATTTTCGTAACAATTTTACCAAAATCTTGTGAAAATACTCGCCAATACAATAATCTGAAACTATTTTAATTCCCAGAAACAGATTTTATAAGGTACTTACATGTGAAATGTGACACCAGGATTTTTTCGCTCGCTACGGCTTTTACACTCAAAAATACTACACCCAACCATCATTAGAATACGATTTGATTACTATTTTAATACAAACACTAATAATAATCGCTATAAACACCTTAAAAACGCCAGGAAGTCCAGAAAACAATCACGCTATGGTTTGTTTGGCAAACTTCGCACCGTGACAAACACTAAATTATAGGCTACGCTGAAAGTGACAGCAATATTATATAGGCATCGTTGTCTAACACGTTCAATTACTTATATAACTATCTCGTTTTGCAGGGAAATCATTCTGTGATGGTCCTATCTATGGAATAGATAATCTAAGACTGACCTATAATACTACCATAAAGATTCATTTGTGTGTAAAAACGTATATGAAAAACGATTTGTTCATTATACATCGACGGTGATGAAAAGTGTATGGAAACATTGAAATAAGTGAATTAAGAGTCGTACTGAAAGGAGTTAGCACCTGGAGTTCGAGAGGACCTTGAAATCGACCGCACACGTGTTTCATCGTTCTGACATTAGATATAATTTACGTATGAAATTATATGACTGAAGACTTGGCAGCATGGTCTACGACCTTAGCCGGTTCCTGTAAGGAACAAATAAAACAAAAAAAAAAAATTGTCTTATTTCAGTTTTGTTGTCTCTGGTTTCTAGTAGAGGTGTGTACCGGAGCCAATTTTATCATCCGGAGATTATGCGGAGATTTTATTGAATTATCGGAGATTCTCCGGTTATACTCCGGTTTTTTTTACTAGCCCTGTAATATATACGTACCACTGCTGGGCACGGGCCTCCTCTACTGAATGAGAGGGATTAGGCCTTAGTCCACCACGCTGGCATAATGCGGTTTGGCAGACTTCACATACCTTCGAAAAATCTTACGAGTTCTCAGGTATGCAAGTTTCCTCACGATGTTTACTTCACCGTTAAAGCTAGCGATAATTAACAATTAATATACACGTGACTTAGAAAAGTCAGTGGTGTATGCTCTTGGGGCTGGTTTCGAACCTGCGACTTTCGTCTCGACAGTCCGTACCACTCCCCGCTGAGCTATCGCTCTACTCCGGATAGTCAAAATAATTTAAATCAATATAGTTTAAGAGAAAAAAAAAACAATGCTTTCTGAAATATGAATTCACTTTATTAAAAAAATCGAATAGAAAATATCTAACCTACTAGGTAAAAGCAAACTATATAACTATATTTTATAGTATACTAGCTGTCCCTCGCGGCTCCGCCCGCGTGATCTGCTTTTTCCGTAACCTTTTCCTTTTAGCCTTTTCCGACGCCATGTGTCGAAAATTTATCGAACCCTCTCAGAAACGTTCGTGGGCTCATGCACAACAACTTTGCTAAAGATCATCACATGATCAAATGCATAGTTTTGTCGGGAAAGATTTGATTGTCTTGGTCGCGGCATTGTTAATGATGATTCAAAGAGAAAACAAATTACTGATAATATTATCAATTACGTTTAGCTATAATTTTTATAATTGTCAAATTTTGTACCATACTTAACCAAAGACAAAATTACGTTTAGCTATCATTTAAGTTTTGTTATTCCACTGTCATTTGCCTTTTGTGTCATGTCAGATGTGTTTTTGTTATACGACGTTTTATAGTGACTTGACTGAAACGCGGTCGAACGGGATAAAAATTATCCTATGTCCGTCTCCTGGTTCTAAGCTACCTCTCCAACAATTTTCTGCTAAATCCGTTCAGCCGTTCTTGAGTTATAAGTGGTGTAACTAACACCACTTTCTTTTAAATATATAGAAAGTAAGATGAGATTATTATTATTCTTTTAGAATATTCATTTTTTTTTTTTATAGCATAGGCCGGCAAACGAGCAAGTGGGTCACCTGATGGTAAGTGATCTCCACCGCCCATGTACGCCCACAACCAGAAGAGTCATGGGCGCGTTGCCGACCTTAAAGGAAAGGGATAATTAGGGATTGGGAAGGGGACGGGATTTGGGCTTCCGGTTATCTCACTCACCGTACGAAACGCAGCAGCAAGCCACTACTTTACGTCGGTTTTCTGTAAGACAGTGGTAAAGATCCGGTCGAGCCAGCCCATTCATACTGTAGACAAAACTGTCTACAGCGTGGCTCTACCACTATAAGAGTAGTATCGAACAAAGATACATGCGTTACCGCGACTTAATAATTCGTTCAGACATTTTTACCAATCAATTAACCGGTAGTTAAGAGAAACACCGATTAGGCTCCGGTACTCACCCTAACCGGTAATTATCCGGTTTTTTAAGAACCGGTGCACAACACTAGTTTCTAGTTTATTTGTCTCTGGTTTGTGTTCTGGTGTGTGTTATGAAAATGTCTGCATTAATTTGTCGAATATGTTTGGATAACAACGTCCGAATGCATCAAATTGCGGGCTCGGAAGTACAGGATGTATATGAAAAGCTAACTACTAAGAAGGTAGAATTCTTATACTATGTTAGGCGCAAAATAACTTTGCTGCGGTGAAGTCTGAGACCACTTACCCTCTACACCTGCCGACATCTATTACATTATTCAACGAAAACAATATTAAAGACTCAAATGGCAGTGCCGCGCTGTAGACACTTAAGTGCAAAGCACGAATGGCCGGATTATTACCACTATCTCACAGAAATCAGACGTAAAGTAGCGGCTTGCTGCAGCATTTCGTATGGTGAGTGAGATATCCGGAGGCCCAAATCCCCTTTTTTTTTTATCCTGGCTCGGCGAAGTGACTACACTACACCTGATGGTAAGTGTAGCGCAATCCAAGAATAGTGTCGACCAACGACAAACAATGTGTCCATCATAGGTCGGCAAGATCATGCCGGCCTGCCAAAGGGCCAAGGGGGAGGGGAAGGAAAAAGGGATGGGAAAAGAGTTAAGATCAGGGGGCAAGCCCCTGGGGAGAACCGGATATACACTGGCTGACCCTGGAACGCGACCCACACAAGGTGGGCCACTATGGCAGGTTTTAACACCAGTGTACGGTGGTCCCTATCCGGTCGGATACAAGTATCCTCCCACCAGCGAGCTTCCCAATCCCTCTTCTTCAATGTAAGGAACATGCACATGTTGTGGTGTGTCCTTTATCGGGTGACTCACTTGCGTGTTTGCTAAACTCTGTTATATAAAAACTGGCCAGAGTGTAGAGCCACGTATAGTGAATGGCTCTGGGGTGTAGCCGAAAATATCTCATACCTCAAAATCTATGCAACATAGCTCATTGAAACCAATGTTCGTTGGAAGTATCTTTTAATTTATGATCTTATTGTTGGATAAAAAAAAAATTGAGAGAACATTTTTCAAAACTTTCAACAACCCGTGACCTATATCAATTCATAATCCCATTATTTGTTTAATCCTCAGGTTCAAGAGGATGGAAGACTACACTTTGCATGTTACATATGTTACTATCAGCTAAAGAAATGCCAGCAGCTTGTTATCAAATCACAGAAAGCGGAGGCGTTGCTTCAACAATTCTTTGTAAACAGTCCTGAGGTATTTATATCATTATTTTATTACATAGTATTACAAATATTATGTTGCATATTATAATATAACAGCAATGGCTCAGTGGGGAGTGGTATGGAATACAGAGACAAAAGTTGCAGGTTTAAAACCAGCCCTTAGAGCATGCACCAACAACTTTCTCATGTTACATGTATATTCATTGTTAATTATCACTGGCTTTAATGGTGAGAGAAACATTATGAGGAAGCTTACATACTTGAGAATTCTCCATGATGATGTGTGAAGTCTGCCAACCCATGTTAAGCCAGTGTGTTGGACTAAGACCTAATCCAGTTTATTCGTACAGGAGGCCTGTGCTCAGCAGTGAGACAGTGTAATATGGTGTAGATATTATTATTTTATTATATAAAAACTCATGAATGAAATATTAAAACTACCACCACCACATTAATAATGCACTAATGTTTGTGTGTCTATTTCACAATTACCAAGTAAAAGTGAACCACCAAAGTAGTAAGAGATTTTTTCGATTTTTTTTTTACGTATTTTTTACGTCTATCTGTGTATGGGTATACAGGGTTATTTTTAAAACACTAACAACATCGCAGGGGTAGATTCCTAAGGTCATTTGCTACTACTTTTGTTCTACGACTTTTCATAATTTGTTAGATTTTATTCTCATACAAAAATAAGTATGAATTTAATTTCCGTCTTGAATGTTACCTGCGCTGCGCGCATCGCAGATTGCGTAATACACGCGGGCGTCAGCGTCAGTTCAATGACCCTTAAGTCGTGGCTGGGTCGTTTAGATCGATAATACCTACACCCAGCCGTCAGCTGATTTCACTATTGCACGTTAATTCTCTATTTAAATACGCCTCCATTAAACAATAAAAAGTAAAGGAAACCAAACTGCCAGTATTAAATTGGTCTAATTAAGCTTTAGAAAACGACAAAAAAATATTTTGTTACGTAATCGTAACATATTTTAGATGTTTAAATCAAGTTTCAAGGATATACAGGGTTATTTTTAAAACACCAGCAACCTCGCAGGGGTAGATACCTAAGGTTATAAGCTACTACGTTTGTTCTACGACTTTTGATAATTTGTTAGATTTTATTTTCATACAAAAATAAGTATTCATTTAATTTCCGTCTTGAATGTTACCTACGCGCATCGCAGATTACGTAAGCAAACACGCGAAGCGTGGGGAACCGGGCTAGCGCCTTTGAAGGTCATCGCCCGAGCCAGCTGAGCGGCGCCTTTGAGTCGCGCGCGCACGCCGCAGTCTACGAAGAAAAATACGACACAACAAAAACTTGTAAAATCATTTTTTTTAAATATATTGAGTTATATACAAACTCGTAGAACAAAAGTTGTTCCGTATGGGGTCAGCTATCTGGTCCTGCGAGGTTGCTGGTGTTTTAAAATTAACCCTGTATATCAATGGATATATATCATGATATATATCACATATATATCAAGCTGAGTTTGACGATAATATATCAATATTTTTTTTATATTATATTGCAATACAAAAATGGTTTAAAATATTGACGTTATTAAGTAATTTTTAGAGTTTGTTACTGTATTTGTACTTCCCAAATATGGCGTGGGAGTAGTGTTAAAACATACTCCCTAATGGTAAGTTCTAATCCATAAATGGCAACACTTCTGCCCTAAAAGAAGAGTTTATGGTTTTTTGTTGATTTTGCCTTATCCAAACACGAGTTTTTTATTTTATAATTTTAGTATGTGTATGTAACACATATTGTAATATAAAAAAATAAAAAAAAATAAAAAATTTAAAATTGATAGATATATATATTGTTTTATTAGGGTGGATAAAGTGTAAACAACCCTATCCCTACCCTCCAAGTATTTAAATATAAGCTCGGGCGCCAGGCAGCTTTCCCTAAGGGATTTAAGCTCACCGATAAGAAACAACAAAAGGTTTGCACACAGATAGAACAGGGGAGGCACTGACCTTTAATCACAGGGAGTGGAATTAAAACCCTTGTTGCAATAACTTAGATTTATTACCCTGGATCTGTTTAAAATTACATGAATTTCTAAATTTAAATTAAAATTAATTTTTAGACAAAATTTAAACTTGGTCGAGAAACACACTCTTTGTTCGAGATGAGATTAAGAAATATGTAAATTCATACCTTCAATTCCGGCATGTTAAATAAAAACTAAGGTAAAGTCCTATAAACACACACTTCACATCCAAATACTTCCTCACAGCGTAGCAGGAGCATAAGCCGTGGTGGTAAGCAAATAAAGCTGGCACATCTTCCAACGTGTAGTCCAAATCCAAAGAAAATTAAGAAATACGTTAAAAGAAAAACGTACGAAAAATACGTGTAAAAAAAACCGACAGCGAAAGCTGGAACAAAGAAATTTAGTTACTATCCGGCTCGAATATATAACGCATGGCTTATTTGTCATCAAGGCACTCACCGGCCGGTCAAAAAAGAATCTATTTGTCGCCACACATATCGACGACTGGTGATTTAGTCATCTGCAAAGACAAATATCACTATTTCAAACTATTTGCCAAACACGTTGTGGAATAAAATTTCGAGGTTACAGCTTCCAAATAAAATATGAATAAATTAAGCACTCACCAAAAATATATAGCTCGCCCCAGAGCGGCGTCTATGCAAAAACAAATTATGGCCATTAAGACCTTCATTAAGCCGAGATGGCTTTACTAAATCAAAATTTAATACAAGAGCACCATGATTGTTGTCAAGCTCAGGAGGAAAGTGACAAAAGTAATGTTGCCAAAGTGGATTTTAAATTTTAACACTTGACAGTTATAATTACAGTGTGGCCGGTAGAAAGTTTCACGAAAACCGCAAAATTTCCATTGTAACGTAATTAATACGTTACAATATGCAAACAGTATTCATAAATAATACAATAAAATAATAATATAGCTTTCATACAAAATGGATATATATCAAACTTGATATATATCGGATATATATCATCATCATCATCATCATTATTGTCCTATGTCCCCTCGATGGGGCAGAGGGCGTCCACAGTACGTCGCCACCTCGATCGGTCTTGGGCTTCGCGCTTTACTTCGCTCCAGTTCATTCCTATAGCCTTCGCCTCTGCAGTGATCGTCCGCCGCCAGGATTGCTTGGGGCGCCCACGTTTCATATATATCATAAATATCTGATATTTTGATATTTATAATAAATATCGTATATTTTCGAACCCTGGTTTAAATACTGTATTAAAATGTGTTGTTAATTGTTTAATGTAGCTAGTCCTAAGCCTGGTAAAGTATGAAGGGATTGTGTAGGTATGTACATACTGGCTACAAATACAAACCCCGCGAGCAATAGAAATTTAACTAGATTATTATTATTAGCAGCGCAAGCGGGCGCGAGCATCGGGTCGTTCGTTTATGACTGAAACGTAGACGTACGAACAAAAACACTACATAACAAAAACTTGTAAAATCATTTTTTTTCTTGTGTATTGAGTTATGTCCAAACTCATAGAACAAAAGTTGTTCCTTATGGGGTCAGCTATATGGTCCTGCGAGGTTGCTAGTGTTTTAAAATTAACCCTGTATATCTATGGCAGCATAGCCTATTTTTTATTATTTGCAGCAAAATGTTGAATCCATCACTCTTGCAGTCAGACTGACATATGGTCTGCATAATTCATTGATGATTGCGAAAATGGAGTCCTATCAAATACCAGAATATAACATAATTACAAAAGCAGAAAACCAAGATGAATGTGACATTAATGAAGAAGTGATGATCAAAGATGAACCTGATTATGATGGTAAGAACAGTTTATAAAATGTGTAAAAGCAATCCTGTACTATCTGTAAAGGTCCTATTAGGTGTCATGATAAGGCTCTTTAGATGTTAAGTAAAAAAGTACCCCAAAAATATTTTAATCAATTAACTTAATTAGCAATATAATATGGTATTTTGAGTGGTAGAGCCACGCTGTAGACAGTTTTGTCTACAGCATGAATGGGCTGGCTCGTCTGGATCGTTACCACTGTCTCACAGAAAACCGACGTAAAGTAGCGGCTTGCTGCTGCGTTTCGTACGGTGAGTGAGATCACCGGAAGCCCAAATCCCCTCCCCTTCCCAATCCCTAATTATCCCTTTCCTTTAAGGTCGGCAACACGCCCATGACTCTTCTGGTGGTGGGCGTACATGGGCGGTGGAGATCACTTACCATCAGGTGACCCAGTTGCTCGTTTGCCGGCCTATGCTATAAAAAAAAAAAAATATGGTTGATGGTTGATCACTCGAAGTGTCAAAATTAGGTGACAGCCCTGCAGGCTCACTTAGTATATGACTACAGAAGTAGTAATTAATGTTTATGATACTCTGAGCAGAGTTTTTTAGATCATGTGTCAGATTCTTCACTGAGGACACCAATACAAACAATGAGCTTATCGATGGTCTCTAGAGTCATGCCGGCCTGTATAAATGCTTCTACCCTCTTCAGAGAGGCAAAGAGGTTTCCGAACTGGCAGTAGCGTTTTTTGACAATATCATTGGCGTTACCGACAATTGACGTAGAATAACGTTATGTAAATATAGGTCAATTCAGTGTCCGTACTCTTCATGCTCCGACACATATAACATTTTATGGATTCATTGAATATATTGATTTTGTAATATTTTCTTTTTGTTGGACTAGGTGCACTCCCAGAAAAAAAGGTTATACTGGACACAACCAAATCTATAAAAGTGAAGCAGGACACCATCTCTGGAACTCAAACAAACACAGTAGCTAATGAAAATAAATCATCCCAAATAGTATGTGATGGGAAAAATCAGCAAGTATTAGTTAAGAACAATACACAGTCTTTTATATGCAATGATTGTAGTATAACATGTGATACGGAAGCTCTTCTTATCAAACATATTAGTGAACATAAACCTGTGACTATCAAACCGAATGAAACATATACAAAGAATCTGAAATCTTCATGTAAAGGGAACTTGAATGAATGCAATAGTTTTATAAAGAACCTAAAAAAGCCTTATAAATGTCAATACTGTAATTATGCATGCACATATTATAGTAATTTAAAGACACATATTAGAACTCACACAGGAGAAAAGCCCTTTAAATGTAAATACTGTGATTATACATGTACACGTAAGGGTAGTTTAAAGACACATATTAGAACGCACACAGGCGAAAAGCCCTTTAAATGTCAATACTGTGATTATACATGTACACAAAATTTTAATTTAAAGACACATATTAGAACTCACACAGGAGAAAAGCCCTTTAAATGTCAATACTGTAATTATACATGTACATCAAATAGTCATTTAAAGACACATATTAGAACTCACACAGGCGAAAAGCCCTTTAAATGTCAATACTGTGATTATACATGTACAGAAAATGGTAATTTAAAGAGACATATTAGAACTCACACTGGCGAAAAGCCCTTTAAATGTGAATACTGTGATTATACATGTAGATATAATGGTAATTTAAAGACACATATTAGAACTCACATAGGAGAAAAGCC
The DNA here is from genome assembly GCA_949126905.1 of Amorpha juglandis. Lineage (NCBI taxonomy): Eukaryota > Metazoa > Arthropoda > Insecta > Lepidoptera > Sphingidae > Amorpha > Amorpha juglandis. Next base: position 6,268,306 of record OX421392.1, read on the forward strand.
GTATAAATGTAAATACTGTGATTATGCCTGTACATCAAATAGTCATTTAAAGACACATATTAGAACTCACACAGGCGAAAAGCCCTTTAAATGTCAATACTGTGATTATACATGTACAGTAAATAGTCATTTAAAGACACATATTAGAACTCACACAGGAGAAAGGCCTTTTAAATGTAAATACTGTAATTATACATTTACACAAAATAGGAATTTAAAGTCACATATTAGAACTCACACAGGCGAAAAGCCCTTTAAATGTCAATACTGTGATTATGTATGTACACAAAATGGTGATTTAAAGGTACATATTAGAACTCACACAGGCGAAAAGCCATATGAATGTGAAATATGCGATAAGAAATTTGCAAGAAACAGTCGTTTAAAGATTCACTTACGAGTACATATGGGTAACAAAACTCGTTAGTACTGAAGCTAACTGCTCAGAGTATAACAAATATATTAGATGTCATAGCTTAAGCATTAGGTATATTCCTTTATTTTTATATTAGCATTTGCTAAATGTTTGTTCCTGGATAAAAATAGCCTAATATGTTCTAATCTATGTGCTGATATACCTGTGTGATAAAATTCATCAATCAACCATTATTGGGTTACTGATTAACAAACATAAAAACTTCCACATCAAAAAATCCTACTTCCTACTAATACACAATACTAGCAGACCCGGCCACGCTTGCTGTGGCTAAGGTATATGTTAAATTATATTGTAGTAAACTATTCAATGCAGTATGCGCCATCTATTGGATACTTACTCAATCCAGACGATAAATTACCTCACACGGCCATCTGTTACAATGTTATGGAACTCACAGAATTATAACTAATAATTTGCAATAAAAAAATATTGCGATTATAAATTGAGATATTAACTATCCTATCTCTCAAGTTGGATCAAACTGCACACAGTCTACAAAATTTGATCAAAATCGGTTCAGTAGTTTAAGAGTTCATCGCGGACAAACAACGTGACATGAAATTTTTATATATAGATGATTTTTTTTTATATAGATTAGTCGGAAGTAGGATTTGTTGTATAGGTCCTATGATACTGTGACTGCCTCGGTGCCTCGGACTGCTGTGCTGAGGTCTCGGGTTCGATCCCCGGGTCGGGTCAGGTGATATTGGGTTTTTCTATCACACACGTTTTGCAATTGTTTCGCCGCAAGAATGTTTCTGGTTTTATGCCCCTCAATATATATTTTGTTATTTCTTATTTTATTTTGACAGCCTCCGTGGCTTGTCGGGCTGTGAAGGGAGAGGCTGCGGGTTCGATCCCCGCCCCGAGACAAATGTTTGTGTGATCCACAAATATTTGTTTCGGGGTGTGGGTGTTGTGAGACCGAAAGTCTCTCGTAGTTCCTGATACCCACGACACAAGACTCGTATCTTACTGTGGGGTCAGGACTATGTGTGTGACTATTGGGTGTATTTATTTATTTTTAATATAATTATTTTCTCATAATATTTCATCAGTTTGGATGAGACACAAAAGGGTTTTTTTAAACATTTAGGTATATAATATTGGTTTTGATTTTGTATTTTTTATAGTTTTAATAGAGGATTTGATTTGTTCAATTTGTTTTATTTCTACAAACCAGCAGAGTTGGTACTAACTAAGTGTCCTTATACCACATACATATGATCAGACATTTCAAATATTTTTATAAAATTTATTGCGCATGTCGTAAAGGTGCCTATTCTATAAATCCGAAACGAAGCAACGAAGTTCGAAACATCCATAGAGTACACTAGGTATAGAATACCCATTACAATAATAATATTACTGACCTATATTACTATCATAAAGATTCATTTGTATTCGCTTATTGCGTGTTTAGTTGATTTATTCATATAGTTCTTGAAGATCATGCACAAAAAACTATTATATTATGCTATTATGCTAATTATTTTACTTTATGACGTTCCTCATTGGCATAAATTGAGCTGCTCTAACTCAAATAAATAATACTTCAATGTATGTAGTGCTAATATACAGGGTTATTTTTAAAACACTGACAACCTCGTAGGGCCATATAGCTGACCCCATAAGGAACAACTTTTGTTCTACGATTTTGGACATAACTCAATACATAAGAAAAAAAATGATTTTACAAGTTTTTGTTGTGTAGTGTTTGTGTTCGTACGGCAGCTGGCGGCTGGATGTAGGTATTATCGATCGATACGGCGCGGCCGGTCATTGAACTGACGCGCGCGCTGCGTGTATTACGTAATCTGCGATACGCGCAGAGCGTAGGTAACTTTCAAGACGGAAATTAAATTCATAATTATTTTTGTATGAGAATAAAATCTAACAAATTATGAAAAGTCGTAGAACAAAAGTAGTAGCAAATGACCTTAGGAATCTACTCCTGCGAGGTTGTCAGTGTTTTAAAAATAACCCTGTATATTGTAATAAGTTTAGAAAAGAGCAACGTTAGAGTTTCTTGCCCGTTCTTCTTTAACGAATCAGCATTCCGAACTGGCGGTAGAGTTAAAATTTGACTGAATCTAAATGATGTTTGACATTTTACTGATTCAATAAATGATTTGATTTGTAAGTAAAAACGTATATGAAAAACGATTGCTTAAGTAGAAGTAGGTGTTTATTATTTATGATGAAATGGAATTATATGGAAAGCGGGTATAGTTTACCATTTAAACTAGCGGTACATTCACACATACATAATACATCCCTAAATTATAATTAAAGTCTGGCACACGAAAGTTGAGCCTGAGATTTTATTGAAACTTTTTACATGGCAACATTCTATAAATGTCAATTTCTGTCAACCAACATAAAAAGTCTCAACCATTAGAACGGTTTTAATTGATTTCATCATTAAAAAATGAATAAAACTATAAAAAGCGACGTGCGAAAGTTACTATACTCTATGATGAGTAAGTTTGAAGAAAAACAACAGAAAAAGCAATATGCCTTTGATACAAAACAACAATGTTTACGTGTGATAACGAGCTTTATAGGCTAGTATACCATAATTAGTTTTGATACTTAAAGTTTATACTGTATCTATAAATCGGTGTTTTTAAAATTCGGTGTAATATCGGTGTTTTAAATTACTTGTTTCGTATAACAAATGATCTATTTGCAGATAATTTGAATATAGAAGTAAGTTCAATTAAAGAAGCTGTTACAACATTAACTGCTTTGGAAGAGGAAGAGCTAATTCAAACCCAGAGTCAGTATTTGGAAGAAATTTCATCAATGACTGGTATGTAATAATGCTGGAACGCATTCTTATAATTGCATTGTACCTATGTTTATGTACATATTATTATTTTCTCAGGAGTTAGCGTTGCAACTTTAAAACGAATTAAAAAAAGACAAGTAAATTGTGGCATTTTTAGTACACCTGGAAAAAAACAATCAAGTCAATAGAGTTCATTTGGAGTTTTATAAAACGGAAAATTGCAAGTAAAAATATAGACTTGCCATCAGCCGAAGTGGAGAGAATTATTAGGGAATCCGTTGAGTGTGTTACACCACAAGATTGGAAAAAAAATACAGACCACGTTGTTCATGTAGAAAATACATACAAAGTAGGAGATACAATTACTGATGAAGAATTAGAGCCGTTCATCATAAATGTATGTGACGACAGCAGTGATTCGGACGCCTCACTAGAAATTGATAAAATAAATTAATATCCAAATAATAAACATTTTATTTCTATCTAGAAAAACATTAAGCTTAATATCTATCAACCTGTTCTACCTTCTGGGGCATCTTACTATTCTTTGCTCTCAAGTAATTTTTTTTTTCCGAGTAATCTAGATTAAAAGTATTAAATATAAAACTAGTAATAGGATATATAACAATTTTATGTAAAATTTAAATTCATTTACATGCGTATTTTACTTAGGTGAATCAAACCTTATATATATATTTTTTTTTTATAAAGTATCAAGAAATTGTATTCCTACTATGCTTAGTGATGCCACATGTAGTTTTTTTAAATTTGCCGCGCTTTTTCAGGAACAACTTTCGTGTGCCAGACTATATTTTATTAGTTTATTTTAAATAAGTCCTCTTTAATTATTTATGGGGTTGGGGACTCTGCCGATAAAGCAAAGAGTTTGGATATATTAAAAAAACAAGTAAAAAAAAAAGAATGGATTTAAATTTGAATATTGACGTCGGTCGATGACGAGGGGACTAGCGGAAAACAACTGATCAGGAATTGCGGCGATCACAGAGTACATTATTATATGGCGGCGATTCAATAAAAACGGAGAATCCTCTCATAGATTGGCGGAGTCGGGGTAAGCATAGCTATATTAAAATGTATGTATTTGTGTAGTATTTACGGTTCACTTAGTTCGTGAAGCCGAGACAGCGACGGAACCTTCCAGACCAACCAGCGGCAATCGCGGGTATAGACCTTGGCTGATTTGGTCAAAGTTTATACAAAACAGTAGGTATAGCATAACCATTACAATAGTATTATGTAGTAAGTAGTTATGTATTTAATTGTTCGGCCACTTCTTAAAGGTTCCTTATATAAGAACTGGTCTGAAATCAGCGAATGTCACAACGAGTGCATAAATTGATGTATTCGGGAGTCTTTGAGTCTTTTTAGCAGACTAAAAGACGGCGCTGTTCAAAATCAAAATGTTTATTCATCATGTAGGCTAAGAAAGCGCTTATGACAGGTCAAGTACAGAACATTAATTTGTCATTAATGAGAAAAACTTAAAATTAAGAGAACTTTGGGATAACCGCTGCGCTATACTGGCTGGCAGGAAAAGGCACACCAACAGCAGGGGAAAAGGGAGGGGATCCTTAAATGTAGGGATTCACGGACTAGGAGGATATGGAAATCGGGACATGGGCAGGAAGGAATTGGGTAAATTAACAATAAATCTGTAAGGGTTTTTAAAGGTAAGGAGATGTGTCGTGGACCTTACTGGCAGTAATATCCCTAGCCTAGCTAACCTGCCAACCTCTGTCTAGCTGCCTACTGATGACGACCCGAAGAAGAAAGGCAGAAACAAACTCCGGCCTAATTTTTTTCCGCCATCAATTATATATTTAAAATTTGGTGTTAGGATATCATATCCGCCCGGATAGCGACCACCTTACACATGGTGTTAAAACCTGCCATAGTGATCCACACACCTTGTGTGGATCGCGTTCCAGGATCAGCCAGTGTATACCGCTGGTTTTTTAGACTGGACTACGCTTACCATCAGGTATAGTACAGTCACTTTGCCGTGCTCGGATAAATAAAAGATCGCGTTTTATTAATACAAGTTACTTCAAGTTCTTACGGCCCTAGGTAACTAAACTGCCCCTTTTTTCCCTTTAAATCTGGCCCTGCACGTAACATCAAATTATTTTCAGCAAGGATTTTGAGCTTGCTAATCCGCTGAGCTATGTCGGTGACTTTCGTTCTTCTACGGATCTCCTCATTTCTGATTTGATCACGTAGAGAAACACCGAGCATAGCTCTCTCCATAGCTCACTGAGTGGCAAGCGCAGCGTTGGAAATCCACCTACAAGGTGGACAGACGTCCTGATAAAGATCGCAGGAATTCGCTGGTTGCAGGCCGCTTCCAACAAGTGGGTCTGGAAATCTTTGGGAGAGGTCTATGTTCAGCAGTGAACGTCTTGTGGCTGATGATGATGAAGGATTTTTAAAATATACTTTTTTAAAATTAATGTCTTCACTGAAAACCGACGTAAAATAGCGACTTGCTGATGCGTTTCGTACGGTGAGTGAGATATCCGAAGGCCCATCCCTCTCCTTCCCTATCCCAAATCATCCCTCTCCTTTAAGGTCGGCAACGCGCCCATGATTCTTCTTGTGTGTGTACATGGGCGGTGGAGATCACTTACCATCAGGTGACCCACTTGCTCGTTTGCCTGCCTATGCCATTAAAAAAACATAACGGCGCGCGCGAGGCCGCGGGTTCGATCCCCGCACTGAGACAAATGTTTGTGTGATCCACAAACATTTGTTTCGGGGTGTGGTTGTTGTGAGACCGAAAGTGTCTCGTAGTTCCTGATACCCACGACACAAGAGTCGTATCTTACTGTGGTCCAGGACTATGTATGTGGCGGTGTATTTATTTATTTATTTACCTTTTAATGTTTTTCTGCTAATTTAGAATCCAATCCTATCATAAATATCCACTATTTTAAATTTTACTTCCTCGGTGTCGCAGTTGTATTGCGAACGCGGTACGACTGCTGTGCTGAGGTCTGGGGTTCGAACACCGGGTCGGGTAAAAATGATATTGGGTTTTTCTATCACGAAATGCTTAGTATCGGCCCAGAGTCTGAAATTGTGGCCGGTATGTATGACGATAATTTGTTCGCCCTTATCACACCATGAAACGGAAATACGCTCGGCAAATATGGGTGTACAGTGTGCCGAGTGTGTTTCAACACAATTTTAACGTCTCTACAGACCCTGTTTTCCAATTACAGCACTAAAGCGCATTATGCTGCATAATGCTCAACGTTGAATGTTTCAACTATAGCAACGCTACGCACAATCAAGCACTCTCAAAAGTACTGCTTTCGGGTGATACATGCAATCGATACCATCTCAGTAACAGAAAATAAACAAGTGTTTTTTTGTTTAAGTTGGCATTGATCGAAATTTTATTTATATTATCGTTAGTAATTAATATTGTTTATTGTTGAGAATTTTTTTAAGCTTCGTCTTATCGTAGTGTTTTCGAAATATTCAATAGTTAAGTCAGACCCTGTTAAAAAGTAAATGTAAGGATGGATGAAGGTATAAACATTGACTATTTATATTTTTATTCTCAACACTGAACTTAGCGCACTCTGCTGGTGCACTAGAAAACTAATTCACGTTCCAATTAGCATTAAGCACACTTCGGCATTGTGCGCCACTGAGTCGCATTATGCTCTGTAATTGGAAAACAGGGAGAGTTTGCGTTTTTTGAAAAATATGTATGCAAACGTGAAAAGCGCCTCCTGGTGGTAAGTTTAGTAAACTGGAGTCGTAAGTGTAACGTTTATAACGTTAAAGTGGGTGATAGACGCACGAACTTAAAGTACGCGGTTTTTAAGATCGCGAACTTACTCGGCTCGGCGTTAGTGACACACGTGAAGCTTACTCATTCTGTATTGCGATGTCGTTGCTTTGTGTTATTTAGGAATTATATCGTATTACATTTTAATAACCAAAAAAAATAGACGAAGTCGAAAAGTGTGGGTAAAGAACGGAATTACGAAAAGAAATCGTTTATCACATGTGAATTTAGTAAGAGTTACATGAAGAGAAGGAAGATTTCCATAATTATTTCAGAATGCCTGAGGCGGTGTATGAATTTCTCAATCAAAATTAACAAAAATTTCAAAAACACGACAAGCGTGCGCGTCCACGAACTGGCGAAACAAAGTGGCGGCTCGCGGCTCGCAGTGCTGCTACACGTACGAGCCAAGACGAGCTACAAGCAAGATTTGGAACCGGCTGGATCGAAGACGATTTTGCGCGGCGGTTTTAAGGTACGCGTACTTACGGTGACACACAAGCCAAAAAAGGTCGTCGAGCCATAAGTACGCGTACTTGCTCGTACGTCTATCACCCACTTTATCGTTTATCACGTTTTTGCGAATGTATATTCGGAGTTTTGGCGGGAATTCCGACAATGCGGTTCATCGCTTATTTTAATTTATTTCAAAAACTAGTTGAAAGTTGTGTTTGTTGTATAAAAGTAGTGATTTCTGCAATAAACACTGATGGTGACGACCAGTGTATAGAAACATTGAAATAAGTGAATTAAGCATCGTACTGGAAGAAATTCACACCAAAACTCCAACAAGACCTAGAAGATGTCCACACCGATATTTCATCGTTCTTGTGAAGACTTGAGAATAAATTATACTTGTTATTGGCGAAATACATAATAATGCGAAGCCATAAATAAATAAGAAGGGTTTCACTGTTTCACAGCGTCTCTCTCGTAGAATGAATGAACGTCAGTTCTCTAAGTAGTCTGTGATTATAATATTGTCCGGTGCAATGTGCATAGATGTTTGTCTTCTTTCAGTTTTGTGTGTGTTATGAAAATGTCTGCATTAATTTGTCGAATATGTTTGGATAACAACGTTCGAATGCATCAAATTGCGGGCTCGGAAGTTCAGGATGTATATGAAAAGCTAACAACTAAGAAGGTAGAATTCTTATACTATGTTAGGCGCAAAATAACTTTGCTGCGGTGAAGTCTGAGACCACTTACCGTCTACACCTGCCGACATCTATTACATTATTCAACGAAAACAATATTAAAGACCCAAATGGAAGTGCCGCGCTGTAGACACGTTAAGTGCAAAGCACGAATGGCTGGACTATTACCACTATCTCACAGAAATCAGACGTAAAGTAGCGGCTTGCTGCAGCATTTCGTATGGTGAGTGAGATATCCGGAGGCCCTAATCCCCTTCCTCTTCCCAATCCCTCTCCTTTAATGTCGGGAACGCGCACATGTTGTGGTGGGTCCTTTATCAGGTGCCTCACTTGCGTGTTTGCTAAACTCTTATTTAAAAACTGGCCAGAGTGTAGAGCCACGTATAGTGAATGGCTCTGGGGTGTAGCCGAAAATATCTCATACCTCAAAAACTATGCAACATAGCTCATTGAAACCAATGGTCGTTGGAAGTATCTTTTAATTTCTGATCTTATAGTTGAATTTAAAAAAAAATAGAACATTTTTCAAAGGGGAATGCCCATCTCCCATACAAAAAAATGCCTAAGATGAACAAAAATGAATTATACACCAATTTGTAGTTAAAATTAAAGTAAATCTATTACAATTAAAATTTCTATCCAAAAACTTGGAGGAGGCTGGTTAAAAACATTTTGCCTAAAATATATTTTACGTGTTGAAATTGGGATCTGACAAGTGCAAATATCGGTCATTTAAATAAGTTAAGGATACATCATCATTCATAGATGAAACAATGAGGTATTATATTGGAGCGGACGTCGAATCGGAAGCAAAAAGTTTGGTACCTACGAATAACTTAAACAGAAAAACTATCTGTCAAATACGATTTGTATTTACTAATGTCAAATTCGACATTCATGTACATTTACGACAATCAAATTAAATACTGTAATAATAATTATAATACTTTCCCCCTAGTGTGTAAAACTTGAGAATAATACAACAATTCTTATTTTAATCTAAATAGATTATATGACTATTTGAAGTTTCTGTCCATTTCCAGGCATTTTATGGGCGTTCCCCTTTCGAACAACCCGAGACCTATATCAATTCATAATCCCATTATTTGTATAATCCTCAGGTTCAAGAGGATGGAAGACTACACTTTGCATGTTACATATGTTACTATGAGCTAAAGAAATGCCAGCAGCTTGTTATCAAATCACAGAAAGCGGAGGAGTTGCTTCAACAATTCTTTGTAAACAGTCATGAGGTATTTATATCATTATTTTATTATGGTGCTGCCACACTGGTGTTATAAAATGTTTACAAACATTTTCTAACATTAAACATTAACTAACATTATCTAACATTGTGATAAAATGTATCAAATTTTAGTTAACAAATGTTTAATAATGTTTTGTAAACATTTTATAACAGCGGTGTGGCAGCACCATTACATAGTATTACAAATATTATATTACAGTAGAATCCCGATTATCCGGATCAATTAAAACCAGGGGTATTCCGGATAATCGAAAATCCGGATAATCGATTTCAACGTCAAATAAAACAATAATCAATTTTTTATAATTTTTTGGTTATAGAAAGGGACATACATATAAAAAAAAATCGAGTAGCCTATGTAATGTAAAATGTTGGTTGGAAATAATTTGTGATTAATCTTTGACGTAATGAATCACATTTTACAAGGTGGTAGATCCGTCGTATGCGAGAGGCCATCTGGGTTAGTACCACCGCTTTGTCTATTTCTGCCGCCAACCAACAGTGTGTAAGCATTGTTGTGTTTCGGTTTAAAGGATATTGAAGCCAGAGAAATTACTGGGCATTATGAAACTTAACATCCTATGTCTTGGGCTGACGAGCGCAGTTCAGCACCATGCAGTGCTTTGTAATTCAAAGTTCTGTGTGGTGTTGCTTCTGCCTATAGGTAGGCGTGGCTCTTGCCATCAGGCGAGCGCCTTGTTCGTCTCGTCATTCAATCAAATAAAAAAAAATATTTTCATTGCGGCCAAGTCCCTGATACTTTGCTGGTGGGAGGATATTCATACTCGACCGGATAGCGACCACCGTACATTGGTGTTAAAACCTGCCATAGTGACCCACCTTGTGTGGATCGCGTTCCAGGGTCAGCCAGTGTATATCCGGTTCTGCCGAGGGGCTTGCGACATGACTTGATGGTTGGTTGGGGCAGGTACAGTGGTACATTCTTGTATTATTGTGTCTGTATCGGTCATCCGCCTGTCCTGTCGCAGGCCTCTCGATTTGCTTCTTCCCTCTCCGAAGAGGGAAGAAGTATTATACAGGCCGGCATGATTCTGGTGACCACCGATAAACTCATTGTTTGTCGGTGGACGCTGGTTTTTTGGACTGCACTACGCTTACCATCAGGTGTAGTTCAGTCACTTTGCCGTGCTCGGATAAAAAAAAATACGCTTCAGTTGTAATAACTGTATGGGATCCGATTTGTCCTGTCTTTCAAACAATTCAAAAGCGCTATTTAGAGCTCCAATAGCTTCACATACATCACCAGTTTCAGTCTCTTTTTCATCTTCTTTATCGTTACTTTTCAAATGATTGTTAATGAGTTCTTCATCAGTTAAAATGTGGAATTCAGGGCAGTCATTGAGAGATAACATTACTCTTTTTCGCTTAGACATTATAGATTTCTAACGCAAAACGTAAACAGATATGTAAAAAAAATACAACCTATTAGTTGGATGCTATCAATTAAAATGAAATAATAGCAAACACTATCGCGCACACAAATGAGAGCAGCACTACACGTCGGAGGAAGGAAAAAAACTCGTCGTAAAATGTCTCGTTGCGCTGTCAAATCATTTCTACGTCGGTAATTAGAGCCGTGACGAATGAGTCCGGATAATCGGATATCCGGATAATCGGGATTCTACTGTACATATTACAATATAACAGCGATAGCTCAGTGGGGAATGGTATGGAATGCAGAGACAAAAGTTGCAGGTTTAAAACCAGCCCTTAGAGCATGCACCAACAACTTTCTTGTGTTACATGTATATTCATTGTAAATTATCACTGGCTTTAATGGTGAGAGAAACATTATGAGGAAGCCTACATACTTGAGAATGTCTATCTGTGAATGGGTACAAGGCAGCATAGTCTATTATTATTATTTGCAGCAAAATGTGGAATCCATCACTCTTGCAGTCAGACTGACATATGGTCTGCATAATTCATTGATGATTGCGAAAATGAAGTCCTATCAAATACCAGAATATAACATAATTACAAAAGTAGGAAACCAAGACGAATGTGACATTAATGAAGAAGTGATGATCAAAGATGAACCTGATGATGATGGTAAGAACAGAATAATTTTATAAAATGTGTAAAAGCAATGCTGTACTATCTGTAAAGGTCCTATTAGGTGTCATGATAAGGATCCGGTTCTCCCCCAGGGGGGCTTGCCCTCTGATCCTAACCCTTTTCCCATCCTTTTTCCTTCCCTTCCCCCTTGGTCCTTTGGCAGGCCGGCATGATCTTGCCGACCTATGATGGACACATTGTTTATCGTTGGTCGACACTATTCTTGGATTGCGCTACACTTACCATCAGATGTAGCGTAGTCACTTTGCCGAGCCAGGATAAAAAAAATCTTTAGATGTTAAGTAAAAAAAAGACCCAACAAAATTTTTAATCAAATGATGATTTATGAAACTGAGAAGAGTTTTTTTATAAATAAATTTAATAGTTTAGATCATATGTCGGATTATTCACTGAGGACACCAATACAAACAATGAGTTTATCGATGGTCTCTAGAGTCAGGCCGGCTTGTATAAATGCTTCTTCCCTCTTCAGAGAGGCAGAGAGGCTTCCGAACTGGCAGTAGTGTTTTTTGACGGAATCCAAACAATATACATATAATATTTTATGGATTCATTGATTTTGTAATATTTTCTTTTTGTTGGGCTAGGTGCACTCCCAGAAAAAAAGGTTATACTGGACACAACCAAATCTATAGAAGTGAAGCAGGACACCATCTCTGGAACTCAAACAAACACAGTAGCTAATGAAAATAAGTCATCCCAAATAGTATGTGATGGGAAAAATCAGCAAGTATTAGTTAAGAACAATACACAGTCTTTTATATGCAATGATTGTAGTATAGCATGTGATACGAAAGCTCTTCTTATCAAACATATTAGTGAACATAAACCTGTGACTATCAAACCGAATGAAACATATAGAAAAAATCAGAAATCTTCATGTAAAGGGAAGTTGAATGAATGCAATAGTTTTATAAAGAACCTAAAAAAGCCTTATAAATGTCAATACTGTAATTATGCATGCACATATTATAGTAATTTAAAGAAACATATTAGGACTCACACACGTGAAAAGCCGTATAAATGTAAATACTGTGATTATGCCTGTACAAAAGATATTAATTTAAAGACACATATTAGAACTCACACAGGCGAAAAGCCCTTTAAATGTCAATACTGTGATTATACATGTACAGAAAATAGTAAATTAAAGATACATATTAGAACTCACACAGGTGAAAAGCCTTTTAAATGTGAATACTGTGATTATACATGTAGATATAATGGTAATTTAAAGAGGCATATTAGAACTCACACTGGTGAAAAGCCTTTTAAATGTCAATACTGTGATTATGCATGTATACAAAATAATGCTTTAAAGGCACATATTAGAACTCACACAGGCGAAAAGCCCTTTAAATGTCAATACTGTGATTATACATGTAAAGAAAATGGTAAATTAAAGATACATATTAGAACTCACACAGGTGAAAAGCCTTTTAAATGTCAATACTGTGATTATGCATGTACAAAAAATAATGGTTTAAAGAGACATATTAGAACTCACACAGGCGAAAAGCCCTTTAAATGTCAATACTGTGATTATGCATGTACACAAAATGGTGATTTAAAGGTACATATTAGAACTCACACAGGCGAAAAGCCATATGAATGTGAAATATGCGATAAGACATTTGCAAGAAGAAGTGATTTGAAAAGACACTTAAAAGTACATATGGGTAACAAAACTCGTTAGTACTGAAGCTAACTGCTCAGAGTATAACAAATATATTAGATGTCATAGCTGAACCATTATTTCCTTTATTTTTATATTAGCATTTGCTAAATGTTTGTTCCTTGATAAAAATAGCCTAATATGTTCTAATCTATGTGCTGATATACCTGTGTGATAAAATTCATCAAATAACCATAATTGGGTTACTGATTAACAAACATAAAAACTTACAAGCATACAAATCTAAATGTCTTTGTATGAATATTGAAATATGATGTTCAATATGGGTATATGTATAAATGAATAAACAGATTATATTAAAGATTATGTAAAAGTAGAACTGACCAAAAAATAGTTTGAAAATGTAATTGCTATTAGATAAGTAGGATGGCTTATGTTTTTAAATATTAAGGACACGAGTAAGACTGTAAATATTATTCTTATTATTTGTCACCTTTATATTTACATTTCGTCACAACGATTAAACTCTGTACTTATTACACTGGTGCCTGCAAATTCATAAGTAATTGTTGAGTACACATTGTATTTATTATCACCTTAGTACAAAAGTGTATTTTTTAAAATTTTTCATAATTGTTCATATTTTTATTGATATACCAATTTGCAGAAGTAGTAATTTTACACTTTATTTTAATATTGGGTTTTCGTTAGTGTACCTAACATTTTCTGATTTTTGTAGCATTTTTACTTGTGAATAAACCATTACATAATACATATTGCAAAATATAACGTTATGCACGTAATGCTTTTCGCGAGGCGATAATTTGTAAATGTATAATTATTTTTAGGTTTAATTCAGGTCACTAGGGATTGGGAAATCACGTCAAGACAATATTCCTAAAGATTTAAATATTGATCACTTAAATCAGCATTTCTCCTCTTCTGCCAATTTCGATGGCCCCGCTAAAGCAGCTACTTTACGTTATCTTTCATCGATTCCCAAGCCAGACAATCCCTTATTTGTATTCAACGAATTCACTGATTGTGATGTTAAGAAGAATGTAGAAGCTATCTCGTCAAATGCAGTCGGCAGTGACTGTATTAGCCGTAAAATGATTATTCCCATTCTCGACGAAGTCATGCCTACCCTCCAACATATTCTTAACACTTCCATTACCTGTGGTATGTTTCCTTCAATTTGGAAGGAAGCTCAAATCACTCCTCTTCCTAAAAAAAACAATCCCTCTTCAGTCACTGATTATCGTCCTATCTCTATTCTTCCCTTTCTCTCTAAACTTCTTGAACGCCTTGTTCATCATCAATTCACTACCTTTCTTATCCGTAATGATTTGCTCAATCCTCTTCAGTCTGGCTTCCGTCCTGGCCATAGTACTGTCACAGCATTAGTAAAAATCACAGACGATATTCGATGTGGTATGGACAATGGTAAGATTACGGTGTTGTCACTGCTTGACTTCAGTAATGCATTTAATAACGTAGACTTTGACGTCTTAATAGCGCTTCTGGGTTCTCTTAACATATCTCCAACAGTGAGTAAGTGGTTTCATAGTTACCTGCATGGTCGTCGTCAGCGTGTTCGCATTGATGAGAATTACTCATCGTGGTGTGTTACGACTGCCGGCGTACCTCAGGGCGGCGTTTTATCTCCTCTTCTTTTCTCAATTTTTATTAATTCTATCTCCCGACAGCTTACTTCTTCCTACCACCTTTATGCTGACGATTTGCAAATTTATACTCAGTCTTCATTGGAGAACTTACCTGAAGCCATCAAAATTACTAACTCCGATTTAAGTAGAATTGCCGATTGGAGTAAGTCATATGGGCTCAGTATTAACCCGTTGAAAACCAAAGCAATTATTATAGGCAGTTCGAGAATGATATCCAGGATTGACTGGTTTCATCTACCGCAAATAATGTTTGATGGCACTAGCATATCAATAAGTGATACCGTCAAAAATCTTGGTGTAATTTTTGACCGGAAGATGTCTTGGATTCCACAAGTAGCAGAAATGAGTCGAAAATTGTACGCTTCTGCCTATTCTTTACGAAGATTACGGAATTTTCTGCCTACCTCCACCAAAATTGCGCTGGCACAGTCCCTCTTACTTCCACATGTAGATTATGCTGACGCCGCATGTACAGATTTAACCGAAGAACAGCTTAATAAACTTGAACGTCTCCAAAATTTCTGCATCAGATTCATCTTTGGCCTCCGTAAATATGATCATATTACTGAATACCGAAAGAAGCTGAAATGGTTACCAATCCGTCTTCGCCGGAATCTGCATATCCTAACCCTCTTATATAATGTTCTCTTTAATCCCGCTACTCCTTTATATCTAAAAGAACGTTTCGAATTTTTACACCTTACCCATTCCCAATCACTTCGCTCCTCTCAAACTCTTCTACTTAAGACTCCTTCTCATACTTCCCATTTTTATGATATGTCCTTCACTATTCAAGCTATTCGACTGTGGAATGCATTGCCGATGGAGATCAAACACGCTAAATCCCTACCCATATTTAAAAATATGCTTAAAAATTACTATCTTTCTAACTTGTAGCACTATGTACACTGCTATAATAATACTATTTTGTCTTCTCGTTAACATATTGTTATCCGAAATATTAGTTGTATGTATTAGTATATATATTTGACATTTTACATATGTATTAGTATTTTAGTTTACCATACATGTATTTAATTTATTACTATTACGATATTCTTGTCTCGCACTCTGTCTCTCTCTTTCTCTCACTCTTTATTGTACACCACCGTGACTTCTTTTACTTCAGTTTCTGTCCATCCAAAGGTTGTCTGGCAGAGATCGCTTGTAGCGATAAGACCGCCCATTGTAAAACCATTAAGTAGTCCTATGCTAAATAATTGTATGTGATTATTGGTTATACAATAAAGAGTTTTTGTATTGTATTGTATTGTATTCATCATGTTATGGTTTTTAAATTAACCTTTGTACAAATAAGTTTAAGTAGTCATATTATTAACTCTCATTTATAACAAAAAACATTTGTCGGCTATCTGTCAGCCAAAGCTGGCTCCTTTGTATATTTGTGCTTTCTATTTAATTTCATTCGCAATTTAAATGTCATTGGTGGTTTAAGTGTAATAGTATTAATAATAAAGAATTTTAGTTTATTGTGAAAATGTAATATTTCAAGTAGTTATAGAAGTGCAATTCCAAGTAAAAATTGGATTTCGCGGGCTATCGTTAGGTTCGCAAATGATTGTAAATAGGACGTAAGAACAATTTACATAAATATGTAGGTAACCTACGATAGAAATAAATTTTATAGTTACTATTTAGTTTTATTATTATTAATCAGATTTTAGACGACGTTTTCGCCGTGTACTCACTATAGAAAATCGGTAATTTATTACGGTTTTAGTATGTAACCCTCCTTAAAGTCATCCCTATTTTTTAATGATCGGTATTTTCTGAAAATTACCGATTTCCGATACGGCACGTCTCTAGTATACAATCCGTGCAAAAGAGATACAAAAGGTACTGTAATGTAGCATCACACGGGAAAGAAAGAGATGTCCAACTTTCTTATGAATGAATTTGATAACAGATATAGTGTAAAAAATTACGCATGTAGGTGTGTGCTTATCGTGTTAAAAAATTTGTATGAAGATAACCGTCTCTCTAGTTTATTTGTCTCTGAAGTACAGTATCTACACACTACAGACTACTTAGAGAACTGACGTTTATCTACATTAGATATCTGAAAACTGCAACAAAGTACAGTATCTGCATAAGAAACCTGAAACCTACAACACCGTACAGTATCTACATTGGAAATCTGAAACTTGCAACAACGTGACATTGGCGGAATAGCTCCACAGTCCACAGTCGAGCTCGTCGCCATCAAGCAAAGAAGAAGAAAATGTCTGCATTAATTTGTCGAATATGTTTGGATAACAGCGTTCCAATGCATCAAATTGCGGGCTCGGAAGTGCAGGATGTATATGAAAAGCTAACAACTAAGAAGGTAGAATTCTTATACTATGTTGAGCGCAAAATAACTTACCCTCTACACCTGCCGACATCTATTACATTATTCAACGAAAACAATATTAAAGACTCAAATGGCAGTGCCGCGCTGTAGACACTTAAGTGCAAAGCACGAATGGCCGGATTATTACTACTATCTCACAGAAATCAGACGTAAAGTGGCGGCTTGCTGCAGCATTTCGTATGGTGTCTGAGATATCCGGAGGCCCAAATTCCCTTCCTCTTCCCAATCCCTCTCCTTTAATGTCGGGAACGCGCACATGTTGTGGTGGGTCCTTTATCAGGTGACTCACTTGCATGTTTGCTAAACTCTGTTATATAAAAACTGGCCAGAGTGTAGAGCCACGTATAGTAAATGGCTCTGGGGTGTAGCCGAAAATATCTCATACCTCAAAAACTATACAACATAGCTCATTGAGACCAATGTTCGTTGGAAGTATCTTTTAATTTATGAACTTATTGTTGAATTAAAAAAAAATAGAACATTTTTCAAAATTTCGAACAACCCGAGACCTATATCAATTCATAATCCCATTATTTGTATAATCCTCAGGTTCAAGAGGATGGAAGACTACACTTTGCATGTTACATATGTTACTATGAGCTAAAGAAATGCCAGCAGCTTGTTATCAAATCACAGAAAGCGGAGGAGTTGCTTCAACAATTCTTTGTAAACAGTCATGAGGTATTTATATCATTATTTTATTATGGTGCTGCCACACCGGTGTTATAAAATGTTTACAAACATTTTATAACATTCAACATTAACTAACATTATCTAACATTGTGATAAAATGTATCAAATTTTTGTTAACAAATAATAATGTTTTGTAAACATTTTATAACAGCGTTGTGGCAGCACCATTACATAGTATTACAAATATTATGTTACATATTACAATATAACAGCGATAGCTCAGTGGGGAGTGGTATGGAATGCAGAGACAAAAGTTGCAGGTTGTTGCAGCCCTTAGAGCCTGCACCAACAACTTTCTTGTGTTACATGTATATTCATTGTAAATTATCACTGGCTTTAATGGTGAGAGAAACATTATGAGGAAGCCTACATACTTGAGAATTCTCCATGATGATGTGTGAAGTCTGCCAACCCATGTTAAGCCAGTGTGTTGTGTTGTGTTGTGTCACCCATGTTAAACCTATTCCAGTTTATTCGTACAGGAGGCCTGTGCTCAGCAGTGAGACAGTGTAATATGGTGTAGATATTATTATTTTATTATCTAAAAACTCATGAATGAAATATTAAAACTACCACCACCACATTAATAATGCACTAATTTTTGTGTGTCTATTTCACAATTACCAAGTAAAAATGAACCACCAAAGTAGTAAGAGGTTTTTTCGATATATTTTTTGTGATTGTTTTACGTCTATCTGTGAATGGGTACAAGGCAGCATAGTCTATTTTTATTATTTGCAGCAAAATGTGGAATCCATCACTCTTGCAGTCAGACTGACATATGGTCTGCATAATTCATTGATGATTGCGAAAATGAAGTCCTATCAAATACCAGAATATAACATAATTACAAAAGCAGAAAACCAAGACGAATGTGACATTAATGAAGAAGTGATGATCAAAGATGAACCTGATGATGATGGTAAGAACATAATAATTTTATACAATGCGTAAAAAAAAGCAATCCTATACTATTTGTAAAGGTCCTATTAAGTGTCATTATAGGGCTCTTTAGATGTTAAGTAAAAAAATAGCCCAAAAAATTTAATCCAATGATGATTTAAATCTTAATCAGCAATATATGGTTGACGGTTGATCACTCAAAGTGTCAAAATTAGGTGACAGCCCTGCAGGCTCACTTAGTATTTGATTACAGAAGTAGTAATTAATGTTTATGATACTCTGAGCAGAGTTTTTTTAGATCATGTGTCGGATTATTCACTGAGGACACCAATACAAACAATGAGTTTATCGGCCTGTATAAATGCTTCTTCCCTCTTCAGAGAGGCAGAGAGGCTTCGGAACTGGCATTAGGGTTTTTTGACGGAATCCAAACAATATACATATAACATTTTATGGATTCATTAAATATATTGATTTTGTAATATTATCTTTTTGTTGGACTAGGTGCACTCCCAGAAAAAAAGGTTATACTGGACACAACCAAATCTATAGAAGTGAAGCAGGACACCATCTCTGGAACTCAAACAAACACAGTAGCTAATGAAAATAAATCATCCCAAATAGTATGTGATGGGAAAAATCAGCAAATATTAGTTAAGAACGATACACAGTCTTTTATATGCAATGATTGTAGTATAACATATGATACGAAATGTCTTCTTATCAAACATATTAGTGAACATAAACCTGTGACTATCAAACCGAATGAAACATATACAAATAATCTGAAATCTTCATGTAAAGGGAAATTGAATGAATGCAATAGTTTTATAAAGAACCTAAAAAAGCCATATAAATGTAAATACTGTAATTATACATGTACAGTAAATAGTAATTTAAAGGCACATATTATTAGAATTCACACTGGCGAAAAGTCCTTTAAATGTCAATACTGTAATTATACATGTACATCAAATAGTTATTTAAAGAGACATATTAAAACTCACACAGGAGAAAAGCCGTATAAATGTAAATACTGTAATTATACATGTACACAAAATGGCAATTTAAAGACACATATTAGAACTCACACAGGAGAAAGGCCTTTTAAATGTCAATACTGTAATTATACATGTAAATCAAATAGTCATCTAAAGAGACATATTAAAACTCACACAGGAGAAAAGCCATATAAATGTAAATACTGTGATTATACATGTATACAAAATAGTAGTTTAAAGACACATATTAGAACTCACACTGGCGAAAAGCCCTTTAAATGTGAATACTGTGATTATACATTTACACAAAATATTAATTTAAAGACACACATTAGAACTCACACAGGCGAGAAGCCCTTTAAATGTCAATACTGTGATTATACATGTACAGAAAATATTACTTTAAAGAGACATATTAGAACTCACACAGGAGAAAAGCCATATGTATGTGAAATATGCGATAAGAAATTTTCAAGTAACAGTTATTTAAAGATTCACCTACGAGTACATATGGGTAACAAAACTCGTTAGTACTGAAGCTAACTGCTCAGAATATAACAAATATATTAGATGTCATAGCTTAAGCATTAGGTATATTCCTTTATTTTTATATTAGCATTTGCTAAATGTTTGTTCCTGGATAAAAATAGCCTAATATGTTCTAATCTATGTGATGATATACCTGTGTGATAAAATTCATCAATCAACCATTATTGGTTTACTGATTAACAAACATAAAAACTTACAAGCATACAAACTTCCACATCAAAAAATCCTACTTCCTACTAATATACAATACTAGCAGACCCGGCCACGCTTGCTGTGGCTAAGGTATGTGTTAAATTATATTGTAGTAAACTATTCAATACATTATGCACCATCTATTGGATACTTACTCAATCCAGACGATAAATGACCTTACACTGCCATCTGTTACAATGTTATGGAACTCACAGAATTATAACAAAAAATTTGCAATAAAAATATATTGCAACTATAAATTGAGATATAAACTATCCTATCTCTCAAGTTGGATCAAACTGCAAACAGTCTACAAAATTTGATTAAAATCGGTTTAGTAGTTTAAGAGTTCATCGCGGACAAACAACGTGACACGAAATTTTTATATATAAAGATTAGTAGGAAGTAGGATTTGTTGTATAGGTCCTATGATATATATATGTGACTGCCTCGGTGCCTCGGACTGCTGTGCTGAGGTCTCGGGTTCGATCCCCGGGTCGGGTCAAGTGATATTGGGTTTTTCTATCACACACGTTTTGCAATTGTATCGCCGCAAGAATGTTTCTGATTTTATGCCCCTCAATATATGGGGCATTTCACGTCAAGCGGACAACGAAAAAAAATGAGGTCGTGAATTTTGTTTATACTCTGGTCAGTTATACTTCTAGTAGACATGGATGTGAACACACAATTTTTTTTTCGTATGAAGCTTTATTGCTGAGTTATGAGCTTTTAAAAATTTACTAAGTATGAAGTCATGAATTTTTGGATGCTTATTATCTGTATCAATTAATTTGTAAAAAAAACTACAAAGTATTGTTTATAGTTCTAAAGTTGAAGGTTTTAATTTTTTTGTCGAATTTTAAATTCAATTTTTTTTTACGTATAATAATAATAATAATAATAATACTTTATTGCACACACAATTACACAGAGAAAAAGAAAAACAAATGTACCAAGAAATTAACCTAGAAGTGTACAATGGGCGGTCTTATCGCTTTAAGCGATTTCTGCCAGACAACCATAGTATGGAGCGAAACAAAATAAAATTGAACCGGAATATCCGGTTTACCGTATAGTAAACCGGAAGTGAAAATTTCAAATCGATATTTGAGTAACACTAACACTTTTTAAAAAATATTTTAACCTTGAATTTAAGCCTTAAATGTACCATTACCATTTACCAACAAAAATAGAATGGGATACAATAGTCTAAGACTTAGAGCATAATATAGAGTGCATACACATAGCTATGAGCTCTTTCTAAGCAATCGCGTTTATGCTCAAATACTGCGCTATTAATATTTTATTCCTTTATTCTAACATGCAAGAATATAAAAATAAACGATTTCTTTAATTCTTCACAAAAAAATTAAAACGTGATCGCAAAAAAAAAAGTTTAAGACTTAGAGCGATTTTATTTACTGAGATTGATTTAATTTGTTTAACAGTTTAAATGGTTTTGGCCATTATGGTAATAAGTTAAAACATGCTCTTTCATGTAATTCTGAACACATTACTTTCTGGAATGATGCTGTAAAAAGCTAGCATCAATGCGCTTTGGCGAATTAATACTCTCTTAAACGAATTAATTTGTTTAAGAGATTATAGCCCTTATATAGATAGGTTATATTATCTTTCTAGTAATTTTAATCAAATCGCCAGGCAGAGTATTTCTATTATTGATAAAATGATGCCATGTATTTGCAATGTTTATGTTCATTCTGATTTAATAGGCACTTACAAAAAAATATTGACACTTTATAATTGTAATATACATAAAACAGATCTTATTTAAGCTTTTTGCTTTTATGTAATTAAAATGCAAGTTAAGCAATGGTGCATTATTTTAAATAATTGAATAAATAATATTGAGCTTAGGCCTACGCCCTAGAGACATAAAAATGGAAACTCTAATCTGAGAAAAGTCACAAAAGGATTGAGTTATGGATCAGGAAGGTGTTGTACCTAATCACCCATAATTTATTTACTTAATATTGATATCTTCATAGTATTTTGTCTACAGTTTTTATGATTGTTGCAAATAAAATTGTTTTTTTTTAGTGTATTAGTCATATTTTTGTGCTTTTAGTTTATTATGCATACTGTATAGTATAGTAGCTTAAACTCAACTCCTTGTATTGCATAAAAAACATAGTTATAGTCTTCTTTATCACTATTTTATTTACTGTTAAGCATAAATTATGTAAAATCTTACATGTATAAGTTAATAGGATCAGACAGCACCTTAACTAATTTACACACTAGGATTCATTTCAATCAAAAAAGTAATTAGCATTATCTTAAATGTCTTTGTATAGAAATATGATGTTCAATATGTGTATATGTATAAATGAATAAACAGATCATATTAAAGATTATGTAAAAGTAGAACTGACCAAGAAATTGTTTGAAAATGTATTGCTATTAGATAAGTAGGATGGCTTATGTTTTAAAATATTAAGGACACGAGTAAGACTGTAAATATTATTCTTATTATTTGTCACCTTTATATTTACATTTCGTTACAACGATTAAACTCTACTTTTTACACTGATTCCTGCAAATTCATAAGTAATTGTTGAGTACACATTGTATTTATTATCACCTTAGTACAAAAGTGTATTTTATTAATGTTTCCATAATTGTTCATATTTTTATTGATATACCAATCTGCAGAAATAGTAATTTTACACTATATTTTAATACTGTGTTTTCGTTATAGTGTACCCATTATTATTGTAGCATTTTTACTTGAAAATGTGCCATTACATGATACATATTGCAAAATATAACGTTATGCACAGAATGCTTTTCGCGAGGCGGTAATTTGTAAATGTATAATTATTTTTAAGTTTAATTCATCATATTATGGTTTTAAATTAACCTTTGTACGAATAAGTTTAAGTAGTTACATTATTAACTTTCATTTATAACAAAAACCATTTATTGGCTTTTATCTGTCAGCCAGAGCTGTCTCCTTTGTATATTTGTGCTTTCTATTTAATTTAATTCCCAATTTAAATGTCATTAGTGGTTTAAGTGTAATAGTATTAACAATAAAGAATTTTAGTTTATTGTGAAAATGCAAATATTTCAAGTAGTTATAGAGGTGCAATTTTAAGTAAAAATTGAATTCGCGGGCTACCGGTAGGTTCGAATTCGTTTGTAAATAGGACGTAAGAACAATTTACATAAATATGTACCCTACGATAAAAATACATTTTATAGCTACTATTTGGTTTTATTATTATTAATCAGATTTTAGACGACGTTTTCGCCGTGTACTCACTATAGAAAATCGGTAATTTATTACGGTTTTAGTATGTAACCGTCCTTGGTCATCCCTATTTTTGAAGTGATAACTTCTTATGGGAGGGTGAACCGAAACGTTCCGTAACGCGAGCGGCGGCGAGCGGAATGTTCCAGAATATTCGAGAACCTTCCGTGAGACGTCACGCGGGCCAGTTGACCAGCCAGCGCTAGCCGCCTTCCCTGGAACTTCGATAATTTCAAAGTCCCAGGTGGCGTCACACAGTGACCAGCGGGTTGGACCGGACTTTCACAGGATTTTGACAGGACTTTGATCGGACTGTGTTCGCTTTTTTTTATGGTGAATAGACATGTTACCGTAATATTGTTTTTGATATTGATAATAAAATGACGATATTTTATACTTATTTTATAATTTGGAACATGGTGGCGTAAAAGAAGTACCAGGTTCGCATAAACGCGAAGAGAGTAGAATGTCCATTTTTTATGGCGAGTAGCCGTAATTAATAAACAAATGACGATTTGGACAAAGAAAACCTTTTTAGGTTTTTTCTTATTTGGAACATGTTGCCGTAAAACGTACCAGGCTCGCATAAACGCGAAGAGAGTAGAATGTACTTTTATCATGTCGAGTGGACATGTTGCCGTAATTTTGTATTCTCGCATGTTGTTTGGTAAGTTTTCACTTCTGTCGGCACTCCCGGAGTGCAACCTGTAATTTTTTTTTTTATGATCGGTATTTTCTGAAAATTACCGATTTCCGATACGGCACGTCTCTAGTATACAATCCGTGCAAAAGAGATAAAAAAGGTACTGTAATGTAGCATCACACGGGAAAGAAAGAGATGTCCAACTTTCTTATGAATGAATTTGATAACAGGTATAGTGTAAAAAATTACGCATGTAGGTGTGTGGCAATTAGGCATGTACGCATTATCGTGTTAAAAAATTTGTATAAAGACAACCGTCTCTCTAGTTTATTTGTCTCTGGTAAAAATTGTACCAAGGTTTGTCTTCTTTCAGTTTTGTGTGTTATGAAAATGTCTGCATTAATTTGTCGAATATGTTTGGATAACAACGTTCGAATGCATCAAATTGCGGGCTCGGAAGTGCAGGATGTATATGAAAAGCTAACAACTAAGAAGGTAGAATTCTTATACTATGTTAGGCGCAAAATAACTTTGCTGCGGTGAAGTCAGTGACCACTTACCCTCTACACCTGCCGACATCTATTACATTATTCAACGAAAACAATATTAAAGACCCAAATGGCAGTGCCGCGCTTTAGTGCAAAGCACGAATGGCCGGATTATTACCACTATCTCACAGAACTCAGACGTAAAGTAGCGGCTTGCTGCAGCATTTCGTATGGTGAGTGAGATATCCGGAGGCCCAAATCCCCTTCCTCTTCCCAATCCCTCTCCTTTAATGTCGGGAACGCGCACATGTTGTGGTGGGTCCTTTATCAGGTGACTCACTTGCGTGTTTGCTAAACTCTGTTATAAAAAAACTGGCCACCACATATAGCGAATGGCTCTGGGGTGTAGCCAAAAATATCTCATACCTCAAAAACTATGCAACATAGCTCCTTAAAACCAATGTTCGTTGGAAGTATCTTTTAATTTATGATCTTATTATTGAATAAAAAATAAATGGAGACAACATTTTTCAAAACTTTCAATAACCCGTGACCTATATCAATTCATAATCCCATTATTTGTATAATCCTCAGGTTCAAGAAGATGGAAGACTACACTTTGCATGTTACATATGTTACTATCAGCTAAAGAAATGCCAGCAGCTTGTTATCAAATCACAGAAAGCGGAGGAGTTGCTTCAACAATTCTTTGTAAACAGTTCTGAGGTATTTATATCATTATTTTATTACATAGTATTACAAATATTATATTGCATATTATAATATAACAGCGATAGCTCAGTGGGGAACGGTATGGAATGCAGAGACAAAAGTTGCAGGTTTAAAACCTGCCCTTAGAGCATGCACCAACAACTTTCATATGGTCAGAGGGTCATTCTTGTGTTAATCTGTCCGGTTGCCACATAGAATGATCGGGTACGCGACCCTGGCCCCTCGAGCCTCCATTGCCGCATACCTTCCCCTCTCTCCGCGGTCATGGTGTCCTAGTCCCACCCCTTCTCTCCCGTCACTGGTGGTAGGGCTAAGCACTGAGTGAATGTGTATTTTGCTCGGCGCTTGGCCCGAGCGGATTGGTACCACCGTCCTGCCTATTTCTGCCGCCAAGCAGTAATGCGTTTCGGTGGAAGGGTTGGATAGCCGTTCCTGCCCTGTCCTTTCCTCTCCGTGTTGGTGGTTTCACACGGTACCCGGAACATGCGGTGCTAAAGGCCTGGTCGGCACGATGGGCGTGAGGGGCTGACGCGGGGTACAGGGAGACCCGATGGGAACGGTCGCCGCCGGCCGCCTGCCGGTCAGTAGGGGACCTGAACCCGGGAATACACACTTTTAAACTCCCTTCCCGGGAAGCTGTCCCACCAACCGGCGAAAATCCCATTGTACAGTCGTCGTGCCAGAGTGGGAGACTGGAGTGGATCCCGGCGTCTGTACATGGGGGGGCATCGGGGGCCCTTCCGTGCTTCGTGCCAGCTCCTCACATAACCCACGTGCCCGCCTCGCACTACGCTCCGCCCCTTTTTCCGGGTACCGTACTGAGCCCACTACACACATCCATATCCCTTCCCACTCTTATATGTAACATCCCATATGAAGGCTAAAAAGAAGAGCGAAAATCACTCGGCGGAAACTGCATCCACATTTGGAGTGGACTTCTGAAATGTCAGGGGTCTACACAGCAACCTCGACGCCGTACATCACCACCTTGAGACGGCGCGGCCTGCCCTGCTCTTTTTAACGGAGACACAGATATCTACCCCTGATGATATATCGTACTTAAACTACCCCGGCTACGTATTGGAGCACTCATTCCAACGTAAGGCCGGGGTGTGCGTTTTCGTTAGGGGTGATATCTGTTGTCGCCGCCTTCGAGGCCTCGAGCATCGGGACCTGTCGATCTTGTGGCTTTGTGTAGACTATGGGGGTCGTACCCGAATCTACGCATGCCTCTACAGGTCCCATGCCAGTGAAGTGGGGTCGACTCACCTATTTGAGAACGTTCAAGTGGGGACCGACCAAATTCTTGAACAGTTCCCATCCGCGGAGTTGGTGGTCCTTGGCGACTTCAATGCTCATCACGTAGAGTGGTTGGGGTCGCGGACCACCGACCTCCCGGGTCGGACTGTTTACGAAATGGCCTTGGCTTATGGTCTCACACAACTGGTAGCGCAGCCCACCCGTGTTCCAGATGTTGAGACCCACGAGCCTTCCTTGTTGGATCTTCTGCTGACTACACACCCTGACGGATACAGAGTGGTGGTCGACGCCCCTCTAGGGTCATCTGACCACTGCCTGATCCGTTCTTCAGCCCCTGCTATGTCTCGCGGTCGCGTTTCAGCCACTGGGACTCGCAGGGTCTGGCGGTATGGGTCAGCAGATTGGGATGGACTTCGCGAATTCTTTGCGTCCTACCCATGGAAGCAGCTCTGTTTCTCCTCGGAAGATCCTGACGTTTGTGCGGACTCAGTTAGGGACGTGGTGCTCTTGGGGATGGACATGTATATCCCCAACACCATATTACCCGTCGGGCGTCGTAGCCGGCCCTGGTATAATAATACCTGCGCCGAAGCTGCGCGCCTAAAGCGGTCCGCATACGAGGCGTGGGTCGACGCCAGAAAGCGTCAGGATCCGAATACCAAAGAGGAGAAGCGGAAATATAATGCTGCTTCTAGGTTCAACAAGAGGGCTATAGTCAAGGCCAAGGCGGAACACATTGGCAGAATTGGCGAGCGACTGAAGAGCTACCCCTCTGGAAGCCGTGCTTTCTGGTCGCTTGCCAAAGCTGTCCAAGGTAACTTCTGCCAGTCCAGTCTCCCGCCACTGCGTAAGTCTGATGACAGTCTGGCCCATAGTGCAAAGGATAAGGCCGATCTTTTGGCTCAATCCTTTGCATCGAACTCGACTCTGGATGATCGAGGAGCCACGCCGCCGAACATCTCCCGGTGCGAGTCCTCCCTGGCCAAAATTCGCATAAGTCAGCGTGCGGTCAGGAGAGAATTGAGGCTTCTCGACATACGTAAGTCGAGTGGACCAGACTGCATCCCCGCGGTGGTTCTTAAAACGTGCGCCCCTGAGTTGACCCCCGTTCTCACGCGCCTATACCGTCTTTCCTATTATACCAACAAGGTCCCCACTTCGTGGAAGGTAGCTCATGTCCATCCGATACCTAAAAAAGGTGAACGGTCGGACCCTTCAAACTATAGACCGATAGCGGTCACATCCCTGCTCTCCAAAGTCATGGAACGAGTAATTAATGCCCAGTTATTGCGGTACCTTGAAGAGCACCAGCTGATCAGTGATCGACAGTACGGTTTCCGTCACGGTCGGTCAGCTGGTGATCTTCTTGTATTACTCACACACCGCTGGGCTGAGGCTTTGGAGGGCAGGGGTGAGGCTATGGCTGTCGGCCTAGATATCGCGAAGGCGTTCGATCGAGTATGGCATAGAGCCCTTCTATCGAAGTTACCATCTTACGGGATCCCCGAGGGACTCTGCAAGTGGATCGCTAGCTTCCTGGATGGTCGGAGCATCAAAGTCGTCGTAGACGGCTGTTGCTCCGAGACTCTGTCGGTTAATGCTGGCGTTCCACAAGGCTCGGTGTTGTCGCCGACTCTCTTCATCTTGCATATCAATGATATGCTGTCTATTGACGGCATACATTGCTATGCAGATGACAGTACGAGTGACGCGCGATACATCGGCCATCAGAATGTTCCTCGGAGTACTATGGAGGAAAGACGGTCTCAACTTGTGTCTGAAATCGAGAGCTCTCTGGGGCGGGCCTCAGAATGGGGGGAAAAGAACTTAGTTCAATTCAACCCCATGAAGACACAAGTTTGCGCGTTCACTGCAAAGAAGGACCCTTTTGTCATGGCGCCACAGTTCCAAGGAGTACCTCTCCGGGTTTCCGAGAGTATTGGGATCCTCGGCGTCGAAATATCGAGTAAAGTCCAGTACAGGAGTCATTTGGAGGACAAAGCCAAATTGGCTGGCAAAAAGCTGGGTATCCTGAACAGAGCAAGGCGATACTTCATGCCGGGCCATAGACTTGCGCTCTACAAAGCTCAGGTACGGCCCCACGTGGAGTACTGCTCTCATCTCTGGGCAGGAGCCCCCAAATACCTGCTTGACCCACTTGACTCCTTACAAAGGCGGGCTATTCGAATCGTCGGGGACCCCAGTCTCACGGATAACCTGGAACCTTTGGGAGCGCGGAGAGACTTTGGTTCTCTCTGCGTATTCTATCGTTTGTTCCACGGGGAGTGCTCTGAGGAACTGTTTAAGATGGTTCCAACATCACCTTTTTACCATCGCACTACCCGGCACCGCAGTATAGTTCATCCATACCACCTGGAAACGATACGGTCTAGTACCGTACGTTTCCAGCGCTCATTTATACCACGCACGTGTAAGCTCTGGAATGAACTCCCTGCCTCGGTGTTTCCCGAGCGCTATGACATGTCCTTCTTTAAACGAGGCTTAAAAAGAGTATTCCTTCAACGGTAGGCAGCGGCTTGGCTGTGCCCCTGGCATTGCCGATGTCCATGAGCGGCTGTAACCGCTTACCATCAGGTGGGACCGCTTGCTCGTCTGCCTATTATGGCAATAAAAAAAAAAAAAAAAAAATAAGTTATGTGTATATTCATTGTTAATTATCACTGGCTTAAATAGTGGCAGAAACTATGAGGAAGCCTACATACTTGAGAATTCTCCATGATGATATGTGAAGTCTGCCAACCCATGTTAAGCCAGTGTGTTGGACTAAGACCTAATCCAGTTTATTCGTACAGGAGGCCTGTGCTCAGCAGTGAGACAGTGTAATATGGTGTAGATATTATTATTTTATTATCTAAAAACTCATGAATGAAATATTAAAACTACCACCACCACAGTAATAATGCACTAATTTTTGTGTCTATTTTTTTACGTCTATCTGTGTATGGGTACAAGGCAGCATAGTATATTTTTATTATTTGCAGCAAAATGTGGAATCCATCACTCTTGCAGTCGGACTGACATATGGTCTGCATAATTCATTGATGATTGCGAAAATGGAGTCCTATCAAATACCAGAATATAACATAATTACAAAAGCAGAAAACCAAGACGAATGTGACATTAATGAAGAAGTGATGATCAAAGATGAACCTGATGATGATGGTAAGAACAGAATAATTTTATACAATGTGTAAAAGCAATCCTGTTCTAACTGTAAAGGTCCCATTAGGTGTAATGATAAGGCTCTTTAGATGTTAAGTAAAAAAATACCCCAATTTTTTTTTATCAAATGATGATTTAAATCTTAATCAGCAATATATGGTTGACAGTTGCTCACTCGAAGTCTCAAAATTAGGTGACAGCCCTGCAGGCTCACTTAGTATTTGATTACTGAAGTAGTAATTAATGTTTAATCTGAGAAGAGTTTTTTAGATCATGTGTCGGATTATTCACTGAGGACACCAATACAAACAATGAGTTTATTGATGGTCTCTAGAGTCATGCCAACCTGTATAAATGCTTCTTCCCCCTACAGAGAGGCAGAGAGGCTTCGGAACTGGCAGTAGTGTTTTTTGACGGAATCCAAACAATATACATATAACATTTTATGGATTCATTTAATATATTGATTTTGTAATATTTTCTTTTTGTTGGACTAGGTGCACTCCCAGAAAAAAAGGTTATACTGGACACAACCAAATCTATAGAAGTGGAGCAGGACACCATCTCTGGAACTCAAACAAACACAGTAGCTAATGAAAATAAGTCATCCCAAATAGTATGTGATGGGAAAAATCAGCAAGTATTAGTTAAGAACGATACACAGTCTTTTATATGCAATGATTGTAGTATAACATGTGATACGAAAGCTCTTCTTATCAAACATATTAGTGAACATAAACCTGTGACTATCAAACCGAATGAAACATATACAAAAAATCTAAAATCTTCATGTAAAGGGAAATTGAATGAATGCAATAGTTTTATAAAGAACATAAAAAAGCCTTATAAATGTCAATACTGTAATTATGCAAGCACATATTATAGTAATTTTAAGACACATAATAGAACTCACACAGGAGAAAGGCCTTTTAAATGTCAATACTGTAATTATACATGTGCACATAATGGTACTTTAAAGAGACATATTAAAACTCACACAGGAGAAAAGCCATATAAATGTAAATACTGTGATTATACATGT